>CM062289.1:240860936-243260936 GCA_031216915.1 Pictodentalium vernedei
CAAAAAATGGCTCCGACTATTTTGCGCCTAAGCATTGCCATTCCTGGGACAGTCGGGCTGCATGCGTGACATCACTCTAGTTAATCTCTTAACCTTGCTCTTAATATAATATCATGGTGGCATTATGGATGCATTCCCTAATTTCTCATCAGTTTTTTATGCCAGTTTTTCGGGGGCATATAGTGTTTGTCATTTCTGTCCGTCCCATATGTCTGTCTGTCCATCAGGAAGATTGCTGTGTCCGCTTCATAACACTGAGATGCTTCTTTGGATTTTGTTGGAACTTGGCATACATGTTGCTTATGGGGAGATGATGTGTTGTGCACAAAATATTTTTTGTTCGATGGAGGTCAAGGTCACAGATCAAGGTCATTGTCACGTCTGGGGCATAGTCACTTCCGAGTGATGATCTCTTGTTTTTTGCTCTTTCAAACCATATCTTATAGCCTCTAACTGGGACAAGACCTATGAGTTTGTTCCATTGATAGGTAATACATGTTGGCGTTAGTTTGATAGAAAGGAATGGACAGCTAATAATATTTAAGTACCACTGTGTATGCATGTAGATCTGGGGAATTTGGCTGGTATGATGAATAAGGGTTGAAATATTTAATTAGTTATAAACCAATATTTGCTCTCATATTTTTCATTTTTAACCCCTGATTTTAGATGCCATTCTCTTCTAAACAACACTATTTTTAAGCAAAAGCAAGTACTTGAAGGCCTGTCACTAAAACACCTTTGGTGGGACATTTTACCCAGGCGATACCCCTTAATTGGTATGAAAATTTTTTAAGCACGATTTGCCTAATTTTTCTTGGTGTCTCGATCTGCTTGTTTGTAAATGTATATTTAATTGATTCTGAAGGGGATTCAGTTTAATTCAGATGGAATTAAATTTCTCAAAAACACGTAAATGGATAACAATGAAGAAGATCTCTTCTGACAAGTCCCCAGTTTCTAGTGAAATTTATGAAACAAGTAAATTTGGCGTTGACTAAGTTTTTAAAGAGGTACATACTTAATTTATTAGACAAGTTTCATACATTCAACTTTTAACTGGGGATGAGTTGAAGATTCTGTTTATCACATGATCCAAAATGTGACACAAGATGTCAAAATGGATCAAGAAAACCGACAATGCTTCATGTAAGGTTTCAAATTATTTTGTTGAAACCAATATGTTTAGCTGAGTTCCAGTGACATAGATATTGTTAAGGGGATGTCCAGGTAATTTTCTCCAAAGTCCAGAGAAGGTCAGAAAGGAATAACCCCAGTAAATTATATATCAATTTTCATGCCCCCCCCCCCCACCCCCCCACGACTCAAGTCGGGTGGCATTTTGTGTGTGTGTGTCCATGTGTGTGTGTCCGAGCCAATAACTCAAAAACTGTTAGGGCCACAGTCATCAAACTTCACACAATTATAAAGGACCATGGGAGGATGTGTCACACACCATAGCCGGGTTCGCACCTTCAAGTTCAAGGTCACATTTCAAGGTCACACTAAAAATCGGTCAATATTCGTGTCTCAGCCATAACTCAGAAACAAATCATAGTACAATATTTAAACTTTTTACAAATGTTAAGGACAGTCAGAAGGGTGTGTCGCAGTATATATAGTTTCCGCCGCATCTGCAAGGTGAAGGTCACAATTGACCTTCATATGTTCAGGGTCACAAATCGTGTCTCAAGCATCACTCCAAAACTATTAGGGCTACAATCATCTAACTTTGATCAATTATAAAGGACAACGGGGTGGATGTGTCACACACCACAGCCAGGCCCATAAGGTCAAGGTCAAGGTCACATTTCAAGGTCACCCAGAAAATCATCAATATTCGTGTCTCAGCCATAACTCAGAAATGAACCAAAGTACAAATATTAAACTTTTTTACAAATTTTTTTGTTTGATGGAGGTCAAAGTCACAGATCAAGGTCATTTGCCACGTAGGGGGGACATAGTCACTTCCGAGTGAATCTCTTGTTTTGGAATGAAACATAGATTTTGTGGAAACTAATATTTGCCATGGAACCGTTACCATGTGGTAGAAAGCACTGCCTGAAAGTCTGCTATGACATAAGTAAGAGAACAGATTTTTATACCACCCACTTGAAAAGTGGGCGGTATATAGCATTCATGGTGTCCGTACTTCCGTACGTCCGTACGTCCGTGACGCTTTGGGGGTACACATCTGCTATCCGCTACTCCTCTTAAACCAGTGGGTGGATTTCATTTGAAACTTACAGGCATTCTTTTCTATACATTATAGATGTGCACCTCCTATTTTGCTTTTCAGGTATTTTTATTTTTTACTCTTTCCCAAAGGGCGAAATGAACTTAGCCAAATTGTTTGTGATGCTTTAGGGGGGGTACACTCCTGCTATCCGCTACTCCTCTTATACCAGTGGGCGAATTTCATTGAAACTCTCAGACATTCTTTTATATACATTATAGATGTGCACCTTCTATTCTGCTTTCAGGTATTTTTATTTTTTCTATCCCATGTGGCAAAATGAACTTAGTACGTCCGTACGTCCATACATCCATTATGCTTTGAGGGGTACACATCTGCTATCCGCTACTCCTCTTAAACCAGTGGGCAGATTTCATTGAAACTTTCAGGCATTCTTTTATATACATTCTAGATGTGCACCTCCTATTTTACTTTCAGGTATTTTTTTTTTACTCTGTCCCAAAGGTCTTAATGAACTTAGCCAAATTGTTGTGATGCTTTGTGGTGGGTACACACCTGCTATCTGCTACTCCTCTTATACCAGTGGGCGAATTTCATTGAAAACTGGGGCGAATTTCATTGAAACTCACAGGCATTCTTTTATATAGATTATAGATGTGCATCTCTTATTTTGTTTTCAGGTATTTTATTTTTTACTCTTTCTCATGCGTCGAAATGGACTTAGTATGTCTGTACGTCCATACGTTCGTTATGCTGTGAGGGGTACACATCTGCTATCCGCTACTCCCTCTTAAACCAGGGGGCAGATTTCATTGAAACTTACAGGCATTCTTTTCTATACATTATAGATGTGCACCTCCTTATTTTGGCTTTCAGGTATTTTTATTTTTTACTCTTTCCCAAAGGGCGAAATGAACTTAGCCAAATTGTTGTGATGCTTTAGGGGGGTACACTCCTGCTATCCGCTACTCCTCTTATACCAGTGGGCGAATTTTCATTGAAACTCTCAGACATTCTTTTATATACATTATAGATGTGCACCTTCTATTCTGCTTTCAGGTATTTTTATTTTTTCTATCCCATGTGGCAAAATGAACTTAGTACGTCCGTACGTCCATACATCCATTATGCTTGAGGGGTACACATCTGCTATCCGCTACTCCTCTTAAACCAGTGGGCAGATTTTCATTGAAACTTTCAGGCATTCTTTTATATACATTCTAGATGTGCACCTCCTATTTTACTTCAGGTATTTTTTTTTTTCTCTGTCCCAAAGGTCTTCATGAACTTAGCCAAATTGTTGTGATGCTTTGTGGGGGGTACACACCTGCTATCTGCTACTCCTCTTATACCAGTGGGAGAATTTCATTGAAACTCACAGGCATTCTTTTATATAGATTATAGATGTGCATCTCTTATTTTGTTTTCAGGTATTTTTATTTTTTTACTCTTTCTCATGCGTCGAAATGGGACTTAGTATGTCTGTACGTCCATACGTTCGTTATGCTGTGAGGGGGTACACATCTGCTATCCGCTACTCCTCTTAAACCAGGGGGCAGATTTCATTGAAACTTTCAGGCATTCTTTTAGGTACATTATAGATGTACACCTCCTATTTTGCTTTCAGGTATTTTTTTTTTACTCTGTCCCAAAGGTCTTAATGAACTTAGCCAAATTGTTGTGATGCTTTGTGGGGGGTACACACCTGCTATCCGCTACTCCCTCTTATACCAGTGGGCGAATTTTCATTGAAACTTACAGGCATTCTTTTATGTACATTATAGATGTGCTCCTCCTATTTTGATTTCAGGTATTTTTATTTTTTACTCTTCCCCATGTGGCAAAATGAACTTAGTACGTCCATACGTCCATTCATCCATTAGGGGGGTACACATCTGCTATCCACTACTCCTCTTAAACCAGTGGGCAGATTTCATTGAAACTTACAGGCATTCTTTTATGTACATTATAGATGTGCACCTCCTATTTTGATTTCAGGTATTTTTATTTTTTACTCTTCCCCATGTGGCAAAATGAACTTAGTACGTCCATACGTCCATTCATCCATTAGGGGGGTACACATCTGCTATCCACTACTCCTCTTAAACCAGTGGGCAGATTTCATTGAAACTTTCAGGCATTCTTTTATATACATTCTAGATGTGCACCTCCTATTTTACTTTCAGGTATTTTTTTTTTTACTATGTCCCAAAGGTCTTAATGAACTTAGCCAAATTGGTGTGATGCTTTGGGGGGGGGGGGGTGGGGGGGTGGGGGGGGTTACACACCTGCTATCCGCTACTCCTCTTACACCAGTGGACGAATTTCATTGAAACTTACGGGCATTCTTTTATATACATTATAGATGTCCACCTCTTATTTTGTTTTCAGGTATTTTTATTTTTTACTCTTTTTCATGCAGCGAAATGGACTTAGTTTGTCTGTACGTCCATACGTTCGTTATGCTGTGAGGGGTACACATATGCTATGCGCTACTTCTCTTAAACCAGTGCTCAGATTTCATTGAAACTTTCAGGCATTCTTTTATATACATTATAGATTCGCACCTCCTATTTTGTTTTCAGGTATTTTTATTTTTTACTCTTTCCCATATGGGGAAATGAACTTAGCCAAATTGCTGTGACATTTCAAGGGAGTACACATCTGCTATCTGCTACTCCTCTTAAACCACTGTGCAGATTTAAACTTTCAGACATTCTTTCATATATATTATAGATGTGCACCTTCCATTTTGCTTTCAGGTATTTTTATTTTCATAAATTGCGCTGGCCGGTTTGGCCGTTACGTTGGGTAAAGGGTTAATTCAAATGGGCTTCTTGGAGCCTTCTTCATCCTTCAGTATATCTGTCATTAAAACCATACCAAAATGATTATCACTGGAAGCAACTAATTAGAAATGCTGCCAAAGTCAGCAAAGCTTTTCTGATGCTAATTCATCCATCCATCTGTCATCAACATTTTGCTTGTTCAGGCCATAATTTCTGAACTGCCAAATTATTTATTTATTTATTCATTTATTTATTTATTTATTTATTTATTTATTTATTTATTTATTTATTTATTGGTGTTTAAAAACATTTTAACACCCAACATCATATCATGGCATTGACAAGTTTATTCGACAAGGAAGCTGGAGTACCCAGAGAGAACTACCAAGCAATGACAAATACCTGCTAGCTCCCCAACATCATTATCCTTGACTGTACCACACAATGCACAGCACAGACATGATATCAATAGACAGTGTCCCATCACTCATAATAAAGTCTGTTAACCTGCAGGGTCATGTTCGCAGACCACATGAGCAAGAAAAACTTTTTACCAATAGAAATACAAAACATGCTTATGAGATTCGTGGCCCTCAGTGGAGCTCTCTAGGTCATGGGTGCAGATCATGTGGGACACAGTGTGTTATACCCCCTCCCACCAAAAAACCCTTTACCCCACCCTATCCTTAAAAATCTGAAAGGAATATATAGTCAATCACATATGGTGTTCCCAGAGGTTACAAAATATACACCACTTTATTACTAAATTCAAAAATTTTCTTGATTGAGATGCCCTTCCAACCCCCTTAAACCGACTCATGCCTGCAGCATGGGTGGCAGATGCCTGTTGAACCTGCTTGACCACCTCCCCCCCCCCCCACTCTTTGGGAGACTACATATGATATTCCCAAAGGTGACCAAAATACACCATTTTATTGCTAAAATTCTAAATTTCCTTGAATGAGATGCCCTTCCAATCCCCTTAAACCCGCTCATGCCCACTACACTGGTGGCAGATGCCTGTTGCGTCTGCTTGAACTCCCTCCCCCCCCCCCCCCCCCCCCCCCCCCCCCCAATACTCTTTGGGAGAGATCTGCGCCCATGCTGTAGGCTAACATGTTTCTTTTCAGATATTTTCATCTTGCATGCTCTTTGTAATATTTCCCCTTTCTCATATTGAAAATTGCTCTCATGTTTTCGGAGAACATACAGATGTGCTGTGTATATTAAATACTTTTTTACTGTTGTGAAATGTTTCTTGGTTGGAGTGGGTGGTATCTTTAGTGAGCAGTGCTCACAGTAATTCTGGTTTACAATAAAATTCATTAACTTTACTGAATAGTTAAATTCTGCATTCCTTCTAGTACAGACTCTGAGAAATCTTTTTCTCATTCTTTCAAGGAATGGACAGCAAGACTAATTACAATTTAGGATGTCTAAATTTCAAAACAGCTGCCATTTTTCTTGTGTTTTGTACCTTTTATGAAGTTCACCAAGGGTCAAATCCACACAGTTCACAAGAACAAGTATGGAGTCATGAGAGAGTGCATCAGTGTAAAATGAAGAATGTCTAATGTGGCTTTTGTCAGTCTGCTGTGACCACGCCTCCCACAATTCTATGCCATTTTGCATGAGATTTGTGCCAACTTGGTAAAAAAAGATGAGATTGATACACCAAAAAGGGAAAACTGCCATACTTCCTCATTTGGTATTATCTGTGTCCATTTCTGGGGTTGCATAAGCAATGACAGCTGCCAAGAGTGCCATTTGAATGCTCAAGTGTCTAAAAAAAAAAAAAAAAATGTCCTGCCCTGCGTGCAGAATACCTACAGCAATCAGCTTCGTTAAGATAGAAAACATGGCTTCTAATTCATTTGTGAACATGGTGTGGTATGCTTCATTTGTTTTGAAACTATCGCCCTTCTGTAGTTGATGTTTGGGGAGGCTTGACTGTTACTTTCTTGTGAGATGTAAGAACATTAATAACTGATCTGCTTACCAATACTAATTTTATAGGCAGTGGGTTATCATCCTGAAAAATATTCAAATTATATTGGTTATTAAATTCATTTATCTAAAAACTTAAGAGACGTTGTGGCCTCATTTCGCTGATTTTTGTCTGTAAGGCGGCTTCTTTCTTTTTCTGTCCACAGATTGTCAACACACATAGATTTTAGATTTTCACAACCTTTTGGTGCTAATAGCGATCAAAATCGACACTGATCCATCTTACACCCAATGCAATTATGCGAGGAAGACATTTAAATTTACAATGGTATGACATTTCGCTGTATTTGGTGAACAGGAAATAAAACTTTCTGAAAATTCTCCTTGACATTGATCTTCTTTTTACCTATCAGACTTCACCAAGCCTTTTTTACGTCACTAATATATTTCAGTGACTGTGAAATTATTTTTTCATAAATATACAGTTGTGACTATTGCAATGTATGTTGATGTGAATATATTTTTGTTTTCAAATATAATTTTCCACTTTTATGTTTTGATCATCGACACCAACTGTATGTCGCAAGTATCATATTGTCAGTTGAATATTTTCCTATGAATGTATTGTGTGTTGTACATTACATTGCCTCTCAAATTCGAAACAGCAGTGAAATGTTTGAAGATTTCAGATCTTAGGAAATCAAATCGTTTCCCAACTTGGCCCGAAAACCATGTGATCATAACAAGCAATGTCATCCGAACACAATGTCTAGTTTGTGGTCATCCATTTTCCTCTGAGCATTCTCAGCATGTTGGTGATGAAATGATAAATATGCTGTCTCCAAGTATGGAGTGTGGAGTCTTTTAGTTACAACTCAGATATTCGAATTTACAATCTGTTCATTGTTTATTCTGTCGGTTACTTATGTGGCTGGCAATTTCTTTGTCATCAAAAGCAAAAAAAAAAATGAAATTTTTTTTAAAAAGTGGATAAATTCAGGTTCTGTGTACTTTTGTCTTTATTTTGGTATATTTATTTATTAAGGCTTAACAACACATTAACAGCCAAGGTCATATCGTGTCGGTGACAGTTTTATGGGTGGAGGAAGCTGGAGTACCCGGAGAGAACCACCAGGAAATGACAAGCAGCTGCCAGTTCCCCAACACTGTAACTCCACACTGCAGTACATGCAGGATTAGATTGGTTGAAGACATGCACATCATCGACATGCAGTATGCCTTAGCACACGGCATCATCGTGCCCCCATGTGGACAATCGTGGGTAAGTGCCTTGCCCAAGCACTCAACGTGGGAGTCTGAATCTATCGCTCAGACAGTCACTCATCTAAGGACTAACCAGGCTCGACGTTGCTTAACTTCGGTAATCTGATGAGAACTGGTTACCGCAATGCCAGAGCACCCCCATTTTGGTATATAATATGTCATTATTCACCGCTTTAATTTGTATTTTGGGCATTGTGGAAATGTTTTCAAAAATGTCCAAAGTTATGTTGGACGACCCCTTAAGCATTCAGTAATAAAATTTTATTGAAACAATGGTTCAAAACAGATTATATAATCTCACTGGAAGTGGTTTTATTTCATTCCTCATCTCCCATGTCAATTTCAGCAATTATTGTTTCTCACAAGAATACAACTGTGTATAACTTGTCCTTCTGGAATGTTTTTGAATCATCCCAGCCTTTCAGTTGGAATAATAATGCCAATTGGCCTTGTAGATTGGTCTTTGGGGCCTACTCAGGGATTCTTTTGGGTATCTACAGGGGCTGTTTATGGAACCCTTTCCCAATCATATTTGGGCATCATTTTTCCCAATTCCCCAATTCTTAACCCCAAATTCCCAATCTCAGTTCCCACTCAAACATAAACTTAATGCACAACTGGTGTCCTGAACTGGGTAGTCATAAGGCTTCAGAAAACTATTGGTTTTCTGAGGCCATTTGACCGCTCAGTTCACGACACCAATTGTACATTAACCCTTTACCCAACGAATCGCCCGCATCCGCCTGCGTAATATGCAAATCCGCCCGCGTAATATGCAAATTCAGCAGCTGAAAAAATATTATTTTTCGAAATATTTCAACAAAACCATATCTTGTGACCCCTCTTTGGAACGAGCTCGTCGAGCTCGTTCCAAAGAGGGGTCACATGATATGGTTTTGTTGAAATTTTTTGAAACAATATAAAAATGATATTTAAAATAATAAATTTTGAAATCGTCTGCGTTGGGTAAAGGGTTAAATCTAAATTGCTTGCCTAACAAAGTCTCTTCTTAATTCAAAGGCAAATGACAAGTTCTTCTTTAATAGTATAAGAACTGTGTGAACATGATTCCATGTGACTGTTTGTTATAAAACTTACTTGTAGTGTACATGCAGTTGCTTAGATATCGGTCGTAATGCTCTCTACTCAATTTGAATGTAAAATTTCTTTGTCTTTGTATGTTCCCCCCCCCCCCCCCCTTCCAACAAATTTCCAATTGGAGCCCCCATGATGCAAATTTCCCCAATGGCATGGACCTGGACCCTTTCCAAAAGAGGGTGGAGGAATCCCTGCTACTATAATGTCATTGGGGCCTATTTTCAGAAAACTTAATGGTAAAATAAAAATGCTTTTCCCTGGGCCTTTCAGCTTCAGTCTTGACAAAATGCAAGGCCTGATGATCGTGCTTTACAACTTTTGAACTATGAGTTTATAAATGATTGTAAAAAATGTCAGATCATGTGATAAATTCTGAAATTAAATTGCAGGGCTATGATTCTGTTAGGTCATTTGTTTGCTAATACTCATACATGAATTCATTGCTCTCACATTTCTTTTTCGACAAGTGAGATTGGGAGAGATTCTACAAGATTATGGGGGGAAAGGAGACAGGATTTCAATAGGATTGTGACCCACACATAATCCAATAAAAATTCTATGTCTGCTTTTGTAATCACAGACATGTAGTGTTTTTCTTTAGGTTCATTTTGGAAGATGGCTGATAGATGGATACCCCAAAGTCATTCTGTTCGATATTTCATCTGCAGCCTGGAAATTAGATGAATTCAAACATGAACTATGGACAGCTGCAAATATAGGAATTCCATGGCATGATAGAGAATCAAATGATGCAGTCATATTTGGAGCTCTTGTTGCATGGTTTCTTGGTGAGGTAAGTGTTAGTAAACTATTAATATTTATGGTCACAGGGAAGATATTTTGTGTGAGGTGAGCCACTTATACAATACTTTGAACACAAATTCAATCTCTCGATCAGATCGTAATGTGGTTGCGGCACACGCCTGTGGATAGAGATTTTCTAAATAACATATTACAGTGGTGCTAGGGCCCTATGAACCTTCGAGTTTTGATTCAATTTCGAATCTTAAATTGCTATTCAGTTCGATTTGAATCGGCTGCACGATTTGTTTCCATTCAAATTTTTGCACTGGAATATAGCTTGACATCAGTCATCTTCGTTGTCTCACAATTCCTGGTGGAAGTTGAACATAAATAATATTGAATATAAAGACCGGGAGTGCAGTTTCTTCTATCGGCACAGAAACAACATCTGTACCCATGCCACATCCATGCTAATTCCCGTCTTACTAGACACTACCACTGTTGAAAGCAAATTTAAAGTTTCCAGGCAATATCAATGATGAGCAGTTGCTATTGGCTAGCCCTATGCAGTGCCTAGTACCGATGATTCTCGCACCCGTTTATGTTTTTGAACCATAATCTTACTGCATAATATTCCAACTCAATGGTAGTTGGAATATTTTATCAATTGGGATTTGAGCCATCACATTCAGAACAAGTCAGGTTTTCAGCACCCCACCCCCCTCCCCCCAGTCGGTCATCTTAAAGAAGCCCTAAATTTTATTCGAGATTTGATTCGAATTTGAATAATGGACCCAATTCGATTTGAGATTTGAAGTGAACATAGGTGATTCACCAGGCCCTAAGTGGAGGCCTGTTAATTGAATAGGCACTTTGCCAGAGAAACATGGTTAATTAACAGGAGTATACAATTAACAGGAATTTATCATTTTTAGCTCAACTTGACAAAGTCAAGCTGAGCTATTGCCATCACTTCTCGTCCGTCGGCGTACGTACGTATGTACGTACGTCCACAATTTCCTTTGGCACACCTCACAGGTCGCATTTATGATCAGATTGCTTTGAAACTTGGTATGCTTGTTTGGGGTGACCTCTAGATGGGAGCTATCAATTTTCTTCAATTTCCGTCAAAAAATGTTGCCGCGTCCAATGTTCATAGAACTTAGTTTAGTCAAACCTCAATATTTCCCGGTGGCACACCCTACAGGGTACATTTATGATTGGATCACATTGAAACTTGGTATGCTTGTTTGGGGTGACCTCTAGATGGGAGCTATCGATTTTCTTCAATTTCTGTCAAAAATGTTGTCGCGGCCAACGTTCTCAGAACTTAGTTTAGTCAGAAGACCTCAATATTTCTTATCAACCTACCTCAATTGTTTACTACAGGCTTGCACTACAGTGGAAGAACCTAACTCAGATAAAATACTCTCTATTTTAATCTTTCCCAAGATTTGGGAAAGAAAAGTGGTGTAAAAACACCACGAAAAAATAAGCCAAAACTGGGTCGAGTGCCATCGGCACACACCCAGTATGGGATGCTCTTCCATAGTACAAATCCACGACTTCCGGAAAACAGTGCGCAATGCATCAATTCATCATTCTTTTGATTATCCGCATACGTGGTGGATGTGTGCCATCTTTGCTGCAGTAACAGTGCTATTTTAACTCGTCGATAATGGTTTTCCTGTGACTGGATTTATGGATCTGAAGATCGTATAATAACTGGACTATGTTTTATATATTCTCGTTTATATTTTCAACCACATTCTCATTGTATATTATTTACTATTCCGTTTTTGCGAATGTTTTGTTTTTGACATCACGCGATTCGACAATAAATTTTCCAGTTGATGAATTAATTTTTGGAGTTAGGTGTCAATCTGGGACTGTCTGGACAGGATTTCTTCACTCTGTTGAGGGCGGAATTTCTGTTTTTTCGGTCCCTGTCGACCGTCTGGGTTCTGTCATGTACCCACCGTTTTTTTTTTTGCCACCTTCTCTCGTACTTGAGGGTGTTCTTCTACTTTCTGTTTCTGTTGAGTTCACCTTTTTCTTCTACTGCTCTCACCTCTGTTATTTCCAGTTCGGTTCCTTTAGGGCAATTCCTATTGTCCTCGCCTTGGTGCGTTCTCGTGGCCGTTTCTTCCGCACCCACGGGTGGTGTGGAATGTTGTCGTTTCGGGAGCCTTCCGACTTGACCACGTCTGGTGTGAGTTTACCCCCTCTGTGAGGGATGTGCAGCTCCTCCTGCTCCTGTGGGGGGGGGGGGGGGCACTGTCTGTCGTTTTGGGGCCCCCCGACTTGACCACGTCTGGTGTGAGTTTGACCCCCTCCGCGGGGGATGTGCAGCTCCTCCCGCTCCTGCGGGGGGGTGGGGAACGCTATCATTTCGGGGTTGCCCGATTCAACCACGTCTGGTGAGAATTGCTCCCCTCCGTGGGGGACATGCAGCTCCTCCCACACCAGCGTGGGGGGGGGGGGGGGGGGTGGGGAGGGAAGGCTGTCGTTTTGGGGCTTCCCAACTCGACCATGTCTGGTGAGAGTTATTCCCCTTCCGTGGGGAATGTGCAGTTTTTTACCGTGGCGGATACTGCGGGAGCTGTTGGATTTCTGGTGAAGAGATGCCTGGTTCCGGGACTATGCGCCCTCTCCAGTCGACATCTGAGGCTGTCACTAGGGTTGTGACTCCTCCTTCGGAGGCTGAGCTTGGTGGCTCTCTCCGCTTTTCTGCCAGTTCCAACAGCTCCCGTCATATCTGCTGCTACTGCTGTTCTGTCTACAATGTCATTGGGCACCGTTTTAGCCTGCCAGGGTCTGCAGGGATGTCTGTTGTGTGGTTGTGGGGTATCGGCCTCAGCCTTCCCCAACTTCCACTCGGCGAAGTCGGATGGGGCTGCCGACTGAACCCCCTACTGTGTCCTCTCAGTCATTGAGCACAGTAGTTTTATACCTGCAGTGGTCTGCTGCGGTGTCTGGTTGTGTAGACGTGGGGGTATCGGCCTCAGCCTTCCCTGACTTCAACTCGGCGAAGTTGGAAGTGGCTGCCAGCCGGACCCTCTACTGTGGTCTCTGCGCCATCGAGCACCACAGTTGTCATTGGATTTGGGTGTTCTTAGTGGGACAATATGAACTCTGTGGCGTTTCCGTCCACTCATTCTGGCCACACTACCAGTTTTAGGGGACCAACGTCTTTTGTGCAGCCTGGGCCTTCTGCCCTGCAGAGGTCTGCGGCAACTCTCATGAGTTCCCACTATGTTGATCCTCGGGGTGTGTCACACCCCTATACATGTCTGCTTTCAGACGTTTCGGCTGCCGCCTGTCGTCCCACGTCGGGTGTTTTGGAGGATCGTGACCCTTCGCTGGTTAAGAGGATTAGAGGTGAAGCCACTTTGCTAGTTCGTTCCCCTGCCGAACCGGCCAGCACGGGCAGTGAGCTTAGGGAGGCCCTCTCCTTACTCACTCAGGTTCTGTCAAAGAGCCTTCCCGTTGCTTCCAGCGAGGCAGCGAGTGGTTTCCAGGCGCCCCCTATGGCGCCACCTCCCGTGATTGGAAACAGGCCGCTTTCTGATCCCCCTGGTGTTCTGACACCATGGGAGGTGTCGGCTGGTTTGCCCACGATGGGCTATGTGTCTTCCGACTCGGGAAGAGTCAGACATGCTTGATGTCGAGAACCAGCAGTCTTCGGACTTGGGGGCAGCTCTTGATTTCGTGTTTGGGTTCCTTCTGGATCTCAAACCCTCTGACCAGTCGACGGTGTCAGCCAGGCCGCGATCATCGGTCGCGCGCCAACAGCCTATGGAGCAACCCGCTTCTGGGCATCTTCGACCGTGCCAGTCGGTACAGTTGGTTGAAGCATTTTCAGCCTTGGACTCTAAGCTAAGTTCCAAGGCTATGAAGGCTCCTTTCTTCACCAGGGTTGACACCTTTTTGCCTCCGGCGCGTTATCGTTCCTATGATTCCGCCAATCCGTCGGTCTACCAGACTTTGACGGTTTGGGATCAGGACTCCAATTCCCTCGGGCTTTCCAAGTCCAAGTCTGCCGTCCTTCCGAGTCCACATTGGGCTTATCGAGAGAGATGCTTGGTGTACTTTCTCCGATCACGTCGTCTCAGCTTTAGCTGCTTATCTGCCAGATAAGTTTGACGAGGTACAGGCTCCTTTGCATGTGCTGTCCAAGGCGCTCATGCATCGTACTCACACGCATGCCTGTAACACGGCTAATCTGGAATTAGTTCGAAGGGACTCTGTGCTGGACACAGGCCGATCCCTTCCTGAGGAGCAGTGCGTGCTACTCTTCAATCTGCTTCTTTGGCAGGTCCGCAACTTTTCCATGGTTCTGGGTTGACGGTCCGGGATGACGTCCTACGTCATTCCAATGATCAGCTGCTGTTTCTTCAGCTTGATCAGCCTTCTAGGGTAGGCACGAGCCATTCCAAGCCTAACAAGTACCCTCTGCTTCCTCTGTGAAGCAAAGGGGCTGATCCTTCTGCCTCCACTTCTACTTCTTACTCAAGGGGTAAGGGTAAGCGTCGGCAGTCTTGAGGGAAGTCCCAGGATTCTTCATTCAGTAGAGGAGGTGTTTTCTCCTCTCGCGAGCCTCATCGGGGTTCGAAATGGAGGTCCTCACCTCGACTCGTCCCTGATTGGAGGAAGGATAGCAGAGTTCGCAGACCGTTGGGCCACCATCACATCCGATCCTTGGGTGTTAGATGTTGTTTGGTCCGGGCTGCGAATATCCTTCCGAAGGCACCCCACTCTGTCCAGGGTGCCTCTTCCAACCACAGTTCCTTCAGACATTTTACGTCAGGAACTTTTGTTCACGGAGATAGAAAATCTCCTGACAAAGGGGGCGATTGAGGTCATTAAGAACATTAGGTCAGTGGGTTTCTATTCCCGCCTGTTCTTGGTGCCGAAGAAGGACGGCCGACTCCGACTGTTTATTGATCTGAGTTTCCTGAACCAGTCTATCATTGCTCCCAAGTTCAGCATGGAGACTTTCAGGTCGGTCCTCCGTTCAATTCACCAGGGAGATTTCGCTTCCAGCTTCGATCTGCGAGACGCTTACTTTCACGTTCCGATTCATTGGGCGTTACGGAAGTATCTCAGGTTCGTTTTTCTGGGGCGAGTTTACCAGTTCAAGGCCATGCCTTTCGGCCTCAACCTGGTTCCTTGGGCCTTCACCAGACTGATGTCGCATGTGATAGCTTTCCATCGCACACAGTCCAGAGTGACTACTTCAGCATATCTGGACGATATCCTCCAGGGGCATTCCAATGCTGCCTTACTGTAGTCGGATGTCGCCACTCTGTTGAGCTTGCTCACGTTGCTAGGTTTCAGAGTCAACGAGGAGAAGTCAGACCTGGTCCCTTCTCAGTCGTTTTATCATCTGGGGATGGCTTTCCGCACACAATTCATTTTGGTGGCGGTTCCCCAGGCCAAGGCTGTGATTCTCTCAGCTTTTGCTCTGACTCTGTCCCAGTCCACTTCCGCGATGGCTCGGAGTATTCTCCGGCTAATCGGTCTCTGCTGTTCAGTGATGGATCTCATTCCTCTAGGTCGGCTGCGTGTCAGACCTCTCCAACACTTTCTGCTCAGTCGTTGGAGGCCGAATGTAGATTTTCTGGATCTGGTGCTTCTGTTTCCAGAATATCTTTATCCTCACCTTCTCTGGGTGGATGTCCAGTGGCTTTTGCAGGGTGTTGCATTGGACTTACCCACGTCCGATTGCGTTCTGATGGCAGATGCCAGCGATCTCAGATGGGGTGCGACGTTGGATCCTCTAGGTTTTTCCATTCACGGGATGTGGGACCAGGATCATGCAGCTCTACACATCAACCAGAAGGAGCTTCTTGCTCTTCTTCTGAGTTTCAGGCAGTGGATCCCTCACATGTCGAATCGCCAGGTCCTTCTGTTGTCCTACCATTCGACGGTGGTTGCTTACATTCGGAACCAGGTCGGCACGCACTCTGTTCCAATGTACGAATTGGCTCGGGATCTTCTACTGCTCGCTCAGGATGTCCACACCAGGGTGGCTGTTCGTCACATTCCCGATCGTCTGAACGTCCTTGCCGACTCCCTGTCCCATCGGGGCAGGGTCATTTCCACCAGGTGGATGCTCCACATGGCGGGTTCCATCGATCTCTTGTGACTCGTCGGAACCATCTGGTGGACACTTTTGTGTCCCCGTGTCCAGATGCTCTGGCTTTCGCCGTGTACGCTCTGGCCCTCCTTTGGGATGGTCTTGTCGGCTATGCCTTCCTACAGGTTCCGATTCCGCCTCAGGTTCTCGCCCAGATATGAACCTGCAGTCGTCGAATCCTTTCGATCACACCCGTCGCCTCGGTGGGTGTGGATCAATCTGCCCCCCACCCCCCAACAGACCAGCCCCCAAGAAACGCCGCATGTCTCCCTCTACCTCGCGACTTTCTTTGCCAAAGTCGCCCAAGGAGGTTTTACGTTGACCCGACTTCATTGTGCCTTCGCACATGTTTTTTTATAGGGTCCTGTCTCCTCCGTAGTGGTTTTTCGAGACACGCAGTGGAGTTGCTTTTCTTCTTCAAGGAGGCACTCACTCCACTGGTTTAGCCTCTGTGGCTAAGTGGAAGGTTCTTCTGTTGATGGTGTGCGATCACTCTGTTGCTTCTGTCACTCCTTCGATCACACTGCTTGCGGAGTTTCTGGTATATGTTTGTTTCTGGGGGTCTCCAGCATTGGGTACATGTCCATGCTTCGGAGACATTTTTTCATATGTGATACCACATTGTTTCAACACTCATCCTGTTGTTCTGGCAGCCTTCTGGAGAAATGCTACATTCTCCTTTTATCTGCGACAGTTGCAGGAGCCGACAGAGAACCTTGGGCCCTCTTTCTTCAGTTCAGGCTTTTTATCCCAGCCTTTCAGCTTTTTTCAGGGTCAGTTCCAGCTTTGTGCTGTTACTGCCCTTTCTGTCTGTGCGTCGCACTTCACCATACGCCTCATCTTTCATTGTCTTTTCTAATGTTTGTGATGCTATGGTTTGATAGGCCTAGGGATCTCTTCCTCTGTTCACGGTCCCTGTGCTATTGAGTTATGTGTGGGTTGGTTATGTGATTTCCTCCAGCCTTTTGTCTATTCAGCCTGTAGTAAACAATTGAGGTAGGTTGATAAGAAGTATAAATTTTATAGTAAATTTCCTTTCTTATTATACCTACTGAAATTGTTTACATGGAGGCCCTCCCGTCTTCTTATTCGGGAAAGAATCCTTCCTCCCCGCTGATTATATAACTCCTGTGTTGTTCGGAATCAAAAGAATGACGAATTGATGCATTGCGCACTGTTTTACGGAAGTCATGGATTTGTACTATGGAAGAGCGTCCCATACTGGGTGTGCACCGATGGCACTCGACCCAGTCTTGGCTTATTTTTTCGTGGTGTTTTTACACTACTTTTCTTTCCCAAATCTTGGGAAAGATTAAAATAGAGAGTATTTTATCCGAGTTAGGTTCTTCCACTGCAGTGCAAGCCTGTAGTAAACAATTTCGGTAGGTATAATAAGAAAGGAAATTTACTATAAAATTTATACTTCCCTTTAGCACACCCTACAGGGCACATTTATGATTGGATTCCTTTGAAACCTGGCATGCTTGTTTAGGGTTACCTCTAGATGGGAGCTATCGATTTTCTTCAATTTTCGTCAAAAAATGTTGCCGCGGCCAATGCTCTTAGAACTTAGTTTAGTTAAACCACAATATTTCCTTTTGGCACACCCTACAGGGCACATTTATGATTGGATTGCTTTGAAACCTGGCATGCTTGTTTGGGGTGACCTCTAGATGGGAGCTATCAATTTTTTTTCCAATTCCGTCGAAAAATGTTGCTCCGGCCAATGTTCTTAGAACTTAGTTTAGACAGAAGACCTCAATATTTCCCTTTGGCACACCCTACAGGGCACATTTATGATCAGACTGCTTTGAAACCTGGTATGCTTGTTTGGGGTGACCTCTAGATTGGAGCTATCAATTTTTCTTTCATTTCTGTCAAAAAATGTTGCCGCGGCCAGCGTTCTTAGAACTTCGTTTAGTCAGACCTCAATATTTCTCTTTGGCACACCCTACAGGGCACATTTATGATCGGATTGTTTTGAAACCTGGCATGCTTGTTTGGGGTGACCGCTAGATGGGAGCTGTCGATTTTCTTCCATTTCCGTCCGTGAAAATATGTTGCCGCTGGCAACAATCTTTGAACTTAGTTTAGTCAGGCATCAATATATTCCTTCGGCATGCCATAAAGGGCATATTTATGATCAGATCGGTTTTAAAACTTTGTATGTATTTTTGGGGTTACCTCTAGATGGGAGCTATCGATTTTTGTAAAAAAAATATTGCCATTGGCAATGACCTTCGATGAACTTCGTGAAAACTTAGTGCAGTTAAGCATCAGTATTTCCCCTTGACACACCCTGCAGGGCACATTTATGATTGGATTGCTTGCAAACTCGGTGTGCTTGTGTGGGGTGACATCTATATGGGAGCTGTCGATTTTCTTCCATTTTTGTCAAAAAATGTTGCCATTGACCTTTGAACTTAGTTTAGTGAGACCTCAATATTTCCCTTTAACACACCCTTTAGGGCACATTTATGATTGGATCACTTTGAAACTAGGTATGTGTGTTCAGGGTGACCTCTATATGTGAGGTATTGCTCTTTTTTCATTTCCATAAAAAATTATTGTCGTTATCACCAGCCTTTGAACTTACTGCATTTGTGCATCAACTTATCCCTTTTGCACTCTCTGCAGGGTATATTTATGAATTTCCATAAAAAAACAACCCCAAAAATCATTGCCACAAGCAGTGACCTTCTACTAAGTGCATTTGTGCATTAACATCTTCCTTTGGCATGCCTCTGAGGGCACATTCATTATCAGGTTGTTTTGAAACTTTATATGCTTATATGCAGGGTGACAAAGATATGAGCTGTTGATTTTCTTTTCATTTCCATCAAAAACTGTTGCTGTTAGCAACAGTCTTTGAATTTATTGCATTTGTGCATCAACATTCTTTGACATGGCCTACAGGCCACATTTATCATAGGATTGTTTTTGAACTTGGTGTGCTCATTAGTCAAGAACTCTAGATAAGAGCTGTTGATTAGCATTTATTTCTGTGAAAAAGTTGCCATTTACAATAACCTCTGAACATACTGCATTTGTGTATCAACATTCTTTCTTTAGCCAGCCTTACAGTTTACATTTAAAAATGCATGGATTGCTCTGATGTTGTGCACACACAATGCTGTTATGTTGAAATTTCATCAAATAACATTGGTACCAATGATCTTCAATTTTGCCATTTCATTTATAACTTACTAAGTTCAAGTTTATCAAGTTGAGCTACAGTGTCATTGACACTTTCATTCTGTCTCCTCATCTTAACTGGTTATCAAAACTTGCTATAAGCTGATTACCGATTATTTAACCAAACATTCTTGTGCCGATTCCAATAGTTTGAATAGGACACAGAAAATATTCTGTTGGCACCTCTTTTATCTCTGTATTCTATATTTCATTGATAAATCACCAATTACGAATGTTTAATAGCACAATATTGGCGGTAATATACTACATGTACCACATTTGACAGAGATGCGATTGTGAAAATAATGTCCACTTGTCTTTTGACTCGTTGTGCCACCCATGCAATTTGCACACTGCAACATTACTACAGATGATCAAATAGTCGGCATTGCTTTGAAGTTGATTTGCATTGACATCTGAGCGGCATCACGACAGAATAACTCCCTTCTAAGAGGTTCACAGGATTTCGGCATTGTGATGTCCAATAAGTGTGATTCGGGACACTCTTTCACTTTTTATCTTGGGATTGCAAAGTTAAGAATAAAATGTTTGAATCAAAGATTAAAATCCCTTAATATCTTGGCTCTCCGGATTCTTATATTCAACTGCGCACTACATATGTTTTTAATGGCCAAATTTTATTGAAATGGCTGGATGTCAGAGATTTTTGATAGGTAGAGTTAAATGTAGAATAACTGGAAACTGCCAGTTTTTAACCGCCAGTTTTCATAATCAGCTGATGCCCCATAACCGACCGATTCTGATTGTTGATTCTGATTGTCAGTTCACCCCTACTAATGAAGTCAGGTATATCAGGGATTTTTTTTAGCATTCACAGAGGCAGAGCATGGAACATTTTTTCAATGGCATTTGGGCATGATTTTTTCCCAATTCAAACCACAAATTTCCCAGTCTCAGGTCCCATTCAAACAAAAACTTAATTCATAATTGGTGTGTTGACTGAGTCATAAGCCCCTAGAAAACCAGTAATTACCAACCTATGTACCTAACAAAGCATATAAAGTGTCTGAATTCGGGGACAAACAACAGGTTCTTATTTAATCTTTAACCCTCTCCACACTGATGTCGAAATATCTATAGTTCAGGGTGCAAATATTTCCCATAATGCAACTAGAAATTTAACCAATTCAATCTTGTTTGACAGAGCTCAATGAGCTCTGTCAAACAAGATTGAATTGGTTAAATTCCCAGTTGCATTATGGGAAAAATGGCTACTTCAAATCTGGATATTTTGACATCAGTGTGCAGGGGGTTAAAGGCCTAGTTCTGACTTTGATCACTTTTCACTTTTAAAAAGTTTGCATTGGTTATAAAAAGTGGGCATACGGCAGCCAAAAGGACCGTGTGGGAGGGTCTAAGAGACAGATTTTAAACATTTTTAGGCCTTATATATTTCTCATTTTTTTTCGTGTGTTTACTCCTACAAAATAAATTCCCATTTGGAGTCTGTTTTCCCAATTGTATGGACCCCAAACCCTTCCCCCAAAGAGGGCAGAAAAATCCCTAAATATGTGTTGTTCCAACAGACCAGACAAAGAAGTTGCCTTGCATAAATTCAGTCTGTTGTGAATGTAGGTGAATTTTGCACAAAATTAAAAAAAATAACCACCGAAAAACCATTTTATTAGCTCACCTTGACAAAGTCAAGTTGAGCTAATCTCATCGCTCTCCGCCCATCATCTGTTGTCCATCCATCCGTCGTTCGTCAACACCATGTCTTGGTCTTCTCCAAAACCACTGGGCCAATTCAAGTGAAAGTTTGTGTGAGTGATGGTCCCAATGGGGCATTGCATTTTTGTTCAACTCAACATGCCCTGCCCCATAGGATGGGGGTGGGGGAAAATGCTCCAAAATACTTTACAAATCTTCCTCTCATGAACCAGTGGATATAATGACTTGATATTTGTTATGTAGCTTCCTTTTGAGGTATAGAATCAAGTTTGTTCAAATGAAGTTCGTGAGGCAATATTTGGCTTTGTAATGGGAGGGGTAAGATTTTTGGTCCCACCCAAAATTTCTATTTTCTGAACCGAAGGTCCAATTTAAACCAAATTTGGTATGTGGTATTATTGGGTCATAAGTACTTGACTCGTGCAAAAAAAAAAAAAATTTCACGCATCCCCATGGCAACGCCTGGAGCTAAACAGAGAAATATTTTCAAATGCCCATATTTCCCAAACCACACGGAACAGAGAGCTGTTATTTGGTATGAAGCATCCTTAGGACCGGTAGAATAGAATGGTAAAAAAAATTGCCATTGGTTATGCTAGGGTGCTCTGTACAGAGCATCGAAAAAATGCTGAGTCGGCATATTTGCAAAAATTTTAAAAATCTTGTGCGCATCATGACAAATAACCTAAAGACTGACTTTTTGTAATTGGTGTATACAGTGTAGCCAAAACTATAGCAAATAAACATCATTATGTCTGAACAAATTTTACCTTATTTCCATCTATATTCAACTGACATCCCTCTCTCCCTTGACATGTCCTCTATGGGCGGACAAGTCAACAAATTTTACCTTATTTACATCTACATACAACTGACATCCCTCTCTCTTGACATTTCCTCTACATTTCGGACATCCCTCCCTCCCTTGATATGCCGCCTATGGGCAGACACCAAGCGTTCCTGCCATGCCGGATCTAAAAACACCAGATGGATATAAAGTGCCCTGGTGGATGGAGGGATGGTGGAGGCAAATTGTAATGGCTGCTGCATTGTGTTGAAAACAAATGATAAGTGACCTCTCCGTTGTCAGTGTCCGTAGACTACCTCGGCCAAATCACACATTAATTAATCGCGGTATTGACCAATGTCCAGCTTCAGACGGCAAAAACAAAGACAAAAGGGTGATAACAATTAACATTGGAGTGTAGTCATCCACGCGAACACCTGTGTGGCATGGGTACGGTTGTGATCAACAACAAGGTGGAAACACTAATCTGCTATGAGGATCAAAACACAATGCCGCCTTCATAGCTCTTGTTCCAAAATGGGTTTCTGTCCTGCAGCACAAACCAGAATGGCACTGGGTGTCATCCTGTTATTTCTCCAGAACTTATGTTCAGATTTTTTGATATTTGGTATTCAGCATTCATAGGAGGGGTCAGATACAAGTTTGTTAAAATAAAGCCCATTGGTTCATATTTGGGCTCAATACATAACTTAGAGTAATATGGGAAATATTTTTTAAAAATCTTCTTCAGAACCACCAGTCAGAATGTTGATACCACCCACTTCAAAAGTGGGTGATATATGGTGTTCATTTGGTCCATCCGTACGTCCATCCGTCTGTCTTACCGTCCATCCATCCGTCTGTCCATCCGCGTCTGTCCTTCCATCCATTACGCTTTAGGGAGGTACACATCTGCTCTCCGCAACTCCTTCTAAACCAATGAATGGATTTCATTGAAACTGTCAGACCTTCTTTTACATACATTGAAGATGTGCACCTCCTATTTTTTTTCAGATATTTTCATTTTTACAGTTTCCCATATTGAAAAAATGAACTTTGTCAAATTCAGTTGACATTCTGTACAGGTCTGCTATCTGCAACTCCTCTTAAACCATTGAACAGATTTCATTGAAACTTTCCGACATTCTTTTACATACATTGCAGATGTGCACCTCCTATTTTCTTTTCAGATATTTTCGTTTTTACAGTTCCCCATATTCAAAAAAGGTCTTTGTCAATTCAGGTTTTAGTAGGGAGGAGTATAGATCTGCTGTCCGCTACTCCTCTTAAACCATTGAACAAACTCCATTGGAACTCTCAGACATTCTTTCACATACACTGAAGATGTACACCTCCTATTTTTCTTTCAGATATTTTCATATGCCGACATATGTCCGTCCGTTATGCTATAGGGGTGTTACGCTTTGGGGGGGGGGGGGGGGGGGGGCACATCTGCTATCCGCAACTCCTCTTAAACCAGTGAACGGATTTCATTGAAACTCTCAGACATTCTTTTATATACATTGAAGATGTGCACCTCCTATTTTGTTTTCAGATATTTTTAGCTCACCTGACTTTCAGTCATAGAGCTATAGTGATCACTCACCGTCCGTCGTCGTCCGTGAACATGATGTTTGCGTCTTCTCCTCCCAAACCGCTGAACCAATTTAATTGATATTTGAGATAATAGTTTGTTATGACATCGCAATTTGATTTTGTTCAAATCAAGTTGCCTCGCCCGTGGGTAGGGCCACACCCAAAAAGTGTGCTGAAATCTTAAAAAATCTTCTCATGAACCAGCAGTAGCAGAGACTTGATATTTGGTGTGCAGCTTCCTTTTGAGGTGTAGACTCAGATTTGTTCAAGAGAAGTTTGTGGGGCTATACTTGGCATCATTATGGGAGGGGCAAAATTTTTGGCCCCGCCCAAAATTTCTATTTTCCAAACCGAGAGGCTGATTTGAACCAAATTTTATGTGAGGGCTTATTGGGTCATAAGTACCTAATTTATGCTGATTTTTTTTCCCCCGTAGCCCCATGGGAACCGCAGGAGCTAAAAATAGAAAAAAATTAAAACGCCCATATCTCCAAAACTGCACGGCACCGAGAATTTTTATTTGGTGTGAAGCTTCCTTAGGACCAACAGAAAGAATTGGTAAAAAAAAATTGCCATCAGTTTTATCATAGGGTACAGTTTCGGGACTTTGAAAAAGTGCTGAGTCAGCACTTTTTAACACTGTAGGCAATGGGAAAAACATTAAAAAATCTTCTTCTCCAGATCCAGCAGGCAGAATCTTTTGATATTTGGTATGCAACATTGTAGGGTGGTTGTAGGGTGGATCTGATTCAAGTTTGTTCAAATTGGCCCCCTGGGTTCATATTTGGGCTCAGTATAGACACCCGATTTCGAACTTGGTGCATTTCAGGCAAATTTCTTAAAAAATCTTCTTCTCCAGATTCAGCAGGCAGAATCTTTTGATATTTGGTATGCAACATTGTGGGGTGGATCTGATTCACGTTTGTTCAAATCGGCCCTCTGGGTTTATATTTGGGCTCAGTATAGGAGCCCAAATTTGAACTTACTGCATTTCATGCAAATTTCTTTGAAAATCTTCTTCTCCAGATCTAGCAGGCAGAATCTTTTGATATTTGGTATGCAACATTGTGGGGTGGATCTGATTCAAGTTTGTTCAAATTGGCCCATTGGGTTTATATTTGGGCTCAGTATAGGAGCCCAAATTTGAACTTAGTGCATTTCAGGCAAATTTCTTTGAAAATCTTCTTCTCAAGATCCAGCAGGCAGAATCTTTTGATATTGGGTATGCAACATTGTGGGGTGGATCTGTTTCAAGTTTGTTCAAATTGGCTCCCTGGGTTTATATTTGGGCTCAGTATAGGAGCCCAAATTTGAACTTAGTGCATTTCAGGCAAATTTCTTTAAATATCTTCTCCAGATCCAGCAGGCAGAATCTTTTGATATTTGGTATGCAACATTGTGGGGTGGATCTGATTCAATTTTGTTCAAATCGGCTCCCTAGATTCATATTTGGGCTCATTATAGAAGCTCGAATTTGAACTTAGTGCATTTCAGGCAAATTTCTTCAAAAATCTTCTTCTCCAGATCCTGCAGGCAGAATCTTTTAATATTTGGTATGCAACATTGTGGGGTGGATCTGATTCAAGTTTGTTCAAATCGGCCACCTGGATTCATATTTGGGCTCACTATAGAAGCCCAAATTCAAACTTAGTGCATTTCAGGCAAATTTCTTTAAAAATCTTCTCCAGATCCAGCAGGCAGAATCTTGTGATATTTGGTATGCAACATTGTGGGGTGGATCTGATTCAAGTTTGTTCAAATCGGCCCCCTGGGTTTATATTTGGGCTCAGTATAGGAGCCCAAATTTGAACTTAGTGCATTTCAGGCAAATTTCTTTGAAAATCTTCTTCTCAAGATCCAGCAGGCAGAATCTTTTGATATTGGGTATGCACCATGCTTAGGGGTGGGGTGAGATTCAATTTGTTCAAGCAAAGTCCCTGGGTTCATTATTGGGCTCACTGAGGGAGCCTAAATTGTAACTTAGTTCAAAATGAGGAACTTTCTTTAAAAATCTTCTTTAGATACAGCAGTCGGAATGTTTTGATATTTGGTATGCAGCATCCTTAGGGGGTGAGATTCAAGTTTGTTTAAGCCATGTCCCTAGGTCCATATTTGGGCTCACTGTGGGAGCTTGAATTGTAACTTTGTTCGAAATGAGGAATTTTCTTAAAAAATCTTCTTCTTCAGATCCAGCAGTCGGAATGGTTTGATATGTGGTGAGTAGCATCCTTGGGGGGAGGGGGGATTCAAGTGTGTTAAAGCCAAGTCCATGGGTCCATATTTGGGCTCCCTGTGGGAGCCCAAATTATAACTTAGTCAATATGAGGAATTTTTCTTTAAAAATCTTCTTCTTCAGAATCAGCAGTTGGAATGTTTTGATATTTGGCATGGAGCAACCTTAGGGGGCTGAGATTCAAGTTTGTTCAAGCAAAGTCCCTTGGTTCATATTTGGGCTCACTATGGGAGCCTGAATGACAACTTAGTTCAAAATGAGGAATTTTCTTTAAAAATCTTCAGATCCAGTAGATGAATGCTTTTGATATTTTTTATGCAGCATCCTTAGGGGGGTAAGATTCAAGTTTCTTCAAGCCATGTCCCTAGGTCCATATTTGGGCTGATTGTGGGAGCTTGAATTGTAACTTGGTTCAAAATGAGGAATTTTCTTTAAAAATCTTCTTCTTCAGATCCAGCAGTCGGAATGTTTTGATATTTGGTGTGTGGAATCCTCAGGGGTGTGAGATTCAGGTTTGTAAAAGCCAAGTCCCTGGGTTCATATATGGGCTCCCTGTGGGAGCTCGAATTATGACTTAGTTCGATATGAGGAATATTCTTTAAAAACCTTTTTTTAGATCCACTGGTCCAGGGCTTGCCTTGAGTCGGGGCTGATCAGCCCAGGCCCTGAGATCAGCCCCGAGGAGCACTTTCTGGGGGCTTTTTTTCAAGCCCCGACATTTTCCACAAAAAGCACTAACAATAATGGACAAAATGGAAAATCAGCCCCGAAAAGGCCCCGACCTCAATATGTGGGGCACTTTTTTATAGGCCGCGACCATTTTACTCAAGGCGAGTCCTGCTGGTCAGAATATTTGGATATTTGGTATAAGCTTTTCTTAGGAGGAGCAGATGCAACTTGTTGAAATCAATTCTCTGGGTTGATATTTAGGCTACCATGTCAGGTGAGCGCCCTCAGGCCCCCTGGGGCCTCTTGTCTTTTTTACAGTTTCCCATATTGAAAAATGAACTCAAATTCAGTTGACATTCTGTACAGATCTGCTATTCGCAACTCCTCTTAAACCATTGAACAGATTTCATTGAAACTTTCAGACATTCTTTTGCATATATTGAAGATGTGCACCTGCTGTTTTGTGTTCAGATATTTTCATTTTTAGGGTTTCCCATATTTAAAAATGGGCTTTGTCAATTCAAGCTTGCTTGTGGGGGGAGGGGGGGGCGGGAAGAGTTGTTGACATTTGCTATCCGCAACCTCTTTTAAACTAGTGAATGGATTTCAATGAAACCTGCAAACATTCTTTTACGTACAGTGAAGATTTGTACCTTCTATTTTGTTTTCAGATATTTTCATTATTACAGTTTCGCATATTGAAAAGTGGGCTTTGTTAATTCAAGCTTCGGGGTGGAGGTGTCTGTGTGTGTGTGGTGGAGGGGGGGGGGGGGGGGTTGGTGTTTGTGCTCTCTACATTAAACACACTTTTACTGTTGTAAAATGTTTCTTGGTGGGAGTGGGTGGTTTCATTTAGTGAGCAGTGCTCACAGTTTTTTAGCTCACCGAAGGGAGCTTAACTTATCACCAGCCGTCCGTCGTCGTGAACATTTTTCAAACGACTTTTCCTCTGAAACCACTGGTCCGATTTTCACGAAACTTCATGTGGATGTTCATCACTATATGGCAATTCAGGTTTGTTCAAATGAAATGGCCACATCCCATGGGGGCTCTGTATGGGGCATAACTCTGATAGCACCGTATGAATTATAGAAAAATTATTAAAAAATCTTCTTCTCCAGAACCAGTGGCCAGAATCTTTTGATACTTAGTATGCAACATCTTGGTATGGGTCTGATTCAAGTTTGTTCAAATCGCCCCCCTGGATTCATATTTGGGCTCACTATAGAAGCCCAAATTCGAACTTAGTGCATTTCAGGCAAATTTCTTTAAAAATCTTCTTCTCCAGATCCAGCGGCCAGAATCTTTTGATATTTGGTATGCAACATTGCGGGGTGAATCTGATTCAAGTTTGTTCAAATCGGCCCCCTGGATTCACATTTGGGCTCAGTATAGAAGCCCGAATTCGAACTTAGTGCATTTCAGGCAGATTTCTTAAAAAATCTTCTTCTCCAGATTCAGCAGGCGGAATCTTTTGATATTTGGTATGCAACTTTGTGGGGTGGATCTGATTCAAGTTTGTTCAAATCGGCCCCCTGAATTCATATTTGGGCTCACTATAGAAGCCCAAATTTGAACTTCGTGCATTTCAGGCAAATTTCTTTAAAAATCGTCTTCTCCAGATCCAGCAGGCAGAATCTTTTGATATTGGGTATGCAACATTGTGGGGTGAATCTGATTCAAGTTTGTTCAAATCGGCCCCCTGGATTTACATTTGGGTTCAGTATAGAACCCCGAATTCGAACTTAGTGCATTTCAGGCAGATTTCTTTAAAAATCGTCTTCTCAAGATCCAGCAGGCAGAATCTTTTGATATTGGGTATGCAACATTGTGGGGTGAATCTGATTCAAGTTTGTTCAAATCGGCCCCCTGGATTTACATTTGGGTTCAGAAAAGAACCCCGAATACGAACTTAGTGCATTTCAGGCAAATTTCTTCAAAAATCTTCTCCAGATCCAGCAGGCAGGATCTTTTGATATTTGGTATGCAACATTGTGGGGTGGATCTGATTCAAGTTTGTTCAAATCGGCCCCCTGGGTTCATATTTGGGCTCAGTATGGGAGCCCAAATTTGAACTTAGTGCATTTCAGGCAAATTTCTTTAAAAATCATCTTCTCAAGATCCAGCAGGCAGAATCTTTTGATATTGGGTATGCAGCATGCTTAGGGGGGTGAGATTCAAGTTTGTTCAAGCCAAGTCCCTGGGTTCATATTTGGGCTCACTGTGGTAGCCCGAATGACAACTTAGTTCAAAATGAGGAATTTTCTTTAAAAATCTTCTCCAGATCCAGCAGATGAATGCTTTTGATATTTTTTATGCAGCATCCTTATGTGGGTAAGATTCAAGTTTGTTCAAGCCATGTTCCAGGTCCATATTTGGGCTCATTGTGGGAGCTCGAATTGTAACTTAGTTCAAAATGAGGAATTTTCTTTAAAAATCTTCTTCTTCAGATCCATCAGTCGGAATGTTTTGATATTTGGTGTGCAGCATCCTTAGGGGGGGGGGGGGGGGGGGGGGGGGGGGGGGGGGAGATTCAAGTTTGTTAAAGCCAAGTCCCTGGGTTCATATATGGGCTCCCTGTGGGAGTCCGAATTATAACTTAGTTTAATATGAGGAATATTCTTTAAAGATCTTTTTTTTAGCTCACCGAAGGAAGCTCAGCTTATCACTTGCCGTCCGTCGTTGTCGTCGTCCGGTGTCCGTTGTCGTGAACATATCTCAAACGACTTCTCCTCTGAAACCACTGGTCCGATTTTCACGAAACTTCATGTGGATGTTCATTACTATATGGCAATTCATGTTTGTTCAAATGAAATGGTCACGTCCCTTGGGGGCTCTGTATGGGACATAACTCTGATAGCACCGTATGAATTATAGAAAAATTATTAAAAAATCTTCTTCTCCAGAACCAGTGGGCAGAATCTTTTGATACTTGGTATGCAGCATCTTGGTATGGGTCTGATTCAAGTTTGTTCAACTCGGCCCCCTGGATTCATATTTGGGTTCACTATAGAAACCCAAATTCGAAC
Source organism: Pictodentalium vernedei (assembly GCA_031216915.1). Taxonomy (NCBI): domain Eukaryota; kingdom Metazoa; phylum Mollusca; class Scaphopoda; order Dentaliida; family Dentaliidae; genus Pictodentalium; species Pictodentalium vernedei. The sequence goes on from CM062289.1 coordinate 240,890,339, forward strand.
TTGGTGCATTTCAGGCAAATTTCTTAAAAAATCTTCTTCTCCAGATCCAGCAGGCAGAATCTTTTGATATTTGGTATGCAACATTGTGGGGTGGATCTGATTCAAGTTTGTTCAAATTGGCCCCCTGGATTCACATTTGGGCTCAGCATAGAAGCCCGAATTCGAACTTAGTGCATTTCAGGCAAATTTCTTAAAAAATCTTCTTCTCCAGATCCATCAGGCAGAATCTTTTGATATTTGGTATGCAACATTGTGGGGTGGATCTGATTCAAGTTTGTTCAAATCGGCCCCCTGGATGTATATTTGGGCTCAGTATAGAAGCCTGAATTCAAACTTAGTGCATTTCAGGCAAATTTCTTAAAAAATCTTCTTCTCAAGATCCAGCAGGCAGAATCTTTTGATATTTGGTATGCAACATTGTGGGGTGGATCTGATTTAAGTTTGTTCAAATCGGCTCCCTGGATTCATATTTGGGCTCACTATAAAAGCTTGAATTCGAACTTAGTGCATTTCAGGCAAATTTCTTCAAAAATCTTCTCCAGATCCAGCAGGCAGGATCTTTTGATATTTGGTATGCAACATTGTAGGGTGGATCTGATTCAAGTTTGTTCAAATCGGCACCCTGAGTTCATATTTGGGCTCAGTATAGGAGCCCAAATTTGAACTTAGTGCATTTCAGGCAAATTTCTTTAAAAATCTTCTCAAGATCCAGCAGGCAGAATCTTTTGATATTGGGTATGCAGCATGCTTAGGGGGGGTGAGATTCAAGTTTGTTCAATCCACGTCCCTGGGTTCATATTTGGGCTCACTGTGGGAGCCTGAATGATAACTTAGTTCAAAATGAGGAATTTTCTTTAAAAATCTTCTTCTTCAGATCCAGCAGATGAATGCTTTTGATATTTGGTATGCAGCATCCTTAGGGGGGTAAGATTCAAGTTTGTTCAAGACATGGCCCTAGTTCCATAAAATTTGTCTCTCATGACTTCATTCCTTTGTAGTGTTGATGAACCATGTCTAACTGAATGTGACCCCAAATACTTCTTTGAACCACTTTGGCCGGTGAGCGATTAAGGCTCCTTGGGGCCTCTTGTTTTAGAACTGCTGGTCAGAATCTTTGGATATTTGGTATAAGCTTTTCTTAGGAGGAGCAGATGCAACTTGTTGAAATCAATTCTCTGGGTTGATATTTAGGCTACCATGTCAGGTGAGTGCCCTCAGGCCCCCTGGGGCCTCTTGTTTGGGATCCATTTGGGCTCATCGTTCCCTTTGGGAACTTGGGGCTCATGTCAAAATTTTTTCAAAAATTTTCTTTTGAATTATTTTTCGAAATTTTGTTTTGGATTGTATTATTATTATGTATCTTTGTATTTTCAAGGGTTAGTGCGAGTACTACGGCTGTATAATATTTTTTAATTATGAAAGAATATTGTTCAAATTGTAAATCGTGGAAGTCTTCCTCTGATTCTCGTGCTCATTGTATTTGCTGTAGTCACTGTATTCACACTAATTCTTGTTCAGTTTGTGCCAGTTGGATGACAAATGTTGGAGACGTGTGTCACAGTATATTGTTAGTGGTGAGAGGTCGATGCCGGTCCTCTCACCACAGGGTCACTCAAGTTTTTCAGTCTCTTTTTCAGAGGAACAAGAACAGGGTGATGTTTCTGTGATGTCTTCCGGAAGTGTGCTGCCGTTGTCGCAAATCAATGAAGAGCTAGCAGCAAAAGTGCTCAAGGAAATTAGACAAGTGCCTAGATCCTTAGTAGGATTGATGACCTTGTCGCCAGCTAGCTCAGCTGGCAGATCTCACTCGTATGTGGGTGATGTGATGCCGGGTATGTCCGTAGCAGTCGAGAAGAGGAATAAGGGTGTAACGAGCACTATAAAGATACGAACATGCTCACCCTGCAACAACGGAAAGGAGGAAGCACAGGAAGGAGGAAGTAGACAAGTTCTGAGGTATGCTCGTCTTCTGTGATCGCGAGCAAGAGAGAGAGGCCCCTCTCTCTTATAACAACATCTGGGGTCAGAGGTTGTTGGTAGAAACTTGTGTCAGTTTGAACTTACATCCACAGGACGCTCCTTCCATAGACTGCCGGGGTCGGCCAGTCTTATAGCTTCCTCTATGTTCGAAAAGCACACACGGCCGCACAAGTCCGTTGTCGCCATCTAGCTCGACCGGTGAAGTAGTTACTAAGGCCTCTGAGAACTGTGACACCGGGTGTATACGATCCAGGCTAGGAGATGATATAGGGTCGAGCGAACACTATGATATGCAACCATGCTCACCCAGTGACGACGGAAGGAGGAAACCGGCAAGTTCTGAGGTATGCTTGTCCAGGTCATCTAAGACCGCGAGCAAGAGAGAGCCCTTTCTCTCTTACAGCATCATCTGGGGACAGATGTTGTTGGTAGGAACTTGCGTCAGTCGGAGTATACGTCCATGCCTCCTGTCCGGGATGTCCCATCTAATAGGCAGCCGGGGTCGGTTAGTCTTATGGTTTCCTCTACATAACGGACAAAGTGATCTTTATATTGCACAGGGTGAGTGGTTTCAGTTCCCTGATGCCGGTGAAACGGCTAAGATTGAATACGAGGACCGTGACTCCGGATGTGTCGCATATGCATTGTATTCAGAGCTAGTGGAAAAGTGCTCAGTGATTTTAGACAAGGGCTAGGTTTCAAAAGAGGTTCATGTCCCTTGTCTACAACTAGCTCAACTGGCAGATCTCACTCGTATGTGGGTGATGTGATGCCGGTGTCCCCCCCCCTGGTATTTTTTATGTTGAATAAAAAATAGGATATCTTCCCCCGCGGGGGAAGATATCCTAGGATATGTTCCCCTCCCAGGGGGAGGAGGGGGGAGATATCCTAGTAACCCCCCCCCCCTCCCCCCCCTCCCCCCGGTTGTTTTTTGATGATGAAATGGCGAGAAAAATGTTTTTTTTTTGGCAGAATGTTGTTTTTTTTCGGGTTCAACCTGGATATCTTGCTCTCATCCAGTTGAAAACCTGTGACAAAAATTCATTTCAATATTTTCTCAACTATTCTGGTTCATGTTGTCATGTGACATGAAGTGTAACTGTTTTGGGTAGAGAAATTGGTTTCGGATATAAACACTGAGTTAGGGCTGGTTGGAATGGGAGATGGGGGGGGGGGGGGGTGGGGGGAAGAGATCCAGGCCTGGATATCTTCCCTCCACCATGACAAAAAATGATTTGTCAAACATTTGACACTAATTGATAATGAAATGGTGAGAGAAATAGATTTGGGACTTTAAAAATGGTTTCGGATAAACACTGAGTTAGGGTTGGTTGGAATGGGAGGTGGGGGGGGGGGGGAAGATATCCAGGCCTGTCTGTCTGATTTTGGAGCCGGTTAATCATACCTACCTCCATTTCTAGATCCTGGTCTCTGTTTTGTCGGTTCTCAAATTGCATATTCTCACGTGTTTATAATTGTGGATACCAAATAGTACATGTTGGAGAGTGTTTTTACCGGGTTTAATATTACAGAGGCCTCCTGTGAATGATCTTGAAGCGTGTTTTCTCTGTAGTGACTAGTCTCAAAAATTGTTTATTTGTTACATCCTAATTAACATGATTTTATGCTTAGATTTAGGATTTACATAACTGGGATCCATATTAGGATATGTCTCTTCTATTATGGTATTAAGAGACATACATGTAAATTCTAATTTCTTCATCATGGATTGAAGGATTTGATCTATGTTGATCTACTATTTCGGAAGTTCTAGGTCCTCTGCCTTTTTATGATTCAGCTAAGTCTGGATCATTGGTTACAGTATAAAAATATGAAAAATTTATAGTAATTTATATATTTTTTATACTTACCAATGTCCCAGACAGGAATGGCCCTCCCATGAGTGGGCAGTACTGGGCACTCATACCTCCTCGCTGAATTATTATAATCTTTTTTTCTACAAAGAATGATTTATTGGCGCAAGATTCGTTGACTTCCTGGCGTCTACGCATACGCGGAGGGTAAAATGTATGGAGGGCCAGATAGGACTTCTAATTTTCGGTTTTGCATGCAAATTTTGGGGATTGGGGGCAAAATTTGTGTTTGGCCCTAGATATTTTTGGGTAAGCACCAGCTAAGTCTGGATCATTGGTAAGTATAAAAAATATCTAAATTACTATAAATTTTTTCATTTTCGTAGAATTGCAGGAGTTATTCAACATAAAAAATATCATATAATGAATTGGTTGTAAGGTAAATAAACATTGAATTCTACACCATGAAAGGAGTTGTGTAATTTGCCTGATGTAGTCACCATAATATGTCTTGGGTAGATCAAGATGAAAAATAGGATGTCTGTACTTTCGCAATTTTCTTATATTTTTTGGAGGAAGCGTATAATTATAAATAAATGATTGTATTTGTCATTGGTCTTGTGTATAACTTGTGTATATTTTTTGTTGTTGTTTGGTGGACTCCATTTCACAGCACAATCAGTTAGTATTTTCGTTAATCAAATAATCAGTAATTTTTATATGCCCATTTGAAAAAAACAGTTGTATTATGTAAGCAGTCTGTCTGTCTGCACTTCCGTCTGTTCATCTGCTTGTCCATCCATCTGTTTGTCTGTTAACGCTTTTGGTTTCCAACTGATAACCCCAGTTTGGATCATTTGATCTCAATTTTGTCACTATTAGACTTTCAATTTTGTCACTATTGTTAACATTTTCATTTTGATCGATAATTAGCAGTTTATCAGATATTCTTAATAAGCTCAAATTTTTATATTTTTGGTAGTACAATTCAAAATGGCTAATGGGCGTATTTATCCATGCCTGGTGGTGCTCAAGGGGAGCTTTACTAATCACTTTCCGTCCGTCGTCCATCGTCCGTTGTTAACTTTACATTATCGACTTCTTCTCACAAACTACTCAACCAAATTGAACCAAATCTGGTGTGCATGTTCCCTATCATATGTCAATTCAAGTTTGTTCAGATCAAGTTGACCCGCCCCTTGGTAGGGCCACACCCAAAAAGTGAGCCTAAATCTTAAAAAATCTTTTTCTCATGAACCAGCAGGTGTGCAGCTTCCTTTTGAGGTGTAGACTCAGATTTGTTTAAGAGAAGTTCTAGGGGCTATATTTGCCATCGTTTTGGGAGGGGCAACCGAGAGGCTGATTTGAACCAAATTTGCCTTGAGGTTTTATTGGGACATAAGTAGTTAATTTATGCCCAAAAATTTTATCCCGTCGCCCCATGGCAACCGCAGGAGCTAAAAATAGAAAAAAATTAAAACACCCATATCTCCAAAACTACACAGCACTGAAAATTCTTATTTGGTGTGAAGCTTCCTTAGGACCAACAGAATGGAATGGTAAAAAGAAATTGCTATCGGTTTTATCATGGGTTACTTTTTTGGGACTTTTGAAAAAGTGCTAAGTCAGCATTTTTTAACACTGTGGGTAATGGGAAAAACATTTAACACTACTTTTCTCCCAAACCACTGCTCAAAAGGCTTTCAGATTTCACATATAACAACTTTGGAAGATTTTTAGCTCAACTTTGGCGAAGCCAAATTTGAGCTTATGCCATGGCCCGTCGTCCGTCGTCCTCTGTCTGTCGTCTGTCCGTCTGTCTGTCAACAATTGGATACGGCTCGGGCTAGAGGCCGTATTTATGAACCGATCTTTACGAAACTTCTTGGGTATCTTTGTTATGACCGTGGGACGAGAACGAGTGTTTTTGGGTGCAGTCTGAAATTCAAGATGGCTGCCAGCCACCATTTTGTACCGACGATGCAGAAATCTGTTTTTTGTACAGAACTTCCATATGAAAGCTCTGATTTGAATAAATTTGTGTATGAATGTTTAGTACCATGGGATACATCACATATAATACGGGTTTTTTTCTCGTGCGTAAATTATGCAAATTAGACTAACTTTGATGTTTTTTGGTGTTACTTTCAGCACTGTAAGTGCAAATGCCAATACGGCTTGGGCTAGAGGCCGTATTTATGAACCGATCTTTACGAAACTCCTTGGGTACCTTTGTTATCACCTTGGGACGAGAACGAGTGTTTTGGGGTCCGGTCCAAAATTCAAGATGGCCGATGGCAGCCATTTTGTACAAAATTTGGTGCAATCAGATTTTTGCACAGAACTTCCATATGAAAGCGCTGATTTGAATAATTTGTTGTGTGAATGTTTAGTACCATGGGATACATCACATATAATACGGGTTTTTTTCACGTGCAGAAATTATGCAAATTAGATGAACTTTGATTTTTTCAGTGCTACTTACACACAGTAAGTACACATGTCAATACGGCTCGGGCTAGAGTCTGTATTTTTAAACCGATCTTCACGAAATGTCTTGGGTACCTTTGTTATCACCTTGGGACGAGAACGAGTGTTTCTGGGTGCGGTCCAAAATTCAAGATGGCTGCCAGTGGCCATTTTGTACCGAAATTAGGTCTAATCAGTTTTTTGTACACAACTTCTATACGGCTCAGGCTAGAGGCTGTATTTATGAACTGATCTTTACGAAACTTCTTGGGTACCTTTGTTATCACCGTGGGTTGAGAACGAGTGTTTTTGGGTGTGGTCCGAAATTCAAGATGGCCACCAGCAGCCATTTTGTACCAAAATTAGTGCAATCAGTCTTTTGTACAGAACTTCTGTATGAAAGTTCTGATTTGAATAAAGTTTTGTATGAATGTTTAGTAACATGGAATACATCACATATAGTACGGGTTTTTTTCTCGTGCAGAAATTATGCAAATTAGATGAACTTTGATTTATTTAGTGCTACTTATACACTGTAAGTGCACATGTCAATACGGCTCGGGCTAGAGGCTGTATTTATGAACCGATCTTCACAAAACTTCCTGGGTACCTTTGTTATCACCTTGGGACGAGAACGAGTGTTTCTGAGTGCGGTCCAAAATTCAAGATGGCTGCCAGTGGCCATTTTGTGCTGAAATTAGGTCCAATCAGTTTTTTGTCACAACTTCTACACAGCTCATATTTGTGAACTGATCTTCACGAAACTTCTTGGGTACCTTTGTTTTCACCTTGGGACAGGAATGAGTGTGTTTTGGGGTGCCTTTGTTATCACTGTGCTATGAGAACAAATATTTTAGGGTTCAGTCAGACCCACTCTGGGACTCAAAGATTTCTTTTCTAGTTTAGCATCTGACTGTCACCCACCTTTACAATACTTTACCTATACATTTGTTACAGGCAACGGCCAATATTTATGTACAGACCGTTACAATACTTTATATGTACCTTTGTTATCAGGTCATTACCTAGATGTTTGTCATTGCTGTGTCACATACTATACATGTACATGTCTTTGTCTTGACAAGTTGAGCTACAGTGTCATTGACACTTTCATTTCACATGTCTATTGAAATCAATTCCCCGGGGCCATATTTGGGCTCTCTATGGAAGCCCAAATGTTTAAATTAGTGCAGTATGAGGAATATTCTTTAAAAATCTTCTTCTTCAGATCTACCAATAAGAATCTTTTGATATTTGGTATGCAGCATGCTTAGGGGGTGAGATTCATGTTTGTTTAAGTCAAGTCCCTGGGTTCATATTTGGGCTCACTGTGGGAGCTCTAATTGTAACTTAGTTCAAAATGAGGAATTTTCTTAAAAAATCTTCTTCTTCAGATCCAGCAGTCGGAATGTTTTGATATTTGGTGTTCAACATCCTTAGGGGAAGGGGGGGGGGGGGGGGGGGGTGATTCAAGTTTGTTAAATCCAAGTCCCTGGCTTCATATTTGGACTCCCTGTGGGAGCCCGAATTATAACTTCATTCAATATGAGGAATTTTTCTTTAAAAATCTTCTTCAGATTCAGCAGTCGGAATGTTTTGATATTTGGCATGCAGCATCCTTTGTGGGGTGAGATTCAAGTTTGTTCAAGCCATGTCCCTAGGTTCATATTTGGGCTCACTGTGGGAGCTCAAATTGTAACTTAGTTCAAAATGAGGAATTTTCTTTAAAAATCTTCTTCTTCAGATCCAGCAGTCGGAATATTCTGATATTCGGTATGCAGCATCCTTGGGGAAAGGGGGGGGGGGGGATTGGGGGTAGATTCAAGTTTGTTGAAGCCAAGTCCCTGGATTCATATTTGGGCTCGCTGTGGGAGCTCAAATTATAACTTAGTTCAGGAATTTAGTTGAGGAATTGTAACTTAGTTCAAAATGAGGAATTTTCTTTAAAAATCTTCTTCTTCAGATCCAGCAGTCGGAATGTTTTGATATTTGGTGTGCAGCATTCTTAGGGGGGTGTGATTCAAGTTTGTTAAATCCAAGTTCCTGGGTTCATATTTGGGCTCCCTGTGGGAGCCCGAATTATAACTTCATTCAATATGAGGACTTTTTCTTCAAAAATCTTCTTCAGATTCAGCAGTCGGAATGTTTTGATATTTGGCATGCAGCATCCTTAGTGGGGTGAGATTCAAGTTTGTTCAAACCATGTCCCTAGGTTCATATTTGGACTCACTGTGGGAGCTTGAATTGTAACTTAGTTCAAAATGAGGAATTTTCTTTAAAAATCTTCTTCTTCAGATCCAGCAGTCGGAATATTTTGATATTCGGTATGCGGCATCCTTAGGGGGGGGGGGGAGATTCAAGTTTGTTGAAGCCAAGTCTCTGGGTTCATATTTGGGCTCCCTGTTGGAGCCCAAATTATAACTTAAACTTAGTTCAGGAATTTAGTTGAGGAATTTTTCTTTAAAAATCTTCTTCAGATTCAGCAGTCGGAATGTTTTGATATTTGGCATGCAGCATCTTTAGGGGGGTGAGATTCAAGTTTATTCAAACCAAGTTCCTGGGTTGATATTTGGACTCTCTGTGGTATGCAGCATCCTGGGGGGGGGTGAGATTCAAGTTTGTTCAAGCCAAGTCCCTGGGTTCATATTTGGGCTTCCTATGGGAGCCCGAATTATAACTTAGTTCGATATGAGGAATATTCTTTAAAAATATTTGTTTTTTTGATCCACTGGTCTGAATCTTTGGATATTTGGTATAAACTTTTCTAAGGAGGGGCAGATGCAACTTGTTGAAATCAATTCCCTGGGTCTTTTATTTAGGCTACCATGTCAGGTGAGCACCCTCAGGCCCCCTGGGCCTCTTGTTCCTTTAAATGCTTAGAAATTGAATGAACAGTTGATAAAAAAATTAGTTCCTGAGATAAATGTGAAAAATTATTAATCCCCCCCCCCCACCCTCTGCCTTGTAGAGAAGGATATAGTCCATGCATCTGTCTGTCCATGCATCTGGTCATCCGTAAGGTTTTAATTAATTTTGGTGTGCTGCTTTATATCAACAACCAGCAGGCCCATCCATCCCAAAATAGGAAGCCCAATCCACGTGATGGAAAAGGAGCCTATTGCATCTCCAGGGAGACAATCAAAGCTTGCATTTCTAACTAACATAGCGGGGGAGGAATTCGCTAGAATTGTGCACTTGGTGATACCTTCCTGAAATTTGGCATGATGTAAGGGTAGGCATCAGAGATTTCAAAATCGATCGGCTACAAGTTGGCACCATCCTCTAGCCACCACTAGCAGCGAAATCCAAAATGGCCGCCAAGCGGATCGAAAAAAAGCTATTTTCGCCGATCGCACAACTGAAGCTCCAAACCTAACACCATACATGTGCTGTAATTGATGTGAATGATGGAGTGAAGCCCTTGGAACAAGTTGGGGGGAAGATTAATGGATAATGGGATCAGAATTTCCGTCGATGTGTGCGTCTGTGTGTCTGACTGTCAGTATGATCGTCCGTCCGTAGATAAATTAGTGTTGAATGTTTCTCGGGAATGCAATGGTCAAATGAACATGGTATGAGAGATTCCTGTCAACACATGAACAAGGGTACTCGATAGTATGCAGCAGTGGGGATACTTGGACATTTGATAATCCAATTAAAGTGACAGTCTATTCTCAACTTCCGGCATTTTCGATAGATTTATTTTCTAAGAAAATAAAACTATCAAATTTCTAGAGGAGTTCTGGTTCAATCTCAACACCATAGCGACACGTCTGCCAGCAAGGGCAGTGCTGGAATGAACTCGGGATGCATTAGTTCCCGTTGTTAATTATACAATGTTATCTTGCCAGTATAGAACATTGGCAAAATGGGACTAGAAGGGGTGAGTGTATGTTTGCAGTCATTCGAGGTACAGGAATATTTTTTGACTACAAGTAGTATTCTTCATTTTCGGCCAGTTAAGATGTGGTGTGTTCCAAGTCAGGATTAATGTTGCCGACACTTAATGCCCATCCCTCATGGTATGCTACTTTACCAGGGATATAGAGATATAGCCACCACTGGGAGCCAAAACATGACCTTTGATGTCGATGAGTGGTCGAAATGTTTTAGCGAATAACTTATCGAAATATGATCCGGTATGGCAATTTGATACCTTACGTTAGATTTATTAGATCAACTCAGGTATGGATTCATTGAGACATGAGTGCGCTACAAGATGAAGGATTTCCAAGTTGATTTGCTATGGAGTAGGAACTGACTAGTCACATGTGGCCTATGGCCAGAGAAAGACAAGGATACCATAGATGAACACACGGGTGAACGAAGGTATCAACTGTTGTACAGAGGCAAAATAGTTGGGGATATTGTATCATGCTATGCATGAATTAACACCGTCTTGTGCAGTAAATAACAGACTATTTTCCGAAATCTAAAACTGTATTCCTATACCCCGGACAATGTAGCAAGCCACATGGGATGAACATTTGTTAGCAAAATCAACTCAACTAGAAACATGACATGTGTTAACTGGCCGAAAATGGAAAAAAAAATACCAGAATAGGAGATGACTGGTCCTAACATGACAGTATACTACTCAATATTGTTACAACAGCCACCTTCACACTTACACAAAGGTGTGCACCTTAATCCAGCTTTCAAGCATTTGCAATTGCCCTTGCAGGCCTTGGCACAACTACAGTGGAGCATCAGTGCACATGCAGCACTTGCGTCTCCTAGGTGAGTCCAAAATGGGACCAGAATATTGAGACGTGGATTCCACTCCCATCCGTACTGTGATGGGTCTGGCACACATAAGTGTTTCTGCAGAGCACGATGCCAAATGAAAGATGACACAAGAATTACCCTTTTTACATGTTGATACAGAGCTGCTTTGGTGGGCGGGATGTTTTCCATAGACTTAAGGCCATGTGTGAACATATGCCGTCTCGCATCATTGACACGTGTACTGACACAACTGTTACTGTACATCTGTATGGTGAGTTTTTCGATATGCTGCATATGAGGGGAATCCTCTGAAAAGACTTGCGGATTCTCAGTCAATTCTATCATCATTTCAGTTGATGCGGGAAAATTCATCCATGCATTCCATCCTGTCTTCTTCCCAATGCCGAGCATGCTGGATGTTACATCACAACCTGTGAAGGCGTGGAAGAAAGTCAGGGCCTTACAGTAATCAGGTCCAAGTTGTGAAGCTATCTCATGAATTGGCATATCTTTATATGCCTTTCCAATTCCAAACCCAATCCACAGCTCACTGAGTCCAAGGTCACGGAATGTTGCGAAATGGTGCAAAGACAGAATGACGACATCAGAATCAACCGTGCGAAGAAAAGCTATTTTGTGACCTTGTGAGACTGCATGGTTGAGATGAAGCATCATGCGCGTGTCTGCTTCCTCGTGGTTCGATGGAGATATGTCACATAAGCTAACATCCTTATTGCATAGTACATATTCTCCTGATGTCGTTAACAACTGGTACTCGGATGTTGATGTTAATTTCAGCAGTTCAGCAGACAGGAACTTGAAAAATTCGTCTTTATTCTCACTAACTTTCAAGAATGCCTGCCAATTCTTCCCTTTAGGTAAAGGGACGTTCTCGGACACCCGTATCAACCTAACTGCTGTCTCACCGAGGCGTTTTGCTCGCGTCTGATTCTTCAAACTGCCTTCGGGGTAACAGTCATAGATCGCATCAACCTTTGTGGTGTTCGTGTTAATCAGAGATTCGATGTATGGCAATAATTGCAATCGAGCATATTCTCCAAACAGATCCGCTTTCTGTGGTTTGATTACATGGACTACAGCAGGCATATCCAAGATGACAACTGAAGCTTGTCTAGCTGCTGAATTCTTCCCTTGTGCAGGAATAGCTGGTAAACAATTGAGAATTTGAGATTTTGTCCCACTCCGTAGCTTACCTCTATCGGATAATGCTGGCGGATCACGTGCATTCTCGTGCATGAAAAACTCATCCATGTTTGAATCAGGCCGGGCTTGCAGTGAAACGAACATCTGGGTAACTATTGCGGCAGTTGCTTTACTTGACATGAGTTTGTCTCGGCCTTTGTCCAGGTTGGCTGGGGGTGGGTTAAGGAAGGTATATATATTTGCCTTGGGAATAACATCATTCAGGGGTACGGTGCATTCCACAAGCCTTTCCTTCAAGAAAGTGGAATATAAATGCTTGCCCCTTTCGGGTAATGACCGTAAACTCTTACTAACTTCGGGGTCCATATATTCACCAGTATCTAATGTCACCAGCTGACCACTAGTTTCATCATAAGGGTTGATAATGAGTCCCTGATTCACCAGATCGAGGAGAGATTTCAATTGATTCAGAAATTTTTTCTGCTCTGATACCGAACTTTCCGGGTGTTCCGTGTTATCTGATGATGTTGTGTGGAAACTTGCATATTCATACTCATCTATAACACGCAGAACTTCTGACCTTGAAAGCTCAATAACGACTTTCTCTTCAGCCTGGCCATAGAGACCTTTTGGACCACTGTCTTCTTTGAGTAGTTGGATACTATGTTCTTGGCTCTGATCTAAACCCATCATACTGAACTTCCTCTCACTACGCTGGACCACAAAATGGCCTTCCATGAATTTGTTGTGGATTGAAGGATGCCGCCTGGGTAGCTGAGACATGTCTCTCAGAAATACGGGGACCCACCGACAATAATTTGTATGTCCTAGGGCAAAAAAGTAACTGCACAACTCATCGATAGAACACAGTGTACCAGGCCAGTTACCGATTCGTTGGTTCCGAACGAATTGACAGCTTGTCAAGAGAAAGTTCCGAACGATTTCACCCCAATAGCGCGCAGTTGGAGATTGTGAAAGAATCCTCTGTTCCCACATTTCAAATGACTCATGGGGCCCAGTCTGCTGACAGTAAATCTCATAAGCATTCTTTCTGAGGATCTCAAGCCAAGCTAGAGTGAGAAGATATGCCTGTCGCGTCCTCTTGACATGTTTCCCACCAAGTAGGGATGATGCTACACCGGGTGTGAATATCTTTGCGAGGTGAAACATTCGCTCCCAACCAGAACCACCCATAAGCTTACCACCAGCTTCTTGGGTGCACATTTCAAGATGCAGGAATCCAATCATACACACCATTCGATCCTCACCTATCTCCTCTGGGAACAGCCATTGACATTTTTTCTGCCTGGCATACAACGGACAGTCACCTTCAATGACAGGTATCTGGCCGGGGTTTACGAAAGCAGTAGCTTCCCTGACCACATACATAGCATGCTTCTGCATACTGAGTGAGTCCGCTTTCTGCTCACTGAAAACAGGGAATACCCCAATAACTGCACGAGGTTTGACATTGTCTTGATCTTCATGTTTTGAAAAGAAGCCTGAAAAGGTCACAGGGACTTCATCAAGCTGCCAGCTGCCATCAACCTTCCCTTTATTGCTGATCTGTGACACATGAGACAACCAGTCATTCTCTCCCACGTTCAAATCTGCATATTCATTGGGCCGTACATTACATTCATCTGGAGATTCAAGCCTGATGTCCCCACCAAAGTCTTCAACGAAAGGAACAAATGCATAGTCGTCTGGGAGTTCAATTTGTGTGTCTTCTGGAACATCTAAACTCAGTGGTGGGGGATCAGTACCCACATTGTCCCTGCTCAGTTGACCAATGAGTGTGATGGACGTACCATGCATATCAGATCTACCAGATACATCAATGTTATCAGTGGTTCCTATCGAGAAAACATTACGTTTGCAGTTAGCTGGGACTACAACACCTTCGTTCTTGAACCGCAGTGAAACAGCTCTCGCGAAACTCCTGCGAACATCCATTACGCGATCATAAGAGACAGAGAGTCCCATTTGATGAAAATCTCTGATAAGATTTTTCATACGATCATGGGCATGCAACTTCAAACCCACATAAAGAGGCATTGGAGTTTCTCTGTCACGTCTCTGGTGAACATTTTGTGCATGTTCGGAGCGTTTCGCTGAATTGCTGATCAACATCTGTGAAATAGTACAAGCCACTCGAGTCTTGGCATTAACAGTCTCATCATTGCCTAAGTTCTGTATACTACATGTGCCCTCAAGTAGAACTCTAAGAAGAGTCAGGAGTGAGTTGGGTACAGGCTCGCTCAAGCAATAAGATGAAAATGATCCCGTGAAAGGAGCTTGAGATATGAGTATGTGTTTACGCAGAAGAAGACCCACATCAACTATCTTTTTTGCCTCTTCCTCAGACACTATACGAGTTGAAGATTCGGACAACAAGGAGCCAACTCGAAACCTACTTGAAATAAACACATCTCTACCCTGTGTGAAGGCGTCCCAGCCATCGCCCAATTTCTGCAACAAATGTTCTTTGAATCGAGTGGAATGTATTTCTTCACTAAGCCAATCAGAACCGACTTGCTTCAACCTCCGACTGTACAGATTCTTGAGATCGACAAGCTTCATCGCGGAATCGTTGTGTTCAACAAATGTTATGAGCTCTGCCATAACGAGAGGGTCATAGGGCAGGCCTGACGCGGAATGTTCGGCGTTCTTCGACTTTTTAGATTTAGCCGCTCGTGCTTCATTGGCAAGCTTACAATAACAGGTTTTGTGATAGTAAAGATCACTAGCAGCGGAATCAAATGCTGCATTGACCCGAGAAAAAACAACCCAGTTCTCGGCTTCCTTTGCCATAATTTTGAGTTTATTGTTATCAGACATTGATCTGCAAATAGGCTCACTGCTGTCACCTTCGCGTTTGTGACAATAAACACACTGGGGCAGTTTCCTGTCACAGCCAGATTCAAAACTTGTCCGTGTTCTTTTAGGACTCAGCGTGGAGCAGGATGCCACTGCCTCATTTCGCTCTCGCTTGTGTAGCACGCGCTGTACGATGTGAGTCCGAATACTGTCACGGCATGTCTTATGATATATTGCCTTATTCGTCAACAGTGACATCGACATACACTCATCACTCTCTCTCATCAAACAATCAATGGTCAAATTATATGGAAGCTCAACGCCATTATCTAGGAAGCGCGTTATGTCTTCCTCAATAGCTTTATAGGCGTCATGAAAACGAGATTCTCTATACGGACGCATCAATTTCTTGGAACTGTCTTGCTGGCAAAAGCAACAACGTTCCCAGTCAGTACTAGTCCGTACACGAAGAGGATTCTCACTCATTCTGTGAATGATTTTTGTGAACAATCGCGTTCTCGAATTAATTTCGACAGACAAATCAGAATTGCTTGCGGAATTACGCCAAACAAGAGATTGTATGGCAAAGAGACTGCTTCATAAAGAGCGTTGTTTCTCCGGGATCAGCGTCATTCAGGTTTGCCTGAATGACGCTGATCCCGGAGAAACAACGCTCTTTTCAAGTTCCAAGAAATTGATGCGTCCGTATAGAGAATCTCGTTTTATTCTACATCATCTCCCACGTCTGTTTCCAACACGTGCGTGGATCAGAGTTCACTTTCGCGCCCTTACAATCGGATGTATAGTCGGTAGACCGTCGAAAAGGAGGTTCCCTTCAGCCGCTGGCGGCCATTTTGGATTGTGCCGCTACTGGTCGCCACCGGTCGGTGTCAACTTGTAGCCGATCGTTTTTGAGAACCTCATAGCCTACACTAACAGTGTGCCAAATTTCAAGAAGGTATCACCAAGTGCACAATTCACCTGTATGTGACGAATTCCTCCCCCGCTAACAACAATCCTTTGTATACCCCAAATTCAAGCCGGTAAAGGGTGTTCCCAAATTAGGAGATGGCCTCCAACAGCTTGTTGTAACATTCTAAAATGAAGATATTTGTTAAGAAATACTTTTGCACATGCAAAATAGGTCTTAGAAAGCCCTGTATTATATTCTATTTGTATGTAAATGGACTAATCATGTAGTATCTCATCTTTTGGGGACATTTTGAACTTGAATGCGGCATCCCCAAATTAGATCAATCTAAACCCTGGAACAGAATCACGGCATCTACAGACTTTCAATTTATATTATTGATTTCTTGGACAACTGTGATAACCACCATCATTCAATGAAAATTAAAGGAGTTATTGCTCTTGGTTTGTTGAATTTTGCCTGAAATTTAATTGTCTCTTTGTTTTTTTTTTATATTTGAATAAGAAGTAAGTACATTGTGACTAAAAATACAAATACAAAAGTACCGGTAGACACAAAAGTAGTTTCTGGAGTATCACAGTTCATAACACTTTTGTACATTCTATTTACTAAATGTTGCATGTTTCAAGGTAGTTGTTGCAGGATAGAAATACAAATAAAAAGGATTGTATTTTTGGGCCGAGGTTTATTTTGTTGCAGAAAAGCCCTTTTATCGATTCTCATCTTAATCTTTAATTGTTTATGTAATAACTTGAACAGTAGACCTCAGATTTCAATAAAATTCAATAGGGTACATGTGTCTTGGACAATTCTTGGGACAAGTTGGAAAACCACACAGATTTTTTTTTTTAAAATGAGTTATTGTCCTTTGTTGAATTTTGCTTGAAAGTTCATTCTTTATGCAACAACTTGAACAGTACGTGTCAAATTTCACTAAATTTTGATATGGTAATTTGTATTCTTAATGTCTTGGACAAGTTAAAAAAATGTTCCTTTCTTCATTTGTGAAGGAAAGCCATTGCAGCAATGAAGAGCATGATGATGAAACAAACAAAACATTTTTTTTTCACCTCTAGTACAAGGAGATCCTCAGCTGGCAATAAAGTGGAAACAACCCATTTTCACAAAACACACTCAAACCCAGTGATTTTGTCAATAAGGTGTTAGAAATAGTGTTTGGACAGACTTTCAACTTTAATTGTCAAGTGACTGGTAAGAAGGCATTGTTTTTTTAAATAAAACATTGTAGGTTTTCACCTTTACAAAGGGCAGTCTCATTTTCGTTTTTTTTTTCCAATTTTTTAAGCAAATGGGAAAATTCTACTAAATACTGAAACTGTAACAAAAGCCACTATTTGAAACTTTTTAAAAGGCTTTCTGGGGAGTTCATGATACGGACCTGTGACGTGCTGTTGTCTTCACATAGTATACAGGGCAAGCAATATTCCCCAAGTGTTGATCCCCCACCCATCCACCCACCCACCCACCCACATCCCATGCTTCTCCTGTTTTCGACTTGATTTGATATGCACATATCGCAAATGGTGATGATGACCATCTATCTTGCAGTGTTTTCTCCCCATGCATATGACATTACACTCATTTTTGATTCAGAAAATAATCGATCATAACTTTCAGTCAAATACTGATAATCATACATGTTCTGAACATTTGAATGGGTATCAGAACCGAATCTGATTCAACTGCAAATTTCATCCACCCGTTGACTTTTAACAAGGTAAACTGACAGAGCAAAGTTCAGTGTTGACATTGAGCAGTTTAGCACAAATTACTTACAGAATAGATTTGAACGATGACCCTGGCCCAGTGTATACTGAAGCTTGGCATTTGGCGAAATCTCGCATTCACTTTCGATCTGCATCTTTAAAGCCGTCTTCACTTCCAAAACTTTCAGGTCTGCATAATCAACTTTGTGCCTCAATTCAATCTTGTGTTTCAAGTGAATAGTATTTCTGTATTCTGTCATAATCTTTTACAGAGTTTACATGTGGCATATTTGTCTTTTTATCTCTGTGTGTTTGAAGTATATCCACACAGCACATTCATCGCCCTTTCCTGCATGTTGTGTTCCATCATCGGTAGACACAACATTGTCGGCTATAACTGAGAATTAAATGCAAATACATAAAACCAAAAGTACATTTTTTGAGACATGTACTGTTATCACTTTCGTTTTTTTCCATTAACCGGTACCGAGTAGATTTTTCGGTTATCTTTTTTGCTGCCACTCTGACTCTCGCATAAATGCAAAGTTTGGGGCCAATGCCACTCATAGAAAATTGTGAATTTCGTATGTGTCTATGGTGAACTGTGGTCTAAAGGAAGAAACTCTATAATTTTCTTTCTGTATGTGATGCATATGCATTCCGCTATTGGCGACAGGCGATTTTGGCCAAATAGAGCCAAAAAGAGGTCAAGCCAGGCATCATTAGTCATGGTCAAATCATTCATCCATGATAGAGTGAGATAATTTATCGGGAGCATCACTTGCGTTTTGTTTTCCACACGTGTTGTTTCAGAAATGTCTTCTTGCAAACGATGGAGCCTGGAGGAAGCTGTTGGCTGTATATTTATACCCCCGCTTCGAAGAAGTGGGGGCTATATAGGAATCGCCCTGTACGTCCGTCCGTCCGTCCGTCCGTCCGTACGTCTTTCCGGACATGAAATTCTTGTGTGCGCAACTCCTACATTTATCAATCAATTTGGACAAAACTTTTCAGACATCATCACTACTAAGTGAACATGCGCATATTCCAAGATTTTTGATCTGCGACAATTTTAACCAGGTTTTCTCCCTTTGACTTAGATTTATTGTGTCTTTCCATCCGAACAAATTCTTGTGTGCGCAACTCCTCCTACATTAATGAACCGATTTTGATGAAACCTTTCAAACATCATCTCTACTAAGTGAACATGTGCATATTCCAAACTTTTTGATCTGCGACAATTTTAACCAGGTTATCTCTCTTGAACTTTGATTTAATATGGGTTTTGGCAGGAAATTCTTGTGTGCGCAACTCCTCCTACATTTATCAATCAATTTGGACGAAAGTTTACAGACATCATCACTACTAAGTGAACATGTGCATATTCCAAACTTTTTAATCTGCGACAATTTTAACCAGGTTATCTCTCTTGAACTTTGATTTAATATGGGTTTCTACATGAAATTCTTGTGTGCGCAACTCCTCCTACATTTATCAATCAATTTGGACAAAACTTTTCAGACATCATCACTACTAAGTGAACATGCGCATATTCCAAGATTTTTGATCTGCGACAATTTTAACCAGGTTATCTCCCTTTGACTTAGATTTATTATGTCTTTCCGTTCGAACAAATTCTTGTGTGCGCAACTCCTCCTACATTAATGAACCGATTTTGATGAAACCTTTCAAACATCATCTCTACTAAGTGAACATGTGCATATTCCAAACTTTTTGATCTGCGACAATTTTAACCAGGTTATCTCTCTTGAACTTTGATTTAATATGGGTTTCTGCATGAAATTCTTGTGTGCGCAACTCCTCCTACATTTATCAATCAATTTGGACAAAAGTTTACAGACATCATCACTACTAAGTAAACATGCGCATATTCCAAAATTTTTGAGCTGTCGCAATTTTAACTAGGTTATCTCCCTTTAACTTAGATTTATTATGGGTTTCTACATGAAATTCTTGTGCGTGCAACTCCTCCTACATTTATCAATCAATTTTGACGAAACCTTTCAAACATTATCACAACTAAGTGAACATACGCATATTCCCAAATTTTTGATCTGCGACAATTTTAACCAGGTTATCTCCCTTTAACTTTGATTTATTATGGGTTTTCAAATGGGATTCTTGTGTGTGCAACTCCTCCTACATTAATGAACCGATTTTGAATACATGTTGCACTTTGTAAATGTGTTTTTCCAAATGTAAACCATATATGTGTGGGCTCTTTAAGTATTCAGTGCTGTTCTGTGGAAGGCCACATCCAAATACAAATTTCAACAACAAAAAATGATCTTTATGTATACATTTCCTTATGGCCTTCGCCTACATGATCAGAAGTGCATTCCTCTAAAAACCCAAAGCGGGGGTATTAATCACCTTCAGTGATAGTTCTAGTTTATGACTCCGACAGTGGATAATGGACCCTCTTCTGTTGCAGTCAGGGGGCGGCTAACGTTGGAAGTGGGGGATATTTACAAAGTAGTCAGGCAAATGCACTGGAGGTCAATTCTGCTTTGGAGTGGGAGACATATCCTGAATGTGATCCTTTGAAAGTTGTTGGTTACCTCAGTACATTTGTCACCCTAGTGTGTTGGTAGACACTGATGGTCTGGGCCCAATTGATTTCTTCAAAGGAATATCCTCAAAGAATAATTCCTGTTGTTCTGTCATTGGTGCCAGAAAATTACTAATTCATAAAACAGACTTCCAGATGGTTATGACCCATTGTCCGTATATCCCATGGCAAAAATGCGAAAAATCCCTAAATTCTCGTAAAATCCAAGATGGCCACCAGGGTCACATGACCTATTTGATGTCAGCAAAGCGGCTATGCCTTGGCCATAGCTATATCTAACTACCCGGGAAGTTTCAACAATGTGGTAGAGGAGAAATCACATTGCCCATTCTAACCCACAAGTTCTTCCTAATGTATCATTTTATTGTCCTTCATTGGTCTAAGTTAATAACTAAGACATTTCAGACAGATTTCAGATGATATTGACCCATTGAGCATATATTATATGGCAATAGTGGGTAAAAATCATAAAATGTTTGTAAAATTCAAGATGGCGAACAGGGTCAGGTGACCCATGTGACATCGGCAAAACCGCCAAGCATAGGCCATAGCTATATGTAACTACCTGGTAAATTTCAACTCTCTGCTCCAAATGGTTGGTGAGATACCGGTACTCAACATTACCCATGTATACCCTAAATACAGGAATATATTACCACAAAATGTGTGTTACTGGAGAGTCTGTTTCTTATGGCGGCTGGCTGTGAAAGAGTTAACCAGACAGCCCATCACTCACAGTGGATTGAACTATTTATCTAATTGAATACTGCCTTTTGTAAAGACTTACAACTTGCTAAGCCCATTGGATTATCAGTAGTTAGTTGATTAATCTGATACTATCTAAGAGCAAGAACAGGTGTTCATACCAACAACATTGAGTCTGACCATTAATTGAATTGGTGGCATAGATATAACTATGGTGCCCGCCCTTTTCTCCTGCAACGATTTTATTAGACCCTTCAAGTTCTGTCAGCTTTTTTCCCATGACCACTTATCTCTTCATTCTTGAAATAATTGCCAGTTCATTTTACAGAACTTGATCAATTTATTTGGATCCAACAGCTAAAAAGACCCCTCCTCTCCCATTAGCAGTTTGGCAGCAAAACACTTTGTTTGGCACTACAATATCAAGAATAGCTAAAAATTTGGCACGAGACTGAGCCAGCATGGACAATGATCCTGGATCATGGTGCAAATAGAATTTATTGATATTTAACAAATAGAATTTATTGATTTTATTAGCTACAGGATTTTGTTTGTTTGCAATAGTGGTCTCTTTTTCAATCAGTTCATGATCTGGTTCCAGGCCTTTAAATGTTAAAAAATGTCTTTCTTTCACTTCCGATGAGCTATATTTGCCTTCGTTATGGGAGGGGCAAGAATTTTTGCCCCGCCCAAAATTTCTATTTTCCAAACCGAGAGGCAGATTTGAACCAAATTTGATATGAGGGCTTATTGGGTCATAAGTACTTAATTTATGCCCCAATTTTTTTTCCCGTCGCCCCATGGGAACCGCAGGACCTAAAAATAGAAAAAAATTAAAACGCCCATATCTCCAAAACTACACAGCACTAAGAATTCTTATTTGGTGTGAAGCTTCCTTATGACCAACAGAATGGAATGGTAAAAAAAATTGCTAACGGTTTTATCATCGGGTACTTTTTTGGGACATTTGAAAAAGTGCTGAGTCAGCATTTTTTAACACTGTGGGTAATGGTAAGAACATTTAAGACTATTTTTCTCCAAAACCACTGCTCCAGAAGCTTTCAAATATAACATCTTTGGAAGATAGTTTCACATGTTTATTGAAATCGAATCCCTGGGTTCATATTTGGTCTGTCTATGGGAGCCCAAATGTTTAAATTAGTGCAGTACAAGGAATATTCTTTAACAATCTTCTTCTTCAGATCTACCAATCAGAATCTTTCGATTTTTGGTATGCAGCATGCTTAGGGGGGTGAGATTCAAATTTGTTCAAGCCAAGTCCCTGGGTTCATATTTGGGCTCAGTGTTGGAGCCCAAATTATAACTTCGTTCAAAATGAGGAATTTTCTTTAAAAATCTTCTTCAGGTCCAGTAGTCGGAATGCTTTGATATTTGGTATGCAGCATCCTTAGGGGATGAGATTCAAGTTTGTTCAAGCCATGTCCCTAGGTCCATATTTGGGTTCACTGCGGGAGCTCGAAGTGTAACTTAGTTCAAAATGAGGAATTTTCTTTAAAAATCTTTTTCTTCAGATCCAGCAATCAGAATGCTTTGATATTTGGTATGAAGCATCCTTAGGGAGTAAGATTCAAGTTTGCTCAAGCCAAGTCCCTGGGTTCAATATGAGGAATAACTTAGTTCAATATGAGGAATATTCTTAAAAAATCTTCTTCCTCACTTCCACCAGTCAGAATCTTTTAATATTTAGTATACAGCATCCCACTGGAGGTGAGATTCAAGTATGTTCAAGCCAAGTCCCTGGGTTCATATTTGGGCTCCCTGTTCGAGCCCAAATTATTACTTAGTTCAGTATGAAGAATATTCTTTGAAAATCTTTTTTTTTTAGATCCACTGGTCAGAATCTTTGGATGTTTGGTATAAGTTTTTCTTAGGAGGGGCAGATGCAACTTGTTGAAATCAATTCCCTGGCTTGATATTTATGCTACCATGTCAGGTGAGCACCCTCAGTCCCCCTGGGGGTCTCTTGTTTTTAGTTCCATTCAAACATATACATAGAAATTATTGACAGTGGCCGCAGATGCGTGGATATTTCATTCAAGTGAAGTGAGTGGTCATTTCGGTAATTCGATGTTTCTTTCATTTTTGTCCAAAACCAGGTGGCACTTTCAATCTCACACTGAATGGGGTGATTTTTATCATTTCATTCATTTATCATTCAAAGGAAAGTGTATTTAATATGTAAATACGATTATATTATGGGACCCAAAAAGTTATAAATTACCAGACTCTGATTTTTTTCTGTGATTTCTACCCTTTTTATTAACACATTACACGAAGTGACAGCATTCAAGACTGCACAGTTAAATAACCTGTGCGTGTCCTGACTGATGTTATCTCACATTCAGGTCAGTTGGTGTTTTTAAATAATCAACACCAAGTTGTATTTTCGGTTAACCTCCCATTACTGCAATAAATACTTAGCTGAATTTCTTTAAAATGTTGTTTAGGTTGTCAAACAGCTTGATTTGTGTGTGTGAGAGGTTTGATGAATTTATGTTTATTGAATGAGGTAATTGTTTTTCAGTTTCATTTATATATTAAGATGTGCACACTCTCCATCAGGATTCTTAACCAGTATTACTGCCGCATTGCACAGTAACATAAATACAGTTCAGAGTTCCCCTGAGTTCCCTGTACTTTTATCCACTGAAGCATTTGCTTGCTTCTATTTATGAGCCACGTGACATTGAAGTGGGAGGAGCAAGTAATGTTTCTCTCACTTGATATGATTCTCATTTGAGTCAGTGTATTTTTTACAAAGAATAATAAATAAAATATTGCCGTATTTGTATATTTTTAAACATTTCCACAATCTCAATGCTTTGATTTCAGAATTATATGTAAATCATTCACTAACAATTAAGTGACCTGGCACATGCGACCAGTATGTTTTATTTCCACTTGTTGCTGCTCAATATCTTACTGTCGACGACACATGGACAGGCAAACATTTCAAGCCCTATCAGGTTCTGTCATACTTGTACCTGTTGGCCAAACTCTTCTAACTAAAATATTGCAAAATCAAGACAGAAAGTCAGAGAATCAGAAAAGACAAAATTGCACCTGAGATTCAATCAGGGCTCATTGTGGTCCTTGAAAACCTTGAAAGGTCTTGAATTTGAAAATCAATTTTCAGGGCCTTGAAAATCTTTGAAATTTGAGTGGAGGGCTTGAAAGTTCTTGGATTTCTGTTGCCCCTTGAAAAATGGATGCACTTGTATGATTTATATATAATGAATGCACAACAATCAATATGTGTGGGCAACTGTGTTGCAGGATAAATAAATAAAAAGTTTTCTCTCTAACAAATCTGTGTATGCATTTATGTATTTCGTGTATATGTGACATAACATGTACAAATCGGGTGCTTATTATATCTTGAATTATATAGTTATTGTATTAAATGACAGCACATGCCACAGTAATAAATGATATTACTACTCCTACACTGATTTCAGATCAAGACCATACTTACAGTTATTGTCCCATGCAGGGAAAAGTCATTGAACTTATCTGAAAGGTGCTTGAAAAAGGCACGAAAAAGTCCTTACATTTTTCTTCCTTGAGACAGTGACTCCTGTCATTGTTTTTACTTGTCTTGTTTTACTTTACTTGTTTTGGCAGGTGAGACTTTACAGTGTTTGAAGCCGGAAAACACCATGATCCAGTCAGAATTCTCTGTCCCTTTTGTAATCACAATTGTGTAAACAATGACAAATTTTATTTGCATTAGACGATAAGATCAGAAAAAGTTATTGATTTTTATTCATTTTTTTTTTCAAATTAGTGCAAGCGAGGAAATTATCATAGATGCATCCATTTTAAATTAGGAAAATTATACGTTATCGTTTGTGAAACCTGAATAAAGAATGTTACCTGCCCAGGTGGATGGGGTCACCTACTACCTGTGTTTCAATGTTTTCAGACCAATTCAATTTAATCCTCTGCACATTGATGGTGAAATAATAAAATCTCAATCTGCAAATATTTCCCTTAACACAGCTAGGAATGTAACCAATTTAATCTTGATTGACAGAGCTCTTTAAGCTTTGTCAAACAAGATTGAATTGGTTGAATTCCTAGTCACATTATGGGAAAATTTTGTTCTTGAAATTTCAGTATTTTGAAATCAGCATGCAAAGTGTTAATAATTACAAATGCCGTTTTCAACAAAGCTCATTTCTGTTTCTGTCTTCCTTTTTAGCTCAACTTTGGCAAAGCCAAATTTGAGCTTATGCCATGGCTTGGGCTAGAGGCCGTATTTATGAACCGATCTTTACGAAACGTCTTGGGTACCTTTGCTATGACCGTGGGATGAGGATGAGTGTTTTGGGGTCCGAACTGAAATTCAAGTTGGCCGCTGGTGGCCATTTTGTAAGACTTAGGTGAAATCAGATTTTTGCGAAGAACTTCCATATGAAAACGCTGATTTGAATAATTTTTTGTATGAATGGGATACATCACATATAATACAGGTTTTTTTCTCGTACGTAAATTATGCAAATTAGACTAACTTTGATGTATTTAGTGTTACTTTCAGCACTGAAAGTGCAAATGCCAATACGGCTCGGGCTAAGGGCCGTATTTATAAACCGATCTTTACAAAACTTCTTGGGTACCTTTGGTATCACTGTGGGACGAGAACGAGCGTTTTTGGGTGCGGTCTGAAATTCAAGATGGCCGATGGCAGCCATTTTGTACAAAATTAGGTGCAATCAGATTTTTGCACAGAACTTCCATATGAAAGTGCTGATTTGAAAAATTTTGTGTGTGAATGTTTAGTACCATGGGATACATCACATATAATATGGGTTTTTTTCTCGTGCAGAAATTATGCAAATTAGATGAACTTTGATTTTTTCAATGCTACTTGCACACAGTAAGTACACATGTCAATACGGCTCAGGCTAGAGGCTGTATTTATCAACCTATCTTCACAAAACTTCTTGGGTACCTCTGTTATCACCTTGGGACGAGAACGAGTGTTTCTGAGTGCGGTCCAAAATTCAAGATGGCTGCCAGTGGCCATTTTGTACCGAAATTAGTTCTAATCAGTTTTTTGTACACAACTTCTATACGGCTCAGGCTTGAGGCCGTATTTATGAACCGATCTTTACAAAACTTCTTGGGTACCTTTGTTATTACTGTGGGATGAGAACGAGTGTTTTTGGGTGTGGTCCAAAATTCAAGATGGCCACCAGCATCCATTTTGTACCAAAATTAGTGCAATCAGTCTTTTGTACAGAACTTCTGTATGAAAGTTCTGATTTGAATAAATTTTTGTATGAATGTTTAGTAAAATGGAATACATCACATACAGTACGGGTTTTTTTCTCGTGCAGAAATTATGCAAATTAGATGAATTTTGATTTATTTAGTGCAACTTATACACTGTAAGTGCACATGTCAATACGACTCGGGCTAGAGGCTGTATTTATCAGCCGATCTTCGCGAAACTTCTTGGGTACCTTTGTTATCTCCTTGGGATGAGAACGAGTGTTTCTGAGTGCGGTCCAAAATTCAAGATGGCTGCCAGTGGCCATTTTGTACCGAAATTAGGTCCAATCAGTTTTTTGTCACAACTTCTATACAGCTCGTATTTATGAACTGATCTTCACAAAACTTCTTGGGTACCTTTGTTTTCACCTTGGGACAGAAATGAGTTTGTTTTGGGGTGCCTTTGTTATCACTGTGCTATGAGAACAAATATTTTGGGGTTCAGTCAGAGCCACTCTGGGACTCCAATATTTCTTTTCTAGTTTAGCATCTGACTGTCACCCACCTTTACAATACTTTACCTATACATTTGTTACAGGCTACGGTCAGTATTTATGTACAGACCGTTACAATACTTTATATGTACCTTTGTTATCAGGTCATTACCTAGATGTTTGTCATTGTTGTGTCACATACATGTACATATCTTGACAAGTTGAGCTGCAGTGTCATTGACACTTTCATTTTATACCACCTCCCTCAAAGAGGTTGAAGGTGTATCAATTTACATGCATCTATTTGTGATTTGTTTGCCGATCAATCCATCCTAATCATAATCTTACAGTATCTTCACCAGTGTGGGGACAGATTAATAACATTTAGTAACTGGCTTCTCCATTATATGCCGACTACTTGCAGTGCAAAAATTACAATACCAGAGGTGTTGTGTCCCATTGTTTATTGAAAAATGTACATGTTGGATTTCATTTATGCTCACAAAGTGATGGTACATGTATAATACAGTTGACCCACTTAATTAGATATCTCTTATTGTAGGGTGGATTAACAGGAAAAAAGGTTATTTGGTGGATAAAAGTGCCGGGGTTTACTAACTGAGAGAATGAGTTGATGTAGGTGTGGTTGAATTGAATGGAAATATCAAGGATAGCATGCCATCAGAAGGCGTTTGTTGGAAATCACAAAGTTGGACCAAAGAGCCCAAAAGTTAAGCAACTCGGTTTGTGGTAATAGGAATGAAACACATCATTGTTTGATGCTTGTGCTACCCTACCACTACTATCAGATGATTGTTTTGACAACTGTTGATATACATTCTTGGACCTAGTGTCTAAGGATTGAAAGTTGTGCTTTGTGCACAATGTGATCAGTTTATGATGATCAGTGGAATGGCACATATCACTTTTTAATGTCTGTTTTCCAGTCATAGGCAGAAAGTAATTGTTTGGGTAATTATTGGAATACTATGACTCATGGAACTGACAGTCTGAGAACTGGTATTATGTACAATGCAATAGGTTTATGAGAATAGTGGTCCCATAGCCAACCGAAGTGTAGAGACATTGGGTGGCACCTAACATCCTCTTCCATCCAATTCCTATATATGCCTGAATCATTGGAGGCAGTGACCTAGCAAGCATGTTGAACCGGCAGAATGAATTTTCCAAATGAATTACCTAGGCTTTCATGGTAATTTGGTATTAAGCCTTTATGGCAATTCTGATTATACCGAAAATTAGCATTTTTAGCTTAACTTGACATAGTCAAGATAAGCTATTGCCATCACGCGTGCAGAAGTCTATGAGTCTGTGAGTCTGTTCACATTTTCCTTTAGCACGGGCTACACCCTACAGTTCTTGTCTGATCGTGACGAAATTTCATATGCAGATTTGGGGTCATGTCTAGATGAGAATGTCCCCTTTTGGCCCGAGCCCAAAACCCGAAAACCATTAGCACAGTCTACAGGTCGTATTTGTGGAGGGATTTCATTGTAACTTGGTAGGATGCCTCTGTATAATGCCTAGAAGAGAACGTCCTCTTTTGGGCATGATCTATCAACCGTGATGGCTGCCCAAGCCCGAAACCCATAAACTTTTAGCACAGTCTGCAGGTCATGTTTAATATGGAGGGATTTCATTGTAACTTGGTAGGATGACTCCTTATGATCTCTAGATGAGAATTTCCCCATTTGGGCATGATCTGCCAACCGTGACAACTGCCCGAACCCAAAACCCGAAAACCTTTAGCACAGTCTACAGGTCATATTTATTGAGGAATTTCATTGTAACTTGGTGGGTTGACTTCATACAATGTCTAGATGAGAAAGTCACCTTTTGGTCCTGATTGGGCACCTATGACGGCTATAGGGGCTCGAATCCCAAAAACGTTTAGCACAGTCTACAGGTCATATTTATGAAGGGATTTCATTGTAACTTGGTAGGATGACTCCAAATAATGTCTAGATGAGAATGTCCCATTTTGATCACGATTATTCAGCCTTGATGGGTGCCCAAGCCCAAAAACCTTTAGCATAGGCAAAAGGTCATATTTTTTATTTTTTTTTTACTCCCCTCCTCCCCCCCCCCCCCCCCCCCCTCCAAACGAAGTTTGCAGACGATATAGCAATAGGCTCCATCTTTCCACCCATCTCGGCTCATATCTTCGCAGCTGATGTTCGGATTACTTGTCTATGTACTCCCAATTGTTTACAACAGGCTTGCACTACAGTGGAAGTCCCTAAATCAGAAGTATACTCTCTATTTTCGGTCCTTTCCCAAGCAATTTGGGAAAGAAAAGGTGATGCAAAAGCACCAAGAAAAAATAAGCCAAAAACTGGGTCGATTGCTACTGACACACACCCAGTAGGGGACACTCTTCTCTGTACCAATCCTCGGCTTCTGGTACCAGTGTGCAGATGTATAACCAACGTGTCATTCTTTTTAGTCCCCTACGGGAACCGTAAGGGGACTATAGGATTGCACTCCGTCCGTCTGTCTGTCTGTCTGTCTGTCCGTCCGTCTGTCTGTCTGTTTTTTATGTTACCACCTCTCTCTCCAACATGCTTTAAGCTACACCTTTCATATTTGGTACATGGATAAATGGTTCCGAGGGGATGATGCACGTTTAATATTTATTTTTCAAAATCCAAGATGGCGGCATGGCAGCCATTTTTGTTGTGTTTTTTAAGCTTTTTTCTCTATTTTATGTTACCACCCCTCACTCCAACATGGTTCAAGCTACACTTTTTTATATCTGGCACATGGATAGAGGGTTGTAATGGGATGTTGCTCGTTCAATATTTTTTTTACAAAATTTGTCTGGCCATCCGTCTGTCTGTCCGTCTGTCCGTCCATCCGTATGTCTCTGTCTGTCTCTGTCTGTCTCTGTTTTTTATGTTACCACCTCTCCCTCCAACATGCTTTAAGCTCCACATTTCATATTTGGTACATGGATAAATGGTTCTGAGGGGATGATGCACGCTCAAAATTTTTTTTTCAAAATCCAAAATGGCGGAATGGCAGCCATTTTTGTTGTGTTTTTTAAGCTTTTGTTCTCTATTTTCTTGTTATCACCCCTCCCACCAACATGGTTCAAGCTACACTTTGTATATTTGGCACATGGATAGAGGGTTGGGAGGGGATGATGCACGTTCAATATTTTTTTTTCAAAATCTAAGATGGCGGCATGGCGGCCATTTTTGTTGTGTTTTTAAGCTTTTTTCTCTCTTTTATGTTACCACCCCTCACTCCAACATGGTTCAAGCTACACTTTTTATACCACCCACTTGAAAAGTGGGCGGTATATAGCATTCATGGTGTCCGTACTTCCGTACTTACGTACTTCCGTACGTCCGTGACGCTTTGGGGGTACACATCTGCTATCCGCTACTCCTCTTAAACCAGTGGGTGGATTTCATGGTAACTTACAGGCATTCTTTTCTATACATTATAGATGTGCACCTCCTATTTTGCTTTCAGGTATTTTTATTTTTTACTCTTTCCCAAAGGGCGAAATGAACTTAGCCAAATTGTTGTGATGCTTTAGGGGGGTACACTCCTGCTATCCGCTACTCCTCTTATACCAGTGGGCGAATTTCATTGAAACTCTCAGACATTCTTTTATATACATTATAGATGTGCACCTTCTATTCTGCTTTCAGGTATTTTTATTTTTTCTATCCCATGTGGCAAAATGAACTTAGTACGTTCGTACGTCCATACATCCATTATGCTTTGAGGGGTACACATCTGCTATCCGCTACTCCTCTTAAACCAGTGGGCAGATTTCATTGAAACTTTCAGGCATTCTTTTATATACATTCTAGATGTGCACCTCCTATTTTACTTTCAGGTATTTTTTTTTTTACTCTGTCCCAAAGGTCTTAATGAACTTAGCCAAATTGTTGTGATGCTTTGTGGGGGGTACACACC
The DNA here is from genome assembly GCA_031216915.1 of Pictodentalium vernedei. Lineage (NCBI taxonomy): Eukaryota > Metazoa > Mollusca > Scaphopoda > Dentaliida > Dentaliidae > Pictodentalium > Pictodentalium vernedei. The sequence continues at coordinate 240,920,956 of CM062289.1, forward strand.
TGTTATCTGCTACTCCGTCCGTACGTCCGTGACGCTTTGGGGGTACACATCTGCTGTCCACTACTCCTCTTAAACCAGTGGGTGGATTTCATTGAAACTTACAGGCATTCTTTTCTATACATTATAGATGTGCACCTCCTATTTTGCTTTCAGGTATTTTTATTTTTTACTCTTTCCCAAAGGGCGATTAGTGGCCCTCAGTGGAGCTCTCTTGGTCATGGGTGCAGATCATGTGGGACACAGTGTGTTATACCCCCTCCCACCAAAAAACCCTTTACCCCACCCTATCCTTAAAAATCTGAAAGGAATATATAGTCAATCACATATGGTGTTCCCAGAGGTTACAAAATATACACCACTTTATTACTAAATTCAAAAATTTTCTTGATTGAGATGCCCTTCCAACCCCCTTAAACCGACTCATGCCCGCAGCATGGGTGGCAGATGCCTGTTGAACCTGCTTGACCACCTCCCCCCCCCCCCACTCTTTGGGAGACTACATATGATATTCCCAAAGGTGACCAAAATACACCATTTTATTGCTAAAATCCAAAATTTCCTTGAATGAGATGCCCTTCCAATCCCCTTAAACCCGCTTATGCCCACTACACTGGTGGCAGATGCCTGGTGCGTCTGCTTGAACTCCCTCCCCCCCCCCCCCCCCCCCCCATACTCTTTGGGAGAGATCTGCGCCCATGCTGTAGGCTAACATGTTTCTTTTCAGATATTTTCATCTTGCATGCTCTTTGTAATATTTCCCCTTTCTCATATTGAAAATTGCTCTCATGTTTTCGGAGAACATACAGATGTGCTGTGTATATTAAATACTTTTTTACTGTTGTGAAATGTTTCTTGGTTGGAGTGGGTGGTATCTTTAGTGAGCAGTGCTCACAGTAATTCTAGTTATATCTGGCACATGGATAGAGGATTGTAATGGGATGATGCACGTTCAATATTTTTTTCCAAATTTCAAGATGGCGCCATGGCAACAATTTCTGTTGTGTTTTTTAAGCCTTTTTCTCTATTTTGTGTTACCACTGCTCCCTCCAACATGGTTCAAGCTGCACTTTTCATATATGGTACATGAATAAAGGGGTTGTGAGGGGATTATGCACGCTCAATATTTTTTTTTCAAAATCTAACATCTGTCTGTCTGTCCGTCCGTCTGTCCGTCCGTCTGTCTGTCTGTCTGTCTGTCTGTCTGTCTGTCTGTCTGTCTGTCTGTCTGTCTGTCTGTCTGTCTGTCTGTCTGTCTGTCTGTCTGTCTGTCTGTTTTTATGTTACCACCTCTCCCTCTAATATGCTTCAAGCTACACCTTTCATATTTGGTACATGGATAAATGGTTCTGAGGGGATGATGCACAGTCAATATTTATTTTTCAAAATCCAAGATGGCAGAATGGCGGCCATTTTTGTTGTGTTTTTTAAGCTTTTTTCTCTATTTTATGTTACCACTCCTCCCTCCAACATGGTTCAAGCTACGCCTTTCATATATGGTACATGGATAAAGGGTTGTGAGGGGATTATGCACGCTCAATATCTTTTTTTCAAAATCCAAGATGCTTATATACTCACACATTAAGGTTAAGCATCAACAGAACAGAGGGAGGTCTCTGGACCCTTCTACTAGAGGAGGTGGTTTATTCTCTCGTGGGCCTTGTCAGGGCTCGAAATGAAGATCCTCTCCTCAATTCTTTCCAGGTTGGAGGAAGGAGAGTTTGCACACTGTTGGGCCGAGGGCACATCCGATCCTTGTGTGTTAGATGTTGTTCGGTCCAGTCTGTGGACATCCTTTCGGAAGCACCCCTCTCTGTGACGGGTGCCACTTCCAAACCCAGTTCCTTCAAATATTTCACGTCGGTAACTTTTGATCACGGGGATAGACAATCGGTCAAAGGGAGTGATGGAGGTAGTCAAGAACATTTATTCAGTGGGTTTTTATTCCTGCCTGTTCTTGCTGCTGAAGAAGGCCGGCTTATTCAGACTCGTTATCGATCTGAGTTTCCTGAACCAATCTATCATTGCTCCCAAGTTCATCATGGGGACTTTCAGGTCTGTTAGCCATTCCATTCACCAGGAAGACTTTGCTTCGAGCATCGATCTACAAGAAATGAAACCAGGCAGGAACCCAACAAAAGATGCCATTAAATCATCCAAGATCTTCCTTGACAACTACACAGCCTTCAGAAACGACCGAGGGACACTAGGAGGGGGAGTCTTCATACTGGTACAAAGTAACATCATAGCCACTGAACAACTGCAATATGTCACCTCGTGGGAAATTGACTGGGTAAAAATCAAACATAAGGATGCCAAAAGCCTTCTCGTTGGAACATTTTACATGCCACATAGAAACATGAATGACATCGAAGAACGAAGAAAATCATTAAAAAACATATCTGAGGAAAATAAAAATGATAACATCTTCCTAGCAGGAGATTTCAATTGCCCTGACATAAAATGGGAAATGCTGACACTCAGACAAGAGTCAACAGACAAAGAAGTACAAACGTCCTAGTAGAAATCACATCTCAAGGTGGACTCGCACAAATGCATGAAGAATCAACTAGAGAAAACAATCTACAAGATCTGATATTTACAACAAACCCATCTCTAGTCAAATCAACATCAAGTATAACTGATATTTCGGATCATGACATAGTAGTCACAGACATCGACATACATGTAAAACCATACTTCCGCAAAAGCAAACCCTCGCAAAACTTATATTTGATCTGTCATATTCCAACATCCTATCGACAACAGCAAACTCCCTGAGGCTGTTACTAGGGTTGTGACTCCTCCTTTGGAGCTGTGGTCGGTTGCTTTCTCCACTTTTCCACTGGTTTTAACAGCTCCCGTCGTATCTGCTGCTACTGCTGTTCCATCTGCAATGTCACCTGTCACCTTTTCAGCTGGCCTCGGCTTATCCCTGCAGGGATTTGCAGAGATGTCTGGTAGTGTAGACTGAGGATGTGACTCCTCCTTTGGAGCAATGCTCAGTTGCTCTCTCCATTCTCTACTGCTGTTCCGTCTGCAACATCTTCGATCACCGTTTCGGCCGGCCACAGCTTATCCCTGCAGGGGTGTGCAGAGATGTCTGGTGGTGTTGGATATTGTCCTCAGCCTTCCCTGACTTCAACATTTGAAAAGTCGGATGGGGCTGCTGGCCGAACCCTCTGCTCTGGTCTCTCAGCTGTCGAGCCCAGCAGCTTTTTCATTGGATTCAGATGTTCATGGTGGGGTCACCATGGACTCGGTTGCATTTCTGTCCACGCACTCTGTCCTACGGCCAGTTTTGTGGCACCGACACATTTTGTGCAGCCTAGACCTTCTGTCCCTCAGAGGGACACGGCGACTTTCCTGAGTTCCCGCACTAAAGATCCTCGGGGTATTTCATACCCCCATAAGCATCTGTATTCAGATGTTTCAGCTGCCACCCATCACCCCGCGTCAGGTGTACTAGAGGATTGTGACCCTTCGCTGGTTAAAAGGGTCAGGAGTGAAGCCACTTTGCTGGGTCACTTCCACTTCGAACCAGCTGACATGATCGTGAGCTTAGGGAGGCCCTCTCCTTGCTCACTTGGTTCTTTCCAAGAGCTTTCCCATTGCCTCCAGCAAGCCTACTAGTGGTTTCCAGGCACTCCCTGTGGCGCCGCCTTCTGGCATTGGAAGCAGGCCACTGATCTGATAGTGTGCCTACACCAGGCATCGGCTGGTTTGCCCATGATGGGCTATGTGTCTTCCAACTCGGAGGATGGGTCAGACATACCTGATGTCAAGGGCCAACAGTCTTCTGACTTGCGGGCAGCTCTTGACTTTGTGTTTGAGTTCCTTCCGGATCTCAAACTGTCAAACCAGCCAACAGTGTCAGCCAGTTCGCGATCATCGGTCACGCACCTACAGCTTGTGGAGCAACCCACTTCTGTGCGCCTTCAACCGTGCCAGTCAGTACAGGTGGTTGAAGTGTTTGCAGCTTTGGACTCTAGCTGACTTCCAAGGCTATGAAGACTTCATTCTTCACTAGGGCTGATACCTTTTTGCCTCCAGTGCATTATGGTTCCTACGATTTCGCCACTATGTCAGTCTGCCAGACTTTGCCGGTCTTGGATCAGGACTCCTCCTCCCTCGGGCTTTTCAAGCTCAAGTCGGCCGTTATTCCTATGGTGACTCTGGAGTCCCTGTTGGGCTTATCGAGAGAGATTTGGTCATGCTTTCTCTCTCAGATCACGTCTTCTCTGCTTTGGCTGCTTATCTGCCTCCAGATAAGTTTTATGACGTACAGGCTCTTTTGTGTTTGATTTCATAGACGCTCATGCATCTTACTCACATGCATGCCTGTAACTTGGCTAACTTGGAATTAGTTCGCCGGGACGCTGTGTTGGCCAAGATGAATAATGGGTAATTTCTGGGAAAGAAAATCATTTCTTATCAACCTACCTTACAATTGTTTACTACAGGCTTGCACTACAGTGGATGTCCCTAACTCGGAAAATATATCTATTTTGATCTTTCCCAAGCAATTTGGGAAAAAAAAGTGGTGCAAAAGCACCAAAGAAAAATAAGTCAAAACTGGGTTGAGTGCACACCCAGTAGGGAACTCTCTTCTCCTAGTACTCCTACTTGTAATGGGTGTTCTTCCGATCGACCCTGTGGGCTCTGTGGATCTTGGTTGTTCCCCGTTTGGGCTTCTGTGCTTTGGCTGCTTATCTGCCTCCAGATAAGTTTGACGACATACAGGCTCCTTTGCGTGTGATTTCCAAGGTGCTCATGCATTTTACTCACACGCATGCCTGTAACATGGCTAACTTGGAATTAGTTTGACGGGATGCTGTGTTGGACATAAGCCGCTCCCTTCCTGAGGGGCAGCACACTGCTCTTCAATCCGCTTCTTTGGCGGGTCTGCGATTTTTGCATGGTTCCATGGCGACGGTCTGGGATGACATCCTGCATCATTCCAAAGATCAGATGCTGCTTCGTCAGCTTGATCAGCCTTCTGTTGGAAGCAGGGGCCATTCTAAGCCTAACAAACACCCTTCTGCTTTCTCTACAAAGCCAAGGGCTGATCGTCCTGCCACTGCTTCTACTTCTTACTCACCTGGTAAGGGTAAGCATCGACAGACCAGAGAGAGGACTCAGGATCCTTCATATAGTAGAGGAGGTGGTTTCTCCTCTTGTGGGACTGGAGATGAAGATCCTCACCTCGATTCGTCCCAGGTTGGTGTAAGGATATCAGAGTTCACAGACCATTGGGCCACAATCACATCCGATGCTTGGTTGCTAGATGTTGTTTGGTCCGGGCTGCGCAAAATCTTCTGGAGGCTCCCCACTCTGTCGAGAGTGCCTCTTCCAACGAAAGTTCCTTCAGACGTTCCATGTCAGGAACTTTTGATCACAGAGATAGACAATCTCCTGTCAAAGGGGGCGATCAAGGTCGTCAAGAACATTCATTCCATGAGATTTTAGTCCCACCTGTTCTTGGTGTTGAATAAGGACGGCCGAATCCGACCTGTTATCGATCTGAGTATCCTGAAAGAATCTATCATTGCTCCCAACTTCAGCATGGAGACTTTCAGGTCGGTTTGCCGCTCCATTCACCATGGAGATTTTGCTTCCAGCATCGACCTTCGAGACTCTTACTTTCACGTTCCAATTCATCAGACATCGCAAAAGTATCTCAGGTTCACTTTTCTGGCGCGAATTTACCAGTTCAAGGCCATGCCTTTTGGCCTCAACCTGACTCCTTGAGCCTTCACCCGACAGATGTCGCATGTGATAGCCTTCCATCACACACAGTCCAGGGTGACTACTTTGGCTTATCTGGACGATATCCTCCAGCTGCACTCCAATGCTGCTTTTCTGGAGTCAGATGTTGACACACCGTTGTGCCTGCTCATGTCACTAGGGTACAGAGTCAACGAGGAGAAGTCAGACCTGGTCCCTTCTCAGTCGTTTTGTCATCTGGGGATGGACTTTCATACTCAGCTGAATACAGTGACAGTTCCCCAGGCGAGGGATGCTTTCGCCCTGACTCTGTCCCAGTCCTCACCCGTGACAGCTCAGAGTATTCTCCGGCTGCTCGGTCTCTGCGGTTCGGTGACGGATCTCATTCCTCTAGGTCGGCTGCATGTCAGACCCCTCCAACACTTTCTGCTCAGTCGTTGGAGACCGAATGTCGATCCTCTAAATCTGGTGCTTCAGTTACCGGAGTCTCTTCATCGTCACCTTCTCCCCTGGACAGATGTTCAGTGGATTATGCAGGGAGTTCTGTTAGACTTGCCCACGTCCAATCATGTTCTGACGGCAGATGCCAACGATCTCGGATGGGGTGCGATGTTGGTTCCTCTAGGTCTTTCCCTTCACCGGGTATGGGACCAGGATCAAGCAGCTCTTCACATGAACCAGAAGAAGCTTCTTCTGAGTTTCCAGCAGTGGATCCCCCACCTTTCGAATCATCAGGTCCTTCTGTTGTCCGACAATTCGACAGTGGTTGCTTACATTTTCAATCAGGGTGGCTCGCACTCGGTTCCCATGTACGAATTGGCTCAGGATCTTCTACTGCTCGCTGAGGATGTCAATGCCAGAGTAGTGTTCGTTATATTCCCGGTCCCGACTTCCTGTCCCAACAGGGCAGGTTCATTTCCACCGAGTGGATTCTTCACAGGGCAGTGTTCCAGTCTCTTTGCAATCTCAGGAGTCGTCCCCACATCGATCTTTTTGCGACCCATTGGAACCATCAAGTGGACACTTTCATGTCCCAGTGTCCAGATCGTCTGGCTTTCGCCGTGGATGCTCTGTCACTCAATTAGAACGGTCTAATCGGCTACTCCTTCTCACCGGTTCCGATTCTGCATCAGGTTCTAGCCAAGATACAAGCCTGCGGTTGTCGAATCATTCTCATCGCTCCCCTGTCGCCTCAACGGGTGTGGATCAGTCAGCTCCACACTCTGTTGGCATCAGTTCCGGCATGTCTCCTTCTACGTCACAACCTTCTTTGCCAAGGTCACCCGAGGAGGTTTTACATCGACCTGACTTCATTGTGCCTTCACGCATCTTTTTTGTCAGGTCCTGTCTCCTCTGTCGGGGTTTTTCGAGATGAGCAGTGGGGTGCATTTCTTCTTCAAGGCGGCACTCGACTGGTTTAGCCTATGCAGCTAAATGGAACGTCTTCTGACGATGGTGTGCTGATCTCTCTGTTGATTATGCCAATCCTTCGATAACACAGATTGCAGAGTTTGTGGTATACCTGTTTGATTCTCGGGGTCTCCAGCCTGTTAACCATGATGGGGTACTGGTCCATGCTTTCAGAGACCTTTTCGTATGTGGGAAAGCGTCGAATTGGCACTAATCCATACCTCTCCAAGGTTATTCGGCACTTTTCTTTGAAAAGGCCTAGGATTTTGCAGCTTACCCCAAGATGGAATCTTTCTTGGGTGTTGCTTTGCTTTGGGGGTGTAGGGGGGGGGGGGGCACCGTTCGAATCTTTATCCCAGGTGGATATGTGTTTTCTCACATACAAGACGGCTTTTCTGATGGCTTTTGCCTCAGCCAGATGGGTTAGTGAGCTTCACGCCCTCCTGGTTGATTTGGCCTTTTTAAGGAGCTCTCCCAACAGTGTTACTTTTACCACTGATTGCTCCTTTCTGGCCAAGAATCAGATACCAGAAACAACTCCTCCTCCTATCTGTATCAGGGCTCTTCCTTCTGCTGAGGGTAATCGCCCTTTGCTCTGTCCGGTTCGTGCACTTCGCATTTATCTCAACCGGATGCAGTTCATTAGGAAAGGCAGGAAATGACTCTTTCTGTCTCTTATTCCTGGTCGACTGAAGATCTCTCCTCAATCCATTTCTCGATGGAGTTGTCTTGCTATTCATGCGGCTTACGCTCGTCTAGTGACTGATGATTGTATTACCAATCGTATTTCTGCCCACGAGGTGTGTGCATTGTTTACCTCCTGGGCTAATGCTAACTCCATCAAGATATTGATTGTTATGCAGGCAGACTTCTGGAGAAATGCTTCTACTTTCTCCACCTTCTATCTGCGTCAGTTGCAGGAGCAGTCTGGGGACCTTTTTGCTTTGGGCCCTCTTTCTTTTGCTCAGGCTGTTGTCTACCCAAGCCATTAGGCTTCTTACAAGGTCAGCTCCTGCACTGTGCTGTTTTACTGTCCTTTCTGTCTCTGCGCCGTGCAGTACTGTACGCCTCATCTCTCATTGCCTTTTACTAATGTTTGTGATGCTATGGTTGATAGGCCTCGGGAACTCTTCTGTCGATGGTTCCAGTGCAGTCGGGTTATGTGGAGGTTGGTTATGTCATTCCCTCCTCCTATTGTATATTCAGCCTGTAGTAAACAATTGTAAGGTAGGTTGATAAGAAATTATTATTAGGTTCTTATTATACCTACCACAATTGTTTACATGGAGGCCCTCCCATCTTCTTATTCGGGTAAGAATCCTACCTTCCCTCGATCACATAACTCCAATTTTGGCGGATTCAAAAGAATGAGTCACATGTCTGCGAACTGGTACCGGAAGCCGTGGATATGTACTAGGAGAAGAGCTTCCCCCTACAGGGTGTGCACCCGTAGCACTCGACCCAGTTTTGGCTTATTTTTTCTTGGTGCTTTTGCACCACTTTTCTTTCCCAAATCGCTTGGGAAGATCAAAATAGAGAGTATATTTTCCAAGCTAGGTACTTCCACTGTAGTGCAAGCCTCTAGTAAACAATTGTGGTAGGTATAATAAGAAAGGAAATTTACTATAAAATTTAAATATCTACAGTATGGCCGCCGTGGACTGGTCACTTTCCACGGATGGGTAGTATTTCCATGGACGCAATAATATTAGATTGCAACCCTAATTATAGGAATAATTATCAAAAATTTAATTAATGAAGCACTGGGTACATGTCCGTGTCGACTATACTGTAATAAATTATATACTAAATATGAGTGTATGCAGTATTTTCTGTTGAAAACCAATTGATGTAGAGTAGACCTTCAGTTGATATAAAAACTTGAATATTTGGCCCTGAAGAGAGTTATAAGAGAGCTTTGTGCAATCATCTCAATATTTTTTCTCAGTTTATGTGCTTAAAATTGAAAGACACTGATGCAGTAAATCAAGGTGTTTGATAGTACTCTGTAGAAGTAGTTAATTGCAGTATTTGTACAGAATACTTTGGTAAAGAGTTAATTTGCCGACAAACTAGATGCACTTGCTAAATATTCCTTAGATTTATTATTGATATCATATATAATTAAGCGGACTCCACTCTTCCTGCAGAAGTAACCCACTTTCCAGGTATGTACCATACTAAATATGAGCAAATATGTTGAAAAGCAAGTGCTTGAGAGCAGACCTTCATTGGCCTGTTATTGATATAAAAACTCCCAAGATTAGATCCTAAAAAGAATTATAAGAGGGCTTGATCGGAGTTGATCCCAACATCTCGATATTTATCCCTATTTTATTTACTTCAAATTAAAGGATTGTGTAGTAATTCAAAGAGAATTCCTGTTTGATAGTTCTCTATAAAAGTAATTAATTTGCAGTATTTGTATTGAATACATTGGTAAAGAGTTAATTTGCCTGCAAACTGCACATGCTTGCTAAACATCCCTTTGATTTATTGCTGATATCTGTATCTTGATGTGCCATTTGTTGTAGTACATTTTGGCAGGTGCCTCTTGTTAGCACACTAAATAAGATTCTCTTGCTAATCAGTACCAGGAAATCAATTCAGTCTGCCAGGTTACTTTCTCAGGGTTGATTGTGGTTCAGAATTTGCCTCCTTTGATCAGTTTAAACAAAATAGTCAGGTGTTGCTCAGCTTTGTGTATTCATATTATTCTATCTTTATCCCTTCTTTCCTCAACCCATATGAAAACTTGCTTCCATCATCTGTCCACTTAACTACAAACACACAGGAATATACTGTAGCATACATATCTCACTTCTCCACCCCCAACTGCCACACAAAGTTGTTCACCATGCAGGTCAAGGTATCCTCTTTTATCCTCATTATTTCCAACCCACACTCTTCCCTCTTCATGTAACAGGAAATATAAAAAATAGCTTCATGTAGGTCTAAGTAATTTCAGAGGATTTTATCTGCAAAGGTAAACAAAGTCTTTTGTTCTTGTAGACCAGTCAACTGTTTTTATAGACAAAATTTATCGTAGTTTCCTAAACCTTTGAGTGCTCTGATGTTCTTTTAACTGGTTGAGTGCTGGAAACCCATATTTGGGCTTTACTCTCAAGTACAGGTATTTCAAATCTAAGTCCCAGCGGGAACCCCAGGAAGTTCATTGCGGTAAACAGGCTCTGTTTTACTGGTAAAATAGAACCCAGTCACCAATGCTTGAAAGGTACAAACCCTCTCTAAAATGGACAACATGGCTTATTAACGCTCACCCTTGGTCTTGAGTTGATACTCATATTGTTGTCATGATCAGCCATTGTGCAAAAATATGTGACCTTAAACACCAATAAATAAATAAATTGCCACTCAAAGGCTTCAAACTCGGTGGAAGTCCTTCATATTATCTTTGAAGATAAATTATTTAGTCTGTAGGGAATTTCCTTGCAATAATTTATGGGCGAGTGCCATTGTAACCTGCCAAGAAATTACCCTGACACTCCCCAGTTTTCTTTTGTTTATAGACCTACTTGGCCTCAGTGCATCCATCACCGGCTTTTAATCCATTATATCTTGTTTGACGGAGCTCTGTCAAACAAGATGTAATAGAATAAATGGTAAGTTTATCTCTACAATACAGCAAAGTGACAAAATCCCTGTTAATTGAATACTCCTGCTAATTGAATAATTTCCATTACCAAAGCAGCTATTTAAGGGGACGTCCAACCTAACTTTGGTCAAATTTCATGCAATTTTCTTTCAAGTCTAAAAAAGGCCCAAAATGAATAACCCCAATAAATTATATACCAAAATGCTTGGAATGAAACATAGAACATGTGGAAACTGAAATTTGCCATGGAACTGCTGCCATGTGTAAATAGCACCACCTGAAAGTCTGCTTTGGCATAAGTAAGAGAACAAAATTTTCACAATAAAATACCTCAAAATAAAATAACAGCTGCATTCTATAAACATTGAAGTACATACTCAAAGAAATCTTTTCCTAGTTCATGAAAGTAATAAAGATTGAGACCAAATGTTATAAGTGGAGTGCTCACTGATTGAAGGCAGACATTTTCTTTTGTTTATGTTTTGATTTGGGGAGTTCAACAAAGATCAACTTGAAGGAGTCCAGCAGAAGAAGTATGGAAGGACAAAAGAGTGTCTCCCAATATAAAGATGTATGCGTTACTGTGGTGGTTTGGAAAGAAACTATGATATTCCCCTATGTAGAATGCACTGCAAAGTCATACATTGTAGTTGAATAAATATATTTACAAACCCCTTGCACTGTAACCCCTTTTATCCCATGCATCAATTTGATAGTGATTAAATTGTTAAATTTGTCTGGTTTATCAATAAGTATAATAGCTTTGTTTACTCTTGGACACCAATACACTCATGATATCTGTTGGAGAAGAAATAAGGGTAACTGTAACCTGTCACTGCAATAAACCATCTAATGTACTTAAAAGTACATTGTTATTCAAAACACATCAAATCAACCTTACATAACCATTATTGTATGTACTTTTCCCAAGGAGGCTTATTGGCATATTGAGATCAGAAGGGCACATCCAGAGGGTCTCACATATTTTTTTCAAGAACGCAGTACACAAAGGAATCCCCAAAAGGTGATAAGTGAACTCCATTTGACACAAAAAATTTCCCGGAGGGGGGGGGGGGGTAGGGGGATGGGGGTGGGGCTCTCTTCCTTGTATGACTCTACATCTTTGTTCAATATGGAGGGTAATTTAAAAAAATTTTCTTCTTCAGATCCATCAGTCAGAATGCTTTGATATTTGGTATGCAACATCTCTGAGGGTCAGATTCAAGTTTGTTCAAATCAGATCCCTAGGTATATATTTGGGCTCACTATGGTAGCCCAAATTTTTACTTAGTGCAATATGAGGAAATTTCTTTAAAAATCTTCTTCAGATCCTCCAGTCGAAATGCTTTTATATTTGATATACAACATCTCTAGGGGGGTCAGATTCCAGGTTGTTCAATTCGAGTGCCTAGGTTAATATTTGGGCTCCATATGGAAACATGAAATTTAACTTAGTACAATATGAGGGAATTTCTTCAAAAATCTTCTTCAGATGCACTTGTCAGAAAGCTTTCACATTTGGTATACAACATCTCTAGGGGGGTCAGATTCAAGTTTGTTCAAATCAGATCCATAGGTTAATATTTGAGCTCGCTGTGGTAGCCCAAATTTGAACTTGGTGCAATTCGAAGAAATTTCTTTACAATTTCTCTTCTTCAGATCCAACAGTCAGAATGCTTTCATATTCGGTACACAACATCTCTAGGGAAGTCAGATTTAACTGTGTTCAAATCAAGAGCCTGGGTTAATATTTGGGCTCTCTATGGGAGCCGGAATTGGCCATTTTGCTGCAGAATTAAAAATTTTGTATTCAGTACCCTCTAGAGGTACTAAGATTAATCCACATAGGTTGTATCAAGGGGCTTCATAGGGGAGCTCTACATTTTACTTATGATCAACTGAAGAAAAGGCATGATTCCCAGATTATTTTTGTCACTCCTGAGGGACTCAAGGATTGACAGTGTAGCCTATGGAGATGGCTTGCTTAATGTAGACTCATTCTTGGACTCTGTTTTAATTGTGTTCTGTACAAGATGAGCGCTTCAGGCCCCATGGGGCCTCTTGTTTTACAAGTGGTTTATGCTGTCTTTCTAGTGTGCAATAATTCAGATTTTTTGTCAACAAAAAAGTTCAGACGGTCTGTAAACACGAGAGGGAATTTCGAAACATATTGTGCAGTTATGACATTAACAGCTCAAGTATTTGCAGTCACCTGTTTGCAAATCCGCTCATACATTGTCTCGAACAATAAAGGGCGTGATCATGTCCTTGCATTCTTACGATTGCCCAAATTGAGTATTTCTGCAAGAACCACATCGTAATCACATGACCAGAATAAACATCATTGAAACATGGCCACATCCGGAACATCCAAAATTTGTGTTGGTGTTAATACATTCAAACATCAAAACCCACCAGAGTGTGTGTCAAAGAAATGCTTTCTCCGAGTCTGTAGTATGTTATTATATTGAGGACAAGGTTTTCGAATTACCGATTATTTTGTGGTTTTACCAGTTCGTTACTTACGCCACTGGCAAATTAATCTTCTTCAAAATCATAAAATTCACTTTTTTTCATGAAAAAAATTATATGTACCTTTTCTATGCACTTTACTCATTATTTTGATACATAATTTGCCTTCCCTTACTTCTCTTATCTGTTTCTGAGGCATTGGGAAAAATGTCAACAAATTGACCAAAGTTAGGTTGGACGACCCGACCCCTTAAGTAACATGGGTCTACAGTACAAGAATTTTGAGGTAAAACTGTCACTAAGCACCAGAAACTTTGCATGAATAAGGTTCTGCAGTTCTAAAAACAATACACATGTATATGTTCTCACAGTATATTGAAGTTCCACAATATATTTCGACAAGCGCATTTTTTAACTCCCGTAAAATAGAAAACACGAGTGCCGACGGGAGCAGTTGCACTCACACCCATCAGGACTGTAGACTATGACAGCTTATATTCTCTGACTTCGTAGCTTTGTAGCTGCAAATCCTGTCTGCCCCTTAGCATGGAATTTACCTTGAAGTTTACACAAAGACTGCATGTTGAAGCACTTATTTTAATGTAGTAAAAATTGACCGAAGTCAAAAATAGGGATTAACCCTTTAGCCAATTTTTTATTTTAAATATTTTAAAAAAAATTTCAACAAGACCATATCATGTGCCCCCTCATTGGAATGAGCTTGACATGCTCATTCCAGTGAGGGGTCACATGATATGGTTTTGATGAAATTCTTTGGAAAATTATATTGAAAAATAATATTTTTTTAACTTTTCAATTAATTTGTAAATGACATATGCGGATGCGGCCAAATTGTTAGGTAAAGGGTTAAACAATATGTTGCATGCTATTTTTGTGTTTTTCAGTTTCGAAATAATATGTCTGGATCACCAGTCATTTTGGCCCATTTTCATGAGTGGTTGGCGGGGACAGGGTTGATATATACCAGAACAAGAAACCTTGATATCAGTACTGTTTTCACAACACATGCAACTCTTCTTGGAAGATACCTATGTGCAGGTAATGCAGATTTCTACAATGAGCTGTCCAAGGTTTGTACAATTTAATTACAGTTTTAACTAGTGCTGAATTGTTTACCCATTTATGAAACTGACTATGATTTGCAGCCATCCTTATGTTGACTATGAGATCAAAGGAGTCGGAATTTACTTGACAATGGTCATTTTTATGTGCACTTCAGAATTCGTTTTAATTAAATATAACTTCCAAAAACCAAACCATTTACCATACTTTCAATACAAATTTGCCATGATAATTGTGTATAGGATATAGAGTAAACTCCTATGGCCTGAATAAAACATCTTGTAATATATCAGAGAATTAATGTGACAAACATCTGAAGTCCCTATGTTTATGTCCTTACTTGGTGTTTGCACATCCAGTATAGGCATTTGATCTATTATATCTTGTGCAACGGCATTCCATGAGTTCTGTCAAACAAGATATAATAGAATAAATGCACACTTTATCACTAAAAATTGGAAAATGACCCAATTCTTGTTTAGGTTCCACAAAGAGGATCTTCTGTTTCACAGGCAATGTTTGTAAAATTGTAGTTAATGGCATTGTGTGTGTCAGCCACTCTGGAAGAGGAATCTGAGGAGTGATTCATGGGTAATTAATCTCAAAAGAACTGCAGAGTAACGTAGTAGTTGAGGTGTAAAGACCATATATCAAGCAGCCTTGTAGGGTTGGATATCTTGTTTTATTGGGGCTTAATGACACTTTCAGCATCCAGGGTCACATTGTGTTGGACAGATTTATGGGTGGGGAAAGCTGGAATACCTGGAGAGAATCCCCCCACATACTAGTGAGCAACTGTCAGACAGGGCATCACAGTTCACTAGACATGAGCAATTGAGATGAAGTGTCTTGTCCAAGGAAAAATAGGACCTGGTAACCAACCTCTAGGATAAAAGTTCTCTAAAGTGGGCAATTTGACTTCATACTTGTGTTGCTCTCATGATATAGCCATTGATGCTGAAATGATCTGAAATTACAATTTGAGCTGGGGGGGGGGGGGGGGGGTGGTTCTAAAACTAGATAAGTAGAGGATATCTACACTATTTGGTGGATATCAAACTTGTTATCCCCCTGTAGGGAAGAGTATAGTAAAGAGCTCTTTTTGCCATCAAAAGTTCATGTTCTTCATTTGTTTTATGTTTTAGGCCTCATAATCTACAGAATAGCATGGGTGGTGCATGGTGTATTTCATCCCTTGAGTGCAAGAAGGCTTTGCAATGCTAAATCATTGCAAAGCCTTGTTGCACTCAAGGGACAAATTTATCAATTTTATTAACTTGGGTAAAATATCCGACACAAACCATTTAATTTTTCAAGTTTGCATTTGTTATAAAAATAGAGCATGTGGCAGCCAAAACGACCATGTTGGAGGGCCTAATAAACAGATTTTTAACTTTTTTTTATACAAAATATAATTGAGAGAGTTATTGCCTTTTGTGTATTCCGTTTCATTTAAATTTTTAGCTCACCTGGCTGAGTCGGTGAGCTATTGTGATCACTCACCGTCCGTCAGCTGTCATCTGGAAACATGGTGCTTGCATCTGCTTCTCCAAAACCGCTGAACCAATTTAAGTGAAATTTGAGATGCTTGTTTGTTATGACATCGCATTTTGATTTTGTTAAAATCAAGGTGCCTCGCCTCTCAGTAGGGCCACGCCAAAAAGTGTGCCTAAATCTTAAAAAATCTTCTTAAGAACCAGCAGTTGGAGAGACTTGATATTTGATGTGCAGCTTATTTTCCAAACCGAGAGGCTGATTTAAACCAAATTTGATATGAGGGCTTATTGGGTCATAAGTACTTAATTTATGTCCCGAAACATTTTCCTGTCGCCCTATGGGAACCACAGGAGCTAAAAATAGAAACAAATTAAAATGCCCATATCTCCAAAACTACACAGCACTGAGAATTCTTATTTGGTGTGACACATTCCTTAGGACCAACAGAATGGAAGGGTAAAAAAAATATTCCTGTCGGTTTTATCATTGGGCACTTTTCGGGACTTTGAAAAAATGCTGAGTCAGCATTTTCTAACACTGTGGGTAATGGGAAAAACATTTAAGACTACTTTCTCCCAAACCACTGCTCCAAAAGCTTTCATATTTCACATATAACCTCTTTGGAAGATTGTTTCACATGATTATTGAATTCAAATTCCTGGGTCCATATTTGGGCTCTCTATGGGAGCCCAAATGTTTAAATTAGTGCAGTATGAGGAATATTCTTTAAAAATCTTCTTCTTCAGATCCACCAATCAGAATCGTTTGATATTCGGTATGCAGCATCCTTAGGGGGGTGAGATTCAAGTTTGTTCAAGCCAAGTCCCTGAGTTCATATTTGGGCTCACTGTGGGAGCCTGAATTATTACTTAGTTCAAATAGAGGAATTTTCTTTAAAAATCTTCTTCTTCAGATCCAACTGTCGGAATGTTTTGATATTTGGTATGCAGCATCCTTAGTGGGGTGAGATTCAAGTTTGTTCAAACCAAGTCCCTGGGTTCATATTTGCGAGCCCTGTGGGAGCCTAAATTATAACTTAGTTCAATATGAGGAATATTCTTCAAAAATCTTCTTCTTCAGATCCACCAGTCAGAATCTTATGATATTTGATATACAGTATCCTTAGGGAGGTGAGATGTAAGTTTGTTAAAGCCAAGTCCCTGTGTTCATATTTGGGCTTCCTGTGGGAGCCCGAATGTACCAGAATTTCTATTTTCCGAACTGTGAGGCCGTTTTGAATCAAATTTGATACGAGGGCTTATTGGGTCATAAGTACTTAATTTATGTCAAAAAAATGTTCTTGTCTATCCATGGAAACCGCAGAAGCTAACAATTTAAAATGATCCATATCTCCAAAACTACATGGCACTGAGAATTTTTATTTTGTGTGAAGCTTCCTTAGGAACAGCACAAAGGAATGGTCAAAAAAAAATTGTTTGCCATCGGTTTAATTACAGGGTACTTTTCCAGGGCTTTGAAAAAATGCTGAGTCAAAATTCTTTTAACACTTTGTGAGTAATAGGAAAAACATTAAAGAATCTTCTTCTCCCATACCACTGCTCCAGAAGCTTTCGTATTTCACATATAACATCTTTGGAAGATTCATTCACATGTTTGTTGAAATGAAATCCCTGGGTCCATATTTGAGCTCTCTATGGGAGCTCAGATGTTCAGATTAGTGCAATATGAGGAATATTCTTTTTAAAATCTTCGTCTAATGATCCACCAATCAGAATCTTTTGATATTTGGTATGCAGCATCCTTAGGGGGGTGACATTCAAGTTTGTTCAAGCCAAGTTCCTGGTTTCATATTTGAGCTCCCTGTGGGAGCCTGAATTATAACTTGGTTCAATATGAGGAATATTCCTTAAAAATATTTTTCTTCAGATCCAGTAGTCAGAATCTTTTGATGTATGGTATACAGCGTCCTTAGGGAGGTGAGATTCAAGTTTGTTCAAGCCTAGTCCCTGGGTTCATATTTGGGCTCCCTGTGGGAGCCCGAATTATAACTTAGTTCAATATGAAGAATATTTTTTAAAAATCCTTTTTTTCAGAGCCACCGGTCAGAATCTTTTGATGTTTGGTAGGGGCAGATGCAACTTGTTCAAATCAGTTCCATGGATTGATATTTAGGCTACCATGTCAAGTGAGCACCCTCAGGCCCTCTTCGGCCCCTTGTTTGTTTATGTTTGCATGTATGTGCTGACTTAAAGAATAATCTTCAGATTTAAATAATTTTTGGCATGCAGCTTTCTATTAACATGGCCTTGGACATGTTTGAAATCCAAGACCTGTGATTTATTGAAAAGCATTAGCCTTATTGCCCATTTTTTGCATTATTGCAAATTTTAATGATTTTGTAATAACTTGAACAGTAATTATCATACTTGAATATCATTTAGTTCATTAAACTTTTTCCTTGTCACTATTTGTTTGTCAGAGGAATGGGTGGGGAGGGGGATTTGCCTCAAAATGTGATGCTATCTTTCTTCTTTATGACTGATGACTGAAAATAAAATATTTTCATTTGTGTCAAAGCCAAATATGAAAAGATGTTATTTTGTGTTGACACAAATGAAAAAATTCCAGTATCCACTCAAAAATTTTACAAATTTGTTTTATTGCATGATCTGATCCTCTTTTCAACCTTAAACCTTTTACCTAACATAGCTTACAGACATCACCAGTGATATTTATGTTTCACTAAAAAATTTCGGGGGAGCATATACAGTTAAAAATGGAAGTCCTGTCATGAAATGCGCACAAATTGCACATCGATCTGCCCGTTAATCTATGCATTATGACCATAGTAAGGCTATCAGATTCTGTACATATGGCCTGTGCACAAGCAATGTTTCAGCCAATGGACCTCCTGGTAACCCGGATGTCCATTGGCAGAAACATTGCCTGTGTTTCCTATGAGTAACCAGGAGAACCTGGCGTGCTTTGGATGCCATTCGATATGGCAATTGCGCACAATTCTTATGCGCAATTTAGCCTAGATAAGTGCACAGTTCATGACAGGACTTCTAATTTTAACTGTAGTCACCACATTGTCAGTCTGTCCATCTGAAACAAATGGTTACCGGCTGATAACTCGAGTTGGCTTTGATGTATGACCTTATAACTTTACAACATTACTACCTAACAATGAGTAACATGAATTGCTGGTCAAGTTCAATTTTCACCATTATCGCATTTACAGTTCCAGAGTTATGCCCTCGCAAAATTGTAAAATCAATGGTTTCCAGATGATAACTCTAGTTCGCTTTGATGTACGACCTTACAATTTGGCACCATTACTTCAGGTCAAGTTCGATTTTCACTGTTATGGCATTTACCGTTCCAGAGTCAAAAAGTCACAAAATGGTAAAATCAGTGGTTTTGGATGATAACTCTAGTTTGCTTTGATGCACAACCTTATAATTGCAACATTACTACATACTACATACTACTGGCATGCAGGTCAAATTCGATTTTCACCATTTTGGCATTTATCGTTCCAGAGTTATGCTGCTTGAAAAGTCGCAAAATGGTAAAATCAGTTGTTTCCAGATGATAACTCTAGTTCGCTTTGATGTACAACCTTAGGTTCCGCTCCACAGTGATCTTGGAATTTCCAAAAATGACATGCCCTACACTCTCTTCTGATGCAGATATTCTTTAACTTTGTCATGTGACCCATAACATGTATTACATTTCCAAAATCCAGTAAAAAAATATAAAACTCTCTGACAAAGTAGAAATAATCTGAATGTGGGTGAAATAATTTATTGTGAAATGAAAGAATTCAGCCTGCATGAAAAAATACTGCTACCAGTCATTTTCATCCACCCAGCAGCCTCAAAAGCAGAATTTTCCCACTACCCCATTTACCAAATGCTGGAGCATACAACTCCTTGTTTCTACAATGTGAGAAAAAAAATTATATATGTTTCTGTCTCATTTTTAGCCCTAAAAGGCCATGTGAGCTTTTCACATCACTTGGCGTCCGTCGTTGTCCGGCATCCATACTCTTTTCACATTTTCATCTTCTTCTTCTTCTTTGTAACCTCTGAGCCGGTGTGAACCAAACTTGGCAGGAATGGTCTATGGGAAGTCCTCTACAAATGATCCTCATTTTGTTCACATCGGATGAAAAACATGGCTTCCAGAGGCATTCTTTGATTCTGGTTTGTGGATTTTAAAAAATCTTCTCTGAAACCGCCAGGCCAAATGTTTTGAAACTTCACATAAATGATGACTGGGACCCCCTCTACCAACAATCCTCATTTAATGTTGATCGGGTTACAAACATGGCCACCATTGCAGCTTACAGTTACTATAGAAACCCTATGAGAAATCACATTTTCATCTTCTTCTCTGGAACTACTGAGCCGACATGAACCAAACCTGGCAGGGATAGTCTATGGGAGGTCCTCTACAAACGATCCTCATTTTGTTCCCATGGGTTTGAAAACATGGCCTTCAGAGGCATTCTTTGATTCTGATTGGTGGATTTTGAAAAATCTTCTCTGAAACCAAAGGGCCAAATGTTTTGAAAATTTGCTTGGTTGATGACTTGGAGCCCCTCTACCAATGATCCTCATTTAATGTTGATTGGGTTACAAATATAGCCGCCATTGCAGCTTACAGTTACTATAGAAACCCTATGAGAAATCACATTTTCATCTTCTCTGGAACTACTGAGCCGACATGAACCAAACCTGACAGGGATAGTCTATGGGAGGTCCTCTACAAACGATCCTCATTTTGTTCCCATGGGTTTGAAAACATGGCCTCCAGAGGCATTATTTGATTCTGATTGGTGGATTTTGAAAAATCTTCTCCTCTGAAACCACAGGGCTAAATGTTTTGAAAGTTTGCATGGTTGATGACTGGGACCCCCTCATTTAATGTTGATCGGGTTGCAAACATGGCTTCAATTGCAGCTTATAGTTACTATAGAAACCCTATGGGAAATCACACTTTCAACTTCTTCTCTGGAACTACAGAGCAGACATGAACCAAACTTGGCAGGAATGGTCTATGGGAGGTCCTCTACAAACAATCCTCATTTTGTTCCCTTGGGTTGATAAACATGGTCGCCAGAGGCATTCTTGGATTTTGGTTGGTGGATTTTCAAAAAATCTATGATAAAACTGCCAGACCAAATGTTTTGATACTTTACATAAATTATGACTGGGACCCCCTCCACCAACGATTGCAGCTTATAGTTACTATAGAAACCCTATGGGAAATCACATTTTCATCTTCTTCTCTGGAACTACTGAGCCGACGTGAACCAAACCTGGCTGGGATAGTCTGTGGGAGGTCTTCTACAAATGCTCCTCATTTTTGTTACCGTGCATCGAAAAACGTGGCTGCTAGAAGCATTTTTAGCTCAACTTGACAAAGTCAAGCTGAGCTATTGCCATCACTTCTCGTCCGTCGGCGTACGTACGTACGTACGTTAGTACGTACGTCCACAATTTCCTTTGGCACACCTCACAGGTCGCATTTATGATCAGATTACTTTGAAACTTCTTATGCTTGTTTGGGGTGACCTCTAGATGGGAGCTATCGATTTTCTTCAATTTCCGGCAAAAAATGTTGCCGCGGCCAACGTTCTTAAAACTTAGTTTAGTCAAACCACAATATTTCCCTTTGGCACACCCTACAGGGCACATTTATGATTTGATTGCTTTGAAACCTGATACGCTTATTTAGGGTGACCTCTAGATGGGAGCTATCGATTTTCTTCAATTTCCGGCAAAAAATGTTGCCACGGCCAATGTTCGTAGAACTTAGTTTAGTCAGACCTCAATATTTCCCTTTGGCACATTCTACAGGGTACATTTACGATCAGATTGCTTTGAAACCTGGTATGCTTGTTTGGGGAGACCTCTAGATGGGAGCTATCGATTTTCTTCAATTTCTGTCAAAAAATGTTGCCGCAGCTAACGTTCTTAGAACTTAGTTTAGTCAGAAGACTCAATATTTCCCTTTGGCACACCCTGCAGGGTACATTTATGATTGGATTGCTTTGAAACCTGGCATGCTAGTTTGGGGTGACCTCTAGATGGGAGCTATCGATTTTCTTCAATTTCTGTCAAAAAATGTTGCCGCGGCCAACGTTCTTAGAACTTAGTTTAGTCAAACCACAATATTTCCCTTTGGCACACCCTACAGGACACATTTATGATTTGATTGCTTTGAAACCTGGTATGCTTATTTAGGGTGACCTCTAGATGGGAGCTATCGATTTTCTTCAATTTCCGGCAAAAAATGTTGCCACGGCCAACGTTTGTAGAACTTAGTTCAGTCAGACCTCAATATTTCCCTTTGGCACACCCTACAGGGCCCATTTATGATTAGATTGCTTTGAAACCTGGTATGCTTGTTTGGGGAGACCTCTAGATGGGAGCTATCGATTTTCTTCAATTTCTGTCAAAAAATGTTGCCGCGGCCAACGTTTTTAGAACTTAGTTTAGTTAGAAGACTCAATATTTCCCTTTGGCACACCCTACAGGGTACATTTATGATCGGATTGCTTTGAAACCTGGCATGCTTGTTTGGGGTGACATCTAGATGGGAGCTATCGATTTTCTTCAATTTCCATCAAAAAATGTTGCCGCGGCCAATGTTTTTAGAACTCAGTTTAGTCAGACCACAATATTTCCCTTTGGCACACCCTACAGGCCACATTTATGATTTGATTGCTTTGAAACCTGGTATGCTTGTTTGGGGAGACCTCTAGATGGGACCTATCATTTTTCTTCAATTTCCATCAAAAAATGTTGCCGCGGCCAACGTTCTTAGAACTTGATTTAGTCAGAAGACTCGATATTTCCCTTTAGCACACCCTACAGGGTACATTTATGATCGGATTGCTTTGAAACCTGGCATGCTTGTTTGGGGTGACCTCTAGATGGGAGCTATCGATTTTCTTCAATTTCTGTCAAAAAATGTTGCCGCGGCCAACATTCTTAGAACTTAGTTTAGTCAGACCACAATATTTCCCTTTGGCTCACCCTACAGGGCTCATTTATGATTAGATTGCTTTGAAACCTGGTATGCTTATTTACGGTGACCTCTAGATGGGAGCTATCGATTTTCTTCGGTTTCTGTCAAAAAATGTTGCCACTGGCAAAAAAACTGACATTGGTCCCAATGATCTTCAATTTTGCCATTTCATTTACAACTTACCAAGTTCAAGTTTGTCAAGTTGAGCTACAGTGTCATTGACACTTTCATTTGATTCAGAGATTGGTGAATTTTGAAAAATCTTCTCCTCTGAAACCACAGGGCCAAATGTTTTTAAACTTTGCATGGTTGATGACTGAGACACCCTCTACCAACGATTCTCATTTAATGGTGATAGGGTTGCACTTGTGGCTTATAGTTACTATAGAAACCCTGTGGGAAATCACATTTTCATCTTCTTCTCTGGAACTACTGAGCCGACGTGAACCAAACCTAGCTGGGATAGTCTATGGGAGGTCGTCTACAAATGCTCCTCATTTTTGTTACCGTTTTTTGTCATTTTGGACTTAGAAAATTTCTGACCTCTTTTCCTATACATGAGTGCAGGCTACCAACGGTATGCTGTGGCTTTTTTATTTCATATATGTGTTAAATACATCAATATAAGATGACATTAACCCTTGGCCAGACTTTTTTGTAGATTTTGGACTTTTTTAATGCAATGTTAGACTTTTTTGTCAAAGTGAACTTAGAAAATTTCTGACCTGTTTTGCTGTACATGAGTGGAGGCGACCACCGGTATGCTGTGGCTTTCATATTTCATATATGTGTTAAATGCATCAATATAAGATGACATTAACGCTTGGCCAGGCATTTTTTGGAGATTTTGGACTTTTTAATGCAATGTTGGACTTTGTTGTCACTGTGGACTTAGAAAATTTCTGACCTGTTTTGATGTACATGACTGTACATTTTTTGCAGATTTGTAATAAGCCTAGATTTATTGCATATCATGTGTTGGTTAACTATTGGGGATGGACAAACCCCTCTTGTAATATGTAGTTCCAATTCTTCACAGTTCTGTATTTTAAAAACTCAGTCTGTTCCATCAATTTGCATTTTGGGGAGCCTCTATTGGCTGTGCCAACTTTTTACTTGTTTTATTGAGTAACTAAAAATTTTCATTTTTTAGCTCAACTTTGACGTAAGTCAAATTTGAGCTTAAGCCATGGCCAGTCGTCCGTCTGTCCATCCTGTCAGTCAACAATTCAATACGGCTCAGGCTAGAGGCTGCATTTATGAACTGATCTTTACGAAACTTATTGGGTACCTTTGTTATGACTGTGGGACGAGAACAAGTGTTTTTGGGTCCGATCCGAAATTCAAGTTGGCCGCTGGCAGCCATTTTGTACAAAATTAGGTGCAATCAGATTTTTGTGCAGAACTTCCATATGAAAGCTCTGATTTGAATAATTTTTTTTATGAATGTTTTGTACCATGGGATACATCACATATAATACGGGTTATTTTCTCGTGCATAAATTATGCAAATTAGACTAACGTTGATGTATTTAGTGTTACTTTCAGCACTGTAAGTGCAAATGCCAATACGGGTCGGGCTAGAGGCCGTATTTATGAACCAATCTTAACGAAACTTCTTGGGTACCTTTGGTACTTGTTTTATTGAGTAACTAAAAATTTTCATTTTTAGCTCAACTTTGATGAAAGTCAAATTTGAGCCTATGCCATGGCCAGTTGTCCGTCTGTCCATCCTGTCCGTCAACAATTCAATAAGGCTCGGGCTAGAGGCCGCATTTATGAACTGATCTTTACGAAACTTCTTGGGTACCTTTGGTATCACCGTGGGACGAGAATGAGTGTTTTGGGGTCTGGTCCGAAATTCAAGATGGCCGATGACAGCCATTTTGTACAAAATTAGGTGCAATCAGATTTTTGCGCAGGACTTCCATATGAAAGCGCTGATTTGAATAATTTTTTGTGTGAATGTTTAGTACCATGGGATACATCACATATAATACAGGTTTTTTTCTCGTGCAGAAATTATGCAAATTAGATGAACTTTGATTTTTTCAGTGCTACTTACACACAGTTAGTACACATGTCAATATGGCTCGGGCTAGAGTCTGTATTTATGAACTGATCTTCACGAAACATCTTGGGCCATTTTGTACCGAAATTAGGTCTAATCAGTTTTTTGTACACAACTTCTGTACGGCTCGGGCAAGAGGCTGTATTTATGAATCAATCTTTACAAAACTTCTTGGGTACCTTTGTTATCACCGTGGGATGAGAACGAGTGTTTTTGGGTGTGGTCCAAAATTCAAGATGGCCACCAGCAGCCATTTTGTACCAAAATTAGTGCAATCAGTTTTTTGTACAGAACTTCTGTATGAAAGTTCTGATTTGAATAAATTTTTGTATGAATGTTTAGTAACATGGAATACATCACATATAGTACAGGTTTTTTTCTCGTGCAGAAATTATGCAAATTAGATGAGCTTTGATTTATTCAGTGCTACTTGTACACAGTAAGTGCACATGTCAATATGGCTCGGGTTAGAGGCTGTATTTATGAACCGATTTTCACGAAACTTCTTGGGTATCTTTGTTATCACCTTGGGACGAGAATGAGTGTTTCTGGGTGCGGTCCAAAATTCAAGATGGCTTCCAGTGGCCATTTTGTACCGAAATTAGATCCAATCAGTTTTTTGTCACAACTTCTATACGGCTCGTATTTATGAACTGATCTTCACAAAATTTCTTGGGTACCTTTGTTATCACCTTGGGACAGGAACGAGTGTGTTTTGAGGTGCCTTTCTTATCACTGAGAACAAATATTTTGGAGTTCAGTCAGACCCACTCTGGGTCTCAAAGATTTCTTTTCTAGTTTAGCATCTGACTGTCACCCACCTTTACAATACTTTACCTATACATTTGTTACAGGCCACGATCAGTATTTATGTACAGACCATTGCAATACTTTATATGTACCTTTGTTATCAGGTCATTACCAAGATGTTTGTCTTTGCTGTGTCACATAGTATACATGTACATGTCTTAACAAGTTGAGCTACAGTGTCATTGACACTTTCATTTTTTTTGCGTCAAAAACATAGCTTATGGATAAGCATTGGAATGAGCTTTTGTTAACCTGTAACCTAGTATTATGCCCACATACAGCAAGCACTATTCATAAAAATTGCCATTCAAGTTTATTTTTTCAATTTTTGCCTCTACACTTTTGGTATTCAAAAACATTTTTCACAAGTGTCCTGTAAAGTCAAGGATAAACATTAAAATAGTCACAACTTGTTTCTGTGATATGTCAGTTGTAGTGTCAACCATAATCCTCACTGTAAGTTTTGTATCATCTTTTTATTTGTAATTTTGTTGGTAGAGCTCAAATAAAAATGTAATTTTCTGACTTGTTTTGTCAGTTTAATCTGGACCAAGAAGCAGGAGACAGACAGATTTATCACAGATATTGTATGGAAAGGTCTGCAGTACACTGTGCCCATGTGTTCACTACTGTTTCTGAAATCACTGGTGTTGAAAGTGAATTTTTATTGAAAAGGAAACCAGGTAAGATATTTGAGTCAGGGATAGCTCTACTCTTTAACCCTTGACTATAATGCAACTTCCCCATGGAAACCCTGGGAAGTAACGCTGTGCTTATTTACAGTGGTAAACAAGCTCCGTTTTACTTGTAAAATAGCAGGTGGTCACCGAAGCCTGTGGTGGAAGTCCTCTAAAATGGGCAACATGAGTATAAACGATTGGCTGGGCTTGGCTTTATATCCATGTTGCGCCCACATTTAGCCATTGTGCAGAAATATATGACCTTAAACACCAATAAATAATGCAGCGAGCAAACAAAATTTGTCTTGGAATTACTATAGATTTCCATTTTTAGCTTAACTTGACATAGTCAAGATAAGCTATTGCCATCACGTGTGCGGAAGTCTGTGAGTCTATGAGTCTGTTCACATTTTCCTTTAGCACGGGCTACACCCCGCACTTCTTGTCTGATCGTCACAAAATTTCCTATGCAGGTTTGGGGTCATGTCTAGATGAGAACGTCCCCTTTTGGTCGTGATCGGACAACCGGTATGGCTGCCTGAGTCCAAAACCTGAAAACCATTAGCACAGTCTACAGGTCGTATTTATGAAGGGATTTCATTGTAACTTGGTAGGATGCCTCTGTATAATGCCTAGATGAGAACGTCCTTTTTTGGGCATCATCCA
The DNA here is from genome assembly GCA_031216915.1 of Pictodentalium vernedei. Taxonomy (NCBI): domain Eukaryota; kingdom Metazoa; phylum Mollusca; class Scaphopoda; order Dentaliida; family Dentaliidae; genus Pictodentalium; species Pictodentalium vernedei. Next base: position 240,947,990 of record CM062289.1, read on the forward strand.
TCAACCGTGATGGCTGCCCAAGCCCGAAAACCCAAAACTTTTAGCACAGTCATGTTTAATATGGTGGGATTTCACTGTAACTTGGTTGGATGACTCCTTATGATGTCTAGATGAGAATTTCCCCATTTGAACATGATCTGCCAACCGTGACGACTGCCCGAGCCCAAAACCCAAAAGCCTTTAGCACAGTCGCCAGGTCATATTTATTGAGGAATTTCATTGCAACTTGGTGGGTTGACTTCATATATTGTCTGGATGAGAAGGTCCCTTTTTGGATGTGATTGGGCAACTTTGATGGCTGCAGGGGCCTGAAGCCCGAAAACCTTTAGCAGGTCAAATTCATGAAGGGATTTCTTTGTAACTTGGTAGGATGACTCCAAATAATGTCTAGATGAGAACATCCCATTTTGATCGCGATCATTCAGCCTTGATGGGTGCCCATGCCCAAAAACCTTTAGCATAGGAAAAAGGTCATATTTATGGAAGGATTTCATTGTAACCTGTTAGTTTGACTCCATATAATGCCTAGATGATGACATCCCCTTTTGGTCGCGATTGGTCATCTGTGATGGCTCTGTGATGGCTACAGGAGTCTGAAGCCCGAAAACCTTGAGCACAGTCTACAGGTCATATTTATGAAGGGATTTCATTGTAACTTCGTAGGATCACTCCAGATGATGCCCAGATGAGATTGTCCTCTTTGGTTGCGATCTTTCAACCAGGAGGGCTGCCCGAGCCCGAAAACATTCAGCACAGTCTACAGGTAATATTTATGAAGGGATTTCATTGTAACTTGGTAGGTTGACTTCATATAATGTCTAGATGAGAACGTCCTCTTTTGGACACGATTGGGCAACTGCGACGGCTACAGGGGCCCAAAGCCCAAAAACCTTTAGAACATTCTACAGATCATAATTATGAAGGGATTTCATTGTAGCTTGGTAGGATGACTCCAAATAATGTCAAGATGAGAACGTCCCCTTTTGGTCGTGATCATTCAGCCTTTATGGCTGCCCGAGCCCAAAGACCTTTAGCATAGTCTATAGGTCATATTTATGGAAGGATTTTCATTGTAACCTGTTAGGTTGACTCCATAGAATTCCTAGATGATGGCATCCCCTTTTGGTCGTGATTGGCCAACTGTGATGGCTACAGGTGCCCGAAGCCCGAATATCTTGAGCACCGTCTACAGGTCATATTTATGAAGGGATTTCATTGTAACTTTGTAGGATCACTCCAGATGATGCCCAAATGAGAATGTCCCCCTTTTGGTTGCGATCATTCAACCATTATGGCTGCCCGGGCCCGAAGCCAAAATACCTTTAGCACAGTCTACAGGTCATATTTATGAAAGGATTTCATTGTAACTTGGTAGGTTGACTTCATATAATGTCTAGATGAGAACATCCCCTTTTGGACACGATTGGGCAACTGTGAAGGCTACAGGGGCCCGAAGCCCGAAAACCTTTAGAACAGTCTACTGTCATAATTATGAAGGGATTTCATTGTAGGTTGGTAGGATGACTCCAAATAATGTCTAGATGAGAACGTCCCCTTTTTGTCGCGATCATTCAGCCTTGATGGCTGTCCGAGCCCATGACCCCAAAACCTTTAGCATAGCCTATAGGTCATATTTATGGAAGAATTTCATTGTACCCAGTTGGTTTGACTCCATATAATGCCAAGATGATGACATCCCCTTTTGGTCGTGATTGGTCAACTGTGGCGGCTTCAGGGGCCCGAAGCCCAAAAACCTTGAGCACAGTCTACAGGTCATATTTATGAAGGAATTTCATTGTAACTTCGTAGGATCACTCCAGATGAGAATGTCCCCTTTTGGTTGCGATCATTCAACCATGATGGCTGCCTGAGCCCAAAGCCCAAAAAACCTTTAGCACAGTCTACAGGTCATATTTATGAAGGGATTTCATTGTAACTTGGTAGGTTGACTTCATATAATCTCTAGATGAGAACGTCCCCTTTTCGACGCAATTGGGAAACTGACAGCTGCAGGGGCCTGAAGCCCGAAAACCACAGTCTACAGGCCATATTTATGATGGGATTTCAATGTAACTTTATGGGATGACTCGTTTTGGAATAATTTCGCTGTAACTTGGTAACTTTCGTTAATATACGTTAACTGTGAGGGCCACATACATTAACTGTGAGGTCATATTAACCCACTCCTCCGCCCTTTAGTACAGTATACACCTCATATTATTTTTATCAAAAACATAGCATACAGGGACCAAAAATGAACATATTCCCAATTATCACAATTCTTGTCTTATTTCATAATCCTTTCATAAACATTGAACATTATCCTTTTCATCAAATACAACACACAAGTTAAGCTACAGTGTCATTGACACTTTCATTGTTTCTGGAACATAGCTTATTACTCTTCCATAGAATGAGCTTAACAAGCTTATTATTATAATGGGTCATAATCTATAAATGCTTTGGAGGCAAACTTTGAACAATAATACAATTTCAATAGTGAATTTTGGTAAATAATGCTGACTGGAAAATGTCTTATAAATAACTTTTGGTCAAGGATTATTTTCCCATATTCTGATACTTATTTTTAAAATAATTTCGATCATATTCGTGCACATAACTCCCTTGGTTGACCGCCATGCTATATATCAATCTAAACAATATATTACATTGAATCCTTGCTGATTTAAGGATACAGAAATTGCCAGTTAGAAGTATTCATTTGACAGGAATATTCAGTTGAACAGAATCTGGTCACTTCTGAATACATTGGTAATAAATATTTCAAATCAAAATGCCCAGCCCCATAGAGATATTTTCATCCACCAATATTTCCCAAACCGCATGGAACAGAGAACTGTTATTTGGTATGAAGCATCCTAAGGACCAGTAGAATTGAATGGTAAAAAAACAAATTTTCATCGGTTGTGTCAGGGTGTTCTGAAGATGGGCATCGAAAAATGCTGAGATAGTATATTTACAAAAATAAAAAAGAATTTTTCTCCCAAACCACTTATCAGAATCCTTTGATATTTGGTATACAACATGCATAGGGGTGGGTGGGTGGGGGGGGGGGGGGGGGGGGCAGGGCAGGTACAAATTTGTTAAAACGAAGCCCCTTGGTTCATAGTTTGGACTCAATACAGGAGCCAGAAGTTTTATCTTGGGGCAATATGGGCAATAATCTTTAAAAATCTTCTTCAGAACCACCAGTCAGAATCTTTTAATGTTTGGTATACATCATTATTATGAGGGTCAGATTCATGATTGTTCAAATCAAGTCCCGCAGTTATTATTTGGGCTTCCTATGGGGGCCAGAATTTTAACTTAGTGCAATATGGGGGATAATCTTTAAAAATCTTCTTCTTCAGATCCACCAGTCAGAATATTTTGATATTTGATACACAGCATCCTTATGGAGGTTAGATCTCATTTTGTTCAAACCAAGTCCCTGGGTTAATATTTGGGCTCCCTATTTCAGCCTGAATTTTAACTTAGTCCAATATGAGTAATAATCTTTAAAACTCTTCTCCAGAAACACCAATCAGAATCATGTAATATATAGCATACAGAATCTTTACATGGGTTGGATTCAATTTATTCAACTTAAGTCCATCGGTTAATAATTGGTCTCTCTAAGGGACCACAAATTTTAACTTAGTGCAATATGAGGAATAATCTTTGAAAATCTTCTTCTTCGGATCCACCAGTCAGTATCTTTTGATATTTGGTGTACAGCTTCCTGAAGGAAGTCAGAACTAAGTTTGTTCAAATCAAGTCGTTGGGTTAATATTTGGACTCCCTATTGGAGCCTGACTTTTAACTTAGTCCAATATGAGGAATACTCTTTTATTTAGAAATCTGCTTCTTGAGATACAATCAGAATCTTTTGATATTTGGTATACAGCACCCTCAGAGGGTTCAGATTCAGTTTGTTCAAATAAAGTTCCTGGGACGATATTTGTGTTCCCTATGTGGGGAGGGGGGTTAACAAAGTGCAAAATTGGTAATATTCTTAAAATCTTCTCCAGAACCACCAGTCAGAATCTTTTGATATTTGGTATACAATATCCTTTTAGTTTGTTCAGGTTAAGTCCCTTGGTTGATATTTGGACTCCCTAGTTTTGCATTACTGAAAATCTTGTTTTTTTTACTGGGGTTTAATGATACTTCTGGCAGCCAGGATCATTTCGTTTCAGACAGTTTTACAGGTGGAGGAAGCCAGAGTACCTGGAGAGAACCCCCGAGCAACAGCAAGCAACTGTCAGACTCTCCAATGTACTATCTCACATTCAAGGTTAGCATTGGTTGAAGACAAGTGCACCATCGATGTGCAGTATGCCTTAGATCAAAGCACCACCATGTCCCCACTTGGGCAATCAGATTGAAGTGCCTTGCCCAAGGAGGATCGAACTCCGCCTATTGGTTAGAAATTTTCTGTCTACTTCTGTGATCACAATACTCTGCCTTCTCACAGAGGCAAAATTTAAAAACATAATTAAATTAGAATGGAGATTTTTAGCTTAACTTGATAAAGTTAAGATAAGCTATTGCCGTCACACTTGCAAAAGTTTCTGAGTCTGTTCACATTTTCTTTAGCACACGCTACACCCTGTACTTGTCTGATTATCACAAAATTTCTTATGCAGGTTCAAGGTCATATCTAGATGAGAACATCCCCTTTTGGTTGCGTTCTGTCGACCGTGATGGCTATGCAAGCCCGAAACCTGAAAACCTTCAGCACAGTCTACAGTTCATATTTATGAAGGGATTTTATTTTAACTTGGTAGAATGACTCCGAATAAGGTCTAGATGAGAAAGTCACCTTTTGGTCGCGATCGGTCAACCATGATGGGCACGTGAGCCCAAAACCTGAAAATCTTTAGCACAGTCTACAGATCGTATTTATGAAGTGATTTCAGTGTAACTTTGTAGGATAACTGCGTGTAAGGTCTAGATGAGAACATCCCCTTTTGGTCACGATCGGTCAACCATGACTGCTGCCCAGGCTCGAAACCCAAAAACATTTAGCACAGTCTACAGGTCGTATTTACGAAGGGATTTTTTTGTAACTTTATAGGATGGCTCTGTATAATGTCTAGATGAGAACGTCCTATTTTGGTTAGGTTCAGTAAACCATGAAGGCTGCAGGGGCTCGTTACCTAGATTCATTCAGCACAGTCGACAGCTTGCATTTATGAAGGGCTTTCATTGGAAATTTGTAGGATGACTCAATATAATGTCTAGATGAGAACATCCAATTTTGGCAGTGATCAGTCAACCGTGATGGCTGCACATGCACGTGACCTAGATTTGTTCAGCACAATTCATATTTATGAAGCTATTTCATTGTAACTTTGAAGGATAGCTCAGTATGATGTCTATGTGAGACTATCCTATTCACGATCTGTCAGCTGTTACCACCATCTGATCATGTGACCTAGATTCCTTTAGCACTGCCTACAGGTTGTTTTTAGCTCACCAACTTTAGTTGTGTGAGCTTATGGCATGGCTCGATCGGTCGGCGTCGGCGTCAGCGTACGTGTCCAATAATGTTAAAGCTTCTGTTTAGGTCACTTTCTCACCCTATTTTCATATCATGGCCTTTATAATGCTGCTATATGATGATTATTATCATTATACCATGATTTAACCCCTCATTCCCTGCATTTTAAACATTTTTCTGGACATTTTTAGTTGCGTTTAGTTTTCTGTTTAGCTCAGAATTTCATGTTTAACTTAGTGTTTAGGTCAGCTGCCGTGCTCCTTCTCTTCCCATGGCACTTATATTCATCATACATGTTCCTCACTATCATTGTGCCATGATTAACCTCTCATACCCTGCATTTTAAACATTTTTCTTGACATTTTTAGTTGCGTTTAGTTTTCTGTTTAGCTCGGAATTTCATGTTTAACTTAGTGTTTAGGTCAGCTGCTGTGCTCCTTCTCTTCCCATGACACTTATATTCATCATACATGTTCCTCAGTATCATTGTTCCATGACTAACCCCTCATACCCTGCATTTTAAACATTTTTCTTGACATTTTTAGTTGCGTTTAGTTTTCTGTTTAGCTCAGAATTTCATGTTTAACTTAGTGTTTATGTCAGTTTCTGTGTTTTACTTTTAAGAGGTTGTGTTTAGGTAAGCTTTGTCACATGTTATGAGCCTGTTTGATACAGTTCTTGTGTTTGCCAAAGTTACTATCAAAGAGGAATGTTGGTGAGCTATAGGGCGTTGGCGTCCTTCTTGTTATGAAAGGATTTCATTGTAACTTGGTAGCATAACTTGGTATGATATCTAGATGAGACTATCCTATTCTGGTCATGTGGCCTAAATTCCTTTAGTAAAGTCTACAAGTTATATTTATTAAAAGGATTTCATTGTAACTTGGTAGGATGACTTGTTTTGGAATGATTTTACTGTAACTTGGTAACTTTGGTTGACATACATTAACTGTGAGGGCCACATTAACCCAGGCCTCAGTTCTTTAGTACAGTCTACACCTCCGATTATTCTTATTGAAAACATAGCATATAGGGAAAAGAAATTAACGTATTCTCAGTTATCACAATTCTTGTCTTATTTCATAATCCTTTCATAAACATTGAACATTATCCTTTTCATCAAACACTACACACAGCCAAGTTAAGCTACAGTGTCATTGACACTTTCATTGGGAAGAATACTGCCTAGATATATATGTAAGGTTAGGTCAGCAGTAAGAAGGGTTCAGTTTTAACCCATATATAACCCTCTGCACTCTGATTTCAAAACGTTTTCAGCAGCAAATATTGCCCATAATGCAGTTTGATATGTAACCAAATATACCTTGTTTGACAGAGCTCATTGAGCTCTGTCCAACAAGATATAATTGGTTAAATTCATAGTTAAGCAAGAGAAAAACAGTGTGATTGGAGAAAATTCTGTGGCACTACCCGAGTGCCTGTGGTTAATTGACCAAATTTGTATTAAAGGCATGGAAAGTGGCTTTGTGTTAGACAATGATATGAACTTAAGAAGATTAATCTATTAACAAGTGTTAATTTTTTAGCTCACCAACTTTAGTTGTGTGAGCTTATGGCATGGCTCGATCGGTCGGCGTCGGCGTACGTGTCCAATAATGTTAAAGTTTCTGTTTAGGTCACTTATTCGCCCTATTTCCATATGGCTTTTATAATGCTGCTATGTGATGATTATTATTATTTTACCATGATTTAACCCCTCATACCCTACATTTTAAACATTTTTCTTGACATTTTTAGTTGCGTTTAGTTTTCTGTTTAGCTCGGAATTTCATGTTTAACTTAGTGTTTAGGTCAGCTGCTGTGCTCCTTCTCTTCCCATGGCACTTATATTCATCATACATGTTCCTCAGTATCATTGTTCCATGATTAACCCCTTATACACTGCATTTTAAACATTTTTCTTGACATTTGTAGTTGCGTTTAGTTTTCTGTTCAGCTCGGATTTTCATGTTTAACTTAGTGTTAAGGTCAGCTGCTGTGCTCCTTCTCTTCCCATGGCACTTATATTCATGATACATGTTCCTCAGTATCATTGTTCCATGATTAACCCCTCATACCCTGCATTTTAAAGATTTCTCTTGACATTTTTAGTTGCGTTTAGTTTTCTGTTTAGCTCGGAATTTCATGTTTAACTTAGTGTTTAGGTCAGCTGCTGTGCTCCTTCTCTTCCCATGGCACTTATATTCATCATACATGTTCCTCAGTATCATTGTTCCATGATTAACCCCTCATACTCTGCATTTTAAACATTTTCCTTGACATTTTTAGTTGCGTTTAGCTTTCTGTTTAGCTCTGAATTTCATGTTTAACTAAGTGTTTAGGTCAGCTGCTGTGCTCCTTCTCTTCCCATGACACTTATATTCATCATACAAGTTCCTCAGTATCATTGTTCCATGATTAACCCCTCATACCCTGCATTTTAAACATTTTTCTTGACCTTTTTAGTTGCGTTTAGTTTTCTGTTTAGCTTGGAATTTCATGTTTAACTGAGTGTTTAGGTCAGCTGCTGTGCTCCTCTTCCCATGGCACTTATATTCATCATACATGTTCCTCAGTATCATTGTTCCATGACTAACCCCTTATACCCTGCATTTTAAACATTTTTCTTGACATTTTTATTTGCGTTTAGTTTTCTGTTCAGCTCAGAATTTCATGTTTAACTTAGTGTTTATGTCAGTTTCTGTGTTTTACTTTTAAGAGGTTGTGTTTAGGTAAGCTTTGTCACATGTTATGAGCCTGTTTGATACAGTTCTTGTGTTTGCCAAAGTTACTATTAAAGAGGAATGTTGGTGAGCTATAGGGCGTTGGCGTCCTTCTTGTTATAAGTGTGATTCGCGTCACCAACTTACCTTACTAATATCAAAGTAATAGTAACTGAGGTATTGTCACCAATGAATCTCTGCCATTTTGCATGTGGCCACATTTATCTAATCTAGCAAAACCTCACATTTGGTATACATTGAATATGTCTGTAATGAATTATTTAATCAATGCTCAACCTCATATGTGACTCACTAGGCTAAAAAAGTCGATCACTTGATTTTGGTGACATTCCAAAAGCTCACAATCAAAGCAACCATTTTAGATTCAAAAATCCATATTAAGGTTTGATCAGGAATGTCCTAACAATAGTCTGATTCAACTTATTTGAAAGTCAGAAGGAGCTTAGTTGATCACTTTCTGTTCGTCCCCCGGCATGAACTTTACATTATTGACTTCTCATAAACCACAGGGCCAAATTAAACCAAATTTGATATGCATGTTCCTTATCATGTCAATTTAAGTTTGTTCAAACAAAGTTGCCATGTCCATAGAGGGCACCACAAGTGTCATAACTCTTATAGCACCCATAAATTGTTCAGAATCAAGTTTGTTCAAATTGGGTCCCAGGGTTAATATTTGGGCTCTCTGTTCAAGCACAAATTTAACTTAGTGCAATAATAATAATAATAATAATAATAATAATTTATTTATATAGCGCTTTTCCCAGCAAAACGCTGCTCAAAATTTGTATTTTTTGAATAACAAAAGGCATTTCTCTTATACAGTGGAGCCCTCTTATTTGGATATCTCCTAAATGAATAACCCTTTTAATGGCATATAATTTCCATACACCAGACAATTTACCATACCTTCAGTACCCATTTGATCTGTTAATTGCATGAAGGTTATAGAATAAACTGCTAAATGAATAAGAAACCCACTCTACCTTTCAATTTTCACCAGTATCCTTGCATTATGTGTGGGGTGAATCATGGTGAATCATTTAAATTTTTCAACTTGTAGTCTTGTGAAAATTCCAATGTGTAGTCTTGTAAAATACAACCAATCTACAATCTTATTAATTGATCTGCCATTTCCCATCATTAATTAAGTCCCACTGCCGTTTTCATTTTGTCAAAATGCGGAGAATTATAAATTGTTTATTATTTTTTGTTGCAGATATTATTACTCCAAATGGTTTAAATGTTAAAAAATTCAGTGCAATCCATGAATTTCAAAATCTTCATGCAATATACAAAGAAAAAATCCATGATTTTGTCAGAGGTCACTTTTATGGGTAAGCTGCTTTAATTTGGTACCTGCAAAATAACTTGAATGTGCTGTGTGTTGATAATTTATTTTCTGTTCTGTCACAATCATGGATTGGCTGTTGGAGCTCTGAATGAGTAAATTGTTTCAATGTCAGGGGGAGTGACTGTGAGTGATTTATTTTGCATTTGTTCTTCTAAATCTCTCGTAATGATGTGACTCGTGAATTATATTTTTCTTATACAATCTAACTTGTGTGCGCCATCATGGGCCAAGAACTTGTTTAACTGGTTATGGCTAATTATTTTTTGTAATTCAATATTTGTTTTATTACAAATTATTGGAGAGTGCCCACAGGCACTCTCCAATAAATTCTAATAAAACAAATTTATATAAAAATAAAATTTGTATTTGAATATGAAACATGAGCGAGAAAAATGGTGACTTTTGCTCTGGTACCCTCATTTTTTTTAAAGCCCTGATAGTGGCTTCCAGCACTCAACCAGTTAGCACTGGAATACATATATTAGGCCTCTGTTAATTTATATTTTATGTTATGTCAATCACACTCATTTATTGTAGACATGAAATAATAGCTCATTTCAGTCAATTATGGGCTATGACTTACTTTTGATCACAACAATATCAAATTGCTAGTGACTGTATGTTGTGTAAATTGACATAAATCTATTTATTTATTGGGGTTTAATGACACTTTTGACAGCCAAGATCACCTCGTATCAGACAGTTTTACGGGTGGAGGAAGCTGGAGTACCTGGAGAGAACCACCAAGCAATGGCAAGCAACTGCCTGACTCCCCACATACTACATACATGATTATTTTCCGCGGATCCGCAGATTTCCGCTTTTTTAATATTTTGGGGCAACTGAAAAAAAAAATTGAGAAAATCAACAAAATTTTAAAAATGGGCCTAATTTTTCAGGGGCGAAGTTATTGGGGACGTTTTGACGATAATCTATAGCCGTCCAGAGTACTCCGCAAATCGAACGTGCTGACCACGTTTTTAAAACAAAGGCTTAAAGGACTTTAACTGAGTGATAGAATTGGATATTTTTATTCAAAGTAATATTTGTTGAAGACTAAAAATGCGATCAGATATAATTGAACGGAATAACGAATCACTTATTGACGAAAAGGGGTTGAAGAATGGATGGAAATGGTCTTGGTTGGAAGTGAAAGTTGATGAAGAATTTGTTTGTGAACATTTACGCAAAATCCGTTCAAAAGGGAAAACGTACTGTAAGTTGTGTGACCTCGAAATAAAATATGATAGTTGTGGTAAACCAGCCCCAACTGACCATATAAAGACTAAAAAACACCAGTCTAAAAAGAAAATTGTTGCGGCAAATTATTCACTGCCTGGCATTCTTGGATCAACAGTTGGAAAATCTGATTCTACATGTGCACCATATGGCATTCATCCCATGTTTAAGAACTGTCAACTTTCGGGCCCAACCTCTTCAAAACCTGCGGCAGTACCAGTTAGTAACAGAGTAGTGAACAGTGAGGCAATGGTGTTTGGATTTCTGGCTGAAAAATCCCTCCCATTTACCATGGCACCAGATCTTATTAAGTTAGTTAAATCTTTAGCTGCAGACAGGAAAGCACTATCATCGCTATCCATGGACCGTACATCAGCATCACATAAAATGAGACTAAGCCTAGCAAAAACTTTTTAGGAGGAATTAGTTGCCACTCTCCAGACAGTTTTATTTTCATTGAACATTGATGAGGCAACAAGCAGCAACCACCAACGTGTCCTGGCAGTTCTCGTTTCGTACTATTCAACTCAACAAATAAAGGTTGTGATTGAACACCTTCGATCATTTCCTATGACCACCGTGAACAGTGAATCTGTTTTTAATTGTACAAGTAATCTTTTTACAAAACTTAACATTCCATGGGAAAATGCTGTTTCAATTCTCATGGATTCGTGTGCTGTAATGCGTGGCTCAAAAACAGGTTTCGAAAGACAGATTCGAGATAATTTGGCACCACATTTGGTTGACATTGATGGCGACACCTGTCATCATGCACATAATGCCAGCAAAAAGTTTTCGGGTCCGTTTGAGTACTACCTGGAGGGTCTCTTCAATGACCTCTTCAATGATTTAAAGTGGTCGGTGGCTATGAAAGAGGCACTTCAAGAGCTTTGTTTATTGTTAAATGTGACATACCACATGCCTCATAGATTTGTCAATAATCGCTGGTTGTCTGCCTATGATTCAGCAGTGTCAACATTAGAGCTAATGGATGCTTTGACTGTATTCTACTACTCATTTATATCTCAAAGTGGCAAGTTATTGTATTCATTCCTGCTGACAGAAATTTGTGAGAGAAAATCTGTGAGTCAAGAATCAACAGCCCGGATTAAGCAAATAATCTCAAGCTTGTCAAAAAAAAAATGTCACAGCAGATGGCCGTAACCGGAAGGACCGGATAGTGCACAAGATAATTGTCAAAAGAACAGACACCCTCTTGCAGCTATACTTTTATGAGTCTGTCCTTCCGTTTTTGAAGAAATATGTTCTGGTCATGGAAATGAAAAAAACACTGATACATACACTTCACGATGAAATTCTTAAACTTGTACAAGACCTTCTCTCGTGTTTTGTGAGGCCTGAAATTTTGTCTAACGCTACCTCGGGTAAAAAAATTGAACAACTGACCGAGAAAATAGATGATGGTTCTGCAATACTACGAAATAAAGACATGTTTTTTGGGTCGAAAGCAACCAAGATTATCAATGATGGAATGAAGAAGAAAGACTAAGCTATGCAAGAAATTTGTGGATTCTGCTGCAAGATCATACATTGACTGTGGGTTGTATCTGATAAAGAAAATGCCCATTAATAACACAGCTCTCAAATATTTTTCAAGTATTGACCCATTGTGTAGAAGTCACACATCATCTCAGAACTGGATGTGCAAAAACCAGAAGTTGTGTTAACAAATGTACTAGATGATTGTGAAAAAGACTGTTATGAACTTGAAGTTTGTCAGTTTTATAGTGATTCCACATTGCCTGAATATGACGAGGAAAAAGACAGAGTTGATGTTTCGTGGAGTCATGTGTTTGAAACTGACCGGTATCCTGCATTACAAAAAGTAGTTAGTGCTATACTGAGTTGCTTTCATGGCCCACAGATGGAGGGGTCATTGAATGTGATGGGAGATGTCATTGATAAACGATCTGGAAGAATGAACATTAATTCATATAGTGCAATCCAGAGTGTAAAGTACAAATTAAGAGCCAGTGGAAAATCATCAGTACAGTACTTTAAAAAAGTTAATTACCAATACACACAAGTTGGTGGGCGTTTAGTGAAGAATATTCAAGGGACATGCAAAGAATACAGAGAAGAGTTAAAGACAAAAGCAGAAAAGACAAATGTAAAAAAGAAAGAACTGGGTATCAAATCAGTTAAACGCACAACAAAAAATGCTCGCCAAAGAATTGTCAACAAAGACAGTTCAGAAAGCACAAAAGAGATTTCTGGAAAAATTGCAATGTGAACAATCAGCATCTGTCCCTGCTAAAAAGCAGAGACTGAACTGATGCATGGAAATTATTGTTACAGCCCATTACTTACCTACAGTTTGTGGCTACATGTATTGGTCTGTAATAATTTTTTTATTTTGCCCTGTAATTTAGAAACTATGCAGTACACGTTGAAAAAAAATTGTCTATAACCATCTTAAATTAATTACTCATCCTACTTTTCCTACAGTACAAGTCAAAATAAATTGTACGACAACCACTACAAACTGTATGCCTTCCTTTTCCTGTGCGGATAACACCAGATTCTGACATTTTTTTCAACGATTTCTAAGATATCGAGAGATATAATCAGTAAATAATTTCAGTTTCATACACTAGCATTGATGAATATTGTACTAGAATAACAAGATTATGTACCCAACAGGCATGTTCTGGTAATACCCCTAAAAAACCCTTCCAAAGACATCTTAGAAAAACTCATTTCAAGTGTTTTACTTCAAATTCTTTTTAAAAATATCTAAAACTTTGGTGAATTCAAGAGCCACAATTTAGGTGAAATATGTCACTGAATATGGCCAGAATCAGTCTCCAAGCATCTAGAACCCTAGAGCTTCCAGGGGCCTGGGCGGTCCCTGGACCCCAGTTTTATAGCTTTGCCCCGCTTCACTCGCCTGGAGATTTCCTCTTTTTTTGGTTTTGCCCAATCACATGTATGATACTAACTCCACACAAGCAGGGTTAGCATTGGTTGAAGACAAGTGCACCATTGACTGACATAAATCAGTTGTAGTGTTTCATTTATAACTTCTCAGCAGATTCGACAGTGCAGTTCCGAAGTCTCCAGGTACCATTAGGCCAGAAAATAATTTTTTATTGTGGTTTGTCCACAGAACATACCTCACCCAAAATTATTTTAGGCCTTGAGAGTCCAAATTTGGACTAATATGGTTAAAGAATTACATACAAATTTCAAATTTCAGCTTTTGAAAGTACCTAAACTGAAAGTGTTGGTTCATTTACAATTCAGATTATTTTAGAACTTACGGCACATACAGCTTATAAACATGGATACAGGGTTTCTTGGATTCAAGGAACAGCCTTTTATTTGACTGAGTATCACTGAAGGCCTTGAAATTCTGGAAAATGTGTCAGGAGGCCTTGAAAAACCTTGGAATATTAACAAAATAAAAATGCTGATGAAGCATATAATCATAACTATATATTCATCAGATAGTTGCATCTAAGTACTTAATTCTACGAACTGCACCTCAGAAGAAGTCAGCGACACTTGTCTTTTTCAAATTTCTCGGATGCCATAGAATTAAGAAAGGACACTGGTTTTGTTTACATTGGCATGGCGGGGGTTCGAACCCACGCTGAGAGAGTTTCCTTTGGCACCAACCGCCTAGCGAAACTATACTGAACCACGCACACCACAGGTCTGTCGGTGGCCGAGTGGTGTGGGTGGTTCAGTATAGTTTCGCTAGGCGGTTGGTGCCGAAGGAAACTTTCTCGGCGTGGGTTCGAACCTCCGCCATGCCAATGTAAACATAACTATATAGTTTTATATGCTAGAGTTCTTGAAGGCATAGTCCTAACTAGGACTGTCCAGTCATTACCCCCTCTGTGAGAGAAGGGGTTACTGACTGAAGCTCCTACTTAGGACTAGTGAAGTCAGGGCCTTTAAAATCCTTGAATTTGGCTATTGTACAGCCTTCAAATATATTGAGAAATGGCCTTGAATTTTATCAATCTTTGCCAGTCCTGGAAATGAGACAGGTGCAAGTGCAATTGCTCCCGTCAGCATCCGTGTTTTCCATTTTACAGGAGCTAAAAAATGCACTTGTTGAAATATATTGTGGAGCACTAATATACTGTGAGGGTATATAAATGTGTGTTGTTTTCAGAAAGCAGCAGTCCATGGCCATTGACAAGTTACTGTTATAATTCAGCAATTCCTTATACATTTAACCCTTTGAACCCGAACGTCCACTTTTCCAGACAGGAACATGATACATCATGATGTCATTATATAGGATGGCTGTTCAGTAAATGTGTGGGGTAGACCAACGGGCAGCATGTTGAAAATATTGATTGGTCTACCCCAAATAATGAATATGGACTCATTCTAATTGCTGCCATTGAACTGTCATTGAAGATATGAACAGAGATCAAAGGGTTAAGGTTTCTGGTGCTTGGTAACAGTATTTCCTCGAAAATTCATATACTAACAGTTTATGGGTGCAATTTATTCCCATCTCTGATTTCCCGGGAACTTAAAATTGCACCCGTCAATTTTGTTCATTTCCTGCACTGATCTTTGCCTGCTGCGACCCTGGGATACTTGCCTGTAGTTAATAAGTGGCGCATTTCGCATCTGTCTATCATAGCCAAGGTTTAACATTAAAACAAAGAATTTGCTAACAACAGCCTTATCTTTAACCCTTTACCCAATGAGCATGATATCAAAACTTCTTATTTTAATTATTGTTTTTTTCATATTTTCAAAACATTTCAACAAAACTATATCATGTGACCCCCTCATTGGAACGAACTAGAAGAGCTCATTCAAATAAGGGGGCACATGATATGGTTTAGTTGAAATGTGTTGAAAAATATATTTCTTTCTACTACTTAATTTATAAATTACGGAGGTGGATTTGTCAAATTCATTAGATAAAGGGTTAACATATATCATAAGTAGATGTTCTCTAGATTCATTATGTACTTATGATTACACATAGGAAGCTCGGTTGGCTCAATGGCCAGGGGTAACTGTGTTGTGTCCTTGGACAAGGCACTTAATCCCGATTGCCCATGTGTGGCCATGGTGGTGCTGTGTACTAACGCATACTGCACGTCAATTGTGCGCTTGTGTTCAATGAATACTAACCCTGCTTGTGTGGAGTTAGTACTTTTGGGAGTCTGACAGTTGTTCATCTTGCTCAGTGGTTCTCTCTGAGTACTCCAGCTTCCTCCACATGTAAACTGTCCACTTATCTGGTTGAGGAAGAGATTATTTTTGGTTGTCTGAATTTGTTTGTTTTTTTTGGCACTCTTCAATAATTTAAAATAAAACAAATTTATATTAACAAAAGTATCATTTGTGTTTAATTAAATATGAATCATGAGCAAGGAAAATGTTGGCGTATTCTCTGGTACCCTTATTTTTCTAAAAGCCATGATAGTGGCTTCTAGCACTCAACCAGTTAATGCAATGATGAAGCCAGTTATGGCCGCGACATTGTTCTAGCTGATGTCAAGTTTTTATTTTCTTTATTATGCTTCTGGAAATATTTGCACAGTTCTCAGTCAAGGTGTCAATCAGTCAATCAGACCTCCCCCCCCCCCCACACACACACACACACACACAAACACACACATACAAGAAAAAAATGGGTTTTTTTGCTCTTCGCCTACAATTCATTCATTCAAAAAAAATTCTGAGATGTCATTAAACTGCCTTAAATGTTTAAACATTTCAATTGTTCAGCTTCAAGAAAAATTCTTGCAGTTCTCCTGCAATCACTTCATGGTTACTGAGCAGCAGAAATGAGTTGAAGGTAATACACATTAATGAAAATCTGTGGCAGTTGCCAATAAAAATTATTACTCAATGGAGGACCTCTTGAAAAATGTAACGGAGACACAAAATGAATTTCTCTATCCCATTTGATATCATTTGGTAAGAAAACCCATAATAATAAAATAAAAAATTAAATAATACACTTAAAAATGAGGACCTTCGAATTTGAATTGATTTTAAGTTGCCATCAGTTCCCAAACACTGGTTTTATTCATGGAAGAGAGAGGGCATTCCCAGACAGATAATTTTATCCGTAGAGACGTTCAAGGGAACATACCTACTATCTCCCAGCATTCAAATTTAAAATGACAGCACCAAATGTGAAATGGGATTTTTGATCATTCAGTGTTTAGATACACAGTGTGGCAGTTTGTAAAGCAAAACCTGGTCACCCTTATTTAAACATAGGAGAAATATAAATGAACACCACTAAAGATATCCTCTGTGGAAAAAACATATTTTTAATTAACCAAACATCTAAAGGGGTTGGTGAGTAGGTCTTCAAAACTACGAACAATATAAAGACTAAAAGTCAAGCCTGTTCAAACCATAAGGATGTATGGTTTTCAAGATAAAGATCCAATGTAGTTCCTTATCACACCTGATTTGTGCGTTTTGGTCAAGGTCAGGATCATTCGGAAGTACGTCAATAATACGGAATTCCATATTGTCAAACGAGTGGTCCAGTTCATTGTAGTGTTTACTGATGGGTTGATCAAGTCTGTTTCTGATATCCCTCAGATGTTCCAAGATACAGACGTGGAATGCCCACTTTGTTTCACCAACATATTGTGTTTTGCCATTTGCTGCAGGTCAAAAGGTAAATCACATTTCTTCTTTGACAGTTGTGTCTGCCTTTTGACTTGAACTTCAGCTTGGCGTTTGAACCTTGGAACCAATTGCTTTTGGGCAACCTGGGGCAAATTAGGCAATTGGTGATGTTGCAGGGTTGGAAAGGATTGAGAATGCTCCATCCACTGATTTGTGGTCCAGGGGACAGATACTCTTATTTTCGAACCGAACTAAAATGTTGTGTAAGTTCGGATTTCTATGGAACACCAATAGTGGCATGTCCGGAAAAAGTTCACTGCATGTGTCGGAGAGCTGGAGAATGGGCCAAAGTTTCCTTATTTTGTTTAAAAAGGTATAACTGTCAGGGTGGTAGTTGATGACAACGGTATTTTGTTGTGGTCCTTCTTGGCATGGGGTATGTACAGAGTGTCTCTGTCCTGACCCTTTGCCTTGATAAAGGCTTCCTGAAGTATGGCTTGTTGAAAGTGCCTGTCATCATAATATTGTATCATATTGAGGGAATTTTTGTCAAAGTTGTCCTCATTGGTACATATCCGGCAGACCCACAGGAGTGTACATAGGGTCCACCAGCTTTACAAGGCTAACTAGGTCAACACAATAAAAACAGAAATCAGCTGATCGAGACAAATGTAACAAAAATTATGTTGTTATACTAAAAAAAAGTATAAACATATTTTTACTTTTAATGCATTTCACAATCATTTTAATGATTTTGAAGCAGTGGAATTCTTAGATTGTAAGTGTTTTGAAACTGCTTACAAACGACCCTCAAACTGTTTAAAAACTGCCACTTGTTTTTGGATTGATATTTTTTCAGGATTGTTTGCCCAAACAAATCTTTTTTCGGGACACCAGGAAAAACATTGAATTCTTGGGTATTTCTCATTAATTGTCTGATCTTGGCATTTTGGGAGGGGGCCATATACCATGCTTGATATTGCTCCTCTTAAAATGACATGACTTTTTTTGGCGTTAAAATTAAATGTGTTTTAAAGGATTTCAATGCTTTTTTCTTTCTTTTTTATGCTTTAAATTGAGTTCTGATGGATTTTGAGTGATTTTATGGAAAGACACATTTACCCCAGAGGGGCTTTGGGTTGATTATTTTGCTTTAAAAATGTTTTGTTGGATTTCAAGTGATTTTATGCAAAAATAATTTTTCTGTTTGGGATTGTTGGCCAGATGGGGTTCATTGGGTGAAAAATATTTCCCATCCTGACACAGCCCTATCCCTTGACTTGCCACCTCTGGTGCAATATCTTGGTGAATAAATTTTTATAAAGCAAAAAAGAGCTTTCTTAGATGTTTACCATAAAATTAGGTAAAGTATTTGTGAGATAGAAATGCAATCTTTACTAATGAAATATATATAGACTATTATGACAGTAAAGTTATCTGATATGTTGTATTTTATAAGTCAGGTCACGTCCTGAGATTAAGCCTTTATCCAACGAATCGGCCACATCCGCCCATGTAATATGCAAATTCAGCAGCTGAAAAAATATTATTTTTCCAAAAATTTCAACAAAACCATATCGTGACCCCTCTTTGGAATGAGTTTGTTTCAATCAGGGGTCATATGATATGGTTTTGTTGAAATTGTTTTAAAATTTTTTTTAAATATTTAAAATAATAAATTTTGATATCGTCTGCATTGGGTAAAGGGTTAAATGATCAACATAGGGAATAAATTCCATTTAGTTTTGAGAGAATGCAAATGAGAATCCTGCTATACATCACAATGGAATGTTTAGCAAATAATAAATTTTGATATCGTCTGCATTGGGTAAAGGGTTTAATGATCAACATAGGGAATAAATTCCATTTAGTTTTGAGAGAATGCAAATGAGAATCCTGCTATACATCACAATGGAATGTTTAGCAGTTTACGAGAATCTTTACGAGATTCAGATTGGGGATTCTTGCCAAATTATAAGCCCTTCCACCAAAGATTATCTAGCCTTGTTAATGAGACAGAATGGGACAAACCAGATTATGCTACCAACCTGATTTTTTGTTTATTATATCCTTTATAAATATTCAGCTTTAACATGAGAAATCAAACCAAGGATGAAAAATGTGCAGTTAAAACAGGAAGTTTGTTAATTTTCCAACATTATTTTGCTTACCAATTTACATGCCCTGAGCCATAGATGCTGAAAATGACCTTAAAAACCATTAAATAAATTCCACTTCATCATTTCCCTTTGCAAATTGTGACATCTTCACTTGTTTTGTTGAGTCTGTAAAACATTTGTACACTTGAGATAAAATACACAGTCCATTCACCCGATGTCAGAATCTTGGACACCAGGGCATTGGATATTAAAGTCACTGCTCTCCATCCAATTGGATTGCTGGAGTGCTCATTGGTCACATAGCTTATTTTTCCGTAGTCTATTCCGGATTACATGGAATAGTGTGACATGCGCAGTGAAGATACAGAATAGTAATCGCGAGGAAACAGCAAATTGCACTTTAAATGTAAACCAGAATGGAATTTGAGGAAGTGGCACTTGCAATTTTTGTTGATGATGTTGTCAATGACAACATAGATGCTGTTTTTGCTCATCGCAGTGCCGCATCTGTATAAAACAGCATAGCTCTCCTATGGATAGGTAGGTCAATATGACCAGATTAAAAAGAAACAAAAAATTTACAAAGAAACGCTGGACGGAGCACTTGAGTTTTATTATTATTTTGACTCCCATTTGTTCAGGGGCGTAGCCAGGATTCTATAATTGAGGGGCGGGGGAGGGGGGGTAGCCATTTCTAGCCATTTTTTGTGGGGGTGGGGGCATACCATGATAATTGTAATGTGGGGTTTCGGGGGTCCTTGCCTAGTCCAAGCTAGCACCCTCCCGTCGTTACCCCTCCTCCCACTTCCCTTCATGGAAGTGGGAGGAGGGGGTAACGACCGGAGGCCCAGTTAGTACAAGGACCTGGGAAGAGGCGGGTGACGACCATAGGGGCCTAGTTTGGACAAGGCCTTCTCCGAGAAAATTTTGCAAAATTTAGTACTCCAAGATCGAATATGAGGCAATTGTAACCTGTGTAGCCCTATATTGGAGAACATTTGGGTCAATATTTTTTTTTTTATTTAGATGGTGGTGGGGGGGGGGGTGCAAAAGCTTTAGGTAGACCTGAGCCTCCAGCTCCTCCCCCCCCCCCTCCCCTGGCTACGCCACTGGCCCAGATGCCAGGAGATTGGGGACAGGTTCTTGCCATTGTGTCCATTCAACTCTGCTCGTTGACGTTATTTGAGTGAGAATTTTAAAAAAAAATTCAGTATTTGGTATCCACTATTTGTTGGTTATGAGTATTCTGAGAACCAGCAAAGCCTGTCTGTGCACTCTCACCACAGAGTTCCCGTGAACAAGAAGGTCATGAATGCACTGCCGCGTTGATAAGGAGAGGGGTGTGGTCACACCCCTCAAATTTCTAAGTGGTGGGGGCGGGTGGAGAAAGATTTCCAGATCTTCAGTTTTCTGAATTTTTGCATCTGTAGGATTTGAGCCTTGTAACCAAGTTGGTTGTACCCCTGCTCGCGCGGTGGTTTACTCAGAATGATTCGGAATGATATTCCAGAATGTTGGTTTGCAAAGAAAACAACCAGATTGGTAAGCCGATTTGTCTGCGTATGCCCGGAATAAACCATGTATTCTGGAATGGACTACGGAAACATGAGCATATAGAAAAGTCTATCCATGACTGCCCGTGGTGGGGAGGGAGGGGGAGGGGAGGGGCAGGAAGATGTTTCTGTAAGAAAACAATGCTTAACAAAAAATAAAGATTCTGAAGGATTTTATTGAAATTTAGTCGAGTTTTCTTGCCTCTGACGTAATGCGGCAGGTAATCTGACTGTGACGGTTCAGCTATCTTTGGGCTGGGGAGAATTAAATACTTAGCAGGTGCTTCTAGTCAAGTGTTGTCTGCCTATTCAGGCAGATGACACTTGACTAGAAGCACCTGCTTACTGTAAGTCTTTCGCGGGATTTCATGTTCAATAAATTTATTCTAATTCCCCGGCTTCTAAGAGTTTAATTATTTTTTTTTTAGTTGCTCAGTTTGAAAATAATGCAGATGCATGTTGCCGATTCATTGGGTAAAGGGTTAGAGTCATGTTAGGTGAAGGAAAACATTAACATACATTTCTGTTTATGTTTAGACCTAGTAGGTTTATATTAACATTTTGCATAGTAAACCCAGATACATGTTGTGTCCTGAACAGTTCGGAACATGATACACACAAAGATTGTAAGTTAAATAGCTCTTCTTGTTTCCTTTTCAGACATTATGATTTTGACCTTGACAAAACAGTTTACTTATTTTCTGCTGGTCGGTATGAATTTTCAAACAAGGGAGCAGACTTCTTCATTGAATCCCTTGCAAGACTCAATTTCCACTTACAGGTACTCATGCTATTTCTAAATTGAAGATTAGTCTTTATTTGTTAACTCTGATCCTTCTGCGTATTTTCTTGTATTTCCATACTACCAGCTGTACATCACACAAAATGCAGACAGTTCCTGTTCCATTTCCTTGAAAGAGAGAACAATTATTTCTTTCACAATGATCACTTATGACTGAACTCTGTCAAACAAAAATTAATTATTGACAACAGTTGATTCCTGCTTAATTTTTTTTTATGTTGTCTGACATTGAAAATGCTTAACAACATCTGCACAAAAAACATAAGTTTTGTGAGAGGCATTCACTGGACAGCAATCAAAGGAGTAATGAACTGAAAGCCCAACTTAACGTCTGTACCTTTCGTTACTGCCTTGCAGGGTATTAATAGACATAGCCCTTATGTAACAGTATGTCTGTGAAATCCCAAATTTCTGATGAGTCAAAGAGCATTTTCCCCTTGGAGCAACTGCTAAAATTTTGTGATACTGGTCACATTCATTCAGAAAGGCATTTTGGAGAGCTAGAAATATAGTTAATGTTGTTATAAGTTACTGATGTTGCACTCAGGTTTCCAGACTTTTTTTTGCTTGTGGGGCTTATGTGTCGTACTGACACATCTAGTTTGATAAGCGTTTTATTCTTAGGAATACACATTGATTGACACCAGCCACAATATTTGTCCAGGGAAAGTATAAAGCATAAAAAACAAATTGTTATGCATCCTGAAGTCCAAAAACCTGAGCACCACAGTATCCATGGAGGCGTTCCTGGGACAGGAGGTCATCGAAGAAGAGCTGTGATTACAACTGCAAAAATGATTCTTTTTTCACACTAAGCATGAACATGGGGGTTTCATGACTAGGCCTGCTCAATTACAGCCAATCAACCCAGAGTTAACTCATAATTTGCTTATAGCATTTCGTGTTCCTCGTAAGTTATGAAATTTTAAAAAGTTATGGAAGTCAGTGTTTTAAATTTACCATCAAAATAATTTTTAGGAGGAAAATCAGACCCAAATGCGGGACTTGTAATATTGCATGTTTTATTCTCACATGAGAAAAAAAAATTAGTATTAAACAATATTTTCAACAATTTTAGGTGATTTTCTTGTGTGAGAATGAAATCTGCAGAATTCAAAAACCCTTATTTTTATACTGTACCAATGACCCAGACATAGCTGGTGCTAACTCTTAAAAATATAGGGCCAAACACAAATTTTGCCCCCCAATCCCCAAAATTTGCATCTAAAACCAAAGAAAACATGTCCTGAATGGCCCTCCATACTTCACCTCCACTGTGCATGCGCAGTGTCAAGGACGTCCCAAAATTGGCGCCATTAATCATTCTTTGTTTGGCCCTTCATCAGTTAACATCTGACTGATCTTTGTGCTTGTAAATCTCAGTTTAAATGATGCCAGACACATAAATATTAGTGAAATGGTGATTCTAAGGAGGATATAGAAGGAGGAGAGGAAAAATGAGTGACAGAAAATAATCAGGGCTGTAACTTAAAAATTTTTAATGAAATTATGTTAAGTTACCTATTTTCGAGGCAACAGCCTGTTGTGGTCATTCTTGTTATCAAGTTACACTGCTTGTTCAGTGTTTTCCTCTCTCCCTTTCCTTTAAGTCCCCTCTTGCTATTCTCCCATGCTTTTGGCATATTTTCTGTAATATTATTACTAAAATTTCTTGGGAGTTTTAGCTGGATAACAGAATGAGTTCTGTTCTTTTCCCCATGTTTACGTCTTCACCTATGGGTGGTTAGGCATAGTGTTCTGCATCTACCATCTGATGTTCGGCAGTTTCTTCCCTGGAAGTCTCTGTTTTGCATCAGATAGTGTATTATTGGTAACTGATTTCGGGCCAGGGTGCCTGGAGTCTTGATCTGGTGTTTTTACACTTATTGTTTACATTTCCAACAGCCCTCTGTGTGAGGGGGGATTTCTTGAAAATAATATCTTGATGTTAATTTAATCATAACTAGATACATTATTATTGTTCGTAAGTGTTGCATAAATTGTTTAAAATATTTTTAGAATTTTTGTCCACACTTAGGCTTGGGATCCATTGGGGCTCAACGTTACTTTTCAGAAACTTGGGCTGTTCTGAAAAAATATTTTTTCAAAATTTTTTGATTTCAATTATTTTTTCTATGTTAATAGATCATGTTATTATGTATTTTGATTGTCAGGGGTTGGTGCGAGTACTAGGACTTTGTTTTCTTTTCACAATGAAAGGATATTGTTCAATTGTAATAAGAGGAAATCTTCCTCTGACTTTCATAATCATTGTATAATGTAGTCAGTGTACTCGCACTAACTCCTGTTCTGTATGTGTTAATTTCGATGACAACATGGGAAGCGTGTGTCACGGTATGTTAGTGGGGAATTGGCCATTCCGGTCCTTTCCCCGCAGGGTCACTCTACTTTATCAATCTCTATTTCAGACGATCATGATCAGGGTGATGTATCCGTGATGTCTTCTAAAAGTGTGCCTCCGTCGTCACAATTAATGAAGAGCTAGCGGAAAAGTGCTCATGTAAATACGTCAATTGCCTAAGAGGACCCTAGTAGGTTCGACGGCCTTTGACGTCCGCTAGCTCGCCCGGTGTAGCGTCCATTCATCGAATGGTTCGGCAGCCGGGTTCGTCCGTTGCGGTCTAGAAGGAGTTTTGGGTGATGCAAGCACTATAAATCAATCAAATGCACACCCAGTGACGGCGGATTAGAGGAGAGAACGGAGGAAGCCTTTTAGTCCGGTTCCTAGCTCGTCCAGGTCCATCCGGACTGCGAGCGAGAGAGGCCCCTCTCTCGTACAACAACATCTGGCCCCAGATGTTGTGGTACAAAGTGTTTCACATTCGGAGCATACGTCCGCCGCTCGGGACGCTCCGATATATAGTCAGTCCGGAGAGACTGTCAATGAAGCTTCCTCATCCTCATGGTAGCGCACACGACCGCTTTTGGCTACATGACCTCGGATATCCAGTCAGCTTCG
The DNA here is from genome assembly GCA_031216915.1 of Pictodentalium vernedei. Classification (NCBI taxonomy): domain Eukaryota; kingdom Metazoa; phylum Mollusca; class Scaphopoda; order Dentaliida; family Dentaliidae; genus Pictodentalium; species Pictodentalium vernedei. The sequence goes on from CM062289.1 coordinate 240,972,885, forward strand.
CCAATCAGAGAATCATCGGCGACCAGGTCACACCATCCGGTAGCCAGGGACACGAGGCCTGCAGACTCCGGACGTTCGCATAAGAAAGTGTGCGGGAGTCAACGTACACGGAGCTTCCAGCGGCAAAGCATCGTAAGACCGCTACTGCACAGGCCTCGGTGACGGACGTGCTATCCCAAATAGCACAGCTTATAGCAGCATCCCAGCAACGGCAGAATCTCTGTCGCATTATGTATTATCCGACGACGCTGGGTCGGGACGCTCCGCGGAAGCAGGTACGGACGTCCGAGAATTTCATCCGGTCCGACGGGATACCGAAAGGGATTCGGAGGATTTCGAGCTTTCCCTTTCGGAACAACATAAGCTGCTGTGTATGTCATCTGACTTTATCTTCTAGAGGTTCTTTCGTCGGACCAGAATGCTGCGATGCCGGATAAGAAACTGATAGCGTCGGTGGACACAGAAATTTTTTGGTTCGGTTCAGGGACATCGTCCCTCAGTTCCGACACAGTCCAATAATGTCACACAACTTTTGAATTATTGAACAACGCTATATATATTATTATATGCTTGCTATTAACAAGCATGTCTGGTTTCTTGTTCGCAAAGTTACTGAGATGTCTTTCAAAGTGTGCCTCTGTCGTCATAGTTAATGAAGAGCTAGCAGCAATAAGTGCTCATGGAATACGTCAATCGCCTAAGAGGTCCCTAGTAGGATCGACGGAGTTGACATTCGCTAGCTCACCCGGTGTAGCGTCCATTCATCGAATGGTTCGGCAGTCGGGTTCGTCCGTTGCGGTCTAGGAAGGAGATTTGGGTGATGCGAGCACTATAATAGACTTTAGTACACACCCAGTGACGACGGATTAGAGGACAAATCGGAGGAAGCCTGTTAGTCTGGTTCCTAGGTCGTCCAGGTCCGTCCGGGCTGCGAGCGAGAGAGGTCCCTCTCTCGTACAACAACATATGGGACCGGATGTTGTGGTACAGACATTTTGCATTCGGAGCATATGTCCGTCGCTTGGGACGCTCCGTTATATTGACAGTCCGAGAGACTGTCGATTATGCTTCCTCATCCTCACAGCAGCACACATGACCGCACATTGGCTACGTGACCTCGAGTATCCGGCCAGCTTCGTCATTCAGTGATTCCACGGCGAACAGGTCATGCCATCCGGTAGCCAAGGGACACGAGGCCTATACACTCCGTTCACTCGCATAATAGAAGTATGCACGGGGTAACGAACACGGAGCTTCCAGCGGCAATGCATAGTAAGACTGCTTCTCCACAGGCCTCAGTGATGGACGTGCTATCCAAAATAGCACAGTTTATCGCAGCATCCCAGCAAATGACAATTCTCGGTCGGATCAGGAATAATCCGACGGCGCTGGGTCGGTGCGCTCCGCTGTCCGACCGAACACTTTATAGCGTCCGACAGGCTGGTGAAAGGGATTCGGACGATTTCGAGCTTTCCCTTTCGGAACAACAGAAGCTGCCATACATTTCTTCCGGCATTATCTTCCAGAGGTTGTTCCGTCGGACTACATTGCTGCGATGCTGGATAAGAGACTAATAGTGTCATTGGACACAGAGTTTTGGATCGGTTCAGGGACATTGTCCCTGAGTCACCGACACAGTCCAATAATGTCTTTAGAACATTCGAATTATTTAACGACGCTATATATAAGCTTGCTACCAAGCATGATAGTCTAGGTTCTTGTCCGCAATGCTCTATTCTGCCTTTTTTCAATTCTAGGAAATAATTTATATCGGCAGAACAGGGCATACCGAGAGTTCATATGCGTCTAGACGGCGGTGCTGAAGACTGGGAATTATCTTTTTCGCCGTCTATGTCAATTCCAACCACGATGTTGGAAACGACAATGTTGTCTAATAGGCTTAACTTAGACGCTTTATCATACGTAGACCACCTTACTGAGGCGTTATCATTACGTCTTCAAGAGAAAGAATTCCAGGATATGATCCTCAATGTGATTTCTTTCAAGGGCAGTAGTTTTTCCACGTATAACTCTGCCCTTCAGTGGCAACCTGGAGTTGGTTAGACGTGACGCAGCCCTAGTTACATCCATGCGCGTGGATAGTAAGGTGAAGAACTCTCTCAGAGTCGCTTCGGTCTCGGAGAAGCTTCTCTTCGACGGCAACTTTTCAGCAATCTATGAATTGCTCGTTATACACGTTCTCTTGTCTATCAAGTGTAGCAAGAGATTCAGACTGGGGCAAACATTCGGTGGTTGACTCAGAGAGTGCCACTGCAGTTGCCGGATCCGAGTTTTATGATTATGACGGATGCCAGTCAAACAGGTTGGGGTACAATATTGATCCCAACGGATTCGAAGTGCCAGGGTCTTTGGGTTCCGCAGTTTCTAGGCAAGCACTTAACTTCCAGGAAATGATGTTATTTAGGCTTGCACTATGTCATTGAATGAACATTATTCAGAAACGCAAGTCCAAATCCTGTTCGTTAATACGACAGTAGTTGCGTATCTCCGGAACCAGGGAGGCACTCATTCGATTCCGTTATTCAATTTAACGGAAAGAATCCTTCTGTTTGTTTTAGTACACCAAGTTCTGCTTGGTCCGTCATATTCCGGGTCGTCTGATTGTATTAGCAGACTCCTTTTCACGTAAGAGTTGCTTGTTGCCGTCAGAATGGACTCTCATCAAACAAGTATTCAATCAGATTTGATAATTTATTTGCGACACAACTCACTATTCAATTGCAGACATATGTGTTTCCATGTCCGGATTCCTGAGCTTATGTTGTTAACGCTCTATTGATCTAATAGGACGGAATGATAGGATATGCGTATCCTCCAGCGCTGTTGATTCAGCAAGTATTGCTAAGATAAACATCCACAATACAATTCTGTTGATAGCATCTCTGTCTTCACAGAGACCATGGGTAAATTTACTCAGGTGTCTACTGTGGGACTTACCACGTAAACTTCCTCCATGAGAGGATCTTCTTTCGCTGGGGAAATCGTGTCAACTTCATCACAACCCGCAAGGTCTCAACCTTCACATATTCCATTGTGTGGTCCTTCTTGCATGACAAGCATTGTACAGGACGAGTTATGGACGCGATTTCTTACTGTAGGAGAACCTCTTCTTCGCTATACTATGCGGCTAAAGTGGAGGCTCTTCCGTCGTTGGTGTAGAGATCATTATGTTGATATTTTTGATCCCTCCATACTAGACATTGCAACTTTCTAGTATACTTGTTTGACAAGATCAACTGCAGCCTGTTTCTATTAAGGTTATAGGTCTATGTTATCTCATACCTATGCACTCTATGATAGTTTACAATTGAGTCTTATGTCTCTTTATCTAAGTCAGTTAGAAACTTTTCGATAAATAGACCTAGAATCCTTAGATTAAATTCCTATACGGAATTTAGCTTCGGTTCTTATTTAGCTAAGTAATCATATGAGCCTCTGGAAACAGTAGTTTTCAAATTCTGACCTTTTAAGACAGTTATTCTCTTAGTCTTCTCTTCTACTGAAGAGTCAGTGAGCTTCATGCACTATCGGTGGACGATTCTCACTTTCGTAGTATCGGAAACACTATTTCCTTTACTACTAATGTTGGATTTTTGGTTAAGAATCAGGCTCCTAATAAATATCCGGAACCTATTGTTATTAAGGTCCTTCCGTCTTCGTACGGGCATAGGCCTTTACTCTGTCCGGTTAGAGTTTACATATTTATAAACAGATATCAGTTTATTAGTAAGGACGTAAGCTGCTTCTGTCTTTGATGCCTAATAGAAGGACATTACGCTCCATTCTATTGCTAATGGATTCAATTAACTATCGGTACTGCTTATGGTATATCATTAACTCAGCAGTTTGTGCTTGAGATTTTGGCTCATGAAGTAAGAGCTCTTTCTACATCTTGGGCTTACATTAATAGTGTCGCTATTATAGATTTTATGAAGGCTGCACATTGGGCTCAGCCATCCACATTCATGAATTTTTATCTCAGAAATATTGAGTCCATTTCTGGAGGCCTCCATTGTTAGGTCTATTATCTACTGCTCAGAATGTCATTCACTTAACAGTTGCTACTATAGCTAGGTAGGCTTTCTGTTCTGGCAGTGACTCTGTCCTGCTGCCCTCTTCGCTCTGGGCTATTTGACCCAGGGCAAGGAGAAGGGGGGGGGGGGAGGGTGTTCCCTTGGGTCACCTGTTTTATTATGAAAACAAGGGGATACCTCCTCCGGAGTTAGTAATTCTGAGCTGTTACTGGGATGGTTTTTAAGTGATAGGTTTATGTTTTAAAAATTCATTCAAGTCATAGTTTTTAAAGTATAGCTTTTGAATATATCACGTGTCAAACGGGCGTTATTATACAATCCTCAGACACTTTTAAGGAGTATAAATAGTCTCTATTCTCTAGACTAACTTTATTTATTGGCTTACTTTAAAAATTATTAGTATAAGGATTATACTGGATATTAATAGAGTACATGGATGTTATGATGCTCAATTATGGAAGGTGTTGTGTCTTTCTAATTTATCATAAATAAGAAAGATACATGTAAGGCCTAATACTCCTTTTCCCCTCGAGGGGATGACTCTATTTTATATAATTGAGCTTATTGGAATTTCCTCTATGTCCTAGGCCCTCCAGCCTTTTTACTATTCAGCTATGTCTGGGTCATTGGTACAGTATAAAAATGTTGAAAAATTTATAGTAATTTATATATTTTTTATACTTACCAATGACCCAGACGGGGATGGCCCTCCCAGGAGTTGGGAACTCATACCTCCCTGCTGAGTACATAGCGCTTACCAGGCACTGGTTATAAGAATTATTAATGGCGCCAATTTTGGGACGTCCTTGACACTGCGCATGCGCAGTGGAGGTGAAGTATGGAGGGCCATTCAGGACATGTTTTCTTTGGTTTTAGATGCAAATTTTGGGGATTGGGGGGCAAAATTTGTGTTTGGCCCTATATTTTTAAGAGTTAGCACCAGCTATGTCTGGGTCATTGGTAAGTATAAAAAATATATAAATTACTATAAATTTTTTAACTTTCGCAAATATTTATTTTATAAAATGATCATTTCAATTGCATGTACCCTGCAGCCAGCTCTCATATTCCCAGCTTTTTAAACTTTTAACTGGGCATGAATGGTTTTAAAATCCACATAAATTAAGTTGGCAATCACAAACAAATTTAAGGAAAAGTCTGATTAAGGTATCACATGTATGAAAATATACCATGTTGGCTCAAAACGTGCATCTGGGTGGCCTCACACTGTTAGCGCAATAACTTGCACAAACATTCTCTGATTTGACTAATATTTGCCATACAGGTGTTTTGCAATAATATCTCAGCCAAGGTCGAAAATGGGCCCGGCCCAATTTTTCATTACAGAGTTATGGGCCGTAATTAGTCAATTTTTACGAATTTTGACCTCATTAGCTCAATAACTTGAAAAAACATTCTCCAATTTGATTAATATTTGCCATACAGGTCTTGTGCAATAATATCTCAAGGGAGTTTGGAAACTGGCTCAACACGATTTTTCATTACAGAGTTAGTTCATTTTTATGATAATTAAGCTCTTTAGCACAGTAACTTGAACAGACGTACTCTGCTTTGACTAATATTTGCCATACAAGTCTTTGGCAATAATATCTCATGCGAGCTCTAAAACTGGCTTGGCCTGATTTTTCGTTACATAATTATGAGCCTTAATTACTCAATTTTTACGAATTTTAAGCTTGTTAGCACAATAACTTGGCAAGTGTTCTTCGATTTGACTAATACTTGCCATACAGGTCTTTTTCAATAATATCTCAAGCGAGTTTGAAAACTGGCTAGGCCCGATTTTTCGTGATAGAGTTATGGGCCTTAATTAAATAATTTTTACAAATTCTGAACTTGTTAGCATTATAACTTGAACAAAGGTTACAGATTTGGCAACTGGGATATGATTGATAAACAGGTTATGGATATGCAACAGTCTCTGATTGACACCACAACCTCAATGCCTGCATCTACAATGCACACCTCTTGTATTGTGTGGTCACATTCCAGATTTCAGTAATTTTTGATATGGAGGTGTAGCAGTATAAGATAAATAACGTATCATACATGGGGTTTTTTTGTGCATAAATTATGCAAATTAGACGAACTTAAGCTTTTTCAGTCATATTTGGATATATACTACTCAAAGTTTGCTAAGCACCACATATTTGACACATCATTGTGAAATTTTCTTGTGGCACATTTGCGATATTTTTGGTGGATATGATTGAGGAATGTATTGAGATGGTCCCCAGTGTTTACATAGCTCTCTTGACAGGCTGACTTTTCATGACAGTCATGGAAAGCATGTACCCGTTGATTTCCATGATGTTTTCGTGTACTGTCTACATGTACATGAGATGTGTAGGGTATTCAGCCTTCATTTCAACACAAACCCTTGTGATTTAATGATTGAATATGGCAAATGCAAATGTAAGAAGACATTTGTCTGAAGCAGAAATGTGGTGGGCTGTAGGGATGGTGGAACAAGGGGCTACCCCTCATCATTTTGATCATTCAGGCCCATAGGAACCGCTTTGACACAGCAACCCAGCTTCGCAATGACCTTCAGAATGCATCCGGGGTAAATGTTTTGATGCAGACTATCCTGACAAGGTTGCACGAAGGTGGTCTCCGATCGAGAAGACCATGTATTCACATTCAGCTGTCCCAGAACCACCGCCAGGCACAATATGAATGGGCCATGGATCATGTTGGATAGACCTATAATATCCATTTTCCATGGTTATCGTATTCAAAAGCTAAAAAATAATGTCAAACACAAACAAAATCTCAATTTCTGTGCTTAAATCATTAAAGATATAATTAAATATAAAATACATACACTTTTCATAACAATATTTCAACTAAAACGTAAAACAGGTAGTTGGATATACTTGGTGCTTAGCAAACTTTGAGTAGTATATTATGTTGTTGTGTCCTGTTACCACCTGTGTCTCCGACACTTTGATGCTTTTGTTTCAAATTTTCAGCAGTGATGAGCCATTCAGTAAAACTAATACATGTCAATATTTTTTCAAAAAAAATTTCAAGATGGCCAACTGGCAGCCATTTTTTGTTGCAAATTGCATGCAATTAGTTTTCTGTCCAGAACTTCTAAACCACATTTCCTATTTCAATAATTTTTGATATGGAGGTGTGGCAACATAAGATAAATAACATAGCAGATTTTTTTCAGTCATATTTGCACATGTTATGTTTGTATGTTCTGTTACCACTTCAAAGATGTTTCTAATTTTTAGCAGTGATGAGGCATTATACAAAATTGATGCACGTAATTTATTTAGATTTTGGTAAAAAAATTCAAAGCAATATTCCAAAACATGGTGACACCGCTTACCATGAGGGACTATTGTCTGATTGTGGGTGATCGACATTGCGCTTGTTTTAATCATATTTTTTCTAATTTTTCAAAAAAATTTCAACAAAACTATATCATGTGACCTCTCATTGGAACAAGCTGAGGAGAATGATCCAATGAGGTTTTTCACATGACATAGTCTTGTTGAAAGTTTTGGAAAAATAATTTTTTTCCATTACTCAAATTGTAAGTTACAAGGACGGATGCACCCTGTGCATTAGGTAAAGGTTTAAGGGCCTGAGTAATTTTCTAGACTTTCTACCACATCCACACCTTGTGAGCCTAATTGCTTAGCAGTGATTTCTAGCCAAGTCAATGCTGCATCTTGAGGCAGTTAAGTCTTGTTTAGAGAGCACTGCAAAAGTAATTTATCTATTATACACACATTCCCGGGCAAACCTGGGAAATGGAGCAGTACTTGTGTACTGTGGTAAACAAGTTCTGCTTTACTGGTAAAACAGGAGTGGGTAACTAATGTCTGGGGTGGAAGTCTTCCAAAGTGGGCACAATAAGTACAGTACAACCCGGTGCTTCATTAATTAAAATTTTTCTCCAGTGTTTTTTATTACCTGGTAAACACATGCGTGGACATCACTGCCTGCGCGAGTATTACGACCAGTCCATGGCTACTGTACTATATAAATGATTGGCAAAACTTGATTTCATACCTTTGCTCTGGTAATGATAGCCATAGATGCTGAAAGTGACCTTAACCCTTTGAGACTTGAATTATCTTGACGTTCAAACGTCACGTTTTTCAAAATGAGGCTTCAAACGTCGGAAAGTGTACATAAGATATTTTTCACATTAGTGTTATCTGGTTGAGGGCTAGATTATTTTTGGTGGTCTGAATTTGTTTTGAAACTTGTTTTATTACAAATTATTGGAGAGTGCCTGAGAGCACTCTCCAATAATTTGTAATAAAACAAATTTATATAAACAAAATATTATTTGTGTTTGACTGAATATGAAATATAAACAAGGAAAGTGTTGGCTTTTACTCTGGTATCCTCATTTTATGAAATCCCCGATAGTGGCTTCCAGCACTCAACCAGTTAAGAAGTTTTGACAGCAGGAATATATTAGTATTTTAAGCTGCGATAACATTTGGCTCAACGGTTGTCACTGAGCACTATTCGGGAGAAAATAGGAATTGAGGTTAAAACTTTAAAAAATCAAAAAATAATAACAAAACAAATTACCACAAAGTATCAACGCGCTGTTTGATTTCGTACATCATAAGACATACAAAAGTATCAAAGGGTTATTAAATAGATAGATATTGTCCATGCAACCTCTTCTTGACTGTTTGTTCAAGTACCTGTCCTCAGACCACCAAATTTAGATGGTATTAATGAAAAGGCTATGCTGCATGGTTTGCCATCAAAGTGAAATGACTGTTATTCTATCGAAGGTAGTCCTCCTTCTGAATCTTTTTCCAAGACCTCCTTAGTCACTCTCCTGTGGATTTCAAAATAGTTTTAGAGGAGAAAATTAAAACTGCACAGTCTTTCTATTTTGAAAATGGGAGGCGCCCTGTATACTGCTTGCTAACATTTGAAGTGCAATGTGCCATTGTTGAGTGCCTGCATAATTCAGGATGTATTGTTCACGTTTTCGTTTATGCATTGTATTATTTGGCCTATTTCTCCCACGAACAGATTTAATCCTCCTCAGAAAACACATGATATTCAAATTTTTGTTATTTTAATTTTCTTCACCAAATTCATAAAAATATTTCAACAAAACCATATCATGTGACCTCTCATTGGAACGAGCTCATTCAAATGAGGGGTTACATGATATGGTTTTGTTGATATTTTTCAATTGTTTTACTACTGCGCAATTTGGATATTATATGGTGGATGCAATCGATTCGTTAAGTAAAGGTTAATCACTCACTACGTACAACTGATGTGCATTGTTTACTCACAGAAAGTAAAAATTGTAGGTGCAATGGCATGCAAAAATGACAGCTCACCTCAGAATTGAAAGACTGCAATAAAATTTGAATGGTCAGATATGGCTGTTACATAAGGTAAAGGGAGCGCAGTGGCATCATGGTAACCGGTTCTCGTCAGATCACTGAAGTTAAGCAATGTTGGGCGAGGTTAGTAGTTGGATGGGTGACCATTTCAGCGACTGATTTGTGCTCCCGCGTTGTGTCCTTGGGCAAGGCACTTAACCCCGATTGCCTACATGGGGGCACAATGACGCTGTGTACTAAAGCGTACTGCACGTTGATGGTGTGCATGTCTTCAACCAATCTAACCCTGCCTGTGCCACAGTTCAGAGTTACGATGTTGGAGAGCTGACAGCTGCTCATCGTTGCTTGGTGGTTCTCTCCGGGTACTCCGGCTTCCTCTACCCGTAAAACTGTCACCAACATGATATGACCCTGGCTGTTAATGTGTCGTTAAACCATAATAAGTAAATAAATAAATAAGATAAAGGGTGAACCAGAATCAAATTGACAGGGATACACTATTTTACTTCCATTCTGGATCTAATTAATAACATTGAATAATATTCTATCTATTTTTAGAAAGCCGGAAGTGATATGACCATTGTGGCCTTTTTAATCTTTCCAGCAAGGACCAACAATTTTAACATTGACTCTCTCAGAGGTCAAGCCATTGCTAAACAGTTGAAGGATACTGTCCAACATGTACAGAATCAGGTTGGAAAAAGAATGTTTGAAATATGTTTGAGGTAATTGTATAAAGTTGAGTTGACATTTTTCAAATTTATTTGATTATCTCAGGATAATTAACCCTTTACCCAATGCACAGGATATTGAAATTTAGTTTTTCAATTATTGTTTATTAAATTTTTTCCCCAAACCTCACCAAATCCATATCATGTGACCCCACATTGGAATGAGCTTGATGAGAAATAATCATCTCAATCTCATTTCAGTTTGATGCCCTATTATTGTTGTAGAATTGTGGTACAATCAAGCCTGGAAATAGCCTAAGAACAATCGTTTAGTATACACAGGGGTTAATTTTGAAAAACGCGAATAAATTACAATTTACAACAAAATAATACAACAACAAAATAATACAACATAAATTCCAATCCAGCATGTTTTGCCTGTTAGACCTGACAATCTCTTGGTCCAGCTTGATTCATTTGCTGTGCATTGCATCCACATATGAGTAGAATAGCATGCCATTTCTGTCTTTACACAACATAATGGCCAAAACCAACCAGCGCTATTCTAAAAAATCGTCAGTTAATTTTAATTATTTTTTGGGTTTTTGTCTCAAAAACATAGGTTATAACCCCTCATTGGAACGTGCTCACTGCAAAATCCTGCTAGTAGCACCTCTGTCATCACAGAAACCCTGGATCAATCTTCTCAGGTGTCTTTTACGGGACATTCCCCGTAGGCTTCCTCCTCGAAAGGACCTTCTATATCTTAAGTCCCGCACACTGCATCACAACCTGGAAGGACTCAACCATCACATATTTCCATTGTGTGGTCCTTCCTGCACGGAAAACATTTTACATGACGAGCAGTGGATGCAATTTCTAACTGTAGCAGGACCTCTTCTTCATTGAATTATGCAGCAAAGTGGAGGGTTTTCTTCCGTTGGTGTACGGACCAGTCTGTAGACATCTATGATTTCCGATTCAGCTAGTCCAGGCCATTGGTTGTAGTGTAAAAATATGATAAATTTTAAGTAATTTGTATATTTTTTTTACTCCCCAATCGCCCAGCTGGTGATGGCCCTCCCATGAGTGGGCACTCATACCTCCTCGCTGATTATAACATTTAGCAGGCACTATAGAAAGAATGATGCTTGGCGTCAATTTCGGTACCTTCCTGGTTACCGCGCATGCACAGTAAGCAAAAGAATGGAGGACCATATAGGACTTGAATTTTTCAGTTTTCTATGCAAATTTGGGGGATTTGGGGGTTCAAAATTTGTGTTTGACCCTGGATTATATCGAGTTTGCACCACCTAGTCTGGACCATTGGTAAGTATAAAAAATATACAAATTACTTTAAATTTATCATATTTATTCTTATACCGACATGGTTTCTTATCCTCCCTCCCGCCACCACACATAATAATAATAATAATAATAATAATAATAATAATGCAATGTTAATGTCTAGAATCCACCACAGTGCTCTCTGACTTACATTATTACCCCGTATCACAGGTGTTCACACCCTTTGTTCATTCTATGACATTCTCAGGTCAACTCAATGGAGCATTCTGCCGGTGCTCTACAGATGGGCACACAAGGCAAGCACCTCAACAGGTCCCTATTTTACACCTAGGTATGGGGAGGATTGCGTAGTACTGCTGAACATTCCCAAAGTCCACAGCTGGCTTTTGATGCAACGTCACAGAATCACACACACAAACTTCGCCGATCGCACACCAGCCACTGCTACGGGGAGCACCCAAATCAATCGCCGAATGGTAACACATCCAAGGATTAACTGGGCTTTACGTTGCTTAACTTCGGTGATCTAACCAGAACCGGTCTCGCTTCGTCAGTGCTCCCCACATACACACGTGAAGGAACACAAAAATAGGCACCTGACAGCCCATCAAGTGGGTTAGTTATCCACCATCAAACAATGCAGAAAAGTTAACTATATGGGCAGATAAGTTAGTTGGCAACAAACCAATGAGAAAAAACAACACATTGATCTGCCAAAATATGGGATTACTAATTGGATTATTTATCTGCTACAAAACAGTATAAAAATGACAGCAGACAAAACAGTATAAAAATGACAGCAGACCAGCTACTTTCAAAACTCAAATCAAATCCACTGAAGCGACAGGCCAAAGTGGAAACTGTTCAGGAAAAAGTATATCAGTTCCACCTTTCAGCCTACTTTCATTGTAGATTTGACCTGTTAATTGCATATTGGTTGTAGATTTATCTCCTGTTAATTGAATAAATCTTAAAATATATCAAAGAATTACTTGGACAGCCACGGAATTCTGTTTGTTTATAGATCTGTTTGTCCTTATTACATCCAATCTACACATTTAATCTATACACCTGGAACTTAATTAAGCACCACCTGAGATGTTTCATGACAGTGAAGCTGCTGTTACTGATTATTATGTTTTTATATGCCCGTTTTGAAAAAACGGTCGTATTATGGTATACCGCTGTCCATCCATCCATCCACACGTCGTACAATAACTCGAAAATGCTTCGAGCAATTTTTGTGTTTTTTTGGTGGAAAGTATATGTAGATGGAAGGAAGCTCCCTTTTGATTTGTGTCACTGTCCGATTTGTCATTCCAGAGTTATTGAACTTTATTCATCAAAATGTAGGCAATTTTCCACATGTTGTGTGCTTTCCTCTTGTAATTAATAATGGGCGTATCATGGCACAGCTGTTTATTTATGATTGCTATGGCTTGCAGTAAATTTCATCTAGTGAAACATGATGTATCTGGTTGATAGGTACCCCAAACACATCCATTCATCCACATGAAACATGCTTCCTACAAATGTCACAAAAAACACTATCATCCACATGCAATATCTGGGTATAAAACAAGAAAATTTATCACTTTTTTTATTAATAAATGTTGACATGGCAAGGAGGAGACTGTCAGAGGCACTAAGATGGCAAATCGTTGGCATGCATGCAACAGGCATGTCATTCAAATCTATTGGAAGGCAACTTGGCTCTAGTCATTCTGTCATCAGCAGATTTGTCTGAAAACATCAACAAACCAATGATGTTAAGGACCAACCAAGGCTTGAACAACCCCAAAAGCACTCTTCTCCTGATGATCAGAGTCTGGCACATCTCGTTAGACGTAAACCCTTTGCTTCAAGTATGGTTTTGAAATGCCTTTGGCTCCCCAACAGGTGTTTGTGCAACAGAACTGTCAAAAACCATCTCAAAGCACATGGGTATGAGGTCCAAAAGTGTCATCAAGCATCCAGCTCTGTCCGGTCAGCATCAAAGATGATGTTTGGAGTGGTGTGTGTCACGACAACATTGGAATCTCAGTACATGGAGGAGAGTCCATTGGTCAGATGAGAGTAGGTTCCTGCTTCATGTCACAGATGGTCACATGAGAGTGTGGAGGCATAGAAATACTGCTTACGGCCCAGTAACATCAGACCTTCTAATCCTTTTGGTGGAGAATCAGTAATGATTTGGGGATGCCTCTCTCATGATTGTAAACTTGATATGGTGACTGTACGTGGGAATCTGAATGGTCATCAGTACATCCAGGACATACTCAGTCTGGTTTTCGTGCTTCATTTTGACAACCACCCATTGGCTACTTGCCCCATATTCATGGACGTCAATGCAAGGCCATATCATTCCCATGCTGTGAGAGCATTCCTTCAGAACAACGTTATTACAACACTACCTTGGCCTGCAGTGAGCCCAGATTTGAATCCCTTAGAACACATCGGGGACTTTCTTGGATGTCATGTGCAAGCAAGGGATCCGCCTGTACAGAATTTGGCCAATTTGGAAGCTGCATAGCATGAGGAGTGGCAGTAGTTGCCTCTGGACCATACCAGAAGGCTCACTAGTAGCATTAGGAGGAGGGTTCAGGCATTCATCCGGGCATGTGGTGGATACACTCGCTACTGACGTCAGACACTGCTATTGTGATCAGGAGATCACAAGTTACATTTTTTGTCAGTAATTACCGGCATTGTTTCATCATGGACCATTCCAGCACAATACTTGTCGAGCGAACATTTTTCCATCAAAAACATTAGTGAAAGATATGTATAATTAACCCCACTAAAGTACTGCATATTTTCATCATTGTCTTTCATTTGTCAATAGACCTTTTTTTCTGCAAACAATCACTTTTGGCCATCTGAAAGATAGTTATGACAGTTTCTGTTAACACCACTGCGGAAAAAACTGGGCTGCTTAATTAAGTTCCAGATGTATATTATATCAATACATTCAGTATATGTATTTAATCTGTTATATCTTGTCTGCCCTAGCTCTAGGAGCTCTGTTAAACAAGATTTAATAGAATAAATGATCATTTAAACACTGGAATAATAGGAAAATGACCTAATTCCTATTAGCTGAATACCCCTGTTAATATATTGATTTTTTGCACTGACAAAGTTTTGTATTCAATGAGCAGGTTTCCACTGTATTATTATCAAGTACATTAAAAAAATATAACTGATAAATGAGTTCAGTATTATGTGGGTTTACCTTAAATTATTGTCCTTTTTTGTCTGAGAAAATTTCCATTGTTTTTTACTTGAGGGTACCTTATTGAGGGCATCTTCATGGCGTATTCATCTCCTCCCACAGTTTGTAATGTAGAGATTTGGTTATACACACAATGAAGATGTGCAACATCTATAAAGTTTGCCGGAAAAATATTTTTTCACAAAATTATTGCCTGTTATTGACTTAGAAAATTTCCTGTGTTTTTAATTTGTGTTATAAACATGTTAAAATGATAATACATTGATCTAAAAAGGTAAAATTGTAAAGTCTCATAATTTCACACTAATTTTAGAAAACCTAGAAAAATTGTGGTGTTTTTGTGGTTGGGCATGAAAAGTCATGGAAATTCTACACTTTCTCAATGGAAGCTGGATTAACAAGTGTTCTTTTTTCTGATCCCGGCATAAAATGACTAGGGGCATAGACTGTTACCCTTTTCCACCCATCATTCCATCATTCTGTCGCCATATTTTATACTAAAACAATGGCCCAGACTTAGCTGGTGCAACCTCAGTATTGTTAAGGATCAAACACAAATTTTGAACCCCCCCAATCCCCAAAATTTGCATACGATACCAAAAATTAAAAGTCCTATCTGACCCTCCATACTTTTATTACTTGCGCTTGCACAGTACCCAAGAAGAGGCCGGAATTGGTACCAACATCATTTTTCTGTTTGGCCCAAAGTCAGTAACAACTGAACTGACATCTGTGCTTTAAAATCTCATTTTTAGCTTAACTTGACAAAGTCAAGATAAGCTATTGCCTTCACGCGTGTGGAAGTCAGTGAGTCTGTTAGTATGTGAGTCTGTGAGTCTGTTCACATTTTCCTTTAGCACTGGCTACACCCCGCAGTTCTTGTCTGATCGTCACAAAATTTCATATGCAGGTTTGGGGTCATGTCTAGATGAGAATGTTCCCTTTTGGTCGCGATCGATCAACCGGTATGGCTGCCCGAGCTCAAAACCCCAAAACCATTAGAACAGTCTACAGGTTGTATTTATGAAGGGATTTCATTGTAACTTGGTAGGATGCCTCTGTATAATGCCTAGATGAGAACGTCCCCTTTTGGTCATGATCTGTCAACCGTGATGGCTGCCCAAGCCCTAAACCCAGAAACTTTTAGCTCAGTCTGCAGGTCATATTTAATATGGAGGGATTTCATTGTAACTTGGTAGGACGACTCTGGATGATGTCTAGATGAGAACTTCCCCATTTGATCACGATCTGTCAACCGTGATGACTGCCCGAGCCCAAAACCCAAAAACCTTTAGCACAGTCTACAGGTCATATTTATGGAGGGATTTCATTGTAACTTGGTAGGTTGACTTCATATAATGTCTAGATGAGAACGTCCCCTTTTTTGCACGTGATTGGGCAACTGTGACGGCTACAGGTGCCCAAAGCCCGAAAACCTTTAGCACAGTCTACAGGTCATATTTATGAAGGGATTTCATTGTAACTTGGTAGGATGACTCCAAATAATGTCTAGATGATAACGTCCCTTTTGGTCGCGATCATTCAGCCTTGATGGCTGCCCGAGCCCAAAAACATTTAGCATAGTCCATAGGTCGTATTAATGTAAGGATTTCATTGTAACTTGTTACGTTGACTTCATATAATGCCTAGATGATGACATCCCCTTTTGGTCGTGATTTGTCAACTGTGACGGCTACAAGTGCCCGAAGCCCAAAAACCTTGAGCACAGTCTACAGGTCATATTGATGAAGGGATTTCATTGTAACTTTGTAGGATCACTCCAGATGAGAATTCCCCTTTTGATTGCGATCATTCAACTGTGATGGCAGCCTGAGCCAGAAGCCCGAAAACCTTGAGCACAGTCTACAGATCATATTTATGAAGGGATTTCATAGTAGCTTGGTAGGATGACTCCAAATAATGTCTAGATGAGAATGCCCCTTTGGTCGCGATCATTCAGCCTTTATGACTGCCCGTGCCCAAAAACCTTTAGTATAGTGTATAGGTCGTATTTATGGAAGGATTTCAGTGCAACTTGTTAGGTCAGGGTTCGACACTAACCCACGTCCGACCGACATTGTCTAGTAGATTTTGGTCCGGTCGTGCTGTTTCTCTGTCAAACTTGCCCGACTGGCCGTCCTCATTTTTCTAGGGCAATAACTGATTAATTGAAAAAAAACTATCACTTTTGTTATTGCAGCGAAACTGAATGAGATAGAGTCGGATCGGCACACAAATATATTTGTGTCGATCCGACTCTATCTCCTTCTATTATCATGTTGAAACATACTGTGATGATAATATCGTCGAGTTATCTCCTGTCGCAACTGTGAAGAAGGGATCTACTCGAGTCGACTCGTATTTGCACCGTGCTGAATGAAACACGGAAACTTGTGACGTCATGACTCATAGCTTATGTTGCAAATTGAAAATTTGTTATACAGAGAATGAAAGACAGCATCATAGGTGTGTCCAACATGTCAATCAGAGTGACGTCATCAAGTTTCAACTGTGTCAGTGTGACTGTCAGAGTGTGTGGGAAATTCCATTTTGAATCTGGAATATACTGTGAATTTTCGTGATTTCTTGTGTTGTGTGCAAATGGATTACAATAATACTCTTTTATGATTCGATAATTCGCTGGGAAAATTAACTTCTCGAAATCTATTTGAACCTGAAACTTATGTGCACGGTTTTATTGGACTTGTACAAATCTCAGTCTTTACACAGTACTTTTTCTTGAAAATGTGGCGGCCGAAACGGAAATTGACAATTCCACGAAATGAGAAACAAAATGTCAAGGTGAGTTTTCTTAAATTTCTTTATGGACAAAATCAATGCATGATAATATTACATCTGGAAATAGGCGTGTTGACTTACAACTTACAAGACGCGCTTTTTGGGGGGCACGATACATCAGGAAGTGGACGTGAAATGATAGTAACTGCATGTATCGTTTCACGCTCATTTTCTGATGTTATATGTAGCGTGCCCCTCAAAAAGTGCGTGCCTAAGTCCCCAAAACAGCGAGCAACTAAATGCGCTCCTTGGTTTTTCAAAATCGAAGGACTGTACCAGAAAGCAAAGTCGAGTTTACAGATAGTTTATAATAAAAAGAAATTGTGGTTCGATTGCAAAAGTTAAACTAATGTACGATATAATATTTTTACCGTTGTGTCCCCGTTTCTCTCTATTACTAATTCCGTGGACTGGGTCAGGGTAAGTACAAATCGGGTCCGGGCTAGTAATTTTTGAAGCGACTAGACCGACATGTCGGGTGCATAAAAACGTTAATGTCGAACCCTGTAGGTTGACTCGATATAATGCCTAGATGATGACATCCCCTTTTGGTTGTGATTGGTCAACTGTGACGACTACAGGAGCCTGAAGCCTGAAAACCTTTAGCACAGTCTACAGGTCATATTTATGAAAGGATTTCATTGTAACTTCGTAGGATCACTCCAGATGATGCCCAGATGAGAATGTCCCCTTTTGGTTGCGACCATTTAACCATGATGGCTGCCCGAGCCCGAAGCTCGAAAACATTTAGCACAGTCTACAGGTTATATTTATGAAGGGATTTCATTGTAACCTGATAGGTTGACTTCATATAATGTCTAGATGAGAATGTCCCCGTTTGGACTTGAACGTGATTGGGCAACTGTGATGGCTGCAGGGGCCTGAAAACCTTTAGCAAAGTCTACAGGTCTTATTTATGAAGGGATTTTATTGTAGCTTGGTAGGATGTCTCCAAATAATGTCTAGATGAGAACATCCCCTTTTGGTCACGATCATTCAGTGTTGATGGATGCCCGAGCCCAAAAACCTTTAGCATAGTCTGTAGTCATATTTATGTAAGGATTTCATTGTAATTTGTTAGGCTGACTCGAAATAATGCCTAGACGGTGACAACCCGTTGGTCGTGATTGGTCAACTGTGATGGCTACAGGGGCCCAAAACCCGAAAACCTTGAGCACAGTCTACAGGTCATATTTATGAAGGGATTTCATTGTAACTTCGTGGGATCACTCCAGATGATGCCCAGATGAGAATATCCCCTTTTGGTTGTGATCATTCAACCATGATGGCTGCCTGAGCCCAAAGCCCGAAAACCTTTAGCACAATCTACAGGTCATATTTATGAAGCGATTTCATTGTAACTTGTCTTCATATAATGTCTAGATGAGAACGTCCCCTTTTGGACGCGATTGGGCAACTGTGACGTCTACAGAGGGCAGAAGCCCAAAAACCTTTAGTGCAGTCTACAGGTCATATTTATGAAGGGATTTCATTGTAACTTGGTAGGATGACTCCAAATAATGTCTAGATGAGAACGTCCTCTTTTGGTCACTATTATTCAGCCTTGATGGCTGCCCGAGCCCAAAACCCCAAAACCTTTAGCATAGTCTATAGGTTATATTTATGGAAGGAATTTCATTGTAACCTGTTAGTTTGACCATATAATGCCTAGATGATGACATCCCCTTTTGGTCGTGATTGGTGAACTGTGACGGCTTCAGGGGCCCGAAGCCCGAAAACCTTGAGCACAGTCTACAAGTCATATTTATGAAGGGATTTCATTGTAACTTGGTAGGATGACTCCAAATAATGTCTAGATGAGAACATCCCCTTTTGGTCACGATCATCCCGCCTTGATGACTGCTGGAGCCCAAAACCCAAAAATCTTTAGCACAGTGTTTTGGTCATATTTATGTAAGGATTTCATTGTAACTTGTTAGGTTGACTCCATATAATGCCTAGATGATGATATTCCCTTTTGGTCGTGATTGGTCAACTGTGACGGCTACGGGGGCCTGAAGCCTGATAACCTTGAGCACAGTCTACAGGTCATATTTATGAAGGAATTTCATTGTAACTTCGTAGGATCACTCCAGATGATGCCCAGATCACAAGGTCTCCATTTTGTCGCGATCATTCAACCATGATGGCTTCCCGAGCCCAAAACCCGAAAAACTTTTGTACAGACTACAAGTCGTATTTGTGAAGAGATTTCATTGTAACCCAGGAGAATGACTCGATATAATTTCAAGATGAGGACGTTCCCTTTTAGTAGCAATCAGTCAACCGTCATGGCTACACAGGCCTGAAGCCGGAAAACTTTTATCATAGTCTACAGGCCATGTTTATGAAGGGATTTCAGTGTAACTTGATAGGATGACTCGTTTTGGAATAATTTCACTGTAACTTGGTAACTTTTCTTGACATACATTAACTGTGAGGGCCACATACATAAATTGTGAGGTTATATTAACCCACCCCTCCGCCCTTTAGTACAGTATACACCTCATATTATTTTTATGAAAAACATAGCATACAGGGAACAGAAATTAACATATTCCCAATTATCACAATTCTTGTCTTATTTCATTATCCTTTCATAAACATTGAACATTATCCTTTTCATCAAACAAAACACACAGACAAGTTAAGCTACAGTGTCATTAACACTTTTATTGAAGGTGCCAGGCACAAATCAATGAATCAGCAGTGTAGCAGGATGCTGGAAGTGATTATCGGTGGTTTCGGATGTTCAGGGCTGTAACTTTATAATTTTTAGCTTAACTTGACAAAGTCAAGATAAGTTGTTGCCATCACGCATGCGGAAGTCTGTTAGTCTGTGAGTCTGTTCACATTTTCCTTTAGCACGGACTGCATCCCGCAGTTCTTGTCTGATCGTCACGTAATTTCATATGCAGATTTGGGGTGATGTCTAGATGAGAACGTCCCCTTTTGGTCGCGATCGGTTAACCGGTATGACTGCCCGAGCCCAAAACCCGAAAACCATTAGCACAGTCTACAGGTCGTATTTATGAAGAGATTTCATTGTAACTTGGTAGGATGCCTTTGTATAATGCCTAGATGAGAATGTCCCCTTTTGGGCCTGATCTGTCAACCATGATGGCTGCCCAAGCCCGAAACCCAAAAACTTGTAGCACAGTTTGCAGGTCATATTTATGAAGGGATTTCATTGTAACTTGGTAGGATGACTCCAAATAATGTCTAGATGAGAACGTCCCATTTTGATCGCGATCATTCCGCCTTGATGGGTGCCTGAGCCCAAAAACCTTTAGCATAGGCAAAAGGTCATATTTATGGAAGGATTTCATTGTAACCTGTTAGGTTGACTCCATATAATGCCTAGATGATGACATCCCCTTTTGGTCGTGATTGGTCAACTGTGATGGCTACAGGTGCCCAAAGCCCGAAAACCTTGAGCACAGTGTACAGGTCATATTTATGAAGGGATTTCATTGTAACTTTGTAGGATCACTCCAGATGATGCCCAAATGAGATTGTCCCCTTTGGTTGCGATCATTCAACCATGATGGCTGTCCGAGCCCAAGGCCCCAAAACCTTTAGCACAGTCTACAGGTTATATTTATGAAGGGATTTCATTGTAACTTGGTAGGTTGACATCATATAATGTCTAGATGAGAACGTCCTCTTTTGGACACGATTGGGCAACTATGACAGCTACAGGGGCCCGAATCCCGAAAGCCTTTAGAACAGTCTTCAGGTCATAATTATGAAGGGATTTTATTGTAGCTTGGTAGGATGACTCCAAATAATGTCTAGATGAGAACGTCCCCTTTTGGTCGCGATTATTTAGCCTATATTTAGGCTATAGGTCGTATTTATGGAAGGATTTCATTGTAACTTGTTAGGTTGATTCCATATAATGCCTAGATGATGACATCCTCTTTTGATCGTGATTGGTCAGCTGTGATGGCTATAGGTGCTCGAAGCCCAAAAGGGATTTCATTGTAACTTTGTAGGATCACTCCAGATGATGTCCAGATGAGAATGTCCCCTTTTGGTTGCGATCATTCAACCATGATGGCTGCCCGAGCCCAAAGCCCGAAAACCTTTAGCACCGTCTTCAGGTCATATTTATGAAGGGATTTCATTGTGATTTGGTAGGTTGACTTCATATAATGTCTAGATGAGAACAGCCCCTTTTGGACACCATTAGGCAACTGCGAAGCCCGAAAACCTTTAGCACAGTCTACAGGTGATATTTATGAAGGAATTTCATTGTACCTTGGTAGAATGACTCCAAATAATGTCTAGATGAGAACGTCTCCTTTTGGTCGCGATCATTCAGCCTTGATGGCTGCCCGAGGCCAAAACCTTTAGCATAGTCTATAGGTCATATTTATGGAAGGATTTCATTGTAACCTGTAAGTTTGACTCCATATAATGCCTAGATGATGACATCCCCTTTTGGTCATGATTGGTCAGCTGTGACGGCTTCAGGGGCCCGAAGCTCGAAAACCTTGAGCACAGTCTACAGGTCATATTTATGAAGGGATTTCATTGTAACTTCGCAGGATCACTCCAGATGATGCCCAGATGAGAATGTCCCCTTTTGGTTGCGATCATTCAACCATGATGGCTGCCTGAGCCCAAAGCCCAAAAACCTTTAGCACAGTCTACAGGTCATATTTATGAAGGGATTTCATTGTAACTTGGTAGGTTGACTTCATATAATGTCTAGATGAGAATGTCCCCTTTGGACGCAATTGGGAAACTGACAGCTACAGGGTCCCGAAGCCCGAGAACCTTTAGCACAGTCTCAGGCCATATTTATACCCCCCGCAAACAAAGTTTGGGGGGGTATATAGGAATCACCCTGTCTGTCCGTCCTTCTGTCCATCCGTCTGTCCGTCTGTCCATCCTTATAAGCACATCTTCCCCTAAACCGTTTGAAGAATTTTCATGAACTTTACACAATGGAAGAACTCCATATGAAGATGTGCATGAAGCAATATAATTCCGTTCTGACAGGCGCGGGGGGTATCACTTTGTGAGCTTGCTCACAGTACCTCTAGTTATGAAGGGATTTCAATGTAACTTGATAGGATGACTCGTTTTGAAATAATTTCACTGTAACTTGGTAACTTTCGTTGATATACCAGGGGTGTGATTTTTCCGTTTTTTGGCGGATTTCCGCCTTTTGGGGGTTAAAAATGAGTTTTGTGGAACAAATAAATCAGCAAAAAAATTTGGTAGGGAAGGGGTTAGAGGAACCCCAGTTAAATTCCACTGAGGGGCGATTTCACAAACTGTGCTCCATGTTCTACATATGCCACAACATTTACCAAGTTTCTTCCTTGTTATACATTATGCCATTGATGTCCTGCAGTGAAGAGAACTTGTGTTGTGAAAGTTCATTGGTTACTGAGGTAATTCAAGCCTGAACTGAACCAATAGAATGCAGTGTTTCATATTGTTTCTGTTTCACATGCTCCTCCCGCTTTTCAAGCATTGTTGTGAATTTCTTCTGTGGCCCGGTTGATTCACTCTCGGCACAGCACAAACTGTGACAGAACAGGGATTCCCCACAATCAACCACGAACAGAACATGTGACGGGACTGTGCCGACCGGCACAAATTTACACCTCCTCGCGAGGTGGTGCAAGATTTGTGCCGTGACGTCATTCGACAAAATGTCTGACAGACAGACGATGTTTCGGGACACACTAAAAAGTGTAGTCCATGTCCATGTCGGAGAAAAGGTGTAGTCGGGAATTAAATTATCATTTTCTCACTTATTTGTTGGTTGTTTTCTATGAAATTTGGAAAGTATACTCAGGGGACGATACAAAATATATATGCCAAAAAAGAAGTTTGTATGATGTTATTTTACGATGTTAGAAGACATTTTCTCTTTCAAACACACTAAAAAGTGTAGCTAATTAATTGGCTTACGCTGTGTTGACACAGCGAGGCGGGCTGATTTTCCTGGTTCTCTTTATGATTATGAGGAGATTAGTGGGGTGTGGATGAAAGAAACAACGATTAATTTAATTTTCAGTATTTGGATAAATACAGGACATAAAGGATATAGCATAGCACAAAGATATAGAGATACAGCGCAAACATGAACAAATAACAAACATCTATATAAAAAGCAAATGTAAATTTATTTGGTATGTCGTTCCGAGTGTTTTGTGGTTAGATTCGCCAGCGACAGTAGATAAAAGGTGTTGATCATGTTATAAAACCACCCGAAATAAGCACTAGATTTTTTTCACCTGCTTATTTATAATTCCAAAATTTGACATCAAATAATGTCAAGTGTCGCGATTATCAACAAATTTCGGGAAAATGTAGGAGAAGCACATGGTCAACTAGCAAAGTTTCAGTTCGTGGATCATCAGGTGTGGACCGATGGTCCATGAGCTGAAACTTTCCCAAGTGCTAAATATTTTTTTTAAAAAAAGAAAACATTCTCATCGAGTGAAAAAAACACTTATTACATTGTGTACAGTTTAACATGTGAATAATGTTACAGTAACATCCGACCGTGGTGGGTGGATTACAACTAAATGTGTGTGTGTGTGGTGGGTGGGGGTGGGGGGGGGGGGGGGTAGATTTTCCACCAGGCGATTTTGTACAATTCTCTACAAAGAAAGCATGTGAAGTGAAATTTCAGCTCAAGGACCACTGAATACAGCATAAACTGATAACAGCATAAAAATAATGTCATAGTATGGGGGGAGTATTTGAAATCCCAGAAGGCTAACAGATACCCCATATATCACACACGATGTTTCAATGCGAAGAACTCTCTTCCGCCTTTGCGACTCCATCATTTTTTGTTTACTTTCGCTTACAACTGAGCTGTCCTGGTTGATTCACCGTTACAAGTGACATCATAACTTTGTTACAATTTGTACTGTGCCGAGAGTGCATCATCTGGACCCCTGGTGTGTTCAACTGTAAAATTACGTACAATACAACAAAAATGAATTCTATTTCAATCGTAATTGTGACCTGAAAAGCATTGATCAAGGTGTGAAGAATGTTTGGAAGTGGAACTTGACTGAAAAGAAGAATTGTGAAGTGATGTTTGAGGAATTTATTAGAAAAATTAAATTCCCCCAGACTTGCATTGTGTATTTGGTGCAACAAAGTGATAAATTATGCAAGCCATTGATGCAAAGCCTTTGAAAAAAGAGGCTCACGCAGAAGCGCAAATACATCAAAGCAGTATGAAGACAGTGTCATCTAACTACAGATTATCAGGTTGGTATTAGAATTGTTGATTTTATTTTTTCAAGTGGGAAAGTTGCCTATTTTCGTTTTATTTGTGCAGTGGTTGAAATTAATTCCAGTCCACTTTCCTTTGGCCACTGGGGTGATTTGTCATTATATTTGAAGATTTATTTTTCAGAGAATTCTGCTGTCTAATTTCTTGATTCAGATAGTGAGAGAGGCCCATGACACTGGAAGCACCAATGGGCTGGGGGGGGGGGGGGGGAGGTTTGGCGACAACCCCTATTTTTTATTAGCTGCGACTAGCAGCTCTATAAGTGGCAGTGTCGGTCTGTCTGTCAGTCTGTCTGTCGGTCGGTCTGTCTGTTGGCCGGTCTGTCTGTGACCAATGAGTTTCAAAACTCAATAACTTTTGAAATACTTGATGGAATGACTTTATATTTGGCATGTAAGTGTATCTTATTGATGTCTAGCCACTGTTCAATGCGCAATGTCGGTCTGTCTGTGACCAACGAGTTTCATGTCAGTCTGTCTGTGACCAACGAGTTTCAAAACTCAATAACTTTTGAAATACTTTATGGAATGACTTTATATATGGCATGTAAGTGTATCTTGTTGATGTCTAGTCACTGTTCAATGCATGTGTTGTTCCAAATATTTTTCTTGGAGTTATGGCCCTTGATGAACTTAGAATTTTGTGAGATTGCACCACCCGTCGCAGCTACGGCGTTGATGTCGCGATTTTTAAAGCAATTTTTCCAGTGCAGTACACCAGCTACATTGGGGGTGGGTGGATGGTGAGTTCATATGCTTGTTTGTGTCAGGTACTCTATCCGAACAATTTTGCTGGATTACCAGCTTTTTAGTTAATTTTTTCTTCATGAAAACTATGTTTGAAGATTTGTTATTTTTCAGAGAAGTCAGCTGTCTAATCTTCTGATTCTGATTTTGAAACAGGGTTACCAGAAGCACTGGGGAGGGGGGGTGGGGGCAACAACCCCTATTTTTAATTTTAAGGCATTTTTCCCAGTGCAGTATGCCAGCTATATTGGGAGGGAGGGGGGGGGGGTATTTATGTTTGTGTCTGGTGGGAGTCGGAGGAGAGGGGGGTCAAAAGTGGTTATGATTTTTTTAAGTATTTTTCACGTGTTTCTAATTATTTTATTTTTCAGGTGTGTTTGGATCTCCAAGAGCCAGTAAGGAAAGCAAGACACCCTATGGTATACATCCTATGTTTGTTGGTTCAGCAACAATTAATCAGAACTCTGTGAAGCCACTTGTATGTATAAATGTTCGAATAACAAACACAGAGGCTATTGTTATTTCATTTATCACTGAAAAATCTTGACCATTCAGTATTGCACCTGATTTGATGAAACTTTCAAAAACACTTTCTGTTGACAAGAAAGCTTTAGATGCAACACATATAGACAGAACAACTGCTTCTTACAAGGCTCATTTTGGAGTTGCTAAAACATTTGAGGAAGAATTGACAGATGTTTTACGTAAAACATTTTTTTCTATCAACATTGACGAGTCCACAAGTAATAACTTCAATAAAGTACTGACAGTATTAGTCAGCTATTTTAGTTCAACTGAGAAGAGAGTTGTAGTCAATCATCTAAGCTCAGTTAGTGTGGTCAAAGTTAATAGTGAAAGTTTGTTCAACATACTAACAGAACTGTTTGAACAGAAGGGGATTCCTTGGTCAAATTTAGTGTCCATATTAGCAGACTCGTGTAACGTTATGAGAGGTAGTAAGTCTGGGTTGGAACTGAGACTGAGAAAACAACACGCTTCCAAAAAGTTTACAAAGCCATTCGACTGGTTTGTTGAACGATTGTTTATAGATTTATTCAATGATTTTAAATGGTCAACTGACTTGAGGTTTCAACTTGAAGAAATATGTCTTATACTTGGTATCAAGTTCACAATGCCACAGAACTTTGTGAGCCACAGATGGCTTACTGTTTATGACATTGCTGTAGACACAGTCAGAATGTTTGATGCTCTTACTGTGTTTTATTTTCCAATGTTGGCAGACACAGAGAGACCAAAACACCAATCATCTGTGGTTGAAGTGTATTTCTGATTGAATGTGCAAGAAGAAGGAAGACTGAGAATTCAAGAACTTAGGAGGGAATTCCAGTCTAAAACCCTCACAAAGGATCGCCGAGATCGAAAAAATAAAATTGTCGAAAGAATTTTCATTCATAGAAAACTTACTAAACTAATTCTGGGATTATATAGTTCTGTTATGGCAATGTTAAAATCATTTGTGCTACTATTTGAAAAGAAAGAGCCACTGATTCATAAAGTTCACGAGAATCATGTCCAGCTGCTGAAAGACTTTCTTGCTTGTTTTTTAAAACCTGAGGCATTTTGCAACATCAATACTGCTTCCAAATTGAAAAGGTTAGCTATTGACAGTGAAGACAATATACTATTGCCAAAAGATATGTTTGTTGAGAAAAAAGTGAGAAACATTATCAGTCAAACATCAACAAAAGACATTGTTGTTAACAGTTTTCATGAAAATGTCAAAACTGCTTATGTTGAATGTACTAAATACTTACAAAAGAAGCTACCCCTTGATAATGTTCTTTTGAAGTCAGTTTCAGGGATCAATCCTGATTATAGGGAACATTCACAATCCTTGAAGTATTTACAAAAATTACCAGATCTTGTAAATAATGTTTTAACAAAGGAAGATCAGGAAAACTATGAACGTGAGATTAGGTTGTTTCAAACTGATATGTCATTGGAAGTAAGTGCAGGTGACTGTTCAATTGATGCATGGTGGGCTGAGGTCCCTGAAACAAAGTATCTTTCTCTGTTAAAAATGGTGAAAGCTATTCTTAGTTGCTTCCATGGGCCACAAGTAGAGGGGTCATTCAGTGTAATGAACAATGTGATTAGTTCAAAGTCTGCATCATTTGATATTAAAACATACAGTGCAATCCAAAGCATTAAGTATGGTTTAACATCATTTGGACAAAATTCAGTAGACTTTTTTAAGAAGCCTGATTTTTTACATGATGCAGTTAGCATCAAGTTATGTGTCAAGTTATGTCAAAACATGACTAGTGCTTCCAGAAATTACAGGCAAGAATTGAAACAGAAAAAAGAGCTTTTGGAAAAGAAAAAGAAAGATGTTTGTGTTGAAACTAAAAAAGTTCTTTCCAAAAATAATAACAGAAAGTTGAGTGCAAAATTGGCAAAAATGTCTAGAATGAGATTTGTGAAAGACATGAGTAAATGCAGTGAAGCCTCTTCTAAAGGGCCAACAGCTTCTCATAGTGGAACAAAGAGAAAGGCTGATGAAGATCTGTCTAACATAAACAAGCTAAAGAAACAATAATATTTGAACTTGTTACATGTATTAAGCACAGGGTTTAATCCAAGTAGATTGTGGGAAAGGGGCCTTTTTCTTGGTCATGGGAAAATTATTCTGTTGGTCATCTAAACATAATTCACCTGGAAGCTCTTTTCCAGAGAGAATACAGGTTAAAATGGGTATCACTTATTAGAATTAACTGTCTACAGAGCACAATTGGTTAACCAGGTAATGCTGTATAAGTTTGAGGATAATAGCAACTTGTGCAGTTATAGTATTGTAAATAAAAATGAAAAACATCAATTTTTTGGGTCGCTTTTGATCACAATTTGTTTGAAATGTTCTGTACATACAAAGAAAGAGAGCATGGTAATCATGTGTATCTATACAGAAGTGACATAATGTTAAGGTATGTGCTTGTCAGTGAAGTTTTTTTTCCTCCTGTAAATTTCAGGGTAGGGGTAAGGTTTTGAACATGACATGCCTTATATGGGGCCTTCAAAATCCATCTTCTGTACACTCAATTTGCCCAAATTTTCTGGTGATTCACTCTGCAACCCTCCCCTTACCTCTCTCAAGCAGTGACTTGTGTACTCTCACTTTGGTATTTGGCTAAACATTTTGGGGCACAGTGAAAAACCAAAGGGGGGACCCTTTTAAAAAATTTTCAGATTTTTTTACTCTTTCCTCAATCACACCCCTGATATACGTTAACTGTGAGGGCCACATACATTAACTGTGAGGTCACATTAACCCACCCCTCAGCTTTTTAGTACAGTGTACACCTCATATTATTTTTATCAAAAACATAGCATACAGGGAACAGAAATAAACATGTTCCCAAGTATCACAATTCTTGTCTTATTTCATAATCCTTTCATAAACATTGAACATTATCCATTTCATCAAACACAACGCACAAGTTAAGCTACAGTGTCATTGACACTTTCATTATGTAAAATTATGCATGTTCCCCAATTTCAGGATATGCTTCTGAACGTCGTCATTATAATATGACTCCACTGTTGTTTTGTTAGTATTACTTCCCTTCCCTCTCCTTAACCCTCCTGCTATACTCCCAAGCTCTTTCGGCATTTTGATTGAAGAATTTTTTATTAAATTCTTGGGAGTTTAACTTGTAAAACGGAATAGGTATTCCATTTATCCCTTATGTTTACATCCTGTTCATTTCTGTTCAGGATGTTTTGTATTCTTGCATCTTCTACCAGATGCATTGTTTTTTCTTCATTTGTTGATCTAGCTTTTCATCAGGTGGTTGTTGATCAGTTAGTCTGGGCCTTTGTTGTGCCTGTTGTTGGTTAGTTTCCAGTTTTTCCTCTTGACCTTGTTGTTTGTTCAATAACGTTTTGGATTCATATTAATTCAGTGTTTAGTTAAAAACATTTATTGTTTTTTCTATTAGGCCATACAAAGTTGATTGTCTGTTTCTCAGGCCATTTTTTCCAAAAAAGCATGCGGGCGGGCGGGGTTTTTTTTTTCTTTTTATTTTCTCCTCGAGAGGTTGTTTGTGGTAATTTGACCCCCACCCAAACGCCTGGTGGACCATGCAAAATTTCGCAAATATATTGGTTATTCACCACAGGGGTGTTGGGTCGTAAATGAAGTGGGGTTTGAATGTTTGTTTTTTCAGTGAAACATGAAAATTATAACACAGGACGGAAGTCACGAAACGCCTCGTGGGTGAAACGTCTCTGGTTGAAAGGGAACCCGGTTGAAACGTCTCTGGGACAAATCAAATGTCGAAGTGCCAACTTTCAGAGATTTATTTGACCAAAAAAAAAAATCCTTTCACAACCTGCCTAATAAAATCGTGAATCGCAATTTTCCCCCATTATATTCAAAATTATCACAACCCATTTGAACGGGCAGTTCATCCATAAATCATATTTTTTTGAAATCTGAAAATGAAATACAAAACGAATGTTTGCGTGTTTTTATTAACCAATTCGACCGCACATACCTGCCTATATGCGATTTATTTTCAACTATGACTGTTACTTTTATATCAAGCAACGGTTACTATTAGTTATCCAATTATCCTGCATCTCAAATGCATTTATTTAAATTAACTGGGAAACTCGTAACGGTTTCAAATAACAGTACACAAATTCCCAATGACGGCCATTTACAATACAAATGTTACTAAAAATAAATGCCAGGAGACTGTGTTCCATTCAACATAGCACCTGACTTTGCAGACTTTCTGAGGGTTGGTGCGAATCAAACGTGGTGCGAATCGACCATTCCCCTTTGTGACTGTTTGTTGTCAGACTGAAAGACACCTTCCTTCTTGCTGTCATTATGACTTACCTTTTACAGAATAAAACACTTTCTGTCGTGAATATTGCTAGAACCCACCCACTTCATTAAGGTATGATGTAGAAAAAGCTTGAAGTGTGTTAATTTAAAATTTGCGAACGCATCGATATCGATTTACCGAAATGAGCACAATATCTCAAATATTTTTATACTGTACCAATGACCCAGACATAGCTGGTGCTAACTCTTAAAATATAGGGCCAAACACAAATTTTGCCCCCCAATCCCCAAAATTTGCATCTAAAACTAAAGAAAACATGTCCTGAAAGGCCCTCCACACCTCGCCCCCACTGCGCATGCGCAGTGTCCAGGACGTTCCGAAATTGGCGCCATTTATCATTCTAAGTTTGGCCCTTCATCAGTTAACATCTGACTGATCTTTGTGCTTTTAAATCTCAGTTTAAATGATGCCAGACACATAAATATTAGTGAAATGGTGATTCTAAGGAGGATAGAAAAGGAGGAGAGGAAAAGAATGTGTGACAGAATATTATCAGGGCTGTAACTTAAAATTTTTTAATGAAATTATGTTAAGTTACCTATTTTCAAGGCAGCAGCCATTTTGTTGTCATTCTGATTATTTAGTTACACTGTTTTTTCAAGTGTTTTTCCTCTCTCCCTGTCCTTTAAGTTCCCCCTTGCTATTCTCCCATGCTTTTGGCATAGTTTCTGTAATTATTATTACTAAAATTTCTTGGGAGTTTTAGCTTAATAACAGAATGAATTCTGTTCTTTCCCCATGTTTACGTCTTCACCTACGGGTGGTTAGGCGTTGTGTTCTGCATCTACCATCTGATGTTCTGCAGTTTCTTCCCTGGAAGTCTCTGTTTTGCATCAGATGGTGTATTTTTGGTAACTGATTTCGGGCCTGGGTGCCTGGAGTCTTATTTTAGTGTTTTTACACTCATTGTTTACATTTACAACAGCCCTCTGTGTGAGGGGGGGATTTCTAAATAATAATATCTTTATGTTATTTTAATCATAACTAGATACATTATTATTGTTCGTAAGTGTTGAATAAATTGTTTAAAATATTTTTAAAATTTTTGTCCACACTTAGGCTTGGGATCCATTGGGGCTCAACGTTACTTTTCAGAAACTTGGGCTGTTCTGAAAAAATATTTTTTCAAAATATTTTGATTTCAATTATTTTTTCTATATTAATGGATCATATTATTATTATGTATTTGATTGCCAGGGGTTAGTGCGAGTACCAGGACTTGTTTTCTTTTCTCATTGAAAGGATATTGATCAATTGTTTTAGGAGGAAGTCTTCCTCTGACCTTATTATCATTCTATATGTGGTCAGTGTACTCGCATTAACTCCTGTTCTGTATCGTATGATTTCGATGACAATATGGGAAGCGTATGTCACGGTATGTTGTTGGGGATTTGGACACTCCGGTCCTTTCCCCGCAGGGTCACTCTACTTTATCAATTTCTATTTCAGACGATCAAGATTAGGGTGATGTATCTGTGATGTCTTCCAACAGTGTGCCTCCGTCGTCACAATTAATGAAGGGCTAGCGGAAAAGTGCTCATGTAATACGCCAATTGCCTAAGAGGACCCTAGTAGGTTCGACGGCCTTTGACGTCCGCTAGCTCGCCCGGTGTAGCGTCCATTCACCGAATGGTTCGGCAGCCGGGTTCGTCCGTTGCGGTCTAGAAGGAATTTTGGGGTGATGCGAGCACTATAAAATTAACTTAATGCACACCCAGTGACGGCGGATCGGAGGGAGAACGGAGGAAGCCTTTTAGTCCGGTTCATTGCTCGTTCCGGTCCATCCGGACGGCAAGCGAGAGAGGCCCCTCTCTCGTTCAACAACATCTGGCCCCAGATGTTGTGGTACAAATGTGTTGTTAGCGGAGCATACGTCCGTCGCTCGGGACGCTCCGTTGTATAGGCAGTCCGCTGAGACTGCTAAGGCTTCCTCTTCTCATCAGCGCACACGACCGCACCTTGGCTGCGTGACCGCCGATATATTACCAGCTTCGCCGATCAAGGATTCTTCGGCGACCAGGTCACACCATCCGGCAGCCAGGGATTCGAGACCGATGGACTCCGGACGTTCGCATAGGAAGTATGCGGGAGCCATCTGATGCGGAGCTGCCCTCGGCGAAGCACCGATAGACTGCGCCTCCGCAGGTCTCGACGCCGGACATTCTTGTGCACATAGCACAGCTTATCGCAGCATCCCAGCAGCCGACAGAAACGGTGTCGGATCGAGAATTATCCGACAGCGCTGGGTCGGTAGCCGGGGACTCGAGGCCTGCAGACTCCGGACGTTCGCATAGGAAGTGTGCGGGAGTCAACGTACACGGAGCTTCCAGCGGCAGTGCATCGTAAGTCCGCTACGGCACAGGCCTCGGGAACGGACGTGCTTTCCTTAATAGCACAGTTTATCGCAGCATCCCAGCATCAACTGAATCTGTCGCATATATTTTATCCGACGATGCTGGGTCGGGACGCTCCGCGGAAGCGGGTACGGACGTCCGAAAGTTTCATCCGGTCCGACGGGATACCGAAAGGGATTCGGTGGATTTCAAGCTTTCCCTTTCGGAACAACATATGCTGCGATGCCGGATAAGAAACTGATAGCGTCGGTGGACTTAGAAATTTTTGGTTCGGTTCAGGGACATCGTCCCTCAGTTCCGACATAATCCAATAATGTCACACAAACTTTCGAATTATTGAACGACGCTATATATATTATTATTTTATGCTTGCTATCCAAGCATTTCTGGTTTCTTGTTCGAAGAGTTATGGAGATGTCTTTCAAAAGTGTGCCTCTGTCGTCATAGTTAATGAAGAGTTAGCGGCAATAAGTGCTCATGGAATATGTCTATCGCTTACGGAATGACATTCGCTAGCTCACCCGGTGTAGCATACATTCATCGAATGGTTCGGCTGCCGGGTTCGTCCGTTGCGGTCTAGGAAGGAGATTTGGGTGATGCGAGCACTTTAATTACTTTAGTACTCACCCAGTGACGGCAGATTGAGGACAGATCGGAGGAAGCCAACAACATAGGGGACCGCATGTTGTGGTTCAGATATTTTACATTCGGAGCATATGTCCGTTGCTCGGGACGCTCCGTTATATTGACAGTCCGAGAGACTGTCTTTAATGCTTCCTCATCCTCACAGCAGGGCACACGACCGCACATTGGCTACGTGACCTCGAGTATCCGATCAGTTTCGGCATTCAGTGATTCCACAGCGAATAGGTCGCGCCATCCGGTAGCCAAGGGACACGAGGCCTATACACTCCGTTCGCTCGCATATTGGAAGTATGCACGGGGTAACGATCTCGGAGCTTCCTGCGGCAATGCATCGTAAGACCGCTGCTCCTCAGGCCTCGGTGACGGACGTGCTATCCGAGTTAGCACAGTTGTTTCGCAGCATCCCAGCAATTGACGGTTTCTCGGTCGAATCAGGAATTATCCGACGGCGCTGGGTCGGTGCGGTCCGCGGTTGCATCAAGCTACGGACGACCGAACGCTTTATAGGGTCCGACAGGATGGCGAAAGGGATTCGAAAGATTTCGAGTTTTCCCTTTAGTAGTATCGGAAGATGCCTTTCATATCTTCTGGCATTTCTTCCAGTGATTATTTTTCGGACTTCATTGCTGCGATCTTGGATAAGAGACTTATAGCGTCATTGGACTCGGATTTTTCGATCGGTACAGGGACTTTGTCCCTGACTTACCGACGCAGTCCAATATTGTCATTACAACATGTGTTTTATTTTTCGACGCTATATATTATATATATATATACAAGCCTGCTACTAAGCATGATAGTTTAGTTTCTTGTCCGCGTGGCTCATTTCTGCCATTTTATCTTTTTTACATATAGTTTATTTTGGCAGAGCAGGGCAAACCGAGAGTTCATATGCGTCTAGACGGTGTGATTAAAGACTGCATATATTCTTTTTCGCCGTTTATGTCTTTTCCAATTTCAATATTGGGAACGACATTATGTATAGTAGACTTAACTTAGACGCTTTATTATACGTAATCCGCCTTACTGAGGCGTTATCATTACGTCTTCAAGAAAAGATTTACGGGATATTATTCTCAATGTAATTTCTTTTGAGGGCAGTATTTTGTTCACGTATAACTCCGCCCTTCAGTGGCTGATTGGAGTGTTTAGACGTGATGCAGCCCTAGCTACATCCACGCGTGGATAGTAGGTTAAGAACTCTCTCAGAGTCGCTTCGTTCTCGGAGGAGCTTCTCTTCGACGGCAACTTTCCGGCAATCCATGAATTGCTTGGTTTATACATTCTCTTGTCTATCTACTGTTACAAGAGATTCAGACTGGGGCAAACATTCGGTGGTTGACTCAGAGAGTGCCGCCGCAGTTGCCGGACCCTAGTGTGGCTGTTATGACGGTTGCCAGTCAAACAGATTGGGATATATACTGATCCCTACGGATTCGAAGTGCCAGGGTCTTTGGGTTCCGCAGTCTTTTAGCTATCAGTTTAACTTCCGCGGAATAATGTTTTTTAGGCTTGCTTTATGTCATTGCATGAACATTATTCAGAAATGCATGCCCAAATTCCTGTCCTTTAATTCGACAGTAGTGGCGTATCTCCGGAACCAGGGAGGCACTCTTTCGTTTCCGTTATTCAATTTAATGGAAAGAATCCGTCTGTTGGTTATAGTACACCAAGTTCAGTTTTGGTCCGTCATATTCGGGGTCGTCTGATTGTTTTATCGCACTCCCGTTCTCTTACGGGTCGCTTGTTGCTGTCAGAATGGACTCTCAACAAACAAGTATTTAATCAGATTTGCTATCTATGGGAGCGCCCAATGATGTTTTATTATGACACAGCTTGCTAATCAATTGCAGACGTATGTGTTGGCTTGTCCAGATCTCTGAGCTAATACTGTTAACGCTCTATTGATCTATAGGACGCAATGATAGGATACGCGTATCCTCCGGCGCTGTTGTTTTAGCAGGTATTGCTAAGATAAACAACCACAATACATTTCTGTTGATAGCATCTCTATCTTCACAGAGATCATGAGTAATTTACTCTCTTGTCTACTGTGGATCTTAACGTGAAATCTTCCTCTATGTGAGGATCTTTTTTCACTGGGTAAATCGTGTCATCTTTATCACAACCAGCAAGGTCGCAACCTTCATGTATTCCGTTGTGTGGTCCGTATTGCATTGTAAGCACTGTACTGGACGAGCTTTGGACGCGATTTCTTACTATAGGAGATCCTCTTCTTCGCTATTCTATGCGACTAAAGTGGAGGCTCTTCCGTCGTGGTGTAGGGATCATTATGTTCATATGGTTGATCCCTCCATACTACGCATTGCTAGTTTTTAGTATACTTGTTTCACAAGATCTACTGCAGCCTGTTGTTATTTAGGTTATAGGTTTATGTTACCTCATACCTATGCACTCTACGATAGCTTACAATTGAGTCTTTTGTCTCTTTATCTAAGTCAGTTAGTAACTTTTTGATAAATAGACTTAGAATCTTTAGATTAAATTCCTATACGGATTTTAACTTCGGTTCTTATTTAGCTAAGTAATCATTTGAGCCTCTGGAAACAGTAGTTTTCAAATTCTGACCTTTTAGACAGTAATTCTGTTGGTTTCTCTTTTACTGTAGAGTCAGTGAGTTTCATGCACTATCGATGGATGATTTTCACTTTCATAGTTTCGGAATCAATACTTCCGTTACTATTTAGGTTGGATTGTTGCATAAGAGTTAGGCTCCTATTATCCGGAACCTATTATTTTAAGGTCCTTCCGTCTTCGTATGGGCATAGGCCTTTACTCTTTCCGGGTACAGTTTATGTATTTATAAACAGATATCTGTTTATTACAAGGGCGTAAGCTTCTTCTGTCTTTGATGTCTAGTAGAAGGACGTTACGCTCCATTTTATTGTTAATCGATTCTATTAACTAGCGTACTGCTTATGGTATATCATTGGCTTAGCAGTTGTGCTTAAGATTTCGGCTCTTGAAGTAAGAGTTCTTCTACTTCTTGGGCTTACATTAATAGTGTTGCTATTATAGATTTTTGAAGGCTGCTCATTGCGCTCAGCCATCCATTCATGAATTTTATCTCAGAAATATCGAGTCCATTTCTGGAGGCCTCTATTGTTAGGTCTATTATCTACTGCTCAGAATGTCATTCACTTAACAGTTGCTACTATAGCTAGGTAGGCTGTCTGTTTCGGCAGTGTCTCCGTTCGGCTGCCCTCTTCGCTCTGGGCTATTTGACCCAGGGCAAGAAAAAGGGGGGGGGGAGGGTGTTCCCTTGGGTCACCTGTTTTTACTATGAAAACAAGGGGATACCTCCTCCGGAGTTAGTAATTCTGAGCTGTTATTGGGATGGTTGTTTAGTGAGAAGTTTAAGTTTATAAAATTCATTCAAGTCTTAGTTTTTAAAGTATAGCTTTTGAATATTGCATATGTCAACGGACATGATTATGCAATTCTCACACACTTTTAGGAGTATAAGAGTCTCTATTCTCTAGACTTACTTTATTATTGGCTTACTTTAAAAATTATTAGTATAAGGATTATTGGATATTAATAGAGTACATGGATGTATGAAGCTCAATTTTTGGAAGGTGTTGTATCTTTCTAATTTATCATAAATAAGAAAGATACATGTAAGGCCTATTACTTCTTTTCCCTACAGGGGATGACTCTATTTTATTTTATTGAGCGTATTCCATTTTGCTCTATGTCCTTGGCCCTCCAGCCTTTTTACTATTCAGCTATGTCTGGGTCATTGGTACAGTATAAAAATGTTAAAAAATTTATAGTAATTTATATATTTTTTATACTTACCAATGACCCAGACGGGGATGGCCCTCCCAGGAGTTGGGAACTCTTGCCTCCCCGCTGAGTACATAGCGCTTACCAGGCACTGGTTATTAGAATGATAAATGGCGCCAATTTCGGAACGTCCTGGACACTGCGCATGCGCAGTGGGGGCGAGGTGTGGAGGGCCTTTCAGGACATGTTTTCTTTAGTTTTAGATGCAAATTTTGGGGATTGGGGGGCAAAATTTGTGTTTGGCCCTATATTTTAAGAGTTAGCACCAGCTATGTCTGGGTCATTGGTAAGTATAAAAAATATATAAATTACTATAAATTTTTTAACTTTTTGAAGATTTTTTTTTGTGTCATAAAAAGGTTGCATGCGCACCAAAAATGACCATGCGCGTGGGCCTGAGAAACAGAGGTTCTTTTTTTGATGGCCTTAGGATACATATTATATCTTTTTCTGGTAGTTTAGTGCTTGTCCACACTTAGGCTCTATTGGGATACCCTTGGGCTCATGGGGTTCCCTTGGGGCACTTAGGCTTCATTCAAAATTTTTCTAAATTTTTCAAAAAAATTTAATTTGAAAATTTTTGTTATTGTCTATGTTATGTATCCTTGCAATGTTTATTCTGTATTATTATTGCGAGTGCAGCTGACTTATGTTTTTGGCTTCATTGTTATTGTATCCATTATAATAATTGATACTTGGTGTAAGTCCAGGAGGCCTCGGGTTTAAAGACTTGTTGTTTGCTGATAGTCGCAGCACTCCTTCAATACTTGTCCTATGGGATGTGAATGTTGGAAACGGGTGTCGACCTGTGTGGTGGGCGGTGAAGTTCCTATGTAGCTTTCACCGCTGGCTAATACTAGTCTTTCAGTCTCTTTTTCAGAGGAACAAAAACATGGTAATGGTACTTAGACACCTGTCTGTTACATGCTGCCGTCGCCGCACTCTGATGAGCCCCGCTCTGATGAGTAAACAGAGCTAGCTGCCAAGGTGCTCATGATATTTGCACAGGATTAAAGCCATTAGAAGCTTAATCCTCTGCATGCAGCTAGCTCGACCGGTGAAGCGGTCATCCCTATATGGGAGCTGGGATGCCG
Organism: Pictodentalium vernedei; assembly: GCA_031216915.1. NCBI lineage: Eukaryota > Metazoa > Mollusca > Scaphopoda > Dentaliida > Dentaliidae > Pictodentalium > Pictodentalium vernedei. The sequence continues at coordinate 241,011,130 of CM062289.1, forward strand.
AGTAGGTCCATTGCGGTCGAGTAGTATTGCATGGGTAGAGCAAGCACCTCATAATATAAAGCTCAACTAGCGACGATGGCAAAAGGAGAATAAGCCTGAACGTTTCTCTACGGGATGCTCGGTGAAATTTGGGGTCAGACCGTGAATTGAAGAACCCTCCCCGTCCCGTTAGCAAACTGTGTCTGTTGCAAGAAACTAGAATGAGTTGGAACACATGTCGGTATTTTTCTTCCACACTGCAGCCGAGGTCGGCTGTGGTTATGGTTTCTTCTTACATGGAAGCACATGCAAAGGTGATTAGCCGACAAGGTTCTCAATGGGATACTGGGTAAGATCTGAGGTCAGATCATGAGTTGGAGAGCATTCTCCGTCCCTTTAGCAGTTGGGGTCAACTGTTTTCTGTCGTGTGAAACTTCAATGGGGCGGAGCACCCGTTGGAAATGTGTGAGTCGGGATGCTCCTTCCACACTTAGCCAGGTCGGCTGTTGTTACGGCTTCCTCTTCTTCCATGGAATAACATGCTAAGGGGTAGAAGCCTACACTCCTTCCACATAGTACCTGGGGCCGGTTGCAGCTGTAGGCAAAAAACAGCTTAAGCTACCAGGCGAGGAAAGACGAAGATCTTTCCTTTCCGGATCTTTCGGCTCATGTGTTGAAGGCCTTTGGTCCGATTAACAATGCCTCCCTTGGCTTAGCAATAGTATAAGAAATAGTATAAGAAAGGCAATGGTCTATTCCTTACGAATAGAAGATTGATAGTTCATAGGCTGAGACAGCTGTCTTGTTTGGAATAGAGCTGTTAGAAGGAATAAGTACATCTTTGCCTTCTCGGTGTTGTATTCCTAGGCATCAGAGGCATTTAGTGCTATTGTGCATGCCATAGTAGCCTTATGTACTGTTAGAGCGGTCTTCTCTTATACATTAGTGGCTAATGTCATAAGTCTCCATTTAGTGAGCTGTCTAAGGCTGCAGGGTAACACACAGATATCTGTCTTCACTGATATATGACTTCCAGGTTGTGTTAGGGTTGCTGAGACCGCAAGCTTTTGGAATAAGGCCGTTAGAAGGAAATATTACGTTTTCCTTCCCGGTGTAGTATTCCTAGGTGTCACAGGCAGTTAGTCCTGTTGTCGCCTTAGTTTGGCTTATGTGAATTAAGAGTGGTCTGTGTTTATATATCTTTAGTGGCTAACGTCATAGTGGCCTTATATATTTTACAGCAGGTTTTTTTCTTTTCATTGCGGCTAACGTTGTAAGTCTCCATTTAGTGAGCTTTCCAAGGCCACAGGTGACACAGATATTTGTCTTCATGGAGATGAAGACTAATAAACTGTGCTAGCTAATCTGAGACTACTGTCTCTGGAATTACGGAAGTTAGAAGAGCTGTCCTTTATTCCTTACCTTGAGCGACTAATGTTATAAGTCTCCGTTTAGTGAGCTTTCAAAGTTCCAAGTTTCACTGAGATATCTGCTTCACGGGATGAAGACTTATTAGCGGCGCTAGCTAATCTGAGACTGCTGTCTCTTTGGAATTAGGGCCGCGTCCTTTTGTTGACGCCTTATACGAATCAAGTGCAGCCCTTTTTCCCTTAACTTGAGCGACTAACGTTGTAAATCTCTTTCTGGTGAGCTTTCTAAAGTCGCAAAAAATACACCCAGATATCTGTCTTCACAGAGATGAAGTCTTCTAAGCTTCCTTAGCTAGGCTGAGACTGCAGTCTTTTGGGAATAGAACCACTAAGGAAAGAGTTCATATATTTTTATACTGTACCAATGACCCAGACATAGCTGGTGCTAACTTTTAAAATATAGGGCCAAACACAAATTTTGCCCCCCAATCCCCAAAATTTGCATCTAAAACCAAAGAAAACATGTCCTGAAAGGCCCTCCACACTTCGCCTCTACTGCGCATGTGCAGTGTCAAGGACGTTCCGAAATTGGCGCCATTAATCATTCTAAGTTTGGCCCTTCATCAGTTAACATCTGACTGATCTTTGTGCTTGTAAATCTCAGTTTAAATGATGCCAGACACATAAATATTAGTGAAATGGTGATTCTAAGGAGGATAGAGAAGGAGGAGAGGAAAAATGTGTGACAGAATATTATCAGGGCTGTAACTTAAAATTTTTTAATGAAATTATGTTAAGTTACCTATTTTCGAGGCAGCAGCCATTTTGTTGTCATTCTGATTATTTAGTTACACTGTTTTTTCAGTGTTTTCCTCTCTCCCTGTCCTTTAAGTCCCCCCTTGCTATTCTCCCATGCTTTTGGCATAGTTTTTGTAATTATTATTACTAAATTTTCTTGGGAGTTTTAGCTGAATAACAGAATGAATTCTGTTCTTTTCCCCATGTTTACGTCTTCACCTACGGGTGGTTAGGCGTTGTGTTCTGCATCTACCATCTGATGTTCTGCAGTTTCTTCCCTGGAAGTCTCTGTTTTGCATCAGATAGTGTATTTTTGGTAACTGATTTCGGGCCTGGGTGCCTGGAGTCTTATTTTAGTGTTTTTACACTCATTGTTTACATTTACAACAGCCCTCTGTGTGAGGGGGGGATTTCTGGAAAATAATATCTTGATGTTATTTTAATCATAACTAGATACATTATTATTGTTCGTAAGTGTTGAATAAATTATTTAAAATATTTTAAAAAATTTTTGTCCACACTTAGGCTTGGGATCCATTGGGGCTCAACGTTACTTTTCAGAAACTTGGGCTGTTCTGAAAAAATATTTTTTCAAAATATTTTGATTTCAATTATTTTTTCTATATTAATGGATCATATTATTATTATGTATTTTGATTGCCAGGGGTTAGTGCGAGTACCAGGACTTGTTTTCTTTTCACATTGAAAGGATATTGATCAATTGTAATAAGAGGAAGTCTTCCTCTGACTTTATAATCATTCTATATGTGGTCAGTGTACTCGCATTAACTCCTGTTCTGTATCGTATGATTTCGATGACAATATGGGAAGCGTATGTCACGGTATGTTATTGGGGAATTGGACACTCCGGTCCTTTCCCCGCAGGGTCACTCTACTTTATCAATTTCTATTTCAGACGATCAAGATTAGGGTGATGTATCTGTGATGTCTTCCAACAGTGTGCCTCCGTCGTCACAATTAATGAAGGGCTAGCGGAAAAGTGCTCATGTAAATATGCCAATTGCCTAAGAGGACCCTAGTAGGTTCGACGGCCTTTGACGTCCGCTAGCTCGCCCGGTGTAGCGTCCATTCACCGAATGGTTCGGCAGCCGGGTTCGTCCGTTGCGGTCTAGAAGGAATTTTGGGGTGATGCGAGCACTATAAATCAACCTAATGCACACCCAGTGACGGCAGATCGGAGGGAGAACGGAGGAAGCCTTTTAGTCCGGTTCATAGCTCGTTCTGGTCCATCCGGACGGCGAGCGAGAGAGGCCCCTCTCTCATACAACAACATCTGGCCCCAGATGTTGTGGTACAAAATGTTTCGCATTCGGAGCATACGTCCGTCGCTCGGGACGCTCCGACATATAGTCAGTCCGGAGTAGACTGTCAATAAGGCTTCCTCATTCTCATGGTAGCGCACACGACCGCTCTTGGCTACGTGACCACGGATATCCAGTCAGCTTCGCCAGTCAGAGAATCATCGGCGACCAGGTCACACCATCCGGTAGCCAGGGACACGAGGCCTGCAGACTCCGGACGTTCGCATAGGAAGTGTGCGGGAGTCAACGTACACGGAGCTTCTGGCGGCAATACATCGTAAGACCACTACTGCACAAGCCTCGGGAACGGACGTGCTTTCCTAAATAGCACAGTTTATCGCAGCATCCCAGCATCAACTGAATCTGTCGCATATTTTTTATCCGACGATGCTGGGTCGGGACGCTCCGCGGAAGCGGGTACGGACGTCCGAATATTTCATCCGGTCCGACTGGATACCGAAGGGGATTTGGAGGATTTCGAGCTTTCCCTTTCGGAACAACATATGCTGTTGTGTATGTCATCTGACTTGGTCTTCTACAGCTTCTTTCGTCGGACCAGATTGCTGCGATGCCGGATAAGAAACTGATAGCGTCGGTGGACTTAGAAATTTTTGGTTCGGTTCAGGGACATCGTCCCTCAGTTCCGACATAGTCCAATAATGTCACACAAACTTTTGAATTATTGAGCGACGCTATATATATTATTATTATATGCTTGCTATAACCAAGCATTTCTGGTTTCTTGTTCGCAAAGTTACGGAGATGTCTTTCAAAAGTGTGCCTCTGTCGTCATAGTTAATGAAGAGCTAGCGGCAATAAGTGCTCATGGAATATGTCTATCGCCTACGGAGTGACATTCGCTAGCTCACCCGGTGTAGCGTGCATTCATCGAATGGTTCGGCTGCCGGGTTCGTCCGTTGCGGTCTAGGAAGGAGATTTGGGTGATGCGGGCACTTTAATTACTTTAGTACTCACCCAGTGACGGCAGATTGAGGACAGATCGGAGGAAGCCTGTCAGTCCGGTTCCTGGCTTGTCCAGGTCCATCCGGGCTGTGAGCGAGAGAGGTCCCTCTCCCGTCCAACAACATAGGGCACCGCATGTTGTGGTTCTGATATTTTACATTCGGAGCATATGTCGGTCGGTCGGGACGCTCCATTATATTGACAGTCCGAGAGACTGTCCATAATGCTTCCTCATCCTCACAGCAGGGCACACGATCGCACATTGGCTACGTGACCTCGAGTATCCGATCAGTTTCGTCATTCAGTGATTCCACGGCGAATAGGTCGCGCCATCCGGTAGCCAAGGGACACGAGGCCTATACACTCCGTTCGCTCGCATATTGGTAGTATGCACGGGGTAACGATCACGGAGCTTCCAGCGGCAATGCATTGTAGGACCGCTTCTCCTCAGGCCTCAGTGACGGACGTGCTATCCGAGTTAGCACAGTTGTTTCACAGCATCCCAGCAATTGATAGTTTCTTGGTCGAATCAGGAATTATCCGACGGCGCTGGGTCGGTGCGGTCCGCGGTTGCATCAGGTACGGACGACCGAACGCTTTATAGGGTCCGACAGGATGGCGAAAGGGATTCGAAAGATTTCGCGTTTTCCCTTTTGTAGTATCGGAAGCTGCCATTCATATCTTCTGGCATTATCATCTTCCAGTGATTGTTATTTCGGACTACATTGCTGCGATGTTGGATAAGAGACTTATAGCGTCATTGGACTCGGAATTTTCGATCGGTTCGGGGACATTGTCCCTGACTTACCGACGCAGTCCAATAATTTCATTACAACATATGTTTTATTTTTTCGACGCTATATATGCATACAAGCCTGCTACCAAGCATGATAGTTTAGTTTCTTGTCCGCGTTGCTCATTTCTGCCGTTTTATCATTTATACGAATAGTTTATTTTGGCAGTGCAGGGCATACCGAGAGTTCATATGCGTCTAGACGGTGTGGTTAAAGACTGGAAATATTCTTTTTCGCCGTCTATGTCTTTTCCAATTTCAATGTTGGAAATGACAATGATGTCTAGTAGACTTAACTTAGACGCTTTATCATACGTGAGGCGTTATCATTACGTCTTCAAGAAAAGATTTACGGGATATTATTCTCAATGTAATTTCTTTTGAGGGCAGTAGTTTGTTCACGTATAACTCCGCCCTTCGCTGATTGGAGTTGGTTAGACGTGACGCAGCCCTAGCTACATCCACGCGCGTGGATAGTAAGGTTAATATCTCTTTCAGAGTCGCTTCGTTCTCGGAGAAGCTTCTCTTCGACGGCAACTTTTCGGCAATCCATGAATTGCTCGATTTACACGTTCTCTTGTCTATCTAGTGTTACAAGAGATTCAGACTGGGGCAAACATTCGGTGGTTGACTCAGAGAGTGCCACTGCAGTTGCCGGACCCGAGTGTTGCTGTTATGACGGTTGCCAGTCAAACAGATTGGGATATAATACTGATCCCAACGGATTCGAAGTGCCAGGGTCTTTGGGTTCCGCAGTCTCTTAGCAACCAATTATCTTCCGCGGAATAATGTTTTTTAGGCTTGCTTTATGTCATTGCATGAACATTATTCAGAAACGCATGCCCAAATCCTGTCCGTTAATTCGACAGTAGTGGCGTATCTCCGGAACCAGGGAGGCACTCTTTCGTTTCCGTTATTCAATTTAATGGAAAGAATCCGTCTGTTGGTTATAGTACACCAAGTTCTGTTTTGGTCCGTCATATTCCGGGTCGTCTGATTGTTTTACCGGACTCCCGTTCACTTAGGGGTCGCTTGTTGCTGTCAGAATGGACTCTCAACAAACAAGTATTCAATCAGATTTGCTATCTATGGGAGCACCCAATGATGATTTATTTACGACACAGCTTGCTAATCAATTGCAGACGTATGTGTTGGCTTGTCCAGATCTCTGAGCTAATGTTGTTAACGCTCTATTGATCTATAGGACGGAATGATAGGATACGCGTATCCTCCGGCGCTGTTGTTTCAACAGGTATTGCTAAGATAAACAACCACAATACATTTCTGTTGATAGCATCTCTATCTTCACAGAGACCATGGTTAATTTACTCTGTTGTCTACTGTGGGACTTAACGTGAAATCTTCCTCAATGTGTGGATCTTTTTTCACTGGGTAAATCGTGTCATCTTTATCACAACCCGCAAGGTCACAACCTTCATGTATTCCGTTGTGTGGTCCGTATTGCATTGTAAGCATTGTACTGGACGAGCTTTGGACGCGATTTCTTACTATAGGAGATCCTCTTCTTCGCTATTCTATGCGGCTAAAGTGGAGGCTCTTCCGTCGTTGGTGTAGGGATCATTATGTTCATATTGCTGATCCCTCCATACTACTCATTGCAATTTTTTAGTATACTTGTTTCACAAGATCTACTGCACCCTGTTATTATTAAGGTTATAGGTTTATGTTACCTCATACCTATGCACTCTAGGATAGTTTACAATTGAGTCTTATGTCTCTTTATCTAAGTCAGTTAGTAACTTTTTGATAAGTAGACTTAGAATCTTTAGATTAAATTCCTATATGGAATTTAACTTCGGTTCTTATTTAACTAAGTAATCATTTGAGCCTCTGGAAACAGTAGTTTTCAAATTCTGACCTTTTAGACAGTAATTCTGTTGGTTTCTCTTTTACTGAAGAGTCAGTGAGTTTCATGCACTATCGATGGATGATTTTCACTTTCGTAGTTTCGGAATCACTACTTCCGTTACTATTTAGGTTGGATTTTTGCATAAGAGTTAGGCTCCTAATATCCGGAACCTATTGTTATTAAGGTCCTTCCGTCTTCGTACGGGCATAGGCCTTTACTCTTTCCGGGTAGAGTTTATGTATTTATAAACAGATATCTGTTTATTACTATGGGCGTAAGCTTCTTCTGTCTTTGATGCCTAGTAGAAGGACGTTACGCTCCATTCTATTGTTAATGGATTCTATTAACTATCGGTACTGCTTATGGTATATCATTGACTCAGCAGTTGTGCTTAAGATTTCGGCTCATGAAGTAAGAGTTCTTCTACATCTTGGGCTTACATTAATAGTGTCGCTATTATAGATTTTTGAAGGCTGCTCATTGCGCTCAGCCATCCACATTCATGAATTTTTATCTCAGAAATATCGAGTCCATTTCTGGAGGCCTCTATTGTTAGGTCTATTATCTACTGCTCAGAATGTCATTCACTTAACAGTTGCTACTATAGCTAGGTAGGCTGTCTGTTTCGGCAGTGTCTCCGTTCTGCTGCCCTCTTCGCTCTGGGCTATTTGACCCAGGGCAAGAAAAAGGTGGGGGTGGGGGGGAGGGTGTTCCCTTGGGTCACCTGTTTTACTATGAAAACAAGGGGATACCTCCTCCGGAGTTAGTAATTCTGAGCTGTTATTGGGATGGTTGTTTAGTGAGAAGTTTATGTTTTAAAAATTCATTAAGTCTTAGTTTTTAAAGTATAGCTTTTGAATATTGCATATGTCAACGGACATGATTATGCAATCCTCAGACACTTTTAAGGAGTATAAGAGTCTCTATTCTCTAGACTTACTTTATTTATTGGCTTACTTTAAAAATTATTAGTATAAGGATTTATTGGATATTAATAGAGTACATGGATGTATGTAGCTCAATTTTGGAAGGTGTTGTATCTTTCTAATTTATCATAAATAAGAAAGATACATGTAAGGCCTATTACTTCTTTTTCCCTACAGGGGATGACTCTATTTTATATTATTGAGCGTATTCCATTTTGCTCTATGTCCTTGGCCCTCCAGCCTTTTTACTATTCAGCTATGTCTGGGTCATTGGTACAGTATAAAAATGTTAAAAAATTTATGGTGATTTCTATATTTTTTCTACTTACCAATGACCCAGACGGGGATGGCCCTCCCAGGAGTTGGGAACTCTTGCCTCCCCGCTGAGTACATAGCGCTTACCAGGCACTGGTTATTAGAATGATTAATGGCGCCAATTTCGGAACGTCCTTGACACTGCACATGCGCAGTAGAGGCGAAGTGTGGAGGGCCTTTCAGGACATGTTTTCTTTGGTTTTAGATGCAAATTTTGGGGATTGGGGGGCAAAATTTGTGTTTGGCCCTATATTTTAAGAGTTAGCACCAGCTATGTCTGGGTCATTGGTAAGTATAAAAAATATAGAAATTACTATAAATTTTTTAACTTTCCTTCTCCGTGCTTTCCTTAGTGTCACAGACTTTAGTCTTATTGTTGACACTATAGTAGCCTAGCTAGAATCTTAGCGCTGTTTTTTCCCTATCATTAATGGTTAGCATTGTAAGTCTCCTTTTAGTGAGCTTCTAGGGTCGCAGTTAACAGCCATTTAATTGTCTTTACAAATAGGAAGACCTTTAGCTGCTTCAGCCAGGCTGAGACCACTGTCCTATCGGACAAGGTACCGTTACAAGAGAAGAGGTTCTCTCCGTAACGGTTTTGTTTTTGTGTTAGTTATCTGAGGCTTTTAGTCCTATGATGACACCATATTAACCTAGTGTGATTAATGAGCTTTCTTTCGAATGCCTATAGTTAACTCCTTTTCAAGAATATATTTCCTGCTATAATCAGAACAAGGCACAAGGAGTTCATCTAGGTTTTTATGTTTGGGTGCCGGAACATAGCTTTTTGTCTTCCGCTTCATTTTTATCATATCTGTTGTGGATTATATTTTCACTAGGTGGATTGGATATTATGTGTATATGGTGAATTATTTGGTGCCATGGCGTACTGTCTTCATTTCAAGGGATATGTCGACGCTGTTTCAGCCGGTTTATTCCTTGCAATAGTGCCATGTTCATCACGTCCCTCTCCATCCTTAGTGGCATTATGGAGTCCATCAGACATGAGGGAGCCCTATGGTTTCTATACTATTCCAGATAACTAACACTAAAGCATTACGAGTTGCACCGGGTTAGTGTGATTATGCTTGCTTTGACTAACTTTTAGCTTTTTAGCTGTTTTACTCGTTATTGAGAATAGCAGCAGCAGTATAGCTTGGGGAATGTAGCGTGAAGTTTCTTTTTCATATAGTGAAAAAGGAATTTGTCACAGTTCACTGCGCCTGCCTTACTTATCTAGCGGGTGAGGGGTGTTCGATATGATTTATTCATCGACCTCCCCCCCCCCCCCCCCCTCCCCACCAATATGTTAAGAGGCGATTACAGGGCACGACGTAGTGCTCTTCCTGTAAGCCTCATGCATTCATTTATATGCAAGTCTTTCATTGCTCTTCAATTGGCGGGTGGGTTGTAGTCTAAACGGCAACATCGGGGTGCATCCACCCTTTAGTTCATTTGCTTCCTGTGGTTGGTCGTTCATAAGTTGTATATGAGCATATGATTCCCGAACAGTAACTGTTTTTGGATTCTGAATTCTATCATGAATTCATTCGGTTGATATTGCTAGCCTTCGTGTTCCTGTGTGGCATGCATGTCGGTTATCTGGGCGACATTTTCCAAATGTGGCAATTAGTCAACTCTGAGTAGTTTCGCTCAGAGTTGTCTGCTTTTGTTACGACGTATGAGTCTATTTCTCATGTTAATTGTATTAACATCATTTTATTCCTTCAATTTCCTGGTTAGTTTTTGTCTCACTCGGTCACGCTGTTGATACAGACTGTTTTCGGATGAAGGTATAGGCAGGATTCTGTTGATTGTGTACATATGTATATATTATTAGGCAGACATATTATTGATTGGATTCTCTTAAATTCTTGCTCTGCGTTAGTATAGAGCTTATGAGAATTTGGGGCTAGTTGGATCAGTTATGGAGTTCCCAATAGGCCATCTATGCATACGATCTCTATTTTTGGCTTCATTATTCGGTGTGGTATATTCTTTCTCCAAACATTCATTGGTTTTAACGGACCTAGGGAACAACGTATTAATTGGGGACGGTCCCTGACAGAATTTTTTAATCGTAACCTGTTCCATGTTCTGAATCCAGTCTTCAACTGGAAGCGATACACAAGGGAAATTCCTATTCTCATATAATTGAATGATTACAATTTGGAGGTTCATTATTGGAATTAATTGTACACCTGAACGTGGTCGCCTGTTGATTGACTTAGAAGCGTATAAGTTCTATCGGATAACTTTCCATTGGGATTCAGTTGGACAAGTTTAAGGTTGTACATATTAATATCACCAGTTTTCGACCTATCTACGTATTCCGGAAGAGGCATACGTTTAGAAGCTTGCAATTTTAATAACCAGGATCGCCACAGTATAGCCTTAGCTGCTGATGTGGCGTTAAGTACCAATAATTAATAATAATTAATAGCCGGGTGCCTTTTAGGCGGATATATATATATATATTATTCGGTACCACTTTTTCCTCTGATTCCAGACCGCTTCCCTCTTTATTTGAAGATTATTCCTTCAGAAAAAGGGGCGGGGGGGGGGGGGGAGTGGGTGATTTTCTCTTTACATCATCTGGCCTTATAGTAAGAGTGTAACTATGAGTGAAGCTGTTATCGTCTTATGTACAGCTTGTTACATTATATATGGCATGTGTTTGTTTGCGTTAGTCTCTCACTCTCAGACATGCCTTTCCTAATTTTAAGTGTCTTATTCCAGACTAGCCTTAAATTGGGGGCTCGCTACACCCAATTAGCGTAATCATTTATGCTAAGTAATAGGGAATTACTTGGATATTGCTCCTTATTTCGGTGGTATGTCTTCTCTGTTGTTGTATAGAGAGACATATGGGTAATTCCTTAAAATTTTAATCTCCTTTTCACCTTGGGAGTTCTAATGCAAGCTAAGGAGCTTATTTTGATCTGCTATATCTTTAAGTCTTAGGCCCTCTGCCTTTTTACGATTCAGCTAAGTCTGGGCCATTGGTTTTAGTATAAAAATGTGATAAATTTAAAGTAATTTGTATATTTTTTATACTTACAAATGGCCCAGATGGGGATGGCCCTCCAATGAGTGGGCACTCATACCTCCCTGCTGAGATATCACTTTGGTAGGCACAACTAGGAAGAATGATGTTGGCGCCAATTCAGGTCTCTTCCTGGGTACTGCGCAAGAACTAAAAGTATGAAGAGCCAGATAGGACTTTTAATTTTCGGTATTGTATGCAAATTTGGGGGATTGGGGGGTTCAGAATTTGTGTTTGGTCCTTAATAATATTGAGATTGCACCAGCTAAGTCTGGGTCATTGGTAAGTATAAAAATATACAAATTACTTTAAATTTATCACATTTTTCCGTCATTCCAAAATAATAGTTTTCCGCACTTTTTTCACCATTAAGGCAATTGGCTGATTTGTGGTATGTGGCTTTGTCATGGATACCGACAAATCGAGTCCAAGTTTTGTCCTGGTCAGATGATTTTTTTTCTGTGGCATTATTGACTTTGAACTTAGTGTATGGAGCAAAAACTCAGAATCAGTTTTCCAGAATTGTTTTTTTGTGCTGGGGGGCATACATGTCATTCTGACACATCTAGTTTCAGTTTAAATTTAACAAACTCATCAGAATTAACAAAAGTCACAAATGTTTGCAAAAGAATGAGTGTTTCTAGGTTTGAGTTATCATTTTCCATTCAAGTGACCTTCACATGGTTTCTTGTTAAATTAAAAGCATGTGAATTGAAACATTTTCCTCTGTCAAGTGTGTAATTTGGTTCAGTCATTTTAGTAAAGCCAAGTAAATGTTCTTTTAGTGTGAATTGGATGTCCAATGAACAGAACAATGGTGGGTTTGTTGTGGATAAAGACAAACTCAAAGCAAGGTAGCATGTGTGTGATAAGTCATTTTACATTTCAAACATGGCTGAAGCCCCACTTAAAAGTCAGATGAAGGGAACAAACAAGCTGCAGAGAAGTGTATGTTTCCAAGGAAATGATCAAATTGGCCCCTTTAATTACACAACGTATAAAGCCTACCAGTGTGCCTGAATGCAAGTAACTAACTTACCCACAAAAACTTCACAGATCATGATTCCCAATTCAGGCACAGTCAGCAATACCACCTGCCTTGTTGAGTCTTCAAAGTGTCTGTTTGACCAAAAAGTAAGGGAAAGGTGAAGATCCACTAACTGGGTTGCCAGGGATTGATCAATTGTTGTTTGTTGCGAACAATATAGTGGAACCCTGTTAATTGAATAGACACTTTGCCAATGAAAATTATTCACTTAACAGGAGCATTCAATTAACAGGGATTGTGTCACTTTCCTGTATTCTAGAGAGAAACTTAACATTTATTCTATTATATCTTGTTTGACAGAGCTCCATGAGCTATGTCAAACAAGATATAATAGATTAAATGCCTGAATTGGATGTACTGAGGCCAAATAGGTCTATAAACAAAGGAAAACTGGGGAGAGTCAAGGTAATTTCTCGACAGGTTACAAGATTTTTTTCATTCAATTAACAGGAGTTCACTCTATAAACTATATTCAATTAACCCTTTACCTAACATGAAAACAGACGACACTTGCAAAAAAATTTTTGAATAATTAATTTTTCGATGAGCTCATTCCAGTGTGGGGTCATAACCTATGTTTTTGAGACAAAAAATGAAAAAAATAATGAAAATTAATTGGTGTTTTTTTAGAATAGTGCTGGCCGGTTTTGACCGTTATGCTGGGTAAAGGGTTAACAGGTCAAATTTGCACTGGAGGTATGGTAAATGGTTTTGTGTTTGGAAATTATATTCAATTAACAGGGTTATTACTTGCGTCGCCAGCGGCAGAGCAGGTCTAGTAGCCGCTTGACTCCATCCGTCAGTCCGTCCGTCAGTCTGTCCGAAACACTTCTTCCGTCAAAGTTTTCTTGGCTTCTATGAAAGGGAATGATTTTATATTTGGTCTGCTTCTTCATAATGATGAGTTGTATCGTGTATCTAATTTTCAGATCTGCCGTGCAGCCACTTCCTGTTTGCCGATACTTTGAAATCTGTTCATCTCTGTAATCAATTGCATGCAGCGACGCAGGTCCAGACCCGGTATTGGTCTTGGCTTGTTCAGTTAAGAGATATCCAGTTAAGTGGGCTCCACTGCACTGTGATAACAAAAATGGTGGTATTTTTCGCGATTATATCACTATCATGTTGTGATATACTTGTGCACCAGTGGGTTGAGATTTCATAAATCAACTAAAGTGAAATAGACACGGTTCACGAAAAACAAATTAAAATAGTATATCAGTTTCAATGTTTTGCATTTCTTTTCTGATGCAGAGATTACTCAGTGCTGTAGGGTGAAAAGTGGAACAATAATTTCAACCGGATTGTGGTTGTGATCCAATCAAAATTTTATGTCTGCATTTATGATTATAGTAATGTATGTTACACATGAAGTCTTTTGTTCATTTGAATACTCATTTGTTGGTTCATGGAAATTGTTTATTGATGTCATAGAAAAGTCCTGGAATTTTAAAATCTGAAAATTTGTTTAACCGTTTACCCAGTGAATTGGCCACATCCGTCCGCATAATATGCAAATTCAGCAGCTGAAAAAAATATTATTTTTCAAAAAAATTCAACAGAAGCATATCATGTGACCTCCTCTTTGGAATGAACTCCTCAAGCTCGTTCCAGTGAGAGGGTCACATGATATGGTTTTCTTGACATTTTTTGAAAAATTTAAAAAAATGATATTTAACCCTTTAACCAACGAATTGCCCACATCCGCCCGTGCAATATGCAAATTCAGCAGTTGAAAAAATATTATTTTTCCAAAAATTTCAACAAAATCATATCATGTGACCCCTCGTTGGAACGAGCTCCTCGAGCTCGTTCCAATGAGGGGTCACATGATATGGTTTTGTTGAAATTTTTCGAAAGATTTAAAAAAATGATATTTAAAATAATAAATTTTGATATCATATGCGTTGGGTAAAGGGTTAAAATAATGAATTTTGATATCGTCTGCATTGGGTAAACAGTTAAATCCTGTGATATTCGTAGATTTTTTCATTTTGTTTTAACTTTATTTCAGGGGAGAGCTACCAAAAGGAGATGATATTTTGATTCAAGAAGACATTGTTAAACTGAAGAGATGTATATATGCACAAAATGTATGTATTTGAGTGAAGTATATCTATATAACAAATATTATAAAAACTCCTGTATTGAAATGTGTACTCTGTAATTGTTTGATTTGAATTATTCTTATGACACTTTTTTCTCACATTTGATGGATGAATGATCTCGGGGAACTAGTGTGCAAAGAACTGGCATTTAATAAACTCTAAACAATTGTGACCCGTTAATCGTTTGATCTATGAATGAATTACTCAGACAACCACTGAATTTCCCATGTTTATAGACCTATCTGGCATCCATACATCCAATACAACAATTTAATCTCATATCTTGTTTGATAGAGCTACTCTATCAAACAAAGATATGATAGAATGAATTCTGAGTTTATCACCAGAAGACAGGAAAATGACCGAATTACGCCTGTTAACTGAATATTTTTCACCTGCAAAGTGGCTATTTAAGTGACATGAATAAATTGTAATTCCAAGAAAGACACATGGTAATACGGGACACTAGAATAGTATTGATTCAAAAAAAGAATTCAATAGGATGAAGATGGATAGAAAAGTCCATATTTGAATTGTTTTTTCTTTTATCTGTATTGCAGAGGAATAGCCTACCTCCAATTTGTACCCATAATGTTGTTGATGATAGTTTGGACCAAGTATTGACTGCTGTAAGAAAATGTCAACTGTTCAATAACAGACATGATAGAGTGAAGGTGAGACAAATTTTCAAGATATTGCTCAACTCTAAAAAACCTGGACATGTTTCACAGTTTTCGTGACATCATATATTTAGGAATTCGTAGCTCAGAAATGATTTCCTGTCAAGTCCTGACTGCCCATATAAGCAACCATGTCTTTTGACTGGAAATCATGTCCAAGCTTAATTAACCCTTTCTTCAACAAAATGGACTTATCAACAAGGCTATTTAAAAAAATGACATTCAAATGTTATTACTTTTTCAATTTTTGCCTCCAAAACATAGCTCATCACTCTCATTTGAATGGGCATGTCTTGCTCATTCCAATAGGGGTGGGGGCAGGGTTATCAGTTGTGTTCTCCAGACAAAACTGGAAATTTCTATTCATTTAAGAATGTTTTTTTCCCAGTGTCGTCCACCAGTTGTTTTAGGTAGTGGGCTAAGGTGATTTATTATACCCCCCCCGCAAACAAAGTTTGGGGGGGGGGGAGGGGGGGTATATAGGAATCATCCCGTCTGTCTGTCCATCCATCCATCTGTCCATCTGTCTGTCTGTCCATCTGTCCATCCTTATAAGTGCAACTCCTCCTAAATCGTTCGAAGAATTTTCATGAAACTTTACACAATGGAAGAACTCCATATGAAGATGTGCAGGAAGCAATATAATTCCGTTCTGGCAGGTGCAGGGGGTTTCACTTTGTGAGCTTGCTCACAGTACCTCTTGTTATTTCTGAATTCCTGATATGAGTTGAACCACTTTGAAAGCAGAAAAAGTGATCAGAAATAAGAGTTAATCCTTAAAGGCCTAATTCCAACTTTTAACTACCTCAGAGCAGGTGCCTTTAACATGTCATCATGATTAGGTCCTACTGACAATAAACAAATTACATAGACAGTGGTTTCTAGTCAAGTCTTGGCTGCCTGTCAAGGCAGCCAAGACTTAACTAGAAATCACTGTTAAGACACTGGACATGTGCAGGCTGTGGTCAGGTGTGACTTCAGGACAATTGTCCAGGCCCTTAAGGCTTAATCCCTAAGAGTTGGTATTTAATTTTGATCCTGTAGTCTCATACTTATGACCTCTAATGGTATACCCATTGGATGGGCTACCAAGTTTGAAAGGTTATTTCAGGAGAGTAAAAACATCTGAAAAAAGTTCAAAATTCTGAATGGATCAGTGGAAAATTTTTGTTATTTGTAACAGAACTTCTACTTTGTTATTTCTTTATACCTGACTATTTTGACAATGATCTACTGCTACACCAGATGAGAAGAGTACATTAGAAAATGGCTGAAGCTGTCCCAGAAATAGCAGTTGAGGTACAGAGAACATGTGCAAAGGCTTTGCCAAAATAGGTCCAAAGGAACTCTTGTGTGCACAACAGGGGACACAACCCCTGAGGATTTCTCAGAATGAATGTAGTGAAGAGTGGGTCGCTTTGTTTACTTGTCTCCAAGATGTGCACAGCAGCCAATGTCATTCTTCATTTTTCAGTATCAAGAAAAAAATCTTGACTTCACAGTTTTAGGCACAGAAACCAATATCCTTCATCATACCTTCGACCCCAGAAAGAAGATCTTTCTTACTTCTTAGTTTTTGGCATAGTAGATTACATTTTCCATGAACCATGAAGCATAGACAGACATGATTCAACAGCATTATAAACACAGATATGTTCGGTGATAAACAATAAACCAAATTTTTCCACTGATGGAAAATTTTTTAGCCTGACTATTTACAGTGAGGACTATTGTCATACTGTGCACCTGTCTGTCTATCTGTAAACAATTTGAATCTGAAATTGGAATATTGAGCTCACCGAAGGGAGCTTAACTTATCACTTGCCGTCCGTCGTCGTCGTCCGTCGTGAACTTTACATTATCGACTTCTCCTCCCAAACTACTGGATCAAATTGAACCAGATTTGGTGTGCAAGTTCCCCATCATATGTCATTTCAAACTTGTACAAATAAACTTGCCACCCCCACAGGGGGCACCACAAGGGGCATAACTCTGATAGCACCCATGAATTTCTTTCCAAAATTCAAAAAAATCTTCTTCTTCAGATCCACCAGGCAGAATTCTTTCCTATTTGGTGTACATCATCTCTAGGGGGGGAAGATTCAAGTTTGTTCAAATCGGCTCCCTGGATTCATATTTGGGCTCACTATAGAAGTCCAAATTTGAACTTGGTGCATTTCAGGCGAATTTCTTAAAAAATCTTCTTCTCCAGATCCAGCAGGCAGAATCTTTTGATATTTGGTATGCAACATTGTGGGGTGGATCTGATTCAAGTTTGTTCAAGTCGGCCCCCTGGGTTCATATTTGGGCTCAGTATAGGAGCCTGAATTCAAACTTAGTGCATTTCAGGCAAATTTCTTTAAAAATCTTCTTCTCCAGATCCAGCAAGCAGAATCTTTTGATATTTGGTATGCAACATTGTGTGGTGGATCTGATTCAAGTTCGAATTTAGTGCATTTCAGGCAAATTTCTTCAAAAATCTTCTCAAGATCCAGCAGGCAGAATCTTTTGATATTTGGTATGCAACATTGTGGGGTGGATCTGATTCAAGTTTGTTCAAATCGGCCCCCTGGATTCATATTTGGGCTCACTATAGAAGCTCGAATTCGAACTTAGTGCATTTCAGGCAAATTTCTTAAAAAATCATCGTCTCCAGATCCAGCGGGTAGAATCTTTTGATATTTGGTATGCCACATTGTGTGGTATATCGGATTCAAGTTTGTTCAAATCGGCCCCCTGGGTTTATATTTGGGCTCAGTATAGGAGCCCAAATTTGAACTTAGTGCATTTCAGGCAATTTTCTTTAAAAATCTTCTTATCAAGATCCAGTAGGCAGAATCTATTGATATTGGGTATGCAACATGCTTAGGGGGGTGAGATTCAAATTTGTTCAAGCCAAGTTCCTGGGTTCATATTTGGGCTCACTATGAGAGCCTGAATGATAACTTAGGTCAAAATGAGGAATTTTCTTTAAAAATCTTCTTCTTCAGATCCAGCAGTTGGAATGTTTTGATATTTGGTATACAGCATCCTTAGGGGGGGGGAGGCGGGGGGGGGGGGGGGGGGGGAGATTCAAGTTTATTCAAGCCATGTCCCTAGGTCCATAATTGGGCTCACTGTGGGATCCCGAATGATAACTTAGTTCAAAATGAGGAATTTTCTTTAAAAATCTTCTTCTTCAGATCTAGCAGTCAGAATATTTTAATATTTGGTATGCAGCATCCTTAGGGGGGTGAGATCCAAGTTTGTTCAAGCCATTTTCCTAGGTCCATATTTGGGCTCACTGTGGGAGCTTGAATTATAACTTAGTTCGAAATGAGGAATTTTCTTAAAAAATCTTCTACTTCAGATCCAGCAGTTGGAATGTTTTGATATGTGGTGTGTAGCATCCTTAGGGGGATGAGATTCACGTTTATTAAAGCCAAGTTCCTGGGTCCATATTTGGGCTCCCTGTGGGAGCTCGAATTATAACGTAGTCAATACGGGGAATTTTTCTTTAAAAATCTTCTTCTTCAGATTTAGCAGTCGAAATGTTTTGATATTTGGCATGCAGCATCCTTAGGGGGTGAGATTCAAGTTTGTTCAAGCCAAGTCCCTGGGTTCATATTTGGGCTCACCGTGGGAGCCCGAATGATAACTTGATTCAAAATGAGGAATTTTCTTTAAAAATCTTCTTCAGATCCAGCAGATGAATGCTTTTGATATTTGGTATGCAGCATCCTTAGGGGGGGGGGGGGGGGGGGGGGGGGGAGATTCAAGTTTGTTCAAGCCATGTCCCTAGTTCCATAAAATTTGTCTCACAGGACTTCATTCCTTTGTAGTGTTGATGAACCATGTCTAACTGAATGTGATCCCAAATACTTCTTTGAACCGCTTTGGCCGGTGAGCGATTAAGGCTCCGTGGGGCCTCTTGTTTTATGTTAGAACCAATGGCCGGAATTAGCTGGTGCAAACTCATTAATATCCAGGGCCAAACACACATTTTGAACCCCCCCCAAAATTTGCAAAAAAATCCGAAAATTCAAAGTCCTATCTGGTCCTCCATACTTTAGTACTGCGCATGCGTGGTAACCAGAAAGACACTGAAATTGGCGCCAAGCATCATTCTTTTGTTTGGCCCTAGTCAGTATACATCTCAACTGACATCTGTGCTTTAATTCATAATTCTGAAGATGCCTGACATAAATCAGTGATGGTTTTCATGGAATCAACAGTGTAGCAGGATGTTGTAAGTGAACAACGGGGGTTTTGGATGTTCAGGGCTTTAACTTTTTAATTTTTATAAAAAATTATTCATGTTTCCCATTTTTGGGATACGCGCCTGAATGTCATCAATTTAGCCCTTGGGCTAATGAGGTTCCCTTGGGGTATTTAGGCTTCATTCAGAATTTTTCGAAATTTTTTTTTTATTTCTTCTTCGAAAATGTTTGTGATTGTCTATGTTTTGTATCCTTGCTATGTATAATATTTTTATACTGTACCAATGACCCAGACTTAGTTGCTGGTGCTAACTCTAACAAAACCAGGGCTAAACACAAATTTTGCCCCCCAATCCCCAAAATTTGCATCCAAAACCAAAAGAAATCATGTCCTATAGGACCTCCATACTTCGCCCCTACTGCGCATGCGCAGTGTCAAGGACGTTCCGAAATTGGCGCCAATTATCATTCTCTGTTTGGCCCTTCATCAGTCGACATCTCACTGATCTTTGTGCTTGTAAATCTCAGTTTAAAGGATGCCAGACACGTAATTATTGGAGAAATGGTGATTCTAAGGAGGATATAGAAGGAGGAGAGGAAAAAGGAGTAACAAAAAATAATCAGGGCTGTACTTAAAATTTTTTATGAAATTATGTTAAGTTGCCTATTTTCGAGGCATGGGCCTCTTGTTGTCATTCTTGCTAAAATGTTGCACTGCTTATTCAGTGTTTCCTCTCCCCTGGCCTTCTAAGTCCCCCCTTGCAATTCTCCCATGCTTTTGGCATATTTTTGAGAAAGTTCATTTCTAAAATTCTCCTGGGAGAGTTGCTTGGTTACAGAATGTTTTCTGTTATTTTCCCCATAGTTACGTTTTCACCCATGGGTGTATAAACGTTGTGTTCTGCATCTTCCATCTGATGTTCTGCAGATTCTCCTCTGGGAGTCTCTGTCTTGCATCAGATAGAGTGTATTTTGATGACTGATTTCGGGCCAGTTTTTTCAGTGCCTGGAGTCATGTTTTCTGGTGTTTTACACTGTTTGTTTACATTGGCAACAGCCATTTTTGAGGGGGGCTGTTTGCCTTTGGTGTAGTTTATCTCACTATAAGATACATTTCTATTATCCGTAAGTGTCGCATTAATTATTTAATATAAATTTAAAATTTTTGACCACACTTAGCCATCGGATCCATCGGGGCTCAACGTTACTTTTCAGAAACTTGGGCTTCGCTGAAAAAATATTTTTCAAAAATTATTTTGATTTGCAATTGTTTTTTTCATTATTAATGGATCATGTTATTATGTATCTTTGTGTCAGGGGTTTGTGCGAGTAACTAGGACTTGTTGTTGACTTTTCACAATGAAAGGATATTGTTCAAATTGTGATGGGAAGAAATCTTCCTCTGACTTTCATGATCATTGTATTAATTGTAGTCAGTGTTCTCGCACTAATCCCTGTTCTATATGTCAATATTGGGATGACAAACATTGGAAACGTGTGTCACGGTATGTTGTTACTGGAGAAAGGGCTATACCGGCTCTTTCTCCGCAAGGTCACTCTACTCTCTCAGTTTCTATTTCAGAGGAACAAGAACAGGGTGATGTTTCCATGTTATCTTCAGCAAGTGCGCTTCCGTCGTCACAAATGAATACAGAGCTAGCGGCAAAAGTGCTCATGGAGATTAAACAAATGTCGTCCGCTAGCTCGCCCGGTGTAGCGTCCATTCACCGAATGGTTCGGCAGCCGGGTTCGTCCGATGCGGTCCAGGAGGAAATGTTGGGTGATGCGAGCACAATAAACATTCAACGTGCAGACCCAGTGACGGCGGATAGTAGGCGAGATCGGAGGAAGCCTTTGAGTCCGGTTCCTAGCTCGTCCAGGTCCAGCCGGGCCGCGAGCGAGAGAGGCCCCTCTCTCGTACAACAACATCTGGGACCAGATGTTGTGGTACAAAATGTGTCGCAAGCGGAGCATACGTCCGTCGCTCGGGACGCTCCATTGTATAGGCAGTCCGCGGAGACTGCTCAGGCTTCTTCTTCTCGTCAGCGCACACGACCGCACCTTGGCTGCGTGACCGCCGATATTTTACCAGCTTCGCCGATCAGGGATTCTTCGGCGACCAGGTCACACCATCCGGCAGCCAGGGACACGAGGCCGATGGACTCCGGACGTTCGCATAGAAAAAGTATGCGGGAGCCATCAGATGCGGAGCTGCCCTCGGCGAAGCAGCGAAAGACTGTGCCTCCGCAGGTCTCGATGCCGGACGTATTTGTGCAGATAGCACAACTTATCGCAGCATCCCAGCAGCCGACAGAAACGGTGTCGGATCGGGAATTATCTGACGGCGCTGGGTCGGTACGCTCCGCCGAAGCATCGGGGGCGGACGACCGGGAGCATCATGAGGTCCGACCGGATGGTGAAAGGGATACGGATGATTTGGAGCTATCCCTTTCGGAACAACATAAAGCTGCCGTGGACTTCATCCGGCACTTTCTCCCTCAAGTTGTTCCGTCGGGCCAGACTGCTGCGGTTCCGGACAAGAGGATTATAGCGTCATTGGACTCTGAATTTTTCGAGCGGTTCAGGGATATCGCTCCCGAGTTTCCGTCGCAGTCCAATAATGTTGCAAGAACATTTGAATTATTGAACGACGCTATATTTAAACTTGCTTCTAAAACGGGGAAAGCAGGTTTCTTGTCCGCCAATACTCTCAACCTGCCTTTCATTAATGCAAGGAATAAATTCGACACGGCAGGACAGGGTATTCCGAGAGTTCCTCTGCGTATGGACGACGAGGCGGAAGACTTAGAGCTATCATTACCGTCGTCGGCTTCTATTCCAACCGCCGTGTTGGAAACAGCTATTTCGTCTAACAGAGCCAGTTTAGATGCCTTATCTTACGCAGATCACCTTACTAAGGCGTTATCACTGTGCCTTCAAGGGAAAGAATTTCAGGATATACAATCCTCTTTAAGACTTCTTTCAAGGGCAGTAGCTTATTCCACGTGTAACTCCGCCCTTTCAGTGGCAAACCTGGAGTTGGTTAGACGTGACGCAGCCCTAGCTATATCCACACTCGTGGATACTAAGGTGAAGAACTCTCTCAGAGTCGCTTCGGTCTCCGGAGAACTTCTCTTTGACGGCAAGCTTTCTGCTATTTATGATAAAATTACAAAGAAAGCTTCGGATTCTCTGTTGTTCAAATCTGCTTCTAAGAAGTCGGATACGGCAGACAATGCACCCAAGAGAGGTTCCT
Source organism: Pictodentalium vernedei (assembly GCA_031216915.1). Classification (NCBI taxonomy): domain Eukaryota; kingdom Metazoa; phylum Mollusca; class Scaphopoda; order Dentaliida; family Dentaliidae; genus Pictodentalium; species Pictodentalium vernedei. Next base: position 241,033,803 of record CM062289.1, read on the forward strand.
ATAGAGGTTCCGGTGCGTCCTCTTGGTCTTATTCGAGAGACTGTCAAGGTAGCGACTCACGTTCGGGACGTCCTTTGGGCCGGGACGCCCCGAGGTCGACGGGACGAGGTGCGGGTCGTGGATGACGTGGTTTCTCCTACCGCAGGCCTCGCACGTCCAGGAGGTGATGGCTTAAACCTCTATCGCGTACCGGTTGGCGGAAGGTTGTCGAGCTTTTCACAAGAATGGGCGTCGATTACGGACGACCCTTGGGTGAGAGGAGTGACTTCGGAAGGTCTAAAGATATCCTTCAAACGAAAGCCTCCATTAACTCGAAGTCCAAAGTGGACTCAACTTCCGTCAAATCCGCAGAAAAGAGACGCTCTATTATCAGAGGTGCAGTCTCTTTTAATGAAGAACGCGGTAGAGGTCGTAGAAAACCAGGAGACTCCGGGATTCTACAGCCATCTGTTTCTGGTTCCGAAACCAGATGGCTCGTTCCGTCCAGTCATAGATTTGAGCTGGATAAACAAGCTGATCGTCGCTCCGAAGTTTTATATGGAGACGATTCGGTCGGTCAGAGCGAGTATTCGGGTGAACGATTATGCAACAAGCATAGATCTCAAAGATGCGTACTTTCACGTCATGGTACATCCGACATTCAGAAAGTATCTACGCTTCGCAGTCCTAGGAGTGGTGTATCAATTCCGGGCGATGTGCTTCGGATTGAATCTAGCACCCTGGGCTTTCACTCGGGTAATGAACTCGGTAATGATCTATTTCCGAGCTCATTCATCTGCGGTAACGTCGGCCTACCTGGACGACATTCTTCAGAGGTACGGCAACGAGTTAACGCTTCAGAACGATGTTCAGAATCTACTTCTATTGCTCCGACGTCTCGGTTTTATAGTAAACGAGGAGAAGTCGGATCTGGTGCCGTCCAAGTCATTCACACATCTGGGAATGAGCTTCGAGACGCACAACAATCTCGTTCGTCTGCCGTTAACCAGAGCGAAATTAGTCAGTTGTTACGCTCGCTATTGTCTGCACGCAGACAAAGTCACAGCGAGAGAATTTAGGAGACTGATAGGTCTGTGCGGAGCCGCTGCGGATCTCATTCCGATGGGGCGGTTACGCACGCGTCCTCTCCAAATTTTCTTGACTCAGAATTGGAGTGTGAAAATTCATTCGCTCGACATAGACGTTCTCTTGTCAGATCAAGTGAAACAAGAGATTCAGACTTGGGCAAACATTCAGTGGTTAACTCAGGGAGTTCCGCTGCAGTTGCCGGATCCGAGTTTTATCATTATGACGGATGCCAGTCAAACAGGTTGGGGTGCATCATTGATCCCAACGGATTCGAGATGCCAGGGTCTTTGGGATCCGCAATTCCTGGGCAAGCACATAAACATCAAGGAAATGATGTCAATTTGGCTTGCGTTACGTCATTGGATGGACATTATTCACAATGCTCATGTCCAAATCCTATCCGACAATACGACAGTAGTGGCGTATATACGGAACCAGGGAGGCACTCATTCAGTTCCGTTGTTCAATCTAACGGAAAGAATCCTTCTGTTTGCGCTAGAACATCAGGTTCTTCTTTCGGTCCGTCACATACCGGGTCGTCTGAATGTGCTAGCAGACTCCCTTTCACGAAAGGGTCGCTTGTTGCCGTCGGAGTGGACTCTCAACAAACAAGTATTCAATCAGATTTGCTACCAATGGGAATGGCCAATGATAGACTTATTTGCGACACATCTCAACAATCAGTTGCAGACGTATGTGTCTCCGTGTCCGGATCCAAGAGCATTTGCAGTAGACGCTCTGTCGATCCCTTGGGACGGAATGATAGGATATGCGTATCCTCCAGCGCCGTTAATTCAGCAAGTATTGCTAAAGATAAAACAATCTCAATGCAAGATTCTGTTGGTAGCATCTCTGTCTCCACAGAGACCGTGGATAAATCTACTCAGGTGTCTGTTGTGGGACCTACCGCGAAAGCTTCCTCCACGGGAGGATCTTCTTTCGCAGGGGAAATCGCGTCAACTCCATCACAACCCGCAAGGTCTCAACCTTCACGTTTTTCCGTTGTGCGGTCCTTCTTGCATGGCAAGCACTTTACAGGACGAGCAGTGGACGCGATTTCTAACTGTAGGAGGACCTCCTCTTCACTAAACTATGCGGCTAAGTGGAAGGTTTTTCGTCGTTGGTGTAGGGATCATTCTGTAGATATTTTCGATCCCTCTATATCAGACATTGCAAACTTTCTAGTATACTTGTTTGACGAAATCAAACTGCAGCCTGTTACTATTAAGGGTTGTAGGTCTATGTTATCTGATACCTATGCACATCATGATAGTTTACAAATTGGATCTAATGTCTCTTTATCTAAGTTGGTTAGAAACTTCTCGATAAATAGACCCAGAACTCTTAGGTTAATTCCTAAATGGAATTTAGCTTGGGTTCTTCTTAAATTGAAGGAAAAGCCATTTGAACCTCTTGGGACAGTAGATTTCAAATTCTTATCTTATAAGACAGCTTTTCTCTTAGCTTTCTCTTCTGCTAGAAGAGTCAGTGAGCTTCATGCACTGTTGGTGGATGATTCTCACTATCGTAGTGTCGGGAACACTATCACCTTCACTACTAATGTGGGTTTTTTAGCTAAGAATCAGGCTCCTAATAAATATCCGGAACCTATTGTTATTAAGGCTCTTCCGTCTTCGGACGGGCGTAGGCCTTTACTCTGTACTGTTAGAGCATTACGTATCTATAAACAGAGATCTCAGTTTATCAGAAAGGGACGGAAACGTTTCTTTCTGTCTTTGATGCCTAATAGAAGGGACATTTCGGTCCATTCTATTGCTAGATGGATTCAATTAACTATCCGTACTGCTTATGAGAGTTTATCTTCTTCTCAGCAGTCTGTGCTTAAGATTTCCGCTCATGAAGTAAGAGCTCTTGCTACTTCTTGGGCTTATGCTAATAGTATTGCTATTACAGATTTAATGAAGGCTGCTTATTGGTCTCAGCCATCCACATTCACGAATTTTTATCTCAGAAATATTGAGTCCATTTCTGGAGACCTGCATTGTTTAGGTCCGTTATCTGTTGCTCAGAATGTTGTCCACTAAACAGTTGCAACTATAGATAGTTATGCAGGCTTTCTGTTCCGGCAGTGACTCCGTCCGGCTGCCCTCTTCGCTCTGGGCTATTTGACCCAGGGCAAGGGGAAGGGGGGGGGGGGTGTTCCCTTAGGTCACCTGCTTTATAGTGAAAAGCAAGGGAATGCCTCCTCCAAAGTCAGTATTTCTGAGTCGCTTCCGGGATGGTTTTAAAGTGTAATATTAATGTTAAAATTCATTCATGTCATATTTTTAAAGTGTAGCTCGGTGTGAAGCATTTGTATATGTCAAGTGTCAAACAGGCTTTAATATACAATACTCGGACACTTTTAAAAGATTATAAAGAGTCTCATTTCTCTGGACTAACTTTATTTATTGGCTTACTTTAAAAATAATTAGTATAAAGGGTTATACTGGATGTTAATAGAGAACATGAATGTTATTGTGCTCAATTATGAAGGGCATTGTATCTTTCTAATTTAATATTAAATTGGAAAGATACATGTAAAGCCTAATACTCCTTTTCTCCTTAAGGGGTTGCCTCTATATTATATAGTTGAGCTTATTGGATTTTCCTCTATGTCCTAGGCCCTCCAGCCTTTTTACTATTCAGCTAAGTCTGGGTCATTGGTACAGTATAAAAATGTTAAAAAATTTATAGTAATTTATATATTTTTTATACTTACCAATGACCCAGACGGGGATGGCCCTCCCAGGAGTTGGGAACTCTTGCCACCCCGCTGAGTACATAGCGCTGACCAGGCACTGCCAGTAAGAATGATAATTGGCGCCAATTTCGGAACGTCCTTGACACTGCGCATGCGCAGTAGGGGCGAAGTATGGAGGTCCTATAGGACATGATTTCTTTTGGTTTTGGATGCAAATTTTGGGGATTGGGGGGCAAAATTTGTGTTTGGCCCTGGTTTTGTTAGAGTTAGCACCAGCAACTAAGTCTGGGTCATTGGTAAGTATAAAAAATATATAAATTACTATAAATTTTTTAACTTCTGTATTATTATTTGGGAGTGCAGCGGACTTATGATTTTGGCTTCGTAATTTATTGTATCAACTATGAAAAATATTTGTACAAAGTGTAAGTCCAAGAAGTCTGCCTCGGATTTACATGCTTGCTGTCTTGCCTGTACTCGCTGCACTCCTTCAAATACTTGTACCACAGGATGCAGAACGTTGGAAGCGGGTGTCGATCTGCATGGTGGGCGGTGAAGTTCTGATACCGGAACTTTCACCGCAGGCTAATTCTAGTCTTTTAGTCTCTTTTTTCAGAGGAACAAGAACATGGTGATGGTACTTCGACACCCATCCTTCAAGTGCTTGGTCGTCGCGCTCTGTTGAGCAAACAGAGTTAGCTGCCAAGGTGCTCATGATTATTAAGCAGGGATTAAGGCCTCTAGCAAGCAGCTAGCTCAACCGGTGATGCGATTCCCCTGTTAATGGGGGCCGTGATGCCTGGTAGGTCCCTTGCAGTTGAAGAAAGTGTAGACATGGGTAGAGTGAGCACCTGAAAAACAAAAGCTCACCCAGCGACAATGGCAAAGGGGAAGAAGGCTGAAAGTTTATCTGGGATCAGATCGCTAGTTGGAGAACCCTCTCTGTCCCGTCAGCAGCCGGGGCCGACTGTTTCCGTCTCGAGAAACTTTAGTCCGAAGGGGCATTCATCTATGCTTGCGATTGTGGACGCTCCTTCCACACTGCAGCCGGGATCGGCTGCTGTTATGGCTTCCTCTTCCATGGAAAAGCACGCTAAGGGGTAGAAGCCTGCAAGTTTCTCAACGGGACGCTCAGCAAGATCTGGAGTCAGATTTGGTCAGTCTTGTTTTATGGCTAATTATCCTTTGTGTACAAGGAAGCTACCAAAAGGCAACTAACACCTTGTTGTTAAGGTCAGTTTTGCAGCAACTGTCGTCTGCTTAACGTGGCAGGCAAGGAGACTCCTTTTCGCAGTTGTTGAAGAGGGGTTCATCGCGTGGTTCTAAAACCCTCGTAGGGCATTTTAGGAAACCATCAATCTAGTGACTCTTGTAAGGAGCGTAAGTTTGGTAAGCACTATAAGTCTGCCGCCTCTAAGCTTGAGGAGGTGCTCAGGGAGGACGTAGTTCTCTTCCCGTAAGCCTTGGAAGTCCTATTAGTGTTGTTCTAGACCTCTATTGCTCTCCAGTTGTGAAAGTTTATTCAAATTCTGCATCCAACTGGATAGAGATAACGGAAGATCAGTGGATAGGAATGCAGTAGAAATAGGTCTTCGGCTGTCATTCCGATCTAAACCTCTCATTACAAGACGCCCGCATTGGACAAATCTTCCGGCAATTTCTTCAAAAGAGAGTCTCTTCTTTTAGAAGTTCAATCTCTTTTAGAAAAGGAAGCAACAGAGGTTGCGGAGAATCCCAATTCTTTCGGGATTCTACAGTCATTTGTTCTTTGTGCCGATTCAGATGGCTTGTTCCGATCAGTTATAGACTTGAGCTGATTAATCAAATTGATTAAAGCTTCAAAGTTTTACATGAGACTATCCGGTAGGTAAGAGCGAGCCTCTGAGTGATCAACTTTGTGGCAAGCATTGACCTAAAGCCTCATACTTTCACGTCTTGGTCCATCCGGCATTCAGAAGTATCTTCGTTCTGCCATACAGGGCAAGTTTACCAGTTCAGAGCGATGTGTTTCGGTCTGAATCTGAACCCTTAAGCATTCACTTAGATAATGAACTCAGTCATGTCTTATTTCCGATCTTATTTGGCAGTGATAATGTCGCCTCATCTGGACGACATTCTTCAAGATACGGCAATGAAAGTAAGCTTCAGAATGATGTGCAGAGTCTGCTTCTGTTATTCCGACGTCTAGGTTTCATTGTAAATGAAAGAAGTTGGATTTGACTCCGTCAATGTCCTTCATTCTCTTGGGAATGAGTTCTGAGATTCACTGCAATCTGATCTGTCTTCCCATAAGCTGGTCAGTTATTATGCTCGTTTTCTCCTAAATTCTCTTACAGTATCAGCAAGGGAGTTTATGAGATTGATGGGACTGTGCGGATCGACTGCAGAGCTGATTCCACTAGGTCGATTTTGCACAGCATACTCTGCAGATTTTCTTCATTCAGAACTGGAGTGTCAAACGCATTCTCTCAAAAGTCAGATTATTTTAACGGACCTAGTTAAACAAAGCATTTAGATTTGGGCGGACTTTCTATGGTTGATTCAGTGTTCCGCTTCAAATACCGGATCCTGTCATCACTATTATGGCAGATGCCAATCAGTCGGGTTGGGGTGCCTCCCTGATTCCTGCAGATCTAAGTGTCAGGGTCTTTGTGACTCTTGGTTCCTGGAATAACACATAAATATCAAGGAGATGTCCATTTGGCTAGCCCTGAGCATTGGATAGTTCACGTAGGGAATGTCCATTTTCAGATTTGTTGGACAATTCCACAGTAGTGGCTTACCTCGGGAATCAGAGCGGTACTCATTCCTTTCCTTCTAACTGCAGGAGGACCTCCTTTTCATTTAACTATGTGGCTAAGTGGAGAGTCTTCTTCCATTGGTGTGGGGACCAGTCGGTGGATATTTATAATCCATCTATACCTCATATTGCCAATTTTTTGGTCTGCCTTTTTGACGTGTTAAAATGCCGCCTGTTATTATTAAAGGCTATAGGTCTATGTTTTCAGTCTCATATGCTCATCATGATCATTTGCCTATTGGATCAGATCTTTCTTTATCTAAGCTAGTTAGAAACTTCTTAATCAATAGACCTCGAACCTTAAGATTAATTCCCAAATGGAATTTATCTTGGGTTCTTCTGAAGTTACTGGAAGTTCTTTTTGAGCCGTTCGATGAAGTTGAATTTAAATATCTTACTTATAAACAGCCTTGCTCTTAACCTTTGCTTCTGCTAGAGGAGTTAGTGAACTTCATGCTTTCTTATCAACCTACCTTACAATTGTTTACTACAGGCTTGCACTACAGTGGAAGTCCCTATCTCGGAAAATATACTCTCTATTTTGATCTTTCCCAAGTGATTTTGGAAAGAAAAGTGGGGTAAAAGCACCAAGAAAAATAAGTCAAAACTGGGTCGAGTGCTACCGGCGCACACCCAGTAGGGGATGCTCTTCTAGTACAGATCCATGGCTTCCGGTACAAGTGCGCAGACATGTAGCTAATGACTCATTCTTTTTTCTTCCGCCATCTTGAGGAGATGTCTTTCTTCTGCGTTAGAAATCAGTGATTATCCTACTCATTGATTGATTGTTGCTGTGATAAGAATGATGTATCTGAGGATCTTCTAATATCAGGTCTTTGTTTATATTATATTCTCGCTTATTAATTTCATCAACATTTATGTATTCTGTTTTTTCTCTGTGTTTGCGCACGTATTTCGCGTACCGTGCAGTTTGGACATCGAATTTTGGCATTAATAATTTATGTTATCCTTTTGGATACTTTTATTGTAATTGGAGTTAGGTGTCAGTAGGGGGCTGCTTGGACAGGATTTCTCCTCTCCGTTGAGGGTGGAACTTCTGTGTTGAGAGTGGAACTTCTGTTTTTTGGATCCCTTTCGACCATCTGGGGTCTGTTGTGTTCCCCCGGTCCGTTTTTTTTCTGTCACCTTTCTCTCATAGTTGGGGGTGTTCTTCTGTCTACATCTGTTGAGTTCACCTTCTTCTCTACAGCTCTCACCTCTGTCATGCCCAGGACTGTTCCTTGTGGGCAATGCCTTTTGCCTTAGCATGTGGACGATTGACATGCTTCCTGCTCTACTTGCAATGGGTGTTCTTCCGATCGACCCTGTGGACTATGTGGGTCTTGGTCATCCACCTTTTGGGCTTCAGTGAACCATGTGGTGCATTACTGTGGCAGTTCCTCCCGCACTCACGGGCAAGGGGAATGCTGTTGTTCAGGTCCTCCCGAAACGACCATGTCTGGTGAAAGTTATTCCTCCTCCGTGGGAGATGTGCAGTCTTTTCCTGTGGTGGATACTGCGGAAGCTGTTGAGTTGTCTGTTGAGGAGATGCCTGGTTCCAGGACTCTGGTCCCTCTCCAGTCGACATCTGAGGCTGTCACTAAGGTTGTGACTCCTCCTTTGGAGCCAAGCTCGGTTGCTCTCTCCACTTTTCTTCTAGTTTCAACGGCTCCCGACATATCTTCTGCTACTGCAGTTCCATCTGCTATGTCATCAGTCACTGTTTCCGCCGGCCTCGGCTTATCCACTGAACATCCGTCAAGGGAAGAAGGTGACGATGAAGAGACTCCGGTAACTGAAGCACCAGATCCAGAGGATCGACATTCGGCCTCCAACGACTGAGTAGAAAATGTTGGAGAGGTCTGACATGCAGCTGACCTAGAGGAATGAGATCCGTCAGCGAACCGCAGAGACAGAGCAGCCGGAGAATACTCCTGGATGGGGCACCATTCAAACCTTTATCCCAGGTGGATATGCATTTTCTCACATACAACACAGCTTTTCTGATGAGTTTTGCCCCTCCAGATGGGTTAGTGAGCTTTGGTTGATCAGGCCTTTCTCAGGAGCTCTCCCAACAGTCAGGGTTGGCTGATTTAAATCAACTGATTTAAATCATGATTTAAATCAATGATTTTTTTTTTTAAAAATCGCTGATTTAAATAAAAAACTTGCAATATTCAGAAATATTTTCAAAACAACTTGGAAATGAGCTGAAACAAGATGGAATGCATATTAACCCTTTACCTAACCTGAAAAGCAGACGACACTTGCAAAAATAATTCTTGAATAACTAATTTTTTTCATTTTTTGGCTCAGAAACGTAGGTTATGACCCCTTATTGGAACGAGCTTGATGAGCTCGTTCCAATGAGGGGTCATAACCTATGTTTTTGAGACAAAAAATGAAAAAATAATAAAAAATAATTGGCGATTTTTGAGAATGGCGCTGGCCGGTTTTGGCCGTTACGTTGGGTAAAGGGTTAACTATTGAAATACAGTTATTAGCCCTTGTTTATGACAGTTAGAACTATCTATGCAGTGGGAATATACATCCCACTGTGTCTTGACTGCTGGAACATGCTGTAGGGAAGTAAAATGTTCCCGAATCTTTTATAAGTTTATTTAATTTTAAACATAGATTTTAAACCATATATAAGATAATCTTTCAATGAACCCATCCAAAATATCAGATCAGTGATTTAAGTATCAAAAGTTTGAAAACTGATTTTCAAGAAGTCGTCTTCCTTCCAGCAATGCTGAAACAGTGAGAAAACACAAGTTTCAATGATTCCTCTCTATGTCCATCTCTGCCAAATGTCTGTTCTGTGCCAGATAAATTCTGGAATTGTTCCCCTCATACCACCTAAAACACTGAAATGGTTAACACAGGTAAATGTTTTAGTATCAGTTATTTGTGTCCATTCTTTGGGCAGCCATTGATACAAACTGTTCCCAATATACTCAGTTTCTTTTATCTAAAAGAATCATGTGAGAAAAAGTACTCTCTGGTGAATAATTTATAGTATGGAAATATAAATCAGATAAATCGATTTAAATAAAAAAAATCTGATTTAAATAAAAAAAATCGATTTTTTTTTTAAAAATTAAAAAAATCACCAACCCTGCCAGCAATGTTACGTTTACCTCTGAATGCTCCTTTCTGGCCAAGAATCAGATATCAGAAACGACTCCATCTTCTATCTGTATCAGGGCTCTTCCTTCTGCTGAGGGTAATCGCCCTTTGTTCTGTCCAGTTCATGCACTTCGCATTTATCTCAATCGGACGCAGTTCATTAGGAAAGGCAGGAAACAATTTTTTCTGTTCTTATTCCTGGTTGACAGAAGAACTCTCCTCAATCCATTTCTAGATGGATTTGTCTTGCTATTCGCATGGCTTACACTTGTCTAGCAACTAATTACCAATCGTATTTCTGCCCACGAGGTGCATGCATTGTCTACCCCTTGGGCTCATGCTAACTCCGTCAAGGTGTCGGATGTTATGCAGGCAGCCTACTGGAGAAATGCTTCTACTTTCTCCACCTTCTCTCTATGTCTGTTGCAAGAGCAGTCAGAGGACCTTTTTGCTTTGGGCCCTCTTTCTTCTGCTCAGGCTGTTGTATACCCTAGCCATTAGGCTTCTTATAAGGTCAGTTTCAGCTCTGTGCTGTTACTGTCCTTTCTGTCTGTGCGTCGCACAGAACCGTACGCCTCATCTCTCATTGTTAGCTCACCTGACTGAAAGTCAGGGTGAGCTTTTCTTATCACTCTTCGTCCGTCGTCCTGCGTGAAGGTGGTGTTTGAGCCTCTTTCTCCTAAACCACTGGCCACATTTTAATTAAATTTCATGTAAGTAGTGGTTATATAGGGGCATTTTGATTTTTATCCAAATTAGGTTTCAGCTCATATTGAGCAGAGGTGTGGGGAAAAAATGGCCAAATTTTTTGAAAATCTTCTTCTAATGAACCACCAGTAGCAGAGACTTGATATTTGGTATACAGAGTCCTTTTGAGGTTTAGAATCAAGTTTGTTCAAGAGAAGTTTGTCGGGCATTATTTGCCTTCATTATGGGAGGGGCAAAAATTTTGGCCACGCCTAAAATTTCTATTTTCTGAACCGTAAAGTCGATTTGAACCAAATTTGATATGAGATGATAATGGGTCATAAGTAGTTGATTGATGCAAAAACAATTTTTCTCATTGCCCCGTGGGAACCTCGGGAGCTAAAAATAGGAAAAACCTAAAAACTGCCATATCTCCAAAACTACACGGCACAGAGAATTCTTATTTTGTGTAAAGCTTACTTTTATCCAGTAGAATAGAATGGTTAAAAAAATCCCTATCGGTTTGATCACAAGGTACTTTTTTCAGGACTTTGAAAAAGTGCTGAGTCAGCCCTTTTTACACTGTAGGCAATGGGAAAAAACATTAAAAAATCTTCTTCTCCAGATCCAGCAGGCAGAATCTTTTGATATTTGGTATGGCACATTGTAGGGTAGATCTGATTCAAGTTTGTTCAAACCGCCCCCCTGGGTTCATATTTGGGCTCAGTATAGGAGCCCGATTTCGAACTTAGTGCATTTCAGACCAATTTCTTCAAAAATCTTCTTCTCCAGATCCACCAGGCAGAATCTTTTCATATTTGGTATGCAACATTGTGGGGTGGATCTGATTCAAGTTTGTTCAAATCGGCTCCCTGGATTCATATTTGGGCTCACTATAGAAGCCCGAATTCAAACTTAGTGCATTTCAGGCAAATTTCTTCAAAAATCTTCTTCTCCAGATCCAGCAGGCAGAATCTTTTGATATTTGGTATGCAACATTGTGGGGTGGATCTGATTCAAGTTTGTTCAAATCGGCCACCTGGATTCATATTTGGGCTCACTATAGAAGCTCGAATTCGAACTTAGTGCATTTCAGGCAAATTTCTTAAAAAATCTTCTTCTCCAGATCCAGCAGGCAGAATCTTTTGATATTTGGTAAGCAACATTGTGGGGTGGATCTGATTCCAGTTTGTTCAAATTGGCCCCTGGGTTCATATTTGGGCTCAGTATAGGAGCCCAAATTTGAACATTAGGTATACAGCATGCTTAGGGGGTGAGATTCTAGTTTGTTCAAGCCAAGTCCCTGGGTTCATATTTGAGCTCACTGTGGTAGCCCGAATTATAACTTATTTTAAAGTGAGGAATTTTCTTTAAAAATTTTCTTCTTCAGATCCAGCAGTCAGAATGTTTTGATATTTGGTATGCAGTACCCTTAGGGGGGGGTGAGATTCAAATTCAAGTTTGTTCAAGCCATGTCCCTAGGTCCATATTTGGGCTCACTGTGGGTACCCAAATTATAACTTAATTCAAAATGAGGATTTTTCTTTAAAAATCTTCTTCTTCAGATCTAGCAGTCAGAATGTTTTGATATTTGGTATGCAGCATCCTTAGTGGGGGTGAGATTCAAGTTTGTTCAAGCCTTGTCCATAGGTCCATATTTGGGCTCACTGTGGGAGCTTGAATTGTAACTTAGTTCAAAATGAGGAATTTTCTTAAAAAATCATCTTCTTCAGATCCAGCAGTCGGAATGTTTTGATATGTGGTGTGTAGCATCTTTAGGGGGTGAGATTCAAGTTTGTTAAAGCCAAATCCCTGGGTCCATATTTGGGTTCCCTGGCAGAGCCCTAATTATAACTTAGTCAATATGAGGAATTTTTCTACCACAATTGTTTACTACAGGCTTGCACTACAGTGGAAGTCCCTAACTCGGAAAATATACTCTCTATTTGGATCTTTCCCAAGCGATTTGCGAAAAAAAGTGGTGCAAAAGCACCAAGAAAAATAAGCCAAAACTGGGTCGAATGCTACCGGGATACACCCAGTAGGGGACGCTCTTCTCCTAGTACAGATCCACAGCTTCCAGAACCAGTGCGCAGACACATAGCTAATGACTCATTCTTTTGAATCCGCCAACATTGGAGTTATGTGATCAGCGGGGAGGAAGGGTTCTTACGTGAATAAGAAGACGGGAAGGCCTCCATGTAAACAATTAATTGTAGTAGGTATAAGAAAGGAAATTTACTATAAAATTTGAATTTCTTATCAACCTACTTTCCAATTGTTTACTACAGGCTGAATAGACAATAGGATGGAGGGAATCACATAACCTACCCCCACATAACCCAATTGCATTGGAACCGTGGACAGAGGAAGCGGTCCCTAGGCCTATCAAACCATAGCATCACAAACATTAGTAAAAGACAAGAGAACCCAAGGGGCCTGAGGGCGCTCACCTGACATGGTAGCCTAAATATCAACCCATAGAATTGATTTCAACAGGTACCATCTGCTCCTCCTAAGAAAAGCTTATACCAAATATTCAAAGATTCTGATCAGTAGATCTAAAAAAAAAAAGGATTTTTAAAGAATATTCCTCATATTGAACTAAGTTATAATTCAGGCTCCCACAGGGAGCCCATATATGAACTCAGGGACTTGGCTTTAACAAACTTGAATCTCACCCCCCCTAAGGATGCTGCCCACCAAATATCAAAACATTCCGACTGCTGGATCTGAAGAAGAAGATTTTTAAAGAAAATTCCTCATTTTGAACCAAGTTACAATTCGAGCTCCCACAGTGAGTCCAAATATGGACCTAGGGACATGGCTTGAACAAACTTGAATCTCACCCCCAAAGGATGCTGCATACCAAATATCAAAACATTCCGACTGCTGGATCTGAAAAAGATTCTTAAAGAAAATTCCTCATTTTGAACCAAGTTATAATTCGGGCTACCACAGTGAGCCCACATATGAACCCAGGGACTTGGCTTGAACAAACTTGAATCTCACCCCCCTAAGTATGGTGCATACCCAATATCAAAAGATTCTGCCTGCTGGATCTTAAGAAGAAGATTTTCAAAGAAATTTGCACTAAGTTCAAATTTGGGCTCCTTTTTCTTTAAAAATCATCTTCTTCAGATTCAGCAGTCGGAATGTTTTGATATTTGGCATGCAGCATCCTTAGGTGGGGGAGATTCAAGTTTGTTCAAGCCAAGTCCCTGGGTTCATATTTGGGCTCACTGTGGGAGCCCGAATGATAACTTAGTTCAAGATGAGGAATTTTCTTTAAAAATCTTCTTCAGATCCAGCAGATGAATGCTTTTGATATTTGGTATGCAGCAGCCTCAGGGGGGTAAGATTCAAGTTTGTTCAAGTCATGTCCCAAGTTCCATTTCCATAAAATTTGTCTCTCATGACTTCATTCCTTTGTCGTCTTGATGAACCATGTCTAACTGAATGTGACCCCAAATACTTCTTTGAACGACTTTGGCCGGTGAGCGATTAGGTTCCTTGGGGCCTCTTGTTGGATTTTTGTCCAAACTTAGGCTCTATCAAGATACCCTTGGGCTCTTCATGTTTGGGAACTTGGGCTTTTGTCCAAAAATTTTTGAAAGATTTTTTTAAATTAATTTTTCGATTTGTATTTTGATTGTTGATTATTATGTATCTTTATCATATATTTATTGTGGAGTTGGTGGGAGTCCGATCGACTTTGTTTGATTAGTTATGAAAGCTTATTGCTCAAAATGCAAGGTGAGGAAGTCTTCCTCAGATTTACATGCTTGTTGCCTTGCCTGTAGTCGAGGTGCTCCCACGAATTCTTGTCCTACACATGTTGATTGGGTTGAGAAACGTTGGACGCGTGTGTCACGGTATGTTGTTAGTGGTGAGACATTTTGACATTTTTAGTTGCGTTTAGTTTTCTGTTTAGCTCAGAATTTCATCTTTAAACTAAGTGTTTAGGTCAGCTGATGTGCTCCTTCTCTTCCCATGGCACTAATATTCATCATACATGTTCCTCGGTATCATTGTTTCATGATTAACCCTTCATATCCTGTATTTTAAACATTTGTCTTGACATTTTTAGTTGCGTTTAGTTTTCTGTTTAGCTCGGAATTTCATGTTTAACTTTAGGTCAGCTGCTATGCTCCTTCTCTTCCCATGGCACTTATATTCATCTTATGTGTTCCTCAGTATCATTGTCCCATGATTAACCTCTCATACTCTGCATTTTAAACATTTTTTCTTGACATTTTTAGTTGCATTTAGTTTTTGTTTAGCTCAGAATTTCATGTTTAACTTAGTGTTTATGTCAGTTTCTGTGTTTTACTTTTAAGAGGTTGTGTTTAGGTCAGCTGTGTCGCATGTTATGAGCTTGTTTAATACAGTTCTTGTGTTTGCCAAAGTTACTATCAAAGAGGAATGTTCGTGAGCTATAGGGCATTGGCATCCTTCTTGTTTCCCTTATGATCATCTGGCTTTATAGTGAAAAGCAAGGGAAGACCTCCTCTGGTGTCAGTAGTCCTGAGTCGGTGCTGAGATGATTTTAATGTGCAGCTCGGTGTGAAGCAATAACTATGTCTCAGTTATGTATGGTTTTTAAAGTGTAGCTCACTGTGAAGCTTTTGTATATGTCAAACGGGCGTTAATATACAATCCTCTGACACTTTTAAATGAGTATAAAGAGTCTCATTCTCTGGACTATCTTTATATATTAGTTTTCCTTCACCGAATTAACATAATGGGTTATGCTGGCATTAAATGGAGAATTATATATTATGTAATACTCAATTACATTGTTGGTGTTATGCCTTTCTCTTAGAAACTTAGAGTCTATATCCGGTGACCGTAGATCCTCTTTCTGTCACACAGAATGTCGTCCATTCAATTGAATGTAACATCTTTAGATATCTTAGGCAGTCCGCTCGAGTACTGATGCCGGTCCGCTGGCCTTTTCATCTGAGGATTCTTCCTTCAGAACAAGGGGAAGTGGGGAGGGGGGACGCATTCCCTTAGTATCAATTGGCTTTATAATGATAAGCAAGGGAATGTCTCTCCCAAGGACAGTAGTCGGTGTCTGTGCTGAGTGGCTTTATGTGTAGCTCGGTGTGAAGCAACAATATTGCCTTATTGCATATTGTTCTTTTAAGAGTAGCTCACTGCAAAGCATTATGCATACCTCATATGAGCGTTTATATACAATCCTCGAACACTTTTAATTCAGTATAAAGTGTCTCATTCTCTGGATTAGTTTTATAATTGGTTTCCTTCACTGAATTAGCATAAGGATTATGCTGGCATTAAATAGAGAATTTATTTATATTACTCCTTTTAATTGTGGGTGATATGTCTTTCTCTTTTATTATAGAGAAAGGCATATGTATTTCCTCATTTATCTCCTGTTCCTATATAGGAGTCCTCCTTTCAGTCGGAGTAATAGAGTTATTATTGTTTCCTTTAAAGTTCTAGGCCCTCCAGCCTTTTTACTGTTCAGCTAAGTCTCTGCCATTGGTTCTAGTAAAAAATATGAAAAATTGAAAGTAATTTGTATATTTTTTATGCTTAACAGTGGCCCAGATGGAGATGGCCCTCCCATGAGTGGGCACTCATACTTTCCCACTGATTTATAACATTTAGCAGGCACTAAAAGAATAATGCTTGGTGCCAATTTCAGTGTCTTTCTGATTACCGCGAATGCACAGTACAAAAGTATGGAGGATCAGAGGGACTTTGAATTTTCGAATTTGAATGCAAATTTTGGAGGTGGGGGGGGGGGGGGGGTGGGGGTGTTCAAAATTTGTGTTTGGCCCTGGATATTAATGAGTTTGCACCAGCTAAGTCTGGGTCATTGGTAAGTATAAATAATATACAAATTAAAATTTTTATTTTCAGTTTGATTTTTTATGTGTACCCATACTATGTATGGTACACATAATGCCGGCATCTGGGGTGACCATCCGTCGTTCGTCCATCCTTTGTCCGTCCGTCTGTCTGTCCATCTGTCTGTCCGGCCGTCCGTCTGTCCATCCGGCATCCGTATCCATTTCTTTGTCATTCGATAACTTGAAAAATATTGCCTGGATTGTCAAGTTTTTATATTTGTGTTCAGGTTACTGATGTGCCGAGCTGTATAGTTTTTGGTGTAAGTCGGATAATTTGATCCTGAGATATTAACCCTTTATCCTTCAAATTGAAAATTCCTCCAATCCCTTTGGCATTCGATAACTTGAAAAATATCGCTTGGATTGTCTAGTTACTTTATATTTGTGTTCAGGTTACTGATTTGCTGAGCTGTATAGTTTTTGGTGTAAATCTGATGATTTGCTCCCGAGATATTAACCCTTTATCCTTCAAATTGAAAATTCCTCCAATCTCTTTGGCATTCAATAACTTGAAAAATATTTCTTGGATTGCCAAGTTACTTTATATTTGTGTTCAGGTTACTGATGTGCCGAGCTGTATAGTTTTTGGTGTAAATCTGTTATTTTGATCCTGATATATTAACCCTTTATCCTTCAAATTGAAAATTTCTCCAGTCCCTTTGGCATTCGATAACTTGAAAAATATTGCTTGGATTGTCAAGTTACTTTATATTTGTGTTCGGGTTACTGATGTGCCGAGCTGTATAGTTTTTGGTGTAAATCTGATAATTTAATCCTGAGATATTAACCCTTTATCCTTCAAATTGAAAATTCCTCCAATCCCTTTGGCATTCGATATTTTGAAAAATATTGCTTGGATTGTCAAGTTACTTTATATTTGTGTTCAAGTTACTGATGTGCCGAGCTGTATAGTTTTTGGTGGAAATCGGATAATTTGATCTTGAGATATTAACCCTTTATCCTTCAAATTGAAATTTCCTCCAATCCCTTTGGCATTCGATAACTTGAAAAATATTGCTTGGATTGTCTAGTTACTTTATAATTGTGTTCAGGTTACTGATGTGCTGAGCTGTATAGTTTTTGGTGTAAATCTGATAATTTGATCCGGAGATATTAACCCCCTTTATCCTTCAAATTGAAAATTCCTCCTATCCCTTTGGCATGAGATAACTCAAAAAATATCAATCCGATTGTCATGTTACTTTATATATTTATTCAAGTTACTGATGTGCTGTGCTGTATAGTTTTTTATGTAAATCTGATAATTTGATCCGGAGATATTAACCCTTCATCCATCAAATTAGACACTCCTCCAATCCATTTCTATATGTACCCATACCTTGTATGGTGTACATTATGTCAGCATCCGTGGTGGCCCTCCGTCATACAGCTTTCTACTAATTGCGCATATGGGTACACATCTGACGATTTCATCAGCCTATTTTTTTTAACCAGATTCTCCCTGCTCGGGTATTCCATGTTCAGTTATTAGGGCCCCGCCGTGAGGCGGATGCCCTATAGTGATCGCTCTGTCCATGCGTGCGTCCATCCATCCGTCCGTCCATCCATCCGTCCGTCCGTAACAAAACTTGTCTGGGCTGTAATCTTTTTCCCTTAATAGATAAGGTTTTGATATTTGACATGTGGGTATAGGTTGCCATGTTTTGACCTTGAACTTTGACCTCAAGGTCAAATTATTCCGTATTCGGGGTTCTTTTCTGACAAGTTCGTGTCCGGGCTGTAACTTTTTTCCCTTAATAGATAGGTTTTTGATATTGATATGTGGATAGATTATCTCAAGACGACGTGTCGCATACCATGGTTGTCTTGCTTTGACCTTGAACTTTGACCTCAAGGTCAAATTATTCCGAATTCGGGGTTCTTTTCTGACAAGTTCGTGTCCGGGCTGTAACTTTTTTCCCTTAATAGATAGGGTTTTGATATTTGGTATGTGGGTAGATTATCTCAAGGCGACGTGTCACGTACCAAGGTTGCCATGCTTTGACTTTGAAGTTTGACCTCAAGGTCAAATTATTCAGAATTTGGGTTTTTTTTCTGACAAGTTCGTGTCCGGGAAGGGATTTTAATCAGATTTTACCTATTGCTTGAAATATTTTAGTATTACGGTTCACATCAGTTTGTACCTAACATCGGTTAGTTGTTGCGGGTCCCGCAGAGATGGATTCCATCTCCGTGATATCTAGTTCTTATATTTTTTTGTTTTTTTATTAAGAACATTTACCCTACTTGGCTCTTAAATGGAATTAATTTCTTTGCTTAAAGTTAAGGTTATGGTTTCTTCCATTCTAAGATAAATAAACTCTTTGTACTTACTAATATTTTTTGTGTTTTTGCTCAATTCATTTCACATAGATAGTATCATGAAGGGGATTGCAAACCCACTGTACCGAAGCATTTTGTTGAGAGTTGTACGACTTACATTGCAATACCGTGGTGTTGCACTTTCTGGAGTTTTTTTTTTTTTGGTTTTTAGGTCACTTGCTTTATCTAAGGTTATATTGGAAATTTGTTCAGCAGCTGTGACGTTACGATGGCCACAACATGTACAGTCCCTTTGAGCTTTCGGGCGTCAGTTTTGGACTCACTTGCCTAAGTTTGAGTTCAAGTTTATTCATTTGTCAGTGTTTACAGTCACTGAGCATTTAAGGCTATATCAGTGATTACAGCATGAAGAATGCTTCTTATCTTCAGTAAGGTTTATTTGTTAAATGGTGTTGAACCAAGTGTCATCATCTCTTGCAACATTGGAATTAAGGTATTTTGAAAATTAGTATTACTCATTTGTTGAGGATGGGGGAGATATCCAAGATGCCTCGGTCTGGGTATCTTCCCCACCCCATGGCCAATTATTCTTCATACCCATACTATACACAATCTCAAAGAAAATATATTGTAGCGAAACTCGACCCACCCCGCCCTGCTCTCACTTTGTGTCGAGTCTCTCGGCCCCGAACTCACTTACATGAAGTGAGTTCCGGCCGAGAGCCACGCCACAAAGCCAAACAAGGTCTAGCCATAGCACAGATTTGTTGTCGAGGGGTTAGTTACAAGTTCGCAATTTCAAACCGAAAATTAGTTAGCGTAATCAATCACCTAGAACCTCTACAAAATTATTCCAGACTACCCTGGCACCCGTGCTGTGCCGCTGTTCTCGGGCCGGACTCACTTACAATAAGTGAGCGCTTACCGAGAACCTCGCCACAACAGTCAACCAAGGAACAAACATCTTCCTATGATTCCAATCCACCCTTAAACCGTGTTTTGTGTTAAGATATATGTTAGGACTAGGACTCTGAAACAGAATAGGAATTAAAAATACAAAAATAAAACCAATTCCACTAAATTATTAGCAAATTTATTCACAAATCCCCAAATCGTCTCTACCCTCCCACAATTCAGCAGTACATTCAGATTTACATTCAAGTTGTACAGACCAACTCATTTCATTCACCCTTCAAGGTGAGATCATAATTCCTCATAAAATAGTTACGCCCCCTACTAAAGAGGGGGAAAAACCCTACAATCTGGCACTTATGCCGCCTTAAAATATGCACACCAGACTACATGACTACTACCCTTAACTAAAGAAGGGGAGTCCAAGATACGGCAATACCAAATATTTACTTTCACATGTCACCCAGCAGAAGGGTTACTTCATTATTTGTGACCCACCTACCCTCCTAAATATTGCTAAATATTCACTGAGGGTAGCGTTATCTCAGTATTCACGTCTACATTCAAGCTAATGCCATAAAAGGAGAGGGGGGGGGGGGGGGTACAATCCATCGGGCCACCGAAACTCGCCCCAAGCCGAAAGATCACGATTAGGCCATAGCATCCTATCGCAACAGCAATAAGATGCCCTGGATCAATCGTGAATAATCCTAGAACCAATTTAATATAGCCTTTTATAACATATTTCGGCCTACGGCGAGGATCGGTAAATTACATAAAATATGACCGGCCCCGGCAGGGTACAACTACGGAGAAATAAATATTCGACTCACCTATAGGAAGCTCCACACGGTTCTGATCCACTAGACTCCGATTCAGAATAATATAATATTGCAGACGCAATTATTTCGTGCGAAGTCAACACCGCCGAGCACGAGAAACTACATGTCTCTCACAATAGTGGTCAATGAAGTAAGAACCACTGATCCATAACGCTATCAGTTAATGATCAATGTAACAATTTAAGGCCACCTCAGAGTATTTTAGCACTTTCAATACTGAAGCGGGCAAACACACACTCGATATGTACACACAGACCCATACCTACATATATATAAAATATACATACATAGATATAGGCCACTGTGCACACACCGTGTGTGTGTCCCTTATTGTACAATTCCACTTTTTCTTACACCATCCCCACCCCGAGATTCAACGTCCCTGTTGAAAAAGATAGGAGAGGAAAAAGGAAAAGGGGAAAGATATATACACCCCTCCGCAAACAAAGGTAGTAGATTTTGTCATACTGGCCATTTAAAAAAAAATAGCCAGATAATTGCTAGTTGAATTGAAATAGTTGTTGGCTGAATAAAAGTAGTCGCTGGTTCCTCATAAAACACATAAATTTTTCTTCATAATTTCTATGTATTTTCGTTTTAAAAAAATTAATAAATCACTATTTAAATAATTCACCTTAAATCCATCCAACTGGGGTTCCGTTTAGGAAATCAGTCATAGCTTTAGGCCGAAATGAGTCCCCGACCAGCACAGACCCACGTACAGGGTCTGCACTGCCTGAAGCCGACGAGGTCATGCAACAGGAGATGTAAGCGTCAGATTGAGCTCATTCAAGCATAAAACGATGACAATATTTATAATGGTCCCATCTAGAACCCAGTTTAGTTCAAGGTTATCTTTCCAAAACAAAGGAATATTAAATCTTTTCTATTACAACTGAAAGTTCTCAAGGAACTCATCTCACTTTCTGGATGTAATGACCTTTATCAGGCACATACAATTCTTTTTATGTCATTTATTCTAAAGCATTCAGCTTTCACACAATTTCCCCGGGAAATTGGTAAGATTATTTGTAGAACCTTTATTCAACGGAGCACTGCTCCTCCAAGACCAAAGCAAGGTATTTTAGGTATTGACATTGACCCAGGTTATTCAAATGCACACCATCTCGTGCAAAATGTAAACGTGACACCTTAAATAAGGCTTTATAAAATACATTAGACCTTCTAAGTGTTTCGTAAAACTGGGTGACAGCCACCCTACGGAGTTCGTACACAATACCAGACACTCTGGTCTTCACACGAGGAAACAGTCCTAGAATGATAATTTTTTTAACGCCTTGGCGTAACAAATTCTCTAAAAGTCTTTCGACAGAAAGTTTAAAATGTGAAAAACAAAAAGTATCACAGTCAATGTCATTTTCGCCAACCTGCACAAGTACGGTCTCTGCACTCTCCACACAAATCCATTCAAGTTGTTGGATAGTTGCACCAGGAACACCATATGCTTCCAGCGATCTCAGACGTCCAGGTATTTCCCCTGACCATGCTGCAAGTTTTCTTATAAAGGAATGGCCCATTATTAAAGCCATAATGCTACAAGAAGAAAATTTACAACAGAACAGTATCTTTGTTCATACAATAATTCTACATAGATAAGATGAGGACCCAGCAACTAAAAAGGACAACCATTTCAATATTTCCCGAAAGATAATTTCTCCAACCAAGCTGACCCGTCAATTGATTTATTTTCTACCACGGACACATCTCTCGCGAAAAAAAAACAAAAAAATCCAATTATACTTGGCACCGGTGCCTTAACTTCCATAACTCTTATATTCCGAATCATACCCTAACATATAACTCTCACCGCCCTCCATACACACACGCACGAAAACCCCCCAATTATTAACATCCCAACCCTCCTGCGTACCGAAATAAAAAAACAAACCGGTCAGCGGGTTTAAGAAAAATCTTAACAGGTATAGAAATTTGACGACCACACTTGTATTTGCCATTTCCAACAGCCAATAAAAAAAAAACCAATTTCTCGGAACCAATACAATACGGCAACTCCCCACACCAGGGAAATGACGCAATTTAAAATAATGCAACAAAGCTCGTATTATGGACAAGCCAATAATGCTCATCTATCCATTATCTACATGAAAATTTGGTTCCACACTAAATACACTTCAAAGGCAGCACCACCTCGGAGGCCAATACATAAGCGCTAAATATAATATCAAATTTTTACATTTTATTGCGCTCAACAAAATATATATATATTCAGGCCCCCGAGAACTGCCACTTAACTCAAATACCAAGTGTGGTGTCAGGCAGAGAGAAAGAAAAAAAATACTTAATAAAAAACAAAGTCTTGAGAACCTAGTCGACGTGGTCGCCGGAGGGTACGACCACGCCTACTAGTCGGAGCTTCCCCGTCGAACGTCTCTCTCCCCTCAGGATCTCCCACCGAGGGCCGGTCAACATTACTCTCGATAGGACTATCAGGTGTGGGAGCAATGGGGGCACCCAAATTTAAATTACGTGAAAAACACTTCTTCAACCGGTTGAAATGTACAACCTGGGGTTTACCTCCTCCGACGCGAACCACAAGGTAATTTGCGTCCGAGAGTTTGCTTTTTATGATGTAGGGACCAACCCAAAATTTTGCAAATTTTGAGGTCTGACCTTTATTTACTCTAGGTAAATAAAGCCAGACCCTATCCCCAATGGTAAAAGGTTTGCCGAAAACTCGCTTGTCATATATTTTCTTTCTTCTCTTAATCTCGGATTCACATTTCAACGAGACCAATTGAAATATTTGGGCTAGACGACTTTCCAAATCGCTAACATATTGAGAGGGAGCCTAATCCCTATCAGGAATCTTACCAGCGATTAACTCTGTAGGTAAAGTAATTTCTCTACCAAACATGACACTAAAGGGAGTAAACCCAGTCGTCTCATGTTTGGCACTTCTATAGGCCATCATGGCGAATGGAAGATAGTATTCCCAGTCGCCATGATTATCCTCTACAAAGCAAGCTAACATAGCCGCCAAAGTTCTATTAAACCTCTCAACTTGGCCATCACTTTGGGGCATATAGGGAGAGGTACGAGTCTTTTTAATTTCAAAATAGCGGCAAACTTCCTGAAACAAATCAGATTCAAAATTTGACCCCTGGTCTGAATGAATAAATTTTGGCATTCCGTACCGACTAATCCACTCTCGAATTACCACATCGGCTACTGTACTTGCCCTTTGATTGGGGATAGCAAAAGCCTCCGTCCATTTGGAGAAATAATCTGATATAACTAAAATGTAAATATTACCCTGAACGGATTCAGGTAATGGCCCCAAAATATCCAAAGCAATTCGTTCCATAGGCTCCGAAACTTTATCTGTTACCATAGGAGCTCGACTGGTCTTGCCCGGTGGCTTACGACACTGACAATTCGGACAAGACTGAACCCAGAGTTCTACATCCCGACGCAAACCTATCCAAAAGAAACGCTCTCGAATTTTAGAATATGTCTTATGAATGCCCAAATGTGCACCCACTAAAGAGTCATGATGCTCCTTACATACCTGACTTCTTAAGTCTTTTGGGACCACCCATAAAAATTTGCTGGGGGACCCTATTTGTGTCCACTCTCGAAGAAGAATGTCATTTTCCACTAAAAATTGTTCCCACTGACTCACATACCTCTGAAGCTCCGGGGATTCTCCTTTTAATTTCTCAAGTCCAGGTTTCTCGCCCGTTTTCTTCATTTCGAGAAATTTTTTAATAAGGGGATCAGCCCCCTGACTTTCCTTAGTCAATTGAATTGCAGACTCAAACTCAACAGTGTTAATATCATGTTTGTTACAGGAAGGAATCCTACTCAGTGCATCTGCGTTCTTATGTTGTTCACCGCGACGATGAACCGTCATAAAATCGAACCCACTGAGATATTCCAGCCAACGCGCCACCTGCCCAACCGGTTCCTTAAAATTAAACAACCACTGCAGGGACCCATGGTCGGTTCGCAGCGTAAAATGCTTGCCAATGAGGAAATGTCTAAAGTGTTTAACACTTTTAATTACTGCCAGTAACTCCTTCCTAGTAACACTATAATTTCTCTCTTGTTGGGAATGAGTTTTACTGAAATAAGCTATTACTTGCTCCTTGCCTTCTATAATCTGTGACAAAACCGAACCAGAGGCAAAATCACTCGCATCCGTGTCAAGAATAAATTCGTGCTCAAAATTTGGGTAAGCCAAAATTGGACTTTGACACAATTTGTCTTTTAATATCTCAAAAGCCTCCTGTTGGGCCTCGCCCCAAACAAATTTTTCATTCTTACGAGTCAATTTGGTCAAAGGACTAGCCAAAGTAGAAAAGTGTGAGACATATTTTCGATAATACGCGGATAACCCGATAAAACTTCGAAGATCTTTCAAGCAAGTCGGAACAGGCCAATCTTTTACGCGCGCAATTTTCTCCGGGTCAGCTGACACACCCGACGCGGAAACAATGTGACCTAAATATGAAACCTGACGTCTAAACAACGCACACTTAGAAGGTTTCAATTTTAATCCTGCAGACCTTATTCTAGTAAAAACCTCTTGTAATCGTTCAATATGCTCCTGGAAAGACCGCGCATATATGATGACGTCATCAAGATATATGAGACAAGTCTTCCAGTGTAGCCCTTTGAGAACTAGCTCCATGAGCCTCTCGAAGGACCCAGGAGCGCCACAGAGCCCAAAAGGGAGGACCGTGAATTGATAGAGCCCAACGCCAGTAGTAAAAGCCGTTTTCTCCCGGGCATCAGGAGTTAGCTCCATTTGCCAGTATCCAGAAGCCAAATGTAGAGTGGAAAACCACTGTGCCCCCGCCATACCCTCTAAACTCTCATCTATACGGGGCAAAGGATAGGCATCTTTTTTTGTAATGGCATTTAATTTATGGTAGTCCACGCAGAAACGAAAACTATTGTCTTTCTTTTTAACTAAAACTATAGGAGCCGCCCAAGGACTAGAGGAAGGTTGAATTACCCCTTGCTTAAGCATAACATCTATCTGCTGCTCAACCTCGCACCTTTTGTGAAAAGGGAGCCGATATGCCCGCTGTTTAATAGGAAGATGGTCACCCGTACAAATATCATGCCGAATGAGATCAGTGCGGCCCAAATCACCTTCGAACTGTATAAATACGTCGTGGTTCTTCTCTAAAAAATCATTGACCTGTTCCGCTTGATTTCCAGTCAAAACCGCTCTGTCATAGGTTTGTAACAAAGAGAACTTCCCATCATCCGAAGGGGAAGCCTCCTTAATTTGTTCACCTAAAATGTCAACATTCTCAAGAACAGCCACAGACTCACCACCTTTTAACTTTTGAGGGGTCTGAGAAACATTTATCAGCCTAACAGGAACTTCCGGCTGACTAACATCAACAACACTTCGTCCCAACATTAATCCGTGATGACCTTTCATGAACCCTGGGTCGGGTTCACACAGGCTCTGTCCAACCGGTGGACCGTCAACTCGGCCCTGCACTATAACTTCAGAAAAGGGAGGTACTGTCAATCCCTCAATCAATAATACGTGAATTTTATCATTTTCTTTCAAAAACTCAAGGGAAAATTTAACCCCTTGGATCATAACAGTTTTGTCCGGCAAAGAAATCACTGAATTAGTTTTATTCATAAAGTCAATTCCCAGAATTGCATCAAAGGACAGATTAACCACGTAAAATGTTTGAACATATTGATACTTACCAACAGTTACAGGCAAATCCACCAACCCCTTTAAATCAAGGGGCTGCCCATTCGCCCCCAAAACACTACGAGGAGCCTCTCTAACTCGAGACTGCTCAATACCTAAAGTTTCATGCAACACTCTGGTACTGATTAAGCTTACCGCTGAACCAGTATCCAGTAGGAACTTAACATTTTCATTCAAGACCTTAAGAGTCAGATAACTATGACCGATACTCTCTGATGGGAGGGTCCTTTCTATCACAGACTGAGGTTCGACCCCTACCTCAGTCTTTACCCGTTTAAATCCTGATTGTTATCTAAATTGGACCTATGGGACCAGTCACCTTTACCTCTACCTCTATTCCTACCTCTACCATTTCCATAACCACCTCGGCCCAAACGACCTCTATAAAAACTATCCCTATCCTGACCACGATCCTGCCTGAAAAGTTCTTCTCGCAATTTATTTTGCTCAACCTGCATTTCTTTCAATTGTTCCTGCAAACTTTCGACCGCCTGGGTTAATGCACCAATTTCACTAGAAATTTCCGATTCCCCAACTACACCAACTGAAGAAGGTACCTCTACCTTCTTGTACGACTCCTCATCTAAAGCAGCACGCACTGCCGCATCAAGGGTTTCAGGCTTAGCCCTCAACACTTGCATCCTAACTTCATTGTCCGTCAACGCGGAAATAAAACTATCCTTACTCAAGTCATCCCTAACATCGAGGGGAACCCCTGGATACGCCTTTCTCACCAAGCGTCTAATACTTCCCGCTAACTCAGGCAAAGTCTCTTGCTGTGACCTACGTCTAGACCTTAATTGGGCCCTATATATTGCAGTCCCCTTAAATGGATCAAAACGATCGCGCAAACTCTGCATAACTCTATGAGAATTGGATTTGATTTCCGGGTCCAAATCTTCATAAAACTGCAAGGCAGCGCCCCTTAAAGATACCACTAAAAATTGACGAGCCCGGTCTTCAGACCACTGGTTAATCCCAACACATTTCTCAAAATGGGATAACCAATCAGCTACACTGGTGGTTCCATTAAACGTATCGGGCGTAACAATCGGTTTACGTGGATAAGCTTGCTCACCATGCCTATCGTCAGACTGTATAACTCTTGCCCCATGCTGATGTCTAGGCAAACTCGATACTTTCGGATTCTCCCCAGGAATTTTCTTAGGTTGAACCACCCTGGGCAATCCCATCATATCAACCGCACGCCCTGCAGAAGTTCGACGCACAGAGGCCCCTGTCGAAACCGTCCCAGGTGTATCAAAGATTGCAGCGTAATCCTCCGTTTGGTCACCTAACTCAACAATAGAATTCTGCAATTCGTCACTCAACTGTTGACATTTCAACATAACTTCATCAACCTTATTAAACTTCCCATCAGGGGTAGGATTAGGAGTAGGAGGAATATTACGTAATTTCTTCGATCTAGCACCTTTGGAGGTCATATCAGCGGTCAAGGCCTCCGAGGCATACATATAATCACCTAGCTCTTTACTAATTCCACTAGCCATTTTATATATATGTAAGGACCACACCCCCAACAATTACATTAATTCACAACAAGGAGTCCAATTTTAGTCCTACAACATTCCCAACAAATTATGGTCACTAGGATATAAATATCTCGGATTCAATCACACAACCCTTCAATCCAAAACGTTGGTTCAAATTTACTCTGCCAAACCAAATTTAATCGGTTAAAATTATATTCTGTTGAAAATAAAAATTTATCTTGTCGAATACAAAAATTATCCTGTCGAATACAAAAATTATCCTGTCGAATACAAAAATTATCCTGTCGGCGACGCCAAAAATCTGTAGCGAAACTCGACCCACCCCGCCCTGCTCTCACTTTGTGTCGAGTCTCTCGGCCCCGAACTCACTTACATGAAGTGAGTTCCGGCCGAGAGCCACGCCACAAAGCCAAACAAGGTCTAGCCATAGCACAGATTTGTTGTCGAGGGGTTAGTTACAAGTTCGCAATTTCAAACCGAAAATTAGTTAGCGTAATCAATCACCTAGAACCTCTACAAAATTATTCCAGACTACCCTGGCACCCGTGCTGTGCCGCTGTTCTCGGGCCGGACTCACTTACAATAAGTGAGCGCTTACCGAGAACCTCGCCACAACAGTCAACCAAGGAACAAACATCTTCCTATGATTCCAATCCACCCTTAAACCGTGTTTTGTGTTAAGATATATGTTAGGACTAGGACTCTGAAACAGAATAGGAATTAAAAATACAAAAATAAAACCAATTCCACTAAATTATTAGCAAATTTATTCACAAATCCCCAAATCGTCTCTACCCTCCCACAATTCAGCAGTACATTCAGATTTACATTCAAGTTGTACAGACCAACTCATTTCATTCACCCTTCAAGGTGAGATCATAATTCCTCATAAAATAGTTACGTCCCCTACTAAAGAGGGGGAAAAACCCTACAATCTGGCACTTATGCCGCCTTAAAATATGCACACCAGACTACATGACTACTACCCTTAACTAAAGAAGGGGAGTCCAAGATACGGCAATACCAAATATTTACTTTCACATGTCACCCAGCAGAAGGGTTACTTCATTATTTGTGACCCACCTACCCTCCTAAATATTGCTAAATATTCACTGAGGGTAGCGTTATCTCAGTATTCACGTCTGTACATTCAAGCTAATGCCATAAAAGGAGAGGGGGGGGGGGGTACAATCCATCGGGCCACCGAAACTCGCCCCAAGCCGAAAGATCACGATTAGGCCATAGCATCCTATCGCAACAGCAATAAGATGCCCTGGATCAATCGTGAATAATCCTAGAACCAATTTAATATAGCCTTTTATAACATATTTCGGCCTACGGCGAGGATCGGTAAATTACATAAAATATGACCGGCCCCGGCAGGGTACAACTACGGAGAAATAAATATTCGACTCACCTATAGGAAGCTCCACACGGTTCTGATCCACTAGACTCCGATTCAGAATAATATAATATTGCAGACGCAATTATTTCGTGCGAAGTCAACACCGCCGAGCACGAGAAACTACATGTCTCTCACAATAGTGGTCAATGAAGTAAGAACCACTGATCCATAACGCTATCAGTTAATGATCAATGTAACAATTTAAGGCCACCTCAGAGTATTTTAGCACTTTCAATACTGAAGCGGGCAAACACACACTCGATATGTACACACAGACCCATACCTACATATATATAAAATATACATACATAGATATAGGCCACTGTGCACACACCGTGTGTGTGTCCCTTATTGTACAATTCCACTTTTTCTTACAATATCTACTCTCCATTCTGAAACTACAGACTGCAAAATCTGGGAAATTGAAAGCAAAGAAAAATCAGTCGTAGTTGGGAGAAGATACTCAAGTTGCCTTGCCTGGATATCTCTTCCTCCCCCCCCCCCCCCCCCAAGGCCGAGCACACTTTATATACAGGTATTTTATTGAGAATATATCTTCTCCATTTTTGAGGCATAGAATCCCATAAGTTGTTCACAAAAATGTGCAGTCATAGATGGGAAGGAGAAAGATACCCAGGGTACTTGAGTCTGGGTTCTTACACCCAGTCGAGAAGACTCTATACATTTCAATTAAAATCCAATTTAATTTCATCCTGAGAGTGAAAAATAGAAATTATTTTTAGTCATGGGTGGTGGTGGTGTAGATACCCAGGGTGGGGGAAGATACCCATCAGTTGAAAATTGATACAATATTGCACTGAGCTGGCTGTCAACTGTCAATGGGTGTGGTGACTTTTTTGTTAACTTTTCACCACTGTGCAGCAAAATAACTCAACCCTGGCAATAGTATCGGATTTAAATTTAAAAAATATTCTAATTTAGATCAAATTCTTGGATCATTTTGAAAAATACTGCAATAAACTGAACTAAAAAAATTTTGTAAGAGGGAGGATGTCTCTAAAATGAAATTCCTGACTATACTACAATACTAACTAATTTTTACTAATATTATCAGAATTGTACATTTAATGAAATATACATATTCACGGATATTAAAATATCAACACTAAAAAACTTAAGGTAATACTTCGGAGGCCAAACTTTTCAAATGATCATGCTCATATAAGCTTCAAAACGTCACATAATTGTTTGACATGCCTGAAGTGATATAGAAAGCACTTTTTTTTACAATTTGGCCTTCGATTTTAAATTTTCAAAAAGGGATACATACATACATAAATTATTAACCCCCTGCAGGGAAGGGATATAGTGAAAAGTTCCACCTGACTGGTCATCTTTCCATCCTTCCATCCATCCATTCATCCATCCATCCATCCATCCATCCATCCATCCATCCATCTGTCTGTCCATCTATTTTTCTTTCCTTCCATCTGTAAGTTTATGCGATAACTTGAACAGTAAATATCAGATTTTAATTAATTTTGGTGCACTGCTTTATATTAACAATGTCTTGGACAAGTTCGATCATCACCATCATTCGGTGAAAATTAAGTTATTGCCCTGTTGTTGGGTGAAATTTTTCTGAAATTTCATTGCTTATTCAATAACTTCAACAGTAAACCTCAGATTTCAATGACATTTGATATACTGCTTTATAGCAACATTGTCTTGAACAATTTTGGACTCCATGGCAGTTTGTAAAAAATGAAAGAGTTACTGCCCTTTGTAAAAAATTGTTGAATTTTGCTCGAAATTTCATTGTTTATGCAATAACTTTAATAACAGTAAACATCTGATTTCATTTATTTTTAATATGCTGCTTTGTATTTATAATGTCTTTGACAAGTTAAAAAATTATGATGACATCTTGTGAAGGAGTTATTGCACTTTATTGGTTCTGTTTTACTTTATTTGTTATTGTTTATGTGATTATTTGAAAAGCAAACATTAAATTGAATCTATTCTGTCACTTTGGAAATTTAGGTATGGAAGTAAGGGAAAAGGTCTCATCCACATTAACCGATTATGTGTGAATTATGAAAAATTAAGTTCATATTGAGTATGGAAGTTTATAACTTAATAACATAACTGCCATAACCAGCCAATACTTCTCACAAAAAATCGCAATTCAGTTTTTATTTTGTTTTAATTTTTTTGTAAAAAATATTGCTCATGACCCCTGATTGGAACAAGCTAATCTCTGATATGTGTCAACTTTATGATGATGATTTACAAGTGTGTGTATATTTGGGGTATGTGGATACATTTTAAGAGATAAAATAAACACAAACAAATATAAACTCACCTGTTAGTTACACAAACTGTATTGGTAATTATGAACATATATTTGACAGGTGACATCTTAATGCCTTACACACTGCTGTCAAAATATCATAATTTCAAGCTGCATTTTTTCTCATTATGCAACAAGGAATTTACCCAATTCATTCTTGTTTGACAGGGCTCAATCACAAACAAGATTGAATTTGGCTAAATTCCTCATAGCCTTATGGAAAATATTTGCAGCTTAGGCCATACAAAGTTGATTGTTTCTTAGGCCATTTTTTCCAAAAAAGCATGTGGGTGGGCAGTCTTTTTTTTTCATTTTATTTCTCCCCGAGAGGTTGTTTGTGGTAATTTGATCCCCCACCCAAACTCCTGGTGAACCACGCAAAATTTCGCAAATATATTGGTTATTCACTGTAGGGGTGTTGGGTCATAAATGAAGTGGGGTTTGAATGTTTGTTTTTTCAGTGAAACGTGAAAATTATGATACAGGACGAAATGCCTCGTGGGTGAAACGTCTTGGGATGAAACGTCTCTGGGACAAATCAAATGTCGAAGTGCCAACTTTCAGAGATTTATTTTACCAAAAAAAAAAAAAATCCTTTCACAACCTGCCTAATAAAATCGTGAATCGCAATTTTTCCTCATTATATTCAAAATTATCACAACCCATTTGAATGGGCAGTTCATCCATAAATCATATTTTTCGGAAATCTGAAAATGAAATACAAAACGAATGTTTGCGTGCTTTTGTTAACCAATTCGACCACACATACCTGCCTATATGCGATTTATTTTCAACTGTGACTGTTACTTTTATATCAAGCAACGGTTACTATTAGTTATCCAATTATCCTGCATCTCAAATGCATTTATTTACATTAACTGGGAAACTCGTAATGGTTTCAAATAACAGTACACAAATTCACAATGACGGCCATTTACAATACAAATGTTACTAAAACTAAATGCCAGGAGACTGTGTTCCATTCAACATAGCACCTGACTTTGCAGACTTTCTGAGGGTTTGTGCGAATCAAACGTGGTGCGAATCGACCATTCCCCTTTGTGACTGTTTGTTGTCAGATTGAAAGACACCTTCCTTCTTGCTGTCATTATGACTTACCTTTTACAGAATAAAACACTTTCTGTCGTGAATGTTGCTAAAACCCACCCACTTTATTAAAGTATGATGTAGAAAAAGCTTGAAGTGTGTTAATTTAAAATTCGCCAACACATCAATATCGATTTACCGAAATGAGTACAATATCTCAATTTTTTTTTTAAAGATTTTTTGGTGTCATAAAAAGGTTGCAAGCGCAGCAAAAATGACCATGCGTGCAGGCCTGAGAAACAGAGGTTCTTTTTTTATGGCCTTAAAAGTTTGGTTTTCTGACATCAGTATGCAGAAGGTTAATTTACATTCTGTTTTAACAAAACTATATATTTGCTGGCAACTTGCTCTTTTTCAGATTGTCTTTCATCCTGAATTTCTTAGTTCTACTAACCCATTGTTTGGTTTGGATTATGAGGAATTTGTTCGTGGATGTCACTTGGGAGTTTTTCCATCCTACTATGAGCCATGGGGATACACGCCTGGTAGGAGATTAGCATACTTCACATTTCATCTCATAATAATTGCTTTTGTCCATTTAAATAGCCATTACATAAAATCTTTTATTGTGCATGTGTGATAAAAGTGTATAAGGCCCTACAAAGACCTCCTGTTTCTCAGGCCACTTTTTTGTAAAATTGCATGTGGGCAGGTGTCTTTTTTATGTTTTATTTTTGTAATTATTTCTTTCGCATCAAAAGTTCATGTTCTTGGTTTGTTTTATGTTTTAGCCTCATAATCTATAGAATAGCACGGGTGGTGGTGTATTTCGTCCCTTGAGTGCAAGAAGCCTTTGCATTGCTTTAGCCTTGCAAAGCCTTGTTGGCAAGTTGTTGCCCTCAAGGGACAAACTTATCAATATTATTATACCTTAGGTAAAATGTTGGACATAAACCCATTAATTTTTATTTTTTTATGTTTGCATTGGTTATAAAATGAGATCCAAAAGGACCATGCTCCATGCATAGGGCCTGAGAAGCAGATTCTTAACTTTCTTAGGCATTACATGAAATCATTTATTGTGCACGTGTGAAACAAGTCAGTAATCCAAGGTCATTTGCATTTTACACATATTGGGACTGAATGATTTTTGTTTTGTATTGCAGTGTATATAAGTAACAGAGTCTTCTGTTGAATATCAAATTTGTACTTGAGTTATTGAAAATATTTTGTGTGGCATAAGTGTGCTGAAGAAGCCTGCAGCAGTGAATAAACAATTGGCAGTCTGACGTATTTTATTTTGATCTGGTTTGCTTGGATAAACAGCATCTTGAACATTTCCCTGTTTAACTCTTTGCCTGCTGTAGGTTGACTTTCCTGTCCAGTACAAAAATATCGAGCTTGTTCCTATGAGGGGGTCACATGATATGGTTTTGTTGAGATTTGTTTTAAAAATTTGAACAAACAATAATTAAAATAATAAATTTTGATATCCTGTGTGTTGGGTAAAGGGATAATTCTGGCTCTTGTTAAAAAATAAATGCCTACAAATAGGAGTGGTCCTCTTATCAATGATTTCTTGCTGCCAGACTTGATCATATTTTTAACAAATCTCGTCATGGCTGCTCTGCTGCATTCACAACTTGGTTTTATAAGAAATTGAAAAAAGTACTTTTTAAATTTTCCTTTATATGAAGTTTCTTAGTTGTACTAATCAATTGTTTGGTTCAGATTGTGATTAATTTGTTGCATACTGCACATTTTAACTCATAATAATTCCTTTTTGCCATTCACTATAGCCATTACCTTTTATTACACATGTATCATATAAACACATCAACTCAAACTCATTTGTATTTTATGCATGTTAACTGTATGTCATCATGAACTGGGACTGAACAATTTTTAGCTGCGACTAGCATCTCAATAAGTGGCAATGTCGGTCTGTCGGTCTGTAGGTCTGTCGGTCTGTCTGTGACCAACGAGTTTCAAAACTCAATAACTTTTGAAATACTTGATGGAATGACTTTATATTTGGCATGTAAGTGTATCTTATTGATATCTAGCCACTGTTCAATGCATGTGTTGTTCCAAATATTTTTCTTGGAGTTATGGCCCTTGATGAACTTAGAATTTTGTGAGATTGCACCACCCGTTGCAGCTACGGCGTCGATGTCGCGATTTTTATACCAGATGACTTTGAATTTTTCATGAAATCAAGTCATGGATGTATTGCGGCAGCTATGACTTGAATTTATAAGAAACTAGTTAAACCACCCAACATTTCTTGTGATA
Organism: Pictodentalium vernedei; assembly: GCA_031216915.1. Taxonomy (NCBI): domain Eukaryota; kingdom Metazoa; phylum Mollusca; class Scaphopoda; order Dentaliida; family Dentaliidae; genus Pictodentalium; species Pictodentalium vernedei. Next base: position 241,068,422 of record CM062289.1, read on the forward strand.
AAAAAATGCTGGTAACTGTGACATTTGAAGGTAGCTTTGGTTTGTTTTCTCGTACAGTGGTGGTATTTTTCCTTTGAATTGACAGTAAGTGAATTAGCTTACCTCATTAATGTCTGTATGAATGGATATACCTGATGAACGAAACTCCCTCAAATTGTGCTAAACTCTATGAAGGCATAATGGAAGGGATCAAAACCCATCCCATGTAACTCCTTGTGCAGAATTACCCCAAAATTCCAAATTATAGCTCCATATCTTGAGCACAAAGGCAGAGAGAGAGAGAGAAAGACAGAGAGAGGGCAACAATCACTTTTATAAATAAGATTCTCAAGAAAATATTAAACGGGTTGAATGTTAATAGTGGACTTTTTGAACTCGGCAGATGTGGCGGACTTCTTGCACATGTAATTCCATAGATTTCCTCTGGCATATTTGGTTTGTAAATTAACCTCTTTTTATACGCCCGTTTGAAAAACGGGACGTATTATAGTATGGCGTTGTCCATCCGTCTGTCTGTCTGTCCATCCGTCCGTCCATCCGTCCGTTTGGTTTCCGAACAATAACTTTAGTATTTGTTTTCCGATCGGCTCCAAATGTGGTATGTGGTTTAATCACAACAAAATACAGGTCAAGTTCGAATATGGGGTCGGTCCGAACATTTTTCGCCTGAATTATGGCCCCAGTTGGACTTAGAATTCGTCAAATATTTGGTTTCCGGATGATAACTTTAGTATTTGTTTTCCGATCGGCTCCAGATTTGGTATGTGGTTTAATCACAACAAAATACAGGTCAAGTCCGAATATGGGGTCGGTCTGAACAATTTTTGCCTGAATTATGGCCCCTGTTGGACTTAGAATTCTTCGTCAAATATTTGGTTTCCGGATGATAACTTTAGTATTTGTTTTCCGATCGGCTCCAAATGTGGTATGTGGTTTAATCACAACAAAATACAGGTCAAGTTCGAATATGGTGTCGGTCCGAACATTTTTTGCCTGAATTATGGCCCCAGTTGGACTTAAAATTCGTCAAATATTTGGTTTCCGGATGATAACTTTAGTATTTGTTTTCCGATCGGCTCCAGATTTGGTATGTGGTTTAATCACAACAAACTACAGGTCAAGTCCGAATATGGGGTCGGTCTGAACAATTTTTGCCTGAATTATGGCCCCTGTTGGACTTGGAATTCGTCAAATATTTGGTTTCCGGATGATAACTTTAGTATTTGTTTTCCGATCGGCTCCAAACTTGGTATGTGGTTTAATCACAACAAAATACAGGTCAAGTTCGAATATGGGGTCGGTCTGAACAATTTTTGCGCCTGAATTATGGCCCCTGTTGGACTTAGAATTCTTCGTCAAATATTTGGTTTCCGGATGATAACTTTAGTATTTGTTTTCCGATCGGCTCCAGATTTGGTATGTGGTTTAATCACAACAAAATACAGGTCAAGTTCGAATATGGGGTCGGTCTGAACAATTTTTGCCTGAATTATGGCCCCTGTTGGACTTAGAATTCTTCGTCAAATATTTGGTTTCCGGATGATAACTTTAGTATTTGTTTTTCGATTGGCTTCAAACTTGTTAGTCCTTTTCTCAAATTTAGTCATTTCACAAAATCACTGATTTCAAAGTCTGACCGTAACATATATATGTATGCCAGTATAAATTTCTCGCACTCTAAAAAAATTGCAAATGTGTTAAAATGGTACAATTTGAACAGTTCACGGGCGTATGATGCAATGCCCAGCGGTGCTCTTGTTCTTGTTTTTTATCACACAATAAAGGCTGCGTTCGATTTTCAGACTTTTAATGCACTTAATTCCATAGTTATGTCCCTTGATTGTGGTAAAACTTTTTTTTTTGGTTTCTGTATGATCAATTTACTTCGCTTTGAGAGATTCATTTCAAATTTGACAGTTTTTGGGGAAAACAACAAATGAAAGCTATGTTCAATTTTAAGATTTCTAGTTCTCATAATTCCATAATTATATACAACCTTGTATGTGAGTATTGCAGTAGGTTTTTATGATTGCACATAACTTTAAATTATTTTGGGTTTCCTCATAAGGGTAGGTTGGTGAGTGGATTAGGGCATTAGTGTCCTCCTCTTGTACACTTTGGGGACTCCCCCTGCCACATTCATGGAAATAAAGAACTACTTGAAGGTCAAATGCAGTGTATATGTGCTATTTATATTTTGGTGTCTAATAATTATTAGGTATCTTTTAAAATATATAAGGAATGATCACTTGTTACTGTCTATTTCTTGAGTTATAAACCCCAAAAAACAAAGGCCAAACTGTGTAAATGGGGAGCCCATTTACACAGTTTGGATTTGTTTTTTGGGGTTCATAACTCAAGAAATAGACAGAAACAAACGACCATTCCATATAATTAAACTTGAGGGGCAATAAAATTTAAACCCTCTCTACTTTGCGGAGTTGAAATAAAAACCAGGTCGCATCATGCTTCCTACTGATAACTGAATAAAAAAGGCATAGTTTTCTAAAATTTTGTTTGAAATAACGATACATTTCACTGAAACATGGTCTTGTGTCATCAATAATTTTATTGACTAATAAATTGTGTAAGTTAAAAAGGAACGTCATAGGCCATGCCCACAGAAAACTTCTATCTCCTTTTCCAATTGATGGGGGGGGGGGGGGGGGGGGTGGGGGGGGGGGGGGGGGGTGCTGTCATTCAAAGCAACACTGAATTAAATTTAATTCTGATTTTGACCATTTCCTGAGAAATTGAAAACACAGTTTGTAAATGTGCAGTCCGATATAAAACAGATGACATGAAATTGGTTGAACTTTGTTTCAGAAAGAGCTCATTCAGGCTATTTATAAATTGGAAAGTTTTGTTGATGTGAGTTTCGTTTTTGGATTATTATGACCGGCCATTGTTTACATTTCATTTGGGTGTAACTATGCATGCAGACGATCATCTATTGCATATAAACAACTTGAACATTGAATAAAAAGCATGATAAGGTTTTCATTGTTAAATTTTGTTTTGAAAGTCTTTTTTAATATGATGAGGTAATTACTTTTCATGTTGAAACAATATGAGCGTGCAGGGGTTTTTTTCCATTCACACTGTGCAACGTAATCTTTAAGACAGACATTGAGTAGCATGGTTTAGAGCAGGCCTAAATATGTTTTTTTCGGTTCATTGTGTTATGAAAAAAAAAAAGAATTACTTGAGCCAATCATTTTGCCTGAAAATGCATGAACAGAAAAAACGTTTAATTATATCATTATAATTTTGGACCAGTTTCCTCTTAACACTTCTTTACCAATCACCTCTCTCCTTGTGCCGGTGGATAAATATTGAAGCATGAAGATTGTATTTGTAATATTGTGGTTGCTTTTAGGAAAATTTTATAATAATCATTTACTGTGAATCCTAGTGACCCTGTTTTTTCATTGCTAGAAAAGTTGAAACTTCTTATAGGAGCTTTTCTTTTGGTTACACTGTCCATCCATTTCTTTGAATTAGTCCATATGAGGTTGTTCAAAATATTGCATACCTGGGTTGTGTCCTTGGGCAAGTCACTTTAACCCGGTTGCCTACATGGGGGCACGGTGACGCCGTGTATTTAGGTGTAGTGCTCATTTGGTGGTGCACATGTCTTCAACTGCTGTAACCCTGCTAGACCAGGGCTTGAACAGAGTTAGAATGTTGAGCTGACAGTTGCTCGTCGATGCTCGGTGGTTCTCTCCTGGTACTCCAGCTTCATCCACCCGTAAAACTGTCACGGTCACGATTATCTCTTAATTAAATAACCCTGTTAATTAAATATAATTTCCAAACACCTAACCATTTACAATCCCTTCAGTACAAATTTGATATGTCAATTGCATGTAGGTTATAGAGTAAACTCCTGTTAATTGAATGAAAAATCTTCTAATGTGCCAAGAAATTACCCTGATAATCACCAGATTCCCCTTATTTATTGACCTATTTGGTCTTATACATCCAGTAAGGCATTGAATCTAATATATCTTGTTTGACAGAGCTCATTAAGATATGATAGAATAAATCTTAGTTCATCTCTAGAATAAAGGAAAGTGATCACATCCCTTTTAATTGAATACTCCAGTTAATTGAATATTTTTTTACTGGTGCAGTGGCTATTCAATTAACAAGAATCCACTGGATTACCCAAAACAGTAACCTCAACATGTGTACAAATTGAAGTAATTCCTCACTTCTATAATTGAGTGCAGCTTTGAAAATCTCCCTTTATGAATTTGCTTGTGTGTGAAGCTTTGCTATTCTCAATAGAGATTTGTATTTAGTCTTGACATTGTTACTTGTATAGGAGAAAATATATGCTTGATGTAAGATAAAGTGGAGAACAGAAAACAATGAATATTTGACATTATTCACTATTATCTGTAAATTACAGCTGAATGTACTGTGATGGGTATACCTAGTGTTACTACAAACCTATCGGGATTTGGATGTTTTATGCAGGAACATATAGCTGATCCCAAAAGTTATGGTATTTACATAGTGGATAGGCGATTTAAATCTCCTGATGAAGCAATAAATCAGTTAGTTCAGGTAAGTACATGTACTGTATCTCATTAGAACACTGGATAGGTTCGCACTTACAGGAGGGAGTCCTACAACGACCACTTTGTCCATCAGTCTGTGCATGTGTTCAGTGTATCTATCAAACACATGACAATGCTTTGCCCTAGGATCAGGAAACTTCACAGGTAAACTGCCTAGGAAAAGGGATGAACCACATTGATTTAGGGAACAAAAAGTTCAAGGTTACAAGGTGCTCCAGCTGAAAACACTTTCCATGCTCTAATTCGAGAATGCGTTTGCCTAAGATCATTTGCAGGGGCTCAGTGATGGTCTCCATCACAAAAGTATCTAATTTTACATGGCATCCGTTCTTGGTTTTCTTACATTGCACACAGTTTTTTGTCCTTCAGTTGTCTTTCTTGTCACTACCTTCTGCAGGGAGTACTATAGAAACATCCAAGTTCAAACCACACAAACTATATTTACAATAGTACTGGGTAGTATCAGAATAACTGAAAACCATGATATTGTGAGTATTAAGGCCCCACAAAGTAGATCTTCTGTTTCTCAGGTTATTTTTTTTTGTAAAATTGCATTGGCCCTTTTTCGCTCACCGAAGTGAGCTTAACTTATCACTTGCCGTCCGTCGTCGTCGTCGTCTTCAGTCGTCGTCGTCCGTCATGAACTTTACATTATCGACTACTCCTCCCAAACTACTGGATGAAATTGAACCATATTTGGTGTGCATGTTTCCCATCATATGTCAATTCAACCTTGTACAAATAAACTTGCCGCACTCACAGGGGGCACCACAAGGGGCATAACTCTGATAGCACCCATGAATTTCTTTCCAAAATTCCAAAAAATCTTCTTATTCAGATCCACCAGGCAGAATTCTTTCGTATTTGGTATACATCATTTTTAGAAGGGGGGTCAGATTCAAGTTTGTTCAAATCGGCTCCCTGGATTCATATTTGGGCTCACTATAGAAGCCTGAATTTGAACTTAGTGCATTTCGGGCAAATTTCTTAAAAATCTTTTTCTCCAGATCCAGCAGGCAGAATCTTTTGATATTTGTATGCAACATTGTGGGGTGGATCCGATTCAAGTTTGTATAAATCGGTCCCCTGGGTTCATATTTGGGCTCAGTATAGGAGCATGAATTCAAACTTAGTGCATTTCAGGCAAATTTCTTAAAAATCTTTTTCTCCAGATCCAGCAGGCAGAATCTTTTGATATTTGGTATGCAACATTGTGGGGTGGATCCGATTCAAGTTTGTATAAATCGGTCCCCTGGGTTCATATTTGGGCTCAGTATAGGAGCATGAATTCAAACTTAGTGCATTTCAGGCAAATTTCTTTAAAAATCTTCTTCTCCAGATCCAGCAGGCAGAATCTTTTAATATTTGGTATGCAACATTGTGGGGTGGATCTGATTCAAGTTTGTTCAAATCGGCCCCCTGGATTCATATTTGGGCTCACTATAGAAGCTTGAATTTGAATTTAGTGCATTTCAGGCAAATTTCTTAAAAAATCTTCTTCTCCAGATCCAGCAGGTAGAATCTTTTGATATTTGGTATACAACATTGTGGGGTGGATCTGATTCAAGTTTGTTCAAATCGGCCCCCTGGGTTCATATTTGGGCTCACTATAGAAGCTCGAATTCGAACTTAGTGCATTTTAGGCAAATTTCTTCAAAAATCTCCTTTTCCAGATTCAGCAGGCAGAATCTTTTGATATTTGGTATGCAACATTGTGGGGTGGATCTGATTCAAGTTTGTTCAAATCGGCCCCCTGGATTCATATTTGGGCTCACTATAGAAGCTCGAATTTGAATTTAGTGCATTTCAGGCAAATTTCTTAAAAAATCTTCTTCTCCAGATCCAGCAGGCAGAATCTTTGATATTTAGTATGCAACATTGTGGGGTACATCTGATTCAAGTTTGTTCAAATCGGCCTCCTCGGTTCATATTTGGGCTCAGTATAGGAGTCCAAATTTGAACTTAGTGCATTTCAGGCAAATTTCTTTAAAAATCTTCTTCTCAAGATTCAGCAATCAGAATCTTTTGATATTGGGTATGCAGCATGCTTAGGGGGGTGAGATTCAAATTTGTTCAAGCCAGGTCCCTGGGTTCATATTTGGGCTCACTGTGATAGCCCGAATTATAACTTAGTTCAAAATGAGGAATTTTCTTTAAAAATCTTCTTCTTCAGATCTAGCAGTCAGAATGTTTTGATATTTGGTATGCTGCATCCTTAGGGGGGTGAGATTCATGTTTGTTCAAGCCATGTCCCTAGATCCATATTTGGGCTCACTGTGGGAGCCCGAATTCTAACTTAGTTCGAAATGAGGAATTTTCTTAAAAAATTTTCTTCTTCAGATCCAGCAGTCGGAATGTTGGGAGCCCGAATTATAACTTAGTCAATATGAGGAATTTTTCTTTAAAAATCTTCTTCGTCAGATTTAGCATTCGAAATGTTTTGATGTTTGGCATGCAGCATCCTTAGGGGGTGAGATTCAAGTTTGTTCAAGCCAAAGTCCCTGGGTTCATATTTGGGCTCACTGTGGGAGCCCGAATGATAACTTAGTTCAAAAGGAGGAATTTTCTTTAAAAATCTTCTTCTTCAGATCCAGCAGATGAATTCTTTTGATATTTGGTATGCAGCATCCTTGGGGGTAAAATTCAAGTTTGTTCAAGCCATGTCCCTAGTTCCATAAAATTTGTCTCTCATGACTTCATTCCTTTGTAGTGTTGATGAACCATGTCTAACTGAATGTGACCCCAAATACTTCTTTGAACCACTTTGGCCGGTGAGCGATTAAGGCTCCTTGGGGCCTCTTGTTTATTTTAAGGCCTCATAATCTACAGAATAGCATGGGTGGTGGTGTATTTCGTCCCTTGAGTGCAAGAAGGCTTCACAATGCTAAAGCATTGCAAAGCCTTGTTGAACTCAAGGGACAAATTTATCAATTTTATTAACTTGGGTAAAATATTAAACAGAAACCATTTAATTTTACATTGGTTATAAAAAAAGTGCATGTGGTAGCCAAAATGACCATGTGAGAGTGCCTGAAAAACAGATTTTTAACTTTTTTTGGCCTAGTGTGATGTTCCCGTTTTTATTGCTGTTTGAAGTAATTAACCCAGATATTGGGGACGAGGTGGCATCGCAGTAACCGGTTCTTGTCAGATCAACGAAGTTAAGCAACATAGAGCGCGGTTAGTAGTTGGATGGGTGACCATTTCAACGACTGATACGTGCTCCCGCGTTGTGTCCTGTGGCAAGGCACTTGACCCCAATTGCCTACATGGGGGCACAATGACGCTGTGTACTAAGGCGTACTGCATGTCGATGGTGCATATGTCTTCAGCCAATCTAACCCTGCCTGTACTGTGGTTCAGAGTTACGATGTTGAAGAGCTGACAGCTGCTCGTCGTTGTTCGGTGGTTTTCTCCGGCTTCCTCCACCTGTAAAACTGTCACGGTCACGATTAGCCATTGTGTATAAGTATGTGACTTTAAAAACACCAATAAATTTAAATAAATAACCCAAATATTTGTGAAAATGGGAATTAATCCATAAAAATAAAACCCAGCAAAGCATAAGATTCTATCAGAACATTTATTGATATCTAACAGAGCTCCATTCAATCAACTGCCATCAACATAGGGCCTTATGAAGCTTTGAAGATTTAATTTGATGCCGACATCAGTGGCCTGATTCGGGATCAACAACGAATCGGTATCCTGATTTGTTTATTTTCAAATCAGGTAACTCATGTTTTTTCATGAAGGGACGATGGCAAATAAATGTTTTCTATCTGCAGAATCTTGTCACAGAAATGTAAGAATAGTTGCCTGTTGTGCTTTCAGTTCAGTTGAATTATTATGCCCCTGACCTTGGAAGGAGGATTTGGGAGTATCTAGTGAAGACGTCCATCTGTCTGTCCACCTGTACATCTGTCCATCCACCTGTCTATTCAAACATTTTGGATTGTAATTTCAAAGCCAATTTGATTCAAGATTCGATTTGAGGAGAGAAATTTGGATATGCAGGACTCTACATGGACACAACATTTTGATAATAATTTCTCTAATCTTTGTGAATGGAATCACTTAATTTCATGTCATGATGCATATTTTGTCTTCTTTTTAACAGCAAAATGGGGCTGTGGTGCAGAGTTCAGAGTTACGATGTTGGAGAGCTGACAGCTGCTCGTCGTTGCTCGGTGGTTCTCTCCGGGTACTCCGGCTTCCTCCACCCGTAAAACTGTCACAGTCACGATTAGCCATTGTGCATAAGTATGTGACCTTAAACACCAATAAATAAATAAATAATAACAGCAAAATGGGTAATTTTCAAGACAAAGTTTAATAACTATGAATCATATTGAATTTAAAATACCAGCTGTATCATTGCCTGTTTGAATGCAGTGCATGAAAATTAAATACTTGATATAATTACCATGTAAACCAAAAAATATGATGACACTTTATGTCGGAATTAAGCATGGAAATAAGCAGACTGTCATCTGCAAAATGAGTTCCCCATAGGGTAAATTTGGTGATGCTACCCTGGACAGCAGGGCAGCATCACTAAATTTACCCTCTGTGAACCTCAATCTGAATCAAGGTCTCAAGCCTAAATAGAAAGAGGTAGCCAGAGGATAATTCAGCCCACTGTATGGGATAGCATCAGTAAATTCACCCTCTGGGGACCTCATCTGTAAATGACAGATTGCTTATTTCCAGGCTTGGACTCAAAACTATATTTTTATACTGTACCAATGACCAGACTTAGCTGGTGCTAACTCTAAAATATCTAGGGCCAAACACAAATTTTGCCCCCCCAATCCCCAAAATTTACATCAAAAACTGAAAAATAGATGTCCTAGATGGTCCTCCATACTATTACTCCTCTGTGCATGCGCAGTGTCAAGGATGTCTCGAAATTGGCACCAAATGTCATTCTTTGTTTGGCCCTCAATTCAGTTACATCTTACTGATATTTGTGCTTGTAAATCTCAGTTTAAATGATGCCAGACACATAATTATGAGAGAAATGGTGGATATAAGGAGGAAATAGAAGGAAGAGAGGAAGAAACAGTGGAAGGAAATGTTCAGGGCTGTAACTTATAATATTTTTATACTGTACCAATGACCCAGACTTAGCTGGTGCTAACTCTAACAAAACCAGGGCCAAACACAAATTTTGCCCCCCAATCCCCAAAATTTGCATCCAAAACAAATTGAAATCATGTCCTAAAGGACCTCCATACTATGCCTCTACTGCGCATGCGCAGTGACGCAGACGTCCCGAAATTGGCGCCAATTATCATTCTCTGTTTGGCCCTTCATCAGTCAACATCTCACTGATCTTTGTGCTTGTAAATCTCAGTTTAAAGGATGCCAGACACGTAATTTTTGGAGAAAATGTGATTCTAAGGAGGAGAGGAAAAAGAAGTGACAAAAAATAATCAGGGCTGTACTTAAAATTTTTTGATGAAATTATGTTAAGTTGCCTATATTTTTATACTGTACCAATGACCCAGACATAGCTGGTGCTAACTCTTAAAATATAGGGCCAAACACAAATTTTGCCCCCCAATCCCCAAAATTTGCATCTAAAACTAAAGAAAAATGTCCTGAAAGGCCCTCCACACCTCGCCCCCACTGCGCATGCGCAGTGTCAAGGACGTTCCGAAATTGGCGCCATTTATCATTCTAAGTTTGGCCCTTCATCAGTTAACATCTGACTGATCTTTGTGCTTTTAAATCTCAGTTTAAATGATGCCAGACACATAAATATTAGTGAAATGGTGATTCTAAGGAGGATAGAAAAGGAGGAGAGGAAAAGAATGTGTGACAGAATATTATCAGGGCTGTAACTTAAAATTTTTTAATGAAATTATGTTAAGTTACCTATTTTCAAGGCAGCAGCCATTTTGTTGTCATTCTGATTATTTGTTACACTGTTTTTTCAAGTGTTTTTCCTCTCTCCCTGTCCTTTAAGTTCCCCCTTGCTATTCTCCCATGCTTTTGGCATAGTTTCTGTAATTATTATTACTAAAATTTCTTGGGAGTTTTAGCTTAATAACAGAATGAATTCTGTTCTTTCCCCATGTTTACGTCTTCACCTACGGGTGGTTAGGCGTTGTGTTCTGCATCTACCATCTGATGTTCTGCAGTTTCTTCCCTGGAAGTCTCTGTTTTGCATCAGATGGTGTATTTTTGGTAACTGATTTCGGGCCTGGGTGCCTGGAGTCTTATTTTAGTGTTTTTACACTCATTGTTTACATTTACAACAGCCCTCTGTGTGAGGGGGGGATTTCTAATAATAATATCTTTATGTTATTTTAATCATAACTAGATACATTATTATTGTTCGTAAGTGTTGAATAAATTGTTTAAAATATTTTTAAAATTTTTGTCCACACTTAGGCTTGGGATCCATTGGGGCTCAACGTTACTTTTCAGAAACTTGGGCTGTTCTGAAAAAATATTTTTTCAAAATATTTTGATTTCAATTATTTTTTCTATATTAATGGATCATATTATTATTATGTATTTTGATTGCCAGGGGTTAGTGCGAGTACCAGGACTTGTTTTCTTTTCACATTGAAAGGATATTGATCAATTGTTTTTAGAGGAAGTCTTCCTCTGACCTTATTATCATTCTATATGTGGTCAGTGTACTCGCATTAACTCCTGTTCTGTATCGTATGATTTCGATGACAATATGGGAAGCGTATGTCACGGTATGTTGTTGGGGATTTGGACACTCTGGTCCTTTCCCCGCAGGGTCACTCTACTTTATCAATTTCTATTTCAGACGATCAAGATTAGGGTGATGTATCTGTGATGTCTTCCAACAGTGTGCCTCCGTCGTCACAATTAATGAAGGGCTAGCGGAAAAGTGCTCATGTAATACGCCAATTGCCTAAGAGGACCCTAGTAGGTTCGACGGCCTTTGACGTCCGCTAGCTCGCCCGGTGTAGCGTCCATTCACCGAATGGTTCGGCAGCCGGGTTCGTCCGTTGCGGTCTAGAAGGAATTTTGGGGTGATGCGAGCACTATAAAATTAACTTAATGCACACCCAGTGACGGCGGATCGGAGGGAGAACGGAGGAAGCCTTTTAGTCCGGTTCATAGTTCGTTCCGGTCCATCCGGACGGCAAGCGAGAGAGGCCCCTCTCTCGTTCAACAACATCTGGCCCCAGATGTTGTGGTACAAATGTGTCGTTAGCGGAGCATACGTCCGTCGCTCGGGACGCTCCGTTGTATAGGCAGTCCGCTGAGACTGCTAAGGCTTCCTCTTCTCGTCAGCGCACACGACCGCACCTTGGCTGCGTGACCGCCGATATATTACCAGCTTCGCCGATCAAGGATTCTTCGGCGACCAGGTCACACCATCCGGCAGCCAGGGATTCGAGACCGATGGACTCCGGACGTTCGCATAGGAAGTATGCGGGAGCCATCTGATGCGGAGCTGCCCTCGGCGAAGCACCGATAGACTGCGCCTCCGCAGGTCTCGACGCCGGACATTTTTGTGCACATAGCACAGCTTATCGCAGCATCCCAGCAGCCGACAGAAACGGTGTCGGATCGAGAATTATCCGACAGCGCTGGGTCGGTAGCCGGGGACTCGAGGCCTGCAGACTCCGGACGTTCGCATAGAAAGTGTGCGGGAGTCAACGTACACGGAGCTTCCAGCGGCAATGCATCGTAAGTCCGCTACTGCACAGGCCTCGGGAACGGACGTGCTTTCCTTAATAGCACAGTTTATCGCAGCATCCCAGCATCAACTGAATCTGTCGCATATATTTTATCCGACGATGCTGGGTCGGGACGCTCCGCGGAAGCGGGTACGGACGTCCGAAAGTTTCATCCGGTCCGACGGGATACCGAAAGGGATTCGGTGGATTTCAAGCTTTCCCTTTCGGAACAACATATGCTGCGATGCCGGATAAGAAACTGATAGCGTCGGTGGACTTAGAAATTTTTGGTTCGGTTCAGGGACATCGTCCCTCAGTTCCGACATAGTCCAATAATGTCACACAAACTTTCGAATTATTGAACGACGCTATATATATTATTATTTTATGCTTGCTATCCAAGCATTTCTGGTTTCTTGTTCGAAGAGTTATGGAGATGTCTTTCAAAAGTGTGCCTCTGTCGTCATAGTTAATGAAGAGTTAGCGGCAATAAGTGCTCATGGAATATGTCTATCGCTTACGGAGTGACATTCGCTAGCTCACCCGGTGTAGCGTACATTCATCGAATGGTTCGGCTGCCGGGTTCGTCCGTTGCGGTCTAGGAAGGAGATTTGGGTGATGCGAGCACTTTAATTACTTTAGTACTCACCCAGTAACGGCAGATTGAGGACAGATCGGAGGAAGCCAACAACATAGGGGACCGCATGTTGTGGTTCAGATATTTTACATTCGGAGCATATGTCCGTTGCTCGGGACGCTCCGTTATATTGACAGTCCGAGAGACTGTCTTTAATGCTTCCTCATCCTCACAGCAGGGCACACGACCGCATATTGGCTACGTGACCTCGAGTATCCGATCAGTTTCGGCATTCAGTGATTCCACAGCGAATAGGTCGCGCCATCCGGTAGCCAAGGGACACGAGGCCTATACACTCCGTTCGCTCGCATATTGGAAGTATGCACGGGGTAACGATCTCGGAGCTTCCTGCGGCAATGCATCGTAAGACCGCTGCTCCTCAGGCCTCAGTGACGGACGTGCTATCCGAGTTAGCACAGTTGTTTCGCAGCATCCCAGCAATTGACGGTTTCTCGGTCGAATCAGGAATTATCCGACGGCGCTGGGTCGGTGCGGTCCGCGGTTGCATCAAGCTACGGACGACCGAACGCTTTATAGGGTCCGACAGGATGGCGAAAGGGATTCGAAAGATTTCGAGTTTTCCCTTTAGTAGTATCGGAAGATGCCTTTCATATCTTCTGGCATTTCTTCCAGTGATTATTTTTCGGACTTCATTGCTGCGATCTTGGATAAGAGACTTATAGCGTCATTGGACTCGGATTTTTCGATCGGTACAGGGACTTTGTCCCTGACTTACCGACGCAGTCCAATATTGTCATTACAACATGTGTTTTATTTTTCGACGCTATATATTATATATATATATACAAGCCTGCTACTAAGCATGATAGTTTAGTTTCTTGTCCGCGTGGCTCATTTCTGCCATTTTTATCTTTTTTACATATAGTTTATTTTGGCAGAGCAGGGCATACCGAGAGTTCATATGCGTCTAGACGGTGTGATTAAAGACTGCATATATTCTTTTTCGCCGTTTATGTCTTTTCCAATTTCAATGTTGGGAACGACATTATGTATAGTAGACTTAACTTAGACGCTTTATTATACGTAATCCGCCTTACTGAGGCGTTATCATTACGTCTTCAAGAAAAGATTTACGGGATATTATTCTCAATGTAATTTCTTTTGAGGGCAGTAGTTTGTTCACGTATAACTCCGCCCTTCAGTGGCTGATTGGAGTTGGTTAGACGTGATGCAGCCCTAGCTACATCCACGCGTGGATAGTAGGTTAAGAACTCTCTCAGAGTCGCTTCGTTCTCGGAGGAGCTTCTCTTCGACGGCAACTTTCCGGCAATCCATGAATGGCTTGATTTATACATTCTCTTGTCTATCTAGTGTTACAAGAGATTCAGACTGGGGCAAACATTCGGTGGTTGACTCAGAGAGTGCCGCCGCAGTTGCCGGACCCTAGTGTGGCTGTTATGACGGTTGCCAGTCAAACAGATTGGGATATATACTGATCCCTACGGATTCGAAGTGCCAGGGTCTTTGGGTTCCGCAGTCTTTTAGCTATCAGTTTAACTTCCGCGGAATAATGTTTTTTTAGGCTTGCTTTATGTCATTGCATGAACATTATTCAGAAACGCATGCCCAAATTCCTGTCCTTTAATTCGACAGTAGTGGCGTATCTCCGGAACCAGGGAGGCACTCTTTCGTTTCCGTTATTCAATTTAATGGAAAGAATCCGTCTGTTGGTTATAGTACACCAAGTTCAGTTTTGGTCCGTCATATTCTGGGTCGTCTGATTGTTTTATCGCACTCCCGTTCTCTTACGGGTCGCTTGTTGCTGTCAGAATGGACTCTCAACAAACAAGTATTTAATCAGATTTGCTATCTATGGGAGCGCCCAATGATGTTTTATTTATGACACAGCTTGCTAATCAATTGCAGACGTATGTGTTGGCTTGTCCAGATCTCTGAGCTAATACTGTTAACGCTCTATTGATTTATAGGACGGAATGATAGGATACGCGTATCCTCCGGCGCTGTTGTTTTAGCAGGTATTGCTAAGATAAACAACCACAATACATTTCTGTTGATAGCATCTCTATCTTCACAGAGATCATGAGTAATTTACTCTCTTGTCTACTGTGGATCTTAACGTGAAATCTTCCTCTATGTGAGGATCTTTTTTCACTGGGTAAATCGTGTCATCTTTATCACAACCAGCAAGGTCGCAACCTTCATGTATTCCGTTGTGTGGTCCGTATTGCATTGTAAGCACTGTACTGGACGAGCTTTGGACGCGATTTCTTACTATAGGAGATCCTCTTCTTCGCTATTCTATGCGACTAAAGTGGAGGCTCTTCCGTCGTGGTGTAGGGATCATTATGTTCATATGGTTGATCCCTCCATACTACGCATTGCTAGTTTTTAGTATACTTGTTTCACAAGATCTACTGCAGCCTGTTGTTTTTTAGGTTATAGGTTTATGTTACCTCATACCTATGCACTCTACGATAGTTTACAATTGAGTCTTTTGTCTCTTTATCTAAGTCAGTTAGTAACTTTTTGATAAATAGACTTAGAATCTTTAGATTAAATTCCTATACGGATTTTAACTTCGGTTCTTATTTAGCTAAGTAATCATTTGAGCCTCTGGAAACAGTAGTTTTCAAATTCTGACCTTTTAGACAGTAATTCTGTTGATTTCTCTTTTACTGTAGAGTCAGTGAGTTTCATGCACTATCGATGGATGATTTTCACTTTCATAGTTTCGGAATCAATACTTCCGTTACTATTTAGGTTGGATTGTTGCATAAGAGTTAGGCTCCTATTATCCGGAACCTATTATTTTAAGGTCCTTCCGTCTTCGTATGGGCATAGGCCTTTACTCTTTCTGGGTACAGTTTATGTATTTATAAACAGATATCTGTTTATTACAAGGGCGTAAGCTTCTTCTGTCTTTGATGTCTAGTAGAAGGACGTTACGCTCCATTTTATTGTTAATGGATTCTATTAACTAGCGTACTGCTTATGGTATATCATTGGCTTAGCAGTTGTGCTTAAGATTTCGGCTCATGAAGTAAGAGTTCTTCTACTTCTTGGGCTTACATTAATAGTGTTGCTATTATAGATTTTTGAAGGCTGCTCATTGCGCTCAGCCATCCATTCATGAATTTTATCTCAGAAATATCGAGTCCATTTCTGGAGGCCTCTATTGTTAGGTCTATTATCTACTGCTCAGAATGTCATTCACTTAACAGTTGCTACTATAGCTAGGTAGGCTGTCTGTTTCGGCAGTGTCTCCGTTCGGCTGCCCTCTTCGCTCTGGGCTATTTGACCCAGGGCAAGAAAAAGGGGGGGGGAGGGTGTTCCCTTGGGTCACCTGTTTTTACTATGAAAACAAGGGGATACCTCCTCCGGAGTTAGTAATTCTGAGCTGTTATTGGGATGGTTGTTTAGTGAGAAGTTTAAGTTTATAAAATTCATTCAAGTCTTAGTTTTTAAAGTATAGCTTTTGAATATTGCATATGTCAACGGACATGATTATGCAATTCTCACACACTTTTAGGAGTATAAGAGTCTCTATTCTCTAGACTTACTTTATTATTGGCTTACTTTAAAAATTATTAGTATAAGGATTATTGGATATTAATAGAGTACATGGATGTATGAAGCTCAATTTTTGGAAGGTGTTGTATCTTTCTAATTTATCATAAATAAGAAAGATACATGTAAGGCCTATTACTTCTTTTCCCTATAGGGGATGACTCTATTTTATTTTATTGAGCGTATTCCATTTTGCTCTATGTCCTTGGCCCTCCAGCCTTTTTACTATTCAGCTATGTCTGGGTCATTGGTACAGTATAAAAATGTTAAAAAATTTATAGTAATTTATATATTTTTTATACTTACCAATGACCCAGACGGGGATGGCCCTCCCAGGAGTTGGGAACTCTTGCCTCCCCGCTGAGTACATAGCGCTTACCAGGCACTGGTTATTAGAATGATAAATGGCGCCAATTTCGGAACGTCCTTGACACTGCGCATGCGCAGTGGGGGCGAGGTGTGGAGGGCCTTTCAGGACATTTTTCTTTAGTTTTAGATGCAAATTTTGGGGATTGGGGGGCAAAATTTGTGTTTGGCCCTATATTTTAAGAGTTAGCACCAGCTATGTCTGGGTCATTGGTAAGTATAAAAAATATATAAATTACTATAAATTTTTTAACTTTCGAGGCATGGGCCTCTTGTTGTCATTCTTGCTAATTGTTGCACTGCTTATTCAGTGTTTCCTCTCCCTTAGCCTTCTAAAGTCCCCCCTTGCAATTCTCCCATGCTTTTGGCATATTTTTGAGAAATTTCATTTCTAAAATTTCCTGGGAGAGTTGCTTGGTTACAGAATGTTTTCTGTTATTTTCCCCATAGTTACGTTTTCACCCATGGGTGTATAACGTTTGTGTTCTGCATCTTCCATCTGATGTTCTGCAGATTCTCCCCTGGGAGTCTCTGTTTTGCATCAGATAGAGTGTAATTTGATGACTGATTCCGGGCCAGTTTTTTCAGTGCCTGGAGTCATGTTTTCTGGTGTTTTTACACTGTTTGTTTACATTGGCAACAGCCTTTTTAGCTCAACTTGACAAAGTCAAGCTGAGCTATTGCCATCACTTCTCGTCCGTCGGCGTACGTACGTTAGTATGTTAGTACGTACGTCCACAATTTCCTTTGGCACACCTCACAGGTCGCATTTATGATCAGATTACTTTGAAACTGGGCATGCTTGTTTGGGGTGACCTCTAGATGGGAGCTATCGATTTTCTTCAATTTCCGTCAAAAAATGTTGCTGCGGCCAACGTTCTTAGAACTTAGTTTAGTCAAACCACAATATTTCCCTTTGGCACACCCTACAGGGCACATTTATGATTTGATTGCTTTGAAACCTGGTATGCTTATTTAGGGTGACCTCTAGATGGGAGCTATCGATTTTCTTCAATTTTCGGCAAAAAATGTTGCCACGGCCAACGTTCGTAGAACTTAGTTTAGTCAGACCTCAATATTTCCCTTTGGCACACCCTACAGGGCACATTTATGATCAGATTGCTTTGAAACCTGGTATGCTTGTTTGGGGAGACCTCTAGATGGGTGCTATCGATTTTCTTCAATTTTTGTCAAAAAATGTTGCCGCGGCCAACGTTCTTAGAACTTAGTTTAGTCAGAAGACTCAATATTTCCCTTTGGCACACCCTACAGGGTACATTTATGATCGGATTGCTTTGAAACCTGGCATGCTTGTTTGGGGTGACCTCTAGATGGGAGCTATCGATTTTCTTCAATTTCCGTCAAAAAATGTTGCCGCGGCCAACGTTCTTAGAACTTAGTTTAGTCAAACCACAATATTTCCCTTTGGCACACCCTACAGGGCACATTTATCATTTGATTGCTTTGAAACCTGGTATGCTTATTTAGGGTGACCTTTAGATGGGAGCTATGGATTTTCTTCAATTTCCGGCAAAAAATGTTGCCACGGCCAACGTTCGTAGAACTTAGTTTAGTCAGACCTCAATATTTTCCTTTGGCACACCCCACAGGGCCCATTTATGATCAGATTGCTTTGAAACCTGGTATGCTTGTTTGGGGAGATCTCTAGATGGGAGCTATCGATTTTCTGCAATTTCTGTCAAAAAATGTTGCCGCGGCCAACGTTTTTAGAACTTAGTTTAGTCAGAAGACTCAATATTTCCCTTTGGCACACCCTATAGGGCACATTTATGATCGGATTGCTTTGAAACCTGGTATGCTTATTTACGGTGACCTCTAGATGGGAGCTATCGATTTTCTTCAATTTCCATCAAAAAATGTTGCCGCAGCCAACATTCTTAGAACTTAGTTTAGTCAGACCACAATATTTCCCTTTGGCTCACTCTACAGGGCACATTTATGATTAGATTGCTTTGAAACCTGGTATGCTTATTTACGGTGACCTCTAGATGGGAGCTATCGATTTTCTTCCATTTCCGTCAAAAAATGTTGCCACGGCCAACGTTCTTAGAATTTAGTCTAGTCAGACCACAATATTTCCCTTTTATACACCCTACAGGGCACATTTATGATCGGATTGCTTTGAAACCTGGCATGCTTGTTTGGGTAGGCCTCTAGATGGGAGCTATCAATTTTCTTCGGTTTCTGTCAAAAAATGTTGCCACTGGCAAAAAAAATGACATTGGTACCAATGATCTTCAATTTTTCCATTTCATTTATAACTTATCAAGTTCAAGTTTGTCAAGTTGAGCTACAGTGTCATTGACACTTTCATTTGAGGGGGGCTGTTTGCCTTTGCTGTAGTTTATCTCACTATAAGATACATTTATATTATCCGTAAGTGTCTCATTAATTATTTAATATAAATTTAAAATTTTTGACCACACTTTGCCATCGGATCCATCGGGGCTCAACGTTACTTTTCAGTAACTTGGGCTTCGCTGAAAAAATATTTTTTCAAAATTATTTTGATTTGCAATTGTTTTTTCATTTATTAATGGATCATGTTATTATGTATCTTTGTGTCAGGGGTTTTTGCGAGTAACTAGGACTTATTGTTGTTCTTTCACAATGAAGGGACATTGTTCAAATTGTAATAGGAAGAAATCTTCCTCTGACTTTCATGATCATTGTATTAATTGTAGTCAGTGTTCTCACATTAATCCCTGTCCTATATGTGAATATTGGGATGAGAATCATTGGAAACATGTGTCACGATATGTTGTTTCTGGAGAAAGGGCGATGCCGGCTCTTTCTCCGCAAGGTCACTCTACTCTCTCAGTTTCTATTTCAGAGGAACCAGAACAGGGTGATGTTTCCATGTTATCTTCTACAAGTGTGCGTCTGTCGTCACAAATGAATTCAGAGCTAGCGGCAAAAGTGCTCATGGAGATTAGACAAATGTCGTCCGCTAGCTCGCCCGGTGTAGCGTCCATTCACCGAATGGTTCGGCAGCCGGGTTCGTCCGATGCGGGCCAAGAGGAAGTTTTGGGTGATGCGATTACTATAAACATAATAGATGCACACCCAGTGAAGGCGGATAGTAAGCGAGAACGGAGGAAGCCTTTGAGTCTGGTTCCTAGCTCGTCCAGGTCCAGCCGGGCCGCGAGCGAGAGAGGCCCCTCTCTCGTACAACAACATCTGGGACCAGATGTTGTGGTACAAAATGTGTCTTTAGCGGAGCATACGTCCGTCGCTCGGGACGCTCCGTTGTATAAGCAGTCCGCAGAGACTGTTAAGGCTTCCTCTTCTCGTCAGCGCACACGACCGCACCTTGGCTGCGTGACCGCCGATATATTACCAGCTTCGCCGATCAAGGATTCTTCGGCGACCAGGTCACACCATCCGGCAGCCAGGGATTCGAGACCGATGGACTCCAGACGTTCGCATAGGAAAAGTATGCGGGAGCCATCTGATGCGGAGCTGCCCTCGGCGAAGCAGCGAAAGACTGCGCCTCCGCAGGTCTCGACGCCGGACATTCTTGTGCAGATAGCACAGCTTATCGCAGCATCCCAGCAGCCGACAGAAACGGTGTCGGATAGAGAATTATCCGACGGCGCTGGGTCGGTACGCTCCGCCGAAGCATCGGGGGCGGACGACCGGGAACATCATGAGGTCTGACCGGATGGTGAAAGGGATACGGATGACTTGGAGCTATCCCTTTCGGAACAACATAAAGCTGCCGTGGACTTCATCCGGCACTTTCTCCCTCAAGTTGTTCCGTCGGGCCAGACTGCTGCGGTTCCGGACAAGAGAATTATAGCGTCATTGGACTCTGAATTTTTTGAGCGGTTCAGGGACATCGCTCCCGAGTTTCCGTCGCAGTCCAATAATGTTGCAAGAACATTTGAATTATTGAACGACGCTATATTTAAACTTGCTTCCAGGACGGGGAAAGCAGGTTTCTTGTCCGCTAATACTCTCAACCTGCCTTTCATTAATGCAAGGAATAAATTCGATACGGCAGGACAGGGTATACCGAGAGTTCCTCTGCGTATGGACGACGAGGCGGAAGACTTAGAGCTATCATTACCGTCGTCAGCTTCTATTCCAACCGCGGTGTTGGAAACAGCTATTGCGTCTAACAGAGCCAATTTAGATGCCTTATCTTATGCAGATCACCTTTCTAAGGCGTTATCACTGCGCCTTCAGGGGAAAGAGTTTCAGGATATACAATATTCTTTAAGACTTCTTTCAAGGGCAGTAGCTTATTCCACGTGTAACTCCGCCCTTTCAGTGGCAAATCTGGAGTTGGTTAGACATGATGCAGCCCTAGCTACATCCACACTAGTGGATTCTAAGGTGAAGAACTCTTTTAGAGTCGCTTCGGTCTCAGGAGAACTTCTCTTTGACGGCAAGCTTTCCGCTATTTATGATAAAATTACAAAGAAAGCTAAGGATTCTCTGTTGTTCAAATCTGCTCCTAAGAAGTCGGATACAGCAGACACGAATAAGACAGGCACTTCTGGGTCTAATGCGCCCAAGAGAGGTTCCTATAGAGGTTCCGGTGCGTCCTCTTGGTCTTATTCGAGAGACCGTCAGGATAGCGACTCTCGTTCGGGACGTCCTTCAGGCCGGGACAATCGGTCGGACGCCCCGAGGTCGATGGGGCGAGGTGCGGGCTGTGGAAGACGTGGTTTCTCCTACCGCAGGCCTCACAGGTCCAGGAGGTGATGGCTTAAACCTCTATCGCGTTCCGGTTGTCGGAAGGTTGTCGAGCTTTTCACAAGAATGGGCGTCGATTACGGACGACCCTTGGGTGAGAGGAGTGACTTCGGAAGGTCTAAAGATATCCTTCAAACGAAAGCCTCCATTAACTCGAAGTCCAAAGTGGACTCATCTTCCGTCAAATCCGCAGAAAAGAGACGCTCTGTTATCAGAGGTGCAGTCTCTTTTAATGAAGAACGCGGTAGAGGTCGTAGAAAACCAGGAATCTCCGGGATTCTACAGCCATCTGTTTCTGGTTCCGAAACCAGATGGCTCGTTCCGTCCAGTCATAGATTTGAGCTGGATAAACAAGCTGATCGTCGCTCCGAAGTTTTATATGGAGACGATTCGATCGGTCAGAGCGAGTATTCGGGTGAACGATTATGCAACGAGCATAGATCTCAAAAATGCGTACTTTCACGTCATGGTACATCCGGCATTCCGAAAGTATCTACGCTTCGCAGTCCTAGGAGTGGTGTATCAATTCTGGGCGATGTGCTTCGGATTGAATCTAGCACCCTGGGCTTTCACTCGGGTAATGAATTCGGTAATGATCTACTTCCGAGCTCATTCGTCTGCGGTAACGTCGGCCTACCTGGACGACATTCTTCAGAGGTACGGCAACGAGTTAACGCTTCAGAACGATGTTCAGAATCTTCTTCTATTGCTCCGACGTCTCGGTTTTATAGTAAACGAGGAGAAGTCGGATCTGGTGCCGTCCAAGTCATTAACTCATCTGGGAATGAGCTTCGAGACGCACAACAATCTCGTTCGTCTGCCGTTAACCAGAGCAAAATTAGTCAGTTGTTACGCTCGCTATTGTCTGCACGCAGACAAAGTCACGGCGAGAGAATTTATGAGACTGATAGGTCTGTGCGGAGCCGCCGCGGATCTCATTCCGATGGGGCGGTTACGCACACGTCCTCTTCAAATTTTCTTGACTCAGAATTGGAGTGTGAAAATTCATTTGCTCGATGTAGACGTTCTCTTGTCAGATCAAGTGAAACAAGAGATTCAGACTTGGGCAAACATTCAGTGGTTAACTCAGGGAGTTCCGCTGCAGTTGCCGGATCCGAGTTTTACCGTTATGACGGATGCCAGTCAAACAGGTTGGGGTGCATCATTAATCCCAACGGATTCGAGATGCCAGGGTCTTTGGGATCCGCAATTCCTGTGCAAGCACATAAACATCAAGGAAATGATGTCAATTTGGCTTGCGTTACGTCACTGGATGGACATTATTCACGATGCTCATGTCCAAATCCTATCCGACAATACGACAGTAGTGGCGTATATACGGAATCAGGGAGGCACTCATTCAGTTCCGTTGTTCAATCTAACGGAAAGAATCCTTCTGTTTGCGCTAGAACATCACGTTCTTCTTTCGGTCCGTCACATACCGGGTCGTCTGAATGTGCTAGCAGACTCCCTTTCACGAAAGGGTCGCTTGTTGCCATCGGAGTGGACTCTCAACAAACAAGTATTCAATCAGATTTGCTACCAATGGGAACGGCCAATGATAGACTTATTTGCGACACATCTCAACAATCAGTTGCAGACGTATGTGTCTCCGTGTCCGGATCCAAGAGCATTTGCAGTAGACGCTCTGTCGATCCCTTGGGACAGAATGATAGGATATGCGTATCCTCCAGCACCGTTAATTCAACAAGTATTGCTAAAGATAAAACAATCTCAATGCAAGATTCTGTTGGTAGCATCTCTGTCGCCATAGAGACCGTGGATAAATCTACTCAGGTGTCTGTTGTGGGACCTACCGCGAAAGCTTCCTCCACGGGAGGATCTTCTTTCGCAGGGGAAATCGCGCCAACTCCATCACAACCCGCAAGGTCTCAACCTTCACGTTTTTCCGTTGTGCGGTCCTTCTTGCATGGCAAGCACTTTACAGGACGAGCAGTGGATGCGATTTCTAACTGTAGGAGGACCTCTTCTTCGCTAAACTATGCGGCTAAGTGGAAGGTTTTTCGTCGTTGGTGTAGGGATCATTCTGTAGATATATTCGATCCCTCTATACCAGACATTGCAAACTTTCTAGTATACTTGTTTGACGAAATCAAACTGCAGCCTGTTACTATAAAGGGTTATAGATCTATGTTATCTGATACCTATGCACATCATGATAGTTTACAAATTGGATCTAATGTCTCTTTATCTAAGTTGGTTAGAAACTTTTCGATAAATAGACCCAGAACTCTTAGATTAATTCCTAAGTGGAATTTAGCTTGGGTTCTTCTTAAATTCAAAGAAAAGCCATTTGAACCTCTTGGGACAGTAGATTTCAAATTCTTATCTTATAAGACAGCTTTTCTCTTAGCTTTCTCTTCTGCTAGAAGAGTCAGTGAGCTTCATGCACTATCGGTGGATGATTCTCATTATCGTAGTGTTGGGAACACTATCACCTTCACTACTAATGTGGGTTTTTTAGCTAAGAATCAGGCTCCTAATAAATATCCGGAACCTATTGTTATTAAGGCTCTTCCGTCTTCAGACGGGCGTAGGCCTTTACTCTGTCCTGTTAGAGCATTACGTATCTATAAACAGAGATCTCAGTTTATCAGAAAGGGACGGAAACGTTTCTTTCTGTCTTTGATGCCTAATAGAAAGGACATTTCAGTCCATTCTATTGCTAGATGGATTCAATTAACTATCCGTACTGTTTATGAAGATTTATCTTCTTCTCAGCAGTCTGTGCTTAAGATTTCTGCTCATGAAGTAAGAGCTCTTTCTACTTCCTGGGCTTATGCTAATAGTGTTGCTATTACAGATTTAATGAAGGCTGCTTATTGGTCTCAGCCATCCACATTTACGAATTTTTATCTCAGAAATATTGAGTCCATTTCTGGAGACCTGCATTGTTTAGGTCCGTTATCTGTTGCTCAGAATGTCGTCCACTAAACAGTTGCAACTATAGTTATGCAGGCTTTCTGTTCCGGCAGTGACTCCGTCCGGCTGCCCTCTTCGCTCTGGGCTATTTGACCCAGGGCAAGGGGAAGGGGTGGGGGGGGGGGGCGGGTGTTCCCTTAGGTCACCTGCTTTATAGTGAAAAGCAAGGGAATGCCTCCTCCAAGTCAGTATTTCTGAGTCGCTTCCGGGATGGTTTTAAAGTGTAATATTAATGTTAAAATTCATTCATGTCTTATTTTTAAAGTGTAGCTCGGTGTGAAGCATTTGTATATGTCAAGTGTCAAACGGGCTTTAATATACAATACTCGGACACTTTTAAATGACTATAAAGAGTCTCAATTCTCTGGACTACTTTATTTATTGGCTTGCTTTAAAAATAATTAGTATAAGGGTTATACTGGATGTTAATAGAGAACATGAATGTTATTGTGCTCAATTATT
This sequence comes from Pictodentalium vernedei, assembly GCA_031216915.1. Classification (NCBI taxonomy): domain Eukaryota; kingdom Metazoa; phylum Mollusca; class Scaphopoda; order Dentaliida; family Dentaliidae; genus Pictodentalium; species Pictodentalium vernedei. Next base: position 241,093,369 of record CM062289.1, read on the forward strand.
AAGGGTAGTGTATCTTTCTAATTTAATATTAAATAAGAAAGATACATGTAAAGCCTAATACTCCTTTTCTCCTTAAGGGGTTACCTCTTTACTATATAGTTGAGCTTATTGGATTTTCCTCTATGTCCTAGGCCCTCCAGCCTGTTTACTATTCAGCTAAGTCTGGGTCATTGGTACAGTATAAAAATGTTAAAAATTTTATAGTAATTTATATATTTTTTATACTTACCAATGACCCAGATGGGGATGGCCCTCCCTGGAGTTGAGAACTCTTGCCTCCCCGCTGAGTACATAGCGCTGACCAGGCACTGCCAGTAAGAATGATAATTGGCGCCAATTTCGGGACGTCTGCGTCACTGCGCATGCGCAGTAGAGGCGTAGTGAGGAGGTCCTTTAGGACATGATTTCTTTTTGTTTTGGATGCAAATTTTGGGGATTGGGGGGCAAAATTTGTGTTTGGCCCTGGTTTTGTTAGAGTTAGCACCAGCTAAGTCTGGGTCATTGGTAAGTATAAAAAATATATAAATTACTATAAATTTTTTAACTTTTTTACGAAATTATTTCATGTTACCTATTTTCAAGGCATGACCCTGTTGTGGTCATTCTTGCTATGAATGTTCCATTGTTTGATGAGTGTTTCCTCTCTCCCTTTCCTTTATTCCCCCCTAGCTATTCTCCCTTGCTTTTGGCTTATTTTTTGTAATGTTTATTACTAAAATTTCTTGGGAGTATTGGCTTGGAAACAGAATTACTTTCTGTTTTTTGCCCATGTGTTCCCTTGGGTGTTTAGGCATTTTGGTCTGCATCTACCATCTGATGTTCTGCAGTTTCTTTTCTGGAAGCCTCTGTTTTGCATCAGATAGTGTTTAAATTGGTAACTGATTTTGGGCTGTGTTTACCAGTGCCTGGAGTCATGTTTCCGGTTTGTTTACACTTTTTGTTTAGGCTGACAACGGTTACTTCTGATAGTGATTACTTGTCTTCTGCTCAGTTCAGTTCATAGCAAGATACATTAATATTATTTGTAAGTGTTACATTAATTTTTTGAAATGATTTAAAATTTTTGTCCACACTTAGGCTTTTTTGGGATCCATTTGGGCTTATTGTTCCCATTGGGACCTTATGCTCTTCTGAAAAAAAATTTTTCAAAAGATTTTTTTTTCTTTTTGAATTATTTTTTCGTAATGTTATAATGGATTATTTTATTATGTATCTTTGTTTCAAGGTTTAGTGCGAGTACTATGACTGTTTACTTTTTTCACAATGAAAGATTATTGTTCAAATTGTAATGGGAGGAAATCTTCCTCTGATTCTCATGATCAGTGTATTAATTGTAGTCAGTGTACTCGCACTAACCCTTGTTCAGTATGTATCAATTGGAATGACAAACGTGGGAGACGTGTGTCACAGTATGTTGTTAGCGGGGAGAGGACAATGCCGGTCCTCTCTGCGCAGGGTCACTCTAGTTTTTCACTCTCTTTTTCAGAGGAACAAGAACAGGGTGATGTTTCCGTGATGTCGTCCAGAAGTGTGCTTCCGTCGTCACAATCAAATGAAGAGTTAGCAGCAAAGTGCTCATGCAGATACGTGAATTGCCTGGAGTTCCCTAGTTGGATCGATGGCTTTGGCGTCCGCTAGCTCGCCCAGTGTCGCGACCATTCACCGAATGGCTCAGCACCCGGGTTCGTCCATTGTGGTCCAGGAAGGAGATTTGGGTGTTGCGAGCACTTTTAAAATACAACGTGCACACCCAGTGACGACTGATCAGAGGATGGTACGGAGGAAGCCGGTTAGTCCGGTTCCTAGCTCATCCAGGTTCATCCTTGCCGCGAGCGAGAGAGGCCCCCTCTCTCTTACATCAACATCTGCGCCACGATGTTGTTGTATGTTCGTTTGTTAGTCGGTGCATACGTCCACGCCTCCTGCTCTGGATGCTCCGTCGCATAGACAGTCGGAAGTGGCTGTTCTATTGGCCTCCTCATCCTAACATCAGCACAGAGGACCGTACCTTGGCTATGAGACCACAGATTTCCAGGGGACGTTCGCATATTATATAAATGCAGGAATGAAGGCCCTGGAGCTCCTGCTTCACCGACCAGAGAATACATGTCGTCCAGGTCACTCCATCCGCTAGCCAAGGACACGAGGCCTTTCCAGTTGGGACGTTCGCATATTATATAAATGCAGGAATGAACGTCCCTGGAGCTTCCAGCGGCTAATCACGCATGACCGCGGCTCCACAGGCCTCATTGAGGAGCATAGCAGTGTGATGTTACCATGATGTCTTAGAAAGTGTGCTTTGTCGGCACAGTCAAATGAAGAGTTAGCGGCAAAGTGCTCATGCAGATACGTCAATTGCCTGGAGTTTCCAAGTAGGATCGATGGCTTTGGCGTCCGCTAGCTTGCCCGGTGTAGCGACCATTCACCGAATGGCTCGGCACCTGGGTTCATCCGTTGCGGTCCAGAAAGGAGATTTGGGTGATGCAAGCACTATAAAATAGATTGTGCACACCCAGTGACGATGGATATGAGGATGGTACGGAGGAAGCCTATTAGTCCGGTTCCTAGCTTGTCCAGGTCCGTCCGGGCTGCGAGCGAGAGAGGTCCCTCTCTCGTACAACATCTGGGTCCAGATGTGGTACATGATGTTCCTCAGTCGGAGCATACGTCCACCGCTCGGGACGCTCCGTTATATTGACAGTCTGGAGTGACTGGTCTATCGGCTTCCTCATCCTCACGGCAGCACACATGACCGGACCTTGGCTATGTGACCAGTGATATTCAACTTATCTCACCGACCAGGGATTCCACGGTGACCAGGTCACTCCATCCGGTAGCCAAAGATACGAGGCCTTCATACTCCGGACGTTCACATTAAGATGTATGCACCTGTCATCGTCCAAGGTGCTCCCAGCGGGTAAATCCCGTAAGACCGCAGCTCCACAGGCCTCCGTTACGGACGTGCTATCGCAGATAGCACAATTATAGCAGCATCCCAGCATCCGTCAGAAACTCTGTCGAATCAGGAATTATCCGAGGAAGCTGAGTTGGTATGTTCCACTGCAAGTTCACGCACGGACAACCAAGATTTACAAGTGGTCCGACAGGATGGCTAAAGGGATACGAAGGAGTTGTAATTTTCCCTTTCGGAACAACATAATTGCCGTAGAATATATCCAGCATTATCATCTGACGTTGTTCCTCCGGACCAAAATGCTGCGTTGCCGAATAAGAGACTGATAGCGCCACTGGACACAGGATTCTTTAATCGATTTAGGTGCATTGTCCCTGAGTTTTCAACACAGTCCAGTAATGTCTCACGGACATTTGAACTATTGAATGACGCTTTATATAACTTGCTACCTAAACGGGCAGGTCCAGTTTCTTATCGGCAAATGCTCTACATCTGCCTTTCATCAGTTCATTGAATTATTTGAAACGGCAGGACAGGGCATTCCGAGAGTTACTCTGCGTCTAGATGACCAGGCCGAAGACCTGGTACTGTCTATACCGTCGTCTATGTCAATTCCAACCACGATGTTGGAAACGACAATATCGTCTAACAGGACTAGTTTAGACTCGTTATTACGTCTCGATGGAAAAGAATTCTAGGATGTATCTATCTCCTTAAGAGTTCTTTCGAAGGCCATAGCATTCTCCACGTTTAACTCCACCCTTTTAGTGGCAAACCTGGGGTTTGTTAATGTGACGCGGTCCTGGCTTCATCCATACGCGTGGATAGTAAGGTGAAAAACTCTCTCAGAGTCGCTCCGGTCTCCAGAGAGCTTCTCTTCGACGGCAAGCTTTTCGCAATCTATGATCAGATAACTAAGAAAGCTTCAGACTCTCTGCTATTCAAACCCGCTTCCATAAGTCGGATTCAGTGGAGAAGAGTAGGACAGGTACTTCTGGAATGAATACGTCCAAGGGAAGTTTCTATAGAGGTTCCTTTGCGTCCTCTAGGTCTTACTCTAGAGACCGTCAGGATAGCGACTTAGAGAGGGGCCGTAATTCTGGCCGAGTCAACCGGTCAGACACCCCTATGTCGACGGTGCAAAGTGCGGGCCGTGGAGGACATGGTTTCTCCTTCTGCAAGCCTCGCAGGACCAGGAGGTGATGGTGTAACCTCTATTCTGTTCCAGGGGGCGGAAGACTGTCGAGTTTTCTCAAACAATTGGGAGTCGATTACGGACGTCCCTTGGGTTCAAGGGGTGATTTCGGAAGGACTAACTATCCTTTGAACGAAAACCTCCACTAAACTTGAAGTCCGTCAAATTCGCACAGAAGAGGCTCGCTTCCATCAGAAGTCCAGTCTCTTCTGGAGAAGTTAGCGATAGAGATTGTAGAAATCCAGGAATCCCCAGGTTCAACATCCATCTGTTTCTGGTTCCGAAACCAGACGACTCGTTCCGTCCACCCATAAATCTGAGCTGGATTAACAAGCTGATTGTGGCTCCAAGTTTCCTATATGGAGACCATCCGATCGTTCAGAGCGAGTTTTCGGGTGAACAACTATTCTACATGCATACATCTCAAAATGCGTACTTTCACGTCATGGTATATCAGGCGTTCAGAAAGTATCTTCGCTTTGCCGTCATAGGAGTCGTGTTTCAGCTCCGAGCAATGTGCTTCGGTCTGAATCTAGCGCCCTGGGTTTTCACTCGAATAATGAACTCAGTAATGACTCATTTCTGAGCTCATTCGTCTGCGGTTACATCGGCCTACCGGGACAACATTCGTCAGAGGTACGGCAGTGAGTTAACGCTTCAGAACGATGTGCAGAATTTGCTTCTATTGCTCCGACGTCTCGGTTTCATAAGTAAACAAGGAGAAGTCGGACCTGGAGTTGTCCAAGTCATTCACCCACTAGGGGATGAGCTTCGAGATGCATAACAATCTTGTTCGTCTGCAGTTAACCAGAGCGAAATTAATCAGTTGTTACACTCACTATTGTCTACATTCAGGCAAAGTTACAGCGAGAGATTTCATGAGAATGATAGGTTGTGCAGAGCTGCCGCAGATTTTATTCCGATGGGGCGGCTATGCACTCGTCCTCTCCAACTTTCGGACCCAGAATTGGAGGGTGAAGATTCATTCACTCGACACGGACATCCTCTTGTTAATCAAGTGATCAAGAGATTCAGACTTGGGCAGTTATTCAGTGGTTAACTCAGGGAGTTCCACTGCAATTGCCGGATCTTAGTTTTTCAGTTTTGACGGATGCCAGTCATACAGGTTGGGACGCAACATTGAATCCAACGGATTTGAAGTGCCAGGGTCTTTGGGATCCGCAGTTCCTAATCAAGCACATAAACATCAACAATGATGTCAATTTGGCTTGCGATACGTCATTGAATGAACGTTATTCAGAATGCTCACGTGCAATTCTTTCCGCCAATTCGACGATAATAGCGTATTTTCGGAACCAGGGAGGCACTCATTCCATTCTGTTATTCAAGTTAACAGAATGAATCCTTCTATTTGTACTAGAACATCAAGTTCTCCTATCGGTCCGTCATATTCCGGGACGTCTGAACGTATTAGCGGACTCACTTTCACAGAGGAGCCGCTTGTTGCCGTCAGAATGGACTTACAACAACGAGTATTTAATCAAGAATTGCTACCAATGAGAGCGATCAATGATGGATTTATTTGTGACACATCTAAACAATCAGTTGCAGATGTATGTGTCACCATGTTCCGATCCTCGAGCGTTTGCAGTAGACGCTCTATCGATCTAGGGAGACGGATGATATGATATGCATATCCTCTAGCGCCGTTGATTCCGCAGACATTGCTCAAGTTAAATAATCTCAATGCAATATTCTGTTGGTAGCATCTCTATCTCCACAAAGTCCGTGGATTAATCTACTTAGGAGTCTGTTGTGGGATATGCTGTGGAAGCTTCCTCCACATTTCGGTCCATTCTATGGCTAGATGGATTCAATTAACTATCCGTACTGCTTATGATAAATATCTTCAGCTCAGCAGTCCGTGCTTTAGATTTCACCTCATGAAGTAAGAGTTCTTTCTACATCGTGGGCTTACGCTAATAGTGTTGCTATTACAGATTTTATGAGGGCTGCATTTTGGTCTTAGCCCTCCACTTTCACGAATTTGTGTCTTAGAAATATTGAGTCCATTTCTGTAGATCTGCATTGTTTAGGTCCGTTATCTGTTGCTCAGAATGTTGTCCACTAAACAGTTGCAACTATACGTATGTAAGCTTTTGGTTCCGGCTGTGACTTTGTCCTGCTGCCCTCTTCACTCTGGGATATTTGACCAAGGGGAAGGGGGGGGGGGGGGGGGCGGGTGTTCCCTTAGGTCACCTGCTTTATAGTGTAAAGCAAGGGAATACCTCCCTTGAAGTCAGTTATTCCGAGTTGGTACCAGGATGGTTTTAAAGTGTAAAGCTAATGTTTACTCATCCATGTAATATTTTTAAAGTGTAGCTCGGAGTGAAGCATTTGTATATGTCACGTGTCAATCGGGCGTTAATATACAATCCTCGGACACTCATTTCTCTGGACTTCCTTTATTTATTGGCTTTCCTTCAAAAAATATTAGTATAAAGGATTATACTGGATGTTAATAGAGATCATTGATGTTATTGTACTCAATTACAGAATGGTGTTGTGTCTTTCTTTTTTGATACAAATAAGAAAGATACATGTAAAGCCTATCTCTCCTTTTCTCCTTGAGGGGATAATTCTGTTATATGTAATTGAGCCTATTGGATTTTCCTTTTTGTCCTAGGCCCTCCAACTTTTTTTCTATTCAGCTAAGTCTGGGTCATTGGTACAGTATATAAATGTTAAAAAATTTATAGTAATTTATATATTTTTTATACTTACCAATAACCCAGAGGGGATGGCCCTCCCATGAGTTGGGAACTCATACCTCCCCACTGAGTACATAACGCTTACCAGGCACTGGTTGTAAGAATGACATTTGACGCCAATTTCGAGACCTCCTTGACACTGCGCATGCGCAGAGGAGTAAAAGTATGGAGTACCATCTAGGACATCTATTTTTCGGTTTTTGATACAAATTTTGGGGATTGGGGGGGGGGGGGGGGGTGGGGGGGGCAAAATTTGTGTTCGGCCCTAGATATTTTAGAGTTAGCACCAGCTAAGTCTGGGTCATTGTTAAGTATAAAAAATATATAAATTACTATAAATTTTTTAACTTTCACACAAAGAATGTTTAATAAATAATTTCATTTGACAATTAAATTTAGATCTTTGACACTAAATAGTTCATGTAAATTCCATTTTCAGTTTATGTTTGACTTCACATGTTTGTCAAGAAGACAAAGAATTATACAAAGGAACAGGACAGAAAGACTGAGTGACTTGTTAGACTGGAAGAATCTAGGCGTAGTAAGTGATCATTCATCCATTGTCTATTTATGTACAAGAATTATTTTGTATATTTTGTTGTTAAAAAGAGTTGAGAAAAAAATTCATTTTGAATGCGTTTGAATTTAATATACACATACAGTACTGTTGGTTTCCCTGTTAACATGAGTCTGTGAACAGAAGCTTATTGATCAAGACTGGTTAGAAAGAATGTGTGATAGCCCTTAACCTTTTACTTAACAAATTTGCCACATTCGCCCACATAATATGGTCCCCTCATTTGAATGAGGTCATTGAGCAATGAGCGATCTAGTGCTGTGCAGTATACCAATTTTTCGGTACAGTTTCGGTATTACAGGATACCGAAACAAAATCAAAATATCGCTTATTTTGGTATTTATATTTTTCTGCGAAATTGAAAGAAAGTCGACTCATCAAGATGGATCATAAATCTAAAAACCTGTCGGCCACGTATATTGATTGAATTGGTAAGAAAACATGAAAATGTGAACTTTGTAAGTGACAGCAGCAGATGCATCAATTACGTCGGAAAAAGAAATAGAAAAGCGACGACAGAAAAACAGAAATATGGTAAGTTGTTAACTTGGTACTTCCGTTTCTGAAGAAATATGGCCTGGTTCATGATAGTCATTCCACTCAAAATACCCCATAATTACAACTAGATGAATGTCATAAAACATGTTATTTTACATGTTTATCAAGGATGAACCCAAACAAAGAAAGGTGGATGACACCATGTCATTGATGCATTGCATGATTGGCAATGATTACACAATTTTTTCACAACTGGGATTATCATAGAGAGAGTTACAGTTGCATTAAAAGTTGCATTACACAAATTTACTTGCATATTTGTGTGGATATTGGACACTGGATTCACTGGACAGTGGACATTAATCTTGTTGACACTTTGAAAGATAAGGGGGAGGGACTGACCAAGAGTGTAACTACTAGTGAAAACTTACTGAAAAGCCTTGAAATTGAAGAACATATATTTCTTTTCAACCTACACACAACTGTTTACAACTGGCTGTAACGTAAGTGCAAGCCCTACTTCGGAACTTAACTCAGGCTAATAACTTTTCCAAATGAAGAGATCAAAAAGGGTCAAGCAAGACCGGCACTTGAAATTACAGGTACTATCCATGCACACCTCTTGCATTACCGAGCGCATGCACAACTACCATGCTGTCAATTCCTTTTTTTCCGGCATCTTGCATGATTGGATTTTTGTGACCTGTGCTTGTTGCTTTCATTTCTTTGAGAACTACTTGTGATCACTAGAGATATTGTTACAGTGCATTTCTGGATTTTGTATCCTTAGACTCAAGCTCTAAATTATTATATATTTTTATACTGTACCAATGACCCAGACATAGCTGGTGCTAACTCTTAAAATATAGGGCCAAACACAAATTTTGCCCCCCCAATCCCCAAAATTTGCATCTAAAACTAAAGAAAACATGTCCTGAAAGGCCCTCCACACTTCGCCCCTACTGCGCATGCGCAGTGTCAAGGACGTTCCGAAATTGGCGCCATTTATCATTTCTAAGTTTGGCCCTTCATCAGTTAACATCTGACTGATCTTTGTGCTTTTAAATCTCAGTTTAAATGATGCCAGACACATAAATATTAGTGAAATGGTGATTCTAAGGAGGATAGAAAAGGAGGAGAGGAAAAGAATGTGTGACAGAATATTATCAGGGCTGTAACTTAAAATTTTTTAATGAAATTATGTTAAGTTACCTATTTTCAAGGCAGCAGCCATTTTGTTGTCATTCTGATTATTTAGTTACACTGTTTTTTCAAGTGTTTTTCCTCTCTCCCTGTCCTTTAAGTTCCCCCTTGCTATTCTCCCATGCTTTTGGCATAATTTCTGTAATTATTATTACTAAAATTTCTTGGGAGTTTTAGCTGAATAACAGAATGAATTCTGTTCTTTCCCCATGTTTACGTCTTCACCTACGGGTGGTTAGGCGTTGTGTTCTGCATCTACCATCTGATGTTCTGCAGTTTCTTCCCTGGAAGTCTCTGTTTTGCATCAGATGGTGTATTTTTGGTAACTGATTTCGGGCCTGGGTGCCTGGAGTCTTATTTTAGTGTTTTTACACTCATTGTTTACATTTACAACAGCCCTCTGTGTGAGGGGGGGATTTCTAAATAATAATATCTTTATGTTATTTTAATCATAACTAGATACATTATTATTGTTCGTAAGTGTTGAATAAATTGTTTAAAATATTTTTAAAATTTTTGTCCACACTTAGGCTTGGGATCCATTGGGGCTCAACGTTACTTTTCAGAAACTTGGGCTGTTCTGAAAAAATTTTTTTTCAAAATATTCTGATTTCAATTATTTTTTCTATATTAATGGATCATATTATTATTATGTATTTTGATTGCCAGGGGTTAGTGCGAGTACCAGGACTTGTTTTCTTTTCACATTGAAAGGATATTGATCTATTGTTTTAAGAGGAAGTCTTCCTCTGACCTTATTATCATTCTATATGTGGTCAGTGTACTCGCATTAACTCCTGTTCTGTATCGTATGATTTCGATGACAATATGGGAAGCGTATGTCACGGTATGTTGTTGGGGATTTGGACACTCCGGTCCTTTCCCCGCAGGGTCACTCTACTTTATCAATTTCTATTTCAGACGATCAAGATTAGGGTGATGTATCTGTGATGTCTTCCAATAGTGTGCCTCCATCGTCACAATTAATGAAGGGCTAGCGGAAAAGTGCTCATGTAATACGCCAATTGCCTAAGAGGACCCTAGTAGGTTCGACGGCCTTTGACGTCCGCTAGCTCGCCCGGTGTAGCGTCCATTCACCGAATGGTTCGGCAGCCGGGTTCGTCCGTTGCGGTCTAGAAGGAATTTTGGGGTGATGCGAGCACTATAAAATTAACTTAATGCACACCCAGTGACGGCGGATCGGAGGGAGAACGGAGGAAGCCTTTTAGTCCGGTTCATAGCTCGTTCCGGTCCATCCGGACGGCAAGCGAGAGAGGCCCCTCTCTCGTTCAACAACATTTGGCCCCAGATGTTGTGGTACAAATGTGTCGTTAGCGGAGCATACGTCCGTCGCTTGGGACGCTCCGTTGTATAGGCAGTCCGCTGAGACTGCTAAGGCTTCCTCTTCTCGTCAGCGCACACGACCGCACCTTGGCTGCGTGACCGCCGATATATTACCAGCTTCGCCGATCAAGGATTCTTCGGCGACCAGGTCACACCATCCGGCAGCCAGGGATTCGAGACCGATGGACTCAGGACGTTCGCATAGGAAAAGTATGCGGGAGCCATCTGATGCGGAGCTGCCCTCGGCGAAGCAGCGATAGACTGCGCCTCCGCAGGTCTCGACGCCGGACATTCTTGTGCACATAGCACAGCTTATCCCAGCAGCCGACAGAAACGGTGTCGGATCGAGAATTATCCGACAGCGCTGGGTCGGTAGCCGGGGACTCGAGGCCTGCAGACTCCGGACGTTCGCATAGGAAGTGTGCGGGAGTCAACGTACACGGAGCTTCCAGCGGCAATGCATCGTAAGTCCGCTACTGCACAGGCCTCGGGAACGGACGTGCTTTCCTTAATAGCACAGTTTATCGCAGCATCCCAGCATCAACTGAATCTGTCGCATATATTTTATCCGACGATGCTGGGTCGGGACGCTCCGCGGAAGCGGGTACGGACGTCCGAAAGTTTCATCCGGTCCGACGGGATACCGAAAGGGATTCGGTGGATTTCAAGCTTTCCCTTTCGGAACAACATATGCTGCGATGCCGGATAAGAAACTGATAGCGTCGGTGGACTTAGAAATTTTTTGGTTCGGTTCAGGGACATCGTCCCTCAGTTCTGACATAGTCCAATAATGTCACACAAACTTTCGAATTATTGAACGACGCTATATATATTATTATTTTATGCTTGCTATCCAAGCATTTCTGGTTTCTTGTTCGAAGAGTTATGGAGATGTCTTTCAAAGTGTGCCTCTGTCGTCATAGTTAATGAGGAGTTAGCGGCAATAAGTGCTCATGGAATATGTCTATCGCTTATGGAGTGACATTCGCTAGCTCACCCGGTGTAGCGTACATTCATCGAATGGTTCGGCTGCCGGGTTCGTCCGTTGCGGTCTAGGAAGGAGATTTGGGTGATGCGAGCACTTTAATTACTTTAGTACTCACCCAGTGACGGCAGATTGAGGACAGATCGGAGGAAGCCAACAACATAGGGGACCGCATGTTGTGGTTCAGATATTTTACATTCGGAGCATATGTCCGTTGCTCGGGACGCTCCGTTATATTGACAGTCCGAGAGACTGTCTTTAATGCTTCCTCATCCTCACAGCAGGGCACACGACCGCACATTGGCTACGTGACCTCGAGTATCCGATCAGTTTCGGCATTCAGTGATTCCACAGCGAATAGGTCGCGCCATCCGGTAGCCAAGGGACACGAGGCCTATACACTCCGTTCGCTCGCATATTGGAAGTATGCACGGGGTAACGATCTCGGAGCTTCCTGCGGCAATGCATCGTAAGACCGCTGCTCCTCAGGCCTCAGTGACGGACGTGCTATCCGAGTTAGCACAGTTGTTTCGCAGCATCCCAGCAATTGACGGTTTCTCGGTCGAATCAGGAATTATCCGACGGCGCTGGGTCGGTGCGGTCCGCAGTTGCATCAAGCTACGGACGACCGAACGCTTTATAGGGTCCGACAGGATGGTGAAAGGGATTCGAAAGATTTCGAGTTTTCCCTTTAGTAGTATCGGAAGATGCCTTTCATATCTTCTGGCATTTCTTCCAGTGATTATTTTTCGGACTTCATTGCTGCGATCTTGGATAAGAGACTTATAGCGTCATTGGACTCGGTTTTTTCGATCGGTACAGGGACTTTGTCCCTGACTTACCGACGCAGTCCAATATTGTCATTACAACATGTGTTTTATTTTTCGACGCTATATATTTATATATATATACAAGCCTGCTACTAAGCATGATAGTTTAGTTTCTTGTCCGCGTGGCTCATTTCTGCCATTTTATCTTTTTTACATATAGTTTATTTTGGCAGAGCAGGGCATACCGAGAGTTCATATGCGTCTAGACGGTGTGATTAAAGACTGCATATATTCTTTTTCGCCGTTTATGTCTTTTCCAATTTCAATGTTGGGAACGACATTATGTATAGTAGACTTAACTTAGACGCTTTATTATACGTAATCCGCCTTACTGAGGCGTTATCATTACGTCTTCAAGAAAAGATTTACGGGATATTATTCTCAATGTAATTTCTTTTGAGGGCAGTAGTTTGTTCACGTATAACTCCGCCCTTCAGTGGCTGATTGGAGTTGGTTAGACGTGATGCAGCCCTAGCTACATCCACGCGTGGATAGTAGGTTAAGAACTCTCTCAGAGTCTCTTCGTTCTCGGAGGAGCTTCTCTTCGACGGCAACTTTCCGGCAATCCATGAATTGCTTGATTTATACATTCTCTTGTCTATCTAGTGTTACAAGAGATTCAGACTGGGGCAAACATTCGGTGGTTGACTCAGAGAGTGCCGCCGCAGTTGCCGGACCCGAGTGTGGCTGTTATGACGGTTGCCAGTCAAACAGATTGGGATATATACTGATCTCTACGGATTCGAAGTGCCAGGGTCTTTGGGTTCCGCAGTCTTTTAGCTATCAATTTAACTTCCGTGGAATAATGTTTTTTAGGCTTGCTTTATGTCATTGCATGAACATTATTCAGAAACGCATGCCCAAATTCCTGTCCTTTAATTCGACAGTAGTGGCGTATCTCCGGAACCAGGGAGGCACTCTTTCGTTTCCGTTATTCAATTTAATGGAAAGAATCCGTCTGTTGGTTATAGTACACCAAGTTCAGTTTTGATCCGTCATATTCTGGGTCGTCTGATTGTTTTAACGCACTCCCGTTCTCTTACGGGTCGCTTGTTGCTGTCAGAATGGACTCTCAACAAACAAGTATTCAATCAGATTTGCTATCTATGGGAGCGCCCAATGATGTTTTGTTTATGACACAGCTTGCTAATCATTTGCAGACGTATGTGTTGGCTTGTCCAGATCTCTGAGCTAATACTGTTAACGCTCTATTGATCTATAGGACGGAATGATAGGATACGCGTATCCTCCGGCGCTGTTGTTTTAGCAGGTATTGCTAAGATAAACAACCACAATACATTTCTGTTGATAGCATCTCTATCTTCACAGAGATCATGAGTAATTTACTCTCTTGTCTACTGTGGATCTTAACGTGAAATCTTCCTCTATGTGAGGATCTTTTTTCACTGGGTAAATCGTGTCATCTTTATCACAACCAGCAAGGTCGCAACCTTCATGTATTCCGTTGTGTGGTCCGTATTGCATTGTAAGCACTGTACTGGACGAGCTTTGGACGCGATTTCTTACTATAGGAGATCCTCTTCTTCGCTATTCTATGCGACTAAAGTGGAGGCTCTTCCGTCGTGGTGTAGGGATCATTATGTTCATATGGTTGATCCCTCCATACTACTCATTGCTATTTTTTAGTATACTTGTTTCACAAGATCTACTGCAGCCTGTTGTTATTTAGGTTATAGGTTTATGTTACCTCATACCTATGCACTCTACGATAGTTTACAATTGAGTCTTTTGTCTCTTTATCTAAGTCAGTTAGTAACTTTTTGATAAATAGACTTAGAATCTTTAGATTAAATTCCTATACGGATTTTAACTTCAGGTTCTTATTTAGCTAAGTAATCATTTGAGCCTCTGGAAACAGTAGTTTTCAAATTCTGACCTTTTAGACAGTAATTCTGTTGATTTCTCTTTTACTGTAGAGTCAGTGAGTTTCATGCACTATCGATGGATGATTTTCACTTTCATAGTTTCGGAATCAATACTTCCGTTACTATTTAGGTTGGATTGTTGCATAAGAGTTAGGCTCCTATTATCCGGAACCTATTATTTTAAGGTCCTTCCGTCTTCCTATGGGCATAGGCCTTTACTCTTTCCGGGTACAGTTTATGTATTTATAAACAGATATCTGTTTATTACAAGGGCGTAAGCTTCTTCTGTCTTTGATGTCTAGTAGAAGGACGTTACGCTCCATTTTATTGTTAATGGATTCTATTAACTAGCGTACTGCTTATGGTATATCATTGGCTTAGCAGTTGTGCTTAAGATTTCGGCTCATGAAGTAAGAGTTCTTCTACTTCTTGGGCTTACATTAATAGTGTTGCTATTATAGATTTTTGAAGGCTGCTCATTGCGCTCAGCCATCCATTCATGAATTTTATCTCAGAAATATCGAGTCCATTTCTGGAGGCCTCTTTTGTTAGGTCTATTATCTACTGCTCAGAATGTCATTCACTTAACAGTTGCTACTATAGCTAGGTAGGCTGTCTGTTTCGGCAGTGTCTCCGTTCGGCTGCCCTCTTCGCTCTGGGCTATTTGACCCAGGGCAAGAAAAAGGAGGGGGGGGGGGGGAGGGTGTTCCCTTGGGTCACCTGTTTTTACTATGATAACAAGGGGATACCTCCTCCGGAGTTAGTAATTCTGAGCTGTTATTGGGATGGTTGTTTAGTGAGAAGTTTAAGTTTATAAAATTCATTCAAGTCTTAGTTTTTAAAGTATAGCTTTTGAATATTGCATATGTCAACGGACATGATTATGCAATTCTCACACACTTTTAGGAGTATAAGAGTCTCTATTCTCTAGACTTACTTTATTATTGGCTTACTTTAAAAATTATTAGTATAAGGATTATTGGATATTAATAGAGTACATGGATGTATGAAGCTCAATTTTTGGAAGGTGTTGTATCTTTCTAATTTATCATGAATAAGAAAGATACATGTAAGGCCTATTACTTCTTTTCCCTACAGGGGATGACTCTATTTTATTTTATTGAGCGTATTCCATTTTGCTCTATGTCCTTGGCCCTCCAGCCTTTTTACTATTCAGCTATGTCTGGGTCATTGGTACAGTATAAAAATGTTAAAAAATTTATAGTAATTTATATATTTTTTATACTTACCAATGACCCAGACGGGGATGGCCCTCCCAGGAGTTGGGAACTCTTGCCTCCCCGCTGAGTACATAGCGCTTACCAGGCACTGGTTATTAGAATGATAAATGGCGCCAATTTCGGAACGTCCTTGACACTGCGCATGCGCAGTAGGGGCGAAGTGTGGAGGGCCTTTCAGGACATGTTTTCTTTAGTTTTAGATGCAAATTTTGGGGATTGGGGGGCAAAATTTGTGTTTGGCCCTATATTTTAAGAGTTAGCACCAGCTATGTCTGGGTCATTGGTAAGTATAAAAAATATATAAATTACTATAAATTTTTTAACATTTTCATCATTTTAATGATAATTTTAGCTTGTATTCTCACTGTGTGCTTTGTTTTTTTCGCATGCAAAAATGTGACCCATGTTGATTGGGCTTCCGCCGGTGAAAAGTATTATGATTTGGTTTGCTTTGTGGGGTTTTCCCCTCTAAATTCACTTCTCACATCTCTTTGGACAATTCCAAGAACAATTCCTTGTCCTTGTTTGCAGGTGAGACATGTCGATGATGTTCATAGTACTTGTGTCACCTGCAACAATTGCTCTCAGGCCAATCCCTGTGGTTTTGTGGGGTTTGGTCATCTAAATTCTGGGCTTCCATTAACAAGGTGGTTCTGGCCCGGGCTAAAACCCCTCGTTCTCAGGGTAAAGGTAACCATGCCTTCTCGGATATTTCCGAGAGTGCATGTGGTGGTTCTGTCTTGCAGGATGTTGGGCAGCCTTTTTATGGTAACAGATTCCTCCACAGCTGTTGGTGGTGCTTATGATGGGATGCCTGAAGTGGGGACTATGGTCTCCCTTCTCTTGGCTCCAGTGGTCACCCTTGAGGCGACAGTCTTCATCGAGACGAGTTCTCCCTGGGTCCTCTCGGGTGCTCTCCCCAATATTTTTCCTCTATAACCTAATGGCCCAGACTTAGCTGGTGCTAACTCAAAAATATCGAGGGCCAAACACAAATTTTGCCCCCCCAATCCCCCAAATTTGCATGCAAAACCAAAAATTAGAAGTCCTATCTAGCCCTCCATACTTTTACTCTCCGCGCAGATGCCAGGAAGTGACCGAAATTGGCACCAACATCATTCTTTGTTTGGCTCTCAGTCAGATAACAACAAACTGACATCTGTGCTTTTAAATCTCAGTTTATAATGATGCCAGACACAACTCAATGGTTAACTTAGTGGATCCAAGGATACAACTGGATGAAGGAAGGAAGAAACGGTGGTTTGAAATGTTCAGGATTGTAACTTTATAATATTTATAAAAATTATTTCGTGTTCCCCAATTTCGGGACATGGGCCTGACGTCATCATTATTACTAATGATTTTTCCTCTGTTTGTTAAGTATTCCTTCCTTATCCTTCCTTGAAGCCCCCAGTTAAACTCCCAAGCTTTTTGGCTTGTTTTATTGAAATATTTTTATAAAATTTCTTGGGAGTTTAACGTGTTACACAGAATGTTTATTCTGTATATCCCCATGGTTATGTCTTCACCCTTGGGGTGTTTAGGCATTTTGGTCATGCATCATACAGCCGGTGTACCGTTTTTTCTTCTGATGAAGATCTTGCTTTACATCGGATACTTCAAAATCTGTTACTGACTTCGGGCCCTGTTGCCTGGGGTCTTGTTTCCGGTTTTCATTCTGATGTTGTTTACATTGACAATGCTCTATTTATATATGTAGTTTCCTATTTATTATTATGGTAGGACTGTTGTAAGATACATTAAATATTCCGGTAGTGTAGCAATTAATGTTTTGGACAGTAAAATAATTTTTGTCCACACTTGGGCTCTATCAGGGTACATTTGGGCACATTGTTTTCGAAAAAAAATTTTGTATCAATTATTTTTCGATTTATATTTTGAATGTTTTTTGTTATGTATCTTTTTATAATATTTAATGTGGGGTTGGTGGGAGTACGATCGACTTTATTTTGCTTCATTATGAAAACATATTGTTCATTGCAAGCCAAGGAAGCCTTTCCTCTGATTTACATGTTGGTTGCCTCGCTTGTAGTCGATGTACTCCCACTAATTCTTGCTCAACATGTGTCGCATGGGATGATAAACGTTGGAGACAGGTGTCACGGTACGTTGTTAGAGGCAGGAGGCCACTGCTGGTCCTCTCGCGGTGAAAGGCCACTGCCAGTCCTCTCGCCAAAAAGGCAACCTAGTTTTTCAGTTTCTATTTACAGAGGAACAAGAACATGGTGGTGTTTACGTGACGCCATCAGAGAGTGGCATTTAGATAGTTTATCAGAGCTTGCGGCTAAAGTGCTCATGAATATTAGGGCAATAAACCAGTGTAGTTTCAGATTCCTGTCGCCAGCTAGCTCGACCAGTGAAGTGGTTACTCTGTCCATGGGTACCGTGACACCAGGTGTGTTCGTTGCGGTCGAGGAGAGTAGAAAGGGTAGAGCGAGCACTATAAAATAAAAACGGGCTCACCTGCGATGCCGGGAGAAGAAGAAGCTAGCAAGTTCAGCAGGAAGCTCGGTGAGGTCTGAAGGACCATGAGCGAGAGAGGCCCTCTCGTTCATAACAATATCTGGGGCCAGATGTTGTGGTTTGGAACTTGCATCAGTCGGAGCATACATCCACGCCTCCCGTCTGGGATGCTCTGTTCAGTTCACAGCCGGGGTCGGCTATAGTTATGGCTTCTTCTTCTGCATCTACCAAGCACACACGACCTCACCTTTGCTACGTGACTTCTGATATCCAGCCTGCATCGCTGAGAAGGTCCTCTCTTCGTCAAAGAAGTCACACCATACAGTAGCCAAGGAGATGAGGCCTCATTCATCGGTACATCCGCAGAAAAGAGCCATCTCGGACACACTGTCCCAGGAGCAGCGGGCGGCCAAGCAACAGAAGACCGCTCAGATTTTGTTTGACAACTCGATAGTGGTAGCATACATCAGGAACCAGGGCGGCACCCAATCATTTCCGTTACGACAACTAAATGAGAAGAGTTTTCTATTTCGTCATATATCATCATGTTCATCTCTCTATCCGTCATATTCCTGGTTGTCTGAAGGTACTAGCAGACTCGCTCCTCGGAAAGGGCGCCTGTTAAATTTGCATTGGACGCTCAACAAGCGAGTATTTGGAGAGTTTTGCTACCAGTGGGATCGTCCCATGATAGTTCAGTTCGCGATGCACCGGAACAATTATTTACCATCATTTGTGTCGTCATGCCCAGACCATTGAGCGCATGCAGTAGACTCTCTGCAGAATTCATGGGCATGAATGATATGGTACGTGGATCCAATTCATTTGATTCAGTAGATTACATTTAAGATTAAACAGTCTCGTTGTGAATCCTACTAGTCGCACCTCTGTCGTCACAGAAACCTTGGATCAGTATTCTCAAGTGTCTGTTATGGGACGCTCCCCAGAAGCTTCCCCCAAGAGAGGACCTTCTTTCAGGGGAAGTTTTGTTCTTCACGTCCTTCTCTGCCCACAGTGGCATAATGGAGTCGGTTAGACGTGAAGGAACCATCGCGGTTCCTATATTATTTGATGACTGGCACAAGAACGATTAAATAATGCGGGTGAGGAGATTTCGATATGACTTCGAAAGCTCTCCCCTCTTTCTTTTGAAGATTCCTTCATAAGAAAGGGGGTGGGGGAGGATTTTTACCTCTTCCCTGCCTTAATGGGTATGTAACTATGAAGGAAGCTGTTTTATCTGTAATTATATACTGCATACAGCTGAAGTGTTATTGTATGGCGTATGTTTGTGGGGGATTTTCTCTCATTCTCAGATACGCCATTCTAATTTTTGGGGCTTAGTCCGGACTAGCCTTAAAAATTAGGAACTCGTTACATCCTAATTAGCATTGTCTTCATGCTTAGAATAAGGAATTTCTTAAATTGGGCTCCTTATTTAGGATATGTCTCCTCTATTACTGTATGTAATTCCTAATTATACCAATTTCCTTTCATCATGGATTGCAGGATTGGAACTATGTTGATCTACTATTTCGGAAGTCCTGGGCCATCCACATTTTTACGATTCAGCTAAGTCTGGGCCATTGGGTTATAGTGAAAAAATATTATAAATTCAAAGTAATTTGGATATTTTTCATACTTACCAATGGCCCAGACGGAAATGGCCCTCCCATGAGTAGGCACTGATACCTTCCCGCTAAATTATTATGTAATACTATCTTTTACAAAGAATGATGTTGGCGCCAATTCCGGTCACTTCTTGGCGTCTGCGCATGTGTGGAGAGTAAATGTATGGAGGGCCAGATAGAACTTCTAATTTTCGGTTTTGCATGCAAATTTGGGGGATTGGGGGGGGGGGGGGGGGGGGGGGAGGGGGTCAAAATTTGTGTTTGGTTCTCGATATTTTTGAGTTAGCACCAGCTAAGTCTGGGCCATTGGTAAACATGAAAAATATACAAATTACTTTAAATTTATAAATTTATAATTTTTCCACCGGCATCATCTGCTGCTGCTGAGGAATTTGTTCCTGTTGTTCCCATTTTACATGATAGTCTTCCTCTCATCTTTTCTGGAGATGGTATACAGTCTCGGGGGACCGAGGCTGTATCTGGTGTTGTTTCACAGGGCTCCAAGTCTTCCCTGGCTTCTCAGCAAAGCTGTACGGGTTTGCTGGCTGCCCCGTCTCATCTGGCCGGGTGGGGCGCTTGATCGCTTCGGCAGCAATTCCCCAACCCACATCGTTTGTTGTTCGGCTTTCCCCTGCTGGTGAGCTGACCAGCAGGAAGGGGCTGGGACATTGGCAACCAGGGCCTTCTGTTTGGCAGAGGCCAGTGATGGCTCCTGTTAGCTGTCACTCTTGGGACCTTCCTCTGGTGATTTCTCAGTCTCAGGGTCCCAAGTTTTGCTGTCGATCGCCGCCTGTTGTCGGTCTCAGATGATAGGCAGTTGAGGGCCTTCTGTTGTTCAGAGGCCAGTGGCTACTTCGTGTCAATGTAGGGACAATCCTCCAGTGTTTTCTCACTGTGTCCCAGGTCAGGCTGCCAATCAACGTCCGTCGTCAGTCTCTTTAGAGGATTTGCAGACAGGGCCTTCTGTTTTGCAGAGGCCAGTGACGGCTCCTAGCGTCAATCTTGGGACTATCCTCCAGTGTCTTCTCACCGTCTCCCTACTCTGTCTGCCGATCGATGTCTCATTGGTCCCTTCTGAGAATTTGGGCTCCTCTTCCAGAAGGGTTCATTGGGAACACACTCCGTCGGGCATGGCTGCTCTCAGTGTGAGCTGAGACAGGCCATTCTGGTGCTCACCTGTTTGCTTTCCCTGTGCCTCCGGAGTCGCAGTCTCC
Source organism: Pictodentalium vernedei (assembly GCA_031216915.1). NCBI lineage: Eukaryota > Metazoa > Mollusca > Scaphopoda > Dentaliida > Dentaliidae > Pictodentalium > Pictodentalium vernedei. The sequence goes on from CM062289.1 coordinate 241,114,103, forward strand.
TTTGGTCGGTTGCAGAGATTCCTCACCTGGCCGTTGGGAGGCTCCTCAGCATTCTCAGGAGGTTCCTACTTGTCAAACCAAAGTTGGGCTAAGTCTCTTCTGCCACAGAGGATGTCAGGCCTCCCTCGTCAGTCTTGTGGCAGGCTTTAGATTTTGTTTTTGGCCTCCTGCCAGATGCTCAGCCTTCAGACCAGCCCTCAGTGACCGTCCGGCTGCGGTTGTCCATGGAGTCCCGCAACTCTGTCAAGCTTTCTAGCTCTGGGATTTTGCACCTTCTGCAACTGGCTCAGGTTGTTGAGTCCTTCCAAGGCCTGAAGGCCAAGATGCGTTCCAAGACCCTGAAGGGTTCCTTTTCTCGAGCTGAATCCTTTCTGTCTCCAGTATGGTTTCGTGTATACGAACCCACCTGTCCTCCAGTCTTCCAAGGGTCGACTGCTGTGGACGAGGATTCTTCTTCCCTCAGGTTTGCTAAGCCAAAGTTGGCAGTTTTCCCGATGTCGCTATTAGAATCCATGGTTGTCCTTTCCCCGAGAGATACTTGGCATCCTGTCTCTCATGGATCACTTCGTGGCTGCCCTGGCTTCCTATCTTCCACCAGGGGAGTTTGATTTTGCACAGGCACTGTTGCATGTGTTGTCTCAGACTCTTATGATCCTGACGTACACTTACGCCTGCAACACATCTATTTTGGAGCTTGCGTGCCGGGATGCAGTTTTGGACACTTCTCCATCCTTTCCTTCTGAGCAGCATGCTGTTCTGAGGTCTGCTTCTTTGATCGGACCTCAGCTGTTCCATGGGGCGCTGTCCGTGACAAGGTTCTTTATCATTTGAAGGACCAGCTTTTGTTACGGCAACTGGATCAACCTGCGGCCACAGGTGGTGGTCATTCCAGGCCTGCCAAGCACCCAGCCGTGTCGGCCTCATCGGTCATGCAGGCTGTGCCGTTGGCTATGTCTGCTCCTTCTGCTCAGAAGAAGCGTCGACGAGGCCTGGCTCGCTGGCAGTCTCAGGGAGGAAAGTCTCAGGACTGTGTTGCTTCCCGGGGGTGGGGGGTGGTTTCTCCTCTTGGGGGCCTCATCAAGGCCACAAATGAAGGTCCTCACCTCGATTTGCCTCCAGTCGGGGGAAGGCTGTCACTGTTTTTCGACTGTTGGACAGAGATAACGTTGGATCCTTGGATCCTCGATGTCATCCAATCAGGTCTGCAACTGTCCTGTCGGCACCCCTGTTTATCTTGGGTGCCCCTCTCGACATGGGTCCTTTCCGATCCTCAGCATCGGGACCTTCTGGTGCAGGAGATTGACAGTCTCCTCTCCAAAAAGGGGTGATCGAGGTGGTCAGAAACACCCTTTCTGGGTTTCTACTCAAGACTTTTCTTAGTGCCAAAGAAAAATGCCCAGCTTCGTCCTGTCATCGATCTGAGTATCCTGAACGAGTCCATCATAACACCTTGTTCCAGCATGGAGACTTTTGGTCAGTTCAATGGTCGATTCATCAGGGCTATTTTTCAGCCAGTATCGACCTGAAGGATTTTCTGGTATACCTTTTTGGCTCCAAGGGCCTCCAGTCTGTTACCATTAAGGGCTATAGGTCTATGCTGTCAGAAACTTTCTCTTATGTGGGAAAAGTGGTGCATCAGTCGTAATCTCTTTCTCTCCAAAACTGTTTGGCAGTTTTCTTGGAAGAGGGCTCGAGTTTTGCGTCTTACACCCAAATGGAACTTGGCATGGGTGTTGCATTGTTTGGTGAGGTGCTGTTCGAGCCTTTATCTGAGACCAGCATGCGTTTTCTTACATATAAGACTGCTTTCCTTCTAGCGTTTGCTTCTGCCAGATGTGTCAGTGAACTTCATGTGGTTTCTGTTGATTCGGCTTTCTTCAGAAATGAGGGTAACCTTCACTACTGATTGCTCTTTTCTGGCCAAGAATCAACTTCCTGATTCGTGCCTCCTTCCATCTGCATTCGGGCACTTCCTTCTGTCACTGGCCAGAGGCCTCTTCTTTGTTTTGTTCATACGATCAAGACTTATATTTTAATCGCACACAGTTCATTCGGAGGGCTTGAAAAAGATTCTTTCTGTTTCTGATTCCTGGGAGGCAGTTTATCTCTTCCCATTCTATTTCCAGGTGGACTTGTCTCGCAATCAAGCTGGCTTATTCCAGTTTGACTGCTCCGGATCTTCTTTCAAACCGGTTTAATGCTCATGAGGTTCGTGCCATTTCTACATTCTGGGCATTCTCCAATACTGTTTTGCTCAGGGCTGTTATGAATGCGGCTTACTGGAGGAATGTTACTACTGTCTCCTCCTTTTATCTCCGCCATCTACAACAGCAATCTGAGGACCTTTTTTCTTTAGGCCCTCTAGTTGCTACTCAGGCAGTTGTTCACCCTCATTGATTACTTTCGGTTGTTTGTGCATTTTTATAACACAACCTTGTTTCTTTAGATGCTTCATGCAGCATCTTCTTTTCTTTCAGGATGCTTTTCAACACTTTGGTGTTGTGTTTCAGCTTCTGTTCTTTACAGGTTTTGCTGTCATTCCCTGCCCAGCATTTCTTTCAGCTGCACTATTGATGGTATTGGTTATGTCATTCACCTCCTATTGTTTATTCAGCCATTTGTAAACAATTGTGAGTTGGTTGAAAAGAAATTTAAATATTTTAGTAAATTTTGTTTCTTAACATACCTACCACAATTGTTTACCAGAGGCCCACTCTCCTAGGGGATATCTTTGATATCTTTGCCTCCCTGCTAAATCACAAAACTTCTTGGTGGAAATTCGGAATTGGCATCACGGTAGTTGCGCCTGCTCATGCACTCGGTAATGCAAGAGGTGTGCAGGGAGAGTACCTATAATTTTGAGTGCTGTTCTCGCTCGACCCTTTTTGATATCTTCATATTGCTTTTGCACTCTTCTTCTTTTCTAAATTCATTTGGAAAAGTTATTAGCCTGAGTTAAATTCTGAAGTAGGGCTTGCACTTATGTTACAGCCAATTGTAAACAATTAAGAAACAAAATTTACTAAAAATTTTTAATGTTTCTTCTACCTGATTGATTGGGGGAAGGGCATGGTACGAAGGACTTGGAGGCCAATTGATTAGCTTGGTAAGTTATTTAATGAATCACTCGATTCAGTGTGATGATTCACTAGAGTAATCAGTTATCAAAGTTGAATTAACTTGTCAAGTTCATGAGATTCCAGCGCTGAACCTGTTAAGTTACTATATGGTTGAATATTGGGGATGGGGCATGGTAGCTCAGTAGGTAGAGGTGCAGGCTTCAAGCCGAGAAGTCCTCTGTTCGAATCCCGTCTGCGGCAACCACGTGTCCTTGGTCAAGACAAGACACTTCACCCCATTGCCCATATGGTGGCACGGTGGCATTGTGTACTAAGGTGTACTGCATGTCGATGGTGCGCTTGTCTTCAACCAATGCTCTACCCTGATTGTGTGGAGTTGGTATGTTGTGGAGCTGACAGTTGCTTGCCGTTGCTCAGTGGTTCTCTCCAGGTACTCCGACTTCCTCCAGCCATAAAACTGTGGTGATGTGGTGGTCCTGATTAGCTATTGTGCAGAAATATGTGACCTTAAACACCAATAAATAAATAAATAAATGTTGGGAAATTGGGTCAGTTTGCGAAAACTTTCAGTGTTCTGTGCATGTACCGAATACCGTACCGAAACCGAGGTATTTATCTGAAAAATACAGATACCGAACCTGAAATTTCAGTAGCACACAGCACTAGAGGGATCACATGATATGGGTTTTTTTTAAATTTGTTGAAAAATTTGAAATGATAATATGTAAAGTATTAAATTTTGATATTGTCTGCATTGGTTAAAGGGTTAAATGTGCTTGAATTGCTGCCTCAGGAGATTCTTGAAGTTCTTGAATTAAAAAGAGTACAGGTACCTTGTTTAAACCCCTGGAGGCCCAATTCTGACTTTGATCACCTACTGTAGTAGGCCATGTGTCCCAAAGTGCCATCTTTGGGTCAGCTTTTAAGTTCTGGTCTAAGTACCTTAGCAGTTGTTTTTAGGCAATTCTTGGCTCACTTACTTAGGAACAAAACAAAGCTAAAGTGTGTCGACTGTCAAAGTGGGCCAAAAATAATAAAAAATCTGCAAGCCCTTGGGCATTAAGGGTCCATTCTGCCTTAGAAAGTTAAATTAGGAATGTTAAAAACAAAATTGTCCTAAGGCATTTTATTCATTCCAGAGTTTATGTTGTTAACTCTTAACCAGCTAAATATTTTCTTGTCTTTTCATAAAATCAAGTCATGGCTGCTACAAAACAGCCATGACTTGATTTGATGAAAACATGAATACAGTCTGGCATCCAAATATCATTGTTAAGAGGATACTCATATTGAATAATTTGGGTATGTGTTATTATGTGTAGCCATACTATGTATGGTACACATAATGCCGACATCCGGGGTGGCCATCTGTCGTTCATCCATCCTTTGTCCGTCCATCCGGCATCCATATCCATTTCTTTGGCATTTGATAACTTGAAAAATATTGCTTGGATTGTCAAGTTACTTTATATTAGTCTTCAGGTTACTGATGTGCCGAGCTGTATAGTTTTTGGTGTAAATCTGATAATTTGATCCTGAGATTTTAACCCTTTATCCTTCAAATTGAAAATTCCTCCAATCCCTTTGGCATTCAATAACTTGAAAAATGTTGCTTGGATTGTCTAGTTACTTTATATTTGTGTTCAGGTTACTGATTTGCCGAGCTGTATAGTTTTTGATGTAAATCTGATGATTTGATCCCGAGATATTAACCCTTTATCCTTCAAATTGAAAATTCCTCCAAACCCTTTGGCATGAGATAACTCAAAAAATATCAATTTGATTGTTGTGTTACTTTATATATGTATTCAGGTTACTGATGTGCTGTGCTGTATAGTTTTTTTTATGTAAATCTGTTAATTTGATCCGGAGATATTAACCCTTTATCCATCAAATTAGAAACTCCTCCGATCCATTTCTGTATGTACCCATACCAAGTATGGTGTACATAATGTCGGCATCCGTGGTGGCCCTCTGTCATACAGCTTTCTACTAGTTGCACGTATGGCTACACAAGTGACGATTTCATCTGCCTATTTTTATTTACCACTTTGCTGGGGCAAAAATGTTAAAAACTAATCAACATCTCAATAACAGCCCAACACGTCACTCAATCAACCGATATCATCCCACCATTGTGTGTTGCACAAAATTTGATTCTCCAAGACACTGTGTAAATAAGTTTTATTATTCACCGTTTTCTTAATTTCAAGGGGGTATTATACATGTAGATTATGATAGAAATATAGCCCATAAACTATGTGTTCTAACTGCTGTTTGATCACTTGCAAATTCCTTAAATTCACTTCTAGACCAGACCGGTGATAGCCATGTGGCCGCTGACACCATTTGAATTCTGTTTGACAACAAACCAAACGATAATTGTAGTTTTGGTGTTTTTCATATTGAGGTTATTAAAAATAATGTAATGTTAACTGTTTTCTATTGTACAACAATTCCCTTCTAGCACAATGTCAGAGTTTTACTGGTATCAGTGGTAATACTAATATTAACATTACTTTGTCGAAGATTGCAGTTTATTAATGGCCTGCCAGAAATAATTAACATCCCTCTGCTGTACTGGTTGTGCCCACTGCATCTTGATCTCTTATAAGTTGTCAGGCTGTTAATCATTTCTGTTGGGCCATTAATAAACTGAATTGTCATGTTATTGTGATATTATTACCACTTTAGTGGGCATTCTCTAGGATATTAATGGAGTTTAATAGGGCAGTAAAACTCCATAATTCATGGTGTCATGCAACCGGAAGAGGGTGGCGGGCCAGTAATAAAAAATAAACTTGAACAGCCCACCACCTACCTGCTTCTGGTTGTGGTGATAATAGAAATAACATGATTTTCTGGGACGTCCCAGTTTATTAATTCCCTTGAGGAATGGATAACAGCTCTCTGGCTTATTAACAGTCGAGACTTCCTCTCGGGCAGTAATAAGCACTCAGGCTGTTATTGATTCCTCTGGGGTTGTTAATAAACTGTAACATGAGCGTGGTGGCTCAGTGGTTATAGCATTTAACTTTAAACTGAGAAGTCCAATAGATAAATAAACTGTAACACCTCCAAACTCATGCTATTGTTATATTAATAAGAACCAATGATATACCTCTCAAGTTCATAGAATATTTTGTTCTGGGCAGGAAAAATCTACCTGCAGTAGGCCAAGAGTTAATAATTTCTTGTGCATTGTTCTATTTAAATCATTTTCTTATCATTGAGGTGTATAAGGTCATAAATCTGTCTGTGGAATGCATACTTTCAACCTTAAGTCCCCATACAGCCACAAACTCCCCTTTTTGTTTGCTTTGAAAAAGTTGTCCAATGTGTATTCTTCCTTGAGAATTTTACTGATATGGTGCATTTATCCTGACAGTCTTATTACATCATTGTTACAAACAGCCCCTTTGAAATTGCTTTAGAAAAGTTGTCCAAAGTGTATTCGTTCTTGAGAACTCCACTAGTAGGATGCATTTTCTTGACAGTGTTTTTACATCATTGTTACAAACTGCCTCTTTTATATTGTTTTGAAAAAGTTGTCCGAAGGGTATTGTTCCTTGAGAACTTAACTCCCTGCACACTGATGTCGAAATATCTAAAGTTCAGGGTGCAAATATTTCCCATAATGCAACTTAAAATTTAACCAATTCAGTCTTATTTGACAGAGCTCAATGAGCTCTGTCAAAACAAGATTGAAGTGGTTAAATTCCCAGTTGTATTATGGGAAAAATGACTACTTCAGATCTGGATATTTGTGTGCAGGGGTTAACTGGTAGGATGCATTTATCTTGACAGTTTTTTTTTACATCATTGTTACAAACTGCCCCTTTTATATTGTTTTGAAAAAGTCGTCTGAAGAGTATTCTTCTTTGGGAACTTGATTGGTAGGATGCATTTTTCTCCTGCGATTTCCTTTGCAAGATATGCAGGTCTCATGTGAGAAGGCCATCTGAAATAGATGACTATCTCATATGACCCACGTGACCGGCTTATTAGCACATTTAATGAGCGCAAAACTATGCAATGATTGCACATTCTTCTGTAAACAAACAACATGGTGTCATGTTTTGGAAATATTTGCGGACAAACGTTTGTCGAAGAAAATAGAAATAAAAACACAAAACCGCAAAACCAAAAGACACTTGACTCTTTTGTATGACAGAATTCATAATATGACGTCATCAGAATGTGTCATTGTTCATTTCGCTACAAATCTTTTACCCCTCTCTTTCCGGAGTTGGGATTTAATTTCCTGGTATATGCCTGTGGTATATACAGAACTTGTGTGTGCTCTTTCCGATAAGCAAATCAGGTTTTTTTTTCAGAAATGGACAACAAAATTGTTCGATATAGCTATGCGTGCCCCTGCATTACTTTTGATGATGTCAGGGTGTTTTGGTGGGGGAGAAAAATTATCCCTGATGGGAATGGGTGTGAGATTGAAAATTTCACCTGTGGGACAAGATATTTGGTCCAGACATTCGGCAAGACTTGTGTCTTGCCCAAATATCTTGCCCTCGGATGAGAGCCGAGTGTCTGGACCAAATATCTTGTCTCTTGAGTGAGATTTTCCCATCTCACACCCTCACCCAACAGTGATAATAATAATCTTGCGAGCGCTTTACATCATTGTTGGCTGCCTATCCAGGCAGCCAACAATGATGTAGAAACACTGTTAAGTCATCTGCAGCTGTGTACAAGTATATACGCTAGTTATTTACAAAAATATTAATCTGAGAACAAGAGTTAAATTATGAATATGTACTTGGCTTATTTTTGCAGTTTGCATGCTGAGAGTATATGGAAGAACTTCATTCATTTTTAGTTGTTCTGATTTAGTTAGAATATGTCGACATCTACTGTTAACAGTGAATTAATGAAACAGAATTTGTTGTACTTTCCAGTTAGCAGAGATGTAAGAATTTATTGAAACCATTGTCCATAATCAGATTCAGGGAAATGTGGTAGATCATTTTGTATAAAAGGTTGAAAATTACACAAATTGCTTGTAATCTTCTGTACTCATTTGAATTTTGAAACCCCACCTTGTAAATTTGGAAGGGGGTCCAAATGATGGCTCTCACAGAGACTGTACACATAATGTGATTGAAAACAATTACAAAACATATATTGACTTGAATACATGTGTATGTTCTGGCATATAAGAATTTAATTAATCTTACAGTTTTTACTGAATTATGAAGTATTTTCAGAATTTGATGGTTAAATAAGGAAAACTGTATTTTCAAAGCATTTATATCCAAATCTAAAATATGTATATTTGAATTGTAAATATTGAATTTGTTCTCATTTCATATGCAGAGCCCGAATATACTGCAGTTCAAACTGACAGGAATTTGTTTGCCAACCTACTGATGTTGCCTTACACTGACTCTCTTTAAATTGTCCTTTTTATTGGTTTAAGTTCAAAGTTCAGTGGATAAAAAAACTTCAGTGAAAATAATCTTACACTTTGCAGATCACCATCTTCATAAATTCAGGTACAGGTCAACCTGTCGATTTTATATTGACAGTCAGGTGTGTCAGCTCATCAACTGGAAGTAGCACATATGTAACCAGCAGAGACGATACTATATGGAATTGGAATGAACTATCCTTGATGGTTCCTTCTCATTGTTTGTATTAAGATTTAAATTCTTATTCTGTTTACACTACAAATCATGTCAGTAATCTTTTAATCTGTCTTATAACACATATCAAAGCTGACATCCATGTAGTCTTGTTCCAGAGCACTTGATGATAATGCTGATGTGATCAATAAAACAATTAAGTGCCGATGTTTTCAAAGTGCCTAACTTTGTTCATTTTTGTGAACACATAATCCAATCAAAAGGGACCCCCCCCCCAAAGGCTGTTTTATTGCTTCTAAGACAAAGTCAGTCAAAAGATCTTTAGAACTGTCATATATTTGTAACCTTGTCAACAGTTTAAGACATGTTTTTCTCAACCTAACATAATGACCATAACCAGCCAGTGCTATTCACAAAATTCACCATTCAAATTCTATCATCATTTTTTTCTAATTTTTACCTCAAAAACACAGATTTTGACTCCTCATTGTAACAAGCCCATTGAGCTCATTCCAGTGAGGGGGTCGACCATAAGCAGTGTTTCTGAGAAAAAAATTGAAATTTTGTAATCATTCAAGGAAGTTTTTTTAAGTACTGTCTTCTATTTATGTCAGATAAAGGGTGAACAAAACCAGCCTCAGAGATACTTCAAACTAAAAAAAATATCTCATATGACTGAAAGAAAATGCGTTTGTTGCACAGATATCCCATCACCACCCCCAAAAATATAAATAAATAAATAAATAATAAAAATAGAAGAAAAAAAAGAAAAAATTGGAAAAAATGCAAAACTTTCAGGTCTGGAGGAAGTTTAGTCAGGAAACAATCTTTTTTAAGTTGACAAAATCTTGAGTGTATCAAACTGTATAAGAGACAATCCATCTGTAAATAACACTTTTCCAAAAAGAGTGAACTGTAAAAATTTAATATCCCAACCTATGTACTACAAATTTTTTCCTGTGAAATTGGCAATAAGTTTTTTTTGGGTGCAAGTTGATTTACATCTCTTTCTCAATTTTGCAGTTTTACAGAAAAGCACGGCAGATCGCATTGCACAAAACACATCCAGAAACATTTGAAGAAGGAGCTATGTCTGTAAGTTCAGAATACTCTACTTAAGTGAATACTTTTTGAAGAATATTATGATAACTGTTTTCCTGACATAATGGCCAAAACCAACCAGTGATGTTCACAAAAAGTTTTTCTTATTTTTTGTCTCAACAGCTATGATAGTTTTGGTAATTGTGACAAATGGAACAGTTCTAGAATTGACAAAATTCATTTTACATGCCATAATTTGGGTACCGTTAGGCATATTAAAAAAAATTCTTGTTTCTCAGGTAGTTTTCTCTTAATTTAATGATGAGGGAAGGAGGCCTCTTTTTGTTTTTTGTCCACAAAACAATCCTAAAAATAGTTGGAATCATTTAACTCCTAGCAATATTTCCCATACGGCATTTGCAAATTTAACCAACTGCATCTTGTTTGGCAGACCTCAGTGAGCTCTGTCAAACAAGATATGATTGGTTAAATTTTTAGTCCAGCAAGTGTGAAATAGTGTCATGGAAGGGATTTCCTGGTAAAAAAAGAGTGATGAGGCATTTTTTCAACGATGAGGAAAGTGCCTGAGAAACAAGTATATTTATCCACCATTGCCACTGGCCCAGACATGCTGGTACTCTATTCAGAATTCAGGCCAAATTCTTAATTTTGAGCTCCCCACACCACAAAAATTATGCCAAAACAATAAAAAAAAAACTAGAGTCCTGTACAGTCAGTCCTCCATAGATGGTTCTGCACATGCACAGAGCCAAGGAAGTGACTTCAGTTCCCACCAATAATCATTCTTTTGTTTGGCATGGTGTAAATAATTTTTTTGCATTTCCTGAACTAACTGTTATTCGTGTATCAAGTTTTGATTAAAAAATTTAAAAAAAAATTATTTCAGTTCTCAATTTTTACTGTATTTAGCACTTTGTTTTTCTTGTTCCCAAAATTTGTGCATCCTAATTTTGGGAAAAATGAAAACTTTCTGCTCAAATTGTTTTACCAAGAAGTCAAGCAGTGATAACCATTCATCCTGCTTGAATTGCACATGTTGTAACCCACAAAATACTTATGATATTTGTGTTACATGGTAGAAGAAATGTTGGACAAAAGGCTGATATCCTAACATGCCTAAACTTTCTCTGTTATTAATAAGGGAATTAAAGGTTTAAGGAGACTTATTACTGCTCTTAAGGGGAGCAATTATGGCTCTCCTTAATTTGATTTTGCAGGAGCCATGGAGGGCAGGAGCTATCACTCTCCTCAAAAGACCAGTCCTGCACAGACCCTTAACCAGTGATATTTTATTGATATTTTTATACTGTACCAATGACCCAGACATAGCTGGTGCTAACTCTTAAAATATAGGGCCAAACACAAATTTTGCCCCCCAATCCCCAAAATTTGCATCTAAAACTAAAGAAAACATGTCCTGAAAGGCCCTCCACACTTCGCCCCTACTGCGCATGCGCAGTGTCAAGGACGTTCCGAAATTGGCGCCATTAATCATTCTAAGTTTGGCCCTTCATCAGTTAACATCTGACTGATCTTTGTGCTTATAAATCTCAGTTTAAATGATGCCAGACACATAAATATTAGTGAAATGGTGATTCTAAGGAGGATAGAGAAGGAGGAGAGGAAAAGAATGTGTGACAGAATATTATCAGGGCTGTAACTTAAAATTTTTTAATGAAATTATGTTAAGTTACCTATTTTTAAGGCAGCAGCTATTTTGTTGTCATTCTGATTATTTAGTTACACTGTTTTTTTAAGTGTTTTCCTCTCTCCCTGTCCTTTAAGTTCCCCCTTGCTATTCTCCCATGCTTTTGGCATAGTTTTTGTAATTATTATTACTAAATTTTCTTGGGAGTTTTAGCTGAATAACAGAATGAATTCTGTTCTTTCCCCATGTTTACGTCTTCACCTAGGGGTGGTTAGGCATTGTGTTCTGCATCTACCATCTGATGTTCAGCAGTTTCTTCCCTGGAAGTCTCTGTTTTGCATCAGATAGTGTATTTTTGGTAACTGATTTCGGGCCTGGGTGCCTGGAGTCTTATTTTAGTGTTTTTACACTCATTGTTTACATTTTCAACAGCCCTCTGTGTGAGGGGGGGATTTCTAAAAAATAATATCTTGATGTTATTTTAATCATAACTAGATACATTATTATTGTTCGTAAGTGTTGAATAAATTGTTTAAAATATTTTTAAAATTTTTGTCCACACTTAGGCTTGGGATCCATTGGGGCTCAACGTTACTTTTCAGAAACTTGGGCTGTTCTGAAAAAATATTTTTTCAAAATATTTTGATTTCAATTATTTTTTCTATATCAATGGATCATATTATTATTATGTATTTTGATTGCCAGGGGTTAGTGCGAGTACCAGGACTTGTTTTCTTTTCACATTGAAAGGATATTGATCAATTGTTTTAAGAGGAAGTCTTCCTCTGACTTTATTATCATTCTATATGTGGTCAGTGTACTTGCATTAACTCCTGTTCTGTATCGTGTGATTTCGATGACAATATGGGAAGCGTATGTCACGGTATGTTGTTGGGGATTTGGACACTCCGGTCCTTTCCCCGCAGGGTCACTCTACTTTATCAATTTCTATTTCAGACGATCAAGATTAGGGTGATGTATCTGTGATGTCTTCCAACAGTGTGCCTCCGTCGTCACAATTAATGAAGGGCTAGCGGAAAAGTGCTCATGTAAATACGCCAATTGCCTAAGAGGACCCTAGTAGGTTCGACGGCCTTTGACGTCCGCTAGCTCGCCCGGTGTAGCGTCCATTCACCGAATGGTTCGGCAGCCGGGTTCGTCCGTTGCGGTCTAGAAGGAATTTTGGGGTGATGCGAGCACTATAAACTAACCTAATGCACACCCAGTGACGGCGGATCGGAGGGAGAACGCAGGAAGCCTTTTAGTCCGATTCATAGCTCGTTCCGGTCCATCCGGACGGCAAGCGAGAGAGGCCCCTCTCTCGTTCAACAACATTTGGCCCCAGATGTTGTGGTACAAAATGTGTCGTAAGCGGAGCATACGTCCGTCGCTCGGGACGCTCCGTTGTATAGGCAGTCCGCTGAGACTGCTAAGGCTTCCTCTTCTCGTCAGTGCACACGACCGCACCTTGGCTGCGTGACCGCCGATATATTACCAGCTTCGCCGATCAAGGATTCTTCGGCGACCAGGTCACACCATCCGGTAGCCAGGGACACGAGGCCTGCAGACTCCGGACGTTCGCATAGGAAGTGTGCGGGAGTCAACGTACACGGAGCTTCCGGCGGCAATGCATCGTAAGACCGCTACTGCACAGGCCTCGGGAACGGACGTGCTTTCCTTAATAGCACAGTTTATCGCAGCATCCCAGCATCAACTGAATCTGTCGCATATATTTTATCCGACGATGCTGGGTCGGGACGTTCCGCGGAAGCGGGTACGGACGTCCGAAAGTTTCATCCGGTCCGACGGGATACCGAAAGGGATTCGGAGGATTTCGAGCTTTCCCTTTCGGAACAACATATGCTGTTGTGTATGTCATCTGACTTGGTCTTCTCCAGCTTCTTTCGTCGGACCAGAATGCTGCGATGCCGGATAAGAAACTGATAGCGTCGGTGGACTTAGAAATTTTTGGTTCGGTTCAAGGACTTCGTCCCTCAGTTCCGACATAGTCCAATAATGTCACACAAACTTTTGAATTATTGAACGACGCTATATATATTATTATTTTATGCTTGCTAACCAAGCATTTCTGGTTTCTTGTTCGAAGAGTTATGGAGATGTCTTTCAAAAGTGTGCCTCTGTCGTCATAGTTAATGAAGAGTTAGCGGCAATAAGTGCTCATGGAATATGTCTATCGCCTACGGAGTGACATTCGCTAGCTCACCCGGTGTAGCGTACATTCATCGAATGGTTCGGCTGCCGGGTTCGTCCGTTGCGGTCTAGGAAGGAGATTTGGGTGATGCGAGCACTTTAATTACTTTAGTACTCACCCAGTGACGGCAGATTGAGGACAGATCGGAGGAAGCCTGTTAGTCCGGTTCCTGGCTGGTCCAGGTCCGTCCGGGCTGTGAGCGAGAGAGGTCCCTCTCTCGCCCAACAACATAGGGGACCGCATGTTGTGGTTCAGATATTTTACATTCGGAGCATATGTCCGTTGGTCGGGACGCTCCGTTATATTGACAGTCCGAGAGACTGTCTTTAATGCTTCCTCATCCTCACAGCAGGGCACACGACCGCACATTGGCTACGTGACCTCGAGTATCCGATCAGTTTCGGCATTCAGTGATTCCACGGCGAATAGGTCGCGCCATCCGGTAGCCAAGGGACACGAGGCCTATACACTCCGTTCGCTCGCATATTGGTAGTATGCACGGGGTAACGATCACGGAGCTTCCAGCGGCAATGCATCGTAAGACCGCTTCTCCTCAGGCCTCAGTGACGGACGTGCTATCCGAGTTAGCACAGTTGTTTCGTAGCATCCCAGCAATTGACAGTTTCTCGGTCGAATCAGGAATTATCCGACGGCGCTGGGTCGGTGCGGTCCGCGGTTGTATCAGGTACGGACGACCGAACGCTTTATAGGGTCCGACAGGATGGCGAAAGGGATTCGAAAGATTTCGAGTTTTCCCTTTAGTAGTATCAGAAGATGCCTTTCATATCTTTTGGCATTATCTTCCAGTGATTATTATTTCGGACTTCATTGCTGCGATCTTGGATAAGAGACTTATAGCGTCATTGGACTCGGATTTTTCGATCGGTTCGGGGACATTTTCCCTGACTTACCGACGTAGTCCAATATTGTCATTACAACATGTGTTTTATTTTTCGACGCTATATATATATATACAAGCCTGCTACTAAGCATGATAGTTTAGTTTCTTGTCCGCGTTGCTCATTTCTGCCATTTTATCATTTATACAGATAGTTTATTTTGGCAGAGCAGGGCATACCGAGAGTTCATATGCGTCTAGACGGTGTGATTAAAAACTGCATATATTCTTTTTCGCCGTTTATGTCTTTTCCAATTTCAATGTTGGGAACGACATTATGTATAGTAGACTTAACTTAGACGCTTTATTATACGTAATCCGCCTTACTGAGGCATTATCATTACGTCTTCAAGAAAAGATTTACGGGATATTATTCTCAATGTAATTTCTTTTGAGGGCAGTAGTTTGTTCACGTATAACTCCGCCCTTCAGTGGCTGATTGGAGTTAGTTAGACGTGACGCAGCCCTAGCTACATCCACTCGCGTGGATAGTAAGGTTAAGAACTCTCTCAGAGTCGCTTCGTTCTCGGAGGAGCTTCTCTTCGACGGCAACTTTTCGGCAATCCATGAATTGCTCGATTTACACGTTCTCTTGTCTATCTAGTGTTACAAGAGATTCAGACTGGGGCAAACATTCGGTGGTTGACTCAGAGAGTGCCGCCGCAGTTGCCGGACCCGAGTGTGGCTGTTATGACGGTTGCCAGTCATACAGATTGGGATATAATACTGATCCCTACGGATTCGAAGTGCCAGGGTCTTTGGGTTCCGCAGTCTTTTAGCAATCAGTTTTTTTCCCTGAATAATGTTTTTTAGGCTTGCTTTATGTCATTGCATGAACATTATTCAGAAACGCATGCCCAAATTCCTGTCCTTTAATTCGACAGTAGTGGCGTATCTCCGGAACCAGGGAGGCACTCTTTCGTTTCCGTTATTCAATTTAATGGAAAGAATCCGTCTGTTGGTTATAGTACACCAAGTTCAGTTTTGGTCCGTCATATTCCGGGTCGTCTGATTGTTTTATCGGACTCCCGTTCTCTTACGGGTCGCTTGTTGCTGTCAGAATGGACTCTCAACAAACAAGTATTCAATCAGATTTGCTATCTATGGGAGCGCCCAATGATGATTTATTTATGACACAGCTTGCTAATCAACTGCAGACGTATGTGTTGGCTTGTCCAGATCTCTGAGCTAATATTCTTAACGCTCTATTGATCTATAGGACGGAATGATAGGATACGCGTATCCTCCGGCGCTGTTGTTTTAGCAGGTATTGCTAAGATAAACAACCACAATACATTTCTGTTGATAGCATCTCTATCTTCACAGAGATCATGAGTAATTTTCTCTCTTGTCTACTGTGGGTTTTAACGTGAAATCTTCCTCTATGTGAGGATCTTTTTCACTGGGTAAATCGTGTCATCTTTATCACAACCTGCAAGGTCGCAACCTTCATGTATTCCGTTGTGTGGTCCGTATTGCATTGTAAGCACTGTACTGGACGAGCTTTGGACGCGATTTCTTACTATAGGAGATCCTCTTCTTCGCTATTCTATGCGGCTAAAGTGGAGGCTCTTCCGTCGTGGTGTAGGGATCATTATGTTCATATTGTTGATCCCTCCATACTACTCATTGCTATTTTTTAGTATACTTGTTTCACAAGATCTACTGCAGCCTGTTGTTATTTAGGTTATAGGTTTATGTTACCTCATACCTATGCACTCTACGATAGTTTACAATTGAGTCTTTTGTCTCTTTATCTAAGTCAGTTAGTAACTTTTTGATAAATAGACTTAGAATCTTTAGATTAAATTCCTATACGGATTTTAACTTCGGTTCTTATTTAGCTAAGTAATCATTTGAGCCTCTGGAAACAGTAGTTTTCAAATTCTGACCTTTTAGACAGTAATTCTGTTGGTTTCTCTTTTACTGTAGAGTCAGTGAGTTTCATGCACTATCGATGGATGATTTTCACTTTCATAGTTTCGGAATCAATACTTCCGTTACTATTTAGGTTGGATTGTTGCATAAGAGTTAGGCTCCTATTATCCGGAACCTATTATTTTAAGGTCCTCCCGTCTTCGTATGGGCATAGGCCTTTACTCTTTCCGGGTACAGTTTATGTATTTATAAACAGATTTCTGTTTATTTCTATGGGCGTAAGCTTCTTCTGTCTTTGATGTCTAGTAGAAGGACGTTACGCTCCATTTTATTGTTAATGGATTCTATTAACTATCGGTACTGCTTATAGTATATCATTGACTTAGCAGTTGTGCTTAAGATTTCGGCTCATGAAGTAAGAGTTCTTCTACTTCTTGGGCTTACATTAATAGTGTCGCTATTATAGATTTTTGAAGGCCGCTCATTGCGCTCAGCCATCCACATTCATGAATTTTATCTCAGAAATATCGAGTCCATTTCTGGAGGCCTCTATTGTTAGGCCTATTATCTACTGCTCAGAATGTCATTCACTTAACAGTTGCTACTATAGCTAGGTAGGCTGTCTGTTTCGGCAGTGTCTCCGTTCGGCTGCCCTCTTCGCTCTGGGCTATTTGACCCAGGGCAAGAAAAGGGGGGGGGGGGGGGGGAGGGTGTTCCCTTGGGTCACCTGTTTTACTATGAAAACAAGGGGATACCTCCTCCGGAGTTAGTAATTCTGAGCTGTTATTGGGATGGTTGTTTAGTGAGAAGTTTAGGTTTTTAAAATTCATTCAAGTCTTAGTTTTTAAAGTATAGCTTTTGAATATTGCATATGTCAACGGACATGATTATGCAATCCTCAGACACTTTTAGGAGTATAAGAGTCTCTATTCTCTAGACTTACTTTATTTATTGGCTTACTTTAAAAATTATTAGTATAAGGATTATATTGGATATTAATAGAGTACATGGATGTATGAAGCTCAATTTTGGAAGGTGTTGTATCTTTCTAATTTATCATAAATAAGAAAGATACATGTAAGGCCTATTACTTCTTTTTCCCTACAGGGGATGACTCTATTTTATTTTATTGAGCGTATTCCATTTTGCTGTATGTCCTTGGCCCTCCAGCCTTTTTACTATTCAGCTATGTCTGGGTCATTGGTACAGTATAAAAATGTTAAAAAATTTATAGTAATTTATATATTTTTTATACTTACCAATGACCCAGACGGGGATGGCCCTCCCAGGAGTTGGAAACTCTTGCCTCCCCGCTGAGTACATAGCGCTTACCAGGCACTGGTTATTAGAATGATTAATGGGCCAATTTCGGAACATCCTTGACACTGCGCATGCGCAGTAGGGGCAAAGTGTGGAGGGCCTTTCAGGACATGTTTTCTTTAGTTTTAGATGCAAATTTTGGGGATGGGGGGCAAAATTTGTGTTTGGCCCTATATTTTAAGAGTTAGCACCAGCTATGTCTGGGTCATTGGTAAGTATAAAAAATATATAAATTACTATAAATTTTTTAACTTTTTAGTGTTTTTTCAATGTTAGACTTTTTTGTCAATATGGAAAATTTCTGACCTGTTCTGTTGTATATGAGCGGAGGCTACCACCGGTATGCTGTAGCTTTCATATTTCATATATGTGTTAAATGCATCAATATAAGATGACATTAACCCTTGGCCAGACATTTTTTGGAGATTTTGGACTTTTTTAATGCAACGTTATACTTTTTGTCAGTGTGGACTTTGAAAATTTCTGACCTTTTTTCCTATACATGAGTGGAGGATACCACCGGTATGCTGTGGCTTTCATATTTCATATATGTGTTAAATGCATCAAGATGATGACATTAACCCTTGGGCGGATATATTTTTATACTGTACCAATGACCCAGACTTAGCTGGTGCTAACTCTAACAAAACCAGGGCCAAACACAAATTTTGCCCCCCAATCCCCAAAATTTGCATCCAAAACAAAAAGAAATCATGTCCTAAAGGACCTCCATACTACGCCTCTACTGCGCATGCGCAGTGACGCAGTCATCCCGAAATTGGCGCCAATTATCATTCTCTGTTTGGCCCTTCATCAGTCAACATCTCACTGATCTTTGTGCTTGTAAATCTCAGTTTAAAGGATGCCAGACACGTAATTTTTGGAGAAAATGTGATTCTAAGGAGGATAGAAGGAGGAGAGGAAAAAGAAGTGGCAAAAAATAATCAGGGCTGTACTTAAAATTTTTTGATGAAATTATGTTAAGTTGCCTATTTTCGAGGCATGGGCCTCTTGTTGTCATTCTTGCTAATTGTTGCACTGCTTATTCAGTGTTTCCTCTCCCCTAGCCTTCTAAAGTCCCCCCTGGCAATTCTCCCATGCTTTTGGCATATTTTTGAGAAATTTCATTTCTAAAATTTCCTGGGAGAGTTGCTTGGTTACAGAATGTTTTCTGTTATTTTCCCCATAGTTACGTTTTCACCCATGGGTGTATAACGTTTGTGTTCTGCATCTTCCATCTGATGTTCTACAGATTCTCCCCTGGGAGTCTCTGTTTTGCATCAGATAGAGTGTAATTGATGACTGATTCCGGGCCAGTTTTTTCAGTGCCTGGAGTCATGTTTTCTAGTGTGTTTACACTGTTTGTTTTCATTGGCAACAGCCTTTTTTGAGGGGGGCTGTTTGCCTTTGTGGTAGTTTATCTCATTATAAGATACATTTATATTATCCGAAAGTGTCTCATTAATTATTTTATATAAATTTAAAATTTTTGACCACACTTTGCCATCGGATCCATCGGGGCTCAACGTTACTTTTCAGCAACTTGGGCTTCTCTGAAAAAATATGTTTTCAAAATTATTTTGTTTTGCAATTGTTTTTTCATTTATTAATGGATCATGTTATTATGTATCTTTATGTCAGGGGTTTTTGCGAGTAACTAGGACTTATTGTTGTTCTTTCACAATGAAGGGACGTTGTTCAAATTGTAATAGGAAGAAATCTTCCTCTGACTTTCATGATCATTGTATTAATTGTAGTCAGTGTTCTCTCATTAATCCCTGTCCTATATGTGAACATTGGGATGAGAAACATTGGAAACGTGTGTCAGGATATGTTGTTTCTGGAGAAAGAGCGATGCCGGCTCTCTCTCCGCAAGGTCACTCTACTCTCTCAGTTTCTATTTCAGAGGAACCAGAACAGGGTGATGTTTCCATGTTATCTTCTTCAAGTGTGCGTCCGTCGTCACAAATGAATTTAGAGCTAGCGGCAAAAGTGCTCATGGAGATTAGACAAATGTCGTCCGCTAGCTCGCCCGGTGTAGCGTCCATTCACCGAATGGTTCGGCAGCCAGGTTCGTCCGATGCGGTCCAAGAGGAAATTTTGGGTGATGCGAGCACTATAAACATAATAGATGCACACCCAGTGACGGCGGATAGTAAGCGAGAACGGAGGAAGCCTTTTAGTCCGGTTCATAGCTCGTCCAGGTCCAGCCGGGCCGCGAGCGAGAGAGGTCCCTCTCTCGTACAACAACATCTGGGACCAGATGTTGTGGTACAAAATGTGTCTTTAGCGGAGCATACGTCCGTCGCTCGGGACGCTCCGTTGTATAAGCAGTCCGCAGAGACTGTTAAGGCTTCCTCTTCTCGTCAGCGCACACGACTGCACCTTGGCTGTGTGACCGCCGATATATTACCAGCTTCGCCGATGAAGGATTCTTCGGCGACCAGGTCACACCATCCGGCAGCCAGGGATTCGAGACCGATGGACTCCGGACGTTCGCATAGGAAAAGTATGCGGGAGCCATCTGATGCGGAGCTGCCCTCGGCGAAGCAGCGAAAGACTGCGCCTCCGCAGGTCTCGACGCCGGACATTCTTGTGCAGATAGCACAGCTTATCGCAGCAGCCGACAGAAACGGGGTCGGATCGAGAATTATCCGACGGCGCTGGGTCGGTACGCTCCGCCGAAGCATCGGGGGCGGACGACCGGGAACATCGTGAGGTCCGACCGGATGGTGAAAGGGATACGGATGACTTGGAGCTATCCCTTTCGGAACAACATAAAGCTGCCGTGGACTTCATCCGGCACTTTCTCCCTCAAGTTGTTCCGTCGGGCCAGACTGCTGCGCTTCCGGACAAGAGAATTATAGCGTCATTGGACTCTGAATTTTTTGAGCGGTTCAGGGACATCGCTCCCGAGTTTCCGTCGCAGTCCAATAATGTTGCTAGAACATTTGAATTATTGAACGACGCTATATTTAAACTTGCTTCCAGGACGGGGAAAGCAGGTTTCTTGTCCGCTAATACTCTCAACCTGCCTTTCATTAATGCAAGGAATAAATTCGATACGGCAGGACAGGGTATACCGAGAGTTCCTCTGCGTATGGACGACGAGGCGGAAGACTTAGAGCTATCATTACCGTCGTCAGCTTCTATTCCAACCGCCGTGTTGGAAACAGCTATTGCGTCTAACAGAGCCAATTTAGATGCCTTATCTTACGCAGATCACCTTACTAAGGCGTTATCACTGCGCCTTCAAGGGGAAGAGTTTCAGGATATACAATCCTCTTTAAGACTTCTTTCAAGGGCAGTAGCTTATTCCACGTGTAACTCCGCCCTTTCAGTGGCAAATCTGGAGTTGGTTAGACGTGACGCAGCCCTAGCTACATCCACACTAGTGGATTCTAAGGTGAAGAACTCTCTTAGAGTCGCTTCGGTCTCAGGAGAACTTCTCTTTGACGGCAAGCTTTCCGCTATTTATGATAAAATTAAAAAGAAAGCTAATGATTCTCTGTTGTTCAGATCGGCTCCTAAGAAGTCGGATACAGCAGACACGAATAAGACAGGCACTTCTGGGTCTAATGCGCCCAAGAGAGGTTCCTGTAGAGGTTCCGGTGCGTCCTCTTGGTCTTATTCGAGAGACCGTCAGGATAGCGACTCTCGTTCGGGACGTCCTTCAGGCCGGGACAATCGGTCGGACGCCCCGAGGTCGACGGGGCGAGGTGCGGGTCGTGGAAGACGTGGTTTCTCCTACCGCAGGCCTCGCAGGTCCAGGAGGTGATGGCTTAAACCTCTATCGCGTTCCGGTTGGCGGAAGGTTGTCGAGTTTTTCACAAGAGTGGGCGTCGATTACGGACGACCCTTGGGTGAGAGGAGTGACTTCAGAAGGTCTAAAGATATCCTTCAAACGAAAGCCTCCATTAACTCGAAGTCCAAAGTGGACTCATCTTCCGTCAAATCCACAGAAAAGAGACGCTCTGTTATCAGAGGTGCAGTCTCTTTTAATGAAGAACGCGGTAGAGGTCGTAGAAAACCAGGAATCTCTGGGATTCTACAGCCATCTGTTTCTGGTTCCGAAACCAGACGGCTCGTTCCGTCCAGTCATAGATTTGAGCTGGATAAACAAGCTGATCGTCGCTCCGAAGTTTTATATGGAGACGATTCGATCGGTCAGAGCGAGTATTCGGGTGAACGATTATGCAACGAGCATAGATCTCAAAGATGCGTACTTTCACGTCATGGTACATCCGACATTCCGAAAGTATCTACGCTTTGCAGTCCTGGGAGTGGTGTATCAATTCCGGGCGATGTGCTTCGGATTGAATCTAGCACCCTGGGCTTTCACTCGGATAATGAACTCGGTAATGATCTACTTCCGAGCTCATTCGTCTGCGGTAACGTCGGCCTACCTGGACGACATTCTTCAGAGGTACGGCAACGAGTTAACGCTTCAGAACGATGTTCAGAATCTTCTACTATTGCTCCGACGTCTCGGTTTTATAGTAAACGAGGAGAAGTCGGATCAAGTGCCGTCCAAGTCATTCACTCATCTGGGAATGAGCTTCGAGACGCACAACAATCTCGTTCGTCTGCCGTTAACCAGAGCAAAATTAGTCAGTTGTTACGCTCGCTATTGTCTGCACGCAGACAAAGTCACGGCGAGAGAATTTATGAGACTGATAGGTCTGTGCGGAGCCGCCGCGGATCTCATTCCGATGGGGCGGCTACGCACACGTCCTCTTCAAATTTTCCTGACTCAGAATTGGAGTGTGAAAATTCATTCGCTCGATGTAGACGTTCTCTTGTCAGATCAAGTGAAACAAGAGATTCAGACTTGGGCAAACATTCAGTGGTTAACTCAAGGAGTTCCGCTGCAGTTGCCGGATCCGAGTTTTACCGTTATGACGGATGCCAGTCAAACAGGTTGGGGTGCATCATTAATCCCAACGGATTCGAGATGCCAGGGTCTTTGGGATCCACAATTCCTGTGCAAGCACATAAACATCAAGGAAATGATGTCAATTTGGCTTGCGTTACGTCACTGGATGGACATTATTCACGATGCTCATGTCCAAATCCTATCCGACAATACGACAGTAGTGGCGTATATACGGAATCAGGGAGGCACTCATTCAGTTCCGTTGTTCAATCTAACGGAAAGAATCCTTCTGTTTGCGTTAGAACATCACGTTCTTCTTTCGGTCCGTCACATACCGGGTCGTCTGAATGTGCTAGCAGACTCCCTTTCACGAAAGGGTCGCTTGTTGCCGTCGGAGTGGACTCTCAACAAACAAGTATTCAATCAGATTTGCTACCAATGGGAACGGCCAATGATAGACTTATTTGCGACACATCTCAACAATCAGTTGCAGACGTATGTGTCTCCGTGTCTGGATCCAAGAGCATTTGCAGTAGATGCTCTGTCGATCCCTTGGGATGGAATGATAGGATATGCGTATCCTCCAGCGCCGTTAATTCAACAAGTATTGCTAAAGATAAAACAATCTCAATGCAAGATTCTGTTGGTAGCATCTCTGTCGCCACAGAGACCGTGGATAAATCTACTCAGGTGTCTGTTGTGGGACCTACCGCGGAAGCTTCCTCCACGAGAGGATCTTCTTTCGCAGGGGAAATCGCGCCAACTCCATCACAACCCGCAAGGTCTCAACCTTCACGTTTTTCCGTTGTGCGGTCCTTCTTGCATGGCAAGCACTTTACAGGACGAGCAGTGGACGCGATTTCTAACTGTAGGAGGACCTCCTCTTCGCTAAACTATGCGGCTAAGTGGAAGGTTTTTTGTCGTTGGTGTAGGGATCATTCTGTAGATATATTTGATCCCTCTATACCAGACATTGCAAACTTTCTAGTATACTTGTTTGACGAAATCAAACTGCAGCCTGTTACTATAAAGGGTTATAGATCTATGTTATCTGATACCTATGCACATCATGATAGTTTACAAATTGGATCTAATGTCTCTTTATCGAAGTTGGTTAGAAACTTTTCGATAAATAGACCCAGAACTCTTAGATTAATTCCTAAGTGGAATTTAGCTTGGGTTCTCCTTAAATTGAAGGAAAAGCCATTTGAACCTCTTGGGACAGTAGATTTCAAATTCTTATCTTATAAGACAGCTTTTCTCTTAGCTTTCTCTTCTGCCAGAAGAGTCAGTGAGCTTCATGCACTATCGGTGGAGGATTCTCATTATCGTAGTGTTGGGAACACTATCACCTTCACTACTAATGTGGGTTTTTTAGCTAAGAATCAGGCTCCTAATAAATATCCGGAACCTATTGTTATTAAGGCTCTTCCGTCTTCAGACGGGCGTAGGCCTTTACTCTGTCCTGTTAGAGCACTACTTATCTATAAACAGAGATCTCAGTTTATCAGAAAGGGACGGAAACGTTTCTTTCTGTCTTTGATGCCTAATAGAAAGGACATTTCAGTCCATTCTATTGCTAGATGGATTCACTTAACTATCCGTACTGCTTATGAAGATTTATCTTCTTCTCAGCAGTCTGTGCTTAAGATTTCTGCTCATGAAGTAAGAGCTCTTTCTACTTCCTGGGCTTATGCTAATAGTGTTGCTATTACAGATTTAATGAAGGCTGCTTATTGGTCTCAGCCATCCACATTTACGAATTTTTATCTCAGAAATATTGAGTCCATTTCTGGAGACCTGCATTGTTTAGGTCCGTTATCTGTTGCTCAGAATGTCGTCCACTAAACAGTTGCAACTATAGTTATGCAGGCTTTCTGTTCCGGCAGTGACTCCGTCCGGCTGCCCTCTTCGCTCCGGGCTATTTGACCCAGGGCAAGGGGAAGGGGGAGGGGGGGGGGGGGGGCGGGTGTTCCCTTAGGTCACCTGCTTTATAGTGAAAAGCAAGGGAATGCCTCCTCCAAGTCAGTATTTCTGAGTCGCTTCCGGGATGGTTTTAAAGTGTAATATTAATGTTTAAATTCATTCATGTCTTATTTTTAAAGTGTAGCTCGGTGTGAAGCATTTGTATATGTCAAGTGTCAAACGGGCTTTAATATACAATACTCGGACACTTTTAAATGATTATAAAGAGTCTCAATTCTCTGGACTACTTTATTGGCTTGCTTTAAAAATAATTAGTATAAGGGTTATACTGGATGTTAATAGAGAACATGAATGTTATTGTGCTCAATTATTAAGGGTAGTGTATCTTTCTAATTTAATATTAAATAAGAAAGATACATGTAAAGCCTAATACTCCTTTTATCCTTAAGGGGTTACCTCTTTACTATATAGTTGAGCTTATTGGATTTTCCTCTATGTCCTAGGCCCTCCAGCCTGTTTACTATTCAGCTAAGTCTGGGTCATTGGTACAGTATAAAAATGTTAAAAAATTTATAGTAATTTATATATTTTTTATACTTACCAATGACCCAGACGGGGATGGCCCTCCCTGGAGTTGGGAACTCTTTCCTCCCCGCTGAGTACATAGCGCTGACCAGGCACTGCCAGTAAGAATGATAATTGGCGCCAATTTCGGGACGACTGCGTCACTGCGCATGTGCAGTAGAGGCGTAGTATGGAGGTCCTTTAGGACATGATTTCTTTTTGTTTTGGATGCAAATTTTTGGGATTGGGGGGCAAAATTTGTGTTTGGCCGTGGTTTTGTTAGAGTTAGCACCAGCTAAGTCTGGGTCATTGGTAAGTATAAAAAATATATAAATTACTATAAATTTTTTAACTTTTCGGAGATTTTGGCCTTTTTTAATGCGATGTTAGACTTTTTAGTCAGTGTGGACTGACCAGTTTTGGTATGCTTGTACATGACCGGACATTTTTTGCAGATTTGTAATAAGCCTAGATTTATTGCATGGCATGTGTTGGTGAGCTAATGAGGATGGACACATGCCTCTTGTTCTTCTTCCATTCCAGGAGGTTTGTCAGAAGAACCAGTGGTGCATAAATCATCTCCATTGGATCTACATATGGCTGTCTTAGTTTCCTCAGAGGCTGCATCAGTTGAGGGAGAGCTAGCATCAAAGGTGCTCAGTAATAATGAGTCATTGGCAGCAGCCTTGGGGTCAAGTACTGCTGTTACTTTGACTGATGCCAGCTCACTGAAGGCAGGCTACCTTCACCACTTTGTCTTCTATAGCAGTCCATTCAGGGGAAACACAGACCATGGTTCCTTACCCGGCTACGGTTCAGATCATCATAGTTGCAAAAGATATTCGCCGGGTTGAATGTCCGACTGTCGACGTCATCATTCACCACACAGAGATTGTCACTATTCGGATCTCTGCACGTCACATGATACAACTAGAGATTCATTCAATCATCTCCTTCCAACATCTCCACTCTTACATCCGCATTCTAAGTCGGGACAAGCTTTCAAAAAGCCTTAGAAATGAAATGAAACTTTATTTAGCAGCATACTCGGATACAGTTTACATAAATTAAAATATGGTAGCAATCAAAAAGGTGTATACTGCATGGAAATGGCATAACCGGAGAGGCTGTCTTCCTGCCATTCCCAAACATGATATCCTGTCCTGACATCAAAGTCATTTAACTCTTCATCCTCGTTGTTCACAATTGGTAAAGCTCCTAAGAAGACTTTCTGTGAAGCTTTCCCCGTATTAGGATTAAAACCACTTACACAATGCTCAAAGTAATCCGAAAAGATGAATAGTGACCCGGAAGGTCCCATAATCAGGATAGTTGTAGATTATCCCGAACACAAGACCTCCCAAATCACTATACAAATCTTCCGATCTTCAGTGGTTGGGAGGATGAGATCACTTTACGCTGGGTCACAATCGAGACAGAATGGATTGTTCACAATTGGTAAAGCTCCCAGGTAGACTTCCAGTGAAGCTTTCCCCATGTTAGGATTAGAACACTTACACAATGCTCAAAGTAATCCGAAAAGATGAATAGTGATTTGAAAGGTCCCATGCTCAGGATAATTGTAGATTATCCCGAACATAAGACCCTCCAAATCACCACACAAATCCTCGATCTTCAGTCGTTGTGAGGATGAGATCACTTTATGCTGTGTCACAATCGGGACAGAATGGATTGGTGCAAGTAATGCCAGAAGAATATGCGTTTATGAACGAATTGATTATTGTCTTTTTAAACAGAGGCCTGCTATGTTGCCGAACTTCGGGATTTAGGTCATTCCAAATTTTTGGGAAAGTATGAATCGGGAGGTCAGCAGAGAAGCGAGTTCTTGGTTTGAGAGTGCGCATGTTCCCTGTTTGTCTTGTCTCCATTCCAGAAGGGTTTGTGTATATTTCGAAGGTATTTTCAAATGACGTAGGAAGATTATTGTGGTACCAGTCATGCATGAAAAGATACACATGAAGCTTATACAAATCTTCGAACTTCAGTATTCCACAATTTTAAATAAGGGTTCAGTGTGTGAGATATATTTTCGATTATGATACGAATAGCCTTTTTTTGAAGTGTAAAGATTCTACTGGTGGAAGACACATGGGCCCCAGACAAGTATACCATACAACATATGGCTATGTATCAGTGAGAGATACAATATTTTCAGGGCTTTCAAGGGAAGGGTTCTTTTTACCCTATTTAGGGCAAATATTACCCTGGCCATCTTTAGGCAAACTGTGGACGTATGTTGTTTGAATTTTAAATTTTCATCCAGGTTGATCCCTAGGAATTTGACAGAGGTTTCCTCGTGACTATTGGTAACAAATGGAATGTCTAAGTCGTTCAGAGATACCTTTTTATTGGCGGCATGATACGAATCGTTTTGCGGGTGTAACAACATACATTTTGTTTTACTGGCATTCAGACATAATCCATTTGCGGCACACCATTCACTGATTTTACCGAGTTCAGTATTGGTCTCGTCTAACAAAGAATCTAGATTCCCACTTGATGTATACGCTGTGGTATCGTCTGCAAAGGATAACACCTTAAGTAGTGTAGAGTGGCTGATGTCGTTAATGTATAATAAAAAAAGAAGCGGACCTAGAACTGAACCTTGTGGTACCCCAATGGTGACGCCCATTACTTCCGACGTGCTGTTCATGAAGGATACAAACTGACACCAGCTTGTTAGGTAATCTTCAAACCAGGTGTTAGCTAAACCTCTTACCCCGTAACATTCAAGTTTCTTTAAAAGAATCGAGTGATTTATGGTATCAAATGCTTTTGAAAAGTCAAGAAAAACTGAGAGTGTACAATCCTTTGAAGTTTTATCATTTGCTTCCGATACACTGTTTATTAA
The DNA here is from genome assembly GCA_031216915.1 of Pictodentalium vernedei. Classification (NCBI taxonomy): domain Eukaryota; kingdom Metazoa; phylum Mollusca; class Scaphopoda; order Dentaliida; family Dentaliidae; genus Pictodentalium; species Pictodentalium vernedei. The sequence goes on from CM062289.1 coordinate 241,142,042, forward strand.
CTGCAGAATGGGATGCACAGTCGAATGACCCTTCCTGAATCCGAACTGATACTTATATATAAAGTTATGTTCGTCGAGGAAAGTGTATAATCGTGAGTACATTACTTTTTCAAGTATTTTTGAAAATGTTGGAAGAATACTTATGGGGCGATAATTGGTAAAACGTTGGGAGTCTCCAGATTTAAAGGCAGGAATGATTTTGGCTATCTTCATTCTGTCTGGTACCCTACCTACAGCGAAAGACAGATTGATTATGTGTGACAGGGGGTCTGCTATCTCGTATACAATCTCCTTCAGCAGTTTGGTGGACATATCATTGATATCAGTACTTGATTTGCCTTTTAATTTATTAGCGCAAGTAATTATTTCATATTTATTAGTAGGTGTTATAAAAAATGAATTCCCGTTATTACTATTGCCGAGATATTCTGAAAAGTGACGTTGTGACGGGGGTACTTGAGCACTTATATTCATACCAATATTAGCAAAGAATGTGTTAAATCTGTCCGCAATTGTAGTAGGGTCGGATAATTCGATATTCCCGTCCAAGAAGGTGGGAGGAATTTGTCGGTGGTTATTTGACTTGTAAATGGCCTTTCGCAAGATGTCCCAAGTTTTTTTAATATTATGTTTGTTTTCAAGTAGAACTTGGTTATAATAGTCTGCTTTGCATTTCCGCCTCAAGCGGTTGTATTCCTGACAAAACGTTTTGTATTCTGATATGTTTTGGATAGCAGGAAATTTTAGTTTTTTAACATACAATTTATTTTTAGTTTGGGACGATAGCAATAGGCCAGAGGTCATCCAAGGTTCTCGTTTTATATATTTCTTTCGTGTGGGGGTTGATTTCAGGGGAAATGCTTGTTGAAATACTGCGTGGAATTTATCCAGGAACCGATTGTATGCCGAATTAGGACAAACGTCATTGGTAACATCAGAGAAATCACAACCCATTAAGAGTCTTTTAAATCGAATGACATTCTCAGTTTTCATGGATCGTCAATAATTGGGCGTTACAGGGGGGCGTTTATCTAATTCATCTACATAAAACGTTGCAAAATGATCGCTGACGTCAGTAATTATGATTCCAGATGTGAACTTTTTAATATTATTGCTGAATATGTGATCAATTATGGTTGCGGAAAACTCCGTGACTCTGGTAGGTTTTGTTATAGCGGGCAGAAAACCAGCAGTAAATAGCGAGTCAATAAAGGTATTCGTTTTGCTGTGGGTATTTACACTGAGCAGATCTATGTTAAAGTCACCCATGAGGTAGACTACAATGTTATCCTTGCTTAACGAGTCTAGCAATTCAGTTAGTTTGACTAGGAACAGATCAAGGTCTGCCTTAGGGGCTGTGTTTGGTCTGTAGATAGTCCCTACAATACATTTCTTCTTGAGGGATAGTTCTATAAACAGAGATTCAAAGACATGTGGTATGAAGACTGAGAGATCATTTCGTATTTTATAGGGTATACTATCATTTATGAACATTCCTACGCCTCCCCTCCCGTTATCGTCGTCAGGACGATTACGGGACACTAACGGGTGATAGCCCTCAAGCCGGTACTCAACACCAGATTTCACGTTAAATATTTCCGTCATTCCGATCACATCGAAAAAGTTGGAATTTGTCTGCAGATCTACAAGTAAGTTATGAACATTTTCAAAGTTTGCATTCAGGCTGCGGCAATTGATGTTGAGTAGAGATAGGGCTTTGATTTTGCTTGAAATTTCGTCTTTAAAGTTATTGGGCGTAAAGTAATGGCAACCGGAGTCAAGAGAATTGAATGGGAGGGTGAGGTCTTCTTCATCGGTAGAAATAATATCGTTCAGTTTTTTCTGGAAATCAAAATTGTCATTATTTTGGATCTCATCAAGAGAAATTGTGTTAGCCATAATTACCTAGAGGAAGAAAGAGAGCAAGCGATGGTCCGAACATGAGGAAAAAATTGTCTTGATTTTCGAGGATTTTGCACTGCTTTTTAACTGTAGTGAAAAGTGAAATATATGCTTTGATGTCAGGTAAGAATATGAGAAAAATGCATAACATAAGAAAAGTTAATACTCTGAGGTAATCCATCTGGTTAAGTGAATAGTAGCATTGTGGAAATAGATTACAACCTTGGTCAATATCACAGTGGGTAACTTGTGGGTTATATATAAAAGAAGTAACACAGTCAAAGGAATTACAACCTTGGTCAATATCACAGCAGGTAACTTGTGCGTTATATATAAAAGCAGTAACGCAGTCAAAAGAAGCAGGCAAAGGGAAGCAGGCTATGAGAGGACCCATACAATTACTATCTATATTGTGTCCACGGCAACGCGCAGCATCAGTGGCCACATGATAGAACAGCCATGATATGGCCACAGATGCCGCGGGTGGCCGCATTTTTGAAATCAAGAAGAACGCCAAAAGCGTTGTTATATATATGGAAGGGAATACAAAAGTGAAAAAAAAAAAAAAAAAAAAAATGTAAACACAGTCAATCCCCTAATTTTGTGCCCAATCTTCACCACCCGCACAGCCCCTGATTAAATACCGAAGGAGAGTAAAAATAAGTAGAAATAATTAGTTAAAAATAACCAGATCTAACACCAACCCTGTCAAGAATCAAATAAACAGCTTCCAAAAATCCGTGACTTTGGATAGGAAACGCTCAAATCCCTTTGTTTCGCATTATCTGTTTCTAGGAGGAAAAACCCAGCATAACAAACCGACCATGACAAAATGAGTACAAACGTACTTTTCTTGACAGATTGACTGGGGTTCCCACACACAATTGGTGGTCAAATACAAACCTACATTTGAACTGAACGATTTGTTCTCTTCTTTTCTCGAGCTTTTCCTGCATCATCTGGGATTTGTCTCAAATGACCCAGTAACATACTGTCCACATATCAAATTCAGTGTCCCTGGACATTCACTCAATTAGAAAGAAATTACACGGATTTGATATAAGTTGCGTCAAGTGTTGGTGACCAGGTGATGTGAATGTTATTAGTAAATTTAATGGGCATGGTAGGATTTGAGTCTCGCTCTAGCTGGTAGACAGGAGATTATGAAAGTGAAGGCCCCACGTTCACTCACCAATTGCTGATGACGAATCAGGGTGTGTATAGTACTGAAGTAGGTTAACCTAGAGTAAATCGATCCTGTGTGTTTTCCTGTCATCAGGTGGCTGACAATATAATGAAGTACAGTTGACAACAAAATGGGTAAATCCTTCCTGTTGGGCCCAGCACCATCAAATCCACCCCAACTGTAACCTGCGAGCCAAGATGAGTTTAACACTGCTGGAGCCAACAAGAATGATTTGTTTTTGCTTCCGTGGATTTGGGCCTCATTTTCAGTCAGACTGCTAATCACACTTTATGCTTTCCTGTCCTTTGGTGGCTAGCAATGATATCGAAGTACAGTTAACCACAAAATAAATATATTCTTCCTGTTGGGCCCAGCACCATCAAATCCAGCCAAGTTGAAACATGACTGCCGGGATAAGTTTGCAAAATGAGTTGTACAGTGCTCCACCCAAAAGAATGATCTGATTTTAGGGTTTAGGGCTCATTTTCAATTATGCTCCTGTTCACACTTTAGGTTTTCCTGTTCCATGGTGGCTAACATTAATACTGAAATACAGTTGACAAGTAAACCCGTCTTTTTAGGGCCCAGCACCGTCAAATCCACCCAAACTTGTAGACTGACGTCCGAAATGAGTTTGAATGTGCTGGACCGAACATGAACGATTCGGTTTTAGGTTTTACGATTTAGGCCTCATTATCTGTTGAGCTGTTGTTCACATTTAATGTTTTCCTGCCCTCTGGTAGCTAACCACATTACTGACATACAGTTGAGAACAAAGTAAGTAAATCTTTCTTATTGGGCCCAGCACAATCAAATCCACCCAAACTGTGACATGACAGCCAAGATGGGTTTGACAGTGGTGGACCCCACCTGAATGATTTGGCTTTAGGGTTTAGGGTGTAGGTCTCATTTTCTGTTAGGCAGCTGTTCACACTTAATGTTTTCCCGTCCTCTGGTAGCTGACAATAAAGTAAGTAAATCCTGCCTATTGGACCCAGCACCATCAGATCCACTCAAAGTGTAACATGACTGCCAAGAAGAGTTGACAGTGATGGGCCCAACAGCCTCATTTCCTGGTAGGCTGCTGTTCACACTTAATGTTTACCTGTCCTCTGGTGGCTAACAATTTTAATGAAGTACAGTTGACAACAAAGTAGGTAAATCCTCCCTACTGGGCTTAGCACTATCAAATCCACCCAGACAGTGACATGACTGCCATGATGAATTTGACAATGCTGCACCCAACAAGAATGATTCGGTTTTATCTGCTTGGGTTTAGGTCTAATGTTCTGTTAGGATGCTGTTCACACTTAATGTTTTCCTGTCCTATGGTGGCTAAAAATAAAAAAAAATAATGCTGAAGCACAGTTACCACAAAATAGGCAGATCCTTCCTATTGGGCCCAGCACCATCAAATCCACCCAAACTGTTACACGACTGCCAAAATGAGTTTGGCAGTGCTGTGCCCAACAAAAATGATTTACTTATAGCTTTTGGGGGTTTAGGCCTCATTTCCAGTTAGGCTGCTGTTCATACATAATGGTTTCCAGTCCTTTGATGATTAACACTGATACCGAAGTACAATTGACAACAAAGTAAGTACATTCTTCTTCTCGGGGCCCATCACCATCTGATTCACCCGCACTGAAACGTAACTGCTAAAATGAGTTTGACAGTGCTCCGCCCGACAAGAATGGTTTTGTTTTGGGTTTTAGGGTTCAGGCCTCATTTTCTGTTAATGTACTGTTGACACTTTAAGCTTTCCTATCTCATGATGGTTAACAACAATACTGAAATACAGTTGTAAACAAAGTAAGTAAATCCCTCTTTTAGAGCTTTCCTATCTCATGTTGGCTAACAACAATACTGAAATACAAATGATAACAAAGTAAGTAGATCCCTCTTTTAGAGCCCAGCACAATCAAATCCGCCCAAACTGTAACATGACATCCAAGATGAGTTTTTGCGTGCTGGACCCAACAAGAACGATTTGGATTTAGGTTTTACGATTTAGGCCTCATTATCCGTTGGGATGTTGTTCACACTGCAAGTTTTCCTGCCCTCTGGTATCTAACCATAATACTAAAACACAGTTGACAACAAAGTAAGTAAATCATTCTTAGAATTGATCTTGCATGTGTTCTGTACTCAAAATGCATCTTCAGAGCAATATTACTCTTTGGAGGCAGCTTCATATTACTCAGATTCCCAATCAGAATGTTTGGATGATGACAGAGATCAAAGGTCAGCATGCTCTGTTTTTGAAAAGTCACCGGTCCATCTCTATCGACACAACTCATGGAAGGAAAGTTTTTCATTCAGCATTATTTCTAGATCTTGTTCCTAAGGAGCTACAAAGCACTTCCTCACTGACAAAACCTTCTTCCTCGTTGGACATGCTTCCTTCTAATAGCTTTACCATTTAGTTAATCGAAGTTCTTCAGGACTGTCGGTCCATCCATTCAGTCTACACCACTTCAATTGGATAGAAAGTCTCTGATCTGAACATCCAGTTGCCCTCTTAATATTCCATTCGTACATCCCTTCTGGATCAAACTATTGAATCCTCCAGGGGCTTACTGGATGCTCTATCCTTTGCTGATCATATAACTCATGCTCTAGAATTGAAGACATACTTTCTCCATTGAGAGTGTTAGGCTAAAAAACATAAATACTTTGATTCTCAGGCATCTGGGCCCCAGAAATCAATGAGGGAGGGCAGTTTTTATTTTTGTTTATCTTTTTTTTCTCAAGTAAGCCCGAAAAGAATCTGATGCATTTCCTCCTACTTTCAATGTAATTATCACTATGAAGCAAAACCTGGGCTGTGTGGTGATCAGATGGGCTAAGAACAACATCTGCCAAACTAAAATGAAGCTTCAAAATTCATGTTGGAATATCATAAATCCAAGTTAAAGAGAGATGATGATCCAATAAGCAATCAACCATTTAAACTTCACAATGGGGACTCAATATATATATAGATCAATACAGATATATATAAGATATAACTTGATAAACTGGAAAGAAATTGATGCTGAGAACCTTAATGTTTTTAGCATGATCTCGCTCCATTATGCTTTTATCTATACAGCAGCTTGGACTGTTTGTAACCTTGAGCTGGTTTGATGCGACAGTGCCGTACTGTCAGCCTCCAACCTATACAAAGCTCTTAAAACTTCTCTTAGAGCAGCTCTGCTGACGGGGTCTTCGCTCTTTAACGATCAAGTCACGTTTGTACACGAAGAAGTTACCAAATAAGACACAGCTAGTCGTATTCTTTATCCGATTGCTCCAAATTTCTCTAGTTTCAAGAACCCTAGGTATTCTGGTTCTAAGAAATCTTATGGCTCATCTTCATCTCCTTGTAGCTAGTCTCAGGTTTGCTCTAGTCTGTCGAACAGGGGGCATACACAGTCCTATAGAAGCAATTTGGGTAGGAGAAAACAAAGTGTCTCCTGTCGCAAGCCGTCGAGGAGGCTCATGATGAGGCTTTCAACCTCTATTTTACGGTTGGCAGAAGACTTTCCCAGTACGTGGAAAATTGGAAAAAAATGACAAAAGATCCATGGGTTCTTCAAGTTATTCAAGAGGGATTAATTCTTTCAGAAGAAAACCTCCTTTATCAAGAATTCCCGTATATTCCCTGTTAATAAGACCCTCACTGTGTCCAGTGAGTGCTCTAAGAATGTAATTGAAAAGGTCTAGTTTCATAAGGAAAAGAAGAAATAGGCTCTTTCTCTCATTCCAGGCAGAAAGGATATTTCAGTTCATTCCATTTCTAGATGGATTCAGGCTACTATCCATATCACTAATAGTAATTTATTTGATAGGGATAGTAGAGTGAATAGAATCTCTGCTCATCAGGTTAGAGCTTTATCATCCTCTTGGGCATATGCAAATTCTGTTGCTCTAGCAGATATTATGAAGGCTGCTTACTGGATGCAACATTCACTTCTTTCTACCCCGAGAAATCTGGAATCAGTGGCAGGTGATCTAAGATGTCTAGGTCCCCGTTCTGCTGCTCAGAATGTTATATAGTTTAAATTTCAAGCTTTTGCATTGTAATGCTTGACATTTCTTGAGGCCTATCTCATTGTTTTGCAAAGTATTTCTTGCAAAATGAGCGGGGTGTGGGGGGAGGGGGTATTCTTGCTCACAGTTTGACGTTATAGTGAATGCTATGGTTTTAGAGCGGTAACCAGTCTAACTCCAGTATGGATTCTTGTATCCTTATAGGTATTGCATCCATCAAGGATATATATCTATCACTCTTGGATGGAAATAAATCCTATTTTATCCTTAAGCTGTTTAAGGATACCTACTGTTTGGATTAAGCAGTAGGCTGCTTGTTATTGTTTCTTCCGTTTTGTCCTGTTTTAGCCCTCCATCCTATTATCTATTCAGCTTGTCTAGGCTAGTGGCAATGGTGGATAAGTAAAGGAAATTTCAAGTAATTTCTGTATTTATCATACCTACTACTGGCCCAAATAGGAGGTACCCTCCAGTGAGTTATTCACTCACACCTCCCTGCATTAGACCTATTACACTCAGCAGGCATCACAAAAAGAATGGTTATTGATGGGAATTGAGGACACCTGTGCTGAAGCATCCATGGAGGACTCTACAGGACTCTAGATTTTTTTTTATATTGTTTTGGCTTTATTTTTTTTCTTGGGGGGGGGGGGGGAGGTTCAAAATTAAGCATTTGGTCTGAATTCTGATGAATAGAGTGCCAGCATGTCTGGGCCAGTGTTAGGTATGATAAATACAGAAATTGCTTGAAATTTTCATCTTTTTTGTAATAGCCTTACGACAATTTGGGCACAACATTTACCATTGTTAATTTGAAGAAATCTAAAAAGCTGGAAATTAATGGAGTGATGTTTGATTTTTTTTAATTATCTTGCAGAGCAGGAATTGGTAATACTTTTTTAAGCAATGTTCTCTCTTTGTTATTTATAATTTATTTTTATTTTAACTGCTTTACAATTTCTCTGCAACAATAATACAATTATCAAACTTTATGTTAAGTAATGACATCAGATCAGTTTTCCTCAATTTTTTCAGGAGCGAAAGTTTTTATACCCCAGACCACCATCAGAACCATCATCTCCATCTGTTTCCCGGTCTTCCACACCACTTCCTTCAGATGATGAGAGAGATGAACTAGAAGAAGAGGAAGAACAGAGAGAAATAGAAGAGTTAACAAATCCACCAAATGATTAAAATTTGATTTGAAGAATCATTATTTAAATGTTGATGATTGTTTAGATACAGGGATTGTGATATGCAGATTTTAGACTAGATGGACAAATGTCTTGAAAAATAGTTTGCTTGAAAACCTTAATCCTTTAGAGCTGAGAGCATTTTCATCCAGTTTTTCAGTTTGTAAAACTATGTTACAATGTCAGCAGTATTCATTTTGATATCTTGCTAAAGGTGTTATAGCCTTCATATTTAGTTTCTGGAAAATTTGTCCAGTATTTTATATATCAGGTTGTACATTCTCTCTAACTGCCCCCAATTTCATCGGCAGTTACTATAAAAAGACTGCCATATTTAAATTTATTTATTTATTTATGTGTGTTTAAGGTTGCATACTTATGCACAATGGCTTAGTGTGACCCTGACAGTTTTACGGGTGGACGAAGCCGGAGTACCCGGAGAGAACCACCGAGCAGCTGCCAGCTCCCCAACATTGTAACTCCGCACTGCAGTACCGGCAGGGTTAGATTGGTTGAAGACTTACACACCATCGACGTGCAGTACGCCTTACTGCACAGCATCATCGTTCCCCCATGTGGACAATGGGGGTTAAGTGCCTTGCCCAAGGACACAGTGCAGGAGTCCGAATCGATCATTCAGATGGTCACCCATCCGAGGAATAACCGGGCTCGACGTTTGTTAACTTTGGTGATCTGACGAGAACCGGTTACCGCAATGCACTCAACCAGTTAATAGAATGTCTGCCAAATAGAATGAGGTCAGTACATTAGATTGCCAATATGATTGTGATATGACATTAAAACAGGAAATATTGAGTTCAAATTCCCTCTGCTTACTGTGCGTAGCTCTTGGAATTGAGCTCCCTTGTTTTTGCCCTAGAAAATCTTCGAAAACCTTGGCATTTCTTATCCTCAGTTCATGGAAACTCCTTGAAAATAAATACACTGGAATGATCCTGAAAACCCCTTGAATTGACAAGTGCAGGAGCCATGTTAAAGGATAATATGAGTTAGTTTGCTACATCTTCATTGCTGATGAGATGCTGTGACATGACACACTGCAGGGATTCTTATGGGTGTCTGCAGGGGCTGATTATGGGACCCTTTCCCAAAGGTGTCTTGGCATGATTTTTCTCAATTCAAACCAAAAATTTCCCAATATCAATCCGTATTCAAATAAAACTGTAATTCTTTTTTAACTCTTGATGGTCTAATTTTGACTTTCATCCTTTTTTGATGCAACAAAACAGGTGCCTCAGCATATAGTTTTCAGATATGTTTGTAAGTTACATCCCAAGAACCTTGTCAGTTGTTTCTAGGCAAGTCTTGGCTGCCTACATAGGCAGCCAAGACTTGCCTAGACACAACTGCAAAGCCACGGAATTTAGACTGTTGAAGTGTAGCGAAATGCATAAATATCTTCATCAGTTGATAGTATAAGAACAACTTATTTAATAGAGATTACAGAGACTGATCATAGTTTCATGCAACTGTTTATTATAAAACTTACATGTACTATATAGTAGCTTCTTCATTAATGTTCTCAATTCAATATGAAGGCAACATTTCTTTTTCTTTCAGTGTTTCTTCTCACAAACAAATTCCCGATTGGAGTCTTCATGATGCAAATATTCCCATTTACACAGGCCCTGGACCCTTTCCCAAAGAAGGCAGAAGAATCCCTGTACTGTTGGCATGAGCCAGATGATTTATTTTTTGGAGTTTAACGACACTATCGACAGCCAAGGTCACTTCGTGGAGGACAGTTTTATGGGTGGAGGAAGCCGGAGAGAACAAAACGGGCAATGGTGAGCAACTGTCAGACTCCCCAATGTATTAACTCCACACAAGCAGGGTTAGTATTGGTTCAAGTCCGGAGCCCCATCGATGTACTTTATGCCACTGTTCACAGTGCCACCGTGCCCCCACGATGAGCCAGATAATCTCCTTCCAATAAATTTTCGCATAACAGTATATCATCATCTCAGTGAATGTCTAATTCCTGTGGGATCCCGAAGAAGTGGAGTAGTGCTTATTTACTTTATTATTTATTTATTAGGGTTTAACGACACATTAACAGCCAGGGTCATATCATGTCGGTGACAGTTTTACGGGTGGAGGAAGCCGGAGTACCTGGAGAAAACCACCGAGCAACGACGAGCAGCTGTCAGGTCTCCAACATTGTAACTCTGCACCGCGGCACGGTCAGGGTTAGAGTGGTTAAAGACATGCGCACCGTAGACATGCAGTACACCTTAGTACATGGCGTCATCGTGCCCCCATGTTGGCAGTTGGGGTTAAGTGCCTTGCCCAAAGACACAACACGGGAGGGCGAATCAATCGCTGAAATGCTCACCCATCCAACTACTAACTATGCTCGACATTGCTTAACTTTGGTGATCTGACGAGAACCGGTTACCGCGATGCCACTGTGCCCCCGCTTATTTACTTGGATAAATAAGTTCTATTTTGCTGATGAAATTGGGCCTGGTAATCAATACCTGGTGTGGAAGGCCTCTAAAGTGAGTAGCACAGGAATAAACGATTGGTGAAACATGACTTTATACTTGTAAAATAGGACCTGATAACCAGTGCTTGGAGTGGAAGTTGTCTCGAGTGTAAACAACCGGCTAAACTCAACTTCATACTAGTGCTGTGGTTATGATATAGCTGTAGATGCTGAAATTGACCTAAAACACCAATAAATGAATGATACATGAATGGGCAATTAGTAGTCCTGCATATATTTGAGTACAGGGGAACTCTGTAAATTGAATAGCCCCATTGCCAGTGAAAAATATTCAGTTATCAGCACTCTATTAACCAGAATTTGTTCATGCTCCTATATTCCAACTTGCGTTCCACCCATCCCAGGATGGGAAACCCCACCCATGCAACAGAAAATTTATAATTGCATTGCATCCAAGCCTGGAAATAAGCAATCTGTCATTTAAGAATGAAGTCCCCAGAGGGTGAATTTGTCGATGCTATCCCATACCATGGGCCAATTTATCCTCTGGATACCTCTTTCTGTTTAGGCCCGAGACCTTGATTCATATTGAGGTTCACAGAAGGTGAATTTAGTGATGCCACCCTGCTGTGCAGGGTAGCATCACCAAATTCACCCTCTGGGAACCTCATTCTGCGGACAACAGTCTGCTTATTTCCAGGCTTGATTGCATATCAAGGGAAATAATAAAAGCTAGAATATTTAACTTGATGGAATCACATACTTCCGGTTTATATACCGAGTCGAAAAAGAAAGTATAATAGAAACAAATGTGAAAAAATAGCATAAGGCCATACAAAGTTGATTGTCTGTTTCTCAGGTCATTTTTTCCCAAAAAGCGGGCGGGTTTTTTTTTTCCTTTTTATTTTCTCCCCGAGAGGTTGTTTGTGGTAATTTGACGCCCACCCAAACGCCTGGTGGACCACGCAAAATTTCTCAAATATATTGGTTATTCACCATAGGAGTGTTGGGTCATGAATGAAGTGGGGTTTGAATGTTTGTTTTTTTAGTGAAACGTGAAACTTATAACACAGGATGAAATGCCCCATGGGTGAAACATCTCGGGTTGAAACGTCTCTGGGACAAATCAAATGTCGAAGTGCCAACTTTCAGAGATTTATTTTACCCCCCTAAAAAATCCTTTCACAACCTGCCTAATAAAATCGTGAATCGCAATTTTTCCCCATTATATTCAAAATTATCACAACCCATTTGAACGGGCAGTTCATCCATAAATCATATTTTTAGGAAATCTGAAAATGAAATACAAAACGAATGTGTGTTTTTATTAACCAATTCGACCGCACATACCTGCCTATATGCGATTTATTTTCAACTATGACTGTTACTTTTATATCAAGCAACGGTTACTATTAGTTATCTAATTATCCTGCATCTCAAATGCATTTATTTAAATTAACTGGGAAACTCGTAACGGTTTCAAATAACAGTGCACAAATTCCCAATGACGGCCATTGACAATACAAATGTTACTAAAATTGAATGCCAGGAAACAGTGTTCCATTCAACATAGCACCTGACTTTGCAGACTTTCTGAGGGTTGGTGCGAATCAAACGTGGTGCGAATCGACCATTCCCCTTTGTGATTGTTTGTTGTCAGGCTGAAAGACACCTTCCTTCTTGCTGTCATTATGACTTACCTTTTACAGAATAAAACACTTTCTGTCGTGAATATTGCTAAAACCCACCCACTTTATTAAAGTATGATGTAGAAAAAGCTTGGAAGTGTGTTAGTTTAAAATTTGCGAATGCATCGATATCGATTTACCGAAATGAGCACAATATCTCAAATTTTTTTTGAAGATTTTTTGGTGTCATAAAAAGGTTGCATGCGCACCAAAAATGACCATGTGCGCGGGCCTGAGAAACAGAGGTTCTTTTTTATGGCCTAAAGGATGAAATATAATAGTTCTAATGTTGCATGTTTGTGGACAAGAAGTCGCTCAAAGAGTTTAATGACATGTTGTTGTTGTCCACCCAACCATATACAATTTTGCTACGGATTTCAAAATAGCACGTGCTACCTGAGAATGTCAATTGAATGGGTGACTGACGATTTTCTTTGTATGATGTTGTGCTAGAGAGCCTGAGTTAATGAGAAAACACGCTAGTTTTTGTCTTCTGACATTTTAAAAAATACCAAGGTTAACCGAAAATCAGAGGTTGCGTGCCATTGATATGCATGAGGCTGGGATACCTTCAGATGAGCTCGCTGCTGAGTTTGGAGTCACTGTGGCCACTATTTACCATCTCGTTGGAAGGTATAGAGCCACTGGATCTACTGCCGACCAACCACGTTAAGGTCAACAAAGAGTTACGACCCCTGCACAAGACCAACACATCAGGACGTCTCACTTGCGGGATCGCTTCCTTCAGGCGACGAGGACAGCAGCAATTACTCCTGGTAGAACTACCAATAGAATTAGTGCACAAACTGTCCACAGCAGACTTGCTGAACATGGCCTCCGAAGTAGGCGTTCATACCACAGACCAATCCTTACCCAACGTCATCCAACCATCAGAATGGAATGGGTACGTCAGCATGTTTGCTGGACTCAGCAGCGTTGGAGCACAGTTCTTTTTAGTGATGAATCACGATTTTGTTTATGGCGCACCAATGGTAGGGCAAGAGTGTATCGTCGGCGAGGAGAATGGTTTTCTGATGCTTGCGTGCGGGAATGCGACCGTTTCAGCGGGGGTAGTGTAATGGTTTGGGCAGGAATTTCCTTGTGCCATCGAACACAGTTGATCTTCATCGATGGTAATCAGAATAGACAGCAATATAGGGATGAAATTCTTAATGCTATTGTTGTCCCATTGTTCAACACTAACATCGGATTGCAGTTATTCCAACAAGGCAATGCCTGATGTCATGTGGCATGTATCTGTCGTGACTTTCTTCAGGAGCAGAGCTTCGAACTTCTCTTGCCCCCACCTTCGCCAAATTTGTTGCCAATCAAGCATCTTTGGGATCAATTGGCCGTCGGGTACAACTTCATGATCTTAAGATGTTAGGTGATTTACGTAATGTTTTAAGGCATGAGTGGAATGCAGTACCACAGGGTGACATCCAGAGACTTATCAGGTCCATGCACCATCGATGTCTTGCCATCCAAGAGGCAAATGGTGGACATACACACTATTGACTGCAGGCGTGAACTTTTCATTTCACCCATGTCTGAATTGCGACGTCCTGACGTGACGCTGGCAAAAGTAAGAACATGAAATTATGCAAGTTCATACAGCTAGACTCGAAATATGAATTTACAATAATTTGTTTGGGATTAAAGTCGATAATACTAAAATAATTACTCCTCAAAGTTTATTATACTTTCTTTTTTGACTCAGTATATAATAGATGATAAAGTGAGCCTTTTATTCTATTATAGTTTGTTTGATTGATCTCTGTCAAACAAGATATAATAGATAAAATGGTTATATTAGATGGACAAAAGCCAAATAGATTCTATAAAACTGGTGTGTTCAGTGTTTGTCACTGTAATGCTTTGATAGATAAGAAGATCGTTTATCCAACCAACAGGAGTTTATTCTATAATCCATATGCAGTTAACAGATCAAATTTTTACTGATGGTGTGGTAAATAGTTTGGTTTTCAGAAGTTATATGCAATTATGTTTGGTTGACAGAATTTGTTTACGGGGGTTTGCCTTGTAACTTATTGGAGAATGTGAAGTCCTTTTAATTGCAACTCCAGCACTTTTGACTAGAGCCCATAGACAAAACTGCCTGGTGCCATTCACAAAAATTATTCAAATTTTATTATTTCTTTAATTTTTACCTCATAAAAATAGCTTTGAAATGACCTCCTCATTAGAATGAGCTTGCTCCATTGGCAGATCATAAGCCCTGTTTTTGAGGCAAATCAAGATATAATAAAATTTGAAAGATAACTTTTTTGAATAGGACTTGCCAAAAATGTTTTTACCATTCATGTGAATAACAACACTTTTCACTTTGTGTGCACTGTGGTGTATTTAAAAGAGGGTAGAGATAGGCAGAATTGGAATCTTGAGTTCGGTATTTTAGGCAGCTATACCATGGTATTGGTTCGATATTCGCTGTCTGACTTGACTGAGTTTTGCTTGTAGTACAGAGGGGGAATTCACACCAGGAAAATACAGAATAAGTTGTCCTTGTATCACAAATCCCACTGCCAATGATCTCAACATTGGCATACTTTTGCCAACATAAATCATATCAACAGTAATTTTGTGACTTCATCCAAACACACCTTAACCTTCAAAGGCCCATTTCAGGTTTTTGTGATCTCATAACATGTGAAATTGACATGCCATCATGAGGAGGTCCTGCTAACAATGGATAAATCACCTGAGCAGTGATTTCTAGTCAAGTCTTAGCTGCCTGTTACGGCAGCCACGACTTGACTAGAAATCACTACTAAGCAACTGGACATGTACAGGTTGTAGTCCAGTGGGAATTGAGGACAATTTCTCAGGCCCCAAACAGTTAACAAAACTGCAAAGAAAATCAGTCACTTCTTTCAAGAAAATGAAGCCTTCAACTGCTATCAAACCTCAACAAGGCCTTATAAGAAGCGAATTGTTGGCGAATATGAAAATTCAAACAGTTTTGGTATTCAATGATGGGTTCAGTTCCCACAATATCAGTATCAATTCATTTTCTTTGGAATATTGCCATCTTAATAAAAACCTGATTGATGAACTTTTTAAAATCATGTATATTATTGCCACAGCATATGATCATATTCACATCAAATACTGAGTGAACAGTGAAGTATTATAAATAAAACTCAGGTCATTCTTGTTAGGAGAGCTAACTTTTACAGGGCTCTCTTTGTATTTTTATTTTTTTTTCTGTCACAAAGGAATGTCTCTGAACCTCAGTGTTGAGACTGCACTGTTGGAATTTTTACTATGGTGGAAATACTGTTCTTCATATTTTGTTTACAGGTACACAATTGTGATAACAAAAGCAGATGCAAAATTTGAACCAAAATTATCTGTTTTCTCGCCACAACACTAGAATCTCACCTGTGAAGTGAGAAATCCGAGAACATTAAATCTAAGATGCTATTTTGCATTATTTTTAGATCAACGTGACAAAGTCAAGCTGAGCTATTGATGTCTATTGGCATACATACTCAATTTCCTTTTGCTCACCACACAGGTCGCATTTATAATCAGGTCACTTTGAAACGTTGTATGCTTGTTTGGCATGACCTCCAGATGGGAGCTATCGATTTTCTTCAATTTCCATCAGAAAATGTTGACGTTGGCCTTGACCTCTGAACTTAGTTTAGTTATGCATCAATATATTCCCTTGGCATGCCTTACAGAGCAGATTTATGATCGGATTGCTTTGAAACTTGGTTTGTTTGGGTTGACCCCTAGATGGGAGATATCTTTTCTTCCATTTTCATCATAAAAAACTTTGCCATTGGCATTTGACCTTTGAACTGCAGTTATGCATCAATATTTCCCTTTGGCACACTCTACAGGGCACATTTATGATTGGATCGCTTTGAAACTTGGTATGCTTGTTTAGGGTGAACTCTAGATGGGAGCTATTGATTTTCTTTCATTTCTCTTGAGAAACATTGCCGTTTGCAATGATGTTTGACTTATCCATTTTGTCCATTAACAATTTTGTTTGGAACACTGCACAGGTCTCATTTATCATCGGATCGCCTTGAAACTTGAAATGCATGTTTGGGGTGACCTCTAGATAGGAGCTATCAATTTTGGGTTGAGTTGTGTTAACAACCGAGACCTTTTTGTTTGGCGACGGTCGTTGTGCATCCAGGAGGGCATCCACGCATCCTTGCACTGTTAGCACAATAACTTGAACAAACATTCTCCGATTGGACTAATATTTGCCATACAGGTCTTTTGCAATACTATCTCAAGCAAGTTCGAAAACTGGCCCGGCCTGATTTTTCGTTGCAGAGTTATGGTCCTTAATTAGTAAATTTTTACGAATTTTGAGCTCATTAGTGCAATAACTTGAACAAATGTTCTCCGCTTTGACTAATATTTGCCGTACAGGTCTTTTGCAATAATATCTTAAGCGAGTTCAAAAACTGGCCCAGCCCAATTTTTCATTACAGAGTTATTGGCTTTAATTAACTTTTACGAATTCTGAACTTATTAGCATTATAACTTGGACAAAAGTTCCAGTTTTGACAACCGGCATGTGATTGATAACCAGGTTATGGACATGTAACATTCTCTGATTGCCACCACAACTCGGACACCAGCATCTCTGATGCATTCCTCTTGTCTTTCATTTCTGTTGAAAAATATTGCTGTTAACTTGAACTTTGAACTTTGTGGATTTGTGCATCAATATTTTCCTTTGGCACGTGCTGCAGGGTGCATTCATGCATGGATCGCTTTGAAACTAAGTATGCTTGTTTGGGCTGACCTCTAGATTGGAGCTTTTGATTTTATTCCATTTCCATCGAGAACGTTGCCATTAGCAACGACCTTCAAACATTTGTGCATCAACATTTTCCTTTGGCATGCCCTACAAGGTACATTCATGAATGGATGCCTTTGAAACTTTGTATATTTTTTGGGTTGACCTTCAGATGGGAGCTTCTTTCATTCCCATCGAAAAAGTTTGTGTTAGCAACGACCTTCAACTTTGCTATTTTGTCTGTTGACAATTTTCTTTGAAAACCACACAGTTCATGTTTACGATTTTGATCTCTTTGAAACATGGTGTGCTTGTTTGGAGCGACCTCCAGATGGGAGCTTTTGATTTTCATTCATTTCTCTTAGAAGAATGTTGCCGAATGTTGCCATTAGCAATGTCATTTGAACTCATTGCATTTGTGCATCAGAATTTCCTTTAGCAAGCCCTGCGGGGGAATTTATGAATGGATCAGTTTGAAACTTGGTATAAATGTTTAGGGTAACTTCTCGATGTGAACTATCGATTTTCTTCCATTTCCATCAAAAATCCTTGCTGTCATCAATAACGTTTAAAATTAGTGCATTTGTGCATCAACATATTCATTTGGCATGCTCATAATTTTTTTTAAAAATCTCATCTACCAATTGGTACAATGACTTGATTATTTGGTACTTAGCTTCCGTTTGAGGTATACAACAAACTTTATTCAAACGAAGTTCATAGGGAATTATTTGCCTTTGTTATGGGACGGCCAAGATTTTTTTCCCCACCCCAAAATTCTATTTTCTGAGCCCATTTGAACCAAATTTGGTATGTGGTAATATTGAGTCATAAATACTTGATTCAAGCAAAAAACTTCCGGCATCCTGTGGAAACCCCAGGAACAAAAAATATTTTCAAATGCCCATATCTCCTAAACTGTATGGAACAGAGAATTGTTATTTGGTATGAAGCTTCCTTTCTAGGGCCAGTAGAACTGAATGCTAAAAAAAAGAATTGCACGGTCGGTTGTGTCTTCGTGTACTACAGAGGGAATAAAAAAAAATGCTGAGTCAACATGTTCTCAAAAATTAAAAAATCTTCTCCAGAACCACCAATCAGAATCTTTTGATATTTGGTATACTGCATTCATGGAAGGGGAGGGGCCAGATACAAGTTTCTTCAAATTAAATCCCTCGGTCGTATCTGCACTCCATACAGGAGTCCAAATTTTAACCTGGTGCAGTATGAGAAATATTTTTTAAAAATTTCTTATCCAAACCACCAGTCAGAATATTTTGATATTTGGTATACACCATTGTTACAGGGCTCAGATTCAAGTTTGTTCAAACATTGTCACTCAGTTAATATTGGGGATCCCTATCAGAGCTAAAATTTTAACTAAGTGCAATATGAGGAATAATCTTTAAAAATCTTCTTCTTCAGATCCACCAGTCAGAATCTTTTCATATTTGATATACGGCATCCGTTGGGAGGTTAGATCTAGGTTTTTCAAATCAAGTCCTTGGGTTGATATTTGGGCTCCCTATGAGAGCCGAGTTTTAAACTAGTACAATATGTGGCATAATTATATTTGGTATACACCATTGTTTCAGGGATTAGATTCAAGTTTGTTCAAACCAAGTTACTCAGTTCATAGTTGGGATCCCTATCAGAGCTCAAATTTTAACTTGGTGCAATATGAGGAATAATCTTTAAAAATCTTCTTCTTCAGATCTACCAGTCAGAATCTTTTCATATTTGCTATACGCCATCCTTGGGGAGGTTAGATCTAGGTTTTTCAAATCAAGTTCTTGGGTTCATATTTGGACTCACTATGGGGGTGGGGTGGTCAGATTCAAGTTTGTTCCAACCAAGTCCCTGGATTCATATTTGGCTCCCTGTGAGAGCCTGAATTTTAACTAAGTGCTATATGAGGAATATTATTTAAAATCTTTTCCAGATCCTGCAGCCAGAATCCTTTGATATATTATATGCACCATATTTGGGAAGGAGGTGGGGGGGGGGGGGGGGGGGGGGAGTTGGATTCGGTTTGTTCAAATCAAGTCCCTGGGTTAAAATTTCGGTTCCCTATGGGAATCCAAATTTTAACTTATTGCAATATTGGGAATATTCTATAAAAGTATTCTTTTCCAGAACCAGCAGTCAGTATATTTTAATATTTGGTATACAACATCCTTGATGGGGGCAGTTTCAAGTTTGTTCAAATAAAGTTCCTGGGTTATTATTTGGGGAGCCTAAATTTTAACAAAAGAGGAATATTCTTCAAAATCTTCTCAAGAAAAACCATTCAGAATCTTTTCAAATTTGACATACAGCACCCTGGGGTCGGGACTCAGATTCAGGTTTGTTCAAATCAAGTCCCCGCATTCATATTAGACTCCACATGGGAATAATCTTTAAAAATCTCCTTCTTCGGGTCAACCATTCAGAATCTGTTAATATTTGGTATACAGCATTCTTGAGGGAGTCAGATTCAAGTTTGTTCAAGTTCAGTCCCTAGGTTGATATTTGAGCTCTTTAGTTTTGTATTACTGGAAATCTGGCTTTTAATTTTTTTGTGTTTGCATCTCAACATTAAAAAAAATCATCTGACATGGACAACAGAATTATAAATAATTGCATGATTCCATCCCTCTGTAGTTTTAACTAGCCACAGATTCTAATTAAATCCTTCTTGTCAGGTGAGTGCCCTTGAGCCCTCTTGTTATTTAGGAAGGGCATAATTTGATAGAGGAAGAGGTCGCTTGTGTGATCACAGTAATGTAGGAACGATACTAATAGCAGTATGTCTTGACCAGGTTAGTGTTAAAAGCCCATATTCAGGCTTTGTTGGAGAGTGTGTGATGGAAACCCTCATAGTGGGTTTAATGCATCATCAGTGACTTAATATTTATTTGAGAGGCCTATTTAACAATGTGAATTTTATTCTTGTGATATTACCTTAAACTTTAGCAAGAAGTATTCGATTGGATTCTAGTTGACTCCAGCTATCCAATCAAGAAATTTGTTCCATTTATTTTGAAATGTCCAAAATATCAGCCTTGCAGATTGTTATTCATAAATAATTGATTTGTTACAATTTATTGGAGAGTGCCCATGGGCACCCTGCAATAAATTGCAACAAATCAATTTTATATAAACATTATTTTGTTCTGCTGCTGAGCAAACATCAAGCTAATGCATAGAATGTAAAGCCACAATAGTGGCTTTTAGCACTTTTCAATAGGGCCATGATAGTGACTTCTAGCACCCTACCAGATATATAAGAGGTATAAATAGAGCAGAAATTCCACCAGGCATTATTCTACATCTGAGACACTGAACTGGAAACTCTTTCTGAAGATGGCCCTGACAGGAATTGATCTTGGGCCTACGACACCCAATTGCCTTGCGATAACTGCTCTGCCACCATACGAACTGAGCTAATGGCAACCCTAAAAAAGGTTCCAATTAACTCGGCTAGTTTACATTTACAACTACCCACCCTCAGACTGATATTTAAGAATTGACAATTACTGAATATTTGGAATTGTTTTCTATAGTGATTCATAATTGTCACCATAGCTCCTGTAAAAATTGTTCAGCCTAACATTTGATGCAACTGGAATAGATTACTGTCATATTTGTCTATGGTCCCAGCTCTTAAACATGGGAACCTCAATTAATGGAAGATCTGTGAAAATGCAACTGCTTGAATTTAATTTTATATCGCCTATGTCAAGCAGGAATTTCACTGGGCTTTGCCCACAAGTAAATTTCACAATAAATAGAGACACTATGTAGACAATTACGAGTCGCCACTAAAAAAACAATAAAAAAAATTCAGTAATTGTTAATTCTCAAATATCGGTCTGGTACGATGTAAATGTAAACTAACATACTGGCTGAGTTAATAGCAACCTTTTGGGGGTTTTTTTAAGGAGGACAGCTTTTAACTGAGGTTTTGGAAAAGGTTTGAAAGGTTTCTAGTTCTTCAAGAATTGAGGTATTCAGCATATTTGTGTTTAGGGCTATGTTTGTAATATTTATTAATCAGTACATTAGAGCTTTAATAATATCCGTGACACATCCAGGGATTATTTAAGGAGGCAAGCTGCTTGCTTTGTTTTCTAGAGTTGTCTGTACTGCTTTAAACCATGTGGTTTGAGTTCCATTTGTTGATACATTCCTTGTGAAAAAGTTAGGGGGAAATCCAAAAACTAATAAAAATGCTGTAATAATATTACATTTGCCAGGTGTTTGATTTTTTGAAAAATATGATTAACAAATTTCAACTTTGCTTTCAAAAGGTGATAAGAAATAGAGCTTAATTAACTAAAAATGGTTAGCAATTGGATATCTTTAAATAGCATTTTGCTATTTAAATCCAGTCATCAGATGCCTGAAATTGCAGTTTTAACAATCTATGTGTCAGTTTGATGTCGACACAGATATGTTCCAAACTGTTCTCAAATAACAGATCTTTATTGCTAATATATCGATACAAGTGAGTACTTGTGTAAACATTTTTCATATCTCTTGTGTCTGAAGAGGACAATTTTTTTGGCTGAAACAGAATATATTGAATTTTTATCCTGGAAGGGCTTTACATCTGTCAAAAACAAGGTGAGCAAAAATAGTGCAGCTTAGTTCATTAATGGGAGCTAAAATTGTCACCACAAAAATTATGCTGAATCTCAGATGTACATGCATTTTAAGATCAGGTAGGCATAGCTAACAAGTTAACTGGTTGAGGGCAAGATTATTTTTAGAGGTCTGTACTTGTTATTCAAAATTTGTATTATTACAAATTATTGGAGACACTCTCCAATAATTTGTAATAGAACAAGTTTATGTAAACAAATATTATTTGCATTTGACCAAATACAAAACGTGAGTGAGAAAAACATGGCTTTTGCTCAGGTACCCTCCTTTTTTTTGGAAAGCCCTGATAGTGGCTTCTAGCAGTCAACCAGTTAATGAATAGGAACAAAATATTATGTTCAGTTCACCTCAGGCCTACCTATTCTTGTGCTCCTTAAATATCAACAGTAGAATTTCCCAAATAATTTCTGAGACACACCCATGACCTACCTGGGTTCTAAGCCTGGCATAGAAATTGTTTGATTTATCCTGCCGCCGATAATTTAGGAGTTTGGGAAAACATTTACCTCACTTGAAAATAAGGTGGGACATAGGTGCACAGCTACAGTAGCATATACCTCAAAAATGAAGCACTGTCCTGGCACAGCTGTTTTTTATTCCCCTCCAAAAAAGTAGGGTTGTGGTGCACGGAATATAGCTGTGGTGCTGTCCATCCCTCTTGATCAAGTTGGTTTCTGCTCTCTAATTAAAGTTCTCCTTGGCAGATCAAAATCAAACTTGACACACAGGTTGTATTTGAAGAGAATATAAACCCTATTTATTTTGGGATCATGACACCAATGATCAAAGTCACAGTGACCTTGAATTTGAAAAATGTTCTGGGAGTTGGTTTCTATTCTCAAATTAAAATTCCCCTTGGCCAATTGAAACCAAACTCCTCATGTTGGTTGGGCATGATGAGAAGAAGAGTCCTATTCTGTGGATTAGGTATGATGAGAGGAAGGGCCCTTATTTTAGGGTCATTGAGACAGTCAAGGTCACAATAATGACCTTAGACTAAAATGTTTCCACTCTCTAATTAAAGTTCTGATTGAAACCAAACTTGACATGTGGGTCCTGGCTTCTGCTCCCACTGGGATGAAAGAACCAAACTTGACATGTGGATTGGATATAATGAGAGAAAGAATCCTATTAATTTTGGGGTCGTTTTGCCGAAGGTCAAAGTCACAGTGACATTTAACTTGAAACATTTCCTGGTTTCTCCCTCTAATTAAAGTTCTGCTTGGATGAACAAAACCAAGACTGACATGTGGATTGGGTCTGATGAGCCGAAGAACACTATTTCTTTTGGAGGCATTGTGCCAAAGGCCAAGTTAACAGTGATCTTAACTTGAAATGGTTTCTGTTCTGTAACTTTAGAAATTTATGAGGTTGCTGTATCAGGGTGTTTTTAGGGGGGGGGGGGGGGAGGGGGGGTGTATTATTGGAGTAACAAGTTGGAGCAATTTGAATAGTTATTCACCCTTTACGTAATATAATGATATAATTTGGGCAATGTTGTTCACAAAAATCACAATCCAAGTTTAATATTATTTTTCAGTTTTTTTTTCCTCCCGCAATTTAAGTAATGACCTATAATTGGAACAATCTCATTATGCTCATTCCTGTAAGTGGTCATAAGACATGTTTTGGGAGAAAAATATTCTGTGGGAATACTGAGAAGTGGAGCAGTGCTTGTTAGCTGTGGTACATGGGTTACGATTTACTGGTAAAATAGGACCCAGTATCATACTCTAACATTGGTGGCATAGGTATAAACTATTGGCTAAACTTCACTTCATACCTGTGTAATGGTCATGATATACCCGTAGATGCTGAAAGTGACCTTAAACACAAATAAACCAAAAAAATAAATTAGGCAAAAATTAAATATTTCAATTATACAAGACAAATAAAATGCATGCAAGTGTTATTTCTCTGTGTTAGGTATTGGGTTAATGCGACGTGGTTACATCAGCAAAGTCAAAAACTATTTGAAATGTGTCATTATCACATTTACTGAATCTCTGTTGCAATATGCATTTGTGCTACAATTATCAGCAATAATACCAACAAAATGGTCACCTAGAGCAGTTACCAAATAGAACATGACCTGGATGTGCCACTGAAAAAATCATTTATCATTATATACAATATTGGGCAATATTTTTGTGCGAGTAGATTTGGTTTTGATTCATGTATAGTTTGGATTTGTATATGGTTAAGCTTATTATCGAAAATATTATTGAAAAACATTTTTGACAGTTTGTAATCAAAAATGGTGTACTTTAGATTGACACTTTTTCTTTGTTAATTGTTATCAAAATCATAAAATGACAATTTGTCCTTGTTAAAAGTTATTGAATGAAAGCATTTCACACATTCATATTTGTTTGTTTACTGTAAATTTTTTAGCTAACCTGTGTGGAGCTTTAGTGATCACTTTCCATCAGTTGTCGGTCATCCATCCATTGTCTGTCATGGATTTTATACACTATCGACTTCTCATAATCTACTGGGCTGAATTGCATGAAATTTGAATTGCATGTTTGTTGTCATATGTCAATTCAAGTTTCTTCAAATAAAGTTTCCATGCCCACAAGGGGCATAACTCTGTTAGCACCCACAAATGTTTTTAATCTTCTCCAGAACTACTGATCAGAATCTTTGACACTTGGTATACAGCATCTTTAGAGTGATTAGATTCAGGTTTGTTTGAATAAAGCCCCAGAGTTTATATTTGGGTGCCCTATGGAAGCCTGAATAGAATATGAGGAATAATCTTTAAAAATCTTCTTCTTCAGATCCACCATTCCGAATCTTTTAATATTTGGTAAGCACCATTCTCAGTGTGGGCAGATTCAAATTTGTTCAAATCAACCCTCTGGGTTGATATTTGGGCCCCTCCAATGGGAACCCAACTTTTTATAACTTAGTTCAATATGAGAACAATTCTTTAAAAATCTTCCTTTTCAGATCCACCCGTGAAATTCTTTTGATAATTAGTGTAAGCTTTCTCTGGGCGTCAGATTCAATTTTGTTCAAATCAGGTTCCTGTGGTCATATTTGGGCTCCCTATGGTAGCCTGAATTTTAATATTGTGTAATATGAGGATGATTCTTTAAAAAAAATTTCTTCCTCAGATCCACAAATCAGAATTTTTTTTATATTTGATATGCAACATCATTAGTTGAGGTCAGATTCAGATTTGTTCACATCAATTTCCTCGGTTTATTTTGGGCTCCTTATGGGAACCCAAATTTTAGCTTAGATATGAGGAAACTTCTTTAAAAGTCTTTTTCTTTAGAGCCTGTAGTCAAAACGTTATGATGATAGTACAGCATCCTTAGTGGAGATCAGATTCATGTTTGTTTAATTCATGTCCCTAAGTTCATGATTGGGACTCCCCACAGCAGCTCTAATTTTAAGTTTGTGTAATGTGAGGAATATTCTTTAAAAGTCTACTCCTTGAGATCCACCAGTCAGAATATATATATCTTTTGTATCTGTACTACATCCCTAGGAGATGCAGATTAAAGTTTGTTCAAATCAAGCCCCTGAGATCATATTGGTGTTCCCTGTATCAGCCTGAATGTTAACTTAGTGCCATATGAGGAATACACTTTAAATATCTTCTTCAGATCCACCAATCAGAATCTTTTGATATTTTGTTTTCAGTATACTTAGTGGGTTCAGATTCAGTTTTGTTCAAATCAAGTCCCTGGGTTCATATTTTGGCTCGCAATAGTCACCTGAATTTTAACTTCGTGCAGTATGAGGAAAATTCTTTAAAAATCTTCAGATCCTCCAGTCAGAATCATTTGATATTTGATATGCAGCATTTTTAGCAGGTACTGATTCAACTTTGTCCCTGTGGGAGTCTGAACTTTAACTTAGTGCAATATGAGGACTGTTTTTTTTGTTTTTTTAATCCTCTTCGGACTCACTAGTCAGAACCCTCTTTTATTTGGTATGTGGCATTTTAATGGGATGAGTTTCAAGTTTGTTGACAGCAAGTCCCTGGGTTCTCCCTATGGGAGTCCAAATTTTGACTTAGTGCAGTATGATGAGTATTCTTCAAAGGTCTACTTCAGATTCACCAGGCAAAATCTTCTGACATCTGCTATATAACATTACTATAACTTCCACATTAAAGTGTTGTTCAAAGTGTTATGCCTGACTGATTTTGAGGGGCACCAGAAGGGTTTGAATTTTAACACAACCCAATGAAGAATTTATTTGTGTTCATGAATTCTACCCATGTGTGATAGAGCCCATTGTGGTTAACTTTAGTTAGATGTAGTTAGATTAACATTTGTTCAAATAATACCCACTGAGCCACTTGAGGCCCTGTAGGTGGGAAGCAGAGGGGAGTTTTATTGGGCAAACATTTTTTTTTTGCTGCTGTTTCGGAGAAAATTTCACTTAGTCCATTTGGATGACATTTTTTCTTTGAGCTTTGAAGAGCTTTGAGTTATTTTATGCAAAAATGCAATTCGCCCAGCAGACCTCCTCCACTCCCTAGCTAAATTAGATTAAGTAGATTAACATGTAGATGTTGAATGTGACCTTAATCCTTCTTTAAACAACTTTCTCAGGTGAGTGAGTGATTAAGGCCCCTTGAGGCCTCTTGTTTATTAGCTCACCAAACTGAATGACCGGTGAGTGATCTCGCTTTGTCCATCACCCAAGAACATGGTATCACAACGTTTTTTTCCCAAACCTCTGAACCCATTCAGGGAAATATGAGGCAATTCTTTGTTTTGACATAGTATTTTGATTTTGTTCAAATCAAGTCACCATACCCCATAGGGAGGGGGTGAAGGAAAATTGTCCCAAATTTAGAAAAAAAAGAAGGTTCTTCTTACCCGATGAATGGAATTGGTTGATATTTGGTATTCAGCTTTCCTGGCATTTTTTTTTAAAACTTACCCCTGACACTGATTTTTAGCTCAACTTTGACGAAGTCAAATTTGAGCTATTGTCATGGCCCGTCGTCCATCTGTCCATCCGTCCGTCTATCCATCTGGCCGTCTGTCCGTCTGTCCGTACGTCAACAGTTGGCTATGGCTCGGGCTAGAGGTCGTATTTATGAACCGATCTTTACGAAACTGTGTACCTTTGTTATGACCCTGGGACGGGAACGAGTGTTTTTAGGTGTGGTCCGAAATTCAAGATGGCTGCCAGTGGCCATTTTGTACCGATGATGCAAAAATCAGTTTTTTGTACATAACTTCTGTATGAAAGTTCTGATTTGAATAAAGTTTTGTATAAATGTTTAGTACCATGGGATACATCACATATAATACGGGTTTTTTTCTCGTGCGTAAATTATGCAAATTAGACTGACTTTGATTTATTTAGTGTTACTTTCAGAGCTGTAAGTGCCAAGCTGCTATGGCTCGGGCTAGAGGCCGTATTTATGAACCGATCTTTACGAAACTTCTTGGGTACCTTTGTTTCGTGGGACGAGAACGAGTGTTTTTGGGTGCGGTCCGAAATTCAAGATGGCTGCCAGCCGCCATTTTGTACCGACGATGCAGAAATCTGTTTTTTGTACAGAACTTCCATATGAGAGCTCTGATTTGAATAATTTTTTGTATGAATGTTTAGTACCATGGGATACATCACATATAATACGGGTTTTTTTCTCGTACGTAAATTGTGCAAATTAGACTAATTTTGATGTTTTTTGGGGTTACTTTCAGCACTATAAGTTCAAATGCCAATACGGCTCGGGCTAGAGGCCGTATTTATGAAACGATCTTTACGAAACTTCTTGGGTACCTTTGGTATCACCGTGGGACGAGAACGAGTGTTTTGGGGTCTGGTCCGAAATTCAAGATGGCCGATGGCAGCCATTTTGAACAAAATTAGGTGCAATCAGATTTTTGCACAGAACTTCCATATGAAAGCCCTGATTTGAATAATTATTTTGTGTGAATGTTTAGTACCATGGGATGCATCACATATAAAACAGGTTTTTTTCTCGTGCAGAAATTATGCAAATTAGATGAACTTTGATTTTTTCAGTGCGACTTACACACAGTAAGTACACATGTCAATACAGCTCAGACTAGAGTCTGTATTTATGAACTGATCTTCACGAAATGTCTTGGGTACCTTTGTTATCACCTTGGGACGAGAACGAGTGTTTCTGGGTGCGGTCTAAAATTAAAAATGGCTGCCAGTGGCCATTTTGTACCGAAATTAGGTCTAATCAGTTTTTTGTACACGTCTTCTATACAGCTCAGACTAGAGGCCATATTTATGAACCAATCTTTACGAAACTTCTTGGGTACCTTTGTTATCACCGTGGGATGAGAGCGAGTGTTTTTGGGTGTGGTCCGAAATTCAAGATGGCCACCAGCAGCCATTTTGTACCAAAATTAGTGCAATCAGTCTTTTGTATAGAACTTCTGTATGAAAGTTCTGATTTGAATAAATTTTTGTATGAATGTTTAGTAACATGGAATACATCACATATTGTAAGGGGTTTTTTTTCGTGCCGAAATTATGCAAATTAGATGAACTTTGATTTATTCAGTGCTACTTACACAATGTAAGCACACATGTCAATACGGCTCAGGGTAGAGGCTGTATTTATGAACCGATCTTCACAAAACTTCTTGGGTACCTTTGTTATCTCCTTGGAATGAGAATGAGTGTTTCTGGGTACGGTCCAAAATTCAAGATGGCTGCCAGTGGCCATTTTGTACCGAAATTAGGTCCAATCAGTTTTTTGTCACAAGTTCTATACAGCTCGTATTTATGAACTGATCTTCACAAAACTTCTTGAGTACTTTTGTTTTCACCTTGGGACAGGAACGAGTGTGTTTTGGGGTGCCTTTGTTATCACTGTGCTATGAGAACAAATATTTTGGGGTTCAGTCAGACCCACTCTGTGACTCAAAGATTTCTTTTCTAGTTTAGCATCTGACTGTCACCCACCTTTACAATACTTTACCTCTATACATTTGTTACAGGCAACGGTCAGTATTCATGTACAGACCGTTACAATACTTTATATGTACCTTTGTTATCAGGTCATTACCTAGATGTTTGTCATTGCTGTGTCACATACTATACATGTACATGTCTTTGTCTTGACAAGTTGAGCTACAGTGTCATTGACACTTTCATTTGGAAGCACTCTGGGAGAAGTTCCTTAGGATTAGTGTCAGGTAATGTATCATTGTTTGAAATACACATATAAGGCCAAATAAAAAATACAGTTTGGTTCTCTGGCAATTATTCTTTCAAATCATTGAGGGAGGCTTTTATTTTTATTTTTATCCCCCTCCCACCAAAATGAAGTTTGTAGGGGATATGGAAATGTTCATCTGTCCGTCCATCCATTCGTCCATCCGTAACAACTTTGGACCTTTATATCTCAGGTCAGTGGATGTTGGATTTAAATTATCTTTGGTATGCTGATAGACCACCATGGGGGAAAGAATAATCACAAGTAACAGGTTTTGTCAATTTTTGTTTCTAGAGTTATGAGCCTTTTTCCAACTTAGAAACCCTTGGCTGGGGATACCGGTGGTGTTGCACCTTGTTTATGTTTTTTTGGTTTGATAACTGGTAGAATGGTTATTATTTTTGTATTGAAAAATTTGTTCACATTTTCTCGCCTTGTTAAATTTTTTGGGAGAGTATGGGCACTCTCCCATAAAATGTAACAAGGCAAATCCATACAGACTAAATACTTTATTTTTTTCAGAAATAATATGAAGCAGACCCTCAGAATTGTGTTCAGTTATATTTATTTACCTTTTTTCAAAAAATAAATGCAGTCCCCAGCTGCTACCCCCATAATATTTGTTGTTTTCTACAGAACAGAACAAACTGGATATTTACAAAACAAATATTATAAATAGACACTGTATTTTAATAATGCTTTGTTGAAAACATGTGAAAATAAATATACACTGATCAAAAAAGGTAAAATTTTAAAGTATCATGATTTCAAATTTTAAAAGACACTGCTAGCCGATAAAAATGTTCAATGATGGGGGTTCAGTTTCAATGAAGGATTGCCTGAGAACCAAAACTTTTTTTCTTGGGGGGGGGGGGGGGGGGGGGGGGGGGGGATGCAAGTCTTGTTAATCAGTACGTAACAAAGCATCATAGATGTCTAAAATAATTTTACACAATCGTCTTTGGAAAAAACACTTGAAAATTATTGGAAAAAACACTTGAAAATTACCAAGAAAAAATCACTGACATCACAAATTTTTTATCATAAATGTGTATGAATCCAGAAACATTGCTGCAAACTGTTTGTTATTTACTTTAAGACCTATCAACTTGATGGAGCACAATAGTGCATGCCTCCATCTCTCTGAATTGGTTTTTGATGCATGCATGCATCCATTTCTCAAAATTGGTTTTTAGTCTCTAACTTGACAATGCTTTGGCTTATGATATTGAAACTTCACAGGTACATTCCAAGAAGAACTGGCTTTACCCTATCAGTTGGGGGTCAAAGGTTACAGTGCTCTAATCCAATGTGATTCCTGGACTCTAACTTGACTGTGCTTTTACTTAGAGTCATAGAACTTCACAGGTATATAGTCTAAGAGAAAGCGATAAACCATGTAAATTTGGTGTAAATATATCGAGGTCACATGCTCTCATCCCAAAACTGTTTCCAAACTTGACAACCTTTGGCCTAGGATCCTGAAACAAAACAGGTGCATTGTCTAGGGGACAGGGATGAATCCTATGGAATTGAGGTGCTATAACCTGAAAATGATTTCTGGACTCAAAGTTGACAGCACTTTTGCATAAGATCACAAACTTCACAGGTACATTATCTAGGGGAAAGTGTTGCCTATTGATTTAGGGTCAAAAGGTTAAGATCATGGGGTGTTCAAACATGAAAACAGTTCCCAAACTCTAGCTTACATTTTGAATTATGAAACTAAACAGGTACACTGCCTAGGGGATAGGGACGAAGTATTTTGATTTGGAGGTCAAGGTCACAGGATGCTCTTACCCAAAAATGCTTTCTGGACCCTAACTCGACAATGCTTTGACCGAGGATCTTGAAACTTTACAGGTAACTGCTCAAAGGAAGGAATGGACCCTGCTTGGCTGAACTTGACTTCATATTTGTGTGCTGTATTTATGATATAGCTGATGGAAATGACTTTAAACACCAATAAATAAATGTATAAGACAGTGTCAAGTTCAGGTGCCCTTGTTTGGAATACATGTACAAGACTTGTTGATTGTTCTGTACACAAACATTATCCTCATGTTAATCCTGGGAATCGAAGTACAGTGGAATCATGTTAATTGAATAGCATCTGGCAATCAAAAAATTATTCAATTAACAGGGATTGGGTCACTTTGCCATATTCCTGAGATAACCAAAGCATGGCATATATTATATCTTGTTTGACAGAGATCATAGAATGCTGTCGAACAAGATATAATAGATTAAAAGCCTGTATTGGATGTACTGAGGCAAAATAGGTCTATAAACAAGGGGAATTTGGTGATGTACAGAGTAGTTTTTTGACATATAAGATTTTTTATTTAATTAACTGGTAGAGTGCTAAATTATTTTTGATCATTAAAAATTTTTCACATCTCTTCTTGTTACAATTTATGGGAGACCCATAAATTGTAACAAGGCAAGTCCATACAGACTAAATAATTTCACTTTAATGATAATATGAAGCACTTTGATGGATTATGAAGTTTTTACTTGCAGTGCCCGCATTCTGAATAAGGCCCAAATAAGGGCTTCCAGCTCTCTACTGGTTAACAGTACTTTACTTTATAATCTATACGCAATTAACAGGTCAAATTTGCACTAAAGGTTTGGTGAACAGTTGTGTGTTTGGAAATTAAGAGATATCCAAGTGAGTAGGCTCCTCTGTACTTGTTTACAGTGGTAAACAAGTCCTGTTTTACTGGTAAAATCAGACCTGGTCACCAGTGCGTGGTAGTCTGCTCTACAGTGGGCAGCGCAGATATAAACGATTGGTTATTCTTGACTAAATACTTGTGTTGTGGTTATGATATAGCCATAGATGCTGAAAGTGACCTTAATGATCCAGTAATAAATAAATAAATAAACATTTGAGATGATTGAAATAATTTTAGACGAGTGTCATGGAAAATGCCTGAAAATTCCATAGAAAATAAGCACATCAACAGAATTTTGAAGTAGCAGTACTTGCACTTAACTGGTAGAATGCTAAATTATTTTTGGCCATGAAATCTTGTACACGTGTCTTTGCCTTGTTACAATTTATGGGAGAGTGCCAATAACGGAAACCCTTAAAGACTAAATAATATCCATTTAAAGATAATACAAAGAACATCCACTGAATGTGAGCCTTCAAGTTGTGGGTGGTACCTGCACTTCAGAATAAAGTCCAAATATGGGTTTCCAGCACTCTACCTGTTAAGAATAAAGCCCAAATATGGGCTTCTTGCACTGTATCAGTTAATACTAGTTAGTATGTGTATGTGTTTTTTAACCATTTTTATTGTATTGAAATATTCATATTGTCACTTGAATGTATTCTCCAGAATAAACAGAAGAATATATATATATACTCTCCCAAAAAAGACAGTGTGCTTGCTAAAAAATAACACTAAAAAAAGATATATATCATTTTCATTCATGGAAATTTTATTCAATCACAGATGAATCAATTTGTGATCAACACGAGAAATTTCATTATGCTACGATCAATACTCTTGGAGACATAGAGAGTCAAAGACACTAAGGGTCAAACACAAAAGTCACACACTCAATATCTGGTGTGACCTCTGTCTGCATCGACTACTGCTGTGCATCTACACCTCATTGAAGCGAACAAGTTAGCATGGAAGTGTTGTGGGATGTTGTTCCATATTCTGATAAGCTGTCTTTGGAGTTCCACAAGCGTTGACAGTGCATGGGGAAGCCGGCGTAGCTGACGTTTCATTTTGTCCCATACGTGCTCAATGGGTGATATCAGGCGAATTTGCGGGCCAGGGAAGAACATCCACTTGTTGTTGCAGCAGATACTGTTGAACAACACAAGCTGCATGGGGTTGGGCGTTGTCCTGCTGTAGAATGACGCCGGGGCTGTGACATTGCAGAAATGGGACAACAGCAGGTGTTAGCACTTCATCGCGATATCTGGCTGCATTGAGATTGCCATCAATAACGACCAGCTCAGTTCTGTTATGGGCAGTGATGCCACCCCACACCATGAGAGACCCTCCCCCATAATGGTTTTGCTCCACGACACATGGATCTGCGTAGGGTACGTTTCGACGTCTATACACTCTCTGGGGGCCATCTGATGATGAAAGATGGAAATGACATTCATCTGTGAATAATACACGTCGCCACCAGTGTAAGGGATGCCTGAGATGTTGTCTACACCACTGCAGTTGAGCACGACGATGACGTAACGTCAAAATCGGACGAATTGCAGGTCTTTGAGGACGTAAGCCGTATTCTCTCAGCTGGTTGATTACTGTTTGAGGATGTATCTGTCTCAGGTTAGGGATGTTCCTGGCTGTCGTCGTTGCCGTTTGTTGCCGGTTCTGGAGATGGACGACACGGATATACCAATCTTGTGCAGGGGTGGTAACTCGGGGTCTCCCGGAGCGGGGTCGGTCTCGAACGTCATCATGTTGTGCGATGGACTAGCCTGTCTACAGTGTTACAGTGGCAGTTCAAATGCTGGGCAACCTCTCTGTGTGTTCTGCCAGCTCTAATCATACCCAGGGCAAGGAGACGTTGATTCATTTTCAATCTTGGCATGCTAATGTGGAGTCGTTTTAACAGCAGTGCAAGTTTGAATGTGATCGATAGGAAGGCCTTACTTTAGTGTTTAAATACCCAAGGATTCACACTGCTGCATGAATTTTCAGACTCTCCACGTGCAAAACATGCCTTTTCACAAACGTGCAGCACGTCATTTAACGTTAATGCAATTTTAATGGGGAAAGCTGTTTTTGTGTTCAATATAACTTATTCATGAACAGGTTAACGCTCTTTACACCTACGAAATTATTTTTTTGGAGTTTGATCAATTTCTGCAATGCACACTTTCTTTTTTTGGGCGAGTATACAATATTCAGAGAAGCAGTACTCCAGAATAGTTTAATATTAATTTTGTCTCATTATGTGATGTCAGATTTTTTAGTGAATTAAAACGTACTACAAACGATGTGTCTTTGGCATGACATAGATACAAAGGAGATAAGTTTTGTAACATTTTATCAACATCGTGAAGTGAATCAATATTATATCAGATTTTTATTAATGAATCATTATGTCACTGAAAAAAATGTTGGTGATAATGTCACAAGAAATGGTTCCATCCTGAAAATATTCAGCTACACCAGGGTTCCCTTGGATGCAAGGAACAGCCTTGAATTTCACTAAGGGTCATTTGAGGCCTTGAAGTACTGGAAAATGTGCCAAGAGGCCTTGAAAAGCCTTGAATATTCATGAAATAAAAATGCTTACAAAGCATGCAATCAAAACTAGATAGTTTTATAGGCAAGAGTTTGTGAAGGCAAAGTTCTAACCAACTTTGACTCTTTGCGTCATTACCCCATCTCCCACTTCCCTTGAAGGGAAGTGGGAGGATGTGTAATGACCAGAGGATCTTAGGACTAGTAAAGGCAGGGCCTTGAAAATCCTTGAATTTGGCTATTGCAGGGCCTTGAAAAATGCTGAAATATGTCGAGAAATGGCCTTGAATAGCCTTGAATTTTATCAGTCCTTGCCTGCAGGAAGTCTGTACACAGTGCTACATTTTTTTTACATGTGTGTGCAAAAACACTGTGCTACATTCGACTTGAAAAATGTCAAGAACACATTCACTAGATAAGCTAGGCATACAGTTTTATTGCTGATTTGTATTGTTTTTAATGGCTTTTGATATTACAGCTGATAGAACCCTCGTATGAAACAACTTTTTATCCCACTGAAAAAAATTTTCGGGGGCATACAGTGTTTGTCATTTCCATCCATCCATCTGTCTGTTGGGAAACTTTTCTTTTGTGTCCATCCGTCTGTCTGCCAGGAAGATTTTTGTGTCAGCTCTATAACTCTGAGATGCTTCGTTGGATTTTGTTGAAACCTGGCATACATGTTGCTTATGGGAAGACAATGTTTCACACACAAATTTGTTTTTTTTTGTTCGATGGAGGTCAAGGTCACAGATCAAGGTCATTGCCACACTGGGGGCATGATCACTTCCTCCGAGTGAATCTCTTGTTTAGATAATTTGTTAATACCCCAACCAAATAGCAACAGATTAATGCATTGGAATCAATAGGCAATAGTGTACACAGACACAAAGTATGATAATCCTTAGAAAACTGCATCGTAACAGACCATCCTCACCCACCATTTGCGTGCATCCTCAGGTGGGTTGCTTGTAATATTATCTGTTTGTCTCAATCTGGGCTACAGGCACCCACTGCATTCAAATTGCATTTGGGTATACTTCGCTATCGATCTTTGATGACCCTTTTGGGTTTGAATAGTTTTCACTGGCTTCTAACACGTTTTAACCCATAAAAGACCGTACATTTACAGTGTTTTCCTGTATATCTAATCTTCAGAGAGTGCTGTCGACTTTAGCTGCCTGTCGCTCCAAAAGTGTTAATGCTAGAATATATTCATAACAATTCAAGATTTAAGATTATAAATGAATTAATTTTTTCAAAAAATGTTTTCGTGAATCCATGCAAACAACCAGAGTGCATTTTTTCAGTACTTATGCTTTTAGCCCTTTACTTAACGTAACACCAAAAAGGAGACATATAGAATAAATAGGTACTAAGGCCAGTAATCCGATTTAAACCATGAGTAGGATAAGGGTTTTAATCATGGGGCTCTGTCGAGTGGTTAAAACCCTTATTCTATGGGTGGTTTAAATCTAATTACCATACCTAGTACCTATTTGTTTTATTTATATCATGCTCTTAATAAATAATTGACTTTGTCACTTAAAATTGAGAAAACATGATATCGATTTTCGATTAGCAGATGAGTGAGCACATGGGTTTGTTTTGCTCACATCTGAGCCAGTGGGCAGTACTTCCAGCTGCACGTGATTGCTTGATTGACAGCTAGACACATCGTCAAAGTTGATTGAATTTACCACGCTTTTTCAATCAAATTCTTATCAACAATTCTTGAATTTTATTTTAAATATTTAATTGTTGGTATTTTAACAAGTCATTGCATGTAGTAGATAGTACCACAAAATGTTGTATGTTAGAATGAAAGATCACGAAGTGTGAATGTATCGAAGTCGGCAAATTGAGTCATTTATGTCAAAGGACAAGTTGGATGTAGTTCCTACTATAGGTGTAAATTTTTGTGATGGAATGCCCATTGAAAACATTTTAACCACAGTAGAAACTTTACACGGGTAATGGGATTAAAAGCTAAATTTATCATACAGGCATTTCACAGGTTCACAAAGGTGAGCATGGTATAAAATGCTGTTTAACCCTTTACCTAACGAATCGCCCGCATCCGCCAGCGTAATATGCAAATTCAGCAGTTGAAAAAATATTATTTTTCAAAAAGAATTCAACAAAACCATATCATGTGACCCCTCGTTGGAACGAGCTCTTCGAGCTCGTTCCAACGACAGGTCACATGATATGGTTTTGTTGAAATCTTTTGAAAAATTTAAAAAAATGATATTTAAAATAATAAATTTTGATATCGTCTGTGTTGGGTAAAGGGTTATAAACATCACAATTCAAAGTTTTAAAGATTTTTCCTCTAAAACATAACTTTTGACTCATCACTGGAACTAGCTTGTTGCGCCGATTCCAATAAAGGGTCATAAGCTATATTTTTGAGGCAAGAGATGAAAGATCTTAGTTATTCATTGACTAGAAATTTGTTTTCATGTGTTTTCTGATATTTGCTTTGTGGGTAAGTGTTAAAGAAAGCAAAAAGAAAATACTTTTGTTGACCTTTTGCTGAAACAAGTTGAGACAACTGTATGAATACGTGTTAGTTCTTCAAAAGTACTGCTGTTGGTTCTTTACTGGATTGAGCTCTGTGAGCGTGTTTCATTGATGATTAACTGGTTGAATGCTAGAAGGCATTTCAGGGCTTTCAAAAAATGAGGGTACCAGAGCAAAAGCCAACACTTTCCTTGTTCATGTTTCATATTCAGTCAAATGCAAATATTGTTTATATTATAAAAATTTGTTTTATTACAATTTTTTGGAGAGTGCCTCTTGGCACTCTCCAAAAATTTGTGATAAAACAAATTTTGAATAACAAATTCAGACCACCAAAAATAATCAAGCCCTCAACAAGGTAATAAACTATGGTTTGGGTAGAAAGAAAAATGTTGAAAATCAATTTTTGTATATTGCACTCAGACATTTGGGGTAAATTGATCATGACAACATTTTTTTTTAGCAACGACGAGCAGCTGCCAGCTCCCCAGCATCATAACTGCACACTGCAGCACAGGCAAGGTTAGATTGGTTGAAGACATGCACACCATCAACGTGCAGTACGCCTTAGTACACGGCATCATCATGCCCCCATGTGGACAATCGGGGTTAAGTGCCTTACCCAAGGACACAACGTGGGAGTCCGAATCGATCGCTCAGACAGTCACCAATCCGAGGACTAACCGGGCTCGACGTTGCTTAACTTCGGTGATCGGACGAGAACCGGTTACCTCAACGCCACCGCTCCCCTGATCTAGTCATTACTGCTGTGAGGGAATCATTGGTGAAAAAATCCATTTATTTCACAAAGAGAAAATTTGATTAAATGTGCCCAAATTATACTTATTTCAGTGGCAAAAGATATCTAGTCATTGGCTGGAATAACCGTCAGCGGCATGCAAGGAGTCAAAGGTTAGTATTTCTAACACGTGGAATAAAAAATCCCTTTAAAACTCTTTAAAATAGTTAATATCTTTATACATAATGTTTACTTTTCCTATTGTCTGGTTCAAAACAATAAATATTTATGAAAAAAAATTGAAGACTTATTGCCTTGCACTTAAAACATAAGCTTTGCTCTGTAACCCCTTTGTAAGGAAGATAGTAACATTGCAGCTACTCTCCCGTGAGAATCCTGGGAAGTGAAGTAGAGTTTGTTTACTGGGTAAACTAGCTCTGTTTTACTAATAAAACAGGACACCATCACCAATGTCTGGGATGGAAGTCCTCTACAATGGACACCTTGGGTATAAATTTATTGTCCTAGCCCAGGATAAAGCAGAATTTTATCCCAGGTTCATATTAATTGAATAAATGTGTCTATTAGATAAATAAGTCATGACTTGAAATGAAATTTAGAAACTAAATAAAATTAAAATAAGAATTGTCATTTTTGTCAGTCTAGCCTTACAGATGCAGTCTTATTAAGACAAATCTCAGTCGAACTTATAGGAATATAGGACTGATTATACTTGAAGGTTATTCTTTTTTGGTATGTTGACTGTCAGTACCCAGAGAGCAGAAATTTTACATGTGCAGCATTGAATGCTTGTGTGATTAATCATGTCTTTTTGTTTATTATGTCATTTTCAACAATAAAAATCTTATCCTTGACAATTTGGATGTTTTCCTCGTATGTTAAAATTCAAAGTTATGAATTAGACTTCCCAGGGATTAATATTATTTTGTTGTTGATTTTTATCGTATACACATTGAATGAGGAAGTATACACATTGATTGAGGACCTCATAGTGGAATGGGTTGTACTGTTCTTGTTGAATAATACATATTTTTTTAGTAATCAGAATCATATAAACATTTCTTATGTCACTAATTTTGTGTGACATATTGTACGATGTGTTGATGATATATACGCAGAATGACACAGGCCTCTCGTTTTATCCTTCCATACTGGCACTCGTGCCATATCGATTAACCTCTTCACACGCGCATGTCGTTCTGTGTTTTATTACTTGCCTTCACATCCATAAAAACAATTATTGGAAGGACACTCAGCAATTCATTTGACAATTATTAACAAAATGAAAACATTGCCAACCAAATTTGTGTACTCATACTCTTCTTTTTCTTTTGGATATTCATTATCCCCTTCATATATCGACTCTATTTCTTCTTTGCTATTTTCTTACACATTAAATTTGCTGTATACTCCAATTTTAGACATTTTATGTAGTTATTTCGCAGTCTGTTCAGTTTCAGGTGATCAGTCGTGAACTCAACTATTTCCGTTCAGCACATGTGTGCAGAACAGATTTTCATTTTCCACATGATGTTGTGTTACTGTAGATGGGGATTTCATAGAACAGACATGTAATAAACAGTGCTGTCATTACAAAAGTGGAGAGAGAATTATGACCTGATTACGACTGTGTTGCAATTTGATTGAAATTCTCTCTCTACTTTTCTACCAACATTACTGTAGAATCTATTATGTTGAAAAGGAGATCCAAAAACATTTCATCATAGATGCTTTTTATACCCCCACAAAACAAAGTTTAGGGGGGTATATAGGAGTCAACTTGTCGGAAGGTCGGTCTGTCCATTGCACATGTAAACTTGTGGAGCGAACTACTTCCACAGTTTTATCTGCATTTTCATGAAACTTCACAAAAATGATCATCATGATGAGGGGAAGTGTGTAACATAATTTTTTTCCCGATCTGATTCAAGATGGCCGACTGGTGGCCATATTGGATTTTGCAAAATACTTGTGGAGCGAACTA
The DNA here is from genome assembly GCA_031216915.1 of Pictodentalium vernedei. Classification (NCBI taxonomy): domain Eukaryota; kingdom Metazoa; phylum Mollusca; class Scaphopoda; order Dentaliida; family Dentaliidae; genus Pictodentalium; species Pictodentalium vernedei. Next base: position 241,181,648 of record CM062289.1, read on the forward strand.
CTTGTACAGTTTTTGATGCATTGTCATGAAACTCAATATAAATGATCGACATGATGAGGAGCAGTGTGTGACATAATCTTTTTCTCGATCAGATTCAAGATGGCCGACTGGTGGCCATATTGGATTTTGCAAAATACTTGTGGAGCGAACTACTTGTACAGTGTTTGCTGCATTGTCATGAAACTCAATATAAATGATCAACATGATGAGGAGCAGTGCGTGATATAATTTTTTTCCTGATCGGATTCATGATGGCTGACTGAAGGCCATGTTGGATTTTTTTAACTTACAAAATTTGAATGCCTCTTTCAGTCACCCACACTAGGCAGTATGCCATGGTGGGGGTATAGCGCGGCGATAGACCATCTCTAGTTCCTTTTGTTCTTGAATCAATCTGGATTTAGCAATACTTTTTTCTCTGAAATCTCGATCCACCGACGAATTGTGAAACTTCAAAAACAAAGTGATTCCACGTGGTAGTTTTTCTAACTGCAATGTCATGCTCTCAACTTGTTTTTTTCAAATACTATGGGGGAAAAATCAGTGTCAAATGCATGTGATAAAGAAAATATCTCCAACAAGTCTCCAGTTTTGGGTGAAATTTATGAGATCAGTTCAGTAAGTTATGTTCGGACTAAACCTTTGGATGAGTTTCATAAATATCACAACAAACTTGGGGAGTTGAAGGTTTTTATTTATCACTTGATTCAGAACTTAATAAAAGATGCTGCCAAAATGGATTGAGTAACTAACATTGCTTCCTATAAAGCCTTGTGTTATGTTGTTAGAAACAATTAGTTGTTGGGCAGAGTGTTCACTCAAAAAGATAGTGACAGATATTTTGATACATTCAGTAATATAATTTTTTTGAAAAAACCCACATTAAATGGTATTACTAGAAGTATTTTTATTTCATTCCACATCTCCCAAGTCAAGAACACAGCTGAATACACTATTCTTCCGTAAAAATTGCAACTAGGTACACCTGGGGCTGGTTCTGAAACATTGTTGAATGCTTGTGTTTCATCACCTTGAACTCTTAACCTGCTGAGTAGTTTTTGAATTTTCTCATGAAATCCAGTCATGGCTACTTCACAGCACCCATGACTGGATTTGATGAAAAATTTGAACAAATGAAGCCCAGCTATCATTGATGACCTGATTGGTCCAATTTGCAGTAATACATTCTGTTGAACAGGCAAATTATACCCTTTCTGTTGGTAAGAGTATTGGAACCCTGGCGGGAATATCTGCCAGCAGCATGTAAAGGGTTAAAGTATGAGTTTAATGGCAGAAAACAGCCAGATAATGCAATGAAAAATACATCAGCATTTTTTGAATGGATACCGAAATCATTTCAGTCTTGAGGACAAAACATAGCATTGTCATTCTCACTTGTGGAACAATCTCAGTATCCACTTGAACAGTGTTGACATAGTCTATATATCTTGATTTTCCCGTTCATCACCATGTATTTATTTTTATATAGGGAGGGGGGGGGGGAGGGGGTTGTTGTTTGTCTTGAAATAGCAACTCAAAAATGTTGGGGCTAGAACCATCAAACTTCACATGGTTATAAAGAACAATAGGAGGATGTGTCACACAAGACACATGAGTGTGGAACTTCAAGGCCAAAGGTCACACTAAATATCAGTCGACGGTATTCGTGTCAGCCATAACTGAGAAATGTATCAAACTACAATTATCAAACTTGCTGCAAATGTTAAGGACAGTCAGAAGGTGTGTTGTATATAATAGTTCTTTGTACATCTAATAAGATCCAGGTCATACTTGAGTGCCATATGTAGAAGGTCACAAGTCAGGTCTTGGCTATAACTTCGAAACTATTATAAAAGACAATGGGAGGAGTCACACACTGGAGCTGGCCCATAACTTCAAGGTCAAGGTCAAATTTCAAAATCTGTCTACATTTGTGTCTCAGCCATAACTCTGAAACTAATCAAACTACAATTATTAAACGTTATAAAAATGTTGAGACCAACCAGAAGATGTATTGGGCATAACAGTTGCTTGTGCATCTTGTAAGTGAAGGTCATACTTGAGTACATGTACCATATGTTGAAAGTCACAAGTCATTTCTCAGCTGTAACTCAGAAACTATTGGGGCTACATTCATCAAACTTCACACAATTATAAAAGACAATATGAAGATGTCTCCCACATCATAGCTGGGTCTGTAACTTCAAGGTCAAGGTCAAATTTCAAGGGCATACTTATCTGTCGATATTCGTGTCTTAGCCATAACTCAGAAAAGAGTCAATCCACAATTATCAAACTAAGTAGAAATATTAGGGACAGAGAGAAGGTGAGTCACATATAAAAGTTGCATGCACATTTTAAAGGGCAAGGTTTGATTTGAATGCCATATTGTGAAGGTCACAAATTATGTCTCGGCCATAAAACAAACTATAACTCAGAACCAATAGGGGATACAATAGTCACACTTCACACAAACACAATGTGTGTGTGTGAGGGGGGATGTTTCACACACCATAGCTGAGACCGTAACCTTAAGGTCATTGTCATATTTCACTGTCACTCTTGAAATCTGTTGATATCACACTTATAATGTGTCGATATTCGTGTCTCAGTCACTTATGTTGAAGGTCACGTGTCAAGTCTCAGCCATAAGTTAGAATCTGTTGTGGCTACAATCACAAAGTTCACACAGTCATTAAGGTCTAGTCTCCCCACAGGAAAACCAGAAAGTAAGGCAGTGCTTGGCACTGTGGTAAAATAGGACCCAGTCACCAATGCTTGGGGTGGAAGTCCTCTAAAATGTGCAACATGGGTATAAACGATTGACTAAACTTGACTGTATCTCCATGTTGCGGTCACAATTAGCCATTGTGTTGAAATATATGACCTTAACACCAATAAATAAATAAGGTCAGTTCTATTTAGCAGTTTTTAGGGGTGGGGGTGGGTCTGTGTTTCTCCAGTGACATTTCTTGTTATAATCCAGATATCTCTGTGGGGACCGCAAAATCTAAAATCACTTCTTTTTGTTTTATCATGGTTTCTTTGTCAAACTAATTATGGTAACCCTAAAAATCAAGAACAACCGAGGAATTTCAAATGAATACTAACCACTACAGTTTGGAATATTATTCAATATTTGACAGATAATTTCATCAAAGTTTCCATATTTTGTGTTCAGAGTAAGAAGTATGTAAATAGTCCATCACATGCTAGCAAACTGTTCAATTAATATAGTAATGCTCCATCGATAATAAAATAAACTCACATTCTAATATGTAGGTGCTTGTTTCAATAATTAGCTCTCGGATAGAATTAAAGTTGTGCCTACAATAGCTACATGGTGAAATCCTGCTGTCCCTCATTTCTTTCCCATTATACAAACCAGTCAAATACAGTTCTCATCACACTTTACCCAGGCTTTGGACCGGCATGCTGAAACATGGCTGGTTTAAAAGAAAAAATTCTGTGTACTTCTGCACTGTCTTTACGGCAGTCTGTCATAGTTAAGTTTTTTATATTTATAGTGCTGTACTTTTTGTACTTCTTCTGCACTCAAGCCCTTTTCAGGTCTCGGCACAATTTATGTGTCTAACTTCATGTTATTACTTATTTTCTGAAATTCACATTTCTTTAAATCAAAAATTCAAGCTTTTGGTTAAAATAATTATTTGTAAATTCAAAAGAGGAATCATTTTCTGATAGACAAATTGAGCAATGGTGATGTTCCTTTTGAAACCCACTGAATCCAATCTGAGAGCGAAATGTTTTGCTAATCAGAAAAGCATTTGCCAACAATGCGCAGGAATCTTCTTAACTGTGAAACCACCACTACTCTTCAGTATTACAGCGTGTCGCATGCTAATTTTTGTACTGAAAACATGTCAATTTTAAAATATTTTCGATATTTAAAGATTATTTTCTGTGATATATCTCTCATATTATACTGACAGTCTGCTTATTCCCAGGCTTGCTCAGTTGTTCTTGGATTTTAGGGTTACCCCCTAATTACCCAAATGACAAATCATGTAAGATAGCACATCAGTGTTTTGAAAGAAAGCAATTAATCTTTACACATAATTTGAAGTACTGCATAATAACACTGTTGTTGATCTATCGCTCATTTTATATTACTTCTGCTTTGTAGAATCACATTTCCTCCGTTGTAAACAAACTGTTTTACTGGTAATTCGTCTTCACCTCACCTGATATCGGTGTGCAAAATTTAAAAAATGACTAACCGACTGACCATTCCTGCGGTTTGGGGATGGCTAACCGAACACTCGGCTACATAAAAATTCTTGGGAAACTGCCTTTTTATCATTAACAAGTATTCATATATTGTGTGGAATTGAAATATATATAGCCTCTCAAGGCAAAAGTCTAAAAATCTACCAAGACACAAGAAAGGCTGGTTAACTGGTAGAGTGCTAGAAGCCCATGTTTGAGTTTTGTTCTGAACTGCAAGTACCTCAAGTTAAAGGCTTCATATTCTGTTGATGCCCTTTATATTATCTTGGAAGTACAATTACTTCATCTCCACCGATTTGCATTGTTACAATTTATGGGAGAGTGCCGATGTCCTTTATATTATCGTGGAAGTACAGTTACTTCATCTCTATCAATTTTCATTGTTAAAATTTATGAGAGAGTGCCTATATACATGGAGATGAAGTAATTCTACTTCCCATATAATATAAAGGACATCAACAGAATATGGCACTCTCCCATTAATTGTAACAAGACAAAAAGGTGTGAACAAATCTTGTGGCTGAGAAAAAATTTAGCACTCGACCAGTTAAGTGACTCAGACTTTACCATTCAAGATGCAACTTTTGGCTAACCAGTCATCCATTCACCTAGATTTAAACTTGCGTAACCACCACGTGAACAAAACGAGCGTTCTCATCAAATTTCGCACACTGTGATATGAACTCTAATCGCCTTGTATGGAAATGTATCAGCCAGCTACATGCCATGTAACGTATATTATCAGACTTGAACATGAGTAGAGAGCAAAAGGTTGGGGGAAAATTTAGTTCTGTCTGACTTAAATTATGTTGAAGCAACATAAGGAAAAAGCAGTTTCAATTCATTTAGAAAGTGAAAAAAATAACCATGACAAATGTTACTTTAACTTTTCTTAGTTTCATCGATATATTGCTTAATGTGTGTGAAATTGTGATGTTTGACTGTTAGCAGACTATTTCTGATGATTTTGTTGTGTGACGTTGAACTTGCATGTGAGTTCAGCTTTAATGTTGAAAAAAATCCAAATATATGTTAACAACCCATGAGCCATATGTTCACCAATAAATTCTTTATTAAAATGTTTTGTTAGTTTCTTTTGCCTTATGTGAAAAGACATTCCTCAACTGATTATCAATGCTATTTTGCCCAAAGCTGTTCAGAACCAAGTTGCCCCTATTTGAAAATTTTACCGTAGAAAAAAAATAACCAAAATGTTATTTTCAAGACATGTGTTAACCCTTTACCAAACAAATCGACCACCCGGGTGGTGAAGTAAATAAATTTTTCAAAAAATTTCAACAAAACTGTATCATGTTCCCCCTCATTGGAATAATCTCATCAAGCCCATTCCAATGAGGGGGTCACATGATATGGTTTTGTTGAAATATTTCTGCAAAAAATTAAAAACAAAAATTAAAATAATAAATTTTGATATCTTGTGCATTGGGTAAAGGGTTAATTAATGTTTGAACAGTTTGGTCTCAACAGTTCTTAAATCTTTCACTGAAGAAGGTCTTCAAGCTAATCATCCATATTTTTGTCCTGCAATCATCACATTTTCGATGATAATTTCTGCTTGGGATTATAGGTTCAACTATGAATTGGGATACCTGAACTTTGAACTTTGCCCTTTACTCAATGAATCGGCCACATCCACCCGCGTAATATGCAAATTCAGCAGCTGAAAGAATATTTTTCAAAAAATTTTAACAAAACTATATCTTTTGATGATTCTTTGGAACGAGCTCATCGAGCTCGTTCCAATGAGAGGTCACACGATATGGTTTGGTTGAATTTTTTTTTTTATTTTTGAAAAATGATATTTAAAATAATACATTTTGATATCATATGCATTGAGTAAAGGGTTAACTCTAAGATCTAGAGCCCTTTCTCCTTTCTAAATTCCTCCATTTTTCCTGAGAAATGTTACTAATGCAACTTTGTGTGTCTTGTGTGATAGAACTTTGGGAGTTCTGCTGGATGAGATCAAATTATATCCTCAATAGGGCAGAGTATAGGAATAACCTCTGTTGTGCATGCTGCATAATGTTGGGATGTGTCACGTTTCATCAAGGCTAAATACTTTACCACTGGGCCAAAGTTGAGACACATGTTCCCTATAGACTGACAATTGAATTTTGTTCAGATCGATCTGTCCCACCCAGTTTGGGGTCCCAAAAGAGTGATAACTCAAAAAAGTTAACACAAATTTTCATCAGAACCACTGCTCAGAAAGTGTTAATTTTTGTCAAGCAGCATCTTTCACTCCTGTACATTCAGATTTGTTCCAACCATGTTTCTTCACCCATATTTGGAATCATTTGTGTGCCCAAAAGTTGGCTTTTGTCTTCAGAGTGCAAAAGAGGTAATCTTAATATGTGTCATACCTGATTTTGGCTCCACAAAGGGAGATAACTTGAAAAAAGCTTGCAATTTTTGTGAAATTGATACAGAATTGCAATTTTTTTTTTGAAATTCAAGAAATTTATTATTGTACAAAAAATGTTGATTTTTAATAAGTAGCATCCTTCACTAGATATGCTCAAGTCAAGTTTCTGCATCCATATTTTGGGATTATAACACACTCCAAAACTCAAAAATTGTAATTATTTTGGTATTAAAGTGATGTTTCTGTGTATATATTTGGATTTCCTTTCAGAGCGCTAAAGTTGCATTCAGACTCTAAAATGTAAATATTGTAATTTTTTAGCTTTGACAAGAAGCTCTATATGTGTCAGTGTCTGTCTGTCTGTCTGTCTGTCTGTCTGTCAATCTGACCAACAATTAAGTTTCTAAACTCAATTAACTTTTAAAATTCATGGTGGAATGACATCATATTTGGTATGCAAGTGTACCTTATCAGTGTCTAGCCTCCTGTTCAAAGCAGGTGTTATTTAGAGTATTTTTTACTTTTTTTTAACTTTGTGGGTTTGTTCCTCAATGTTTTCCTTTGGCACGCCCTGCAGGGTGAATTCATGAATGGATCGCTTTGAAACTAAGTTTGCTTGTTTGGGCTGACCTCTGGATTGGAAATTTTGATTTTATTCCAAATCCGATGAGAAACGATGTCTTTAGCAATGACATTCAACTTATCAGCTTGGATATCGACAATTTCCTTTGGCACACTGCACAGGTCGCATTTATCATTGAATCACTTTGAAACTTGTTATGCTTATTTGGGGTGACCTCTAGATGGGAGCTATCGATTTTCTTCCATTTTCGTCGAAAAACTTATCATAAGAAATGACCTTCAAACTTTGTGCATCAGCATTTTCCTTTGGCACACCCTACAAGGTACATTCATGAATGGATCATTTTGAAACTTGGTTTGTTTTTGGGGTTGACCTCCAAATGGGAGTTACTTTCATTCCCGTCAAAAAAGTTGCCGTTAGCAACAGCCTTCAACAACTTTGCCCTTTTGTGCGTTGACAATTTCCTTTGGCACACCGCACATGTCACATTTATGATCCGATTGCTTTGAAACTTGGTGTACTGGTTTGGAGCAACCTTTAGATGCAAGCTATTGATTTTCTTTCATTTCCGTCGAGAAATGTTGCTGTTAGCAATGATCTTTGAACTTTGCTGTTTTTGCATCAAAATTTTTCTTTGGCATGCTCTGCAGGTACATTTATGAATGGATTGTTTTTAAACTTGGTATGCTTGTTTTGGGTGACTGCTAGATGAGAGCTATAGATTTTGTTCCATTTCCATCAAAAAATGTTGCCTTTAGCAATGGCCTTCAACTTTGCCGTTTCCTTTGGAACACCGCACAGTTCATGTTTATGATTCAATCACTTTGAAACATGGTTTGCTTGTTCAAGTTGCAGCAATCCGTAGATGGGTGCTTATGATTTTCTTTCATTTAAAAAACGTCTCTGAATGTTGCCATTAGCAATGACCTTTGAACTCATTGCATTTGTGCATCAACATTTTCCTTTGGCAAGCCCCAAAGGGTGAATTTATGAATGAATCAGTTTGGAACTTGGTATGCATACTTGGGGTAACCTCTAGATGCAAGCTATCGATTTTCTTCCATTTCCATCAAAATCATTCTTTCTTTAACCAGCCCTACAGTTTAAATTTAAAATTGCATGGATTGCTCTGACATTGTGCATGCACAATGCTGTTATGTTGAAGTTTACCAGATAACATTGGAATCAATGATCTTCAATTTTGCCATTTCACTTAAAAACTTACCAAGTTCAAGTTTGTCAAGTTGAGCTACAGTGCCACTGACACTTTCATTTTGGTTTTAAAATGGGTTTGTGAAGATTTCAATGATTTTACGCAAAAAACCTTTTCCCCTTGAGATTGGTGTCGTGAGTCGGTCCATTGGGTGAGAGATATTGTCCATCTGACACAGCCTTGTCCCTCAACTTGACACTGGTGGGGATGTGTCAGCACCTCTGGTGCAATCTCTTGTTCGGAATATTTTTATCAGAGTGGACTTGGAATTTGATTCATCTTTACCATCTGTCGGAGCTTAGGTGTGCACACGCAATTTTTTAGCTCACCTGACTGAAATTTAGCATAAACTATTATCATCACTTGGCATCACTTGGCATCCATCAGCTTTATGTATCAGTCTTCTTCTTCAAAACCACTGGACCAAACCCAACCAAACTTTGTACAAATTATTTTTGGGAGTTATTCTATCAAATTTGTTTAATAGAAGATGCTAGCTCGATGGGGTGAGGGTATTTTCCAAAAAGCCCACAATTTTCTGAAAACCTTATAAACCACCAGTGACAGTGCTTTGATAATTTGGTGTGCAACTTCCTAATATATTGGAGCATCAAGTTGTTCCAAGAAATTGTTTTTCAAAAAGTAACAAAATCTTCTTTAGAACCACCACCCAGAATATTTTGATATTTGTTTATAACATCCATGGGATGTGTGTGGGGGTGGGGGGGCAGATTCAACTTTGATCAATTGTTCAAATGAAGTCCTGGAGTTCTTATTTTAACTTAGAGCAATATGGGGGACATTCTTTAAAAATGTCCTTCAGGTCCACTCGTTCAAATTCTTTTGATATTTGGTATACACCATCCTGGTGGAGGTGTTGGGGGTGGGGTATGGTGGAAGATGGTTATCCAAATCAAGACTCCAGTTAGCCAGAATTTTAACTTTGTACAATATGCAAAATATTCTTCAACAATCTTCTCCAAATCCACCAGTCAGAATGTATTTAGCTCACCTGACTGAAAGTCAGGATAAGCTATAGTGATTACTCACCATCCAGCATCCGGCATCCAGCATTGGTCAACTTCCTTTGTTCGAGAACATGGTGTTTGCACCTTCCCCTCCTAAACTGCTGAACCAATTTTAGTTAAATTTAAGGTGATTTTTTGTTCTGACTTTGCATTTTTTTTTTCAAATCAACTTGCCCAGCCCCATAGGGACGGGTGGGGGAAAATGCTCCAAAATTTAAAACAAATCTGAACCAGTCGTGTAGAATAAAGTTCAAACTAAGTTCGTGAATCAATATTTGCCTTTGTAATGGGAGCGGCAAGATTTTTGGCCCTGCCTAAAATTTCCTATTTTCTGAACTGATGGTCTGACTTAAACCAAATTTGGTATGTGGTATTATTGAGTAATAGGTACTTGACTCCTGTCAAAAGAATATTTCCCCATATCTGTGGGAACCCCAGGAGCTAAAAATAGAAATATTTTCAAACGCCCATATTTGCCTAACCACATGGAACAGAGAGCAGCTATTTGGTATGCAGCATTCATTGGACTAGTAGATTGAATGGTAAAAAAAAAATGCCATCGGTTATATCGGGGTGTTCTGTAGGGGGAGCATTGAAAAAATGCTGAGTGCATATTTGCAAATTTTTTTTAAAAAATTTCCCTGGAACCACTATTCAGAATGTTGTGTTATTTGGTATACACCATCCATGAGGGGGGGGGGGGGGGGGGGGGGGAGGGGGGAGGGGGGGCATGTTTGGGCTCAATACAGGGCCTGAATTTTTAACTTACTGCAATATGAGGAAATTTCCTCCTCTTCTTCTCCAGAACCATCTTTTAGAATCTTTTGATATTTGGTATATAACATCTCTAGGTGTGTGTAGAGGGGGGGGGGGGGGGGGGGGGGCAGATTCAAGTTTGTTCAAATCCCTGGGTTAATGTTTGGGCTCCTATGTTAGCCAAAATTTTAACTTAGTGCAGTATGGGGGGATCATCTTTAAAAAGTCTTCTTCTTCGGATCCATGAGTCAGAATTCTTTCATATTTGTGATAGAACATCTCCCGGGAGGGGGGGGGGGGGGGGGGGTCAAATTCATGTTTGTGCAAACTGTGTCCCTGGGTTAATATGTGGGCTCTCTGTTGGAGCCCAAAGTTTAACTTCGTACACAATATGAGGAAATTTCTTTAAAAATCTTCTTCAGATCACCATACAGAATCATTTCATATTGGTATACATCTCTAGGAAGGTGAGATTCAAGTTTGTTCAAATTGAGTGCCTGGGTTAATATTTGAGCTCCCTATGGGAGCTCGAATTTTAACTTAGTGCAATATGAGGAAATTTCTTTAAAAGTCTTTGTCTTCAGATCCATCAGTCAGAATCCTTTCATATTTAGTATACTACATCTCTAGGTGGTGGCGGGGAAGAGATTCAAGTTTTGTTCAAAGCAAGTGCCTGAGTTTATATATGGGAGCCCGAATTTTAACTGAGTGCAATATGAGAATTTCTTTAAAAATCTTCTCCAGAACCATCTATTAAAATCTTTTGATATTTGCTATCTCAACATCTCTAGGGGAAGGGGGTGTTGTTCAAATCTGTTCCCTGTGTTAATATTTGGGACCCCTATTGTAGCCCAAATTTTACCTCAGTGCAATATGAGGAAATTTCTTTAAAAGTCTTTGTCTTCAGATCCACCAATCAGAATGCTTTCATATTTCGTATACAACTTCTCTAGGGAGGGGAAGGAGGGGGGGGGGGGGGGGGGGTAGGCAGATTCAGGTTTGTTCAAATCAAATGTCTGGGTTAATATTTGGGCTCTCTAAGAGACCCAAATTTTAACATCTTGCAATATGAGGAATAATCTTTAAAAATATTTTTCAGATCCACCAGTCAGAATCTTTTTGATATTTGGTATACAGCATCCTTAGGGAGGTCAGATCTAAGTTTGTTCAAATCAAGTGTCTGAGTTAATATTTGGGCTCCCTATTGGCACCCAAATTTTAAGTTAGTCCAATATGAATCTTTCAATATTTGGTATACAACATCCTTTGAGCGTTCAGATTCAGTTTGTTCAAATAAAGTCCGTAGCTTGATATTTATGTTCTCTATAGGGGGTGGGGGCAAATTTTAACATGGTGCAGAATTGGTGATATTCTCAAAATATTTTTCTCCAGAACCACTAGTCAGAATCTTCTGATATTTGGTATACAACATCCTTCAAGTTTGTTAAAGGCAAGTCCCAAGGTTGATATTTGGACTCCCTAGTTTTCCATTACTGAAAATCTGGGCATTATTTCTGTGGTAGCATCCCAATACTAGAAAAAAAATCATCTGGCATCGACAGCAAAGTTATAAATAACTTTGTGTTAACTAGCCATAGATGGTCATTAAATCCTTCTTTAAACAGCTTTGGTAAGGGGAGCGCCTCAGACCCCATGGGTCCTCTTGTTTACATTTAGTATACTGCATTCGTATGAGGTCAGATTCATGTTTGTGCAAATGGAAGTCGCTAGGTTAATATTGGGTTCTTATGGGAACCTGAGTTTCAACTTATTGCAATGTAAGGAAAATTCTTTAATAAAAGATTGTTCTTCAGAACCACCACTCAGACAATTTCAGACCCCTTCAAGTTGTAGTAGCCTGGATTTTAACTTCAATACGAGAAATATTCTTTTAAAATCTTCAGATCAACCGATCAGAAACTTATGATATTTTAAATACAGCATTCTCGTGGGGCCAGATTCAGCTTTGTACAATTCAGCTCCCTGAGTTCTTATTTGAGCTCACTGTGGGAGCCTGATTATTAAATTAATGCAATATGAGAAAAATTTATTTAAAAATCTTCAGATCCATCAGTCAAAATGTTTTGATATTTGGTATACAGAAGCCTTGGTGTGGAGGGGGCAGGGGCCAAATTCAAGTATGTCCGAATCTAGTCCCTAGGTGCATATTTGGGGTAATCTTCAACTAGCGTCATCTTTAGATCCACCAGTCAGATTTTTAGCTCACCTGACTCTCAGTCAGGAGAGCTATAGTGATCACTCACCGTCCGTCGTCCATCGTCCGGCATCCGTTGTCCGTTAACATGGTGTTTGCGTCTTCTCCTCCCAAACCGCTGAACCAATTTAATTGATATTTGAGATAATAGTTTGTTATGACATCGCAATTTGATTTTGTTCAAATCAAGTTGCCTCGCCCATTGGTAGGGCCACACCCAAAAAGTCTGCTGAAATCTTAAAAAAATCTTCTCATGAACCAGCAGTAGCAGAGACTTGATATTTGGTGTGCAGCTTCCTTTTGAGGTGTAGACTCAGATTTGTTTAAGAGAAGTTTGTGGGGCTATATTTGGCGTCGTAATGGGAGGGGCAAGAATATTTGCCCCTCCCAAAATTTATATTTTCCAAACCGAGAGGCAAATTTGGACCAAATTTGATATGAGGGCTTATTGGGTCATAAGTACTTAATTTATGCAAAAAAAATTTTCCTGTCGCCCCATGGGTACCGCAGGAGCTAAAAATAGAAAAAAATTAAAACTCCCATATCTCCAAAGCTACATGGCACTGAGAATTCTTATTTGTTGTGAAGCTTCCTTAGGACCAACAGAATGGAATGGTAAAAAAAGAATTGCCATCGGTTTTATCATGGGGTACTTTTGGGAGAACTTTGAAAAAGTGCTGAGTCAGCATTTTTTAACACTGTGGGTAATGGGAAAAACATATAAGACTACTTTTCTCCCAAACCACTGCTCCAAAAGCTTTCAAATTTCACATATAACATCTTTGGAAGATTGTTTCACATGTTTATTGAAATCAATTCCCTGGGTCCATATTTGGGCTCTCTATGGGAGCCCAAATGTTTAAATTAGTGCAGTATGAGGAGGATTTTTAGCTCTTCTGACTGAAAGTTAGGGAGAGCTTTACTTATCACTCTTTGTCCGTCGTCCGTCCATCCGTCTGTCCATCGTCTGTCGTCTGCCATCCGTCATCCTGCATGAAGGTGGTGTTTGAGCCTCTTTCTCCTAAACCACAAGCCACATTTTAATTAAATTTCAAGTAAGTAGTGGTTATATAGGGGCATTTTGATTTTTATGCAAATTAGGTTTCGGCTCATATTGAGCAGAGGGGTGTGGAAAAAATGGCCAAATTTTTTGAAAATCTTCTTCTAATGAACCACCAGAAGCAGAGACTTGATATGTGGTATACAGAGTCCTTTTGAGGTTTAGAAACAAATTTGTTCAAGAGAAGTTTGTCGGGCATTATTTGCCTTCGTTATGGGAGGGGCAAAAATTTTGGCCACGCCTAAAATTTCTATTTTCAGAACCGTCAGGTCGATTTGAACCAAATTTGATATGAGATGATAATGGATCATAAGTAGTTGATTGATGCAAAAAAAAATTTTCTCATTGCCCTGTGGGAACCTCGGGAGCTAAAAATAGGAAAAACCTTAAAACTGCCATATCTCCAAAACTACATGGCACAGAGAATTCTTATTTTGTATAAAGCTTACTTTTATCCAGTAGAATAGAATGGTTTAAAAAAATCCCTATTGGTTTGATCACAAGGTACTTTTTTCAGGACTTTGAAAAAGTGCTGAGTCAGCACTTTTTAACACTGTAGGCAATGGGAAAAAGATTAAAAAATCTTCTTCTCCAGATCCAGCAGGCAGAATCTTTTGATATTTGGTATGCCACATTGTAGGGTGGATCTGATTCAAGTTTGTATAAATCGGTCCCCTGGGTTCATATTTGGGCTCAGTATAGGAGCCTGATTTCGAACTTAGTGCATTTCTGGCAGATTTCATAAAAAATCTTCTTCTCCAGATCCATCAGGCAGAATCTTTTGATTTTTGGTATGCAACATTGTGGGGTGGATCTGATTCATGTTTGTTCAAATCGGCCCCCTGGATTCATAATTGGGCTCACTATAGAAGCCCGAATTCGAACTTAGTGCATTTCAGGCAAATTTCTTAAAAATCTTCTTCTCCAGATCCAGTAGGCAGAATCTTTTAATATTTGGTATGCAACATTGTGGGGTGGATCTGATTCAAGTTTGTTCAAATTGGCCCCCTGGGTTTATATTTGGGCTCAGTATAGAAGCTCGAAATCAAACTTAGTGCATTTCAGGCAAATTTCTTCAAAAATCTTCTTCTCCAGATCCAGTAGGCAGAATCTTTTGATATTTGGTATGCAACATTGAGGGGTGGATCTGATTCAAGTTTGTTCAAATCGGCCCCCCTGGATTCATATTTGGGCTCACTATAGAAGCTCGAATTCGAACTTAGTGCATTTCAGGCAAATTTCTTAAAAAATCTTCTTCTCCAGATCCAGCAGGCAGAATCTTTTGATATTTGGTATGCAACATTGTGGGGTGGATCTGATTCAAGTTTGTTCAAATCGGCCTCCCTGGATTCATATTTGGGCTCACTATAGAAGCCCGAATTTGAACTTAGTGCATTTCAGGCAAATTTTAAAAACAATCTTCTTCTCCAGATTCAGCAGGCAGAATATATTGATATTTGGTATGCAACATTGTGGGGGATCTGATTCAAGTTTGTTCAAATCGGCTCCCTAGATTCATATTTGGGCTCACTATAGAAGCTTGAATTTGAACTTAGTGCATTTCAGGCAAATTTCTTTGAAAATCTTCTTCTCAAGATCCAGCAGGCAGAATCTTTTGATATTGGGTATGCACCATGCTTAGCGGGGTGAGATTCAAGTTTGTTCAAGCCAAGCCCCTGGGTTCATATGTGGGCTCACTGCAGTAGCCCGAATTATAACTTAGTTCAAAATGAGGAATTTTCTTTAAAAATCTTCTTCAGATCCAGCAGTTGGAATGTTTTGATATTTGATATGCAGCATCCTTAGGGGGGTGAGATTCAAGTTTGTTCAAGCCATGTCCCTAGGTCCATATTTGGACTCACTGTGGGAGCTTGAATTGTAACTTAGTTCAAAATAAGGAATTTTCTTTAAAAATCTTCTTCTTCAGATCCAGCAGTCGGAATGTTTTAATATTTGGGGGGGGGAGATTGAAGTTTGTTAAAGCCAAGTCCCTGGGTTCATATATGGGCTCCCTGTGGGAGCCCGAATTATAACTTAGTTCAATATGAGGAATATTCTTTAAAAATCTTCTTTTTTTTTTTTAGATCCACTGGTCAGAATCTTTGGATATTTGGTATAAGCTTTTCTTAGGAGGAGCAGATGCAACTTGTTGAAATCAATTCTCTGGGTTGATATTTAGGCTACCATGTCAGGTGAGCGCCCTCAGGCCCCTTGGGGCCTCTTGTTTAAAAATCTTCTTCTTCAGATCTACCGATAAGAAACTTTTGATATTTGGTATGCAGCATTCTTAGGGGGTTGAGATTCAAGTTTGTTCAAGCCAAGTCCCTGGGTTCATATTTAGGCTGAAAATTTGGGGTCCCGTTGCGGACTTAGAAATTTTGGACCAAAATCCGGAAATTTGTTTTTTGTTTTTTTATGCATTTCGGTGAATTTTAAAACAAACAAAAAATTTTATTTTGCACTCAAAATTTGAGTTCCGGGTGGGACTTAAGAAAATTTTGGACCAAAATCCGGAAAATTAGTTTTTTGGTTTTTTATGCGTTTTAAGAAGACACTTTCAAATCAGTTGGGTTAAAAATCAACCCAAATCAACCAGGCCGAGTGAATATGAACCCAACTGGGTTCATATTCACTCAACCCAGTTGATTTGGGTTAATTTTTAACCCAACTTATTTTAGAGTGTATGTACCTGCTTTATGTCCCTTGTAATGCTTAAAAAACTATCCCCTTGAACATCTTGCTTTATAACTCGAGTATTGTTCGTCAAGTTATGATGTCCTTTGGTCTGGTGAAATACCAATATGGCAAGTCCTTTGACAGTCTGCTGCCCTCATCCGATCAGCTTGACAACACTTTATCCATGATGTCTAGAGATGTGCTATTGAATTTCATTGCAGAAGCAGTGGGGTGGGGGGGAGTCAGGAAAGAAAATCGGACACTAGACGCAAAAAGCTTTTTCCGATCCTTGGGCACCCACCCACCCCTTTTTTGAAGAAAATGTTTTTTCCATTTTGAAATTTGGTACTCACCCCCCCCCCCCCCCCCCCTCCCTCCCCAAATTAGAGTAAATTGCACATAAACTGCTTTGATTGGTAATTGCAACGGGTATTTTTGCTGGAACATGGTTTGTATTGTTTTTTTAACCATATTTTATTTCATTTATGAAAAAAAAGGTTTGGAGAACAGGCTAAGCCTATCCTAACCCATTACCTATACATGACAGTGATTTACAATTTTTTCGTGCTTGTGCGGCTGTGCAAAAGTGACAGTAACACAATCTTACATATAAAGAAATAACCTTAAATGAATAAATAAGTGAATTAATTAATTATTTAAAATAAATAAGTAAATAAATATCTACAGTAATACTCTGTTGTATCATAATATTGTGCAAATCTCGAGTAATGATTGTGGTGAAGGTCCCTTTTGCCGGCAGGATCCTAGAGCGAAGAGAAAATACTGGACTTCTAAATTTTTTATTTTTTGTTTATTTGCTAGTTGTTTGTTTGTCCAATGTTTGACTATTTAATTCTGGGAAATGATTTCCATATATCAAAACATGATGGGGAATGCCTTGAAGAAGGGGCACATGAGGATAAACTAACGGCTAGGGTTATAAATCTAATCTTGAATTGTTTTTAATATATTCCTGCACCGTTTTAAACACATGCTCATTATGGGAGTGTGATACATGCGGATCCCCGTGGAGTATAGATTGAAGGTTAACCTCAGTACCCAAACTGACTAGCATGGACTGACGTCCAACTGAATAAAGAGAATATGCGAGTAAGAAGTGTCCCATGTTCTCGTACCGATACCCACAACGGCAGGTAGGGTCATCACTAATGAATCTGTCAAATTTGTGTCCATTTTGATCACTACACCCCATTCGAAATTTACAATGGGGTATTTGTTCTTTTCTGTTTCGAACATAATAGTAGCTAGGTACATTGTAATCATTTAGCGCTAGTGTTTTTTTTTTTAAATATTTCCACACTCTCAGAATGTTTAGTACTTTCGTCTAGTCTATTCCAAAGCTTCACAGTCGATGGCAGAAATGACTTAGCAAACCTGTTTGTATTGCATTTTATTTCGCGAAGTAGCCGGACTGGAGGTTCTTAATGGGTATCAGCTTATATCAGATATGGTGCGAAGGATAAGTAATCGAATATAATTTGGCACGTCTGAGAACATAATTTTGTACAATATAATAAGTTTATGCCGTTCCCGTCGTCTTTTTAAAGGCATGAATCCAGATTCCCTTTTAATTAGAGCGTGGCTGGTTCCCCATGGCGCCCCAATAATGCTGGGTACGCAGAGCATCAAGATGTAAATTTTCAAGAATTTCGCATTTATTCTCGCTGCAGTTATCCCATATAACATCCGCGTAGTCAAAAAGAGGTCGGATAAAGTATGTATGAAGCGTCTCTCTAGTGCAGATCTAGAAAGTCGATATTTCAGGCTTCTGAGACAGTTTTATCATAGGACTAATTTTTGTGGCTAGATTATCAATATGTACATCCAACGAACCATTTTCAGAGAATGTTAGACTCACGTGTTTGTGAGTGCTCGTGTCTTTAATTTGTTGTTCGAGAAGATAAAGTGGTTGGCTTTCCATAATATTTTGTTTGCATGACATATTGAGGGTTTCAGTTTCCTGTGGGTTGAACAAGACCTGCCATTTGTTTGACCACAGAGCAATTTTACTGAGGTCGTCATTTAATATTTAGCTGAACGTTTAGCATTTTCAATTGCAAGATATAGGGCGGTGGCATCTGCGTATAACCTAAAAGTAGATATAATAGCATTCACAATATCATTTATATAAATATTAAACAGTAGAGGACCTAGTACCGAACCTTGGGGGACACCTGCCGATACTATTCTCATGTCTGACTTTTCTCCATTTACCACAACATATGGGGAGCGATTAGTCAGATAGCTATTAAACCATTCTAGCGGATCACCCCTTATTCTAATTGAATCGAGTTTATATAGTAAACCTTTGTGCCCGACTCTAAAGAAACCGGTCGATAGTTGGTTTTATTGTGAATCGATTCTTTTTTAGTATTGGCACAGCACTGGCCGTTTTCCACACCTTGGGAAAATGTTTGCTGCTTAATGAAAAATTAAATAACCTAACTATTTCGCCATTATCTTCAAGAGATGGGAAAATTTCCATCGAATTATTTTCTTTTGAGAAGGACTTTAGCATACTCCACCAATTTTTGCAGCTAAAATTTCGAGATGAGTCATAATTTTCGGTCTTGATATCATATTCGGCCTTCGCTTTCCGCACTGCGGAAATTGTCTCATTCCGAATATGTCTGAAAGATGCCCAGTCTTCTGCTTTGTTTGTCTGTTTTGCTTTATGATGTGCACGATCACGCAATCGCATTAGTTTTCAAACTGAAGAGTTCATCCAAGGTTTATCTTTCGGACGGACAAGAATAGTTCTGTTAAGTATATATTGTTTAGCTGTTTCCATAATATAATAAGTAAGGCCTTCGGTAGTTGTGTCTAAATTGTCAGTAAAATAAGGTTCCCAGGTTGTTTGGGAGAAATGATCTTGTAAGGCGTTTGTGTCCATCAAATCATAATCCCAGATATAACGTTCAAATGGTTTACTAATGTTTTTTTGTGAGTTTAAGACGAGTCCAATGTAGGGTCTTTGATTATTTGCTCTAAATGAAACAAACTTTCCAAATATTTAATTTTAGGATGAGTGAAATTCTAAGCAGTCGGCGTTGAAGTCGTCTACAATCACGCATTTTCTTGACATGTCATTTCGAGCTTCTTGAATAGAATCTTCAAGAAGATTCCCAAAAAAGAGTACTGCTAGATGGCGATCTGTATACAACACCTAGGATATATTTTTGATTCTCAAGTAGTATTTCATTCCATAATATTTCTAGTCCTGGAAGTTCTAGGTCAGATCGACGTTCTGCGAAAGATTCTGCAGTTGGGGATGTGACGTGTATCCCATAAGTGGATAGATGTCGGTGTTTCTCGTACACAGACTGCTCGTAGTGGACTGGTGGCTGCTCGGTGGGTTTTGCTGCCTATTTCTTTTGGTTCCTCCGTTTCTTCTTAGCGGGTGGAGATGGCGTTATCTTGACTGTTGGCGATGGGGGCTGTGGTGTCGTGGTATTTGTCCTGTTTTGTACAAGTGCCCTTGCTAAAGCGGCGTCTGCAAGTACTTTCTCCGTTTCCTTCCGAAGTTTTGCCGACTCTTCCATGTCCTCCATGTGTTCGTTCCAAAGAATGGCATCTTGCTTGGCTAGTTCCCTGATCTCCTTGGTTTGATCTGACTCTTCTTCTTCTGGAAAAACAGATCGTGGGCAAGCTTACTCAATTTTTCATCATCCTCCTGTTCAGCTTGGGGGTCCAGACTGGAGATGGAGTTGGGGAGAGAGAGTTGGGGAGAAAAGCTGGCGGCTTTTCCGGCGGGCTGGAGGCGTGGATTTCCATCTCCTCTTCCTTCTCTTCGCGGGATTCTTCTGCTTTCTTTTTCTTCCACTCCTCCGAGCGCTTGGCATCCCGGCGTATTGAGGACGGGCCTTTCTTCTTTTTCTTCTTGGTTTTCTCGGCGTTCTCTGGGTGTGGACCAGAGCTTGATTGGGCAAAGGTGCTACCACTCCCCAGAGAGGCCGGTGGTCTAGCTGCAGGCTTATTTGTTGGAGCCGTTCCAGGTGGTATTGGAAAGTCCAATATCACCTGGCAGGTTGCACCAGAAACATGGATTGTCCAGTTTCTGGTGTTACCCACGTTCAAACATGTTAGCATGTCGGATAGCTTCTGTGGTAGTTTCATGATTGTTGTGATTAGTGGTGCTAACGGAGAATTCAGTTGAGCGTCCGAACTGATCGACAGTCGATGTGATGATGAGATCGACGTTCGAATATAATCCCCAATTTAACGTAAACAGCCACCTCACCCCCGCATCCATCTGTTCGATCTTTTCTTATCGGTGGATGATAGCCTTGAATATGAACAAGCCTGTTATCAATATCGTTGGACAGCCAGGTCTCTGTGACACCTATAATGTCATGTTTCCCTAGTTCAGCATTCAATATATCACACTTATTCCGTAACCCTCTAATATTAATATGGACCATTTTAATTCCATCAGGATTTAGTTCAACATCTCCACTTTGGAGTAAATGTAAGAATATCATTACGGTTAGCCCCTCTTGTCCAATGGATGAATAAGAACAGTTAGAAGTATGGTTCTCACATCAAGATGGGAACCCCCATCACCACCTTGAAAAAGACCAATCCTCGCTCGATACGTACGGAATTCCTCAGCCATTTGGAAAAAGTGTCGATATTGTCGGTCTGTATTTCGGGGATGGGTTTTTTAGAATTGCATTATTTTGATACAAACTGGGTATGGACTGTGGATCACATCGGAAGTCACTTTTGGTGTGCATGATTAAAAACAGAAATAACAGAAAATAATAAGATAAAAGAAAACTGCAGCGTTTCATCAGAACGGTAGAATATCTTGTGGTGTAAGAAAGGGTTCTATTTCTAAACCTGTGTAAATTCGAGACATACAAAACTGCAGATGGCAGCCCCCCCCCCCTCTCTCTCTCTCTCTCTCTCTCTCTCTCATTACGTATAATGCAATGTAAATAAACGAAGAACATGGGACTCTGTTGGCCTGATATGGACTCCTGACAAGTCATCTTGGGTCCTGCAAATTTAGATTTTCGACATAAACGAATCAGGGCAGAGGTTCTCTAATGAATACGAATCTTGTATTGAACAGGAGTATTTCCCGATCTATGCCAGGCAAGCGCCCACATCGACTTGAAATAGTCTTAGTTTCCTTAAACTTACTTATATTCACAATTCCATTGCTGTGGACATTATAAGAGACACACTAAACGAGAGAGTGTTAGAAACTCCTGATTTCCAAAGGAAACCCGGAATCCTCGACAATCCCCCGTTCAACCTACCTCCTACAATCTACATTTTTTGTACTTTGTAATTTCTCTATATCAAAAATTTATTCACACTCCCGTTGCTGCATACATTTTAAGTATCTTACAGAACGAAAAAAATTATCAGAAACATCAAAACCTCTGATAGAGTCTCCAGCAATTCTCCATTCGGTAGATCACTCACCATCTACATAAATTCTTGACCCAAAAATAAACAGCAAACGAAGCACCCTATTCTCGACTAATCAAACTTTCAAGAGCTCATGGCTCTCAAACAGAAGGATCTCAATTTGTTCATAAATGTGAAGGGACATAAACTTCTTGGGAAACGCAAATTAAAAGGACAACAAAACACTGATTTTATGAGAAATACCAATCGCAAGTGGACGGTGTTAACAAGACAATGAGTTATGGTGCCAGTCAAGTGATGGAGAACATAGCCCGAAAATAGGCGTCACGTCACCCATGATGCCGTGAAAAAAGCTTATTAGTTTTTCATTTCCTGGTGTTCAAAATTACAAATAATTGTTCAGGAAATTGGATGGACAACAAGAAATCACAATTTTTTTTTCTTCAGGTATCCGACCGCCCCGAAAACAGACCGCCAATCAACCACAAGCCAAACCTTCCACCACTCACATGGCACCTTAATACCGGCCCAAGATCATAAAAAATAATTTGTGATTTTTTACTTGACCAATGTTTGAAATCGCATGGTAGACATGACATTTTCATTGTATCGCAAAAGTAAGGTAATATCACCGCTTCCTCGAATGTCAGGTTATTGACACACTTTGACACTTTAAGGAAATATGTGAATTTAAATTCTAAGACCAGGGACAATTTGGCGTGAGAGTGAATCACGTTTTGTTCCCAAATATTGGGACAATTATCTATTTATTGGACTTTATAGTTATGATTTTTACTTACACGGTAAAGTATACAGATATCACTTTAGACATTGTGCTGATATATACATATATACACATGCACACCCAAAAATATATACACATATTCACAAATAAAATGTGATTTCATTCAGGAATGTTGATACGAAAAAGAACTGGTACATACATTATACTTACATATGTGCGCGAGCATGCGCGTGTTGTGTGTATGTGGGTTTGCATTTATTTATTTATCTATTGGGGTTTCACAACACCCTCGACAGCCAAGGTCACCCCGCAAAGGCCAGCTCTACGAATGGGGGAAGCCTGAGTACTTGGAGAGAACCACCAAGCAACAGTAAGCAACCACCAGACCCCTAACACAACTACCCCACACAAGCAGGGTCAGCACCGGTCGAAGGAGAACCACCAAGCAACAGCAGGCAACCAGCAGGCCCCCAACACAACTACCCCACACAAACAGGGTCAGCACTGGTCGAAGACAAGTACCGCATCAACGTGTATCACGCCCCAATACACAGCGCCACCGTGCCCCCACGCGGGCAATGGGGGCGAAAGTGTGGGTTTGCGGGTGGGTATGTGTGTTGGGGTTTTTGGTGTGTGTGCGGGTGGGGGTGGTTAATGTTGAATCATAAATATAAGAGCATATGTTTTATTTCTCCTGTATGTGTGGATATGGATGTGTGTAAGTGTGCAGGAAAATGCGTGTGTGTACGTGTATTGAACGTATTTTGTGCCTATGTGAGGAAATTGTCTAATAGCCATTTCCTCGATGGCATTTACAAGGCTGAGTATTTTCATTGGTACAAAGTTTGTTTTTTTTAGCACGAACAACTGTTTCATAATCATTAATATCAATAGGTAAGTGTGAGTGTGTGTGATGGGATGGTTGTTCAAATAACCCCCTTCTTATCGTAATTAATACTAACTTATATATTTCCAAATACAGTGGAACCCACTTAATTGGGTATCTCTTTAACTTAATAACCCTGTTAATTGATTATAATTTCCCAACACAAAACCATTTACCACACCTTAGTAAAGCTTTGACCTCTTAATTAAATACTAGTTATAGAGTAGACGCCTGTCAATTAAATCGAAAAGAAAAGTCTTGTAAGCAGTCGAGATTCTACCCATTCTCTCCCCAGTTTTCCTTTGTTTATAGACCAATTTGGCCTCTGTACATCCATTATAGGTATTTAATCTATTATGCCGTGTCCGGCAGAGCTTATACAGCTCCGTCAAACAAGGCATAACAGAACAAATGCTATGTTTATCTCTAGAATACATGAAAGTGGCACAATCCCTGTTAATTGAATACTCTTGTTAATTAGATAATTTTCAATGGCAGAGTGGCCATTCAATCAACAGGGTTCCACTGTACTTGACTAAATAGATGCATCATGTATTTCCAGTCTAGTGTATATCTCAGATATACAGTTTATATATCCAGACTGAATAAGGAAAACATGCCACAACCAATAAAAGGTTCGGGTGGGATGGGGGTGGGGTGGATCTTTATATTAACGGATCAATCTCTTTACCTGTGCATGCATGGACTGTAGACATAGATCTATCCATATGTACATCCATATGCCTATGTAAGGCTGTGCACAGTCACTTTAGTATACATATACTTATATATTAAAATCAAGCTATACCTTGAAACTGGAAATGAAGTCTGGTTTCTCTATATGACAGCCAGTATTCTCTCTCTACTTCCACTCGTCCATGTTTATCTGTTCATGTATTACCAAATATCTAACAAGATTACTGTGTGTGGGACCTTGATTGTATACATAAGCAGGTCATCTATATACACGAAGGGAATTACAGAGAAGATTTTTACACTAATTCGTTATTCACACAAGTAAATTATATCTATAACCCTAATATTAGTTAGGCAATAACTGAGGTGTGCTTGTAAGTAGTTTTACTGAAGTACAGCCATGATTGTTCAAACTGTCGAGAAACACACCCTCCATTGCCCACTTTGTGATTGTTTGTAGCTAATCTTGCTACGGATACATGCTCACTTCGACACTAATCATATTGCAAACATACTCATATCTATATGTTTCCAATTACCAATATGATTTGGGTATATATACATATATATATGTTAGTAAAACTTTAAATAGAAATAGAAGTATGCTTGTGTACCTGTGCACACCTAAGTGTATCAGTACCATTATAGAGACTCATAGCTATTTAGGGCTGTTTATAAGCATAAAAATCTTTAGAGACCATTATATATTGTTAAAATTCGAGTAATTGAAACAAAACAATGTTTTAAACTGCAAACAGATATATATATAATCTGTTTACAATCCAAAACACTATTTCAATTATTATTATTATATATATATATATATACTGATACAAACACATATGTATATATTGTGGGAATTTTAATGGAATTTTTCAAGATCTTTAGAAACTCTCACAACTGTTATTGTCCCTTCATTGTCTTTAACAAATACCTCCCCATCCACTGACCACTGTGTTCTGGATTTTTTTAGCCTTACGAATTCTAAGTGCTGAAGACAGAAGACAATATTTAAATTTAGTGAGGTCCTCGTTAATATACACTTCGTTTTCACCAAATTTCGTCTCTTTAAGTTTTTTCTTGGAAGAAAACACTCGTCTCCTTGCGCTATATCTTTGAAAGCGCACAATGATCTGCCTGGTCTTGTTGGGTTCACTTTGTCTTCCACGCCTTGGTGGACCTACTCTGTGTGAACGGTCTATGTCGTTCGGACCAATATCCGCACCAACAGCCTTTGCTACACACAATACCAAGTCAACTGTTGACTCACCAGCTTTTTCCTCCACACCACTAATACGTAGGTTAGCCCTTTGGATGTATTTCTCTAAGTCGTCTACTCTCAACTTCAACCTGCACACCTCACCTGTTAATCTACCAATTTCTTCTCTAGCCCTAACCAACTCTTCCTTCAACTCTCTATTCGCTTCTTTCACTGCATTTTTCACGGCTGCGTTTATAATTGCCGAAACATCATCCATCATTAGTGTTTTTAACTTAGCAGCCAGCAAACCAACATCGTCATCCGAACCACCACTACGTGTAGCACCCATTTCTGTGTCGCCGTTATCAGAAGCTCACTCCCAATCAGAATTTTGGGCTAATGCCTCTACAAGTTTGGGGAGTTTAGACGAAGTTCGTATTATACCAGCTTGAGCTTTGTGAGGGCTATACCGGTTTCGTTTAGACTTGATGGGCTTGATAGGCATTACAAAACAACAGTGTACACACAGAAACAACTTTTTTCTGCCACGAAGTTAGGAAATTAGTATATCAGTCAGTCAACATTACTTCATTTTATGGAATTTACGGCATCATTTATGTATGCTAGGCTCTTCTAAGAGACGTAGAAATTACACCCATGTCACTCCACTGCACTGTACACACATTAACCCCTCTTACACCGCAATAGTCTAATGCATACAATAAACTGCACACAAAGCTCCAGCAGCCATTATCTGTTTATATTGTTCCAGTAACCATTCCCGACATTTAATCTACATGTACCCACAACCAGCTTATGAAGAATGGTTGGAATTTGGTCCCATTTTCTTGGCAAGTTTTTTTTAAATTTATTCAAGCTTTCTCACAGACACTGGCAATCAGTATATGCATGGATAATCAGGAGAGTATATAGCATATTCTGGCATTCAACCTGAACAGTATTAAGGCAGGTGTAGCAGGAACAGGTGTGAAATATGTTGAACATTTTGATGTTTTACCTGGTTTCACCACTGTATTTGATATTTCGACTACTTCTTTCTGTTTCTACCGATTTCTACACTCAATTTTAGTTTCATCAGTCTAATATGAATTTGTTAAGCATTATCAAGTGCACAATTCGTAGAGGCAGTTAGCTCAATGTTGTATTGAACCTGTCAATAGTCAATATGATGAGTGGTGATTCTTTGGTATCGGAAATCCACTCCACATAAAATGCACTGTTGCACCTTGGACGAATTGAGTAGTGCATCATGTAGAGATTACATTATTCATGTTTGTGAGGAAGTCTTTTAACCTGTGACCTCTATGACATGTGACAAGGGTATTGATTGGTTGGTCTGAGGTAGAGAAGATTTGGCGCAAACTTTGGTGGTGACGTGCGACGGGGGTCCAAGAGAAAGAGAGCGGTTTGCAAATCTGTCAATTTAGTTCTTGTAATATAAATGTAAAATAAATTCAACATGTAATTTAAAGTGCAAGTTTTGTGAGTATTACATTGGTGGCAGAGGTGGGATGTTGTAATTATAAGAACTCAGGATTGGTAAGAGTGTTGATGTTGAACTGTTTCATCTGTTTAATAGTTTCCTAATTTCGTGTATTGACAATCGTAACAGCGAATTGTGATATATGAGTGCGTCAAAACTGAACAAGTTTTTAAACAGTAGTGTACCTTACCCTACTAAGGCACAGATACGTTTTCTGATACTTTTATCGGATAGTAAAGGTAATCGGCTGAAATCTGTGAGTCAAGAGTTCACCCCACACATTGAGTTTTGGTGTAAATCTGGTCAAACATCTTCACAAGCTCTAGATTATTTACGCAGTAATTTTGCGAAATTTGAGCACTTTGATAATGCTGCAGTATATGTGTGGGTGGGTACATGTGATTTGACTTGCAAAAATGGAAAATTTATTGAACTTCGAGTCAGGGATGATTCTTCTGTATACAAAGTAAACAACAATTTGGGTGACATCTTGAAGTATTTAAGAACATATGATAATGTTGTTGTTAGGTTTATTGAAGTTCCATTTTATTCAGTTCAGCTGTACAATAAATTTAAAGGGCATTCAAACTCAGACATTTTCAAAACAGATGATGAGGAGTTGAAACGTCAAATCAATTTGGTGAACTGTGAAATAAAGTACTTGAACCAAAGTTTGTCTCGTGGCACCATTGCTCTGAGCCAAGACATTGTGAAATCTCGAAAAAGAAAAAATCATCAAACGTCCTATTCTTACAATTTTTCATTATATTCAGATGGTCTTCATTCTGATACCTTACTCAGCAAATGCTGGTTAAAGCGACTTCGGATTGACATATTCAGAGAGTGCTTCCCAAAAGAAAAACTACTTATTGAAGTTGAAGCTGATTCAGAAAATGATAGCGATGTAGAGTTACAGCTTCACCCAACAGCACAGGAACTTCGTGAATTTTTTTCTGAGTAAATTATTAACTTGTTTGGTTAACACAATGACACAGCAATCATCAGCGATAGGGGGAGTTTTCAATATTAGACTGCCTCCAAGTTTTAGTGGTTCTGAAGGGGAAGATATATTGGACTGGTTGGAGAAATTCCAATTGGTGACTGACGCAATTGTGTCATACAGAAGTAAAGAGGAAAAAGCAAAATTATTGCCAACACTTTTGTCTGATAGAGCATTTAAAGTATATAAGCAAATGAAAGAAGATGATAAAGGTAAATTGGAAAAAATTATTTTTGAGCTGAAAAAACATTTTGCTCCTGAAAATACTGTGTACTATACTACAAAATTTCGTAGTCTGTCACAGAAGCCAGATGAGTCCATTTACGATTTTGCTTATGCACTAGAAGAACTGGCAGAAAAATCTTTTCAGGGGGCTGAAAGATCATTCATTGACCAACAAATTAAGGAACAATTTCTTAAAGGGATAAATGATAAAACCCTAACTGAAAAATTATTGAAAAAACAGTCAAAAACATTGGAAGAATGGCTGGATATTGCAAAAGAAAGAGAAAACACAGTCAAAGCTGTTGCAGCTATGAAAAGCAATCAACACCAAAGTTCTGAATGTGGTGCAATTGGAACTGAAAAAGACTGGCTTGTTAAAGAGTTACGAGACATGGAAGAGAGAATAACGAAAAATTTACAGCTGCAGTTTGGCAGTAAAGGCATGGAAAGCCGTGCTAATACTGACTATAACTACTCCGGCATGGAGGGCCGTGCTGGAATGCAAAACACCAGGAATTTTAGTTGGACTGGAAGTGGAGAAAAAAAACAGAATAACACCAAACCGTTACACCAGTGGCATGGAACGCCGTGCCCAGGTAAAAGCGATGCAGTGTTTTCTTTGTAAACAGTTGGGCCACGTTCAAAGGCAGTGTCCGGAAATTGAATGTTTTACTTGTGGTCAGAGGGGCCATGTTTCCACAAGTATGAAATGTCCAGCTAACCAGGAAAACTAGACATGGCCACCACTAAGGGGCAACTGGTGACCAAATTTTTCAATGCCCCGAGTAGGCAAGAGAACTATGTTCAAACAACTTCTGCTGATTTGTTACCTGAAAAGAAAACTTCTATGGTAAGTGCAATTGTTTACGGGATAGCAGTTTTGGCGTTAGTGGATACAGGCTCTGGAGGCTCAACAAAGGGGATTACGTTGATATCAGAACAACTTTACACGCATCTGAAGAAAAATGGAGCTCCAGTTTTGACACCTAGTTTTCATAATATAACTGCAGTAAATGGTGGTACTTTGGAACATTTAGGAAAAATAAAATTGTCAGTAGCGCTTGGAACACTAGTTGTGGAGTGTGATGCTTTTGTAGCTCGTGGTTTAACCCAAGATTTAATTCTCGGTTGGGATTTTATTTGTGACCACAAAATTCTAATTGACTCTGTTAATGGTTCTATCATATGCAAAGGCCATCACATACCATTCTTGTCACAAAGAGATGTTTTACCAGAAGTTTGTATAGTAAAGGTCAAGGATAATGTTATAGTAAAAAAAGATTCAGAAAACATAATTGTTGCTTTCCTAGAGTGCCTGAATCAGACACCAATTCCAAATGGTTATGATGGAGTGTTTGACCCATCTGATATTGTCAATACAGGTGTGATATTTGCTAGGTCGGCCAATAATGTTAGACAAGGGGAGATAATAGTGAAAGGGATTAATATGTCGAATGACACAGAAGACCTTAAAAAAGGGACTGTTATTGGTATGTTTTATCCATCAATATCACACTCGTCATTATGTGGAGAAGTGCAGAGTTATGAAATAACTCAGTCCATTGGCGATAAGTGCAGTAATATTTCCAACAGCAGCTTAATTATCAATGATTATGTTTCTACTTTGGATTGTAAGGATAGCCTTATGTCTAAAGTAGATTGTGGAGAATTAACAGAGTTTCAAAAAATTCAAGTTCAAAAACTTTTAGTAAAATTTAATGATACTTTTATTCAAAGTGAAAGAGATCTAGGTTTTACAAATTTAGTGGAGCATAACATCAACACAGAAAATCACCCTCCAATTAAACAAAGACCATATAGGATACCTTACCACTATAGACGAGAGGCAGAGCATATTCAAAAAGAGATGTTGGAGGATAATATTATCGAGGAAAGCAATAGTCCCTGGTGTTCTCCAGTGGTCCTCGCAAAGAAAAAAAATGGAGCGCTGCGTTTTTGTGTAGATTTCCGACAAATAAATGCAGTTACCAAAACTGATTCACATCCATTACCCAGAATCGATGAAACATTAGATGCAATGTCAGGATCATGTTGGTTTAGTTCCTTAGATTTGGCATCAGGATACTGGCAAGTGGGCATATCTCCAGATGATCGAGAGAAAACAGCATTCTCAATTGGGTCGGGGCTCTACCAATTCAGGTCAATGCCTTTCGGTTTAAAAAACGCGCCCCCAACTTTTCAGCGCTTGATGCAGATGGTGCTTAGAGGAATTGACACATCTTCTTGTCTAGTTTATTTGGATGATATCTGTATATTTACGAGAAACTTCAAAAATCATGTTAAAACACTGGGAGATGTCCTTTCGAAAATGAGAAGTGCGGGTTTAAAATTAAAACCATCAAGGTGTCATTTGTTCAAGAAAGATATCATATTTTTGGGTCACAAAGTGTCATGTGAAGGTATTGGTCCTGACCCAGCTAACTCTGAAAAAATCAGACTTTGCCCAGAACCCACAAATGTAACAGAAGTGCGATCATTTGTCAGCCTTGCAAATTACTATTCTAAATTTGTGCCAAATTTTTCTGAAGTTGCATATCCGTTATATAAACTCACAGAAAAAGGATCTGAATTTGAATGGACAGAACCTTGTAGATCTGCCTTTCAAAGACTTAAATTGGCTCTGACTGAGCCACCTTTATTGTGTTACCCTGATTTTTCTTTAAAATTCCGGTTAGACACGGATGCAAGTTCAGGTTCAATAGGAGCTGTGCTCTCACAAGATAACGGATCTAGAGTAATTGCCTATGCAAGTAAAACACTTAGTAAGTCTGAAAGAAACTGGTCAACATATGATAAGGAGTGGTGGGCTATTCTATGGAGTATCAGACATTTTAGAACCTACCTGGCTGGCAATCATTTTTCTGTGGTAACGGATCATAAACCTTTAACTGGACGAAAAGTTCCAACCGCAGGACATGACCCAACAGGGCATAGAGAGAGGTGGGCTATAGAACTGTCTACTTATGACTTTGATTTAACACATCGCAGTGGATCCAGTCATACCAATGCTGATGTACTGTCCCAGTTACCCCAACCCCAAAATATTACAGAGCATCGAGCAGATAGCAGTTCATGCTTTGATAATAACGAGATAGACAATGTTGGTGTAACAAATTTGAAAAATACTGAATTGGAGAAAGAACAAGCGGAAGATAAATATATTAGTTTAGTCAAAGAATGGATATCTAAATCATTACCATCTAGAATTCCACAAAACAATGTTGATATTGTAGCAAAGTGTTATTGGAAGGAAATGTCATGTATTGTGTCCATTAATAATATACTGTATAGAAAAAGATTTATTAACAATCACGCTGAGTATCAGTTATTGGTCCCTGAAAAACTCAAGTCTATGTTAATAGAAACTGCACATGATGCCTGTTGCCATCAAGGGGTGAAGCGTGTTTTATTGCGACTACAAACAAGGTATTTCTGGCCAAGAATGAGAAAAGATGTATTGAATTACTGCAAAACTTGCTCGGTTTGTGATCAGAAAAGTAAAACAATTCCATCTTTAAAGGCACCCCTTTGTCCAATTGTGTGACAAGACCATCTGAGATGGTAGCTGCAGATATCTGTGAGTTACCGTTAACTCCTAGAAATAACAAGTATGTTCTTGTTATACAAGACTATTTCACCAAGGCAGTGCGTCTTTACGCTCTGCAGAATCAAAAAGCAGAAACTATCGCAGATAAGCTGGTGAATGATTATATACGAGATCATGGAACCTTTGATCAGTTTCACACGAATCAAGGAGGTGGTTTCGATGGAAAATTAATCCAAGAAATTTGTGACATTTTAAGCATGGTTAAATCTCACACCACCCCATTCCACCCATCTGGAGATGGTATGGTAGAAAGGTTTAATCGGACCATGATAGACATGCTTTCAAAAGTAGCCCACGACAAAGATAGTGATTGGGATTTGTTTTTGAGTCAGGTTGAGATGTCCTATAACAGTAGTGTCCACGAATCAACAGGATATACACCATTTTTTATTGAGCATGGGAGGGAGATGAGACTACCTGTAGATGTAGTTTGTGGTGATCCACTGGGTGAATCATATAATAGTTCTTTGGACTATGTGAAACAGTTGCGGAAAAGATTATCATATGCTTTTCAAATAGTAAGAGCAACCTCTGATCAGGCCCATAAAAGACAAAAAATAGGTTATGATCGTTTCGCTAGAAATAAGGCATACAAAGTTGGGGATTATGTGTGGCTTCATTGCCCTAACCTGCGTAAAGGCAGAGCAAGTAAAATCGGATTTTCATACGATGGTCCTTATATTGTTAAGAAAATATTACCAGTGGGCATAGTCTATCGTATTCAGAAAGTTGGAACTAGAAAAATTTGCATTGTTCACCATAATCGACTAAAGCCTTGTTACTCATATTCAGAAACAATTATTAAAAACAGCTCTTCTAAAAAAACTCATGCTGTACCAAGTCCGTCCATAGAACCAGTTTCAGAAGAGAATGAAAATACATTAACTGTTTTTCCATCGGGAGAATCTATTGGCTATGAAGCCAATGAAATGCCTGCAAATTCTGAACAAACAACAAATAATGAGACAAATGAGTGTTTTGTGAATCCGGAGTGGAACGTGAACAACGGTCAAGAAACTTGTCAGTCAGGTGTATCAGAAAATGATCATCCTGGGACATATGTGCCCATGAGCACTAGGAGTGGGAGAAGGGTTAATTTACCGGTGAAATTTCAAGATTATATTATGGACAATAGTTCAAACAGTTCCGATGTTTAAATACTGTAAAACAACAAAATTGAGAAGGGAGGGATGTAGAGTTTACATTATTCATGTTTGTGAGGAAGTCTTTTAACCTGTGACCTCTATGACATGTGACAAGGGTATTGATTGGTTGGTCTGAGGTAGAGAAGATTTGGCGCAAACTTTGGTGGTGACGTGCAACGGGGGTCCAAGAGAAAGAGAGTGGTTTGCAAATCTGTCAATTTAGTTCTTGTAATATAAATGTAAAATAAATTCAACATGTAATTTTAAAGTGCAAGTTTTGTGAGTATTGCAATCATTTGATGGAGCGGTTAGTAAGCTTTGATTGATTCATCTTAACAAGTCAGATGAGTAAGTGCGAAAGAAATGGTGACCACGTCGAGTTGAAAAGGTCTACCATATCTTTCCAAATTTGGTCTGGATGCATTATGGAAATTTTGGAGCTTTGGTGTGTCGAATGACGCCACTGTGATTTATGTTTTATCTTTTACGCAATGAATGTCAGTGTTGTCCTACAATATATTGGAAGCTGTTCATTCAGCGCAGAGGCTTGAAACCTATTTGCTTAAAATATGGTACAGGACCGGTGACAGGGACAGCAACTTTCCAAGTGGTAATTACAATATTCAGCTTGATCTCACTGAAACATAATACACATGAATATCCTTTCTGACTCAGATGATCCTGACATACTTTATTCTATGATCTAATTTTATTCTTTGTTACAGCCACTGCTACAGTTTATTTTAAAATAAATTAATTTTATTTCTATTATAAGATAACCCAAGCAGGTTTCTTATATGTGTTTGCAAAGTTTTCAGATCTCATACGCCAGGTTTCTCTCCAGACATCCAGTATCTTCCTCAACATGTCGTCGCCTCAATGCTAGAATGTACTATGTCCCATCGGGGACATAGGACATTCTAGTATTCAGGCGACGATGTGCTATACACTATGGTGCAGGGGTAAATGGCTGAACTTCATATTAACTCAACTGATTCCCTATTGACAAACTGTTTACACCATTGTATAAACAGTTAGTTAACAGGGAATCAGTTTCCCTGTTGATAAACTCTCTATCAATAAGATATAATGTCCTGACTATTTGACAGTTCAGCCTTTTCTAACAGAATATCACAAATTGAAGGGAATTGGTTTGAAGGCTACCCACTAAGCCCAAGGCTTGAATGGTCAATAACACCCTACATTTTGCTGATACTTGTATATTCATAATTACATCTTGAGAATCCGTGAAAGTAGTCAGTTGCACTGGGAAACGGCATTATGCCACTGTATGATATCTACTATGCATGGTGAGAAGAGTACTTTTATTCTTAGATCTGGTTAGATTATATTTATGTTAGATTACATAAATGATAATTCGTTTAAATAGATTAACTTTTTTTCAAAATCGTGAACCACTGATGGTGTGATGGGGAACGGTGAATGTATGTCCACATTCCCATGCTGCTTGCCCCTACCATGTACTACTAATCACCCCCTGTTAACCCACATGAGATGGAGTGGTGGCAAAAAGCCCACACATGCTTCCATGATCATTATGCATCACCTATTTGAAAGTTAAGAACTGATAGGAAAAAAAATTCAAGGTATGGAAAGAACGTGTTTTCCGCTGACCTACCTACCCACCCACCCACCCCCGCCTTGAGTCCGTAAAAAAAAATGACGACCCCCCCCCCCCCCCTTCACTAGCAGAAGCTTGAAAAAATGGCCGCCAATGGCCATCTTGAACTTTACTGTTTGATCCCTTGGCACTCATTATAACGGCCATGTCTATAGCCTGATGATTTCAAAATTCTTGTTCGGCTTAAGATATGAGCTGTTTTATCGCATTGTGACGAAAATGGCTGTTGCAGTGGCCTTTCTGGAGTTTGCCTATTGTCGAGAGCTATTGCCACACCATGCACCCGTCATCCATAGTCTGTCGTCTTCTTCAAATCACTGGACAAAACCCAACTAAACTTGACACAAATTATCTTCGGAGGATACCCTTTCAAGTTTGTTTGATAGAAGTTGCAAAGTCTGATGGGCTGGGGACAGTGCCCCAAAAGCCCAAAATTATTTAACAATCTTCTCATAAACCACCAGTCACAATGCTTTGAGATTTGACATGCAACTTCCTTTAGTCCTAAAGAGTCAAAAAAAGTTTCTCTAGAAATATTTGAGTTCTTGGTGGGAGCAGGCAACACGTACCCCCCCCCCCCCCCCCCCCCATTAATTCTATTTTCCGAACTAGTTTACCAGTTTGAACTAAATTTCATATGCAGTTTTATTAGGTGACAGGTACTTTTTTGAGAGTAGTATAATCAATTGGGCCTATTGGTTTCTTCAAAGGGGTTGGGGGGGGGGGGGTGCTTCCTATGGAGACACCATTTAACACTCTTAGTAACGGGGAAATGCCGTCCATTTTGTATACTGGAGGCCACCATTTTAGTTCATATGGTGGTACGTGGTTGCTATGTAACCTAACACCCTCTAATATGAAGGAGTCTGTTGTGAGAACATGTTCGATTGAACTAGAGTAAACCTAATTACCACAAACAACCAGACAATTTCCCCCAAATAATCAACAATGACTTTATTTTGTTCCAATTACCAGAGAAACCTCCTAATAGTAGCACAGGGTGATATGGGACCGAAAGCACACCATGGGTTGTGTTCAATTGAGTAGGAATAAATCTACCTACCACAAACAATCCGACAACTACCCCAAATCACCAAAACATCCGAAAGTACCGAAACGAACTTACTCTCGCTCCGATTTTCCGAGAGTCCTCGTTATAATAGAAGCATGTAGTGTTATAGGCCCCGGAAGAACTAGTCCGGAAGGCTTCTAATATA
The DNA here is from genome assembly GCA_031216915.1 of Pictodentalium vernedei. NCBI lineage: Eukaryota > Metazoa > Mollusca > Scaphopoda > Dentaliida > Dentaliidae > Pictodentalium > Pictodentalium vernedei. The sequence goes on from CM062289.1 coordinate 241,217,111, forward strand.
TTGGGAAGGGGGTGGGGGGGGGGGGTGCTAGTTCTGTGGACGCATTCGGTTCTATATGGGTATTTTTTCTGTGTTGGATGAACCCTCGATTTCTACCTATTTATCTAGTTGGGATTCCTTCGGGATCCTCTGCTTTTATCTATATATACTCTGTTTCATCTATTACTCACCCTATTCTGACTATCCTATCATTCTGTTTGATCTTAGCTATCTCTGGTCTCGACCTTTGGCCTCAAGCAATCAGACCGCTCCATTCAACTAAACCCCACCCACTGTCACATAATTATTTGACACAAGGGTTCCTAAGAATAAGTCCAAGTGTCATTCGAGTAGTGACTGGATCAGGCATTGCTCTGACGACTCGAATCCCACCGGGCAAATGAGCTATCAAGTAATGACTGGAACAAGTATCGCTCGGACAACTAGAATCCCATCAAGCAAATCAACTCGAGCAATCATATTCTTTTGAACTACTGGACGCCAATGATTTGATATTTGGTATGCGGCTTCAACTTTGTTCAAAGAAAACTCCTCGGGCAATATTTGGGTTCATCATCTGTGGCCCCACCCAAAATATCTATGTTCAGAATCAGATGGCTAATCTGAACCAAATTTGGTATACTGTACTATTTGGTGACATTTATTTGATTTATGCCTATAAAAAATTCCACATCCCGGCTGAAAATTGAAAAAAAGATCCACCCATATTTTGATAGTTGGTATATAACATGACGCTGTGTGTTGAAAAAAAAAACGGTGTAGGTTTCTTTGAGTCTCCCATTTAAGACTTTGTAAGGGATTCTCTGAAGAATGTTCTTCTCATGACGTGCTGACTTCAAAGGTTAGAAATTTGCAGATTTCATTAATGGGGCACAAGTGGTCACCTCTGCTGAAATCCAAGGTTGAAGCGGCATCATTTGATGACCCCCCCCTCTCTCTCTCTCTCTCTCTCACACACACACACACACACACACACACACACACACACACACACACACACACACACACACACACACACACACACACACACACAAACACACACACACACACACACACACACACACACACACACACACACACACACACACACAGAGTCTTGTTTTCCCTACATACCAAGGTACCCCATTGTCTGTCCTTTGTGTGGACTAACGGTTTCAACCTCGTTTTGCCGGTACAGTTCTGGGAAAACAACCGAGGTAAAGGGTTTCTTTTGTCTTTTGTACCTCGGTAAGGCGAAACACGCAAACTCTTTTGTCTAGTTACCTCGTCAAGTTGGTAAGACAAACGCACACACACACACACACACACACACACACACACACACACACACACACACACACACACACACACACACACACACACACACACACACAGAGTAGTGGCGCGGTATTTAAAAAGCCTCATTGTAGACTGCATACTTTTATGCCTGATCAGAAAGAGGAATTTTCCTCCGAACAAACGAAAAATCATTATCAGATCCGTAACCCCCTCCATTGTGATTCACCAAACATTATTTACCTTATCACTTGTAAGCGATGTCGGAAACAGTATGTTGGTCAAAGTCAACATCCTTTCCGAGAACGTGCTACTAGACACAAACAGGATATAAAACATAATGCTGATGCCCCAGTAGCACAACATTTTAACCTTCCTGGCCATTCTTTGGACGATTTCGAAATCCATCCTATTGAACAACCACCAATTAAAGACACATTAGAAGAAACGGATGAATTTAGAAAAAAACGTGAAGCTTTTTGGATCAATACGCTTCAAACCCTCTGGCCATTTGGTATGAACATATCAGAGGGAGAATGCGAAAGGAGGTCCATCATTCCTTTCACTTTAACGTACAACAGAATGAATATCGAAATAGCAAAAATGTTAAAAGATGAATTCAATTTTACCAATGCTAAATTAAATGAACCTTTGAATCTTCGACCTGTCATCGCCTATAAGAAAAACAAAAGCTTGCGTAACATCCTTGTAAGGACTAAATTAGAGCCCATCAATGAATAACATCAATTTTTGCCAGTCAGTTTAACCAGTTCCTAAGCTCATCACTTAGTTTAAATCAATTTTATGTACTTTTTTGTCATGTTTGAAACCAATCAGGGTTCAGTAAATGAAAACAATTTTTCAGCGGCATATTAAAAGAAAAAAACGTTTCAGTATGAAATGTCTGTGCCAGTGCGATTTTTTAACCTCAAACACACACAGGCGAGTGCCAGAGTTCATATATGCCCAAAAACAAAATAGATTCTAATTTCAATCATGTGTATGTATTTCCTAAATAAAATTATTATTTATTTATTTATATATTTATATATTTATTTATTGATTATTTTTTATTTTTTATTTTTTTATTTTCAATTTTTTATTAATTTTTATTTATTTAGTTATTTATTTATTTATTTATTTATTTGGTTGATTCATTTATTTATTTGGTTGATTCATTTATTTAAATTATTATTATTTTTATTTTTAATTAAAATTTTCCTACCTTTCACACAATGTAGAGGTTCAGAAGGTAAAACACACAATTTCTACGTGGTGTAAAATATTTTCCGTCATAAACCTCCGTCGGGGGATATTCATTCCAACTGATAACATTCGTGAGGCATCATGACCTTTGGCGTATTTTTTCATTTATTTCTTTAGTCTCAATATATTTTATTTTATCAAACCATTTTTTCATATTATTTTCACATACTTCTGAAGCCAGTAAAGCAAACCGCTCCCGATTGGTTTTACTTAAATCAAAGCCAACCAATAGGGCTTCATGGGGTCAGTAAAGCAAACCACTCACTGACTGATTAAAATTCAATGGAAGCCAATCAATAGGGCTTCATCTGATTTGTTTGGACGACACAAACTGAGTTGTGAAAAACAAACTTGGAACATCTCAGATTGAAAAGAATTAATTAGATGAGTGACATTTGTCAGCTTGTTACCGAGTCCAATTATGTACTACTGAGCTGTGAAAAACACCCCCAGCCCACATATGGATATATACCATGCATGCCCTCCCAAAGTTGGAATCATTTTCCTCAAAGTCTCTTTGAAAAAGCCAAACCAAGCGAAACGCGTCGAGACAGACGGATTATTTTCTACCTTTGCTGAAGACTACAACCAATCCAGGTATCTTCTCTAATAGGTAATATCTAGATTTCATTTTAATTTATTTCATTTCTTCATTTTAATTTCCTTCTAAATTCATCTACCTATTCTTCAAATGGCTCAAAAAAGACAGAAGCATCAGGGAAAGAGAGTTGCCCAGTCTGGAAGAGGCCAGGAACAATCGTTCCAGGCCTATTCTAGATTGGTCAAGGCCCTTTTCCAGGTGATTCAGTGTATGCACCATATTGGGCTCCTAGAGCAGCATTTGGCCAACCGGGATTTCCCGAAACAGTTGGAGAAGAAAGTAGATGAGTTAGGTGGCTTTCTAAAGCCGGCTCTTCCCACCCCACACATTTTTTCTGTTTTTCGACAGATTAGTGTGGGATGGGCCAACCAAACGTTAAATGCTTTAGTTGAGCATTACAAGATAAATTTAAACCAGTTGAAGTCTAAGATAACTTTGGCTATGCGACCACCTCCTGGACTCGAAAAAATAGACTTCAACAGCGCTTCGGCGCGTGCCTTGATCTGGGCTCAAAAAAACTTTAAAAATAAGTTTACAGATAAGACGATTTCGGCCTATGCGTCTTACATTTCGGAACTTCGCCCAGCGTCTGGAGTAAGGAACAATACGGGAGGGAGCAAGCAAACTCCGGCCCGTGTTGTCCCTCTACCCCAACGCGAAAAGCAAAATAAGAAAAGATCAAGGCAAAGCACTTCTCCCTCTTCTTTTCCTTCTACTTCTTCTTTCTCTCAGAGTAAGCGCCTCAATTTGCAAACATCTCCGGTCCATATTGTGACTGAAGATGCTCGCAAATTGAGTAACGCTGTCTCGCCTCGTCTTGTTCCTCTACCTCCTACTCCTCCTCAGCCTTTCTTCTCTGGTTCTCCTAGTGCTCTCACTAGAACTCCTCCTCCTCCTTCTGTTTCTTCTCCTGCTTCTGTTTCCTCTCCTGCTTCTGTTTCTTCTCCCCCTTCTCCTGCCTCTAGTGTGGTTCAACCAGGTATATCGTACTCAGAGAAAGTCAAATCACCGAGCCGCAACTCGGGCCGCTCATTTGATTCTAAATTCTCCCAGTTTCGGCATAAAAGCGGAGTTAATTTTGACAAAAGGAATTGGCGCCTCCCCGATGTTTGTAAAAACATCCTTATGATTGGAAGTTCAAATTTAGGACGCATTGATCGAAATCCCCATCCGGACATCCAGGTGGAGTGTTACCCCGGCGCCAAATTCAATCATCTGCGCTCTATGTTTAAAGGGCACAGGGGCCAGTCCAGTCCCCAAAAAATATTATTAAATATTGGCGTGAATTCTCGAAACGATAATTCTGATCTCGTAGTTAAGCAGTTGCGGAATATGCTTAGCGATATCAGGGTCAAGTTTAGATCAGCAAAAATTTATTTCGCTGAACTAAACTTTTCGCAAAAACTCCCTCAGGCTGAGAGGAGAACCCTGAGCATCATCAACGAAACCATTCGGAAAGTGAAGGACGTTAACGTGATACCAAAAATTGATGACGCGAAGTTTGATGTTGCTCAGGATTTAATCCATTGGACCACGAGAACCGCCAATATTATGTACGATCACTGGTTGAACCACCTAAATTTAAACTAAGTAAAGGCAAAGGTAACAGCCGCCTAACAGATGTGGGGTTAGGAACTAATGTGGTTAACCTGTCTGGCACCAATGACCTAACAACCCAAGAGAAATCTCTTTTAGATCGCGGTTTGACTTTTGTACCAACACCAAAGCCTAAAACTGATAACCAAACAAATTTACCATCATACAACTGTAATTTTCTTAGGCAAATGAAATTAGACGACCGCTTTAGAAACTCCAGCGGTCGGAAACTTCCTTTTACAGAATCATCTGGTTGGTCACCTCCAGATAGTGAAGTAGATCCCGAAATTATTGAGGCTAGCAAACGAATCATCAAAAAGGTGTTCAGCATGAACATACTCTCCGATAAAGACAATTTAACAGCTGGTGAACGGAGAGCCCTCACGAAACTTCGAAAAAATAAGAAATTAGTAATTAAACCAGCCGACAAAGGTGGGTCGGTAGTTGTTCTATCTCGGGATAATTATATAAAGGAAGCCATGAGACAACTCAGCAATACTAAACATTATAAGAAAATAGATTCACTTATTTGGCCTAGTAATATCGAAAAATTCAATAAGATCTTAAAATTTCTCCTCGACGAAGGTCACATTACCAAAAAACAATTGAAATATTTAACAGCTAAGCTCAGTGCTCAAACAAGACAATTTTATATCCTACCAAAGATCCACAAGGACCGTTCTTCATGGACGGATGACTTAACTCCACCCGGGAGGCCAATTGTATCAGATTGTAATTCGGAATCTTATGCGATCTCGGAATTAATTGATTATCATCTGAAACCTATAGCAAATAGACATCCGAACTATCTAAAAAATACACAGGATTTCCTGTCAAAAATTTCGAAATTGAAAATATCGAAAAATGCAATTCTGGCTACTTTGGATATCGACAGTATGTATACCAACATTGATATTGATAAAGGTGTTAAATCAGTTAAAAATGCATTTGAAAAATATCCGGATGCGAAACGCCCGGATGAACAAATTTTGGATCTTTTAGAGCTGAGCTTAAAAGGTAATGACTTTCAATTCAATGGAGAATATTTTCTACAAATAATGGGTTGTCCTATGGGCAAAAGATTCAGTCCTAATTTTGCAAGCATTTATGTAGCGGAATGGGAGGAAAATGCCTTAAGCAAATGTGCAAAGCATCCTCTCGTATATCTCAGGTACTTAGATGACATTTTTATTATTTGGGAACATTCAAAAGAAGATTTTGATGAATTTTTAGAAATTTTGAACAATCACGATCCAAATATTAAATTGAAAGCTACTATCAGTGAAAATTCTGTTGATTTTCTCGATGTAACCGTGTATAAAGGCAAGCAATTTCAGGCATCCGGTCATTTAGATTATAAAGTGTATTTTAAACCAACTGATTCACATCAATTGTTGCACACAAAATCATTTCATCCTCAACATACATTTAAAGGTATCATCAAATCACAACTCATTCGTTTCACCGCAATTCAAGTGATAAGGTAAATTTCAATGAGGCTTGTTCTACTCTATTTGGCGCCCTCAGATCGAGAGGGTACTCGCTGCGCCTCTTGCGTAGCCTGAAATCCCAAACCCTGAAAAAGCTCGAAAGTCCAGCTGAAACTACCGATTTCGAACCACTGAAGATTGAACACAACAGACCGTTGCAGAATGGTAGTGGCGCGGTATTTAATTGCAAAAAGCCTCGTTGTAGACTGCATACTTTTATGCCTGATCAGAAAGAGGAATTTTCCTCCAAACAAACGAAAAATCATTATCAGATCCGTAACCCCCTCCATTGTGATTCACCAAACATTATTTACCTTATCACTTGTAAACGATGTCGGAAACAGTATGTTGGTCAAAGTCAAAATCCTTTTCGAGAACGTGCTACTAGACACAAACAGGATATAAAACATAATGCTGATGCCCCAGTAGCACAACATTTTAACCTTCCTGGCCATTCTTTGGACGATTTCGAAATCCATCCTATTGAACAACCACCAATTAAAGACACATTAGAAGAAACTGACGAATTTAGAAAAAAACGTGAAGCTTTTTGGATCAATACGCTTCAAACCCTCTGGCCATTTGGTATGAACATATCAGAGGGCGAATGCGAAAGGAGGTCTATCATTCCTTTCACTTTAACGTACAACAGAATGAATATCGAAATAGCAAAAATGTTAAAAGATGAATTCAATTTTACCAATGCTAAATTAAATGAACCTTTGAATCTTCGACCTGTCATCGCCTATAAGAAAAACAAAAGCTTGCGTAACATCCTTGTAAGGACTAAATTAGAGCCCATCAATGAATAACATCAATTTTTGCCAGTCAGTTTAACCAGTTCCTAAGCTCATCACTTAGTTTAAATCAATTTTATGTACTTTTTTGTCATGTTTGAAACCAATCAGGGTTCAGTAAATGAAAACAATTTTTCAGCGGCATATTAAAAGAAAAAAACGTTTCAGTATGAAATGTCTGTGCCAGTGCGATTTTTTAACCTCAAACACACACACACACACAGAGTAGTGGCGCGGTATTTAATTGCAAAAAGCCTCATTGTAGACTGCATACTTTTATGCCTGATCAGAAAGAGGAATTTTCCTCCGAACAAACGAAAAATCATTATCAGATCCGTAACCCCCTCCATTGTGATTCACCAAACATTATTTACCTTATCACTTGTAGGCGATGTCGGAAACAGTATGTTGGTCAAAGTCAACATCCTTTCCGAGAACGTGCTACTAGACACAAACAGGATATAAAACATAATGCTGATGCCCCAGTAGCACAACATTTTAACCTTCCTGGCCATTCTTTGGACGATTTCGAAATCCATCCTATTGAACAACCACCAATTAAAGACACATTAGAAGAAACGGATGAATTTAGAAAAAAACGTGAAGCTTTTTGGATCAATACGCTTCAAACCCTCTGGCCATTTGGTATGAACATATCAGAGGGAGAATGCGAAAGGAGGTCCATCATTCCTTTCACTTTAACGTACAACAGAATGAATATCGAAATAGCAAAAATGTTAAAAGATGAATTCAATTTTACCAATGCTAAATTAAATGAACCTTTGAATCTTCGACCTGTCATCGCCTATAAGAAAAACAAAAGCTTGCGTAACATCCTTGTAAGGACTAAATTAGAGCCCATCAATGAATAACATCAATTATTGGCAGTCAGTTTAACCAGTTCCTAAGCTCATCACTTAGTTTAAATCAATTTTATGTAATTTTTTGTCATGTTTGAAACCCATCAGGGTTCAATTAATGAAAACAATTTATCGGCGGCATATTAAAAGAAAATAACGTTTCAGTATGAAATGTCTGTGCCAGTGCGATTTTTTAACCTAAAAAAACCACACACACACGCACGCACGCACGCACGCACGCACGCACGCACGCACGCACGCACGCACGCACGCACGCACGCACGCACGCACGCACGCACGCACGCACGCACGCACACACAGAGACACACACACCCTCACACACACACACACACACACACACACACACACACACACACACACACACACACACACACACACACACACACACACACACACACACACACACACACACACACTCTTTTGTCTAGTTACCTCGTCAAGTTGGTAAGACAAACACACACACACACACACACACACACACACACACACACACACACACACACACACACACACACACACACACACACACACACACACACACACACACACACACACACACACACACACAGAGTCTTGTTTTCCCTACATACCGAGATACCCCATTGTTTGTCCTTTGTGTGGACTAACGGTTTCAACCTCGTTTTGCCGGTACAGTTCTGGGAAAACAACCGAGGTAAAGGGTTTCTTTTGTCTTTTGTACCTCGGTAAGGCGAAACACGCAAACTCTTTTGTCTAGTTACCTCGTCAAGTTGGTAAGACAAACCCACACACACACACACACACACACACACACACACACACACACACACACACACACACACACACACACACACACACACACACACACACCGTTCCATTTAACACTGTTTGTAATAGTAAAAACACTAACAATCTTCTCGTGGACTACTGGCTACACTGATTTCATATTCAGCCTTCTTTAGTGGTCCTGGGAGGGACATATTGTATAGACCAACCCAAATTTTCGGTTTTTGAAATCAGTCTGCTCATTTGAATCGAAGTTGGTTTTCAGTATTAACGGGGGACATATAGTTGCTTTAAGCAAGAAATGATCCCCTATTTCCTGTAATAATAATTTTTGTTGTTGTTGTTGTTGGAATCCCAAACGTTGCTTCAGGGGGAACCACATGAGGACCCCCTTAACCCTTTACCTAACACAAAAAGCAGACGACACTTGGCCAAAAAAAAAAAAATGAATGAATAACTATTTTTTTCATTTTTTGTCTCAAAAACAAAGGTTATGACCCCACATTGAAACGAGCTCGACTAGCTCGTTCCAATGAGGGGTCATAACCTATGTTTTTGAGACAGAAAAATGAAAAAATATTGAAAATTATTTGGCGTTTTTTGAGAATAGCGCTGGCCTGTTTTCATGCTAGATAAAGGGTTAATAAAGGGACGTACCCGGTAGGTAGTGCCTGCCAGCTGGGTATGATTCCACACACAAGTACTGTACACCTCAGATAACAGAACGATGTGTTCCATGCTGTGGGTTTTTTCTTTGAGTGAAAAGTAAATATATAATGGCAAAAATGTTTGCCTAATGCCACCCCGATTTACAGAACCCTACGAACAAGGCATGCTGCGAACTTGCTTTTTAAAAGTAACATGCTCTATGACCTGTGAAACTGATGACTTTCTGAAATAAAAATGAATTGACCACACCACAAAATATCATGATGCCATTTTGATTAACTAGGGCATTCTTAGCCAAACCACAGTTTGTATGACACATTGAATGAGCCGAGAGGGGAGTGTGTGCTTTGATGGAACAAACATTGCAGACACGCTATTTTCGTAGATTGATAAAGAGGCTCACAACCATACAATCCTCTTGAATGTGGAGTCGTGTCTTCTGTGGCACCTTTGCTCCTTCTTGAAGTGGAATTCCGAAAGTCAAAACGAAAAACAATTTGGACCGATAGGGCTTTAACCCTTTACCCAACGTAACGGACAAAGCCGGCCAGCGCTATTCACAAAAATCGCAAATTAATTTTCATTATTTTTTTTCATTCATCGAACTCGTTCCAATGAGGGGTCATAACCTTGGTTTTTGAGACAGAAAATGAAAATTAGTTATTCAAGATTTTTTTGGCAAGTGTCGTCTGCTTTACATGTTAGGTAAAGGGTTAACAGCCACATCTTCCGAACAGGCTCGTGGCGAGTAAAATTTTGATTCTGACTGGTGTGGTTCTTGCAAGGGCAACCAAAAGACATTCAAAAGAAAAGATGGAGATGATTGAAAGGAATAACATTGAAGAACATAACTTTGAAATGAGAAGTTTAGAAAAATCACTATACAACAATTAATGCCATTTATTAATTAAATTAATTAATTGAATTCGATTAATATATTTACTTAATTTATTAATTAATTTATTAATTTATTTATTCATTTATTATAGGACGAACGTAAAAATAATTAATTTTGTTCTCTCCCGCAGTCGTATTGTAATAATAATAATAATTTTTTAGCTTTACGCTGATTTGACGCGGTCCTCTTACGAGATGGTCTTCATCGACCCAGTCCTCCGCCGGGTTATTCCTCTCCCACTCTCCCTCTAATCTCTCAGAATTCAGTCAAAAACTGTTTCATAATTCCATCAAATGGCGCTTTCTCAACCTTCCCAACTATAAAATTGACCATTTCCCTCATGTCATTCCTCATCCACTTATCCTTCATATTTTCACCCCATTTTTCCACTAGTTTCCCAAAGAGTCTTGTTCTACTGGGTAAATATTTGGAGCACTCTAGAGTGAAATGTTCCAGGGTGTCTGTTACTCCCAAGTTACACATTTGGCACGCTCGACCTTCGCCTTTCCCGATTCTCCCCTCAGCTCTAGTGACTTGGATATCACTTTGAACAACAATGACACCCCCCCCCCCCCCAAAAAAAAATAAAAAAATAAAAAAATAAAAAAAAATAAAAATAAATCACGATCCATTTAGGTACACTTCAAACGCTGGAGCATCTTTTTTTATATCCCGTCTAAAGAGTTCTTGGCCCTAATTCCGGCTCATCAGTTCCTATTGCAATCCTAGAGCAATCCTAGAGCACCCAACCCCTGATAAAGCCACTCCCCTGCTTTACTCACCCTTTAATCCATCCTGTCTGAATGTTAGAGTTCCATACACGGTTAAGTGTCGTTAAACACCATCTGCTGTTTGAGAGGTTTACCTAATTCAAGCGGGTAGTGGCATAATATTCCTATATCTATTCTATACGGAAGCTTCTATGGGACATTGGCTGCCAAAATTTATCTCGCCGCGGCGAAGTAATATCTCGCCGCTGCGAAATAATTTTCTTCCCCCACTTCCTATGCAAGATATGCGTGTCCCTTGTGAGAAGGCCATGCAGAAAGATATCTATCTCACGTGACTCACGTGGCGGCTTATAAGCATATTTAATGAGCGCAGGTCAATTCAATCATCGCACGTTCTTCTGTAAACAAACAACATTGTGTCATGTTTCGGAAATATTAGCAGCTGGACGTTTGTCGAAGAAAATACAAATAAAAGACAGACCGCAAAACCAAAGGACACTTGACTCTTTTATATGAAGTTTTGGATGAACGCCATCATGAATGAAGCGAGCTGCGCGAAATTCCCGTCGAAAAATTGGGGGAATACATAGCAGAATTCATAATATGACGCATCGGAATGTGTCAATGTTCATTTTGCTACAATTTTTTAACCCTTGTCTTGCCGACGTAGGGAATTAATTTCGTGGTATATCCCTGTGGTATATACAGAACTTTTGTGCGCTCGTTCCGATTAGCAAATTATTTTTTTTTTCAGAAATGGACAACAAAATTGTTCGATATAGCTGCACTTGTCCCCGAATTACTTTTGGTGACCTCAGGGTGTTTTGGTAGGGCAGGAGAGAAATATTATTCCTGGTGGGGGTGGGTGTGAGATACGGAAATCTCACCCTCGGGACAAGAGATTTGGTCCACACACTCGGCAGACCTCGTGTCTGCCCAAATATCTTGCCCTCGGGGTGAGATTTCCCACATCTCACACCCTCACCTATCAGGGATAATAATAATCTCGCCAAGGCGAGATTATAAGTTATCTTGGGCAACATCCAGGGTACATGGAGATTTAATACCTGGATGTCGATTTTCAACCATGAGGCGCAAGCCGAATGGTTGAAAAGGGGACATCCGGGTATTATATCTCCATGTACCCTGGATGTTGCACGAGATAACGATTTTGTCCCGCCTCCTAACACAGAAATAATGCCGAGATGTAAAATATTATCCCACATTAAGACTCTGGCAACGAAGTTTAAACCCCACACTGAGCCTCAGGTTTTGAACCAAACAGCGAAAAACAAACGTCACAGCAAAACTATAAATAGACCGAGTCTATTTCCGAGTCGTTGTTTATAAACCAGGTCATATGGAGAAGTTTTTCACTTTGGTGAATTTGAATTCGTTAAATAAGTTTTAAAACCGTGTAAATTCAGCCTTGCAGAGTGTATTGTATTTCCATGGAACAAGCTTCAGCATGTTAGATGTGTCGTGTTGTGTGTTGTATTCATGTCTTTGTGAGAATAGCTTTCATATTCACTTAAAACGACTATGGACATGGAACATGGAAGGTGACATTTTGAATTTCGGGAACGATGTCTCACAATTTCAGACTCCGCTTGGGTTTAAACTTGAAGATTTTGAATTGAGCCGCAGTCACTGAATTTTGTAAGAGGTAGGTGGAATTAACAACATGCATTTCTGCGCTGAGCACCGGAAACCGCAAAATAAGTTATGAAGTGCGCCGAGATTTAATACCCCGGTAATGTTAATTTGACTTGTTGACAACCAAGTCTTACAGTTACAGTTACACTGACTGTGTCGGTTTTCAACCAATTCAATCTATTCAGTTCTCATCGAATACGACAGCCAACAAGTGCTTCTTCTCATAGGGCTGCAACGATGTTTTTTTTAATTTGTATTAGTATTCACTACAATACGACAATAAGTTGGATATACCTTAACAATAACAGTTCTAATAGGAGTTTCTGCAATCGATCTAATAGGAGTTTCTGTAATCGATGTGACCCAGTCGGGGTCAAAGGTTATTTTTATCACCTGGATGTTTCTCGAGTGACAAACGGGGAACAACGGTACAATTGATACTGGGTTCACGATGGAGATAGGCAGTACCAGCAGGCCGTAGTATCGTAACAATGGAAAAGTGGATTCAATTTGAGATTCCGATTCGAGAGAAACATCGTATTTCGCCGGACCATAGGATGATCAGGGTATCTCGACAAGCCCACAACAAAAGAGACAGCGCCCACCTATAGCCCAGCAGACGACCACCTCTCCCGCGCCTCCCTGGAGTTTACTCCACACACTAACAAATCTACTGACTTCACTAACAAATCTACTGATCAACAGATATTTCTGAGTTCTAGACCAAAAGTATCTTATACCTTCTGTTTAAGGGCCTATATAAGTAATGGAATTTTGTTTATTTTGAAATTCTCACCTCTCGTATTCCTTAAATTCTGATTAAATATACACAAATTATACATCAAAATGAAGGTTGGGATGTATAGAACACGAAACACATATGTAATCAACTCTTAGAGTCGACTGTAGGCACCACTGGTTCCTGGAAGTCTGCTACCGTATTCGCACCAGAACTGATAATTTAATAATATTTCACGAAAACAACTTGTGGCCAAATGTGCTTCATATATCCAAGAACAAAGCTAGGCATTCAAAACACTTTCGAATACAGCGGTAGGACTGCATTTTGGAAAAGGACAACACTGTCTGCATTTTTTATTGAAAATGGTTTCCATGCTCGACAGACATGCGCAAATCACTCGTTACCACGAATTTCCATCCAAAAACAAAATCGTAATTCTAAGAAATTTCAGCAGGTATCATGATACCTTGCACTGAATATGGCAACTGTACAATCTCTATCTAATAACAGTATACTGTATGAAGGCGATCTTTTTCATTATTTGATTTTAGACGGCGTTGTTTTTACATGCTTTTTCTGTCGGATGACGTCAACCGGAAATCGAAAGTAGAATCATACGTAAACAAAAGCAAAGGCTTTGGAATTTTCCCCAATGTAGCTCTGTCGCCGCGTTTTGAAGAATTTTTATCCCCTAGCTTTGTTCTTGGATATATAAAGCACATTTGGCCACAAGTTGTTTTCGTGAAATATTATTAAATTATCAGTTCTGGTGCGAATACGGCAGCAGACTTCCAGGAACCAGTGGTGCCTACAGTCGACTCAATGAGTTGATTACGTATGTGTTTCGTGTTCTATACATCCCAACCTTCATTTTGATGTACATTTTGTGTATATTTAATTTGAATTGAAGGAATATCAGAGGTGACAATTTTCAAAATGAACAAAATTTCATTACTTATATAGGCCCTTAAAATAAGACCCAGTCATCAATGCTTTGGGTTCAAGTCCTCTAAAATGGGCAACATGGGTATAAAGGATTGTCTAAACTTTACCATATCTCCATGTTGCTATTTTTATTAGCCATTGTGCAGAAGTATGTCAACACCCAAAAATAAACAAATATAAATGAACTAGAGAAACAGAATTTACTGCATCCAGTAAATTCAAGTCTGTGTGAAAAGGGTTAAAGTATCAGGAATAAACTCTACAGAAAGAGAATTTATGGAGGCTTATCTTCTGGTGTAAAATATTTTTTAACAAATCAGAAATGGGTTTTCTTTAACAGTATTTACAGATATTCATACAGGAATCAGAACCATTTTTATAAGAAACCAGAAAAGGCATATATGTGGTCAGCATTCAAAGGGTTCGATACACGAATCAGAAATGGACAATTTTGGCTCTGCCCACTAATTTGAGTGATGAAATACATTCATAAACTTTAGAAATACATTAAGGTGTAAATGCATTTCCCAGTCTTTCTGAATAATATGCACTTGATGGCCTTATTCAGGTGGACCCTATATTGAATCTCCAGCACTTTTTAACTCAGTCGGTGTAGTCCCATGTCTACATCTACATGTACACTGAAGAATAAGCGCAACCCACTTTGAAATAATGGCTTCACCAACTTCAGATCTGTCATCTGTCATTCAGATGGAACGGGTGAAAAAAACATAGATGAGTGCAAACTGGTTATTCTTAACCTGCATGCCAAAATGCATCGAGATAGGACGAATCGTATTTGAGTTGTAGCGCTGACAAAAGGTGCATAGACTCTATGTCATAGATATTGTCATAAAAACCCCAAGAGCTCATTTGAAGGCCTGCTCATAAAAGAGCATCTAGTGACATAAACAAGGCCTACATAAAACTAGAACTCCTCTAATAAATTAATTTTAAACAGTCATAGCACTAACACCGTTAACAGTACAGTCAACTATGTCAGTATTGCATATTTTACCGGCATCCTGACAGTATTGTGATAGGTTTCAATAACAAATCAGTGTAGTTTTACAATTACATGTACACCGGAATTCTTCATGATCAAATTGTTTGTTTTATATTAACTTGGGTTGGGAATTAATTCTGTACAATGAGATTAAATAAATAGATCATGTTATTGTATGTGACAGTCACAGCTTTCTACCTACTGCTTTTTGTGAAATTCTTTCATGGAGAAAATATTCATACAGGAATCAGAACAATTTTTCTAAGAAATTCGAAAAGGCATATATATGTGCACACCATTTATAGGGTTCGATCAAGGAATAAGAAATGGACATTACTGCCGCTACCATTTGTTTGAATGATGAGATACATGTATAATCTTCAGAACTGCATTAACTGGTATAAAATGAAATTCCTAATAGGTCGAAAAAGTATGCATTTAATGACCTCTCTTGACCGCATAGAGGTGGACCACATTTTGAACCTCCAGCAAGTTTCAACTCATTTGGTGTAGGTACCATTACTATAGGTCATACCAAACCCGAAGTATGAGCATAAACTACTTTATAAATAATGGCTCCACCAACTCCGGATCTGCCATATTTGTAGATGATGGCAAATGTTCATATCAGCAAGGCAATGATGAAGTGCATGCATGGTACCTCTGGAAAATATATTGCAAGTAAAAAGGTTCAGTAATATTGGAATGTAGACGTTGAAAGGCCTTGAAGACCCCCAAGAGCCTGTCTGAAGACTTATTGGCATTGTCAAAATACCGAGGTCCCATCTATATCCATGTGTGTTTAGAACAACACTGTGAGAATGGAAATGGTTTTCATTATTCTCAATGATTTTTTCGAAGAGAGGTGCACCATCGAAGTGCAGTACGCTTTAGTACACAGCGCCACCGTGCCCCCATATTAAGATCTTCAGAGGGTTAAAATATTCGCTTTAAATATTCCTTTTTAAAAATTTGAAACAAATGATATTTGAAATAATAAATTTTGCTATCGTCTCCATTGGGTAAAGGGTTAAATGGGGGCGCAGTGGCTGAGTTGGCAGAGGTGCAGGCTGCAAGTCGAGCGGTCCTCACTCTGTCCTTGGGCAAGACACTTCACCCCATTGCCCACTTGGGTGCATGGTGGCGATGTGTACTAAAGCGTACTGCACATCGATGGTGCACCTGTCTTCAACAATGCTAACCCTGCTTGTGTGGAGTTAGTATGTGGGGAATCTGATAGTTGCTTGCTGTTGCCCGGAGGTTCTCCCCAGGTACTCTGGCTTCCTCCACCCGTAAAACTGTCCTGGTCATGGTAAACCACTGTGCAGAAATATGTGACATTAAATACCAATAAATAAATAATCCTTTAAAAAATGAGCTCATTCCAATGAAGGGTCATAAGCTATGTTTTTCAAGCAAAAATGAAAAAGTAATTAAAACTGAATAGACATTTCTGTGTATAAAGCTGACCAGTTTTTGCCGTTATGTCGGCTAAAGGGTTGAGAATCCCTTAGTTTGGAAAGCACACTGAAACGGTGTCCCATTCCACATAGAATTATATGTTTCAGAAAAGAAAGCAAAAAACATTCTGTAGCCATGAGTTATATTAAAGATATTTTTTTACTGACATCGAAGTATTAAGAGGGTTAAAATCTGACCATTCAAATATTCCATTTTATTACTTTGTAACTGTGATAGGTGTTTCGAGAAAGCCACACACCACTCCATCCCAAAACCTCTCAATCCTGAGTTATGATTGAGAATAAATAGATTTAAAAAAAAATGCTTTGAAAAGTGAAGGTTTCTCTCTCTCTTCAATGATTGAGACTGAAGTTTTGTAACATGATACAACATAAATATACAGTGCTGTTCAATGTAACAAAGAATTCTATCTCAGCTTTCTCTCTGGAGTTTTCTGTTTTAGATAATGGTTACTGCTTCAGCTAACTCATTTCCCAGTAAATGTTGTAAACATATTTTTAACATCTAGAGCCCGAAGGCCCCACATGCCTCCAAATCATAGATGACCAAGTACCAATGGCAGGCAGTCTGTCAGTATACCAAAAACATTGAGATAGGATTGATTGTATTTGGGTTATCATGTTGACAAACAGTGCATAGAAGACATTCTATGAATGTTATTAATTTATTGGGGTTTAACGACACTTCAACAGCTAGGCCCGCCTCGTGTCATACAGTTTTTACTGGAGGAAACCAGAGAACACAGAGAACCACCAAACAACAACAAGCAACTGTCTGGCTCCCCAACATGCTAACTCCACACAAGCAGGGTTAGTGCAAGTGTATCATCGACATGCAGTATGTCTTAGTACACAACATAACTATGCCATTATGTTGGCAATGGGGGGTGAAGTGTTTTTGCCCAAAGACACAAGACAGTTGCCGCAGATAGGATTCGAACTGAGAACCTCTCGGCTTGCAGCCTGCACCTCTAACTGCTTAGCCACCGTGCCCCTCTATGAATGTAATGGGAATACTTTAGAGGCTTATTTTGGGGATAAAATAGTTTTAAAGAAATAAGAAATAGATTTTCAATGACAGTATTTATAGATATTCATTCAAAAATCAGATAATTTTTTCCAACAAACCAGATAAGGTATATATCTTCACAACATTCAAAGGGACCAATCAAAGGAATGCACAAGGAGGTTCAAAAATATGATTTCCAGCAATTCTGGTAATAGCCCTCGTGACTCCTGTTCGACCTTGGCCCAAATTTGAATCTCCATCGAGTGTCGACACGTTTGGTATTGGTCCCAGGTCCATACATCATACCATGCTTGAAATATGAGCATGACCCACTTTCACAAATTTTGGCCACACCAACCTTTTACGTAAAAATGGATGTATGGACTTCAGGAATGCTTTAGAGAGTCAAAAATTGTGATTTCCAGCAATTCTGAAAAAATGCAGTCAATGACCCCAGGTGACCTCCATGACCATGACCCACATTTTTGAACCTCCATCAAGTGTCAACTTATTTAGTGTTGGCTCCAGGTCCATGCATCACACCATGCTTGAGATATGAGCGTGACCCACTTTCAAAAAGTTTAGCCACGCCCACTTTTTTCATGAAAAAATGCCTGTCTGAATTTTGGGGAAGCATTTGGAGGTAAAAAAATGTGATTTCCAGCAATTATGAAACGTGCACTCATTGACCCCTGAGTGACCTCGGTGACCTTGACCCATATGTTGAATCTCCATCGAGTGTCGACTCATTTGGTGTTGGTCCCAGGTCCATACATCATACCATGCTTGAGATATGAGCGTGACCCACTCTCAAAAATTTTGGCCACGCCCACTTTATTACGTCAAAATGCATGTGTGTATGTCAGGAATGCTTTAGGGAGTCAAAAAATGTGATTTCTAGCAATTATGAAAATTGCACTTAATGATCCCTAGGTGACCTCTGTGACCTTGACCCATAATTTGAATCTCCATCGAGTGTCGACTCATTTGGTGTTGGTCCCAGGTCCATACGTCCTACCATGCTTGAGATATGAGCGTGACCCACTTTCAAAAATTTTGGCCACGCCCACTTTTTTACTTCAAAATACATGTGTGTACGTCAGGAATGCTTTAGGGGGTCAAAAAATGTGATTTCTAGCAATTATGAAAAATGCACTTAATGACCCCCAGGTGACCTCCGTGATCTTGACCCATATTTTGAATCTCCATTGAGTGTCGACTCATTTGGTGTTGGTCCCAGGTCCATACGTCATACCATGCTTGAGATATGAGCGTGACCCACTTTAAAAATTTTGGCCACGCCCACTTTTTTTTACGTCAAAATGCATGTGTGTATGTCAGGAATGCTTTAGGGGGTCAAAAAATGTGATTTCTAGTAATTATGAAAAATGCACTTAATGACCACTAGATGACCTCCGTGACCTTGACCCATATTTTGAATCTGCATCAAGTGTCGACTCATTTAGTGTTGGTCCCAGGTCCATACATCATACTATGCTTGAGATATGAGCGTGACCCACTTTCAAGAATTTTGGTCACGCCCACTTTTTTTACGTCAAAATGCATGTGTGTATGTCAGGAATGCTTTAGGGTGTCAAAAAATGTGATTTCTAGCAATTATGAAAAATGCACTTAATGACCCCTAGGTGACCTCCATGACCTTGACCCATATTCTGAATCTCCATCGAGTGTCGACTCATTTGGTGTTTGTCCCAGGTCCACACGTCATACCATGCTTGAGATATGAGCGTGACCCACTTTCAAAAATTTTGGTCACGCCCACTTTTTTTACGTCAAAATACTTGTGTGTACGTCAGGAATGCTTTAGGGGTAAAAAAATGTGATTTCTAGCAATTATGAAAAATGCACTTAATGACCCCTTGGTGACCTCCATGACCTTGACCCATATTCTGAATCTCCATCGAGTGTCGACTCATTTGGTGTTTGTCCCAGGTCCATACATCATACCATGCTTGAGATATGAGCGTGACCCACTTTCAAAAATTTTGGTCACGCCCACTTTTTTTACGTCAGAATACTTGTGTGTACGTCAGGAATGCTTTAGGGGGCCAAAAAATGTGATTTCTAGCGATTATGAAAAATGCACTTAATGACCCCCAGGTGACCTCCGTGACCTTGACCCATATTTTGAATCTCCATCGAATGTCGACTCATTTGGTGTTGATCCCAGGTCCATACGTCATACCATGCTTGAGATATGAGCGTGACCCACTTTCAAAAATTTTGGCCAAGCCCACTTTTTTACGGCAAAATGCATGTGTGTATGTCAGGAATGCTTTAGGGGATCAAAAAATGTGATTTCTAGCAATTATGAAAAATGCACTTAATGACCCCTAGGTGACCTCCGTGACCTTGACCCATATTTTGAATCTCCATCGAGTGTCGACTCATTTGGTGTTGGTCCCAGGTTCATACGTCATACTCAGCTTGAGAGATGAGCGTGACCCACTTTCAAAAATTTGGGCCACGCCCACTTTTTTACGTCAAAATGCATGTGTGTATGTCAGGAATACTTTAGGGGGTCAAAAAATGTGATTTCCAGCAATTCTGAAAAATGCACTCCATGACCCCTAGATGACCTCCGTGACCTTGACCCATATTTTGAACCTCCATCGAATGTTGACTCATTCAGTGTTGGTCCCAGGTCTGCAGGTCATACCACGCCTGAGATATGGGCGTGACCCACTTTCAAAACACCCCTACAGACACCCCTTATACCCCAGGAATCTGAAAAACATAGGTGGCCGAGAACTTGTGGCTGTCTATCAGCATGCCAAAAATCAACGAGATAGGGTAATTCGTTTTTGAGTTATCTTGCGGAAGACAGAAGACAGGAGAAGAAGAAGAAGAAGAAGAAGAAGAAGAAAAAAAGGAAAAAGAAACCGTGCAAAAACAATAGTCTGTGTGTTTCACACAGACTAAAAATGCTCACTGTCTCTCATTGCAACGAGTTTGGTACGTGCGTCTCATTGGACGAAAGAAACTTATTTTGCAACTGTCAAGAAAATGGAAGCTTATGTTATCTGCAAGACTTTAAACAAATAATTAAAGGGTGCCGTAATACACATAGATTATAATTTCTCTAGCACCAAGCTTGCGACGTCTCCCCAAATCTGATTATACTGTAAAGATTTGGAATATACAATCAAAGAAGGCACGTCGCACTGCAAGGCCCGGGGGTCTACACTGACTCTACAGGGCAGGCGGCTTCGCTTTTTCCATCAGTGCTCACAAATTTGAAAACAATAAACACGAAATGCACTTAATTACTTGTTATTCCACTCGTCATCTTTAAAACCTGAGAACTCATTTTTGAGTCGACGATTATTCGAGTCGGGATCGGGGGTGGTGTAGTTGCTACCCCATATCTGGTATGTCACAGTACTCATTCTAGGATTATTGTGAGGCTGGGAGAGATTAGTGGATTAGTCTAGTAGTACTGAAATGGTTAACCGAATAATTGGTTTGAAACCAGTTAGCTACCTAATCGATCAGAAAAACAGTCAACCGGTTTTTCCAAAATATCGATAGTGATCGTCATTCCACGTTTAAAACATAGTAAATCTGCCGCTTCTCGTTTGTGATAGATTACACATCGAAGCTGCGTTGTATCTTGAGACAAAATCGACTTTGGCGTTCAAGACTTCGTTAATGATCGGCAGTTTCCGTGAGTAATGAGTGATCACAGAAACTATTCCATAGTGTGTATATGTTACAGTCAATGTCTAAAATCAGTCAATCTGTAGAATGACTGAAATTTTCAGTCAATCTGTAGATTGTCTAATTCACTCAGTCAATCTACAGATTTCCTAAAAAAATCAGTCATTCTATAGAGTTCCTGAAATATCAACTCATTTATTCTACAGATTGACTGAAATGTTCTTTTCGTGAAAATAATAACCATGAAACTCTGATAATGATCATATCTTTTATTTATCATAAAAAAACATCTTGAATGAACAACAAACATATCAAATCATGTTTAAACATTGAATACAACAGTTAAAAAAGTTTGAACAGTTTGCTTAGTTTTTGTTTGAACAAGTGATACTATCATGACATCTGCTGTTACATAAAAGTCCAGATTTAAAACATTTACATTTGTTTGTTTTACATTGTTTACTACTTTTACCACAGTTGCACTTAGTATACCCCTGGCCACCACACATGGATTCTGATTGAACTGCCTGGCGCAGAGATATCTCTTTGTCATCAGAAATGTCATTCATTTGATACAGTTTTTGAGAACACAAATCAAACTGATTTCTGCTGTAGCGTCCTTTTAGAACACCACCCCGAACAGCAATTCGGTACAAATCTGCTTCGTTTCTGTCAAGTATCACACCCATTATGTTCCTTGGGTCACCTCTACCACGGTCTACTAACGGAATCGGAATTGTCACATTGTCTCCTGGAGTGCCAGGCACATGTTCAATTCTACTTCGCTTGACCATTCGTTCAGCTTGAGCTAGCTGTCCTTCTGCAGCCCTTTTGCGATTGATTTGAATATTGTCGTGTTGCTCCTGAATCTGGGTCTCCTGAGTATCCTCAATTGTAATTGGTGAACTCTCACACATCGTTGACGATTCAACGTCAGTTTGGTTAGATTCAGGTGGTTCGTAGGCAGCTTTTAATTCGTCTTCAGTAATCAGACGCTGGAGAATCTCAGTAGGAAGAGATGTTGACCTCAAACCAACTTGAGGATGACTTCCAAACAGTGCCTTAAATGGGGACTGTTTGATACCTGAATGATGACTGCTGTTTTTTTTAAACTGCACAAAGCGGAGTCCGTTTGGCCAATCGGTTGTCTTATTGTCTCCTAACCACGCAATTAACATGTCTTTAATATCACAATTGAGACGTTCATCTGAACCCTGGCTTTGTGGATGACGAGGTTTTCCGTGAACCATGAGGAGATCTGGCCATAAGAGTTTTAGCTCTGTGATAACATATGCGGTGAATTCATGCCATTGTCACTTTGTAATATCTGTGGAGCACCAAACAACATGAAAATATCAATCAGCTGAACAGCCACTTCAGCTGCTCTCTTGGATGTTAGTGGACGTAACACACAGTATTTGGTCAAATGGTCTTGATAAACCATGATCCAACGATAAGATCGTTGCTCCATAGATTGCATGTCAACAAGGTCAACCTGGCCTCGTGAAGCAAAGTCTTTTGACAGAATTGGCCGAACAACAACACCCTTTGTAGTAGCACGTTTTCTTTTCTTCTGACACTCCACACACAGAGATTCCGATTCCGTTAGTAAACCGTGGTAGAGGTGACCCAAGGAACATAATGGGTGTGATACTTGACAGAAACGAAGCAGATTTGTACCGAATTGCTGTTCGGGGTGGTGTTCTAAAAGGATGCTACAGCAGAAATCAGTTTGATTTGTGTTCTCAAAAATTGTATCAAATGAATGACATTTCTGATGACAAAGAGACATCTCTGCGCCAGGCAGTTCAATCAGAATCCATGTGTGGTGGCCAGGGGTATACTAAGTGCAACTGTGGTAAAAGTAGTAAACAATGTAAAACAAACAAATGTAAATGTTTTAAATCTGGACTTTTATGTAACAGCAGATGTCATGATAGTATCACTTGTTCAAACAAAAACTAAGCAAACTGTTCAAACTTTTTTAACTGTTGTATTCAATGTTTAAACATGATTTGATATGTTTGTTGTTCATTCAAGATGTTTTTTTATGATAAATAAAAGATATGATCATTATCAGAGTTTTGTGGTTATTATTTTCACGAAAAGAACATTTCAGTCAATCTGTAGAATAAATGAGTTGATATTTCAGGAAATCTATAGAATGACTGATTTTTTTAGGAAATCTGTAGATTGACTGAGTGAATTAGTCAATGTGCACATTGACTGAAAATTTCAGTCATTCTACAGATTGACTGATTTTAGACATTGACTGTAACATATACAAACGAACGTTGTCGAGTACTCGACAACGTTCGTTTGTACACACACTACGGAATAGTTTGAGAATACTGCTTTCCAGTTCCTATAAGGTTTGATGCCATATTCGGTGAAATAATGGTCATAGATAACCAGATATTATCCGGTTATAGCTCTTGGTTAGTCTGTTACGAAAATGATCTAACTGTTTCAGCCCTATGCAGTATGGATAACCGCACCGGTAGACCACTGCTCCCCTACAATCAACCATATTGCTTCATATATCGACTTTTTCTTAAAATTTTCTAGGAGAGGGTTCTTGAAAACCTGCTTTCAAAGTCGCTTCACAGCCCCAACACCAGACTTTTAATACACGTTTTTGTTTTTCGAATAATGAAAGGATATTTACAGTCAAAGTTCCAAGAAGCATAACAATTTATTGAATTACATACATCTAACATACAATGGGACAATATGAATGAAATCCGTGACAGACAGAAAGCCAGGACGTAGCTAGAGGGTCTTCAATGGGGCGGGGTGATCAGTGATTTCTAACTGAGGCTAGGGTCTCGGTACGACATATCGTGGGCATATCTCGAGGACCATTTTCCTATGTTAGAGGAGCATTTGAGTGTGGGTCTCCAGCTCGATGTTGTGGCTCCTGGGGCGTCCCCGGAGGAAATGTTTAATTTGTGAACCACGAGATGGATTCTGGGCCTCCGTCTGGCTTGAATGTAGACATTTTATTCACGAGGAAAATGCACTTTCCCAGGAAGGTCCACGAGTTTTTCCTTACACTGGCCAGACTACACAAGGACTGTAGACTTCGAGACTAACAGCTGTTACGCAGCTGTTACGCCAATACCTGCTCCTTCCAACTGACTGCTTATTGGAGCCAGGTCATTGTAAGGGAAACTGAACGATGAACTGGAAAAATCGGACTGGTCACAGATTCTTGTCGGAATTCTGGAAAATTTTGTCAGCTGATTGAAAAAGTAGGATAATTTGATCGGTAACTGCAACCGATCGGTAATGCAACATATGTGTGTCCGGTGGCTCAGTAGGTAGAGATGGCCGAGAGGTCCTCGGTTCGAATCCCATCTGCGGCAACCGCATTGTGTTCTTGGGCAAGACACTTAATCCCAACTCCCCTTGTGGGGACACTGTGGTGTGGTGTACTACGGTGTACTGCATGTCGATGGTGCACTTGTCTTCAACCAATGCTAACCCTTCCAGTGTAGAGTTAGTATGTTGGGGAGTCTGACAGTTGCTCGCCGTTGCAGGTTGGTTCTCTCTAGGTACTCTGGCTTCATCCACTCGCAAAACTACCCTACACGAGGTGACCCTGGCTATCGAATGTGTCGTTAAATCCCAATAAATAAATAATTGCGGCAGATCGCTGTTGGGGAAAACTGTGACTACAGGTTAAAAACACAAGACGACTTTTCGGAAAAGCTGAAAACATGAAAGAAATTTATTTTTTTGGATGTCCAACCATTGAAAATTATGATTATCGGGGAGGGGGGGGGGATACACCCCACCCACCCACCCACCCACCCACCCACCCACCATCACCCCCTGCCTCTTTGTGATTGGCAGAAACGCTATCACTAGATCCTAACAGCGAGTAATACTTTTTTGTTTAAATAACACGAGCGCCCCCCCTCTCCCAAACTCCACCCTCAAAAAAGATAAAAGACGAGTTAAGATGATGAATGAAAACCACCGGCATGTTTGAAAGAGGAAGACATGAGTAGTATGTCTCGCATGTTTGGGGCCTTATTTGGGGGACCCCGGTGGGGGGCCCCGGAAGTGACGTCATGTCACGTGACCCAGTGGCGCCATGTTGTGTTGTTATGGTAACCCGCGTGAGCGGCCATGTTGTGACGTCATCTCCATAGTGATACGTGGTGTTAGTGCGCATGCGCAGCACGTGTTGTTAGGGTGATACGTGTTTCCGTCGTCCATTTTGTATACTGGAGGCCGCCATCTTGATTTCTATGGTAGCACGTGATTGCTATGTTACCCAATTTTTCTGCAATAAGACGGGGTATGTTCGGAGGGTGTGTTCCTTTGTAGAAGAGTAAATCTAATTACCACAAACAACCCGACAATCCCTCCAAATCACCAAAATCCACCCGAAATCACCGAAATTGACTTTATTTCCCCAATTGATCGGCTTAGCACGTAGTGCTATTATACCGAGAGGGTATCGGGTGTTCATTCGACTGAAGTGGAGTAATTTTCTGGTTCGGATTTTCCCAGAATCCTCATTTAATTACCCAAATAAACCCGTCAAGTTGTATTATTTCGAATTCTTTCAGAATCTCTTTTTTTGGATCCCATGACGTGTTATTTCCTTATTAAGAATAGCACGTAGTGCTATAGGACAAATTTACCCAGAATCCTCTGCTTCTACTTGGAACTATATTTTTACAAATTCCTACGCTCTATTTTTAGTAACATCCTTAACTGACCCCCTAACTAATTGTTAGTGTCTATATTTAGCAATTTCTTTAAATGACCCCCCTAACTACATGATTTTAAATAATAAAATTAATGAGGATCTACCCAACAGATGTGTCGTACGAGGTCTAATTTACTATCCCTCATTTTGATTTTTCTTTGTACTTCGATGGAAAGTTAAAAAATAATAACACTAAATATAAATTTAAATTTCTTTTATTCAACAACAAAAATACATCTTTTTATGGTATGTAGATTGTCAGATATTCATAAACAGTCTTTCTGCAGACTGGACATCTTCTGAGTGGTTTACAGCAGTCTTTGCACAGGCACAAATGGTTACATGGTCGCGGAGCGACATTGGCTTCAGCTAATAAACACACATTACATTTTGTCCTCCGTGAATCTTCTTCTTCTTGAAATGATGTGTCCATTTCTTCTTCGATGGCCATTTCTTCTTCTTTTTCAACGTCCATGAATTCAGGTCGTAAATTATGAATGTAATAACAGTCTGGAGAATATTTTCTGTGTTCTTCTATAACATCATCTTCTGTTTCCCAGAAACGAACAATAATACCACAATGAAAACATTGAGTTCTGTCACCTGTCCCCAAATAAAAGAATCCAGCTTTTGTCAGTTCATTTGGGGTTTTCACACTTTCACTTTGTAACATGAATTGAAATGTCTTGAGATGATTTTCCTCCAATGCATACTTGATGTGTTTTGGTGGTCTTTGTTCTGGTGTCTTTCTTATTTTTTCTTCTCCACGTAATAACTGCTCCATTACTGGTGGCGGAACATCACGAAAATACGTTTCGAATGAAACGCTCATTCTCTCTACAAAGTCTCTTGGATTTCTTGTTTCTTGGTTTCTTGATTGATAATCATTCAGTGCCATCCTGATCAAACATGGAATAGTGAACATTCTTCAATCCTTTTTATCTTCATTCTTCTTTGGTTTTCTTTCTCTTTTTGGTTTGGGTTCTCCTATTTCAAGACTTCTCTTCTTTGCAATATCCACTGCTTTGGTCACTTGTTCCCAATCTCTGGTGGTAAACTGGAACCCAAAGTCGTTCTTGAACAGTTGAATCTGTAAATCGTTGTTAAGTTTGAAGATGGTCACATTAGTAGACATCCTTCTTCTTTGGCTGTCGAAACACAAATGAGCTGAACACCAAGTGCACCAGTTTTTATAGTTTTCCTTCAATGCAGCGACGTCTAGTGGCTGGTTTCCTCTATGACGTCATTAACCAACACATCATTATCCATTAGATCAGTGGTAAACATGTTGGATATGGTTTCCATTGGTACAGCGCGACAGCGATGTTTCAAGTAAAACAAACAGTATTGTCCACACACTGGTAATGGTCCTTGAAGGCGTTTCGTATTATACTTCCAATATCTGGAATTCTTCTTCAGGAAATTCTCGAATGGTCTGTGTTGTGGTGGTAATCCATAGGAATCAAAGTATTCTGCGTTGTGGTGACTCACAAAGAGAGCCACCCAATGTTCTCCTTTTCTGTGGTCTGGATCCGTGTTGGCTATCAAAGCCACTGGTCTGTGATCTGGTAATCTTCTTGGTAATTTGTTTCTTGAAAATACACCCAAACATATTCTCTTCAAACAACTATCTGATCGAAGTGCATTCTCTAACTGCAACGTGTTCATGTTGAGTAATCGAAGATTACTTGTCTATTCTTATCCACTTCTATGATGTTCTGGAATTCTGCATACACCAGTACGTTGATTGTGGTTGGTAATGGGTTTTCGAAATGGACTTCTAGTCTCAAGTTTCCTCTCTTCACCAGATCGAAGTGTTGTCCATGTGATAGATCTGGAGTCAGGTCGAATATGAATAGGGTGTATCCATTTATGTACTCTTCTCGGCTGATGTGGTTTCCTTCATTCTCATACATTTGTCCAGTTCCTTGGAACAGAGTTGCATAACATCTGGCCACTTCTTGTTGTTCGAATCTAGGTTGTAATGGTTTGGCTGGAATCTGCTGCCCATCCACGTACAATGCCAAGTAATTGATTTTGTAGTTCTTGAAATTATATGGATTCTTTGAAAAGTTTCCATTGAAAGCATCGTTGTCTACACATCCCACTACGATGCGTTTAGGTAGTTGGCCTAAAAATAAATTTTCTTGTGTAATACTCAGATTTCCTTTCGGCACTGAAAACACCTTGGTTTCCACACGATCGATAGGATATTTTGCAGTTGCTTTTGTTAGTGCTTTCTTGTGAGCCATTCTCACGAATGATTGGAGTCTCTCTTTGCGTACAAACATGGATACATCTAGAATTTTGATCTTGTATGTAGCGGTATCGGCCATCAATGCGAAAGCATCTTTGGCTCTATTCATTTTAACATGAACATTAACTCCATTCAGCAAGTAACGAGTTTGGAAAAACATGTCCAAATGTAATCTTCCAGTCATGTCCACGATTTTACTTTTCTCTATAAATTTCTTTCGAAGAAGAAATCCCTTGTTATCATCTGTCAAATCTTCCATGTGTCCGGCCGTATCCTTGTACCATAATGCATTAGTCAGTTGTGACTTCTTGGCAGCTGGTCCATAACTCAACAAAGTTTCTATGAAAGCTCTGTAATGATAAGTGTTGTTGGAAGGAGATACCAGTTTTTCATTCAAGCTGATATCGATTTGATTAAATAAGGAATGCATCCATAAATTGACTGGGCCCACTTTGGCATCGGGTGCAATTGATGCCCCATTGGAATCTACAACCGTTGCTTTAACATACAAGTATGTCTGTGCCAAATTCAAATAATCATCTCCTAATCCTGCAATGTGGAATTCTATTGGACCACTGTTTCCTATAGTCGCCAAAGGCCTGTGTTCTACCCATTGCCCATGTTCCACACTAGTCTGTGTTGGTGGTATGGAAAACAAGTCGAGTTCGCTGTTGACACACTCACAAGATTTTTCATTAATGAGAGATATCATGCACCGAGATGGTCTTGGGTCTGAACAGTTCTCCTTCTTTTTGTCGATTTGCTAGTTTTGTGTGGTGCGGGCCTTTTTATACTTTTCCTACCGGGTGGTTTTGAACCACCAACGACTTCATTCCAAGCTCCTGCACCAGCCTCTTTGACTCTTTTGATTGCTGCCTTTTTTACATTTTTCCCTTCAATGACATCTTCGGCAAAGGCTGCTCCTTTTCTCAATAACTGTTTTCCCACGGTCCTGGCTGTAGTTTTCAATAAAGGTAACACCATATTCTTCAGTCCTCCCAATATACTTCCCAAACCATATCCTCTCTATATATGAGCTCCAGAAAAAGCCGGTAGACCATTCCCAGCTTGTTTCGTGTAATATTCTTCATATAATTTGGACTTACAACAGTAAGTCATGTTTATGTGAAATGAAGAGATCTACGATTTCTGAAATGAAGTGTCACTGTCACTTTCCCGAACTCGAATGGTACTATGGCTCCTGTGTCACCCCTTATATACGCCTGGACGGTACTGAAATTTTTTCGTTCTACTGGTACATAATACACATTCTCAAATGTTTTAGAGATGATATCCCCATATTTCCCATGTACGGGTACGATACGAAGAAGTGGTATTCTTGTATCTCCTACGACTTGGTCACGAACCAAGTCACAATATACAAAGAGTGAATAAAATCCTTGGTTGACATCGGCAACTCTGGAAGAATTGTAAGTTCCTGATTTAAAAACACACTCATTAAATCCCAAAATATTTTGAAGAGTAGGGCTCAATGTGACCACGACGCCATCACGTACCGTGATACGAACTCTACCAGTCACTCTATCCAGTTCAAAAGCTACCTTATCGTGACGAGGCAAGAGTAATTCTTTAACACCATTGATAGCTCGTATCACATCAATGGGATCCGAATAACGACCTTCCTTGAGAGTAAGTCGGTAATTCTTTTTCGAAGACCAGAACACTGTAACGAAAGCTTCTTCTCCACGAATATTGAACCAAGTATTTGGATACTGAATCTCTGCCAGACCTACTTCCCATTCTCCCGTGAGATTCACTGGTTGTGATAACTGAGTGGTGTACGTAGTCAACGTGTTTTCTGGAAACACGTTCATAGAATTATTACTTGGTAGAGTCAAATAAAACATTACTTTTTCTTAATGGTTGGATTTGGTAACAAATATCCTATGCTACTACTCAAGAGAGCAGTCCACAACTTGCTGTCTGTGTTTTCGAGAGTGAGATTAACGACACTGGTAATGATGATGATATACAAAATGATTATTTGTGAAATTTTTACAAAAGTTTACCAAACAGAGGCCAAGAACCGTTCGATCCTTCTTCCATTTTGAAGAAACTTCAGAGGTTCACTTCCTTTTATAGGTGAGCTGACTCTGTTTGATCCACGAATTGAACGAAGTTGGGTATCCCAACCACTTTATGAACAATTCCCTTTTCTTACCTCGACCACGTTTCTTGAGTATGTGTTCGATTTTGTAAATAGTTTTATGTGAAACTCGCTGAAGCTCTTCAGTATAGAATGACCCTTTCAGTATTTCTCCATTATCATCTTGTAACATGCATGTGACTGGATGTCCTTTCTTGATGGCTACTACTGTGAATAACTCTTCGGTCCAATTGGGCAAATAACCTTTCTCAAAAGTTTTCTTAACTTTATTGATTCTCACTCTGTCACCTACTTTGTACTTTGGTGTCTTGTGTTTTATGGGTTGTCCATACAACCTTTGCCAAACCTCTTCTTGATTTTCAAAGTTCACGGCGATGGGGGCCATACCTATACTGCGATGATGAGAATGATTATATGATTTCACCAAGTTTTGAAGTGGAAAAGTTAGTGTATCATTCTTGGTAAAATATTTCCACATTTTGGTTTTCAAAGTTCTATTGAATCGTTCTACTATGGAATATTTTGTTTCCACATTTTGTGTTGTGAAAAAGTCGACTTTGTGATCTTTGAGAAAATTCTGAAATTTTCTGTTTAGAAATTCTTTGCCTTGATCAGTTTGTAATTTTTCTGGTTTACGACCTTGTTTGAAAATTTTACTAAAAGCTTTCACGATGGAATCACCAAGTTTGTTTTGTAATGGTATCACCCAAGCATATTTACTAAATACATCTATACATGTCAACAAAAATTTTATGTTTTTGTTGAATTTACTTATGTTTAAAACATCTACCAAGTCAGCTTGCCATTGTGCATCTATACCACTAACTATTACTTTTCTTCTACGAAATGTACGACGAACAGGTTTGTGAAGAGTGTATGTGTCTTGAGTCTCTAACCATGTTACAACTTGTTTGGTTTTTTTCTTGGACGCTCTACGAAGAGCGTCTACACCACCAAAACTACCAGGCACTTCAGAATCATAGTACAATGCTTCCATGACTGCCTTGTTCAAGTGTCAACTCTATTTATACCTTTTTTCGGTCCACTTTGGCGTTTCTGTTTTCTTTGGTTGTTTTGGTTCCGACTTTATCGGTGCCTGTTTCATAAAATCCTAACGTTCTTTATGACCAATTAATTCTTGGGGTATGTTACTATCTCTCAAAGCTTCGGCCAACATTTCCCATCCCTTTGGTTGGAAAGATTTTCGTCTTCTAAGTAAATCGTTTAGAAGATCTGTTACATTCGACCCTACCACTGTTTGATCTTTGTAGACTAATTCACCCTTCTCATTCCAAGATATATTTGGGTCACTTCTAATACGATTCAACAACAACTTGCCCTTTCTCTTCATTGTCATAGGTACAGAATCGAGAATGTCTTCGTCTTTATTATTTTTCTCGAATTCGACTTTAATTGGTCGAGGAGCCATTACCTTTTGTTGAAATGTCAAGTATCTTTGTAAAATTTGATTATATTGAGTCATCTTTTCATCAGCCGAAAGAAAAGGGGCATCGAGAATATCTCTCATTTCTCTATCCAGTGATGAAACAGCCAGTTCATTCGGTTGTCTTGGAGTCTCTTGTAGACGTTCCAATAACCTTGGTTCTACCAAAGCCATCTTCTTTGCATATTCCATCATCCAAATATACCTTTAACAGCACCCAATAGTACAGGAGGTAGCAATGCCCCCAAGAATCCCCCTTTCTGCAAGATTTGTCTCCTCTTTTTGTCAGAGGTACCTTTGTTTGCCACTGCCCTCACTAGTTGTTTCTGACGAACGAGTTTGGTTCTCTGAGCTTTGGTCAGAGGTACTGCTCCCTTCAGTATATTCGAGGCACAGTCACACAAACAAGTTATCAATTCTTTGTCTGCATGTTTTAGTATGGATTTGATGAGTGCGGGTTTCGATTTAATAAGAACCTTGAGAAGAGCGATGTTGCGCTTGAGACGGTCAGACATGCTTCTGACTCGAGTCAGAATTGTTGCTCCCCTTTTATACTTTTCGGAGGTATACATATTGGGTTTCCCCAGGAAAAATTTGACTTCTTAATCTCATGTGTTCAGGAGTATCTTGTTTGAGATCTATTAAAAGGTAACCATATGGTGTCGAAGTGGCATCTTCAAAAACTTCTCTCAGAAACTTGGAATGACCAGGATACATCTGTGCTGCCAAGTGTGAGATCTGAGAACGATCCCTAGGATTTTTAAACAAGATCATGTAATGACTATTGAGATTTACAGTCCTATGGACTTTATTTTTATCGAATAAATTTTGAACAATGTAGATCACACTAATGTTACGGTGATGACTACCTTTAATAAATAATCTAGACACTCGAACATCTGCATCGAGCATCAGATCATCCAATATGACTAAACTATCAGATTTTAATTCTTGAGGGAGACCCTCTACGAATTCTACTTGGGGTAAAGTATTGTATAATGGTTGCCATTCACTATAACACCAAATGATGTGACTTGGGACAGGTGATATAATATTTTGAATGTTTTGAATAACCCGATTTACAAAGGATGATTTACCACTACCCGTGGGACCACACAATAAACAAGTGAATGGATGCTTCCAACGAGGATCCATCTTTGTTGTTCTATGTGGGTACTACTTCCCTTTTATACCTTTTGGGGAGGTGACCCCCACTGAACGTGGGGACTACTCCCCTTTTATACCTTTTGGAGAGGTGGTCAGTATGAACCGTCATCCAAAAAAATATTTAAAATTGGTGGCCCTCTGACTTACTGGCTGGGGACAGTTTAAGTTTGTTTGATATTTGTCAAGAAGATAAACATCAAATAACTTAAGCGTCATTACCACCTTTTTTTCTTGTTTCTTCATTTTATACTTTTTCTCTTCTTTTTTCTTCTTTTTTTATAAAAATTTACAACATCTATTTACATCTTCAATTAGAATCCAATTGTAACAGGTTTCTTGATGGTCATAAATTCAATCACCAAATCCATAATACAACGTCTCTGTTCATTTGTGAGAGGTTTCTCGAACATATCTTCATATTCTTTCTGTACTGGTGGTGAATTCATTCCAGAAGTATTATGGTGCCACAGTAGATGAACATCATTCTTGTTAACTCTTTCAAGTGCGTCACTAAAGCATGTTATAATCTTCTCTTCTTCAGACATCATTAGGCATACATTATGCTGAATCTGACTTGGGTGATCGACTGTACATCCATAGCATTTTTCTTTCATTACAGCGTCAATGTTCTCTTCGACATAATGAGCATATGCCAAGCAAAGTTCATGCTGCAAGCGAACTTGCCTGAGTTCACTATCAATTTCATCAACGATCAATGGTCGTGGTTGGGTTATTCTCACTGTGATCTTCCTTTTCTTCTTCAAAGGTGGTTCTTGATATGTTTTTTTGAAGTCTTCATGGTTAGTAGGTTTAGTGTCTTCAGTTAAAGTTGTTTGTTGGGTTTTGATGGCTACATCTACTTCTATTTGAGATTTCAAGGCATTCCATTCTTCTAAAGATAGAGCAATACCAGTCTTCGTAGGATAAGGTTTCTGGTCTTTTCCCTCAAAGTATCTTCTGAGATGAATCTTCAGTTCACCCTGGTACTGGGTGACGTTAGCATAAGTCTGCTTGTTGCCAATTCGGAACATCTTCTCTGGTCAATGGTTCGATCGTGAATGATGCCAAGTCCATGCTTTGCCTAATCTTATATATCTTTGACTGACGTGATTGAAAACATCACCCCAGTTGAACAAATTTTGATTGAGTTTTTGATTCTTGGTTGGGGTTTGTGTTTGTTTCCTATAGGATTATAGGTTAAAGTTGGAAAATTTAGAAAATTAGTATAGAAAGTAATGGGAAAGAAACACAATGGGAATGCAGAAATTTGATTGGTTGATTAACTTCGATCTGATTGGTCAGTTTGGCGATCAAACTGCAATCTTGATCCTTAAACTGTAGGATATGGCCCTCTGCATTTTATACTGGCTTGGGACAGGTCAAGCTACAAACCTCTGTCCAATGGAGATAAGTCAAATAGCTCGAGTGCATTCCCACCCCCTACAGTTCGTATCCTCTTTGAGGGAATTTTTTTTTTTTTTGTTCATCAAAAAAGAAAAAAACGAAAACAACATGTCCAACTTAGCAATTTAGTTTTTCTATCATAAAAATTTCTCATTTCTTTTAAATATTCACAACAGAGAATTTCTTAGTAATGATGTGTAACCTAAAAGATACCATGAATCAACATGTCTTTTAAAATAAATGGAACTAAAAAGTTTTGAATGAAACTAAAAAGTTTTGAATGAAACTAAAAAGTAAAGAAGTATCATCTGGTTCCAATAGGTGTAACCTAAAAGATACCATGAATCAACATGTTTTTAAAATAAATGGAACTAAAAAGTTTTGAATGAAACTAAATTTTGAATAAAGAAGTATCATCTGGTTCCAATAGGTGTAACCTAAAAGATACCATGAATCAACATTTTTTTAAAAATAAATGGAACTAAAAAGTTTTGAATGAAACTAAGTTTTGAATGAAACTAAAGAAGTATCCTCCACTTCCAATAGGGTTAGCCTAAAGTATATCAGGAACATGATGATGATGATGATAATGATGAAAAAACTCTCTGTATTAGAATAAATAAAAAAAAAATGAAAAAATCTTTACACTAGAAAGAAATGTATTGCCTTGTAAGACTTGCCATTTAGAATTTTTTTTTTTTTGAAGACTGCCATAAAGGACTTTAGAGAATGCCATATAGGACTTTTTACTTTGTGAAAAAACTTGCCATGTAG
The DNA here is from genome assembly GCA_031216915.1 of Pictodentalium vernedei. Taxonomy (NCBI): domain Eukaryota; kingdom Metazoa; phylum Mollusca; class Scaphopoda; order Dentaliida; family Dentaliidae; genus Pictodentalium; species Pictodentalium vernedei. The sequence continues at coordinate 241,252,500 of CM062289.1, forward strand.
GACTTTATGAGGACTGCCATAAAGGACTTTAGAGAATGCCATAAAGGACTTTGAGGACTGCCATAAAGGACTTTAGAGAATGCCATATAGGACTTTTTACTTTGAGAAAAAACTTGCCATAAAGGACTTTAGAGAATGCCATATAGGACTTTTTACTTTGAGAAAAAACTTGCCATAAAGGACTTTAGAGAATGCCATATAGGACTTTATGAGACTGCCATAAAGGACTTTAGAGAATGCCATAAAGGACTTTAGAGAATGCCATATAGGACTTTATGAGGACTGCCATGTAGGACTTTATGAGGACTGCCATAAAGGACTTTAGAGAATGCCATAAAGGACTTTTTACTTTGAGAAAAAACTTGCCATATAGGACTTTATGAGGACTGCCACAAAGGACTTTAGAGAATGCCATAAAGGACTTTAGAGAATGCCATATAGGACTTTATGAGGACTGCCATAAAGGACTTTAGAGAATGCCATAAAGGACTTTAAAAATTTGATGAACCTAATATGATTGAGTAGACCACCTAAAAACCATTTCGTTTTTTTTTTTTTTTAGGAATTTTTTTTGTAGGCAAAAGCTAGACTTGGTTCAGGTTGTAGAAAAATATGACACTCACTCAATTGTTTCTTCTTTAAATCTCTAGTGGTATGGTACTAACTCCATCTTCTAAAACTCTTCGTTTTGGGTAGAAATATGATAGTCCATCTCTGCTCTGCTGGTAGGTATATATAGTGTTGTCATTCATCACAAATCCTCGGTTGATGCCAGATCCACTTTGTTGAGTCTTCAAAACTTGCAAATATCTGTCTTTCGTCAAATCATTGTGGCGTTTGCTGATTCCCTTGCAACTGAATTTATTGGTGGCTCCGAAACAATAATATGTTTTACTGCACAGTCCAAGAATGCCGGTTCCTTGCCATTCTACCTTAAACAAGCCTGGAGTTCTCCTGTCAAAACGCTTTCTTTCTTGGCAGCATGAGGGTGACAGCCATTCTTTGCCTTCTAATTTGGTTTTCACATAATCATCTCTGTGGAAATCACAACACTCTGATGGAAACCACTTGTGATTCTCTTTGTAAAATTCTACTCTCTTCTGTGGTTTCACTAATTCATCTATGGATGGTGACGAAGTACATATATATGCAGAATCTGTGTCCATTTCAGCATATTCGAAATCTTGGCGGTTGATAAAAGTATCGATGACATCATAATAGAACTGAAGCATCCGGAGTTTCGCATACTGGTAAACAAAGAATCCGATGTGAAGTGGCAGATCCAACTTGATGGTCTTCTTGTTGAGTTCGACTTCATATAATGTTTCATCTAATGGATTCAAGGCTCTGAAGGACATGTCATTTACAGCTTTGGTAACCTCTTCGTCGTCGCAATAGCACACACGTCGATGCTTCTCTTTGTTGGTGACGGTTTTGCCATATCCAGAATTTCCCAACAGCTTCATGGTGTCGGCAACGATCGACTTGTCAGGGTCAACATCTCCTTGTCTTCTTGCTTCAGATACTTCATCTCCAAATTTTTCAAAACATCTTCTTGGTTTATATTGGATAACTTGATAGGCGTGATCAACTTCAATACCATGCAGGAGGTACCACTGCAGTAAAGGGGTTGCAAATAACATTTTTTCCGCTCCATAGCTTCCGATCAAACTTCTACGGGGTTTCTTCATGATTCCATTCTTCTCGGCAAAGGCCTTCATGTGTTCACCAATATCATCTATGGAAATATCTGTATTCGTGAATATAGGTGTCATCTCTTCAAAGTACTCTTTCAGGTGATCTTGTACATGTATATCACGTTCGACTAAACCAAACAGTTCACCGGACTTCACTTTGTTCAGTATTTCTTCCTCTGTCATCGCACCATCTATTTTGTCTGAAAAGTTCTCTTTCAGGAAGGCGTTGAGTGTGGCATCGGTCTTCTTCATCTCTCTCCACTCACACTCCCAGATTTCAATAAGTTTATAGCCCAAATCGGTGATGTACTTTGCATTGGTACGGGTGTCTGGTAGCAGTTCTTTCATCGGTTTTTCTCTGACTTCATTATGGATGATAGGAAGGCCATTCTTATCTTTCATGCAGGTATGTCCGTACCAGAAGCAGCCATGGAACTGGTATTCAGTCTGTGTCTCTTTGCACCAACCATCAACAGGCAACTGTCTTCGACCAATCATTTTTTTCAGCTCCGTTAAACTGATGTCTGATGTGGATGTCATCTCTCATGGATAAAAACTCTAACCATTGTTCAGCCATTTTACCATACTTCATTGGATGTTCTGGTTTAAACTGGTTTTCTTCACGACGTCTAATACTCCAACCCGTTGGCATCTCTTGCATTAGGCACCAAAGATATAATGCATTCGCATCAAAGCCTATAATACTTCCACATGGTTTTGCTTCTTTGCCATATTTTGTTTCTCTGATTCGGGTAACATCTTTCTTGTGGTATCGGTTGAAGATAATTGAAGGTCCACCAACGATATTATCTTTCACCAAGTGATGCAAGTCTTTATTCTTCTGGTTAAATAATGTGAAGTAAGTGTCATCATTCATAGTTTGGAACAGGTATTTCAACGTGAGGCCCGGAACACTGATACCATCTTTAAACATGTCGATGTGGCGTTCTTGGTAGAAAGCAAACTGCTTGTCAACTGCTTCAAGGAATGGTTTTACATCTCGGTTATTATACCAGATCAGAAAATCACGGAAAGTTGTCATCTCCAGGTCATTCCATACATGCTGGCAGTACTGGTATTCTTCATTGGATGTATTTTCTTTCTTGAGAGAACTGTAGAAGGCTTCATGGTCTGGTAGGTGGTCTTGATCCAATTTGTTCAAGCTGTCGATCCATTCATATGGTAAAAATCCCTTTGTCACGGAGCAGCCAAATGCTTTCAAAAACTTGTCATAGCTGAATCCTGGAGCGAGGTAGTTGCAAATATCAACAAACTTGAAAGATTCTGTCGAGACGCACATGTAGTTATTCGATTTCTTCACTGCAAACTTGAGTGGATTCTGTCTCTTCAGGTATGTCACCAGTTCACGCTTGACTACATTCATATCATATTTTCCAGAGTTGTATCCGATGACGGGCATCTCTTGTAGGTAGTCTTGAAATTTCTTCTCCAATTTTTGTGAAGGGTGCATCTTGGATGTATCTTCTCCAGTAGCTCTGGCTTCCGTTTCCAGCGTTTCATCAATTTTCTGTCTGAGTTTAAACAAGGTCCAAGCATGATAGGTCTGCATCAGTTGGTGGCAATGAGATGAAATAGCTGTGAGGTATGTGATCATATCTTCAACAAGTTCTTGAGAATTTCCATTTGTAATGAAACATTTCAGTTCTTGGTATTCTGGAACATTACTACATATGCTAAGACTCAATGGTCGGTGTTCTGCTTCCCATATCAGTTTATCACTGTCAGCAGGTAGACTGGATTTGACAAAGTAACTTTCAAAATCAAACGTTGCACGGTATGGATAAAACTTCTTCTCTTCAGATACTTCTATACCTTCATCTTCTAACAGATCAAATATGGACTGGGATGGATGGTATACACCGCCAACATACTGGTAATTTACTTCATCTGTACAGGTTTTCTCGTGACGCCGAAGAAATCGGGCAGATTTCCATAATTTGCCGCATTTGCAGCATTCAAAGGATTTGCAGTATTGGTCTATATCAATGATGTAGCTAAAATGATTCTTGTAAACGTTCACATACATGGTATCTTCATACTTTCTGTGAGATCTCTGTACTAATTTGGCAACAATTTGGTCATTATCATTCTTGACAAGTTCATATACTTGGATATTTACTTCAAAACATTTCTCCAAGTCAGGTAATTCGGCTAAAGTTACTCCACGGAATTCATTCTTTGGCTTCTTTGTATACTTGTTGTACATGGCATCTGTTGTATTATTCAATGTGTGTGCTTTGGAACCACTCCATAAAGCTAAACAGCGGAAAATACACAGGTTGTCATCATAGGTAAAATAGTTATTTTTATCTTTCACCAAAGCATTTACTGCTTTGTTCTGGAGAATGTAGTCAGGAAGATCTTCTACCATTCCAATTGGGTGGTCTTTCAGCTTATTCACATAAAATGTGACGTTGGTAACTCTCTCCACAAGCCATTTGGTGTTGGGTCGTTTTAATTTGGCCCATTCCAGGATATCTTCTTCCATGACATCATCAAGGAATTCTTCAAAGTCTTCTTGGCAGCATACAAGCTGTGGAACATCAAGTACCCGGGCGTTGTTTTGTGATGAATGGTAATACTTCAGTTCATTCGTTTCATTGTGTCGCAGGATAAAACCAAAACTCAGATTAATTTTAAATCTTAGCTGTTGTGGCAGAAATATGGTAGTCATCAATTCATCAGTCATCATCTTCAGGTTCACATCGTTGATCCGGTAGTTATATTGGTCCTGGACTCTTCTGTTCATCATGTGGCAAGTTCTAATAGAACTCCAGTTATCTTCGTACACGGTCAGTATCTCATCTGGCTCTTCTTCAGACATCATATTCTTTTCAAACTCCATTGGGTCAACATCATAATGGGTGGTCGTCGTGGTCCGTGGTTGTTTAGGTGGTCCTCTCTTCGGTTCATCAGTCTTCCTTTTTGATGATACAGGAACTGGTCGGTGGGCAACGCTCTTGTGTCGATTAAAATGGAGTAGTTGGTTGAACTCCTGGCCGCATTCCATACATGTATATATCTCCAAACATTTCATCAGGTGTTGATCCAGCTTGTCTTTCCTCGTAAAGGTCTTGTTGCAGTTGGTACAATCGTGGGTCTTCTTCTCTTCGGCGGCGTGCTGGGTGCGTACATGGCGATTCCGGTTCCGACGGTCCGTAAAGGTCTTTCCGCACTCTTCACAGGCGTAGACATCAGTTCTGGTAACGGCAGTAGCAGCTTCAGACATCTTCATAAATTTTTTGCAAAGGCAAAATTGCTATAGAAAACTCTCTAGCGATGTGTTCAGTTCGAAGGATCGAAACAGAATGACGCGACGTTATTCTTCTCCGGAATTTATTTCGACGTGACGGACGTTTTTGAAAACGTCACGACGTCACAACGTTTTTTCATCGATATTTTCATTCTCGATGGGCGTTTGTGTTTGTTAGGATTATAGGTTAAAGTTGGGAAATTTAGAAAATTAGTATAGAAAGTAATGGGTAAGAAACACAATGGGAATCCAGAAATCTGATTGGTGGATTAACTTTGCTCTGATTGGTCAGTGTAAAAACATCTTGATCCTCATTAATTTTATTATTTAAAATCATGTAGTTAGGGGGGTCATTTAAAGAAATTGCTAAATATAGACACTAACAATTAGTTAGGGGGTCAGTTAAGGATGTTACTAAAAATAGAGCGTAGGAATTTATAAAAATATAGTTCCAAGTAGAAGCAGAGGATTCTGGGTAAATTTGTCCTATAGCACTACGTGCTATTCTTAATAATGAAATAAAACGTCATGGGATCCAAAAAAAAGACATTCTGAAAGAATTCGAAATAATACAACTTGACGGGTTTATTTGGGTAATTAAATGAGGATTCTGGGAAAATCCGAACCAGAAAATTACTCCACTTCAGTCGAATGCACCCCCGATACCCTCTCGGTACTATAGCACTACGTGCTAAGCCGATCAATTGAGGAAATAAAGTCAATTTCGGTGATTTCGGGTGGATTTTGGTGATTTGGAGGGATTGTCGGGTTGTTTGTGGCAATTAGATTTACTCTTCTACAAAGGAACACACCCTCCGAACATACCCCGTCTTATTGCAGAAAAATTGGGTAACATAGCAATCACGTGCTACCATAGAAATCAAGATGGCGGCCTTCAGTATACAAAATGGACGACGGAAACACGTATCACCCTAACAACACGTGCTGCGCATGCGCACTAACACCACGTATCACTATGGAGATGACGTCACGACATGGCCGCTCACGCGGGTTAACATAACAACACAACATGGCGCCACTGGGTCACGTGACATGACGTCACTTCCGGGGTCCCCCACCGGGGTCCCCCAAATAAGGCCCCAAACGTGCGAGCTATACTACTGACATGAAAGACAAAGATAGCGAGACAGGAAATAGCACAATGGCGAAACACAGAAATTTGAACGCTTTGTGAATAATGTGAACGCGTATCCTATGTGATCAGGTCGGGAGATTATAGGGGACAATTTATCTCGTCCATCTCCCCTCGTCTCTGTGAGATATTATTTTGCCACGGCGATATAATGATTTCGCCGCGGCAAGATAAATTTTTGGCAGCCAATGTCCCTTCCAAGCTTCCGTAATTCTATCTTTAATCGGCATACACCTGAGTCCTCCTCTGACCGATTCAAGTGCGGCTGTGTTACAGGTTACAATACAGTGTTTTCGTGCAAACAGCGCCTCTAGTGGTTTACACCCTTTAACCTTTAATAGAGGATAAAAGTTCCTGGAATTATCGATTGGTGGAATATGAACCGAGCTTGTAAGTGTGAATACAATTTTTAAAGTGCATGTTTTGGAAAAAGATATAAAATATTGGCGACTATTGTCTTCTGAAATGTGTGAGAGAAGATTAAAATTGGGTGGGGGTAGGTAAAAATATGTCTATTTCATTCAGTGCGAAACTCGACGGGAGTACAGGAAGCTCCAAATTTAAAGGCAAAATTCATATGACGACCTATATTTTTTTCAGTATATTGTTTTCAGGAGATGATAAACTAAATGGATAGATGGTTGTTTTTGCCCAAATCAGTAATATACGGTATCACTTCATAGCTTTCCCAGGAGCAGAGTTGAAAACATAGATATGTTTCGCCGAATCAGCGATATTTTTGCACACCTGAATCGCTGATCACGTCACGGAGACTCCCTTAAAGCACTACTAGATAATATTTTGTTATTGTGGACACATATACTGTATGATACTTCCAATTCCACGTGAATTGTGGCGCTATTGATCTTGTGTTTGACAAGCTGAATCGATTGAGGTGTAGTTCCAAAAAAATGCACAAAAATAGGTCGGAATACTATTTGGAAACTGATAAAATCCCACATTTTGCTCCAGGGATTGCTTTTACGAAAACCGAATCATGAAACTAGGGTAGATAAAGTACAAAAAGGACGTGGCCACATAAATTCCATCTCCAGGAGACACCTTGTGCATTCTGTTCCCATACTATTAGTCAGTCAGAATGATAGTTAAAGGGATCGCGGTGGCTCCTTGGTAGACTGTTGGACTTCTATGTTAGAGGTCCCGAGTTCGATCCCAGTTGGGGACGACCCGCGTCGTGCCAATGGCAAGGCACTTTATTCCGGCTGCCTCAATGGTGGCACGATGACGCCGTCTACTAAGGCGTACTGCGCGTTGATGGTGCACATGTCTTCAACCGCTCTAACCCTGCTCGAACAGAATTAGAATGTTGAGGAGCTGACAGTTGCTCGTCGATGCTCAATAGTTCTCTCCGGGTACTCTGGCTTCCTCCACTCGTAAAACTGTCATGGTCACGACTAGCCATTGTGCATAAGTATGTGACCTTAAACACAAATAAATAAATAAATAAAAAAATAAATAAATTATAGTTAACCCTTTACCCAACGTAACGGCAAAAACCGGCCAGGGCTATTCACAAAAATCGCCAATTAATTTTCTTTATTTTTTGTCTCAAAAACATAGGTTATGACCCCTCTTTGGAAGGGTCTCGTCGAGCTCGTTCCAATGAGGGGTCATAACCTATGGTTTTGCGACAAAAAAAATGAAAAAAAAATCAGTTATTCAAGAATTTTGTTTGCAAATGTCGTCTGCTTTTCATGTTAGGTAAAGGGTTAAAAAACTCAAGACATCTTGCATATTTACTTGTGGATAAATAAAATATACATGTAGTAGACATGACGCAAATTCTTAATTTTAACATGCACCCTACCGAAACTCCAAATTGGATTGCACCCCCACCCTTCACGAATTTGGTACTACAGACTGTGTGTGTGTGATCGTTCAAATATCAGATTCTGTCTCCAAAGAGAACACCTGATTACTTCAGTACGGCCGTAATGGATTGGTCACTTTCCACGGATGGGCAATATTTTCACGGAAGCAATAATATTAATTAGATTTCAAACACTAAATATAGGAATAATCATCAAAAAATTAATTAATGAAGCACTGGGTAAAACCTGGTGCTTCAAGATTAAAATTTTGCTGATGATGATATTAATTACCTGGTAAAGGCATGCGTAGACATCACTGCCCACAATTGGATTACGAGTAGTACACGGCGACTATACTGTAGCCAGAGTAAATCAATATCTGATACTATCCAGACGAAAATGTCCCGACTGGAAAAATTACTGGGGGTGTCACACACCTCCACCTTAGTGACACACCTGAAGCAATTTATTAAATTTATACGAAAACAAAGTGAGAAAAAAAGGAACAATTTTATTAGAAAATGTCTTAGCATTACAAGACGACAAATATTGTGAAGGACAAGATGTAAACCGCATAAAAAGAGTTCTCAAAATTAATATATATGTAATACATTATCTGTATTCTCTGTATGTGATGGCGTGTATAGGTGTGTGTACATATAGGTGGGGGTGTTTTTGTGATTGCAAGAATGTGTTTTGTGTGAAGGTGTGTCTGTTTGTGATTGCGCGTTCTCTCCCATGTCTGTCTATTAACATGTATGTGCCAGAGGGGGTATATGTCAGTGTATGCGTTTTCTTATCTGTTCATCCCGTGACATTATTCTGTTCCATAACACTGGCTATTCTGCTTTTCATATACATGACAGCAAACATCAATAATTCTGTTTGGTACTATTTTTATTCAATAATGTAGTTACAAATATTATTATAAATGTTAATACTACAGACAGCGAAGTAAGACAGATATTTCCACGTTCCCCCATGGGAACTCCGAAGAGCGGAGCATGGCTTAATTGTTTACTGAGATAAACAAGTTCTACTTTACGGGTAAAATAGGACCCGGACTCAATGCCTGGGATGGAAGTCCTCAAAAGTGGACAGCATAAGTAAAATCGATTGGTTAAACTTGGCTTCATACCTATGTTGCGGTCATGATATTGCCAAGGGTGCTAAACTTACCGTCAACATAAATAAATAAATAAATAAATAAATAAATAAATAAATAAATAAATAAATAAATAAATAAATAAATAAATAAATAAATAAATGTCCACTTTGTCCCAACTCTTCTTCTTGAGTTGAATAAGGACCACCTAGTATAAATGTTTTTAAAATAATGTTCTCAAATCTATGGTTTCTTATCCGTGAAGGTTCCACAGAGGCTTAGTTGGAATATTTTGCCGCGTTTTATGTTTTTTACTGAATTTACCAGAATTTACTCCACAAATATTGCTCCCATGATACAACATACAGTCAAACGTTATAAAATACTAACCAGGTCACTGACTAAGTAAGTGTATATTCATCTTGCGTACTCCAATGCTGCCTTACCGACGACTAATTAATGAAATTGGAAGTGGAGGAGTTTTCAGAATTTTATTGTTAGTTGTGTTGTAATGCTTCTGGTAGTGTCTGTACTAATATCAATATATCATATATATATAGTCACGTTACAGCAAATTAGAATGATGGTTCCTGTTGGAATCAGAAACCTTAGCAACGCTGCCTTGTATATGTCTGGCCGCGCATCTTTTTCAGAGAAGGACGATTGAAAATAATCACATCAAATTTGCTATGGGATGAGTCCTAGTAAGTTCTACACATTGAATAATTTGGGGGCCAAATCCACGATCATAGGTCAAGATCTGTCTGTGCTCTGTGTATTCTTTACTGTATTGTTTGATTAAAATGAGTGGCATTTAGCGTTAATAAGTAGACCAAGCTAACCTATATTTTTTTTATAAACATTTTTCTTTACTCCCTCTTTTTCAGCTGCCATTTCCAATATTATAAACATTTTTCTCTCCCCGTGGGAACCCCGGGAAGTATGCAGCACTTGTTTACTGTGGTAAACCAGTTCCGCTTTACTAGTAAAATAGGACCCAGTCACCAATGCTTGGGGTGAAAGTCCTCTAAAATGGGCAACATGTAGATCAACGATTGACTAAACTTGACTTCATCTCCATGTTGTGTCACGATTAGCCATGGTGCATAAATATGTGACGTTAACCACCAACAAACAAACAAACATTTTTCTGTCTCAAACGGTGCAAGGCGCAGTGGGAATTTCAAGGTTCTGCATCCCACGTTTCTACACCCATCACCGTCAAAACACTTCGATAAGTCATTGTATAACTTTCAACCTCACATATCATCATCGAAGTGAAACAGTGACAATCCTGCTGGTGAACAAACACCCCTGACACTTATATCGTCATGAAAATCGACTTTCTATAAAGTTATCTGCCTTGAAATTACTGGACATGCGAGGAAAATCCAATTTAGAAGCAAGTAATTGTTGAGAAAGCACCTATATCCTATGATATCGGTAGATAATAAAGCCAACTTTCCTTTTGTTACTTTTAATAAACGAAAACAACAGACACCACTTGGAGGTGTCTGTTGTTTTCGATTATTAAAAATAACAAAAAGAAAACTTGGCTTTTTAATGGTAAGCGAATTAGAAGCAACTAGTTCACAGATAATCTGCCATCAGTAGCTACTTTTTGGAGGACAATTAGAGAGAGAAAAAATTGAATGGCGTTTTTTGTGTGAATAGTACTGGGCGGATATGGTCGTTACCTTAGGTAAAGTGTTAATTGAATACTGACCCGTTGCTAGGGCTTTTAAGATGAAACAAAACTCATCACACAGGAGTGGTTCCGTGTGAGACTTCAGCTCTTCACCCAAGTCAAGTCACAGTACAGATGGCATCATACATTTTTTATCCAGAGTGGCTTAAACTGCACCTTTTCCTTAGAATCACATTTCATAACCCCCATTGCTTCGAGCTCGAACAGAGGACTCCAATGATGAGTTTTCAAGTTAAGCTATCATTTTACGATAAAATGACAAAAAAAATGAAATTTGCTTTGTATCTATATGGTTAATTATGTCGATTAGGAACTTATGAAGAAAACTCCACAAAAGTGAAGACGAATTTATTCGACGATGGTGTAATATGGCAGGTGATCTGACATTGAGGGACCGGAAAATAGTGAGTAGGGAGAGGGATAAAATCGGAACAGTTGCTTCTATTCAAGTCTCGCCTGTCTAAACAGACAGACGGCACATGACACGAAACACCTGCTGTACCATACGTGTTGAGCAGTATCTGATGTTCAGTACATTCACTTTTGTTTTACAAGACTAAGAGTCAAAGTGGGAAAAAATAGTTTTATAAATTTAGAGATCTTTAACCCTTCACCCAACGAATCATGATTCCGCCCACGTTATTTTTAAATGCACGATTATAAATCGGCATTCGCCCGCGTTACTGTTTATATAGTAACGAGGGCGGATGCACAGTTTATAATCATGCATCCGCCCGCGTTACTATATAAAACATATATAGTTTTTGAATTATATATATCTTATAAATATAGTTAACCCTTTACCCAATGCAGACGATGTCAAAATTTATTATTTTAAATATCATTTTTTCAAATTCTAAAAAAAATTTCAACAAAACCATATCATGTGACCCCTCGAGGGGTCACATGATATGAGTTTGTTGAAATGTTTTGAAAAATAATATTTTTTTCAACTGCTGAATTTACATATTACGCGGGCGGATGCGGGCGATTCGTTGGGTAAAGGGTTAAAAAAGAGTAAGAAAAATTCCAAAAATTTCAAGAAAACCGTATTATGTCACTTCTCATTGAGGGGGTCACCTGATATGTTTTTGTTGAAATTCTTTGATTGATAGTTTTGAAAAATAGTAAATTTTGATATCGTGTGTGTTGGGTAAGGGATTTGAGGAATCAAAGTGCAAATCAAATATCAGTGTATCTTGAAACGATTTCTGAAGAAGATATTATTAGTTATCTCCGCCAACATGTCTGGTATATGGAGATTTAATACCTGTATGTTGTTTTTTAAACACAGAGCCGCAGGATATCTGATGATATTTGTGACTATTTTCAGGTATTTTGGTTCGATTTTTATACCGAGGCGAATTGATGCAAAAAGCTTTCATTTAAACCATATACCCCCGATGTTTCGCGTGCGCTTATACCCAAGATGTTGCCCGCTCTCACATACCTCCGATGTTGGGTGCACCCTTTGCCATGGCTATTTGTCCAAGGCATTCTGACCAATCAAAAAACAGAATTTATCGGGATATAGGGACAATTATTTTTTGTCAAGCCTAGCATAGCACAGTGATAATAGGTTCTTTTCAACTCTCACCAATGAAATGATTTTGGAATTCATTCGAATGTGTGACTTTTCTTTATATTATAAATTCAATGAACTTTGATAAACAAGACATGATTAATTTAATTTCTTAAGTGAACTACTATGTTTACGCGGTAAATACTAGTATTTGTCAGCATTATGAGCAAGCTGAGTAGAAAAGCTACTGTTCTCCAATACAATTCAGAATATTTCATCCAATAATAATTCATGCAGAGCTTATCCATAACATAACAATAAGCTGAACTAATGCTTTAACAACACTAAAAGTTCTTTCTCTAAATAACCCACAGCATGAAGTAGAAAAATATAAAAATACGACACACAAAAATTGTGCCCCGTCCTGTAAGACAAGTATACATGTATATTACATATCAAGAGCGGACTGAGCCAAGTCGATAAACAAGAAGTATTGTCGGCCTTTTCCTTATGGAATTTTCGCAGGGGCATGATGGCGTACTGCACGTTGATGGTGCACCTGTCTTCAAACCAATGCTAACTCTGCTTGTGTGAAATGAGTTCATTCATTGGGGTGTCTGGCAGTTGCTCGCCACTGCTCAGTAGTTCTCTCTGGGTACGCCTGCTTCCCCCATCCGTAAAACTGTCCGACAAGAGATGACCCTGGCTGTCGAAAGAGTCGTCAAACTCCATTAAATAAGAAATATGGAATTTTATCGCAAAATTGTGTTGTCATCAAGTAAATGTTTGTCAATTTTTCTTCTGGACGAGAGCTATCAACAGGTGGATAAGACCCACCGATATTTTTATTTTTAGAAATACTGTGGTAACTTTATAACAGAAGGAAAAATATCTAATCAGTGTCTAAGAATGTATCTAGAAGGAGATATACGGGGAACTTAGAAAGGACGAATTATCCATTGAATACACTCATCATGGAACGCCATTTGGAATGTCTGGGGAAGACTGTTTCTTCCAAGAAGCACATCTTTTTCCTCGCCATGAACGAAGAAACGCCACTCTAATTTTATTTCAAAATGTACCAAGCAGAGGCGAATGTGTTGCCTAGACTGGAAGCGATATATCGCCAACTACATCTGAATGATGATATATTTAACAATTATATTGGTGAGTCACCACATTGTAGTCATGTCTATCTGACAGATGCTTAGCACTATTTTTCTATATTGTATACGTTTTACAGCATACGGGACACTCGCCATGGACTGGTTATATAATCCACGCGTGGGCAGTGATGCCCACACATGCGTTTCCCCAAAAATCATAATCAGCAAAAGTTTACTTAATGAAGCACCGGGTTGTACCAGGTGCTTCATTAAATTTTGATGCTTATTCCAAAAACGTAGTGTTTGCAATGTAATATTATTGCCTCCGTGAAAATACTGCCCACCCCATGGAAAGGACAAGTCCACGGCGACCGTCCTGTATCTACGAGAAGTCTTATCGATCCCCTCAGATTTAAGTATCAGTACTGTGACTGTTGATATACTTTTCTGAGGTGACTGTAGCACGTCATTTTGAGTAAATACGTAATAGTTACCAACCTAGCTAGAGGTATTCGTAGATTTGAACCACCTGAGAGCATGCAGTGCAAGTGAACAAAACTTTTAGAGATGCCTTGATGTGTTCTGTTGTTCTGTGCCGAAACATAATTTTTATACCATCTTTTTATATCCAGGATTGGGAGGAGGGGGGGGGGGGGCTGTGGGTAGTTATCATGGTTCTCACTGTATGGTAAGAGCTGAGTTAATAAGCCTAAGTTGACCCTAACGAGCCATTAAATTAACGTTTTCAAGCAAGCGCTTAATATACGATTCTGGTAGCATCGAACCCAGAAGGAAATTATTAATCGCCCTGCCCCCACCCCTTCTTAAAATTTACCAAGTTCAGCATCCATTAAAACGTCTGATTATTTAGTTTCTTGTACTATATATGTGTGTACCGTTTCTTTTTCGTGTTTTTTCTCGAAGCAATTCACTGCACATATTGTCACAAAGCTGGTTGTCATTGTTTTATACACTCTGTATATTGTTTATTCTATGAGGAGAGAAAGGTTTTCAAAGTGGAATACACTTATTCCCCAATCGTGGCTTGCACCATAAATGGCAAATAAAATAGGTTTAAACTAATCTACCTTTGCGATGCAGAAAAAGTTCATGCATTCATCTTTCCTACAACTCATATTCGCTGAGTCCAGACTGTCACAACATTCACAGCGTGACATTCAGTGAATGTATTTTTACTTATATGCCACCCGGGAGACCGGTGGCTCAGTGATTAAGGCACTGGACTTCAAGCCGAAAGGTACGCGGTTCGACCCCCGCTAGGGGTAACTGCATTGTATCCTTGGGCAATGCACTTAATCCCGATTCCCCACGTGGGGGGGGGGGGGGGGTTGGGGGACGGTGGCGCCATGTACTAAGGCGTACTACACGTCGATGGTGCACTTGTCTTCAACCCTGCTTGTGTGGATTTAGTACGTTGGGGAGTCGGGCAGTTGTTCGAATCTGCTCAGTGGTTTTCTCTGGGTACTCTGGATTCAGCCACCCGTAAAACTGTCCGACACGTGGTGACTCTGGCTTTCAAAAGTGCCTTTAAACCCAAATAAACATAAACATATATGCCGACGCGAACCTTTAATATTCTGAATATTTAAAAAATATTTTCCTTCCAATTAAGTCATAGCTGCTGTAAGGCAGCCATGACTAGATTTGATGGAAAGTCCTTGAAAGTTCAATTCAAGAAATCACCTGTCAAAAAGTTAATTCAATATACAATGGTTGAAAATATCTACAACGAACACTGCATGCAAGAGCACGCTAAAGATACCGAAGCTGACAGCATGCGAATTTGATTTGAAGTAGTTTTTCGATTTGACGTAACAATTATCAAATCAATCATGGTACCTTCGGTCGAACCCACTCGTAAATTCAACACGTATACCCGCCCCGCTCAATTACGTAAAAACACCCCTGCAAAAGTCTGGCGATGTCTTGAATGGCAGTATACCTTAACATACTGAACTGATACTAGATGTGGTGATTTACGTTGATAAATAAACTAAAGTGTAATTGATCAGATCGTGACTGGACATTTTCGCTATTATCCATTGACAACTGGAGTTCAGTCCGCTCTGACGTATAATGTCACATCTATCCTAAAAGAACAGCTGTGTAGACAATGAAAACTATAAGGAAGATCAAAAACCAAATTCTATCCAGCACCATGACAAATTGTCGCCACTCCTCACAGTAATCCTCTTCCACTGCGGCGTTATTTCCCTTTCCTGCTTGACCTCTCATGATAGACAGAACTTCATCCATTTGGGACTCGAGCCGGCTGGAGGTTTGCGACCCCCCATGTTCTCCTCCTGTTCCTGCTATCTGCTTTGGCGATTCTTCATGTTTCAGGACACAACAAACTGAGTTCAACCCAGTGAGGAAGATCTGAAACGATTGATTTATGAATGCTTGCAGATGAAAAAATAATTTAAACCCAATCCTACCGATAGCGATTATTTTTGCATATTTGATTGCGATGTTCTACACATTCTGACATATGCAGGATAACATTGTCATCTTATAAATTGTTAAAAAGATCTCAAGGACCTTTTTAATATTTGATTGCGATGTTCTACACATTCTGACATATGCAGGGTAACATTGTCATCTTATAAATTGTTAAAAAGATCCAAAGACCTTTTAAACAATTAATCAGATGACAGAGGTACAACTATGTTATATGACAGAATTCAGCGATGGTGAGAGTGGAGTATGGGGTAGTGGAATCAACAATCCAAGTTGGAGTTTGATCAGGGTTGGCGCCAAGTAGGGGCCAGGTGGCTACAACCCCGCACTGGTGAGGGTTAGCCACTCCCATTGGGAGAAATTGCATCCTTCATGCTTGTCGTGGAATACCCTAGCCCTCGCGTCGGAGAGCACAGGTTCCGTACTCTACCCGATTAGTATTCTGTATTTAGACCCCTTTCAAATTAAATTAAATGGATGTGGCAGATCTTTTTTTTAAGAAAAATATCACCTTTAGCTGTCTTGTTACACACTTGCATTTTGTGACGATGCATTTCATTGTCGTAATAACGTCACTCCAATGAGCGACGACATAGACAGAACGGCATTAACGTTTGAGCTATTATGTATTTATTGCACGCCTACAGTTTACTGAAAAATTATTTATTTATTTATTTATTTATTTATTTATTTATTTATTTATTTATTGGTGTTTAAGGTCATATACTTTGCACAATGGCTAATCATGACCACTGGTGAAAAATTATTAATCGTTTTTGGTGGAGAGATAATATTGAACTCGAAGCCTTCATTATCCCACCGCGGAAATCGATCGAGTGCGGTAAAAATGACAGTTCAAACGCATTTGCTGTTCTGTATTTATTGCAAGCCTACAGTTTACTAAAAATATTAAAAACACAAATTATTGCCAAAAATAACCCAAACGTAAAAAACAAATAGTTAAGTAGTCCGCGCACGTGATACGTATTGTTCAAAGACAATACAAAAAATTATTCTTCGCTTCAGTTTTTGCAGAAAAAGCGTGTATTTTATGAAAATAATAGTACAGGCGTGCAATAAAATGCATTCTTACATGACTTTCTAACACGTAGGCCGGATTTCACGCTTAGTGTACCTGGCACATTTCCCAATGTCTGTATTATATCGAACAAAGTTGAATGCACGCAGCAATTGTGGTATAATACCTTTTAATCAACTTTCTGACATACAAGCAGCATATATATTTATTACTCATCCAATTAAAATTAAGGTTTGTTCCCAACACTCTAGAATGTGTGATAAAAATAAAGTTGTATCGCACACGTGTGGGAACCAGTCATATTTCTTGTTTTCTTTGTTTTAACGACGAGTAACGAGTTATGCAATGGAAACTACCCATTATTTAATAACGCCGCATTATGAGATAAACGTAACGCATTATTTAAAGAAATTACGTTACACATTATGAATAAAAAAACAAGCATATGTAATACATTTTAGCAAATATTCTAAATTATGAATTGTCAAATTAAGAAAAAAAATGAAGAGAGTTATCTTTTAATTACCGAACACACTGAGCCTGTTTTGTTTGACAAGTGTTTGTGATTTGATTGGAATCCTTATCTGTTACTTTTCAAAATTAGTATCGCATAGCAAAGTAAGCAGGAAGCCACTCGATTCACTGGTAGTAAATTCACAACGATTAGACCTCATTCTAACACTTTCGGGTATGAGAACTGCAACCACTCTCTTCGAAATGAGACGATAAAGATATTTTGTGCACTACAGTAAATTTAAGCCATTCTAAAGCAGAGTCGCACTGGTCGTATGCTCCACCGGGAAAATTCCCGGTGGGCCCCTTATTGGGTTCCCCCCTGGGGCTCCCAAAATTGATTCATCCTAACACCCGTTGATGTGTGAAATATCCTGA
This sequence comes from Pictodentalium vernedei, assembly GCA_031216915.1. Classification (NCBI taxonomy): domain Eukaryota; kingdom Metazoa; phylum Mollusca; class Scaphopoda; order Dentaliida; family Dentaliidae; genus Pictodentalium; species Pictodentalium vernedei. The sequence goes on from CM062289.1 coordinate 241,270,308, forward strand.
AAATGACTAAAAGGCGAAATGGATCTGATTACACAGACTGCCGGTATATCGAAATGTTCTCTATGTGGGCAGTCGATATACAAGCAGTCTAGTCGGCCATTGATCACTTAGATGAAAGGAAATAACGTTCCTTCAGTTTCAAAAATCAATATTTTCTCAGATTGGGTCTTCCCGATGGGCCTCCGGTGGAACCATTTTTGCTGAATGATCGATGAAGATGATATAAAAATGCTATCGAAATCTCCTCTGTGTGGACTGCCATTGATGGCTCAGATGCAAAGAAGCCGCGTTCGTTTAGTTTGAAAAATCAAGGTCTGGGCCCTTTTGGTGCATTTCCTGGTGACTTTTTTTGGCCCAGTACGTCCCTCTTCTGAAGCTACTTTTGGTAACATTGGTGGCATGCCACATACTCTTATGTCAATATTCTTACAGTAAGACAAGTATATAATATATTACCAACTAATGTAGATGTTTTACTCAAGGAAACATTTTAACCTCAGATGGCACGTGTGTGCGAGAACAACACGAAGTGATACCGCTTCTGATCCCTGGATGGAGATGCCAAACAATACAGAAGGCCTCCTCAACTCTATGGCATTACACCTCTCACCGTGTTCAACTCTGCGAACGTAAGTAGAACGTAAGAACATTTTCACCCTTATCTCATGTCGTCATAGATGCTCTAGGTTCAATAGGTATATAGTTCTGAATCTGGAATACCGTATGACCACCGTCTGTAGACTCGATAGCTATAGGAATCTGAGGCGCGATGTGCATTGGCAGCATCGACTATTATACTAACAGAAACAGGGGTTGTCGTAATAGCTAGCAGTGACACAAAAAATGTAGTGCTGAACGAACTCGTAATTAGTGTATCACAGTGTAGGAGCAGTGGGTTAAGTTAGAAGCAAAGCAGTTGTGGTAGAAGACAACACTTGTGGAATTTAGAAGTCAGTAGTGCCCGGTTATGATAACTAGTGGTAGTCAATAGTAATAAAGTTATAGAATGCTGTAGACGTCGTAGTTGGTTGGGGAGCCAACAAGAGCTAGAGAAGACTAGAAAGTAAAGCTATTTTAGTTAGTAGTTTTATCTACTCTACTGGAGTACTCCGGTACAATGAAGAACAAGTAATAGTAGATACGAAGAGCAGACAAAGATACAAAATAGAAACAAAATATTGATTTTGTAAAACGATGATCATGTTTTTTCTTTACCAGATTTCATTCTGGAAGAATCAAACATTCCCACTTCATCAAATTATAAAAGCACACTAGCAGAATGTTATAGTACAAGGCTTTAGGTGGACGAATAGTACCAACGGAAGTTTTCTTGGGTTGAAAATAGACCAAAATAGGCGCAGACTGTAACTATTATACTGCTATAGTTACCCATAACACAACGCGTCAACCAAATAATACATCCCGTTAACATAGCTCGAGATAGTGTTGTTGTTATTGGCCATTATTTCACAGTCCTACTAACAGTGAATGCCGACACTAGCCACAAATGACGTCCAATGGATGACATTGACAAGTTCCTTTACAAACGTTTCGTTAAATTAATGAGCTACTTATGATTTAAAATGAAGCTGTATGCATTCGCCAAGAACTAATTTTGCATTTTATTTATCTAAATAGGTTGGATATATACCAATAATACTGACAAGCGTACCAGTTTTTTCTGAAACATGACTTGTCTTGCAAGACGTGTAGTTGAACATTTCCGGTCTGAAACAAGCACGGCGGAAGTGATGCGGCCACGACTCTACCTCGTTCTGCGTTAACCGAGTTTTTTTAAGCGACCTTATGGAATGGCCGCAAGGCAAAGCTGATCCAACATTATGGCTGGTTTCTCAGTTCTGGAGTATCTCTGGTGGCTAGAAAATCAACACAGTTACGCCTTCACTCTTTCCTAAGAAATGGATTTACTTCGCAAACTGCGACCTCAAACACCACCCGTGAAATTCGATAAATACTTCAACGCTGTTATGGCCTAGAACCACTCTAGCACTTAACATGACCATATGGCCTTGAACCAGTCTAGCATTTAACAAAACTATATCATGTGATCCCTCATTGGAACGAGCTCAACGAACTCGTTGCAATGAGGGTCACGTGATATGATTTTGTTGAAATGTTTTGAAAAATATATTTTTTGTTAATTGCGCGGGCGGATGCGACCGATTCATTGGGTAAAGGGTTAATAAACCGCAAGGCCCGAGAATGGCATGTTATTACTATTATTTTCATGGATGGGCCCGAGAAAAGTCTCAAACATGGAAAGGAGTGGTGAGGAATGGTAATGATATTTGATGTTGAAGTATTCTAATTTGTCTTTCCCCGTTTGTGAAAGTCACGTGTAGAGCTGTGGTCTGTTGTTCCGAGCATTATGGAGTTTTACCGCCCTACTAAATTTTGTTAATATACTAGAGAATGCCCGCTAAAGTGGTAATAATACACAACAATACGGAAAGTATGATAAGCAATTATTTAATCCTACCTTCTTATGGGGCTACTGTATTAAATTATTACCGACCCCCCCCCCCCCCCCGGACCCCCATTCCCTGTGAATAAAAATCGATTCGCATATTTTGCTGTAAATATATTCTTTGATGCCGTACCATTCAGGAGCTCGGGTGTTGAAATGGAGACAAAAGTAATTTATACCATGTTTACCTATTCTACTATATATGACAAGCCTATGAGATAAATTTTAACTTTATACACCAACCGTGGTGAACACGCCAGCAATGGGATTTCAATAGTGAAAATTTACACCTGCAGTGGAACTTCATCCAACTTGACCTTTGGTGACATCGACCAGGCTGAATGCGAATTTGTCTAAATTTATCGCACGACGTCTCGCGAAGAGTGAAATGAAAGTGGTAATTATTTATTACGTTTTTAAACGAGTTTACCTCATAAGATGCCAAAAATTAACAAACATGTATTGCCTCATGTCAATAAAGCATACATAACTCGAAATATTATGTTATTATGTTAATTAAAATAAAAAGACCCTATTTCTTTTTCTATTTCGTTTCGGTGATAAAATTGACAGCGGAAGTACCGCCCACCGATGCTCATGTAAACAGATTCGCACGTATGTGCGTCTGCTGCTCAGTAAAAACGAGAAAAAGTAATAGCGACTCTTAATAATCTGACGATCATGGTATAAATAAAATATACCCAAAGTAGCTTAGGGTACCAACTGTTCACCACTCGTGGTGAAGTGGTGTTAACCGCACACCAAAAGCTCGCGGTTAACACCACCTTACCACGAGTGGTGAACATTTGGTACACCAAGCTACTATGGGTATATTCTATATATTCCAGTTGCAAATAAAATAAGATAAGTCAAATCTATTGATTAAGCGTTAGATTTGTAACCATTTTTCTACTACGAAATCGAAATCCAAACGGCTTTTGCTCGGTGTACCGATATGAAGAGCGATTATTGGGGATACTGTCGACGATAACCGCTAGACTTAATAAGGGGAAGCAGGGAAAGAAGGGGTCGCTTGATGAATATACCACAGTCATCAACACTGGGATATTACAAGAAGCTGACAGAAACTGACATGGAAAATATCAAGACTGGAGACAATGAACAACTGTTTTATCTTAAAAATTTCGTGTTCGAATGACAGTAAACTAGTTAAATAGATGAATTGTTCCACTGAATGAATGGAGAGCTGAAACAAATTCACTACCTTTCGGAAAGGTGCAGCAAGCCGCCCATGTCTTCCGCCACGGTTATACATCAAGAGATGGAACACAGATATAATCAGGCCGACTGACACAACTCCAATGGTAACAATGTAGTGTTTGACTGAAATGGAAATAAAAAAGCCATGCTTAAATTTTAATTCAGCTATTTCTGATACATATATATTACCACCATTATGATTATATACAAAATGTTGTTGCCGAGTCGAACTTTTGTTTCTAAGGTCATATCTCGACGAGTCGGGATACAGCCTTAGAAACAAGAACGAGACTCTGATACAACATTTTGTATATAATCATAATGGCGATGCTAGATTTATCTAATAATTCTCAAATAAAATAACCTGATTAATACTTTACCTAACGAATCGGCCGCATCCCCAGCGTAATTTACAAATTGAGCATTTAAAGAAACATTATTTTTTTTTAAAATGTCAACAAAACCATATCAGATGACCCATCATTGCAACGAGCTCGTTGCATTTCAAGTATGATTTTATAGTGGATGAAAACAATGAATATTGTAAGATGCTGATGCCAAAAAGAAGCACTGTCAATAACAGTCATTCAGGAGTTTGTAAATATACAGAACCGCACATACGTTTGAATGGGTTAAGAATTATCGCACGAGATTGGTTTAGCCCAGTATATTACCAGAGCAGAAGGCTCGAGTGATATCCCGCAACAAAGCAATCAAGTGCGATAATTCTTAACCCATTCAGACATATGTGCGTTTCTGTATTTATCACACACCTCCCATGTAACAACCAGTCTACAAAAAAAACTGAACTGAAATCACTTTTCATCTGGATAATTGCTGCGTTTCCTTCGTTGCCAAAGATACATCACTGTTAAGTCGTAGGGTACGGTACCAACCCTAATTTGCTTTTTAATTTTTACAGCATTCAATCGGTCGGAAGCGCGGTGGCTCAGCGGTAGACTGTCCGATCCCCGTCCGTTGTGACCTTGGGCACGGCACTTTATCCGGGTTGCCTACATGGGGCACGATGACGCCGTGTACTAAGGCGTACTGCACGTCGATGGTGCACATGTCTTCAACCGCTGTAACCCTGCTTGAGCGGAGCTTGAACAGAGTTAGAATGCTGAGGAGCTGACAGTTGCTCGTCGATGCTCGGTGATTCTCTCCGGGTACTCCGGCTTCTCCCACCCGTAAAACTGTCACGGTCACGATTAGCCATTGTGCATAAGTATGTGACCTTAAACACCAATAAATAATAATAATAATAATTCAATCGGTCGAAACCAATTGACGCCGATCAGTGTCACGGTCACGATGATCGAACTTCAAATATTGACAAAACTGCAAGGAATAACACAACAAAAACTTTTAAATAGCTAATAAGTTTAGACACTCCATCATTATATGACCACTTGTGGAAAGTATTTGTCAAGGAACAAGCAGTCAGAATGTTATTTTTATTTTGTAGATTTTTTACTCGAATCTGATTGTTTAAATATCCCGGGTAAACAAATCTAAATGAGGAACTTGGAATTTCCAAGCGATCTGGACTCCGGTGCATTCGACCAGTGATTTAGATAGGTTCCTTCTCCGTTTACGTCGGAAACGAAATCGAACGTGTTTTGTTTCACCACATGTGCGATACAACTTTATTTTTATCGTACAGGCAGAACAGTGGAAATCCCGTGTTTTACATTAATAGGTGAGGGAAAAAGACAAGTGATACGTTCGAACAGAAGCGAAATATGAAGAGTTTGGTGATAACGTTCGTCGTTGTCTCCCCATTTTGCTTCACATCCTATTTATTGTTTTGTGGATAAAGGTTACGTTAGGGGGGCATTAAACAGTTAGTAAAGAGAGAAAATACGTGGAAAATCACCAAATAGCAGACTGGGCAAAATGGGTGTAATTTTAGTTCATTTGCATTCTATACAATAAATAATATATCCCGAGAGCTACAGTTTTGTTTTTAACAATTTAAATATTTAAGACATTTACTTAAAAAAAAATAGTTTCTCTAGGCACTCATTCTCATTGTGGTGGGACCCAACATTGACAGAACCAACATCGGGCGGTTCCGTCTTTTTGTGGTGTACAGTATGTGGAGAGTGGATTGTAACAAAATCACCCACGGAGTGGAGTTATTGCCCAAAGTATCACATTCAAATTCTGTTCATATGGACCCCCCCCCCCCCCAAAAAAAAAAACAAAAAACACAAGCAATGGTTTAGCCAATGGACCTCCGGGTTTAACCCGGAGGTCCATTGGCTGGAACTTTGCTTGTGATTGCTATGCTTTGCAACAAATTTGCAATTATTGCTTGGGTGGAATCTCCACTTCGTGGGTGATATAGTGATAATATACTAATAACAATTTGATACATTTGTCAAACATGAAATAAAGTTTGAAAGTTTTGAAAATATGTTAATAATCCTGATGTAAATATCTTCCATGCTGGTGGGTTAACCCTTTGGACCCTGGTGGTATGTTCCATGTCAGTCCAACGGAAGCAATTGGAAGAGTCCATATTTATTATTTGGGGTTAGGCCAATTGATATTTTCAACGTGCAACCTTCGGAATGCACGTTGAAAATATTAATTGATCTACACCACAAATTTACCTTGTAGCCATCCTACTTAATGACATAATGACGTAGCCTGTGACCCGGTCGGAAAAAAACGACCCCTGATGTTCAAACAGGCCTGCAACCAGGGGAGAGGGGGGGGGGGGGGGGGGGTCCAGGGGGGGGGGCATATTCGCCCCCCCCCCTAGAAAAATTTCAGACACTGTTTTTCAATTTTCACCATTTTGATCCATTTTATCTACCAGTGAATTAACTCTGAGTTGTCAATATACACCTGTAATTACGTTGAATGCAATCCCATGACTGAGTCTATATTGTTATATTTGAGGTGTTTATTCAACACACAGATTATACACAACTATGACAATACGAAACATTATCTAATTACCGGAAGAGATTATCTGTCTTCAATAGCAGGTTAAATTTCAAGTGATGAGTGATTACTGGTAATTGAAAGTAGGAGAAATGCTCTCGCAAACAGAGGCTTTCCATGGGACAAAGACAGGAAATTGCTCCTTTTAATGCCAAATTTTAAAATTTTTACACGCCGGGTGGAACCATGGTCGACCCGGGGCACATGTGCTCGGCAAAGAGTATCAAAATTAGTGGAATTTAGCGACTTTGAGGAGGTGGAGTGGGTGGGGGGAGGGGGGATAAAATGATTCTGAATGGTCCTTCAAAAGTTAATGGACAGATATAAAAAAAATTGCAAATAATGAATCTTGTTATTTGAGCAGAAAAAATAAAACTTTTTAGGGTATGTTGAAGCAGGAATTGATCCTTCAGAAGACAGGAAATTGCTCCTTTTAATGCCAAATTTTAAAATTTTTCCATGCCGGTGTGACAGGAATGATAGTCCGTAGGAACGTTAGTCCCTCTGGACTATTATTCCGCGGAATTATAGTCCTAGGTCTAACATTCCTAGGAATAGTAGTCCGCCGGACTACAATTCCTAGGAATGTTAGACCTTGGACTATAATTCCGCGGAATAATAGTCCAGAGGGACTAATTTTCCTACGGACTATCATTCCTGTCACACCGGCTCAAACTGTGGTCGACCCGGCGCACATGTGCTTGGCACGGTGTATACAAATTAGTGGAACTTAGTCACTATGGGGGGGGGGGGGGGGGGGGGGGGTCGTGAAATGATTCAGGATGGTAACTCAAAAGTTATTGGGCAGAAATAAAAAAAATCAAATAATGAATTTTGTTATTTGAGCAGAAAAAATAAAACTATTTGGGGTATGGTATGTTGATGTAGGAATTGATTCTTCGGAAGACAGGAAATTGCGCCTTTTAAAGCAAAATTTTTAATTTTTCCCATGCCGGGTCGATCCATGGTCGACCTGGTGCACATGTGCTTGGCACGGTGTGTTCAAATTAGTGGAATTTAGTCACTATGAGGGGGTGGGGGGGGGGGTGGGGGTGAAATGATTCAGGATGGTCAATTCAAAAGTTAGTGGACAGAAATAAAAAAAATTAAAATAATGAATCCTGTTATCTGAGCAGAAAAAATAAAATTTTCTGGGGTATGTTGAAGTAGGAATTGATCCTTCAGAAGACAGGAAATTGCTCCTTTTAATGCCAAATTTTAAAATTTTTCCATGCCGGGCCGAATCATGGTCGGCCCGGCGCACATGTGCTTAACAAGATGTATCCAAATTAGTGAACTTTAGTCACTTGGGGCGAGGAGCGGGGGGATAAAATGATTCTGGATGGAAAAATGATGGGATTATATCCAGGTTGGGGAGGTGCCTCCCCCACATGGCCCGCCGCCGCCGCCCCCCCCCCCCCCCCGATGTCCGACCCTGGTTGCAGGCCTGTCAAAAATTAATGGTAATCGTCATAGTTGTGTTTGTACGAAAAACCGTTTGATTGAAGTCCGAACTATATCTACCACAACTGCCTGTTTCTATTTCCATGTTTGTCTGCCACCCAAATAATTTCAAAATAAGAGAACAACAACGCTTTTACCCGTCCATCTTCACTGAAATTTGGGACATCGTAACGTTAACTTTCTTTACCACACAATTATATTCAGTGTCAAATTGATCTTTATCGATCTTATCGCTTTAGCCTTGTAATATGAAATCGGTACCACATGTCAACATTGTATCTGCAACACCAACATTCCCTCGTGGTTAGAATTGTCAGATTACCGAAATGAGACCCTTCTGCTTATGAAATTATAGATAGATGAAATCACTAACCGAAATAATCGTGGTTTTGTTCATTTGTTCACTTTCATTGACAATACATCAAATAAGCTATTGTTGTAAAATCAACCGGTTCTGATAACAATTCACTTTTCCCAGAAACGCACTAGAAGAGGACAATAGTTTCAAAACAAATTATGCTAAGTAAAACACAGGATGAACAAGCACACACTCTAAACCAAATCACATAAGTGGGTCGATACAATTTTTTTTAATGTTGGTCATCTAATATTGATGTTTGTTCCAGTCTTTGTTGCCATAGTTAACTTTATCATATGACTCGTCCGTTTTGTTCACTTTAAAACATTTGATATTTTGTTTTCATATTAATCAGTGATAAATAAAGCATTCCGTCAATTTCATTGGTCAATTTCAAAACTAGACAATTTGATTGGCTAAACAAAATAAAACTAGACCACATTTTTATAATTTGCATGATTAGAGTTGGGAGCTTTCATTGGTCAATTTCAAAACTGGACAATTTGATTGGCTGAACAAAATACATCTGGGTCACATTTGCATAATTTTAGTACGGAGAATTTACGTTATCTGTCCTATTTAGGGTGGGTTATATTGTATTAATCTTTTACCTACAAGAAAAACGCCATTCACCTTTTTTATACTTTCACTTTTTGCTTTCAAAACATAGGTTATGACCCCTCATTGGAACGAGCTCGACGAGCTCGTCCCAATGAGAGGTCATAACCTATGTTTTGGAAACAAAAATTGAAAATTTTTAGTTATACGAGGATGTTTTTTCCAAGTGCCTTCTGCAACTCAAATTAGGTGATGGGTTAAAAAGTCATACAAAGTGACTAATTTGTGCGTGTGTGTGTCATATGATAAATAGAATATGAAATGAGTGTTTTTCTCATATAATATTTATGAAACTGGTCCGAATTTTCCGTTTGGGCGAGCCAGAGGCTCGCCCAAACGGAAAATTCTTCGACTCGTTTCATAAATATTTTTTGAGAAAAACACACATTCCATATCCTCTATTTATTTAATTAAACACCAGAAATGACCCACATGATACCAAATGAATTTATTCAGGATAGTTTTTCCTTAGTTGATCAATGAAATCATTTTTGTGAATTTGCCGAGAATATATTAAACCATCTTCAACAGACTTTTGTGGTATAATCACTCCAAAATGTTCACGTTGTGCATTCTTCATTCACAAAGTCACTTGTGCCTCCATGTCCGTTGCTCCGAACTCTATGGAGTTTACCCCTGCTGCACTTTCTTCATAAAAACAAAACAAAACGACAACATTTGGGAATTGCAGATACCATGGATTGGAATTAGTGTTACTGCTCATTCTTCTCACGAATGAGAAAAAGATTTCTCCGAGTCTGTACTTGAAGGATAGCAAAATACAACCATTTAGTTATTTTAAAGTAGTAAGTTTATTGTCAAAATTTTGATCTCTTACTTACGCCATAGCAGACTTTCAGGCAGTGCTTTCAAACACACGACAACAGTTCTACACCAAATTTAAGGTTTTACATGTTCTATGTTTCTTTCCAAGCATTTTGGTATATAATTTACAGGGACTATTTCTTTCTGGCCATTTTTTGACTTCGGAGAAAATTTCCTTAACTTTGACCGAAGTAATTCAAATCATAGCTCTCGAATCTGTATTGGGACAAACTCTGCGATGTTGTTTAATTGAGAGGTAATGTGCTGAGAGATGGAATACAAAAATAACTAAAAAAAAAAAAAAAAAAAAAAAAAATAGATTTTTTGTGTATGGCGATGATGCATTTGGGCGATTTGTTAAGTAAAGATTAATCTAGTTTTTGAATTTGTTCGATGGAACGAGTGGCAGGTTCAACGTGCTTTAAAGAACAGCATACTGTATTATACTCAAATTTGTGAGAGACGAAAGAATCCCCCCCCCCCCCTTCCCAATCGGGTCCAAACCCAAGCTCCACGCCGTCATGAATTGGATTATCTTGTGTATTTGATGGCGAAATTATAATCGCGTCGTGGGACGAGTGACATATTCTACATGAAATGAGAAGCAGGAAAATACTGGAGTTGTATTAAAACGCGCGCAGAGTGTGTCCGTATGCCAATCGTCGGACACAATCAGCTCGCATTTTACGGACGCGATCGGCTTGCGGACACTTTTTGATTGGATTTTACGGACCTGTTCTGTCGAAAAAACACGTGCCCGAGAGTGAGGGAGGTATTCAAGTTTATTTTTTCCCCAAAGAAATTCTCAAAGCGAACATGGTATGATCTGGAAACAGTATCATCCGACATGGAATGAAGTTTGGGCGATTAATTACTCCCATACCATGATTTCCACATGGAACACCAATATTGCTAATGTCACATGGAACATGTATAAAACAGAAACATGAAAATATTGTTGGTGGTATTCCACTGTGAGGAATACAGCTATTACATACACACATTTTCCTGCCTCTGTTTCCATGTAAACATGCTGTGTTTGCACGTCTCTGCAATCATATTTCCATACGTAGGCACATAGGTCATCCAGTTGATGAAGCATGTGGATTGAGTATGAAGGAGGGGAGGTGTTCAACTGTTCCCTAAAGCTTTGGTCCACCCCTTTTTTTACTCCAAAGACGGGACTGGTGGGTCCAAAAGCTAGGTAGAAAATGCACGATCCTTTCATGTTCTCAATAAAGAATAAAAATTTCGAGTCTAACAATATTTATTAGTATTTGACCCCCCCCCCCCCCCCCGATGCTTTAAACTTATACTTGGAAGCACCATCTCCATCTTGAAGTGGCCAAAAATTCTAACATCCTTGAAGTAATTCCCAAAATTCCAAACTATGGCTACAATAAGAGAAATGACACCTTCGCGATTATATAGTTGCTTGGTAGGACTATTTAGACACCCTGCTCTGAAAACGGTCATTTTACAGCAGCATATATGTGAATTTTGAGCATGTTGAAGTGATGAAATATGAAACAAAAATCACATTTTCAAGATAATTCAAGATCAATGGTTGACATGACGTTGTGAATCAGTTGTTATATATATTGCAACTACTAAAAAATAAAGCTTGAACACACAGACAATATTGTTGTCTTAACCCGTATGTGCCAATGACCTCCCAAGTGACTTACCAAACATCAACATTTATAAGACTTATGGTATTGCAGATGCTTCGATTAAAGTGTCATCTACCTGAACACTTGACTAGAAGCAATTCTGGAGTTAAACATCTTTCTAGACGAATCTGTCCCACCAAAGTCAAAGAAACTGCTGTACCCGCCTTTGGACATCCAAGTGCTAAAATGATTTTGTAACTTAAATTCAGAGCAAGTACAGAGAGAATTACTTCAGAATCGGCAGAATCATTCCAAAACGCGAGAAAAGTTTCATTAAATGTTTTAAACACATTCTTTACAGTTTTGCTATTACCGAAGTTCTTTGTACACAATAAAATCAGCTGGCTTAAAAATCAACCCAAATCAACCCAATAGATTCATATTCACTCAACTCAGTTGATTTGGTTGATTATTAATCCAACCGATTTTTGAGCGTACTTTCATTACCAAACTAACAAAAAGGCTAAACTAATGCATCACGGTCCTCTTATCATGATAAAGACGTTAATCTTCACAGAAACTGTTACCTGAGTATGCATAAATCACCCTACCCCGTGCAAATTTATATCCTAATAATTCTCTAAAGTCAACATTGTCTATAACGCCCGAATTATGGGTTCGCTCGAAGCTATTGGTTTCCTGCTCTTTGGAAGTTCTTGAACATCCGCATTACAGTAGATGCAAAGAAACAATCACTGGGATCAATGGAAACACGAGAAACCACAAGCACGGTTTGGGATGATGGACCACCGGTTGATGGCTTCAGAGTGAATAAGCAGGCTGTATCCTTCATGAATATTTCTTATAGAGAATTTTGTGAATTAAATATTACCTATGTCCGGCACAGTTGAAAATCCCATGTTAATCGTTGTTTCCATACTTACTAATAACACAACGGCAGCAGTCAACAAGACTATACCTAAAACAGAAACAATGCAAGCATTGAAGCAATAAATGAAAGTGTTGTGAAAGAGTATTTATTGAAAGCAGAGGTATGTGAGGCACTGGCGTGTCCAACCCTAATTCAAAGCCGGAGATACGATGTTGTCTACAACAGTGAACCGACACCAGATGGGTCTGTGTAAGTTCTCTGTGGTTATTCAGAGAATATATTCCTTTATTTAATGAAAGGTTGGAAGGTGCTCTCAGCCCTTTCTCAACGCAGTATCATTATAACAGCACGCACGCCAGTAGTAGGTGACGATGACGCCCGTTAGTGGGTTAACTGATGATGATAATGGTGATGCTGACAGAAACCATTTGCGAGACAAACAGCGTTCTTCTTATTTTTCAATTTCGTCCGAAACAGGGTACACAAAGAACTAAGGTCGATCGCTGAGACTTGGTGGATTTATCTGGAGAACACTGATCTGGCTGCTATAAATGTGAACAAACTATAACCGTTGACCTTGGCATATTTAACTGGAAATTCAAACTTGAACAGCATACCCTAGGACCAACTTATGAGCCAAATATTATCAACATAGCTTCAAGGGCCCCTGTGGTTTTTTTGCGGACACACATCATTCAAATATGTGCGGACATACTTTATAAAACCAAACATGCACAGACAGTCATCGCTAATCACTTTTCAGTCGTCACACGCTTAATGTTAGCGCATTTGATACCCATCACGAATAGTAGACGATACTTGTAAACAAGTTTCGTGAACAACTAATTTTTGTCTAAAAAAACGGTGACGCGGTGGCTCAGTAGGTAGAGGTTCTGGCTGCAAGCCAAGAGGTCATCGGTTCATACGGCAACCGCGATGTGTCCTTGGGCAAGACACTTCATCCCCATTGCCCACATGGGGGCACGGTGGCGTTGTATACTAAGGCGTACTGCACGTCGATGGTGTACTTGTCTTCAACCAATGCTAACCCTGCTTATGTGAAGTTAGAATGTTGGGGAGCTGACAGTTGCTCGGCGTTGCCCGGCGGTTCTCTCAGGGTACTCCGACTTCCTTCACCCATAAAACTGTCGTGGTTATGATTAGCCATTGTGCAGAAATTTGTGACCTTAACCCTTTACCCAACGAATCGCCCGCATCCGCCCGCGTAATTTGCAAATTCAGCAGTTGAAAAAATATTTTTCAAAACATTTCAACAAAACCATCTCATGTGACCCCTCGTTGGAACGACCTCATCGAGCTCGTTCCAACTAGGGGGTCACATGATATGGTTTTGTTGAAATGTTTTGAAAAATTAAAAAAAAATGATATTTAAAATAATAAATTTTGATATCGTTTGCGTTGGGTAAAGGGTTTTAAACACCAATAACTAAATAAATAAATTGTCCAAAATGCTAACTCACTCGAAAGAACTCGTTGAAAACGTTCCAGTGAGTGGTTATATGTTATGCTTTTGAAGCAATAGATGAAAAAAATATAAAATGTGAAAGTAGAATTCTGTGAAAAGTCTTGTCCGGTTAAAGAACTGCGTTACGTAAAGGATTAATACACTGAAGATGTAGCTTTGCGAACACTTCTGTAACTCACATACACGTTAATAATATATTTAGTGACCCATGTGACATTCACACAGGGACATAGCTGGATGGTCGTAGTTCGGGGAGGAGAGACCCGTTTGAATTTTCAATTGTAACCCCCTCCTTATCAGCTGCCGAACATCCAACGTTTGAAAAAATCACCCCACCCCCTGGAATGAGAATTGTCCGACTGCTACCTGTAAAATGCCAAGTGCTGAAGAAATTCGAATGCACCCTTTTCTCTCAAAATGTCCTCTTTGTGGACAGCAACTGATCGCTCAGATTCAAGTAAGCAGTGCTCTTTTCGTTCGAAAAATCAAAATTTTCTGCGGGTCCGCGGTCCGCATGGTGCATTTCCCGATAACTTTTCTTGGCCCAGCCCGCCCTTGTTTGTTTGAAATATAAAACCCTTGGGTCTCGAGTTGGATATCGTCTCTTGAGTGCAACCAGGCATCATCTTTAATGCTTTGGCAATGAATGCACTTACGGGATGAAATGTTGACTACAGTTAGAAAGTCCCGTGAAATATGGTTGAAATATCACCAACAGTCTGTGAGAAGCGGCAACGGCTACAAATAACATGCCACGAAATCTACTACCATATCGCATGAAATTTCCAACTGTTCCTCGCACTTTCGCACTTTTCTTTTATGTTTTTATCTTTACCATTTACAGGGACGTCGCTAGAGAGTCTTGGTTCGGGGATTGATTGACAATATTTTATTTCCAAACAAACAGTTTAAAAAGTTCGGGATGCGCCCTCTCTGAATTTCCAAACTGCACTTCCCTCCCCCGGCTGGCGACCGTCCAACTTTTGATAAAATCATTTGCACCTCCATCGAAAGAGAGAATTTTCAACCTGTTACCTGTAAATTTCCAACCGCTGAAGAAGTTCGAATGCGATATTTCCCCTTGTGTTCGAAATGTATGACGTTTTGGAGTTAGAATTTAAAATCGTCCCTCTAGTGCAACAAGGCGACATCTACAATGCTTCGGCATTGCAGATGGCGCCTTGTTACACTTTTGAAAAATCACTAACCGTCTGTAACAAATGGTAACAGCTACAAATAAAATGTCATGAAATCTTCTACCATATGGCATGAAATTTTCAACTATTGATGGATTGAGGCTAAACTTCGTATTGGAATTTTTGGTCACAATTGGGGTGGGGATTGAGACAACCCTCTCCCCCACCAGTCGTCACGTCCCACATTGACATTTGATCTATTGACCGGTGAATGCAAACTGGTCAGAACATTTTGGGACCTACTCGCATACCGAATGTGGTCAGTCACTGTCGTTTTAACATTGTTAATGTGGAGGTATCATGCGAAACATCATCTAAATAAGCAACAAACAAACAAACAAACAAACGAAGTACACCGAACGCTAGTCAGTTACCTGCTTCTTATTGATTTGGATAATTTATGGGTTTGTTTGCATACATTTAAAAAAGTGAAGGTGCATCTTTGAGAAAATTTCCATAATTGCCATAAATGTGGAAATTCTGCATACTGACCGCGTAACATTGGCCGTTCATGCGTTACCCTGTAAATGCCAAATGTCTGCCAAGCATCACAAGCTTTGCTTTGGTGGTAGCTGATTATCCCATCATCCGCTGAAATCACATTCGTCACAGTTTGTATTCCCAGATCAAAAGTTAAAGTTACAAGTTCCCAAGGACCGCTAAGGAGTTCTTTTAGCGCTGTTTCTTTTACAAAACGATCTCCATTAACAGAATGTCCTTCCTTTGTTGTGTACCTTTTCCTTTTGTATACTTGAGGCCGCCATCTTGGGTTCTATGGTAGCACGTGGTTGTTATGTAACCCAAAGCTGCACAATAGGACAGGGGTATATTCGGAGGGTGTGTTCGATTGAATAGGAGTTGTCTCCTGGCTGGGGGCGCGGTGGCGTTGAGGTAACCGGTTCTCGTCAGCTCACCGAAGTTAAGCAACGTCGTGCCCGGTTAGTCCTTGGATGGGTGACCGTCTGAGTGATTGATTCGGACTCCCGCGCTGTGTCCTTGGGCAAGGTACTTAACCTCTATTGTCCACTTGGGGGAACGATGACGCTGTGTACTAAGGCGTACTGCACGTCGATGGTGTGCATGTCTTCAACCAATCTAGCCCTGCCTGTGCTGCGGTGTAGAGTTACAATTTTGGGGGGCTGGAAGCTGCTCGTCGTTGCTCGGTGGTTCTCTCCGCGTACTCCGGCTTCCTCCAACCGTAAAACAAAAAACAAAAAAACAAAAACAAACCGAGCGCTGTCAAACAAAGTATATTTAGTTTAATATCAAACTGCATAACGGCAAATATTTCCTGCTGGAAACTTTTTCCATTTTGACATCTGAGTGCAGAGGGTTAAGTGTTACACAAGAGGTAGACCATATTTATTTCTTGGTGTTTAAGGCTACATATTTCTGCACAATGGCTAGTCATGACAACGACAGTTTTACGGGTGGAGGAAGCCGGAGTACCCGGAAAGAACCACCGAGCAACGGCGAGCAACTGTCAGCTCCCCAACATACTAACTCCACACAAGCAGGATTAGCATTGGTTGAAGACAGGTGCACCATCGACGTGCAGTACAACTTAGTACACAGCGCCACCGTGCCTCCACGTGGGCAATGGGGGTGAAATGTCTAGCCCATGGACACAACGCGGTGGGGTTCGAACCAAGGATTTCTCGGCTTGCAGACTGCACCTCCATCTACAGGGCCACCGCGCCCCATCTAGATCATCTACCTGCCGTTCAAACATTAGACTGTTGTGGCCTTTCCGATTGTGATGGCTAATATCGAGAACAAAGCAGCGAGAGAGTAATAAGCAACAACAACAACTGCAGTAACATTTTCTTTTCAAAAAAGACTGATAGCAAAATTTTAAACTTACAAAGAGTGACTCTTTCTTTAGCATCTGGATGTATTAGGAAGTGGAATGGTACCAAAAGAGCAATGAAAACTGCCGGCACTAGAAAACCATAATACAACGATGATGACGCAACCCTCGATATTTGTAGGCGGAACGTGACATCTTGAAAGGGTTCTTTTGGACAACAATCGTAAACCATAGTGTTCAGCTTGGAAGAAACTCCTTCCAAAACCCAAGCAGGGTTTTCCTTGAGAAGTGAAGTATCGTAGCCTCTTCCGTCCTTCAGTTGGATGTTGACCGCCTTTGTACTGTATACCCAGGAACCAAACTTGAGGGTACACTCGTGCACGTCATTTGGATAATCTTCGAGGTTCATCGGGCAGCTCGCCACTATGTGAATTGGTGGAACCCAAATCACAAAACCAGTTTTTACAAACACCACCATCTGTGATTCGGTAATAACTGTTTTACTCGAATGACTGCAAATAAATTTTTGTGAAGATTATGTGTACAAAAACTTTAAAAAGAGAAAATTCAACCTATCTTATCGTTTAATTAAGTTTAATGTCAACGTGAATCGAATTTACCCTTTCCAATTTCTACATGGCAGGAATGAGAATTCAGTTAACCTTTTGAACTCGTAAGGCAGATTTTTAGGTCCAAGGCATAATTTCGTCCCATTTTTGTCTTATTAAAAGAAGTCTAAACATACAGGGCATAATGATAAAATATAACTGCAGTCTGCTGAACACTGCAGTTATTATTTTATCCTCCTTGTATTTTGATATTGGACTGACCCATCTCACTGTAAGTTTACACAAAGGCGATACCATTCCAGGAAACGAGGATCAAAAGGGTTAACCCAATACCTAACGTAACGGTCATAATGGGCGAGCGCTATACACAAAATCGCCATTCATTTCTTAATTTGTTTTTCAATTTTGTCTAAAAACATAGATTTTGAACCCTTATTGGAATGAGCTTGTTGAGTTCGTTCAAGTAAAGGGGTCATAAACAATGTTTTTTATGCGAAAGTGAAAATTTTTATTTATTCTAGAGTTTATTTCAGTTGCCGTGTGCTATTCGTTTGAGGTGGAAGGTTAAAACCCCTTTCACCACTTTTGACTGTGCAACTTTACAACTTTTTAAAGTTCAAAGAACTGGAAAGTATGTGAATATGTCACACACAAAATATGACGTTGCCTGTTTGCTAAACCCTTTTCTGTTTACAAAAATAAAATATTTATTAACCCTTTAGCCAACGAATCGGCCGCATCCGCCCGCATAATATGCAAATTCAGCAGTTGAAAAAATATTATTTTTAAAAAAATTTCAACAAAACCATATCATGTGACCCCTCGTTGGAACGAGCTCGTTCTAACGAGAGGTCAAATGATATGGTTTTGTTGAAATTTTTGGAAAAAAAATGAAAAAATGATTTTTAAAGTAATAAATTTTGATATCGTCTGCGTTGGGTAAAGGGTTAAAGAATCAAAACATGATGTAATGGTTGGAGTTTGAATCCCCACGTGGCAGTACAGTTTTTGTGGGTGTCAATCTTTTTAGGTTTTCCAGAAACCGTAAACGCGATGTCAAGTTAGTTTAAACAGTATTTATTCCCTGATAATTTCAATTACAATTTACAAAATATGTACATAATAAAAGCGTGGAACGGATCCGACAACAAGCTTGAGCTTATATAAGTCGTTTCCGTTTCTTTTTTCGTGGTCGTCCTACCTCCTGTAGCAACCTTACATGACCAACTTGTATACAAGAATGGCTTTAACATATAATTGCTGTAGGAAATCAGAAAGGTATGAAAAAAATGAAAATTTTAAATTCAATCAAAGTTGTTGAAGGAAGATGAGCTTCCTCCTGATCGCAATTGTCTTTATTTTTGAGTTGACACCGCTCCAGATGCCAAGAGGAAGGAAATCGCGTTAAGTTTGTAAGGCAAGTCTGCGAATGAAAGTTATTCCGAATCTGTAGTATACTATTAAAAAAAAGTAGGGGATATCCAAACTGGTGTTGATATTTTCGGAAAATGGTATTGGATAACCTACGCGTCATTGGACACATCAATATGTTACCAAATTTAGTGTGGATCATAAATGTCACCGGCCCACGAAAACTTCGTGCCGGTTTTTCGCACGAGCGCCGCGTTATGCGTTAATGTCTGTGGGGTACGTTTTGAAATTTTCATTTGTACTGGACGGGCTTTTTCGGAGGTCTCATCGTTCTTTTCTTGGTATAAACTAGTTCATCAATAGTTTCTGGTCGAAAGGTAACTCTTGAGGTATGCGAAGACTGACACGTGACGACCATTTACGTGCCGTTGGTATGTTGGAAGCTGGCAACAGACAGACTGCAGTGCCTCAATTTCTCAACGTTACTCAATAGGTGATTAGCAGGTTGTGATCACGCTACCGTCAGACAGGCAATGTTGATGACAGACGTCGGTCAGATCGTCCAAGAGCGACAACTGCTAACCAGGATCGTTTCATCCGAACCACAGCATTACGTAACCGCCATCAAAGTGCCCCAGAAATTGGACAGCAGCTGCACCGAGCGACAGATCTGCGAGTCAGTTGTCAGAATATCCGAAAGCGCCTACACAGCTGGAATTTGTACGCTCGACGACCTCGAATAATTCCACGTTTGACTGAATTGCTGTGGAGCACGACAGCGCTGGGACAATCGTCGGTGTAGCAACGTCATGTTTTCCTATGAATCGAGGTTCACTCTCGATTTCCACGGCAGGCGAAACAGAGTGTGGCGGCGGCGGCGGCGGAACGAACGATATGATGACATAACCGTTAGGCAGCACGGTCGTTTTGGTGGTGAATCGGTTATGACGTGGGGATGCATAACCATGACAAGCAGAACAGCATTACATGTCATTCACGGGCGTGTCACAGGGCAGTACTACCGTGACAACATGTTAGCAGCTCATGTGGTGCGCGACATCACGGCCGTCAATTTATTTTCCAAGATGACAATGCAAGAGCACACATTCGCGTTGTGGGCGTGCAATAAATAGAGAACAGCATACGCGTTCGAACTGTCATTTTTTATCGCACGAGATAATAATATCTCTCCGCCCAAATCGACGAAGGACGCTAAAAATGACAGTTCGAACGCGTATGCTGTTCTCTGTTTATTGCACGCCTACAGTTTACTTAAAAAATTATTAATCGATTTTGGCGGAGGGATAATACTGAACCCGAAGCCTTCGGCTTCTTGTTCAATATTATCCCCTCCACCGAAATCGACCGAGTGCGGTAAAAAATGCTTGTTCGAACGCGTATGTTGTTCTGTTATTGCACGCCTACAGTTTCTTAAAAAATATTAGAAACAAAAATTATTGCCAAACAATAACCCAAACGTAAAAAAAGAAATATTTAAATAGTCCGCGCACGTGATCCGTATTGTTCAAGGACAATACAAAAGAATTGTTCGCTTCGGGTCTTGCAGAAAAGACGTCTATTTTATGAAAATAAAAGCAAAGACGTGCAATAAAGTGGTATCTCTGACGATCTGGCTGAGAGATAAGTCGGTCTGAATAGCCGATACTTTTTATTTTCGGTGTTGGATTGGTTCTCATTCAGGTTACCATAAATTATTACTCTATGAGTTGGATTAGAATCTAGAGCGTCCCTATGTTTTTAGAAATAACATTCCAATTATTTATGTTTGGAGTTCGGTAAAAAAAAATCCAACGAGGTGTTTCGAGTCATTTGCTATCAGGAGTGGGGTTCTCCAGTCTCCCGTGCGCCTATAAGACCAAGCCAGAGTGAAGCAACAGGAAGAAGTTCCATTGGAGACTAACAAGAAGACTGTGATCAGATTGTTATCTCATGATGCAGGAAGCAGAGAGAAAAAGAACTGCAGAGACATTCGGCGAAGAAGATGACTTCGGCAATTGTGAACGGAATAAAAATGAATCGAATTGTATATACCCTCATGTTGTCTTTTTATCAGTTACACACCAGAAGTACCCGGATGAAGAAATCCAGCAAGTATTCTACAATAGTCCCCCTGATCGCAACAGTCTTCAGTCCACAGATACCGAGAAAAGTGGTAGAGTCGTATGTGGAATTACTCGATCGAGCAATTACTATATAGCTCATTTGCTCGATTAGATTTGAGTCGCAAGAGCATTTGCTCCCGGTGCAATTACTCTCATTGCTCTTTTGATCATTCCATGAAATCACAGCCCCGTTTCTCGGCACCCCACTTATAGAATCCCTTTAGAACCCCTTTTTTCTGAAATGAGTCGAAGAGTCGCAAGAGCATTTGCTCCTTGAGCAATTATGAGCAATTGCTCTGTAGCTCATTTGCACAGTGAGACTAGAGTCACAAGAACATTTGCTCATGGAGCCATTACTCTCATGGGTCTTTGGCTGATTTGATGAAATCATCAACCCCGTTTCTCTGCACCCCACTTAAGAATCCTTTTTAGAATCCCTTTTTTCCGAAATGGGTAGAAGTTTACAAATGAAAGTAATAATAGTTACCCGAGGATCTTCTAGTTGAGTTTGTCAAGTCTTATGAAGAGGGCAAGACAGGTCACAAGTACTTCTTTCTTTGTTTATTTGGGTTTATCATTACTTTCAACAACCAGGATAACAGCGTGTCGGAAGTGTTACTGCTACGGATGGAGAAAGCCGGGGTACTCAGAGGGAACTACTGAGTTGCGGCGAGCAACTGTCAGACTTTCCAACTTACTACCCGTCAAAGGGAGGGTTAGCAGCGGTCGAAGGTAAGGGCACAATGGTCGTGTAGTACGCCTCGTACATAGTTCCACCGTGCCCTATGTGGGCAATCGAGATTTACCCATCGTAACAGCCAAAACCGGCCAGCGCTCTTCACAAAATACACCATTCAATTTTCATTATTTTTTCATTTTTGTCTCAAAAACATGGCTTATAATCGTTCATTGGAATGCGATCATTCCAATGAGGGGTCATAAGCTATGTTTTTGACGCAAAAATTAAAAAAAAAAATTATTCAAGAATTTTATTTGCAAGTCTGTCCTTAGTGTTAAGTAAAGGATTTAGTGTTTTGCCCAAGGATACGCTGCAGATGGCGCGGATCAGAATCGAACCGCCGATGTTTCAATTTAAAATCCAATGCTCTAACAATAAGTCATTTGGCTCCTTTGCAGTTACTGTAAATATGCGCAAAATGTTGGCCAGTATTTCGGCTTTAGCGATGAAGTTGGATATATAGCTGTGGTTCCAAGCGAAGCAAACTCCTTTTTGAAGACGGCGCAGGACTGTTAGATGTGCTTTAGGGGCAACTTTCTGGAAAACGGATGCATCATGTTTATGTGCAATGACAATGTGTTGAACAGAATATCATTTCCGAAGATTCTTTTGCTTTGATGAAATTGGCTGATCTTAAAATTGAAAAGTTTATTTGTTTGCAGTTCATGACTACTCGTTCGCCACATGGAGGCGTTAACAAGTGATATTGAAGCAGACGGTCGGCATATGAATGTCGATTATGTGGAGTGTTCAGCAAGAGTGCCCAACATCTTGCCTGAGGATGTCCTGGCTTTTCGCAGACCCTATATTTGAAGTGTAGCGACAATAGGCACAGTATTATCATTATCGTTTTCATCATGCAATGGTTTAGACACAGAGACCCTCTAACGGTATGAATCTGAGCACGTGCTCGACGTCACGGAAAATTCGGATTTTAAACTGTTGTGAAATACGCTGTTCAACAGCCTTAGCAGTGGCGCACCTTCTCTTGAAGTCCTTAAGAGTAGTAAGTTTTGCAAACTTTTCTCGGGAGCGGGGGAGGGCTAGTATTAACTAGGACCCTTTGGTCGTAGTCTCCCCCCGGGGAAGTGGGAGTAGGGGGAACAAACGGAGGGTCATAGTTAGGATTAAGGGATGCTCCGAGACCCTACACAACAGCCGTCCAAATCTCACCCCACCCACCCCCCCCCCCAAAAAAAAGAAGAAAAGGGCAACCCCTATTATGGACTCCTGGCAACGCGCCTGAGCTGAAGGCAACTGACAACTAATAAGCCGGATCTTGCCCTGTTTGATCTCTCAGTGACGATTGTTTATATTATTGATTTTAGTGGATTCTTTGTGACATAAATGTCCAGGACAGGATTCAGAAGTATATACTTGGATATATGTGACAGATATATATTTATATGTTATATACAGTTCGTGTCTCTTACATGCAAACCATCCCGAATAAAATATATTGACTGTCCTCGATTTTAAAATATCTCGGTTGCAACCCGAGCATCAGGTAATCAGACTCTCCATTGCCTCGCTACATTGAGCTTGATGGCACTTAGTTTGTTAGGAAGTATTTGAAGTTATTTTGTTCCAATACAGATGATAGCATATATTGTACAATGGTCTATGCAGAAAGGGGAAGTGCTGGGGTGTCTATATAATTTACATAAGGTTATTGGCGGGTTCAAGTAGTCAGAGTTTTCCGGGAGCAGATCCATGTGCTGTTCACTATGTGGGCTTTGTGTAGTGGGGATGGGGGTCCTGGGCTAATGACGAGACTTCAGGTGGTAACTGAGGCGGTCACACGAAATGGTTTTGTTGAAACTTTTTGAAAGATAAAAAAAAATAATATTTAACGTAGTAAATATTGATATCGTCTGTGGCGGGTAAAGGGTTAAAATGCTTTAGATTCCGTTAGACTCCTCGGGAAAGTTTTTACTACTGCAGTTCAGTTACAGATTACTGCATGTGGTACATTTGCACTTTTGTACAGTAATTCGGATTTCCACGCGATTAAATACTTTGGCGTGAGAAAGAACTGGTTTGTTTATTTTTCTGATATTATGCTTCGTATTAAATGCAATTCTGACCAAGTGACAACACTAATTGCCAAACAACTTCCCGTGTCATATCCAATGTGAACTTACCAAGAGAGGGAACACGTACAGTTGATTAGGTATAGACGGTCAGAAATGTTACCTCTAATAGACATATCAAAAAAGCAAGCGGGTACTGGATTTTTCAGAAAAAAAATACTGGTATAAGCAAGTTTCGAGAGACTTTACCCAAGCAGCGTGTCCGCGCCGTGACTTTCTGTTGCATACGTTTTTCAGAACTGTTTTCAGTTTTAACAAATGCGTTGGGTGCGGGCGGTGGATGTGGAGATGGTGCCAAGGGAGCCTGTACACGCTGACAGGGAGCTAGAGTATTTCCCGACTAGCCCACAATACAGGATCAGGATTAAAAATTCCTCGATGAGGTATAATTTACTACGACTCTTAGCCTCATTTCAGAAAAAGTATTCTAGAAAGTCCTATATATGTGCTTTCGGTCTGATGATGGCCTCCTTCAGGGTAGACACAACAAGAAAAAACACGCAGGCGACGAAAAAATGAAATGTGGCTTTAACCGTTCCCGTAAGCCGAGTTCTGACTAAACGGGTGTGTAATACAACCCTATAAGAAAAGAAACAGGGGTAAAAACAGAAAGCAAAAGGTAAAAAAATACTGTTAGACAAATTCTGAAAAGTATTCTAGTAAGTCCCAACTCCCAGTAAAAACTGATATTAATATATCCTTCGAAAATTAAAAGGAACTGAAATTTTGAAATGTCAAGATACTTCCACGTATTGCATGAATGTATGATGATAACTGGATGATTATATATATATCTAAAATGCTGTTTGAGCTTTATTTAGACGAATATATATATTTGCCGACACGGACATCAGTGTCAAAAAGTGTGGAATGAAGAGATGTAAGACATGTTTGAACATTATTGAAGGTCCAGACATAAAATTTAAAAACGGTAAAACCTTCAAGATAAAGCAAGGAATGACTTGCACTACAAAAAATGTCATATATGCTATTATTTGTGACAAATGCAAAGATTTCTATATCGGCCAAACTAAAATTGAATTGCGGAAACGCATGACTTTGCATCGTCAGCAAACTAATAAAGGGGAGTATAGAATTCTTAAGGTCAACAAACATTTACATCAGTGTTCAGGAGGGAATTTCAAAGTGTTCCCACTATATAAATTATTCACCGATAATGATATATTGCGTGATGAGAAGGAATTATTTTTCATACACAGCCTACAGCCTGAACTGAACTCTTGTGCGTGATGTTTATCAATGTGGCTAGGTCGTAATTCGTCTTTGCCGTGGATTTACAGTCTTTACTAATTCAAATAACGGCCAATCTAATGCTTCTGACCAGTACTACTGCATTCCAAACGTAATGTAGTGGCGGTGGTCGAAGTATCAGATTGGTGTAGGTTGTGGTTCCCCGAGGGTGGGAGTGGGGGTGGGGGTGGGAGGTCCCCTAGCTTTATATTCCTTTAGTTTACATTCGACCGCATACTTCTCAGGCGCTACAATTAACGCGACTTGATTATTATTGTCTTAACTCTGAATAGTAAATAACTAACCCTTTCTAAGTCGTTGGAGATGGCTCCCTTTAGACAAGTAATTACTAATACCAGCGTACTTTCGGAAAGATTTTGCCGGTGTTCACTTGGGTGGGGGAGGATAAAGGGGGTTGGATATCCTTTAACAATGAGGATGCGTTTAAATTATGTAATGCAATGGCGATGGTTGAATGTGTTAGTTGATTGGGTGGGGCGGGGTGGGGGTGATGAGTTGTATAAAACTTACGTTTTCATTACAGTTTATATACCCTTGGCATTATAATGAAACGCTACTTTTTTATTATTATCTTGACATTGAAGGGTAGATAACTAACCCCTTTCAATCGCTTAGGATGGATCCCTTTATAATAGTGATTGGTAATACCATCGTGTTTTTAGTAAGATATTCTCGCTGTTCGCTTGGGGGAAAGGGATTCTATTGTTGACACCAAGCAGTACATTTAAGCTTGTATTGTTTTAAAGCATTAGGTTGGTGGTGGTGGGTGGGGGTGGGGTGGGAGTGGTGGAGATGAATTTGTTTTATGATTTTTCTTAAAAACCTGGCCGTATATTTAATTCCCTTTTAAATCGTTTTGGATGGCTCTCTTTATAATAGTAATTACCAACACCTGCTTGCCTTTTATAAGGCTTTTGTCGGTGTTCACTTGGGAGAGGAAACTTCCTTTGTTGATACTGAGGATGAGTTTAAGTAATGTAATATAATGGGGATTAATGTAAGCATTAGTTTGGTGTTTGTGTGTGTGTGTGTGGGGGGGGGGGGGGGGGGGGGTGAGTTGAATGACCAGCTCATTTAGTATTATTAATTTGTTCATCCTTATAATTCCCATTTTAATTCTTTATCTAATCGTACTATTTTTCCTTACAACAGGAGTGGCGACAACGGGACACATTATGGGTACGGAGTCCCCCCCCCCACCCCCCCCCCCCCCCCGGTGGGGTCTGGAGGGGGGCATACCACCGCGTTATATAATTATAGCATACCTACTGATAACTTGAATTTATTTATCGGAAGATCATGCTCGCCTCAGTTTGCGTCGCATAAGTTATCTGTTATAGAACGCTTGCACCGGGTCCGACTCGACTCCACGTAGTACTGAGTAAAGAATCTCGTGGTGTCGAGCTGGAGTCTGAGTAAGGCGCTCAAAGCCATAAATTTAAATTATGTAGAAATATTGGTATCGTGAAGATAATAAGGAAACATTCGTGAAAAAACACATATATTCAGAGTCCATAGACTTTAATTCTAGTATGAAGGCAACATCATTATTTTATATGTTATGTTTCATAGAAATAACACGATCGGCACAGTGAGTCTTTGTGTATAGACCCCTACTTACCCAACCTTTTCTTACATGAACAATGACGCTTGCCCCGAGTCCGGCTCGACTCCGCGGGAATGATAAACACTCTCGAGGGTTCGAGTTGGAGTCGGAGTGAGGAGTTCATTCCCAAACATTATGCAGAAATATGGGTATTATCAACATACAAATATACAGAGATTTGGCGTGGGAAGGATATGTGGGGAAACAAATATACCGGGTATTTTCAGAGCCCACAACCTTTTTTAATTTAATTTCTAGGATAAAGGAAACCGCATTATTTTTTATATATTATGTTAATTTATACTAGTGATTAGGAATACCAGCGTGTTTTCATCAAGATATTCTCGATGTTCGCTTGGGAGAAAGGGATTTTACTGTTTACACCGAGCAGCACTTTGAAGCCTGTATTGTTTAAAAGTATTAGGTTTGGGGGGGGGGGGGGGGGGGGGGGGGATATGAATTTGTTTTATGAGGTTTCTTAAAACCATGGTCGTATATACCTTTATTTTGAGACAAAATCAAATATTTCTATATCGGCCAAACTAAAATCTAATTGCGAAAACGCATTACATTGCATAAACAGCCAACTATATCAATTGTTCACATATAATTATATCTTACGTGACGAGAAGGAATTATTATTATTTTTTATACGCAGTCTACAGCCTTAATTTAACTCATGCACGTGATGTCGATCTATGTGGCTCGGCCGTTGTTCGTATCTCCCGTGAATTTACGGTTTGGGCTCATTCATGCAACGGTCATTTTAATGCTACTGGGTGGCGCTATTACAATCCAAACGTAATGTAATGCCTGTAGTTTAAAGCTTTAGATGGGTGGTGGTGGTAGTAGGGTGGGCACCCAAGGTTTTCAAATTTTGCGCTATATTATTATTTTTATAGTCTTAACTTTGGAGGGGGGGGGGGGGGGTATAGATAATTAATCCATTTTAAATCGTTTGGGATGGCTCTTTTTATAATAGTAATTACCTACACCTGCTTGTTTTTATAAGGCTTTTGTCCATGTTCACTTGGGGGGGGGGGGGGGGGGGGACTTCCTTTGTTGAGACTGAGGATGAGTTTAAGTAATGTAATATAATGGGGATGATTGTAAGCATTAGTTTGGTGTAGGGGGTGACGGGAGGGGGGTGGGTGGGTTGGATGACCAGCTCATTAAGAATTATTTATTTGTTCATCCTTATAATTCCTATTTTAATTCTTTATCTAATCGTACAATTTTTCCTTATTACAGGAGTGGCGTCAACGGGACACATAATGGCTACGGATTCCCGGGGGGGGGGGGGGGATTAAACCACGGAGTTACAAAAGTATAGTCTCTCTACGGATAACTTGACTTTATTTATCTGAATATCATGCTTGACTCCGTTTACGTCGGATTAGTTCTCTGTTCAAGAACGCTTGCATCGGACCCAGCTCGACACCAGGAGGTGTCGAGCTGGAGTCTGAGTAAGGCGCTCACAGCCATTAATTTAAATTATGCGGAAATATTGGTATCGTGAAAATAAATATAAATAGATGGTTAACATAGTAAAATTCGTGGAAAAACACATATATTCTGAGTTCATAAACTTTACTTCTAGTATAAAGGCCATATCATAGTATTATATGTTATGTTTCATAGAAATAACACGATTGGCACAGTGAGTCTTTGTGTATAGCCCCCTACTTACCCAACCTTTTCTTCTCCCTTAGCCAGAGAGTTACATGTACAGTGGCGCTTGCCCCGAGTCTGGCTCACTCCCCGAGAATGACAAACACTCTCGGGGGTTCGAGCTAGAGTCGGGGGTAAGGAGTTCATTCCCTTACATTATGCAGAAATATGGGTATTACCAACATAGTAATATATAGAGAGTTGGAGTGGGAAGCATCTGTGGGAAATAAATATACCGGGTTTTTTTCGGAGCCCACAACCTTTATAATTTAATTTCTAGGATAAAAGAAACATCATTATTTTATTTGTTATGTTAATTTCGTTATAATTTCTTTCGATAAAGGATCAACACGCCTCTGTTCAAATGTATGAAATAATTATTGCATATGCAGTTTCTGGAACAACGTCTCCAAAATCGATACACCACACCCAGTGGTTTACGTCATAACGTTATTTTGTAAATATTTGTATAACGTATTTTATAAAAATAAAAATGCCTGAAGATCCGCATACAGAGCGGTGAAAGCGCTAGCAGGAATATAGTCAGTGATGTCGTTGTATATATATATATATATATATATATATATATATATATATATATATATATATATATATATATATATATATATATATATATAACTTCGTCAAATCGCCGTCATGCTCGGAAGTTTACTTCCTTCTAAGCGGCATTCATTTTTGACTAATTCTTATTCCGTTACGTTAAGTGCCGTACCAATGTGTATCGCGTCATGGGAACGTAAAATTTAGCGTCAGATCGATTTATTATTTGGCAAGTAGCCGCCTAGCTCCTAATCACGAAACCGTCTATAAAATCGCCGATATATATCTTCCTTGGGTGGCAACAAGTAAGGATATACTATATATATTTATATATACGCTAAATTTTACGTTCCCATGACGCGATACACATTGGTACGGCACTTAACGTAACGGAATAAGAATTAGTCAAAAATGAATGCCGCTTAGAAGGAAGTAAACTTCCGAGCATGACGGCGATTTGACGAAGTTATATAAAATATTTGATGATATATTCCAACGATTACTAAAAGTGCTCTAAGCAGTCTGGTTCCATAGCCTCATCACCTTTCGTATTGCTTAGTGAACTGTACAAGCTGTGACCTTTTTCGGACAAACAGTCATGTTCCCTGCCTTTTGTGTTGTGTATCGCACTGTGCACGGTTTGCGCTCAGTCGCATCAGCATTCAAACCCTCTAATAATATCGACCTTTCCATCATGGACTGAACTGAGTTTCTAACTTCGACGAACCAGATAGGATTATACTAACGCCACATTAAGACTTATCAAGATAGGACAAACTCAGTGTGTGTCTAGATATGCCTACTACATTGGTAAATAGATTATATGTGGATATGCAAATATATAGATACGTATATATATGTCTTAGTGTCTGTGAATTTTGAAGCATCCCCTCGCCCTCCATTCTCCCCCACTGCGATTTACCGACCTCTCTCTTCCACTTCACATACTCGATCGCTGTGTCACTCTTTCCCTTATCTTCCTTCTGCCACCTCTGTCACGCTTCTTCTCATCCTCCTTTCTCCACCCCCCTCTCTCTCTCTCTTTCATTGTCCCTCCCGTTTGCCCTACCTGTCTCCACCCCTCTCCCTCTCATTGACAGGACTTTCTTTGCAAACAAATACCAGTTAAAGTGAACTTCTAAATTTGTCTGGTTAAATGCATTTTTCAAAATTTTTCAATGCACCGGCCGCCTTGTTCCCTGCTCTGTCCACCTCTAACATGGCTTCCTGACAGCAGTTATGATAGAGGTGGACACTACCGACAAGCCAAACATATGACACGAGCTCCTCATTGTAGCAGCCAACGTCCACAGAAAATACTTAATATTTATAATATTTAGTTATTGTCATGTCTCTCACTCCCCTCCCCCTTTCTCTTTCATTCTATCTCCATATCTCTGTCAATTGTATTTCACATTTATACGCTCAGCGCACACATCTCCGTGATCTCTAGAGACAGACATCGTGTTACTCCTATTGACTGTCTTAATGCGCTAGCTAATAAAAGATATACCTATCTTTCCTCCGCCCGCTCTCAGCAAACTTCATCTAGATTGGTCACATACATCCTCTGTGATCCTTTGTCTGCAACAACAGTGCTTGTTGCCATATTCTTGTTCGTGTGCTACCTTCTTTTAAACATGTTTGCAGATTGTTCTAGCAGATCACGCTCAGATGCTATAGCATTATTACTATTATTGTTATTATTATTATTTCCTAAATGAATATACCCGTTACTATTGTGTTATATCTAGCTAAAAAGTTCAGGCAGAATGGCGGGTGACATCTCAATTGATCAGATACAGACCAATGAAAACTTCAACTTTGTACATACCTATAACAGATTAATCGAAGACACATCAACTGAGGAAATCGATTGTACTCTAAGTACACTCGACTGTAAATATTACATGCAAATGAATTTTGTAACAATTTTGTAACAATCTGGTTAAAATATAATGCAGTTAGCATTTTGTAGTAACTGTAGAAGTCTCAGTGCGCACTGGGACTCTCTAACATACTTGATCAGTAGCCTCAAAGAACTGAAAATATATTTGACATGATTAGCCTAACCGAAGTTTGGAAACTTAATGAAAACATATCTGATACTCTTCCTGGCTACCAGAACTTACTAAGCAATATTCGTGCCGATGGTGGTAGGGGTGGTGTGGGTCTTTTTTTATAAAAGAAAGGATTACATATATAATTCGGAAAGATTTATCCATATTTATACCCCACGCATGTGAAACACTGTTCATTGAGATACACAATAAACATAAATGAAACGTAATATTAAGCGTGATAATAGACCTAATACCACACCCCATGCCGACATAGAACGATTCGTATCTATCATTAACGAAACTACTGACCAAATCAATCGTGAAAACTAGAGAAACAGAATTTACTGCACCCAGTAAATTTAAGTCTGTGTGAAAAGGGTTAAAGTATCAGGAATAAACTATACAGAAAAAGAATTTATGGAGGCTTATTTTCTGGAGTAAAATATTTGTTAAACAAATCAGAAATGATTTTTCGTTAACAGCATTTACAGGTATTAATACAGGCATCAGAACACTTTTTTATAAGAAACCAGAAAAGGCATATATGTAACCAGCATTTAAAAGTTTCAAAACAGGAATCAGAAATGGACATGTTTGGCTCTGCCCACTACTTTAAGTGATGAAATACATTCATAAACTTTAGAAATGCATTAAGGTGTAATAAAATGCATTTCCCAGTCATTCTGAATAATATGCACTTTATGACCTTGGTGACCTCTTTTAGGTAGACCATATATTGAACCTCAAGCAACTTTTAACTCAGTCGGTATAGTCCCATGTATACATTCATTTTAAAGTAATGGCTCCACCAACTACAGATCTGTCATTTTTGGGTGATGATAGCAAATATTTATTATGATTTAGAAGCCTCTAAGGTAATCAGCCTACTGTATCACACACAAGGCCTCAAACGAGCTGAAAAACATAGATGAGTGCAAACTGGTTGTTGGTAACCAGCATGCCAAAACGAATAGAGATAGGACGATTTGTATTTGAGTTATCGGGCCGATAAAGGGTGTATAGACTCTATATTGGAGATAGTGCTATAAAAACCTTGAAAGCCCCCAAGGGCTCGTTTAAAGGCCTATTCTTTACAGCATCTAGTGCTCTAAACAAGGCATACATAAAATGAGATGATGGAATCTTGAAGCATGGCATTTGTGTAAAGACCGGCAATATGGCAGGAAGCGTGCAAAAGGTTCTGAAGTATGATGTGGGCGGTGAAGTAAGAAGAGGGTTAAAGAATACCATTTAAATATTCCATTTCATTAATTCATAATTGTGAGAAGTGTTTTGAGAAAGCCACTTACCACTCGGCCCGAACCTTGTTGATCTGTTGATCTTGCGTTATGATTGAGAATGGAAAAAAGAAAATCAAAAATGCAATGAAAGGTAAAGGGTTATTTATTTAACTACAATTAATCAAGTGTTGTGAGATAGAGCTGTATAATAAACAAATTTTCTTGCCACTCAAATGGTTTCGTTCAACTTGATTTGGGATGGAATTTAATTCTGATCACATCAGCTGATAAGAGTAGATGTGTGTCAGCTATAGAAACTTCTCTCTAATTTGATTGTTTACATTATTCTCTTGTGTATACAAATATAAAACAGCTATTTCTTTATGATGCATTTCTGTTATAAAGAAATTAGGGGGTGTAAAAACTCTGTGACCCAATGGGACACACCCAAAGGTTCCCTAAAAATATAGCTGGGCCAGTACTTGTGACCAGTATGTCAAACAGCACAGGACAGACGATTTGTTTCTGAGTTATCGTCAAGACAAAAGGAAAGGGATAGAAAGTATGCATATGAGACATTATCACAAACTGTGCTTGAGATATTTGCCTGATCATTTTTATTGAAGTTTAACAGCACTTTCAACAGAGAGGTTGAAGTTCATCTCATATTGGACAGTTTTACAGGCGATGTCTGCCAGAGTACCTGAATAAATATGCCGAGCGCCGATCAGCAACTATCAAAATTCACAACATACTAACTACACCCAAGCAGGGTGAGCATTGGTCGATCTAAGTGCAGTACGCCTTAGTACACAATGTCGCTGTACCCCAGTGAGGGTAATCAGGACTGAGTGCCTCACCTAAGACAAGTCGCAGTTGCATTTGGTGGGGCACGTACCCTGGACCTTTCGATTTTAAAGTCCAATGCCGTAACCAGTGAGTCACTACTCTCCTGACTGAGCCATTGAACGGCATCTAGAGTCTTAAACGAGGCATACTGGAAATAAGAAGTTGGTTGGATCTCAAGACTGGCCTTTGTGTACAGAGTGGCAATGTGACAGACGTGTATAATACGTTTTACAGCTATGAGTTACATTAAATGAAAGCTTTCGGGCACATATTGAAGTATTGAGGGAGTTAAAATAACACCACTTGAATATTCCATTTCCTTCATTCATAATTGTGATAGGTATTTCAAGGAAGACACTCGCCATTCCACACAGGCACGCATCTACGGAGTGGGGGGGGGGGGGGGGGGGGTGGCGGGTGGTGTAGGTGCGGTTTAGGTATAGGAGCGGTGTCTCACCTCCCCAATATTTGATCAAAAATCAAGATAATTGGAAATTTGTCAGGCAAAATTCCAACAGTTGCAAATTCGAAGCATGGTTGTAACAGATTATTTTTCTGAATGTGGTTTTGCATTTCCATTTCCATTAAAATTCCAACCGACAACTCACACAGACAGAATTCTGATTGAACAACGCAAAATTTCTTCACTACCCAGTGGATTCTAGGTTTATTCCACAACCGTTGTCATGCTACTCATTTTGTTCTCTGCTATGTCTAACTTTACTCATATTAGTGAACGCAGTTAAAATATTGTAATAATAAAAAAAGGTCCTGGCTTCAAAACTGGAGAAGTTAGCCGAAGAAATCACGTATCATACAGGTGAAATTCTACAATGAAAGTGTCAGTGTCACTGTAGCTCAACTTGTTTAAGACATGTTCATGTATAGTATGTGACACAGCAATGACAAACATCTAGGTAATGACCTGATAACAAAGGTAGTTTTTTAGTCAAAATGCATGTGTGTACGTCAGAAATGCTTTAGGTGGTCAAAAATGTGATTTCCAGCAATTACGAAAAATGCACTTAATGACCCCTAGGTGACCTCCGTGACCTTGATCCATATTTTGAATCTCCATCGAGTGTCGACTGATTTGGTGTTGGTACCAGGTCTATACGTCATACCACGCCTGAGATATGGGCGTGACCCACTTTCAAAACACCCCTACAGACACCACTAATACCCCAGGAATCTGGAAAACATAGGTGGCCGAGAACTCGTGACTGTCTACCAGCATGCCAAAAATCAACGAGATAGGGCAATTCGTTTTCGAGTTATCTTGCGGACAAATAAGTGATGAGAAGAAGAAGAAGAAGAAGAAGAAGAAGAAGAAGAAGAAGAAGAAGTAGAAGAAGAAGAAGAAGAAGAAAAAAAAAAAAAAGAAAAAAAGAAAAAGAAAAAGAAACCGTGCAAAAACAATAGTCTGTGTGAAACTCCTTACAGGAGATTTTAATATTGACCTCCTTAAAATTTCCCAACATTCTCATACGAATAATTATGCAGATACAATGTTCAGCTATGAATTTCTGCCCACTATAACAAAACCAATTAGAACGGTGTCATTTGTGTGCAAAGCACACTAAGGTGTACCCCTGCATTTTCAATATATCACCGCGATGATCACAAATCAATTCACATTCTTTAGCGACAAAATGGCGCCACGGGCGCCACATGGGGCTGAATCAAAAATCCAAAACCTTTATGCACATCTAGAAACCCTACTTAAACATATGAACACAGTTTCAACGTTTCGAATTAACACCCCTCTGAGTCTTTCGCCGGAAACCGGTTCTCTAACGACAAAAGTAGTGCTACGGGCGCCACATGGGGCCGAACACAAAATCCAAAACCTTTATAATAATAATAATGATGAAGTTTATAGCCTCGATTCCACAATGTGCTCGCGGGCTTTACAATCGAGTATACGCGTGGTGTATAAATAAATAGACTCTGCGGCTAAAGCTGAATACATACAAAGAGAAAAATTAACAACTATCAACTATCAATCAACCAAGGTTAAGCTCAGTTTTATATACTTGCTTGAAGAGATGTGTCTTCAGAGCAGATTTAAACTGGTTGAGAGTTTGTGGCGTCTTCATATAGCCGGGAAGCGAATTCCAGAGCTTCGGACCGAAAACAGAAATAGTACGACCAGTGCATGATAGAAGGTTGCAAGATGTGTAAACTAAGTCATTGGAGAAACTGGACCTTAGGCAGGTTTGTGGGGAACAAGAAGATCAGTAAGGTATGAAGGACCAAGATAGTTGAGATATTTATTTATGATTAAAAGGATTTTAAAGTCAATCCTTTTCAGAACTGGGAGCCAGTGTAGATCTGCCAGTACCGAAGATGTATGGTTATATTTCCCGGTCTTGGTCAGAACTCGGGCTGCACAATTTTGGACAGCCTGTAACTTAACCAAAAGAGATTTGTTGCAATCAAGAAGCAGTGAATTTCAGTAGTCAAGACGACTCGGGACGAATGCATGGATGAGCATTTTCGTCGTATTTTCATCAATCACATCCCGTCCTCTGCTGATGTTTCTAATTTGAGAGTAAGACTGCCTGCATGTCTGTGTGACATGAACCTCCGCTGATAGGTTGCTGTCCATCATATAACCAAGATTGCGAACACTAGAAGACAATCAGAGTGAAATCCCCTCAAGCACCAAATTACGTCTCAATTACCTTAGAATTAAACGAGAGGTTCAACACAGGCCTACAGGTTTTTTACCACTTCGGCATCTAATCCTGTTTTCTTCAATAATGGGGAAACTAGACATGCACATCTAGAAACCCTAATGGAACATATAAACACACTTTCAACGTTTCAAATTAAAACCCCTAGGAGCCTTTTACAGGAAACCGATTCTCTAACAAAGTGGTGCTACAGGTGCCATATGGGGGCCGAAACAAAAATTTGAAACCTTTATGCGCATCTATAGATCGTAACGGAACATATGATGACACTTTCAACCTTTCGATTTAAATACCCTAGGAGTTTTTCGATGAAAACAGATTTTCTAACGATAAAAGTGGTTCCACTGAAACCGCCTGGGGCCAAATCAAAATTATGAAACCTTCATGCATATCTAGAGATGCTACCTGAACACCTTAGCATAGTTTAAATGTTTCGAATTAAATACCCCAGGAGCCTTTCGATGAAACCTGATTTTCTAACGATAAAAGTGGTTCCACTGGAACCACCTGGGGCCAAATCAAAATCCCGAAACCTTCATGCACATCTAGAGTTGCTACCTGAACACCTTAGCATAGTTAAACGTTTCGAATTAAATACCCCAGGAGCCTTTCGATGAAAACTAATTTTCCAATGATAAAAGTGATTCCACCGGAACCATTTGGGGCCAAATCAAAATTCCGAAACCTTCGTACACATCTAGAGATGTTACCTGAACACATTAGCATAGTTTAAATGTTTCGAATTAAATACCCTAGGAGCCTTTCGATGAAAACTAATTTTTCAATGATAAAAGTGGTTCCGCCGGAACCACTTGGGGCCATATTAAAATTCAGAAACCTTCATGTACATCTAGAGATGTTACCTGAACACCTTAACAAAGATTAAACGTTTCGAATTAAATAACACAGGAGCCTTTCGATGAAAAATAATTTTCCAACTATAAAAGTGATTCCACCGGAAGCACTTGGGGGCAAATCAAAATATCGAAACCTTCATGCATATCTAGTGATGCTACCCGAACACCTTAACACAGTTTAAAAGTTTCAAATTAAATACTCTAGGAGCCTTTCGATAAAAACATATTTTCTAACAATAAAAGTGGTTCCACTGAAAAAAAACAGGGGCCAAATCAAAATTATGAAACCTCCATACACATCTAGGGATGCTATCTAAACACTTTAGCATAGTTTAAAAGTTTCGAATTGAATACCCTAGGAGCCTTTCGATGAAAACTGATTTTCTAACGATAAAGGTGGTTCCACTGGAACCACCTGGGGCCAAATCCAAATTCCGACACCTTTATCCACACCTAGAAATGTTACCTGAACACCTTAGTATAGTTTTATTCCCTAGAAGCCTTTCGATGAAAACTGATTTCCTAACGATAAAAGTGGTTCATCTGGAACCATTTGGGGCCAAATCAAAATTCGGAAACTTTCATGCACATCTAGAGATGCTACCTGAACACAGCATAGTTTAAACGTTTCGAATTAAAAACCCCAGGAGCCTTTCGAAGAAAACTGATTTTCTAACAATAAAATTGGTTCCACGGGAACCACTTGGGGCCAAACCAAAATTCCGAAACCTTCATGCACATCTCGAGTTGCTACCTGAACACCTTAGCATAGTTAAAACGTTTCGAATTGAATACCGTAGGAGCGTTTCAAGGTGTGAGGTACGTACGAACGGACGGACGGACGTTCCGACGGACGGACGGACGGACGGACGGACGGACGGACGGACGGACGGACGGACGGACGGGCGGGCGGGCGGGCGGGCGGACGGACGGACGGACGTTCTATCGCAGTTGTACTTGTGAGGTGATTTTAATGTTAGGTGTGGGGAAAATTGCGTAACTCACAAGTGGGTTTTTCGCACCTCACAAGTTGAAAACAAGCCCACAAGTGGTTGGTGTACAAACGGTTTTATCCCCCCCCCCCCCAACCTCACAAGTAACGACTGTACATGGACGGTCACCTTGCAAGGCCATCTGCGGTGGCCCGGACGGACGGACACTCTTGTGCCAGACATACACAGAACGACACACGGGTGTGAATGGGTTAATCGATATGGCACGAGTGCCGTACCGATTAACCCATTTATACACGCGTGTCGTTCTGTGTTTATTACACGCCTTCACCTCTATAAAACAATTATTAGAAGGACACTTAGCAATTCATTTCACAACCATCAACAAAAAGAACATATTTTATCGCTAACCAAATTTGCGAGGCGAACCCGTGTTATTATTCGTTATTTTCCTCTCCTGAGTTCCAATGTGTTCTATGTGCCTACTGGCAGCCTACTGGCACATAGAACACATTGCAACTCAGGGGGCGACTTTTCGCTATCGCCAGCGATTCAGCTTGTAATTGTGGTGCACGATTTGCTGAAAATTTCAGTGAAATATCACTTCTTTATAAAAAACAGTCCGTCAACGATTTCCGTGATGCACATATCTGCGGAACAGGTTTTCATTTTCTGCATAGTTTAGTGTGGCTGTAGATGGGGATTTCGTAGAACAGGCGTGTAATAAAACACGTTCTTCTGCCCAAGATCATTGACTTTATCGACATTCACAGTCGCGGGTCAATCCGACCAGCAGCGATATTCACCAGCCATCTGGGTGGAGCTTTGGATCATGAGGTATTTATTTATTTATTGGTGTTTAAGGTCACATACTTATGCACAATGGCTAATCGTGACCGTGACAGTTTTACGGGTGGAGGAAGCCGGAGTACCCGGAGAGAACCACCGAGCAACGACGAGCAGCTGTCAGCTCTCCAACATCGTAACTCTGAACTCTGCACCGCAGCACAGGCAGTGTTAGATTGGTTGAAGACATGCGCACCATCGACGTGCAGTACGCCTCAGTACACAGCGTCATCGTGCCCCCCATGTAGGCAATCGGGGTGAAGTGTCTTGCCCAAGGACACAACGCGGTTGCCGCAGGTGGGATTCGAACCGAGGACCTCTCGGCTTGCAGCCTGCACCTCTACCAACTGAGCCACCGCGCCCCCTGGTTCATGAGGATCGATAAATCATGAGGATCGATAAATGTCTCTAGTTGCCATATACAGTATGGCCGCCGTGGACTGGTCGCTTTCCATCGGTGGGTATAAGCTATGTTCTTCTGGCAAAAATTAAATTGTTTTCGTTATTCGTTTTTTGCTTAGATAAAGCGCGAAAGAAATGTGAAGGAGACAAACGTTAATCATTTATCAAACACGAATGGCTGATGGACATTCAAACAAAATTCGTGAATAACTGATGTTTTCATTTTTTTTGCGTCACAAACAACTTATAATTTTTCGCTGGAACGCGCCCAACGAGCTCGTTCCAGTGAGAACTCATAAGCTAGGTTTTTGAGACAAAAAATGAAAAAAATAACGAAAATTTAATGTTGATTTTTGTGAATAGCGCTGGCCAGTTTCGGCTGTGACGTTGGGTAAAAAATTAAACAGATAAAGGAACATGACTCACTCGTCTCCTAGCAGTTGACGTCCGTAAACGGAACGATTTGAATACAATTTGGTTACAATCCGTGTAAAATTAACTAAAAACTCAACTCCGTTTTTAAAAACTCAGCTCCATTTTTAAAGACTCAACTTCGTTTTTCTCCATTTGCTCTCGCCAAAGATAACACGATGGCTGAATAAACTGTACCAATAACTATAAGGTCACACAAAGTAAATTAATTGATGCTCAGGCATGCAAATCAGCGAGGGAGAGGGTTTTTTTATTTTTTTATTTTTTTTATGTTTCTTTGACAAAAAGTGAGCAAACACGGAAAAAAAAGAAAGTGCATATTTATACAAATCCATTTTTAATTTGAAAAATAAAACTTTCCTCTAAAAACACTCTATAGGTTCTGTAATTCAAAGGCTTTATATTTTTCGACGCCAATCATATTATCTTTGAAATAAGAGTATTTAATCTATGGAGATTTGCGTCATTACAATTTATGGGAGACAGGCAATTTATGGGAGATTGTAACAAGGCAAAAATATTGCAGACGAAACTAAATAAATATTCATCAATCAAAATATGTAAAAACGATTCGGGTCTCCCTGAGTTTGTACCAATACTGCAAGACAATGAAAGGTAATAAAAATGTCCAAATGAGGGGGGGGGGGGGGGTCAAATTAAATGGGGGATTGCCTGAGAATTAAAAAAAAACTTTTTTTAACCTAATCAGCTGAATTTTCCAAAATAAATTATCCTCATGCAATTGCAGGCCTGGCATTCGTTAGGAGTGCAGGAGTGCTGCACACCTACTGCACGCCTAGAAAAAAATTGAGGAGTGCAATTTTTTGCACCCCTTGATTTTTTTGGAATGCCAGACCTGTTTAGGACTGCCTTTAAAATCTATTACTATTTCGTCCCCTGAGTTCCAATGTTTTCTCTGTGTCTATTGCACAGAGAACACATTGGAACTCAGGGGACGATTTGTCAAAGTTGCATCGCAATAATTCATGAACCATTCTATGTTTCATTTCGATACATTTTGAGTGTAGAAGACAGTCACATAAGAATTGTATGCAACATTTTGAATAATGAGAAGATGTGTGTGCCAATTTTTCCCCTGTGTAGCTGAATGTAGTACAATGTTTCAGTAACAATATTAATACTTTGAAGTGAATATAACCGAAATAGCATACCAGTTTTTGCATTTAAAATTTCAGGTGCAATTGCGCTCCCAAGGAATCTGAGGAGGGCAACTGTTTTGCACTCCTTGATTTTCTAGATTGCCAGGCCTGCAAATGCAGATAGTCACCAATAACCAACTCCTAATCAACACTTACTCGTTGATGAGAGTTATGTCCGGTTTCCAAATATTCATATCTTTTGGTACAGCAATTGCAGATGTGTTCATGGTATACTGATCATCGTCTACCATAAGTCGACTGTCCTTCCACTCCATCCATAACCAGCCATCGATATCTATGTA
The DNA here is from genome assembly GCA_031216915.1 of Pictodentalium vernedei. NCBI lineage: Eukaryota > Metazoa > Mollusca > Scaphopoda > Dentaliida > Dentaliidae > Pictodentalium > Pictodentalium vernedei. The sequence goes on from CM062289.1 coordinate 241,311,046, forward strand.
GCCTTGTCCTGGGTCCTGAACATATATAACATGATTATATCAAGGTAGTGACATGAATGAAATGTTACCGATCAGAGCTAAACAAATGAGCTAGACAAATCCTTTTTTCAGATTTTTAACTCTTTACCTGACACGAAAGTAGACGACACTTGCAAAAAGAAAAAAACTTGAATAACTTATTACTTTCGTTTTTTTGTCTCAAAAACATAAGTTATGACCTCTCATTGGAACGAGCTCGACGAGCTCGTTCCAATGAGGGGTCATAACCTATGTTTTTGAGACAAAAAATGAATGAAAAAATAATGAAAATTCATTCGCGATTTTTGAGAATAGCGCAGGCCGTTTTTGACCGTTACGTTGGGTAAACGGTTAAGGTCGGGTTAAGGGCATGGAAGTTTGAAGGACGCTAGCGACCGCTATACACGATGTTGAGTTATAGATTCTCCCAAAAGCCATTTTGTGCATATCCTGAGATCCAGAATAATTTTACCCACTGTTGAATAAGAGTTATGGAAAAAATTGGTATTTATGAGAATTTTCGATTATTGCTCTCCGTTCCTGTAGGAATGTATCTTTGAAGCTTTCTTTTATTAGAGAATCGAAGTATTTCAGACTTCTTACATTTTGGTCACCCCAAATGTAGCCCATACCCATGTTCTGCAGAAGTGAGGATGTAAACTCGATCCAGGGACCAGTATATAAACCTTCAGTTTGATATGAGTACAGGACTGAGTAAAGGGTGGCTGAAAGTTTACTTTCGTGACTGCATGTCATTTTGCTCAATAATTTAAAGAGCGTATTTTGATTTTAACACATATAGGAATTAACCCAAGTTCACCATATATAAAGTTATCAGTCTGTGTGAAACGCACAGACTATTGTTTTTGTATGGTTTCTTTTTCTTTTTTTTTTTTTTTTTTATTATTTTCCTTCTTCTTCTTCTTCTTCTTCTTCTTCTTCTTCTTCTTCTTCTTCTTCTTCTTCTTCTTCTTCTCTCTCTGCACGATAACTCGAAAACGAATCGTTCTGTCTCACTGATTTTTGACATACTGATAAACTGTCACAAGTTCTCGGCCACCTATGTTTTTCAGATTCCTGGGACATTAGTGGTGTCCGTGGGGGTGTTTTGAAAGTGGGTCACGCCTATATCTCAGGCGTGGTTTGTCGTATGGACCTGGGACCAACACCAAATGAGTCGATACTCGATGGAGATTCAATATATGGGTCAAGGTCACGGAGGTCACCAAGGGGTCATTAAGTGCATTTTTCATAATTGCTGGAAATCACATTTTTTGACTCACTAAAGCAATCCTGACGTCCATACATTCATTCTGTCGTAAAAAAAGTGGGCGTGGCCAAAATTTTTGAAAGTGGGTCACGCTCATAACTCAAGAACGATATGATGCATGGACTTGGGACTAACACCAAATGAGTCGACACTCGATGGAAGTTCAAAATATGGGTCAAGGTCACGGAGGTCACCTAGGGGTCAATGAGTGAATTTTTCAAAATCACTGGAAATCACATTTTTTGACCTCGTAAAGCATTCCCAAAGTCCATACATGAATTTTCTTATGTAAAAAAGTGGATGTGGCCAAAATTTTTGAAAGTGGGTCACGCTCATTACTCAAGAACGATATGATGCATGGACTTGGGACTAACACCAAATTCAGTCGACACTCGATGGAGGTTCAAAATATGGGTCAAGGTCACGGAGGTCACCTAGGGGTCAATGAGTGCATTTTTCAGAATCGCTGGAAATCACATTTTTTGACCTTCTAAAGCATTCTCAATGTCCATACATGAATTTGTTTATGTAACAAACTGGGTGTGGACAAAATTTTTGAAAGTTGGTCACGCTCATAACTCAAGAACGATATGATGCATGGACTTGGGACTAACACCAAATGAGTCGACGCTCGATGGAGGTTCAAAATATGTGTCAAGGTCACGGGAGTCACCGAGGGGTCAATGAGTGCATTTTTCAAAATCACTGGAAATCACATTTTTTGACCTCCTAAAGCATTCCCAAAGTCCATACATGAATTTTTTTATGTAAAAAAGTGGGTGTGGCCGAACGTTTTAGAAGTGGGTCACGCTCATATCTCAAGCATGGTTTGATGAATGAACCTGGAACTAACACCAAATGAGTCGAAACTCGATAGAGATTCAACATATGTGTCAAGGTCATGGAGGTCACCTAGAGGTCATTGAGTGCAATTTTCGGAATTGCTACAAATCACATTTTTTGACCCCCTAAAGCATTCCCGAGGTCCATACATGAATTTTTACGTAAAAAAAGTGGGCATGGCCAAAATTTTTGAAAGTGGGTCATGCTCATATCTCAAGCATGGTATGATGAATGGACCTGGAACTAAAGCCAAATGAGTCGAAACTCGGTAGAGATTCAAAATATGGATCAAGGTTATGGAGGTCACCTAGGGGTCATTGAGTGCATTTTTTGGAATGACTGAAAATCACATTTTTTGACACCCTACAGCATTCCCGAAGTCCATACATGAATTTTTACATAAAAAAGGGGGCATGGCCAAAAATTTTTTTGAAAGTGGGCTATGCTCATATCTCAAGCATGATATGACGAAAGGACCTGAAACGAACACCAAATGAGTCGACACTCAATAGAGGTTCAAAATATGGATCAAGGTCATGGGGTCACCTAGGGGTCATTGAGTGCATTTTTCAGAATTGATGGAAATCACATTTTCTGACCCTCCAAATACATTCCCGAAGTTCATACATGCATTTTTTACACGAAAAAAAGTGTGTGTGGGCAAAATTCTTGAGAGCAGGTCACACTCATATCTCAAGCATGGAATGACACAAAGACATGGGACCAACACCAAATGAGTGAACACTCCATAGAGGTTCACAATATGGTCAAGGTCACTGAGGTCGTCCAGGGATAACTGAAAGCATTTTTTTAATATTGCTGGAAATCAGATTTTTTGGACCCCTAATGCATTCTCTTGACCAAACCTTTTGAATGCTGTGCACATATATGACTTTTTTGGTTTCTTAGAAAAATTGTTCTGATTCCTTTATGAATATTTATAAATACTGTTTACAAAAATCACTTCCTGATTTGTTTAAAAATATGTTACTCCCGAAATAACCCTCCATAAATTCTCTTTCTATATAGTTTTTTCCCGTGAGATTTTTTAACCGTTTTCTTACAAGCTTGAATTTACTGGATGCAGTGAATTCTGTTTCTCTAGTTAGTCGGTGTGAAACACAGACTATTGTTTTTGTACGGTTTCTTTTTCTTCTTCTTCTTCTTCTTCTTCTTCTTCTTCTTCTTCTTCTTCTTCTTCTTCTTCTTCTTCTTCTTCTTCTTCTTCTTCTTTTTCTTCTTCTTCTTCTGTCTTCTGTCTTCTATGCATTTCCTTGTCCTCACTATAACTCGAAAACGAATCGTCCTATCTCTCTGATTTTTGGCATACTGGTGGACAGTCAAATGTTCTCGGCCACATGTTTTTCAGGTCGCTAGAGCCACTGAGTATGGCCTAATCGGCCACAGGGCTTTCACAGCCTCCAATTTTCTGATACAGTAAATTCTCCCCAAGCAATATGATGCTATGTTATTCACACTGGAGATAATGTAAACACCATTGGAGTCAGCTGTCAAGAAATGAAATATAATCTACTAACCTTGTTATGATGATGGGATGCAAGTTCCTGGAACTAAGTTGAGAGAAACCCTTTACCTTGCAAGGAAATAGATTATAAATTATTCAGTTCAATGCTTTTAACCCTCTCAAGATTTCAATGTGGATTGCTCATATTTTATTTCAGGCAGAATAAAGTTAACCCTTTCCATAAAACCGCACTGAATAATTGTAAAATTTGTTGAAACCTATCTTATTCAGTTCAATGCTTTTAACCCTCTCAAGACTTCAATGTGGATTGCACATAAGTAGGTGTGAAAGGCCGATTCAGTATCACTTGTACATGTACGTGTACAAGTACACGTACATGTACGTGTACTGCCATAGGGATTCAGTGTTAAATCGTGTACAAGTGTACAAAAATGTCGTTTTTTTATGGTGATACAGAATCGGCTATTTTTTTGAGGCTCACAGATCGCACTTTTAACGTTCAAACACCCATTGGCAAACGCGTAGATTCGACACATCACTCAAAAGTGAAAAAATGTACGAAATTTTAAGAAATTGTACATTAAAAAATTTTTCTCTATGTTCCCATCATGGATTAGACCATCGATCTATCGTTGGTGAACGCGAGCAAAAAACGTTTTGCTGATTCTGTATCAGCAGCAAAAAGTGGTTTGCCGATTCTGTATAAACTACATTCGCTAACGATTCTGTATAAACTACATTCGAACGTCAAAAGTGCGATCCGATCGGTGAAACCCATTTGCCGATTCTACATCAGGAAAAAATCAACCTCAAAACGTTTTCTCGACGTTTCCCAATGGTGAAAAGTGAGCGTAAAGCGCAGTTACTCATCGAGGATTTTTTAAAAATTGATTTGGGCCTCCGGTACATGGAAAAAAAAGGCGATTTGCCGGTTCTGTATCACCGACGTTCACGATCGCGTTTTGGACGGTCTAGGGTGCGATCTGATCAGCGAAAACCTGATTTGTCAATTCACCTCGCGAGTTTTGTGGGGCGAATAGTGATAGAATCGGTTTTGAGGAGAGGAAATAAAAAAGTGATTGATATATATAGGAGAGAAAAAAATATAAATAAATAGTTATTTAAAAAAATAAATATCGAATCGAATAGATAATAAAAATACGTAAATCATGAACGCTTCCCAGACTATTAGAGCAAGGTTTCTTTTAAACATGCTGATGAGAGCATACACAATCTGTGTGAACGAAGAACTACGTCCTCTCTTGTTAGAACGATGCGTCGGATGTCGGGATCATCTAGACTTCGATCACGAGGATCATTCGTGTCTGACGATGGAAAGGGAAGATATGGTCGTCAAGTATTTCGAACCAGCATTTGAATGCGTTTGAATCGATGAAGTGATCATGCTTTGGAGGAGATTAGTTTTCTGTAAGGATGGAGACAAGCCCACAGTTTCGGAAGAACTGAAATTGGCACGTAGAAGTCTGACTTTAGAAGACAAGGGATGCATCATGAAATTATTGCTGAAGGAAGCATACGTCTAAGTTTTCTCGTTGATATAAATAAGGGAGAATAGAAAATAAAAATAATACACACATAAAATTTTCTATCTAATATTAGAAAGAAAAAAAAACACAAAAATGAGAACCAGAAATAAATTGTATCCGATGTTAGATGACGACGAGGATGAGAAGCCGAATGGTGTTTTGCCAACGGCACGGTCGCTAGAAGAGAAAGAAAGAGGAGAGAGGTATCGCATCAATCAAATCAGTAGAATCCAATTGTATCTGACTCGAGAGAGAGAGATTCTCGCCATTCTCTCAAGAAGAAGTATTCGCGTTTCCTGAAATTTATCAACGCGGTCGACACGACACTCATCACGATTTCCATGGGTTTACACGCGGCCGGCATCGGATTGTTGTCGACCGCGGTCGGCATTCCGATCATGTTGACCATAGAAGGAGTGGCTCTCACCACCAGATTGTTTAACACGCTCGGAAACTTTTTGAGTAGGAAATTATATCTGAAGGCAAGGAAACACAAAAACATTCACGTCTTGGCCGACTCTAAGATCGACACGATATCCAAAATGATCTCGATGATGTTGAAAGACAGTAGGATATCGGATGGAGAATACTTCACGATATTGAGCGAGAAAACGAAATACGATGCCATGAAAGAAGCCATGAGAATCAAGACTCATCAGATCATCAAGGAAGAGATGAAGGATTCTCTCGTGGAAAAGGGGAGGAAAGAGGCCAGGGAGGAATTCAGTAAGATGATAGAACTCAAGAGCAGCGATTGAAAAAAAAAAAATATATAATAAGAACAGAAAAAAGAAATATTAAATTTATATATAAAATAGAAACGAAATTAAATTAAATAATTCTCAAAAAATGTATTGCATAAAGTGTAAGAGAGTTACCGAGACGAGTAATTCTCGAGAAGTACGAACTAAAAATGACAGACAGATGCTTCGCGGAATTTGTGACGTGTGTGGTTCGATCAAGACTCAATTCATCAATAAAAAGAACACGAGCAAAGGTAAAGGCATCGTGAATAAAATGATCAATAATCTATCTTTCGAAATGCATCTACCAGGTCACAGTTTCACAGGACCCGGACATCCTGACACAAAGACTCGCAACGACATCTGCGATAAAAACATGTTGGCGAAATTGAGAGGTACATCAAATCCGACCAGGAGAGAGAAGATAGAACGTTCGCTGGTCGGTAATCTGATCGGTGCGAAATGTCGATTTGGATGGGGCATTCAAAAAAAAAAGGCGCATCAGAAAAGAAGAAGAAACGATTATTGACGAGCGAATTGGCCGAGGAGTTACACAAACCCATCGTGCGTAAAATTTCGAAAGAGAAGGGTGTTTGTGAAGGATTTGGATGACATTTGGTCCGCCGACTTGGTCGACATGAGATCGTTTTCGAGGTCGAACGAGGGCATCAAATATCTATTGACGGTCATCGACGTTTTTTCCAAATACGGTTGGATCAGAGCTTTGAAGAATAAATCGGGACCTTGCATCACCGAGGCTCTGAAGAGCGTGTTCGACTCATCTTCTCGAAAAACGAATAAATTGTGGGTGGACAAGGGAAAGGAATTCTACAACAAGCACGTTCGTTGATTAGTTGACCTCTACTCGATCGAAAACGAGAAAGCCAGCATGGTGGAATGTTGGAATCGAACAATGAAGGAAAAGATGCACAGATACTTCACGGCAAATTCAACTAAGAAATACATATATGCTTTGAACGGTCTGGTCAAAGATTACAACAACACATGACACAGATCGATCAAGATGACTCCCGCGGAAGCTAGCGATCCTCGAAACGAAAAACGGGTCTACGCGAATCTATATCCTGAGAGATCTAAGATCAGGAAGAAGTCTAGAACGCCGAAATTTGCGGTCGGCGATCGAGTGAGAATCTACGCTTATAAGAAGCACTTCGAAAAGGGTTATACTCCTCGATAGACCTCGGAAACCTTCATGATAATCAAAATATTTCACACCGATCAGGTGACTTACGAAATCGAAGCTTTGGATGGAGAAGAGATCATCAGAAAGTTTTACGAACAACAATTGCAGAAGACGAAGTTTGATAAAGAAAACAAATTTTTTTTTTATTTACTCTCTTTAACATTTTCTTGTTTACATATATATATATAGGAGAGAAAAATAATAATAAAAAATAATTAAAACTATTTTTAGATAAAAAAGCAAGCTAATTAATAAACAAAAAACAAAAACCCTTCAAAAATCGCAAATATACTAGATATCGCACAAAGTATAGTGAAAGACGAAAGTCTTCAAGAATACGAGGTTCACAAATACGAACCGATAACCGGAACGAGTTTGAACAATGCGGGAGAGATAAGAATCAACGTTGAAACCCAAGATCCATTCGTCCATCCTAGCGAGAGTTACATAGTGGTGCAGGGCCATCTCACCAAGGAAGATGGGACTGACCACGCCGACGACGACACGGTTACTCTAGCCAATAATGGCATCACGCATCTATTCAGTAATATAAAATACTTGCTATCCGGACAAGAGATAGAATCTGTGTTTCATCCCGGTCAGGCCACCACGATGTTCGGACTCTTGACGTATCCGGATGATTTTTCGAAATCCAGAGGACTTAATCAGTTGTGGATGAAAGACACCATCGGCCCTGCTAGCGCCGGTGCCGTTGCGATATTCGACTACGTCATCAAGACGCCCAGACCTAAAGGAACGTTTTCGTTCAGAATACCTTTGAAACACATCTTCGGATTCGCAGACGATTACAAGATCATGTATGGATTCAAACACAATCTGACGTTGATTCGAAAAGGAAATGATGATGCAATAGTGAGATTCACTGCGACCGATGCAGGTAAGATAACTCTACACAAGATATCGTGGTTCGTTCCGCACGTGGAACCTTCGATCATGGAAAAAATGCGTCTCTACAAGATCATAGAATCCAAGAGTAAATTACCTGTGGGATTTAGAATGAGACAGTACGACACGACTAGCATTCCACTCTCCACCAATCACTTCGATTGGAGATTGACGGTGAAATCCGCTTCTGAGGGACCGCGTTTCATCGTGGTTGCATTTCATACTGATAGGGACGGGTCTCAGGAAAAGAATGCATCGCTGTTCGATCACTGCAATTTGAGAAACATTCAAGTGTTTCTGAATGCCACGAGATATCCAGCAATCGATTACAACGTGCCGTTCGACAAGAACGATTTCTGCAGACTGTACGGCGACGCCGCTGATTTTAGAAAGAAGTATCATGGTCTAGACGAATTGATGAGCAATCCCAACATATCTCCCGGCGAATACAAGTCAATGTATCCCATGTTCGTATTCAACATTAGTAAACAGAGTGAACGACTCAAGAGTAGCGTCTTAGACATTCAGATCAAGATGCAATTCGATAGGAACGTGCCGAGAAAAACCGAAGCCTTTGCCCTGATCCTGTCGGACAGAGAATTACAATTCGAATCGGATGGAAATAAGATGTCGATCATTCGATGAGAGACGTGTGTGAAAAAAATTAATAAATGTTAAAAATGAGGATGTAAGATTAATTAATAAAAAACAAAATCTCGAAAACAAAATGGATGTTTTTGACATGAAAACAACAAATCATCTGTTCACTTCAGATCACTACGACGTTAAAATAAATTGCTTGGAAAAATGGATTCAAATTGAACATGAAGAACGTAACACAAAAAAAGGATGGAATAATTGTGATTTTAACGAATATCGTTTAAAAGAAAAAGAAGAGTTTGATCTCATAAGATCTAACGAAGAAATTATAAAAAATACAATTTTAAAATGTCACAAATGTAAGAAACGTCAAATAAAAATCGAATCTCAACGAACTAGATCTGTTGATGAACCAACAACTGTATTCGCAAAGTGTATAAATTGTAATCATAAATGGATAGAAAAATAAAAAAGAGATGTAATTTTAATCATCATCATAAGTGACAAAATTCTTTTACTAAAGAAAAAAACATTTCAGAAATCGTATAATAATATATAATAATAAAAAGTTATCAAAAAAAAAAAAACCCAAAAAATAAAAGTAATGAGATCTAGAGAGATTGAACATCTTTCTAAATCTCATTATTTTTTTTTTGTTTTTAATAATCACTCATTATTTTTTAATTAATTATTTCCACACGTTCACTGTTTGTTCAAAGGATCTAGTTCGATCAGTAGAATCACCATGGAAGTGGCGGCTTCGGGATTATTGGTTTTTGTAACGAAATTAATCCTGTCTCCGGCATTCACTTTGAGAGGCGTGCCAAACGTGCTAACATTCGCGTGTTGATTTTCAGTCTTTTCAATGCTGTATCTCTTATCGCTCTCTACTCCATTCACCACGAGATTGACGACAGCTCTATTATTCAAATCCGTGGAAGCCAGTCCCATTCATATGATTTCACCTCCTAACGGCATGGGATATCCCACCCGACCATGTTGCGATCTGCTACCTCCGTTTCCGAAAGACCACTCGGTTTTTCCCTCCTCACATGGTGGTCAATTGTCTAGCGTATTTGACTCTTTCCACCACTGAAATCAGGGTGCAGGCATCCGTCATGTTCACGGGATCAGGTAGATTCGTGAGCGCGTGTCCACCCATGTCTAGTTTACCTTCCATGACATCGCCCTTTCTCCAGATTGAGTTGTCATTCACGTACTTCCTGCTGACTGCGCTGGAATCGAATTCGGGATCGTGATCGAGACCGAATAAATTGTGACCGTTCATGTTGATGCCACCCTCCATGGTTCCGCCAGATTGTTTGTTCAGGTAGAGATCATCCACTTGCGATTCTATGTATTCTTGTGATCATATCACGGCAGAATCTACATAGCCCTTGTTGACTGCGGTTGAGTCCGTATCCGCGTCGTCGACCTTCGACAGATTCAATATCTTGTTGAATCCCACATTCAGATCTGATTTCATTTCTCGTCTATCAGACTCTCTGTTCCAGATCTACGTAGTGTTTGGTCGCCACCTCCTTGGGATTCGTGGTAGTGGCCACGTTTGTTATCTTGTTAGAATTGGCATTCAATTCTGACTGCATCGTTTTCTGAACGTATCTACTTCTCAGATGTTCGCTGAATCGCGTGTGAGAGTCATCCGCGTATTTCTTGGTCGCAGCATCGGTGGAATCTATGGGATTCACGCCATTCACCAAACGTTTAGATTTCAGATCAAGATCATCGGTCATGTCTTTATACACGTAATTATCTAGCATGATTTGTTCAAAATCCACGTTCCCCCTGTCGACATATTTTTTAGTCGCAGCATCTGTGAGATCTATTGGCTCTGGAAGATTGTAGAGCTTCTTATCATTCATGTTCAAAGGTTCCTCTCGAGGTTTGTATCTCCGAACGTAACGTTTGTCCAAGTTGGCAACGACGTAACCATCACCGACTTTGAGCGTCTTCCTCTTCTTTTTGGGTTGACTTTCGTCATCACTTTTACCAAATTTATCGACTGGCATGTTGTTTTGAGGTTTTTGTTTTAAAATATATTTCAAACGCAGTTTATTAAAAAATGAATTATTTCACTTATTTTTATTTTTCGTTTTTATTCGATTAAAATTTTTTAAATAATTTTTTTACCTTTATATATACTATAAAAAAAATCTCTCTCTAATGTAAATCATTGAGAATGTCTTGAAACCGATCTCCTTCAGACCATCCCTTGAGAATGTAGAGACACAGGTGACTGCAAAACACTTGATCTGACGATTGCACTCGTTCCGTGTTGTAACGAACCATCGATTTGTTGAAATAGTTCTTTATTTCTTTTGGCGGCGAGATTCCATAAGCTGTCGAAATAATAATTCTTCTTCTTCCCGTTCTTGAACCATGCCACCCAGTGAGTGCCTTCACCCGATAAATCATCTAGATTTAAAATTCCGCATTCCGATTGTCGAGGTCTTCTCTTCGGCAAGGCATCTCTGGAAAACACGCCTAGAAAATCTTTGATTTTCAAATCCTTCGCCACATTCGACAGATTGATGTTGGATAGGGGTTCGTTAGGTAAGACAACACCTTCTATGGATATCTCTATTTTCTTATTCATAAATGTGTATATTTTTTTTAAAATTTATTTATTTTATTATAATTCACTAAAATGACGTTATTTTTTTTATATTTTTCTTTTTCTTTTTAAACTAACTCTCTCGATATCTCTATCGACTTCAATAATCTTGAATCCGTCTAATTCCTCTTGATTTTCTGGAATCCTATCATCCTTAATCATATCTGAAATCCTATCATCTAAAATTAGATCCAAAGTCCAATGTCCGAGTGCCAAAGTGCTTATTTTATCATCTAACATGAATCTCTTATCGTCGTCGGCCGTCAGCGAAATCTTGTTGACTATTTCGGTATACAAGTTGTGATTTTCGCTTCGAATCGATTTCATAGTCATATACACCAGACCACTTCCTAACAGACAATCTTTATACTCTTGGAAAGAGATGTTTTTCTTCACCACGCATGCTTTAACCCCTTTGCACTTCTTGATCTCTTCATCTTCTAGACGATAAGCATACAGTGTGGGTCTCAAGCCCACAAATTCGATGATTTGTTTACCGCTGCTCTCGTCCTTAAATTTACCCAACACCTTCTTGTTGTCGTTTGATTGAATGTTGGATGGGTGATCGATGGAATAATTGCTCGTGTCGAACCACGTGGCCACATCCGGAGATATATCTCGGTAGACATCTTTCGTCTCTATCTCGTAAACTAAACTGTCTGTGTCGGTGAACAGTAGTTTATCACCAAATTTTCGTTTGACGTAATCATAGTGAAACTTGTACATCAATCGCTTGCTGATATCTAAGATGATCGGTCTGAGATAATACGGTTTGTCGAACTTCAGGTGCATCTTATGCATGCGAACGGCCACTAGATTTTCGTCAAATATGGTTCGGTGTTTGTAATTGGGTTTCGCCACTAATTTTTTAGCTTTTTTCTCAGACGTGACGAGTCGAACGTCGGTTCTCTTCCTGATGTTTTCCATCGATTTACCGTACATGTAGTTGTTCATGAGTTTCAAGAAATCTTTTTTGAAATCATTCTCGGCTCGAATTCTGAGATTCGTTGTGAGATCGATGTATTTTTTCATCCAAGGCTCTTCGTCAAATCGAATGATGCGATGTATGTCAACTAATTTCATCCTGTGATCGACGTATTGTTTCAAATTCTCACTGTAGACGACGTACTTACGTTTGTTAAATAAATTGGGAATGAGTTTTCCCTCGTCTCCTTCGATTGGTTCCATTCGTTCGGGAGCCAGTGGATAATCGTTGTGTAGATCGTGTAATTCTTCTGGATAGTTCAAATCGACTTCTAAAATGCAAGGATAGTCTCTCCATTTTTGCATCTCTTCCGGTTCCGTCACCCATTCGAAATTTCCAATCGGTAAAGGACGACTCCTAGCCCAACCGTACAGATTATTAGCGTCCCAATACTGTATGTATTTATTCGATCGTTTCGAATCGAAACCTTCTTTCATGTAGGGATTGTTAGCTTCAGAATATCTGTGGGAGATCATCGAGACGCCACCTCTCGCAGCCCTTTCGAACATGAGCAACATGTCCACGTCGGATAATAATTCCAATTGGACTTCGGTGGTCTTCAACAGAGTGTCCCATGCCAGACCGGGTGCAGTGAAATACCAAGCCGGATCCAGATCGTAATTTCGACGACAGACGTCTCGAAAATTTTCGAACACGTCTGCCAAGTGCAGAACGTCAGTCTTCAGATAGAGATCATGATAATCTCTCATGGTTTTCATATCGAATGATTTCCACACGTTTTTGGCGTATTCGTAATTCTCATCGGAAATGTAGGATTCGTATAATTTCAAATAAAAATCTTCTTTCGAAGGTAGTGCGGTGTCGTCGAATCTCTTTAGATCATTCATGTAATCATAAGGATAGACTCCTTTCCTCAACATGACGTCTACTCGTTCTCCGAAATGTTTGCTTGTGATTTTAAATTTATCCTTGCTCATGTTATCGACTAATTTTTCCAGAGCGTTCAACATGAATTTGAAACTGTCGATGAAACATATGCCTCTACGAATGGATTTCGTTTTTTCTTCCAACGTTTCTCCATTGATTACTATTATCTTCTCCATGAGCTTCCATTTCGTGATGGAAATGTATCTTTCTTCGCTGTTCGCGATGCAATTTAATTCTTCATGGGAGGTGCCGAGATTTTTCACGAACAGATGACTGTCATAACCCAAGAGATTGTGAAATATCACCGGATAGAAAACGGCATCTCGATACTTCAAATTACACTTGCTGTGAGCCGGAACGCGATACAGACCTGTGTAATGATCATGGTCTCTGACTTTCTTATTTTCCTCTGAATTCTCGTCGAACGATTGTCTGCATATGTGACATTCGGTAGCTTTGTTATTTTCGTCCTGCTGTTCTCGCGTGATGATCATTTTCGCCGGAGTTTTGAATTTGTCGTATAACATTTGAATTTTCGATTCTAACTCTTCCATGAACCTTTGAGCCACGTCGTCGTCTTCGCAGTGTTCAGGTAGGTGAAGGGACCCATGTTGTGTTGCGAGTCGAAAGCGCATTTCACATAAATGCAATAGCCCCAAGGCATGTGTTTTTGATATCTTTCGACGTAACTTCGAAGAGTGTCGGGTTGGCAGGAACTCATTTTCATGGTGAACCATTCGAAATCGGCTTACACGACGAATGGTACTTTTAAACTTCTATTGCAATTTTTAAACTTCACGATGGTGTTGGGTTTGGGCATTTCGACGGTGACACCTTGATTTTCGTTGCAATATTCCTGATGTTTCGCTAATGATTTTTCGCTGCAAAACACGTTCATGCAGTTGCAACATAAACATATCTTATGTTCATGTTTATTATTTTGTCTCGATAGTAATCGGCTCGGATGTTTAACCCAACAATAATGATGATTGTCACCATTCGAAATCAATAATAAATTAATCATCTTTTCTCTTTCGAGATACGAAGTCTGTCTGACAGGATAGATCATTCGTTTTTCATCGTCGTATCCCAAGACGTTCACCTCTACGGTGGGATTTTGATCTTCAAAACGTTCGATGTGTTTTAACTGCGTTGGAAAAGTCACTCTGGTCCAATCGAGATTTTTAGAAGTCTCCTCGTAACGAGAAACTCTATTAGAGTTCATTTTGACAGGGTATAAAGCGGAGGTGACTGCCGATTTAAAACACTGATCATCTTTATTTCTCACTTTGACCATGGAGTGTTTTTTAGCTAAGAAATACGGTAATTCCACGTAGGAAGACCCTTTCAACGAATTGTTTTTAGTTATATGAATTTCCAGTTTCAACACCTCATCGAACGTCCAATTACTACCTTCATGTTGATAATTCGCGAGAGACGTCAACATCTTGTTTTTCATCTTTTCGAAAACATCTGATAAATCTGAACCTCGAAATACGGGTTCGACGTTAGATCTGAAATATGCATTTTTCACGATGCTCTCGCTGGACTTCACATCGATTTTATTCATCACGCAATGGAGTATCATCTTAATTTTTTGTCCCACGTTCATGTGTTCACAAAACAAATCCAATACTTTTTTCTTCACCCGTTCCATGAACAATTTCGGATCGACTTTCTTGAACGAGGGAACCACGTCGAAAGTTTTAAAAATGCCTTTGATCGCACTCTCCCATTCTACAGGCTTCGATTGGAATACTTCTGCGATGAGTCGTGCTATATATCCTTCTCCTTTCCCTTTGTCGATTGCTCGTCGAATTTCATTCAATATATCTCGTTTGTCTAGATTCTGAAGTGCTTCACTCGTTTTCGTTTTAGTTTTTTTTTTCTTTTGAAACTTGAACTTCTTCAACGGCTTTTCGTTTAGTCGTCTTCTCATTTTTCACAACTGATGCATTTTTTGACTGTTTAAGTTTATTCACTTCCGATCTTTCGATTTTTTCTTTCCATCATTTCGCAAACGATATTCCTGTATGACTTCAATTTTTGTTGATTTGCTTCTATGATTTCTGAAAAGTGGAATTTTTAATATTTTACAAATCTCGTTTAACTGAGGTATGGTTTTCTCATTTAAATTTTCCATTTTTTTATTTGTTTGCTTCATTTGTAAGAATATTTTTTTTTTCGAATTTTGTATTTAAATAATTTGTTAAAAAGTTTGTTTTTTTTACACTCTATATATATATGTATTAATTCCTTAAAAAAAAAAATTTTTGGATGAAATTAATCAATTTTTTTATGTTCCTTAACGTGAAAAAAATTGAATTAATACGAGAAAAAAGGATGTTAAAATTTAAACTTTTATTTATATATATATATATAAAGAGAAAAAACACTTTTACAAAAAAAATTTTTTTTGACATTAAAGAAAATTAAAATTAAAAAAAACTTTTTTTTATATATATATAAAAAGTAAAAAAACAAACAAACTTTTTAAACAAATTATTATTTAAATACAAAATTTAAAAATATACATTATTTGCAATAATTCATAAAACAAAAATCCAAATAATCGATCATGACAACAGCACCTAAAAGATGCGAATTGAAATTGAAACGAGTCGAAACATGTAAGAAATTCGGTTATAAAATCTATAGATTACAATGACACAACTCCATCGAATTGAATGAGGTCGAGACAAAGGGCTTAGAGCACAAACACGACAAATATAGCATGCCTTTGAAATTGGACGAAGCCACACTCGATTTGTTTTACGAGTATCAAAGTGATCTACACAAAATCGTCATCGCCAAAGATAGAGAATTCGACAAGGACGATTTGTCGTTGCCCTATGGAAGTTACATATATCCAAAAATCTCACTCGAACTCGTAAACAAATCGGGTGGTGAGAGCACGTTCACCGATGTAAAAAAACTCAAAAAAGTAAAGATAAACATTCAACACATTTTCGAAAAAGGAGAAGACACGAGCGTCAACATGCTAATAATGGACTTGGAAATATAAACAACAGAGGGATTGATTTTTAGTGAAGAAGAAGGAAAAAAAAAGTAATGAGATCTAGAGAGGTTGATCATCTCTAGATCTCAATACTTTTTTGTTTTTTTTTTTGTTTTTTTTGTTTTCCTCCTTCTTCTTCTTCACTATCGCCCATATATTTTATAATAACGTTTCCTTTTTTCTCAATTTTTTTTTTTCTTCTTTTCTTTTTTTGTGATATGTTACGTTTTTATAAGAACACATTTGTTTATCCGAATCATAATTATGAACGAATGTTGTGCATCTCTTGGTAACACTCACATCATTTCCATTCTCTTCAGAAGGTAGTGGTGACGGTGGAAAGCATCTCATTCTTTTCAATTTCAACCATCTATCCCGCTCTTTTTTCAGTTCTTTCCTAAGATATCCATCAATAGCGTCTAATTGTTTTTCCACATCTTTTTCCCACACTATCCTGCAATATTCATCATTATCGTCTAATCGTTTTTCCACATCTTTTTCGCATTCTATCTCACGATATTCATCATTATAGTCTTATTGTTTTTCCACCTTTTTATCCATTTTATATTATTTTTTATACTTTCTATGATTTATAGTTTATATAATTATATAATTTTTACATTATAATAACATACTCAAAATCGGTATATTCTTAAACGGCGAATTCTCACCAAACAACATACCCTTACCGAGTCGCTCAACGTTCTGTCCACTCTTCAGATAGAGACCGTTTCCACTCAAAGAGTTGCCACCTCTAATGGGTTCCAGATACAATCCTTCACCGCTGTCGTCTACATGGACACGACACACAGCTCCTCCCTTCTTCAAAAACAGTCCGCTGCCACCAATTAATTTCTCGACTGCCAAACTCGCGAGTCCTGAGAGAGCTCCCACGCCGAGAGTCTTTCCGAGAAATGGTAATGCTTTTGTAGGAAAGGGTAATGCTTTTGCGGCGATTTCTGCCAATAGCGGTAAGAAACCGCCTTTCATTCTCCAATTGTATCTCAACTGAGCGGGACTCAATCTCACCGTCAACCCTCTTCCATCACGAGTCGCTTTCTCCATCCTTTTGATTTGACTTCTGGTCCAGGCGATCGAATCCTGACCACCACTCATCAGATCTTTGTGAGTGATTTTGAATCTCACCGCCTCGCCTAGAGTTGTTAATGCTCTCTTAACCCTTTACCCAACATAACGGCCAAAACCGGCCAGCGCTATTCTCAAAAATCGCCAATTAATTTACAAAATATTTTCATTTTTTGTCTCAAAAACATAGGTTATGACCCCTTGTTGGAACGAGCTCGTTCCAATGAGGGGTCATAACCTATGTTTTTGAGACAAAAAATGAAAAAAATTAGTTATTCAAGAATTTTTTTTTTCAAGTGTCGTCTGCTTTTCATGTTAGGTAAAGGGTTAAGTTTCTTCCTCTGTCCTGCGGATATGTTCACGTTTTTAACCACGTATTGTGTCATACTTCTTTTTTTAAAATATATTTTGTTCAATTGTTTTTTTTGTTTTAATGATAATTATATATATATGAAATAATTTTTGTAACTTAATATTGTGTTTATTTTATTTTCTTATTTATATATATACACAATATTTTTTTTTTGCTTTTATATTTCTCTTATGTGAAATCGTATCGTCACCCTCTCTCCGCGAAGATCTAACAGTTCACCATTTTGATCCATCAACGTGGTTTTGAGACTATACAACATGTCTAAAATCACTGGTAGATAAACTAAATTTTGAGGTCGTTCCACGATCTTATAACCTGGCGACACGTTTGGAAAGAAGGAATAGATCGTCGGTTGAGCACTACCATTCACGTAGCTTCCAGCAATCATGTCCACGTTCACCAGAATGCTATTGACTGCGAGAATGTCGACCATATTTTCAGATGCTGCGTGGCCTCGATACATCTTTCGATCGAATGCCAGCATCTTGCCTATAGAATCGTCCATGTTGAAATCCACTCGAAAATTATCTTCCAAATCCAACATCGTCTGTAAGGTATTAGGGTTGGGAGTGAGTCTGATCTTGTTGCTTCCCTTTCCATCCATCTTCATTCGCGTCTGAATGTAATTGTTCAAATCGTCTATGTCGTAACTTCCTTTGGGAATTCGAATCTCCAACCAATCCACTCCGTCAGAATACTTGAACAAGTTATTCTTTTCGCTGATGTTGGGAAAGGAATAATAAGTCTCCAGATTCACCAACGCCACCTTGTATCTTTTCTCTCTATTCAATTCGATGGAAGGTTCGAATTTCGTCGCGAATCGAGTCGAATCGCCACTCACCACGATTTGAATGGATTGTTTTGCAGTTGGCTATCCATTCTAATAATTCTCCTTGTTCGAACATTATATTTTAATTTTTATTTTATTTTTTCAAAACTAAATTATTTAATGATTTATTATTTTCTAATTTTATTTTCGCTCTCTGTCTTATTATCATCAGAAACATAAAACTTGTCGAATCCGCACCGATATTTTCCACGATTAAATTCGCTAGTCAAATCGATCACGACGAAATTGTAAAGTCCTCCATCCCAAACCCTCTTGCAGAATCTTCTGAATTCTGCTGCGCTCATATCGTTGGCGACGTGATCACCGTAGATGTGATTGAGATTCTTGAGATCCTGGCGAAAGAGGCACAGTAAATTAGCGTCCTCCCTTATCGTCTGTCTGGGCAATCGAAAATAATTCTGCGACAGGTAGAAACAGTCCACGTTGCTGTGACGACCCCTAACGTAATACGATTCGCATCGGTTCTGTCTCTCCAAAACCAGATCGTCGAAAATCATGAGATTCTTATCTTCCGATTTCAATTCTCTAGGATCTGGAATACGCTAGCATTCTCATAAAATCGACACTCGACGTTTGAAGACGCATTTCTCTTCATCAATTCCATCGCCGCACCGTCCAAAATGGTCGAAAGAGAAGCTTCACTTTTGTCGAATTCCTCCCTACTGTCAAAGATTCTGGCTATGACGTCCTTGGGCAATCTACGATCCATGCACTCTCGAAGCAATCTGTATTCGGGTTGAAACAAGCTCTTGCCAAACACAAACAATCTGTCGTAATCCAACCAGTCGGGTCGCAACAACAGATTCATCAACAGATTGGTCTTTCCACAATTCGATTTTCCCACTATCAAACCTCTTATGCTTTTGGGAAAGAACTCGTTATTCGACCTCTTGGTCGCGGCGTCGTTCCAAGATATATCTTTAATGTTCATCTTTGTTTAGTTTTTTGTTATTTTAGATTTTTTCAAACACAATTTTTATGTTTTTTTCAAACTCAGTTTTTATAAATATTATTATTTATTTATATTACACCGTCACGAGTTCTCTTCAATCCAGATCCACTCGTCATTTTGGCCAAATCTTGCATGGGTACCACAGCATCCTTAAAATCTTTCCAACTTTTCGGCGATCGCTCTAACGTAGCTCGCTTCGCCGGCAGACTGATCAACTTGTCGATCAATGTGTCGGCTGCCCTCTTGCCAGCCACAGAAGATATCCTACCACTGGCTTTGGAAGCGGTTTTCTTACCAGCATCCAAAGCCGTTTGCTTACCAACCTCAAATTCGGTCGATGCGAGTTTTCTACCTGCATCGCTCGCATTATAGAATCGATGATGCCAGAACCGCCTTGAACGTAAGTTCTGACGTATCCCCTGTTCTTTATCACTAACATATTTTATAATATATATTTTGTTTTTTCACTGGTAAATCGTTTGTTGTTTAAATTGCTTTTATTATTTTGTAGTGTAAAATTTACTCTTTTTATTTTATATATTTTTGTTTGTTTCTCTCTACTTATTATATGTCAATCCTTCAATTCGTTCATCAGTCTTTTGTAATCACGTTTATTCAAAACCTGCTGCCTCAACAATTCGTCGCATATGCTCACTATCTCATTGTCTAATCCAGTGTTACCAGCGCGTCTACTTGCCATCAACAAACTCAATCTCTGAGACAGAGCGTCAGAATCGCTTGGAAGAAAAGTGATTTTCACCCCTTTGCCAGTCACTGACTCGACGAACTTCTTATTCATATCCCATATGGGGTTCACCACTTTCGTCCACTTGTAACCTCTGTTGGCTTTGGGTCTCGTTTCTCTGGCATCGTTATTTCTCTTCATGGCGTGGGTCTGAACCAGAATGTCGCCGTAATTGTCGTAATCCTCTTCCGTGTAACCTCCAGGCTTGTCGAAAATGAGTAATTTGCGCAGTCCATCAGTTATTTTATACTTATTCGAACCGACAATTAAATCATCATCATCCATTTCCACTTCTGTGTCGCCCACAAAAGTTCTACCGTCAGAATCCTTATAAATTCCATACAACAGATCTCTCTTACCACCATCCTCGGACACGCGACGCTATCAGTGGTGATAGTCGAAGCTGTATCATCGCTCTCACTCACGTCGGTTTTGATTCTCATGGGAACTTAATCTGGTGTAGATTGAAAGGAATACTGTTTTGTAAAACTACCGGGCAACGAACCCATTCTCAAAGAACTCTCTTTTATGGGTCTCAATTCTTCAACTATCTCCTTCTTGCTTCGTTCCTGAACCTCCGTTACGGGTTTAAATATTTTTGTGGCTTCGCATCTCAATTCCATCTCTCCAAGGCGTCTGCTTCTGTCAGCCGATTGAATACTCTTCTTGGCACGTTCATATTCGTTTAAAAGTTGATCTCTACGTTTGGAATCTGTGATGTGTAAAAACATTTTTTCGTTTTCTAAATTATTAATATTTCCTTTAGAGTATGCTAACTTGAGTTATTTTATTATTTTCAAAATCAAATGTACAATTATTTTTATGTTTTATGTTTTAAGTAAATAAAAATCTTCTGTCTTTAATATAATAACTAAAACCAGTTGAGGAAAAACATTTTACAAGATAAAACCTCTATAAATGTGTTTGCCTTGAACGCGTTAAAGATCGCATCACCGATTATTCACTCCGTGACGAACTGGAGAACTTTGAAAAAAGTTTGAAAGTTTTAGCGTATAAGAAACTGGTTTCTGATTTAACGCGTTTGAGAATAATTATATCCGTTAAAAGGGTTCATTCATATCTCCGAACATTATAACAAGTAAATTAAAATTCAATTACCTCTTAAACCTGATTGAGTGGAAACGTGCTTTTATTGTCTATTATTAAAAACGAAAATACCTTTCATTCACACCGGAACAAAACATGAGAATCTATTATGATACAATTTATCGGACTCGATTTTATAGTCGACTCTATTGAACGAAAATCTTTCATTCACACCGAAACAAATATGAGTGTCTATTATAAAACAATTTTATCTCTTAAAATTCATCTAATTGAAAAAGGTTTTATAGTGGAATTTTATTTGAATGAAACAATTCTACGAACTGTTTTATTTGAATGAAACAATTCTACGAACTGTTTCATTAAAATTTATCTTACAAATTTCGATGTGACAAAACGTGAACAGATGATTTCCATAGGTTCTAATTTTCTAAAACTCAAGTTTTCAATGTCATCATTAAACAAAAACCTTTCGTTCACACCGGAACAAAACATGAGTGTCTATTATGATACAATTTATCGGACTCGATTTTATAGTCGACTCTATTGAACGAAAACCTTTCATTCACACCAAAACAAAACATGAGTGTCTATTATAATACAATTTTATCTCTTAAAATTCATCTAAGTGAAAAAGGTTTTATAGTGGAATTTTTATTTGAATGAAACAATTCTATGAACTGTTTTATTGAATGAAACAATTCTACAAACTCTTTCATTAAAATTTATCTTACAAATTTCGCTGTGACAAAACGTGAACAGATGATTTCCATCGGTTCTAATTTTCTAAAACTCAAGTTTTCAATGTTATCATTAAACGAAAACCTTTCGTTCGCACCGAAACAAAACATGAGTGTCTATCATAATACAATTTACTGGACTCAATTTCATAGTCGACTCCATTGAATGAAAAAAGCTATTTATTTACACTGAGTACAAAATTGAAAAACTCCTCAAAACCGATTCTATCACTATTCGCCCCACAAAACTCGCGAGGTGAATCGACAAATCGGGTTTTCGCCGATCGGATCGCACCCTAGACCGTCCGAAATGCGATCGCGAACGTCGGTGATACAGAACCGACAAACCGCCTTTTTTTCCACGTACCGGAGGCCCAAATCGATTTTTAAAAAAATCCTCGATGAGTAACTGTGCCTTACGCTCACTTTTCACCTTTGGAGAACATCGAGAAAACGTTTTGAGGTTGAATTTTTTCCCGATGTAGAATCGGCAAATGGGTTTCGACGATGGGATCGCACTTTTGACGTTAGAACACCCGTTGGCGAACGAAGGTGATACAGAATTTTTGATGCTGATACAGAATCGGCAAAACGTTTTTGCTCGCGTTCACCAACGATAGATCGATGGTCTAATCCACGATGGGAACGTAGAGAAATTTTTTTTAATGTACAATTTCTTAAAATTTTGTATTTTTTTCACTTTTGAGCAATGTGTCGAATCTACGCGTTCACCAACGGGTGTTTGAACGTTAAAAGTGCGATCTGTGAGCCTAAAAAATAGCCGATTCTGTATCACCATGAAAAAACGACATTTTTGTACACTTGTACACGATTTAACACTGAATCCCTATGGCGGTACATGTACAAGTGATACTCAATCGGCCTTTTACACCTACTCACATATTCTATTTCAGGCAGAATAAAGTTAACCCTTTCCATAAAACTGCACTGAATAATTGTAAAATTTGTTGAAACGTATCTTATTCAGTTCAATGCTTTTAACCCTCTGAAGACTTCAATGTGGATTGCATATATTTTACTTCAGGCAGAATAAAGTTAACCCTTTCCATAAAACTGCACTGAATAATTGTAAAATTTGTTGAAACCTATCTTATTCAGTTCAATGCTTTTAACCCTCTCAAGACTTCAATGTGGATTGCACATATTTTATTTCAGGCAGAATAAAGTTAACCTCTTCCACAAAACTGCACTGAATAATTGTTGAAACCTATCACAAAAGTGTAGCAATACTGACATGATCGACTGTACTGTTAACTGTGTTAGTGCTATGACTGTTTAAAACTCATTTGTTAGAGGAGTTCTATAGTCTTTCACAGCGCTCGGCATGGTCTCACCGAGAGTGCAGAAACCTTTGGTGCCAAAGTGCCATTAAGAGAATGTCTCTGATTTGTGCCGTTCCATCCCCCGGAGTTCAAAAGCAGGTACTGTCAGCCGAGAAACTAAATGTTTTTCGCTTTATTTTCTTAGCATTTAATTCTATGTGGAATGGGACACCCTTTCAGTGTGCCTTCCAAAGTAAGGAATTCTTAACCCTTTAGCCAACATAACGGCGAAAACCTGTCAACATTATTCACAGAAACGTCCATCCAGTTTTAATTACCTTTTCATTTTTGCTTGAAAAACATAGCTTATGTCCCTTTATTGGATTGAGCTCATTTTTAGAGGATTATTTATTCATTGGTGTTTAATGTCACGTATTTCTGCACAGTGGCTAATCACGACAGCTTTTCAGGTGGAGGAAATTGGAGTACCCGGGAAGAACCACCGGGCAACAACGAGCAATTGTCAGATCCCCCACATACTAACTCCACACAAGCAGGGTTAGCTTTGGTTGAAGACGGGTGCACCATCGATGTGCAGTACGCTTTAGTACACAGCGCCACCATGCACCCACGTGGGCTATGGGGTGAAGTGTCTTGCCCAAGGACAGGGTGCGGACCTCACGCCTTGCAGCCTGCACCTCTGCCAGCTGAGCCACTGCGCCCCTATTTAAAGGATTAAAATGGAGTATTTAAAGGGAATATTTTAACCCTTTAAGGATCTTAATATGGGGGCATTATTCAGAAAGACTGTAAAATGCATTTTTAGTCTGTGTGAACACACAGACTATTGTTTTTGTACGGTTTCTTTTTCTTTTTTTTTTCTTCTTCTTCTTTTTCTTCTTCTTCTTCTTCTTCTTCTTCTGACCTTGTCATCATAATGGGATGTTAGTTCCTGAAACTAAATTGAGAGAAACCCTTTGCCTTGCAAGGAAATAAGTTGTAAGTTATTCAGTTCACTGCTTTTAACACTCTCCAGACTTCTATGTGGATTGCACATATTTTATTTCAGGCAGAATAGAGTTTACCCTTTCCATAAAACTGCACTGAATAATTGTAAAATTTGTTGAAACCTATCTTATTCAGTTCAATGCATGCTTTTAACCCTTTCAAGACTTCAATATGGATTGCATATATTTTATTTCAGACAGAATAAAGTTAACCCTTTCCATAAAACTGCACTGAATAATTGTTGAAACCTATCGCAAAACTGTCAGGGTGCCGGTAACAATCCAATGCTGACATGGTCGACTGTACTGTTAACTGTGTTAGTGCTATGACTGTTTAAAACTCATTTGTTAGGGAGTTCTATAGTCTTTTACTGCGCTCGGCTCGGTCTCACCGAGAGTGCAGAAACCTTTGGTGCCAAAGTGTCATTGAGAGAATGTCTCTGATTTGTGCCGTTCCATCCCTCCGGAGTGCAAAAGCAGGTACTCTCAACTGAGAAACTTAATGTTTTCCACTTTATTTTCTTAACATTTAATTCTATGTGGAATGGGATACCCTTTCAATGTGCCTTCCAAAGTAAGGGATTCTTAACCCTTTAGCCAACATAATGGCGAAAACTGGTCAACATTATTCACAGAAACGTCTATTCAGTTTTAATTACCTTTTCATTTTTGATTGAAAAACATAGCTTATGTCTCTTTATTGGATTGAGCTCATTTTTTAAAGAATTATTTATTTATTGGTGTTTAATGTCACATATTTCTGCACAGTGGCTAATCATAACCACGACAGTTTTTCAGGTGGAGGAATTCGGAGTACCCGGGAAGAACCACCGGGCAACAATGAGCAGCTGCCAGCTCCCAAACATCGTAACT
This sequence comes from Pictodentalium vernedei, assembly GCA_031216915.1. Taxonomy (NCBI): domain Eukaryota; kingdom Metazoa; phylum Mollusca; class Scaphopoda; order Dentaliida; family Dentaliidae; genus Pictodentalium; species Pictodentalium vernedei. The sequence goes on from CM062289.1 coordinate 241,336,164, forward strand.
CCGCACAGCAGCACAGGCAGGGTTAGATTGGTTGAAGACATGCGCACCATCGACGTGCAGTACGCCTTAGTACACGGCGTCATCGTGCCCCCCATGTGGACAATTGGGGTGAAGTGCCTTGCCCAAGGACACAACGCGGGAGTCCGAATCGATCGCCTAGACGGTCATCTATCCGATGTCAGATCCCCCACATACTAAATCCATACAAGCAAGGTTAGCATTGGCTGAATACGGGTGCACCATCGATGTGCAGTACGCTTTAGTACACAGCGCCACCATGCACCCACGTGGGCAATGGGGTGAAGTGTCTTGCCCAAGAACAGAGTGAGGACCTCACGCCTTGCAGCCTGCACCTCTGCCAACTGAGCCACTGCGCCCCTATTTAAAGGATTAAAATGGAGTATTTAAAGGGAATATTTTAACCCTCTGAAGATCTTAATATGGGGGCAGTATTCAGAAAGACTGGGAAATGCATTTTATTATACCTTAATGCATTTATAAAGTTTATGAACGTATTTCATCACTCAAATTAGTGGGCAGAGCCAAAAATGTCCATTTCTGATTCGTGTATCAAACCCTTTGAATGCTGGTCCCATATATGCCATTTCTGGTTTCTTATAAAAATGTTCTCATTCCTGTATGAATATCTGTAAATACTGCTAACGAAAACCTATTTCTCGTTCTTTCAAAAATATTTTATTCCTGAAAAATAAGCCTCCATGAATTCTCTTTCTTTATAGTTTATTCCTGATACTTTAACCCCTTTCACACAGACTTGAATTTACTGGTGGCAGTAAATTCTGTTTCTCTAGTATTACACCTTAATGCATTTCTAAAGATTATGAATGTATTTCATCACTCAAATTATTGGGCAGAGCCAAAAATGCCCATTTCTGATTCGTGTATCAAACCCTTTCAATGCTGGTCACATATATGCCATTTCTGGTTTCTTATAAAAATGTTCTGATTCCTGTATGAATATCTGTAAATACTGCAAACGAAAACCCATTTCTGATTTGTTCAAAAATATTTTACAACTGGCGCATATCCGACACCGGTGTCTGTTGAATTTATCCAACTGATGGGTTTTTTTCGTCACTGGGTCGAGTTGTCAGTTTTTGTTGGGACGGTCTACGAATAAACAGTTTAACTCCAAACTTTCAGTCCCATTTTAAAGGTGCGTATAGTTAAAGTTGAACCGTTCATCAAGTAGACAGAAATAATGCCAAACTTGGCCGTTGACTGGTAAATAATGAATAGAAATTTCATTGCATTTCATTGCACTGAAAATAAAGGGGGAACGAAGCGTTCCCACGGTTTCCACGCGAGGCGTGGTGTTTTCCACGCGGTCCGAACACTCGATTTTATTCCAAAATGTCGGCCAGGCTTCGTAGAACAAGTTCTGAAAACTGCAAGTCGCTTCCTTCAGTGGTCTGGACGCAGTTCGTGTATGTCTGAAGTGCTATTTTAATGTCTAAAATTCATTAATCTTTTTCCGCCAAACAACCTACTCACCGCCATTTTCTGTTCACTTTTAATTGATTCTGAAAGGTTTCAAGGTTGCGATGGGGTCCCTGGGTGCTGTTCTTAAAGAAGCTACTTCGATTTACAGTCATCTCTCCGTTAGTCACACTCTATTGTAACTTTTAAGTGGACCTACCCCAGAGAAGGAGCACCACGAGAGACTGCGCCCATTCCCATCCTCTTCTTTCGCTCCGGCTTGAAAAAGACCAAATTCAGAAAATTACCTCCTCTTTTCAAAAACGCTATATGTCAGCGAATTCTCCGCTGATTTCCATGAAATTTTCACACAATTCGAGAAGAGCATCGCTACTCCAAAAACTCTCTCCACAATCTACTGCACATGGAACGGAGTGTATACTTTTTATGGCCTGCCAGCAGTCATAACCACACTTCTAGTTTTATATATTATTAATAAACGTTTAACCCTTCGCAGATTTGAGACTTCCCTTATGGGTACATCCACGGTGATTTCACCTGATCGCAGGACTCAAGAAAATACTAAACTGTCGAGTGGGAATAGTAGAACACATTCTGGGAATTTCAAGTGTCTGCCTTTGATGGTCTGGTTATGTGCAATTGGCGTATGTCCGACACTGGTGTCTGTTAAATTTTAAAGTCAGCTTTGCCAAATGACAGCATTTTGCCACTGGGTCGAGTTGTCAGTTTCTGTCAGGTCGATAGAAAATAAACAGTTCAAGTCTAACCTATCGGTCCTCATAAAGGTGCGAGTAGTTAAAGTTGAGCGGTGTATCAAATAGACAGAAATAATGTCAAAGTCGTCTGATGACACGTAAATAACCCAATGCATTCCTGAAGTTCATACATGCATTTTTCCCTTAAAAAAGTGGGCGTGGCAAATTTTTTGAAAGTGGGTCACGCTCATATCTCAAGCATGGTATGATGAATGGACCTGGGACTGACACCAAATGAGTCGACACTTGATGGCGATTCAAAATATGGGTCAAGGTCACGGAGGTCACCTAGGCGTCATTAAGTGCATTTTTCATTATTGCTGGAAATCACATTTTTTGACCCCCAAAGCATTCCTGTGGTTCATACTTGCATTTTTGCGTTAAAAAAGTGGACGTGCCCAAACTTTTTGAAAGTGGGTCATGCTCATATCTCAAGCATGGTATGACGAACGGACCTGGAACTAAAACCAAATGAGTGCATTTTTCATTTCATAATTGCTGAAAATCACCTTTTTTACCCCTTAAAGCATTCCTGACATAAACACATGCGTTTTGACGTAAAAAAGTGGGCGTGGCCAAAATTTTTGAAAGTTAGTGGGTCACGCTCATATCTCAAGCATGGTATGATAAATGGACCTGGGAATAACACCAAATGAGTCGACACTTGATGGAGATTCAAAATATGTGTCAAGGTCACAGAGGTCACCTAGGGGTCCGCCTGAAAGAGTTCACCAAAGTCATCAAGTGCATATTATTCAGAAAGACTGGGAAATGCATTTTATTAAACCTTAATGCATTTCTAAAGTTTATGAACGTATTTCATCACTCAAATTAGTGTGCAGAGCCAAAAATGTCCATTTCTGATTCGTGTATCGAACCCTTTGAATGCTGGTCACATATATGCCTTTTCTGGTTTCTTATAAAAAATTGTTCTGATTCCAGTATGAATATCTGTAAATACTATTAAGGAAAATCCATTTCTGATTTGTTTAAAAATATTTTACTCCTGAAAATAAGCCTCCATAAATTATCTTTCTGTATAGTTTATTCCTGATACTTTAACCCTTTTCACACAGACTCGAATTTACTGGGTGCAGTAAATTCTTTTTCTCTTGTTGTCAGTTCACTTTTTAAGTTTTAAAATAAATTTTAAGAACCATAAATCAACTTTTTCAATAGCAGCGTCCCGATCATTACCGGTTAACGAGTCCGAGGGGTGATGCAGAACACGGTGGGGTGGTGGGCTTGACGGAATAAACAACCGATCTGCCACTACTTTAATTTAATGTCCCTTTGCTCTCGCATCATTAGCGAGCGGTAGAATAACTGTCTTTTGATAGTCTGCTACTGGTTTGGGGAAGTGTACATTCACAAAGTAGTTTTTTTTTCAGTACATATGATCTATTCCGTAAACACTCTCTATCTTATAATAGGTAAACTTAGCTGCAATGGGTCTTGTTTTTTGGGGTTCTTTCTTTCCCAGGCAGTGGACTCTCTCAAAGTAAATAGGTCTATCAATTTTCATCTCATGCTTAATGACATCAGTAAGAATATCCTCGCAACTTGTGATGTACTACAATTGATGGTGTCCGATGAATAGTGCAAAGGCTTGATGATGATATTATTCCAGTGGATAACGGTGAGCTAACCGCAGGTTTCCTGGCACGGCCTTTGTGGCCTGAAGTACTGTCACCTTGCCCAGAGTTGGCGTGTGACCAGAAACTTTTAAATACAACGTTTGCTTCATTCCTTAACCACTGGAAAAAGTGGTATATTGCCACTATACACGTGATTACTTGTGTGTGCAAGAATTTTTTTTTAAACTAGCCGTGTATCACAAGCACTTGAAAAAGAAACATGGCTCTTCTGTAGATGTTGCCAAGAAGACTGGACTTTACCAGACTTTTCAACGAGAAACTAATACAAAATATATGTGTCCAGGGGAGGTGAAGTGTTGACGTTGACGTACAGGAAAACTAAAAGTTTAGAAGCAACGTTTGGAAGAAGCAAGAGAGAGAGAGAGAGAGAGAGAGAGAGAGAGAGAGAGAGAGAGAGAGAGAGAGAGAGAGAGAGAGAGAAAGCACGGTTGCGGGATGATTCCAGGATTGTGATGTGCAAAAATGCTAAGACTGTTCCGAGGAACCATTCAGCAGAAACCGTAAATTGACAGCTCATTTTAAAGCCTGAGGAGAATTGGCTGCAAGCAGCAATGAAATAAACATTAATTCTAATCGACATGATGTGATGTAAATGTGGTCTGAGGTGAGGGAGTGTAATAAAGTAAGATTGTCTCCATTTCCAACTCAACGATGTTCTAGATACGTTTCAGATAAGAAACGTGTTTGGTGCGTTTTTAGATCGAACGGTTATCATTCATCCCATTCTTTATGGTTTATAGGGGTATATAGACGCCTCAGCAGCCCCCAGATAGTTTGTTGGGATGACTGCCGTACCATTAGGTCATCCTGGAGTCCTTTGTCCCCTTAAATTATTTTATCTCTGTTAAATGTTTTTCTCATCACCACTGCTCGGTACGTATCCCATGTAATACCTTTCCTTTTAGGTCTTATTAATTTATCTTTTTCCCTGGCTCTTGTGGAATATCAAGGTAAAAACAAGTGATTGAAACCCTAATTTTATAAGAGTAATTGAATGGCTTGTACAGGAAACCCCTAGACTTCCTGCTCTTTTACAGGTGTATGATCACCATCCAAATCCGTAATAGATTTACTATCGATACTATCGAGGTCCATGATCACACATTCTGTTCGTAGAGCCTGAATCTGTATATGAGTGTCTGTAAAACCAGTAGAATCAGAACCATTTGTACTTACGATTCGCAAGCTATCCGCTATACTCGAGGGTAAATCTTTAAGTCTTGGTGCCCATATTGTCCCTTATAACTGCAATACTAGATGGCGAGGCCACGGGTCACTGGTATCTGTACCATTTCAAAGTTTAGCTTCGACTACTTCGACTTGGTCTTCGTTTTATCATCTGGATACTGAACGCCCAGGTCCCATGGCAGCCACCTTCGGTAACCCATTCTAGAATCAATATATCAACTGCTATAAACCGCCTTCTATTATATATCTATCACTGATACGGACAAGATATCGATCATCAAATCTTCCATGTAGTGTCCGATGGAGTGTGATACTGTTGACAATGGTAAAACGCAAATTCATTTTTCAACAAATATTGTCAAACCAATACAAAAATGGATTTTTGCTAGATACTCCGAGATGATAAGGCAGATCGAGTCCAACCAGTCCGGAATGGAGACAAAGAGCACATCGTAGAAACAACGACGAAACTTTGTAGCCCAGTTTCGTCCAAAATCGATTTGACATGACAGATTCCGATATCGAGATGCTCATTTTACTGTATAATCATTTCCAGAGCAGGTATATAAGGCTACACAAAATAAATTAATTGATTTTCTTTTTTTAAAGCAGTGAGTGGGAGGGATAATTAGACAAATTAACTCATATAATTTTAACTCTCAAGAGCCAAATTCCAACTTGGAGCACTTTTTTACTGCAACAGAACAATTACCCCTATATGCTGTCTTCAGGAAAATTTGCAAGTTATATTCTAAGTACCTTGGCAGTCACTTCCAGGCGAGTCTTGGCTGGAAGCTTCTGCAAAGCCATAGGATAGAGATTACCTTTAATTATGCTCTTCAGATATCAGTGATATAGAGCCTTTAAAAAATGTAAAAGTTTCGAGTCTCCCCATTCTTGAGGGCACTGCAAGGCAATAAAATATCCAATGGGAGTTCATTTTCAGTGAGGGATTGCATGAGAATGAAAACATTTTTTTGGCTTAATAAGAAGATCATCATCAGTTTCACGATGTGTAATATCGCATCGCATTTCGCTGAGGACATTCAACCAAACAGTATCGGACTCACTGGCTACGCCAACTCGACGATACTGCTTGGCAAAAGATAAACGCGACATGATACAGCACCCCAGAAAACTTCACTCCACTGATTATTGCTATTTACCGCGCGCGGCCGGGTGGAGAGGGGGGGGGGGGGAGGGGGGCATATCACCAATTTTCGGCACACCCCTTCTAGACCCTATCTTCGGTTCATTGATGGAAATTTTTCCATAATTTTCCAGCACGCCTAGAGGGTAAGCTATTCGTTCAAGGGAAAGTATCGACTTTCTGGTCATAATCTTTTTCTAAATTAAATTTTTCCTGTGCGTTCCAAAACTTTTAGTAGAAAAAGAAAAACGATATACGAAACTTATGTACACTCTAAAAACAATTACCCAACTGGGTTCATATTCCGTCAAACCAGTTGATTTGAGCTGGTTTGCAACCCAACCGATTTTAGATTGTAACATGGGTAGCATGTCTAGACGTTGTGTCGTGTGTACACCTGAAGTCAAAACTCCCCAAGTCAAGTTTACAGATGAAACATATATTCCACAATTAGGCGGTATGTTGTGCAGAAACTTCAATCCGCTTCCAAGGTCAAGGTCAGTGATGAAGGTGACAGGAATCGCCATGCGCATTTACTTTTCCGTGCCCTTTCATTAACACACTGATGGAATATGATATCGAGGCGAAACTTATATAACATTTGTATCACCAGAAGGCGGTACGTAGCCCAAGACAGAGCGCCCAAGGTCAAGGTCTGGGTCACAGACAGAGGTCAAAGAAAGGAAGCAGAATGTGCAGTGACGTTTTCGTGTCCAGATCATAACTTAAAGAATTGGAATATCAAGATGAAACATATAACATGGGAAGTGGGGTGGGAGAATGAAGGGCAAGTGGCAAGTGGGAGAGACAAAGTAGAGGGTAATAGACCAAAATCAATCAAAAAGTCAAAGATAGAGGTTAAAAGACCAAAATAAGCATGCACTTTTGCTTTATGGTGTCTGGCCTGTAGTTTTCTAGTGCAATGAGATATCATGAAAATAATATAACGGGTGTTCCGCCCTAGAGTGTGTGTTGTTTATAAACTCAAAGACCGAGCTACCAACGTTAAGTTCGAAGAGAGACAGAGATCAAAATCTGAATGAGCATCCACAGTAATGTTTTTGTGGCCGAGCTGCAATTTTAATGGAATGTTCTATCAGATAGACGATGCGTTACCTATAAAATTATGCTGAGCCTAGACTCCCTACCGCAAAGCAATGGAAATATGGACGTATACCACCAGCTTGGCAGTGATCTTGTTCAACATTTCTAATTTCTTACGGACTCAACACTTTCGTTTCTCACTTTTCTGAATTTTTCCCAATCCCGTGAACGATTGTTTTGCGATGCAAGGAGCGCGTTTTCTTCTGCTGATTAATGCAGGCGCGTAGCCAGGATTTTATAATAGGGGTACCCTAACCAGTCGGGGTGGGGGTGGGTGGGGGTGATATTTGAAAGGCCACTGTGTGAGGTTTCGGGGGCCTCCCACAGTCCTAACTAGGATCTTCCGGTCGTTACGCCAGTCATTAATCGACGAACATCGGAATTCATCTGTGGCTTATCATTTGGTCCGAATATGTTATGAAAGGGATACAGCAACTTACAGGGAGAGGAAAGCATTCTTTTACTCTAGCAACCACATCTTCAAATGGGATCCCAATCAGTGATCGAATAAAATGTTTTCGCGTCATTTTTATCAATATCTTGATTGTTTCCAACTTGTTTGTAAAATTCGCTCGTTTGCATTTTACATAGGCGTAAATTGCATGTTGGTCATTACAAAAATGTGCAATGACACAACATGCAGAGACTGATTATACACATGATAATATTAAATCAAGAGATGATGTTGACGTTTCATTAATATAGGACGTCGACTACATAAGCCGTGTGATAATACAGCGATTTGAGATGGGATATATTTGGATGCAACGCTGTGTGGCAGATTGCATGGACATCACGCAAAATAACATACTTTATACGAAACCATTCCGTGCTGTCTGTTCCTCTCCCAACCGAGACGTCATCAAATGTCCCTGATTCTGAATTGCCATTCGAATACATCTACCAGCTCATCAGCCGCCTGTCCTCCAAATCCACCCATTTTGCTACCTTTTCCATATTCTTTTATTAAAAAAAAATGCTGTTTAACCCTTTAACAAAGTAACGGCCAAAACCGGGCAGCGCTATTCTCAAAAATCGCCGATTAATTTTCACTATGTTTTCAATTTTTGTCTCTAAAACATAGGTTATGACCCCTCATTGGAACGAACTTGTCGAGCTCGTTCCAATAAGGGGCTCTAACCTATGTTTTTGAGACAAAAAAATGAGAAAAACATAGTTATTCAAGAATTGTTTTTGCAAGTGTCGTCTGCTTTTCATGTTAGGTAAAGGGTTAAATCATGACCGTGACAGTTTTACGGGTGGAGGAAGCCGGGGTCGGGGGACCTGGAGGGAACCACCGAGCAACGACGAGCAGCTGCCAGCTCTCCGACATCGTAACACCGCATTGCCTCACAGGCAGGATTACATTGGTTGAAGACATGCGCACCATCGACGCGCAGTACGCCTTAGTACACGGCGTCATCGTGCCCCCATGTGGACAATCGGAGTTAAGTGCCTTGCCCAAGGACACAGCACGGGAATCCGAATCGATCACTCAGACTGTCTCCCATTTGTGGATTAACCGGGCTCGACGTTGCTTATTTGAATATGATCGGTGACTCGCTAGTAAATCTCAAATAAAAGGATGTTGTTAGAAGTACACGCAGATTCGTAACTTTCTTTGCCAACCTGTAATGACCTAGTAGGAGCTGTGGAGGAATGTCAGAATATGGTTAATTTCTAGAGCTGGTCCGATCCAGGTATCACCAAACTGACAAGCAACTGAGATAGTTTTATGATAATCTGGACGTCGTTGAACATGTCATTTTTCTTCGGACAACAGTAGTCTATTCTGCCCCGCTATACTGTACGACGAAACCGAGAAAACGAAGAACTTGAGGCTGTTGAGTCACGCCCTAGACCTTTCCCACAATTTATGCCACTAAATTTACGTACCAATTTATTGATGGAGTTGATGCTCAGACTGATCGTAATATTTGTTGTCGCGTCCACTGGTCTTGTAACGATGTTTCGGCGTTTGAGAGTTGTCAAAATGCCCTGTACCTGCTCTTCTGGCTTTAGTTCTGTAAGAAATGCGTTAAAATTTACATTTTGAAAAAACAGTATAATGTTCATTGTTCTCCGCACGCAGAATACATTGTATCAGTCATGTAAAAGTTCTAAAATTAAGGCAACCCGAAAAGAGGTTAACTAATTTTCTCTTAATCCCCTTCAAAGTGATCTTTTTTAATTAAGAGAGTGCAAAGGTTGAACTTTGCCATTAGAATACTACTGTTTATTGCACGAAGTTTCCTCCTGGAACCCATAATAAGTTGAGGTAAGAAGGTTCTTTTATAGTGTTTTTACATCACTCCATTTCCCTAACCAACTTGAAGTACATTTTGTTTAATCATAAAGTGATCGAGATTTCAGGAGAGTGGACTATTATTATCCCTGGTAGGTGAGAGGAGGGGGAAAATCTCGCCCTCGGGACAAAATATTTGGCCCAGACATCCGGTTTCACACCCGCCCATCAGGGATAATCCCCCAACCAAAACTCCCTGACGTCACCAAAACTAATTCAGGGGCACGTGCAGCAGCATCGAACAATTTTGTTTCCCATTTCTGAAAAGAATTGATCTATAGCACGGGTATATACCACGAAAATTTGGCAAGACAGGGGTTAAACATTTGTAGCAAAATGAACATTGACACATTCTAGTGACGTCATATCATGAATTCTGCATTTATTCGCATAACTTCTCGACGGGAATTTCATGCAACTCTCTCCACTCGTAATGACGTTCACCCACATATTCATATAAAAGAGTCAAGAATCTTTTGATTTTGCGGTGTGTTTTTATTTGTATTTTCTACGACAAACGTTCGTCTGCTAATATTTCCGAAACGTGACACCATGCTGTTTGTTTACAGAAGAACATGCGATGATTGAATAGTCCTGCGATCATTAAATATGCTAATAAGCCGGCCACGTGTGTCATGTGAGATAGATATCTATCTCATATGGCCTTCTCACATGAGACATGCATATCTTGCATGAGAAGAGGGAGTGGGGCGGGGGAGAGGGGAGAAACTGAATACCGAAGACACATCAAATGTCTCGTGACTTATGCGAAATCGATTACTTCAATTTTTCAGTCAAACGCGAGGAGAACACAAAAAGCGTTTGCCCAGTCCGTACATGCCTGTTACATGTCCAGCTATGCAAATCTCGATTTCTTCATCGAATAAGATAAAAAAATGTTTACATCGAAGCCAGTCTCGAAGCGAATAGCATAACCAATGATTGCGTCTATAGTTCTGGTTAACGGTAATTATATCACAGGGTTGTTATTTTAAGGTTATTCTAAATTTTAAAAATAAGTAAACAATTCGAGTTATTTAGAATGAATGAAAGAAAGAAACTTTTTAATAATCAGTGGCAGTAAACTGGGTAAGCGCATTAATTTAATTAAGTTCGTATTCGGAAAGCGTTCTTTGTTCAGTCGCTGTCATGCAGGGACTGTATAAACAATGCATTCCAAATTAAAACGTATTGAAAAGTCAGTTCATGTCGCTGCAAGTCATCAAAGCCGTCTTTTCTAAATTAGCACCTTCGCCCAAATCAAGTTTTTGATTGGTGATGCGCGCGCCTATATAAGACCCCTCGAGTTAACTTCAAGACAGACTAGGATGGAATTATCGTTAGTTCACGCGGTGTAGTAAACAGTTAATGTTCTGTGTGGTTCCGGTGATCCGTCATTTGGACGACAGGATTCCCGTTCTGATGATTTTTTGCATCGAGGGGAGAAGAACCGACGAGTATATGTAGTATTTAGTTCATAGTATTTAGTTGTGATAACACGTCGTAGTTACATAGTTATTAGTTAACAGTTTTAAGTGTATTAGTGAATCTGTGTTATTAGATGATCAGTTGTTATTATTGCGAGTTAGAAGCACTATTAGCAGAAATTGTAGATGATCAAATATTCTAAAAGGTGAAATTTAGTATTAAAGGTAATTCCCCATAATGTGGTAGGCGCAACAGGATAAATACGCTCATGAGCGTTTAAGTGAAAGATTTCGTGATTTCTTATCAGTAGTCGCATCTTCGACCTTTCTCTACGAATATAAATTTGGGAAACAATTTAATTTTAGATAATATTTTAGTACTTGTTTTCGGTGGGATTCAGTGACTTGTCACAAAACTCATTTCATTTGTGGTTGGGATTATTTATTTAGGATTTGTTGGCTGTTTGTAAATAAAAGCATAGAAGATTTATAAATACAAATTGTTGGATTGTTGACAGTCTTTATCTTATTAATGAAGAAGCCCTGAGTACCCAAGAGTTGATGAAACCTCGGCCCCCGCCAAGAAATTAGCCTTTGTTAGTTCATTATCGTTGAAAGCAATTGATTGAAGCGCGGCGCTACTCTGTGGCTTGTGAATAAGCAATTGCGACCTACAAGAGTGAGCTAGTGAAAATCCCCCGTCCCCGGTGAAAGAGTATCTTCGGTCCCCAGCAAAGTTGATCAACACCAGCCTTGGCCCTCCGCTGACAAGCGCCCTCTGGCAAATAAATATTCACTCTCTCCGGGACGTTGCTACGACGACGTTCCAGGGGACAGTAATTTCTATTTATCAGAAAGTGCTAACACCTGTATAGACACTAATTGAGCGATTCCCCACTGGAAGTAACGCGTGGTTCCACTTTGCAGGCGGACCCTTTGGTCATAATTATCTCCACCATGTCGACAGGCGACATTTTATACAGAATTTGGGTACTGGGCTATTACGTTCAGTCACTCTTCCATGCACAGCCAGCCAGTCACTAGTTGGCTTAATATGGACATGTGGCGGAAGGTCCACGTGATAATTAGGTATATAACACAAAATAACCCCGTATATAGAGGGGACATAATTATGATTTCGGGGCCGATTGCCGTGATACTTGGAGATTATTACTTGGTTAGTTTTATATCTCGGCCGATATGAAACTAACCGAATAATAAACTCTATTAAACCAAAACAAATAATTTCAAAATGTTCTCAGATCAGGTTGACGGCGTTATTGTTTCTTCTTCGTTTCGCAGTCTCAAGTTTCCTTCTATCTCGTTCTCATCTTCTCGCAGTCTAGGTATCCGAACTTCTCGCGGTTTCCCCGCTTGGGAAGCCGCGACGTTCGTATAGCTGAACTAGATCTTCTCTCATTTTGACGACTATACACCTTTCAACTCGGAATCTTAGTTTTCTTTGAATTTTTGGTACAACTCTCTTCCCTTTTCTCTTCATCCACATGATCCTTACTAATTGCGGTCGTTAATTGGTCACGACGCAAAACAACTCCCTTGCCTGGTAATGCTAATATACCTGACTATGTTGTATGGATAACGGTGAATGATTTCGCCGTAAACAAATTGGTTTCGCCTAGAAACACATCAAGAAAAACAACTCTAGCTTGGTTCATATCGACCTAGATCGGCGTCATATCAGCCGAGTTTGAAAAATAATAAATAAAGAATCAGAAACATCACCCTGAACAAGTTTTTTACAAATTCTAATTCATCTCGAATATCCCAACGGTTTTGGAATCGAATCGAATCTAGTGAAAAGATTTCGATTTGAATTTTGAAGCTTCGCCAGTCCTTAATTGCATGGCATTATTCAAGAGTCACGTGATCATTGTACAGCTAGGACTTTATTCGATAATAGACCGGTACAATTTGGAAATATCGACTTTGACGGTGGGAATATTCGTTGTCTTCTTGTATCCGTTACTTCAGTCATATCGATACATCTTATATATGGATCTTCGCATTATTTTCGCAGTATATGCCCAGCAGCTATTACTTATCGCCCCTGCCTACCAATTCTTGTTAAGGTAAGTAAGTAAGTAAGTAAGTAAGTAAGTAAGTAAGTAAGTAAGTAAGTAAGTAAGTAAGTAAGTAAGTAAGTAAGTAATAAGTAAGTAAGTAAGTAAGTAAGTATAAGTAATAAGTAAGTAAGTAAGTAAGTAAGTAAGTAAGTAAGTAAAAGTAAGTAAGTAAGTAAGTAAGTAAGTAAGTAAGTAAGTAAGTAAGGGAAATTCCCACCTCTGATATTCTATATATTCAAATTAAATACACACACGTTACATCAAACTGAAGGTTGCGATGCATAAAACACGCAAATTTTACGAAGTCGACGTGCAGATTTGATAGCAGGCATCGCTGGTTCCTGGAAGTCTTCTACTGTATTTGTACCAAAACTGATAATAAAATAATATTTCAAGAGAACTTGTGGTCAAATGTGCGTCAAATATCCAAGAACAAGGCTAAGCATTCAGGACTGCAATTTGGAAAAGGCCAACACTGCATATTTCATTGAAGAGGGGTTTCATGGCCGACGACATGTGTATGCAACGCGATGCCTAACGCAATTTCACGAATTTTCACCGAAAAACAATCTCGTAATTGTAGGAAATTCAAACAGGTGTCACGTTAAATTGCTAGCAATATGACAACTGTGCAATCTCTATTCAAATTTAGTTTGTAGTGTGAAGGCGACATGTCTCATTATTTTATTTTACTCGGCATTGTATATCGATGCATTTTCGGACCTGATGACCTTCACCGCAATGTCAACAAAACAGAAAACAAACCGGAAAGTTTAAAAATTTACCCCTTCAGCTCTGTCGCTGCGTTTTGAAGATTTTTTTTGTTTTCTTGGCGTTCTTCTTGGATATCTGAAGCCCATTTGGCCGCGAGGTATTCTTCTGAAATAGTATTTTATTATCAGTTCTGGTACAAATACGGTAGCAGACTTCCAGGAACCGGTAGAAAGTAAAAACATGTCATTGCCAAGTATGAAGTTATTTATTTATTTATTGGTGCCTAACACCACATCAGCAACAAACACTATATCTTGGCGACAAACGGTAATGTAGGAGACAAAAAGATTTCATTAGAAAATATACGTTCAAAATTGAGACAAATGAACTTTAGCATGACAGTGAAATAAATTGCGAAAACAATAGTGAGTAACGAATTTGAATGTATTACTGATTAAATCAACCAGGTGGCAAATACTTTTTGTATATGAGGTACAATTGAAGAAATAAAACTAAAACTTATAAAAAGGGATGATTTTCCTGAGAATCTGGTGAGAAGTGATATTGTGAAATAGTTCTCTTACTAAACGGTGCATTAATGACGCCGTCGGATTTCATTAAAATCTGCAGAATCGGAAAGAATGTGCTCGAGTGTCAAAGGACATTGGCAGGGAACACATTCTGGTCGTATATTACCCTCTAACAAAAAGGAGTGTGAAACTCCTGTATGACCAACATAACACCCTGTCAATATTACGTGGTCTTTTCTTCAAATGTTACTAAACGCAATTGGGGCGCGGTGGTGTTGCAGTAACCTTGTCTGAACCCCGAAGTTAAGCAACGTCGAGCCCGGTTAGTCCTTGGATGGGTGACTGTCTGAGCGATTGATTCGGATTCCCGCATTGTGTCCTTGGACAAAGCAATTCACCTCGATTGTCCACATGGGGCACAATGACGCCGTGTACTAAGGCGTACTGCACGTTGCTGGTGCGCATGTCTTCAACCAATCTAACCATGCCGGTGCTGCAGTGCGGAGTTGCGATGTTGAAGAGCTCGCAGCTGCTCGCCGTTGCTCGTTGGTTCTCTCCGGGTACTCAGGCTTCCCCCACCCGTAAAACTGTCACCGACCCGATATGACCTTGGCTGTTAATGTGTCGTTAAACCCTTATAAATAAATAAATAAATAAATAAATAAATAAATAAATAAATAAATAAATAAATAAATAAATAAATAAATAAATAAATAAATAAATAAATAAATACTAGATGCATGTTTACCATTGGCATTAGGTCGAAAGCTATACAGTTCGTTATTTATCACCCCATTCCACTCCGCCTTCCACATAGATTTCATCGAATTACCGATATGTGGTTTAGATCGCTGACAGGAATTTTGAAAGCCGTGGTGTCCAGAGGAACTTGTCGCGAAGATATTTCGTACCGGGATCTCACTTCACAAACACCTTGCATTACATGTACATGTACATAGCATTCAATGAACAGTCAATGCATAGTGTTAATGGTTACAGATGGACATTATATTTTCCTTGCTTGTCGCTGCTTGAGTAAATAGTATTGACGGGAGCGGTTACCAAACTCTCCACAACGTTTTTGCAATCGGTTATTCGAATTATCATATCTGCTGAGTTAACTTGATTTTATATGTACAATTTCCAAGTAACATTATTAAAAAGTAGCTGTGAAAATAACACGTTAACTCTTGTATTAATCAAGTGGGTGGTGTAATGGATTGTATGAGTGAAAAGCATCCTAATGTGTTAATCCATCTGTTCATTAATTTATAAATCTGTTATTCTCAAAGTATCTGAATTAACCGATTGTTCCTAGTCTCCAGATTTTAGCCTAACGGCAATACCTCGCTGCCACCCAAAAATATGCCTCCTGGCACTTGGGTACATCGTTCCTGGGTATTTTAGTAGTCAGGAGTGGTTCTCATTTAGCACTTGTGAAGGTAATATACAAAAGAAACAAACTGATTGCATTCTATAAATAACATAGATGAACATAATCTTATCCACTAAACCATGTAGACTAGTTTGGATCTATTCGGTCGCTTATAACAATAGGCACCGATTCGAAAGACACTTCTTGTATGTCGCCATCACAATACTCTACACACAAGATTTTTGAACCCTGTGTTGATATATGCCCACATAAAATGTTCACTATTTCATTTGGATTTCGAAGCCTTTTATTGTAGTTTATGTTTCAGCGACGGGAATTGAGTTTCTGACGTTTTGTTAAATCTGTAGAAACCGAATTACCATGATCACTGTCCACTTTATTTGCTGAATTTATTTTAGAGACCCTGGTTAAGACACTAAATTTCTTCCGAATATTTCTTTTTTCCTCAGTTTTGTCACCTGAGGCATAAAAGTTCTGAGGAGTTTCTGCCTATCTGGTCAGCACTTTTCGGCGCTAGTTTTTGACGTCAAAGTGCCAAACAAGCTAGCTTCAGATGTACCCGACAAGGTGTCCCTTCGCATAACGTACGCTTTTGCTGACGTGTCTGATGCAGCAGACACATTTTGCTGAGTCTACTAATGCCATTTGGTTGAGTGTGTTTATCCAAGTTAACAGTGGGTAAAGAAAACGTTTGTTTACTCGCATCATGAACAGAAGCACGAATATCGTTATGAACATTTTCACATATTTTCACGAACATAAACTTCTCTTTATTTCGCCATAATGAAGCTTTTCTGACGATATCGGTCTTCGGAACGTTTTGCTGCTGATCTCGGTTTCTTGGCACAAGACGCTGGTTTTTTCCTCTTGAGCACAAGGCTGGTCTCATGTGTTTCTGCTTGAAGTTCCCAAGACAGTTCTAATCTCTTCACGTTTAAGCGCTCTACAGTAGATTCACAATGTTTGGGGAATCACGCTGCACATTTTTGATCAGAAATATCCTTGCGATATCTCAAGGTGAGCTAAAAAGTCGCCGTATGCCCCGATTCTCCATAAATGTGACGTGAGAGTTCGTCGTACCATATACGGGATCTCAAAATGTCCAAGTGATATATAAGACTCACATAAACGGAAACATTTATTTACACCCAATATCGGAATCAAATAACAATGAATATAGCTGGTGTTGACATCAAGCTCTAAGGGACAGAGTGTTCTGTGTCTGAGGAATTTCAGAGTACAGCATAATGAAATCTTCCTGACGCTTTCAGTCTCTGAAACGTTTTGCTACTGATCTCGGTTTCTTGGCACAAGACACTGGTTTTTTCCACTTGAGCACAAGACTGGTCTCGTGTGTTTCTGCTTGAAGTTCCCAAAACAGTTCTAATCTCTCCATGTTTAAGCTCCGAAGTAGCTTCACAATGTTTAGGGGAATCACACTGCACATTTGTGACTCATAAATGTCCTTCCGATAACTCACGGTGGGCTAAAACGTCACCGTATGCCTATATTCTCCAGTAAATTATGACCAGAGGAACTGGTCACGAAGATATTTCGTACCAGATTCGCACTTCACAAAAAGTCTTTACACTGTGTAGCAACTTTATTGACAATTGCACTGCAGCGTATGTGTAATACAAAGTGTTGACGGGAGCGGTTACTAAACTCTCTGCCCAACGTTCTTGCAATCAATTATCCGAATTACCAAATCTGCAGAGTTAACATGCTTTTATATGTACAATTTCCAAGTAACATTATTAAAATAAAACAAAAACATGAAAATAACATGTAGACTCTTGTATTAATCAAGTGGGCGGTGTAATGGACTGTATGAGTGAAAAACATCTTAATGTGTTAATCCATCTATTCATTAATTTATGAATCCGTTATTCTCAAAGTATCTGAATTCACCCATTGTCCTAGACTCCATGTTTTATTCTGGTGATAATATATGACCGTGGCATTATATGGAAGCCCACACATTATTTGAACACTATTCAAGGGATTATGCTCTGAAGCGTAAGCTAAATTATTTTTATTTCTCAGTTGTGATATTTTTGGTTAATATGTAAAAATCCATATTTCCTCAAGCAGCGACAACCAGGCTAAATATAATCTCCTTTAGTAACCATTAACACTATGCATTGACTGTTCGTTGAATGCTACTGTTGCCAATAAGTGTTAGCAACACACGCGGCATAGATTGGAAGTGGGGAGTCTAATCTTGAATGGGTCAATTACAACTACTTATTACTTTCCAAAGTGTGATTTACTGGGATTTCTGGGTTGGATTATAAACGATAACTTCACAAGTGAATTATGCAATCAACAATTGTGTCATGTATCCGTGCGCGTAAACGAAGACGCTTTGCCGTAGGTGTAATGGGGACTTCATTGCTTTTTGTTTTTATAACCCTTTACCTAACATGAAAAGCAGACGACACTTGCAAAAAAAAAAAATTCTTGAATAATTATTTTTTCATTTTTTGTCTCAAAAACATCGGTTATGACCCCTCATTGGAACGAGCTAGACGAGCTCGTTCCAATGAGGGGTTATAACCTATATTTAGAGACACAAAATGAAAAAATAATGAAAATTAATTGGCGATTTTTGAGAATAGCGCTCACGTGTGTCGGACTCCTATTATGGGGCTTAATTCAAATTTCCAATAGAGGAGTATACTTCTTAGGTCTGCTAAATAATTCTACATTTTGATGATCTGAGACAATTATAGGCGGAATTTGATGGATGAACCAATAGTTTGGAAACATACTGTAGTGACAGTTTAACCCTGCGATTCTCAAGAGAAGGTTCCCCTCCCTCAGAAAGCATGGAATCTATTGGCGACGTTCTAAATGCCCCAAGGCAGCAGGCTAGTTCTTATATCACTATTATGAATTGTATCAAGTGGTTGGAGTTATGGCTTTCTCAAAGAACCGCAAACCACACAACCATAATCTAATTTTGATCTAACAAGTCATTTATACAGACGGAGTAATGTTTTTTGGTCAGCACTACAAGCAATGCTACCAATCACCTTGAGGGGGTTAAGTGTTTTTTTTACTTTTGACTCCTAATTGTTTTATATGGGAAGTAAAATTCAGTTTATTGGCAAACAATAAACCTAAGATTTTCACCCCTTTTACAACTTTAATAAGACTCCCATGTGTTTTTAGTTCCGGATCAAGATGGTACTTCCGGAGTTTACAAAAATGAACCCAATTTGCTTTAGACTTGAAGAATTTGAAACCACTTTCTGTCGCCGATTTCTGAATTCTGTTTAAATACCGCTGAAGTTTTTGCCTCTATAGCAATTTAGAAAATCGTTAACATACAATGGAGAATCAAGCATATTTTTAATTGCGTCAGTGATGTCATTGGTCCCAACTGAAAGACGGGTAACAGATAAAATACTGCCCCGAGGACTCCCTAATTCGTATTCGTGGGAGGATCAGATAATGTAGACCCAACACGAACTTGAAAATGGCGGATCCTTTAAACTAAACAAAAGCTATAAAATGATACGTACGCCCCGTGAGCATCATGTTAATTTTTTTTTAAATCCGATACATCCACGTTGTGTCATATGCCTTTTCCAGGCCAAAGTCCTAACTTATGTAGCACCTTAGCCCTTTTGCCGTTGCGCAATGTGGTAATATCCTGTGCTGATCCACATATTGGATTTAAAGTGAAACAAAATGAAAACGCAAATAAGGAACACTAATTTGTAATTTTAAAACTGTTATTACATATTGGAACATTAAGCGTACATCTCATTCAGGTCCTCAACGTTGACAGAGTTGAACAATGTTTACAAAATTACTGCCAGCCAACACGTCATAAATCTTAATAGAAAAGACGTCTAGTCTACTTGAATTTAGTTCCTATTTAATGGACTGACCATTTAGTCCAAACTTGGCCCCACAGACAGATCATTTTTGTTTGTTTTGTCGCCCTGTGGCAGACGAGAAAACCTAAAAATTACAAAACGGCCAAGTTTGGACTATTGAGCATGTTGGCCTCGAGTATTTCGAAATTCGAAAATGGTGGAGAACAAATGGATTATGCCATATCGCCTGTCGCATGCATTTCGTATTACGCGCGTTCTATTGAGAATAACAACGTACTTTGGCCATTCTCTGTGTGTAGATAGATATTTTATTTTACGATATATCAATAACGTTTAACAATTTACAGATAATCTATATCAAGAAACAAACATATTGATATATCGTAGGGAAATAACATAGCCAGATTGGCTGTCTACCTGTTATCTCCCAGGTAAAGAAAAGAATGCATCGAATGTTGACTGCGAATGAAAGTTTTCTTTTTTTCCGGTGGTTGAAGATTCAGGATATAGAATTACACATTTAGTTGCATATGTGCACACACACACACACAAACATACACATGTACATGCGTGCATCTTCATACATATGCATGCATTTACACATACATACATATATACACGCACATAGGTGCATACATATGAAGGTAGACCTACTTAATTTTCGCAATATGGCACACCTACTTTCTTTCCACAGGATACATGTATGCACATATATACACACCTCACAATGTCCAATAAATACGGATAGAACCGAATCCCCGCCACAAATTCTCCGCAACTGGCAGGTCACTCAACGCGTTTGTTAAGGCTGTCAATTTTTTAAATTTTGTTTTATATGCCCTTAGCACGAAAAATGCCTCAGGCAACGAACCACCGGATTTAAGCCGGAGGTTCATTGACCGAGGAACTATCTGTGCGATCTGTTAATAATTAGGACCCGTCGCGCCCCTGCTGTCAGCTTATGAGGAGATTATGTCGAAAGTAAGTGCCGAGTTAGTGGCATGATCTCGAGCTCCAAGAGTAATTAAGACGTCAAACGACCGCCGCAGTGTGTGGTATCTCCGTACTGAGTACGGACTAAAAGCACATGCCGGCAACATTTGGTTCCGTACTCAGTATGGACCTGTAGCAGCGGAAGGGTTAAAGATGGATCTTCGGATTATTTCCGCAATATACGCACAACAAATATTGGCCATCGCCCTTGCCTTATCTTGCTGCAGAACTGAATTACAGAGGATAGTGGAAAAATAATTCACGGGAAAAGGAAAATAAACACATTTACACGGGCTGTAATTTGTGTCGGCAATATTTTTAAAAAAGAAATGATCGGCCCAATGTTTAGGTTCAGTGTTTTCTTAACGTTACCTGTCACAAAAATGTATAACTATGGCAATTATCTTCGTCATTTTGAGAAAATAGTTTGTACGATGTTTTAAGTGTTAATTTTAAAATGACGGCTGCCAATCATTGATCAGTAGTTTGTCGTGAGAAAAGAATGAGTGATAGTCTGTGTCAATAACGGAATTAAATCCTCGTTGCAGTTTACCGGCGGACGAGCTGAACACTAAAACAAAACAGAACGAGTGCGGAGTACGGAGAACAGGAAGCAACGAGCCGAGTTGAATTTTTTTCCATTGAAATATAGTTGCGAGTGAAATGTAAGAACAACTCTTTATTACACGCCCGTTCTATGAAATCCCCATCTACAGCAAAACCAAACCATGCGGAAAATAAAAGTCCGTTTCGCACACGTGTGTCGAGCGGAAACCGTTGACGGGCTATTTTTGGGCGATCACGCCATTTGTCAAAACTTAGCATAACCCCGCCTACATAGAATTTCCATTTAGCCCACATCAACAGAAGCCTTGTAGTCTAAACGAAGCGACTGCGTTCTAATAAGCTATCGCAAAGACAATTTATTTATTTATTTATTGGTGTTTAAGGTCACACATATTTCTGCACAATGGCTAACCATTACCGTGACAGTTTTACGGGTGGAGGAAGCCGGAGTACCCGGAGAGAACCACCGAGCAACGGCGAGTAACTGTCAGCTCCCCAACATACCAACTCCACACAAGCAGGGTTAGCATTGGTTGATGACAGGTGCACCATCGACGTGCAGTACGCCTTAGTACACAGCGTCACCGTGCTCCCACGGGGGCATTGGGGGTGAAGTGTCGCAAAGACAATAAACTAAATAAAACATCTTTGTGTATAGCATTACTTCTAAAGTTTAGAAGGGACAATTCAAGCCAATCATTATTAGCTGTATAATGATAACAAATTGATGAGAACTAGCTCAAATATGCAAATACTACGATAGCACAAGCATGCGTACACCACGTCTGGCCTATTTATATATCCGCCCAAGGAAATTCCCTCAAAATCGCACATGTGTTTGTAAACATTAGCAGACGATTGGTCACCCGAAACTGAACCGATTGCAAAATTACGTGTTGATAGTTGTCAAATGAATTGCTGAGTGTCCTTCTAATAATTGTTTTTTTGGACGTGAAGGTGTGTAATAAATTCATAAAGACACGCGTGTATGAATGGGTTAAACGATATGGCACTTGTGGCCATTAAAGAACACTTTTTTTTGTTTTGTTACTTCAGTCTCTGGTAGTGTAAGGTAAAAGATGGGGGGGGGGGGGGGGGGGGGCGGTGGCTCTCAGTTGGTAGAGGTGCAAGCGTTGTGTCATTGGGCAAGACACTTCACCCCTATTGCCCACATGGGGGCACGGTGTCGCTTTGTACTAAGGCGTACTGAACATCGATGGTGCACTTGCCTTCAACCAATGCTAACCCTGCTTGTGTGGAGTTAGTATGTATAAATAAATAAATAAATAAATAAATAAATAAATAAATAAATAAATAAATAA
This sequence comes from Pictodentalium vernedei, assembly GCA_031216915.1. NCBI lineage: Eukaryota > Metazoa > Mollusca > Scaphopoda > Dentaliida > Dentaliidae > Pictodentalium > Pictodentalium vernedei. The sequence continues at coordinate 241,358,669 of CM062289.1, forward strand.
ATAAATAAATAAATAAACTGTTATTTCACAACACCTTGAGTGAGCTCCGCGTCGTTTCGGTAGCCCTTCTGCACCCAAGTGAGTGTGTCTGTAGCTGTAATATATTAACTGAGCCGACAGGTTTTGGTGAAATTTGGCTGAATGTTAGCGAAAAAGATCCGACATATTACACCCCACATAAGTTTTTTTTTTAAACTACGCGCATGTAGATATTTGTTGTTAAGTGGAGACAGTGGCTGACAGAGAAAAAATGTAAAGCTGCCGCATAGTCACCATCGGAACAAATCCATTCCAAATACTATTTTCACGCACTGAACCATAATACGTTAACCCTTTACCCAACGCATACGATATCAAAATTTATTATTTTAATTATTGTTTTTATTGTTTTTTTTAAAGATTTTTCAAAAACTTTCACCAAAACCATATCACGTGACCCTTCAGTGGAACGAGCTCGACGAGCTCATTCAATGAGTGGTGACATGATTTGCTTTTTTTGCAAATTATATTTTTTTCAACTGTTTAATTTGTAATTTATGCGGTCAGATGCGGTCGATTCCTCACATAAAGGATTAAAACAGAACAGTCAAAAGAATCGAAAACATCTGACACCCAGACATCTGACACCCAGATATATCTGACACCATGACGAGTAAGATATCTATTATATAAATGAGGAGTATGTATTTTCGTGATTCTTTGACTCAGTTCAACTAGAAATTTAAGTTTTAATTTTCTCCTATGATATGCCATGCAACTAGAAATTTTCCGTCGTGCAGGCGAGGCTTCCCGTACTGGGACGGGTGAGACCACTAGTTTGGTTATATATCACCTACTAGCTAACAAAATGAGAATATGTGCACTGAAAAGAAGAAGTCTCTGGTGTAGAGAGATCCACAAAGAAGTCATATACTGACAAATCAGCCTTCGATTGGCGGACTGATCCGCAAACGTAAATAAGAGGTATTCTACCTTAGTATAAAGTGTGTTTTCGAAATGTTTATTTATTTTCTGGTTGGGGCGGTGGTTCATTGGTTACAGCATTGTACTTCAATCCGAGGGATCGACGGTTCGAGCCTGATACGCCTCATATGTGCCGTGTCCTTAGACTCTCAATCCCGATTGCCTACGTAAAATCGAGATAGAACTGTGCCCTAAGTCAGAACACAACGAGAGTGGAGTATAGGGGCAGGAATCAACGAGTTTTTCAAGTATTTCATGAGCGCCAAATAGGCACGAGTGAAATATACAGAGACAAAAAAACCCAGCGAGGGTAATCGATTCCAGTCCCAAGTACTCTAGCACAGTTGTGTTCTGTATTTATACTACGATTAAACTTAAATTAAGTTAATGCAACTTAGATTTTTAAGGTTCCGCTCTACAGTTTCGCACTATTGCACAGAAATTCTAAACATGGGGCATATGTTGAAACTAAGGCCATGTAAAATAGAGATATATTTTTAGTATGAGATATATGATTACATTAGGCTTTTTGTTGGACAAGAGAATTTGAAGTTTTGGTCCAAAGTTGGAGTCTGGTACATAGGGGTAAATTACCAGATGAATTATGGGAAACAGTGGCTTCGATAAATTGGCTATTTTTTAAAATGTAATTTTTACACGGGTTTGTTACCAGACAGGTAACTAAAAAATGAAACGGAAACATATAATTTTTTTTTTTGCATTTTAGAAACCGGGGATGCTCTGCCCCATGGGGAGGTAGGTGGCGTTGGTGGGAAAATTCTGCTTTTGAGGCTGCTGGGTGGCTGAAAATGACTGGTTTCGGCATTTTTTTAATGTAATCTTTCAGGTTGAAGTCTTGCCTTTGACAATAAATTATTCCACCCACATTCAGATTGTTTTTTCTCTACTTCGTCAGATAGTGTTATATGTTTTTTTGTGGATTTGGGAAATGTAATACATGTTATGGGTTAGATAACTAAGTTACAGAATATTTGCATTGGAAGAGAGTGTATGGCATGTCATTTTTGGAAATGCATGGAAACTGTGGAGCGGAACCTTAAAGAGCATTCTGCCGTCAGTGTCAACTCTTGAACCAAGAAGTTCCTTATTTGTGTTTGAGTTGTAAATACACATTTTTCAAAAAAACTTTTCATTATTTCTGGTTTGTGTGCAATTGTTAGTGGTAGTTAACATTCATCAAGTGATATCTCAGCACAACTGGAAGGAAATAAGTGGAAATTTGGAGAAATTTATTGATGTAGCCTAATTTCGCACCTGTTTTGAATTTTTGTCAAGATTTCGAAAACATTAAGGTAGAGCACTGCCTTTCCTAAACACCGAGCCTTGTATTCATGACAAATATATGCAATTATGAACAGCCTGGTTGTTATTGTAGACCAGAGATTTGCAGTCATGGTGCCTACTTTTTCATTTTGGTCATTGGTGTCATGTCTGTGTGTCATCCGTCCGTTAGCTGTTTACGCTTTCATATATAGAGAGCAGCACCCCCAAATCAATGGTTAATACTGCTTATTGTTTTACATTTTGATCGTATTTAACAGTGCTATTGACAGGACCTGGGTAGTCAATGTGGCTGGTGGTAATAACAAAAATGCTCTCTGAGGTGGCACAGAGAAATGTGAGGGTTAAGGTGGCGTGATGTGGTGGTGAAAATCAGGCAAAAACTAGCCGCACACATCTATTCGGCAGTCAGAAAGGCCATGCTGTATCCTGTACTAGTTGAAAATAGAAACTTATGGTTTTTGTTCATTCAATCACGATAGACTCCAGATTGTTTTGCCTGAGTGAAATCCAAGGGGAGATCACTCTTGCTTTCTCTTTAAGGTTCCGCTCTGCAGTTTCGCACTATTGCACTGGGGTGAAATTCTAAACATAAGGCATATGTTGAAACTAAGGCCATGTAAAATAGAGATATATTTTTAGTATGAGATATATGATTACATTAGGCTTTTTGTTGGACAAGAGAATTTGAAGTTTTGGTCCCAAAGTTGGAGTCTGATACATAGGGGTAAATTACCAGATGAATTATGGGAAACAATGGCTTCGATAAATTGGCTATTGTTTAAAATGTAATTTTTACACGGGTTTGTTACCAGACAGGTAACTAAAAAATTAAATGGAAATATATAATTTTTTTTGGCATTTTAGAAACAGGGGATGCTCTGCCCCATGGGTAGGTTTTGGTGGCGTTGGTGGGAAAATTCTGCTTTTGAGGCTGCTGGGTGGCTGAAAATGACTGGTTTCGGCATTTGTTCATGCAATTTTTCAGGTTGTAGTCCTGCCTTTGACAATAAATTATTCCACCCATATTCAGATTGTTTATTTCTACTTAGTCAGATAGTGTTATATGTTTTTTTTGTGGATTTGGGAAATGTAATACATCTTATGGTTTAGATAACTAAGTTACAAAATATTTGCATTTGAAGAGAATGTATGACATGTCATTTTTGGAAATTCCTGAAAAATGTGGAGCGGAACCTAATGAAAATTATCATCTTCGGCGGTCTGTTTACTTTCTTGCGTAACTCTGTTTAATGACGAAGGATTTCATTCATGTCGTAACGTTAATGGGATGCGTAACGACCAACCAGATGTGTTGTTACACGATGTTCTCATGTAGATCGGATTCCGCGCGTGGGTTTATCTGAGCAAATTTCTTTATGGCTAAATTGTATCAGGTGAAGTTCAATATACGGAACAGTCGTGGTATAATGTGGGGTACTGCACGTCGATGGTGCCCTTGCGATCAACCACTGCGTGCACCGGGATAGTCAGTTGGAGGGTCTGACAGTGACTTTCTGTTGCTAGGTGGTTCTACCGGGTACACCGGCCTCCTCCACCATCCGTGAAACTGGCCGTCACAATATGATCCCGGTTGTGAAAAGAGTTGTAAAACCTCAATATACGCACACACATTCTCTTGTTGTTTTTGTAGCATCAAACCCATCAAGTGGGCACACTTGAGTAAATTATATCTGCATAGTTGTTGTTATTGTCAGCAAGTATTTTCTAGTTGTGGGCCATTTTTTTCAGCCTTCGAGAATTACTTCAGCTATAGTATAATCGTTGCCAACTTGCCAGACATATGTTCTGTTAGATAGTTGATAAAAAAAAGTTGATAAAAAAAGTTATTACTTGAAAAAAGAGATCATTGTTGTGAAGCCTGACATACAATGCGCCTGGGTAAATGAATTCTCTACGACGAATGAATAGGGAATGTTGGAAAGATTGGAAGTCGGCCAAAAGGACTTCCATTACGCGTACAGTACAGTGAGCGGTCAAACAAGGTCTCTTTCTAAAGCAGGCCGCAATTTGCAGAAGTCAATACTATAAAACTTTTACAATTGTATTTTCTAGAATTGTATTTTATATCGATTAATATACGTGACTAAAATGAATCATAAGCATTTTAAAAGATATGCCAATTTGCCAACTGGCAAATTGCCACATCTTTGAAAATACTAATGGTTTATTTCAACCCATTTAAAGTCACAACTAGAAAATACAATTCTAGAAAGTACAATTGTAAAAGTTTTATGGTATTGACCCCTGGTCGTGATACAATTACACCTGCACCTGTTGGTCGACATTTCAATAATAGAATAATGTGAAATTAAGACAGAATCAAGTAAAACAAACGAAGATAGCGTCTGATATTTAATGTTCTGGTATTTCGTTTTCGTTAGGAGAGAGTTTACAGTGTTCAGGGAGGAAACTAATTCCCTGCCCGCTCTTGTAATCATTGAACTGCACAGGCTCAATATAAAATGCCAGCAGATTGTCGCATAACACAATGTTCTGTCAGCTAAAAGAGTGGTGAAGATAACCTTTCTGCTGGTAGAAGTTTTGATGATTGTGACAGGACCGCGGGAAAGCGCGGAGCAAGGGAAGTAATCCCGACCGGGCAAGTGGATTTGATGAGGGGTACTGGACCTGGTTTTGCTGAGAACTAGTAACCCAACGTGCTTATTGAATTGGAATAAAAACCTCCTGTCATTTACAAACGAAATTTGAAGGTCAAATTACCCAACGCGGAGGACACCAAAAGTTATTTTAAATACTATTTTTTCAAACGTTTCAAGTTATTTTAACAAACCCTTATCATGTCACATTATATGGTTTTGTTGAATTTTTTTGAATTTTTTTTTCTCCTTTTGAATTTGTATATTAAGCGGGCGGATGCAGCCGATTCGTCAATTGAAGGGTTAAGAGCATATCTTTCAAATGTTTTCTGTTCGGGTCAGGCGAAGGGATGGATAATTAAATAATACAACCACTTCTTCATAAATTTAGCAAATATGTATTTTGCTTTCAACATTGATGTCAGAATTAATTACTTTTTTTAATATGGGAATGTGGGAGCACAGTTGCTCAGTGTTTAGAGCATTGACTTCAAACCGAAAGGTTCACGGTTCGATCCTGACTGGCGATAACTGTCCATGCGCAAGGCACTTGATCCCGATTACACACGTGGGGGCACGGTGTTTCTATGTACTAAGACGTACTGCACGCCGATGCTGCGCTTGGCTTCAATCAATGCTAACTCTGTTTGCGCTAGTTAGTGCGTTGGGGGAGTTTGACAGTAGTAGTGTATGTTCCCCTACAGGTATAGGTTGGGGGACCCCGGTGGGGGACCCCGGAAGGACGTCATGTCACGTGACCTAGTGCCGCCATGTTGTGTTGTCATGGTAACCCGCGTGAGCGGCCATGTTGTGACGTCATCTCCATAGTGATACGTGATGTGAGTGCGCATGCGCGGCGCGTGTTATTAGGGTGATACGTGTTTCCGTCGTCCATTTTGTATACAGGAGGCCGCCATCTTGGTTTCTATGGTAGCACGTGATTGCTATGTTACCCAATTTTTCTGCAATAAGACGGGGTATGTTCGGAGGGTATGTTCGATTGAATCGGAGTAAATCTAATTACCACAAACAACCCGACAACTTGTATTATTTCGAATTCTTCCAGAATTCTCTGCTTCTATCTATATATGCAATAGTTATCGTTTATCTGGCCATGTTCCTTTATTCTAGAGTATACTCCAGTAGCGTAGAAGAGCCTATCAACTGGAACAGTTTACCTTATTATTGCTATATTTAGCAATTTCTGGTCTATTCTTGTTAGTTCTGACCCTATTCTAAGTACTCTTGTTGTTTCATTTATCTAAATTATAACTAACCAATCAGATTGCTTGATTTCCCATAATCTGTATGCAGGGTTATCTCCCTTGTATATAACAAAAGATTATATCCAATCGCCATATCCCATGGAATCCCATAATTTTGCAAAACACCTGTGGCTATGGAATCCCTTTTTTGTTGTATGAGGCCATGAGGGCTATGTAAAAGCCCTCAATGAGTCCTCATTTATTATCCCTCATAGCCTCATTGGATTTTGAGGTTATGAGGACCTTGAAAAATCCATCAATGAGGTATAATTTTCTATGACTCTTAGCCTCATTTCAGTATTTAACAGGTATATCCTATGGAATCCCATTTTGGAAAACGCCTGTGACTGTGGAATCCCTTTTTTTGTCGCATGAGGCCATGAGAGCTATGTAAAAGCCCGCAATGAGTCCTCATTTATTATCCCTCATAGCCTTATTGAATTTTGAGGTTATGAGGACCATTAAAAATCCCTCAATGAGGCATAATTTACAAAGACTCTTAGCCTCATCTCGGTATTTGAGGATACCCATGGCCTGGTATTGTATTATTCGAGGATACCTATCGAGGATACCTTTTATGGGATACTTATCTGAGGATACTATATAGGCTGTACATATCCATATAGGTCTCTTGCTGGCCCTTAGTACTATTAATCCACCTGGTGCTTTATGTTATCCTATGACTGGTATAGGCAGTATGCAATGCTAGGCATAGGGGTATTGAGAGTAGGGGTACTGCCTGGTAGTTTAGAACGGTACTATAGTATGGCGGTATATACACCTATAGGCCCCTGTTAGTACTTGGTACTATTAACCAACCGATTGCTTTGTTTTATTATATGGCTGGTATATGTAGTACGTTATGGTAGACCTAGTGATTTTGTGGGGGTGGGGGTAATGCTTGGTAGTTTAGAACGGTAGTATAGCATAGGCTGTACATATCCTTGTAGGTCTCTTGCTGGCCGTTGGTACTACTGATCCACCAGATGCTTCATATTATTGAGCGGTATTCGTGGGGTGGGGTCAATGCCTGGTAATACAGAACGGCAGCAGAGTATGGTTGGTATATTCCCCTATAGGTCCCATCCTAACCGTCCATAGTATTAACCTACCAAATGCTTTGTATCAAGGTGGTACGTAATACCAGTAGTTCCTACCTTATTCCGAGTACTCTTGTTGTTTCATTTATCTAGACCATTTATATAAATTATAATTAACCGATTAGATTGCTTGATTTCCCATAACCTGTACTTAATCGTACAGAGTTATCTCCCTTCTGCATAATAAAAACCTATATCAATGGCAATATCCCGGCACCCCAATTTCGAATGAGGGATTTTTAATACGACTCTTATCCTCATTTCAGAAAAAGGGGTGCCGAAGGCCATATATTTTTCAAAAAAGGGGCGCCGAAATTGGGGTGCCTTCTGGAGAATCCCTTTTTTGTCAAATGAGGATAAGAGTCGTAGTAAATTAGACCCCATTGAGGGATTTTTAATACGACTCTTATCCTCATTTGACAAAAAAGGGATTCTCCAGAAGGCACCCCAATTTCGGCACCCCTTTTTTGAAAAACATATGGCCTTCGGCACCCCTTTTTCTGAAATGAGGATAAGAGTCGTATTAAAAATCCCTCATTGAGGGATTTTTTATACGACTCTTATCCTCATTTCAGAAAAAAGGGGTGCCGAAAGCCATATGCTTTTCAAAAAAGGGGTGCCGAAATTGGGGTGCCGGGATATTGCCATTGATATAGGTTTTTATTATGAAGAAGGGAGATAACTCTGTACGATTAAGTACAGGTTATGGGAAATCAAGCAATCTAATCGGTTAATTATAATTTATATAAATGGTCTAGATAAATGAAACAACAAGAGTACTCGGAATAAGGTAGGAACTACTGGTATTACGTACCACCTTGATACAAAGCATTTGGTAGGTTAATACTGTGAACGGTTAGGATGGGACCTATAGGGGAATATACCAACCATACTCTGCTGCCGTTCTGTATTACCAGGCATTGACCCCACCCCCAGAATACCGCTCAATAATATGAAGCATCTGGTGGATCAGTAATACCAAGGGCCAGCAAGAGACCTACAAGGATATGTACAGCCTATACTATACTACCGTTCTAAACTACCAAGCATTACCCCCACCCCCACAAAATCACTAGGTCTACCATAACGTACTACATATACCAGCCATATAATAAAACAAAGCAATCGGTTGGTTAATAGTACCAAGCACTAACAGGGGCCTATAGGTGTATATACCGCCATACTATAGTACCGTTCTAAACTACCAGGCACTACCCCTACTCTCAATACCCCTATGCCTAGCATTGCATACTACCTATACCAGTCATAGGATAACATAAAGCATCAGGTGGATTAATAGTACTAAGGGCCAGCAAGAGACCTATATGGATATGTACAGCCTATATAGTATCCTCAGATAAGTATCCCATAAAAGGTATCCTCAACAGGTATCCTCGAATAATACAATACCAGGCCATGGGTATCCTCAAATACCGAGATGAGGCTAAGAGTCGTAGTAAATTATGCCTCATTGAGGGATTTTTAATGGTCCTCATAACCTCAAAATTCAATAAGGCAATGAGGGATAATAAATGAGGACTCATTGAGGGCTTTTTAATAGCCCTCATGGCCTCATACGGCAAAAAAGGGATTCCACAGTCACAGGCGTTTTCCAAAATGGGATTCCATAGGATATACCTGTTAAATACTGAAATGAGGCTAAGAGTCGTAGAAAATTATACCTCATTGAGGGATTTTTCAAGGTCCTCATAACCACAAAATCCAATGAGGCTATGAGGGATAATAAATGAGGACTCATTGAGGGCTTTTACATAGCCCTCATGGCCTCATACGACAAAAAAAGGATTCCATAGCCACAGGTGTTTTGCAAAATTATGGGATTCCATGGGATATGGCGATTGGATATAGTCTTTTGTTATATACAAGGGAGATAACCCTGCATACAGATTATGGGAAATCAAGCAATCTGATTGGTTAGTTATAATCTAGATAAATGAAACAACAAGAGTACTTAGAATAGGGTCAGAACTAACAAGAATAGACCAGAAATTGCTAAATATAGCAATAATAAGGTAAACTGTTCCAGTTGATAGGCTCTTCTACGCTACTGGAGTATACTCTAGAATAAAGGAACATGGCCAGATAAACGATAACTATTGCATATATAGATAGAAGCAGAGAATTCTGGAAGAATTCGAAATAATACAAGTTGTCGGGTTGTTTGTGGTAATTAGATTTACTCCGATTCAATCGAACATACCCTCCGAACATACCCCGTCTTATTGCAGAAAAATTGGGTAACATAGCAATCACGTGCTACCATAGAAACCAAGATGGCGGCCTCCTGTATACAAAATGGACGACGGAAACACGTATCACCCTAATAACACCCGCTGCGCATGCGCACTCACATCACGTATCACTATGGAGATGACGTCACAACATGGCCGCTCACGCGGGTTACCATGACAACACAACATGACGGCACTAGGTCACGTGACATGACGTCACTTCCGGGGTCCCCCACCGGGGTCCCCCAACCTATACCTGTAGGGGAACATACACTACTACTTTTGACAGTTGCTCGCGGCAGCCTGGTGGTTCACTCCGGATACTCCGGCTTCCCTTACCCGTAAAACTGTCCGAGTCGAGGTGAATCTGGATGTCGAAAGTATCATTAAACCCAATAAATAAATATAAATAAATGACAGTGTACCTTTGCTTCTATATATTTCTGTAAACTGTTCACCATATACCATGTACATGTTTATTGCAAATGGATATTCATTCATTCATTCATTCATTCATTCATTCATTCATTCATTCATTCATTCATTCATTCATTCCAGCGTCCATGTGAGGAGTTTAATTAGAAAACATCTTGAAAGTTGCGAATTTTCGGCAAAATACTTATTTGGATGGCTTCCCAGCTCCCTACCTACACAGTGACGTTGGTGGGGGTTTTCAATGGGGGATGGGGGGGGGGGGGTGTAAATCTATGAAAAATTCCAACTAGGGATGGATACTTAAAGGGGGGGGGGTGTCCCCTACCTTAACCTCCCGGAAAGAAGTAAGCCTGCCCGCCCGAAAGCCCGCCCGCCCGCCCGAAAGCCCGAAAGCCCGCACCTACTCTTACAAAGCCCCCCCCCCCCGCCTCCCTCGCCGGGGGGATTGTTCAAAATGTTGACTGAGCGACTGTACCGGTAGGTTTTAGGGCATCCTGAGAATATTTTCATGTAGTTTAAAGGACTGCAGCTAAATATCTATGTTTTTAATTTGAGGTTTTATGACAGCACAAAAAGACAATTTCTTTTGGTTTTGCAGTCTGTAAGTAGGCCCTATCTGCCTTCATTAGGCATTATGTCAATTACATGAATGTACATGTATGGAGAATGCTAAAAAAAATCGGTATTCAACCAATGATTTATTAATTAATCATCTCAAATATGAGGTGTGCTGAGTTGTGAGCACTCTAATCTTGAAATGAACTCAATGAATAACAACCATTTATTATGCTTACAAAGTATGAGTAACGAGTTAACTAACTCAGCCTATATGTCACAATATGTGTGAGATATTAATTCAACAGTACCAAATACAAATCTAAATTTTCAGTCTGGCTATATCTGTCTTTCATGAGAGTAAAGAACCAAAGAAAACTTGCACAATATTGGTAGTAACATTAAAAAATCCACAACAGAGGCTCACAGGGGCCACATTTTGAATCCAGATACAAACTGCAACTTGCGAGTGCATTGCATGTAGACGTGAACAAAATAGGAAAATCTTGCGTTGTTCGATCAGAATTCTGACCTTGGCAGTCGGCGGTTGAAATTTTCATGGAATTGTAATACTACATTCGGAGAAAGCTCGGTTACAACAATGCTTCGAATTTCCAACTGTTGGAATTTTTGCCTGAAAAAATTCCCATCTATCTTGATTTTTTGGCAAATATAGGGGGGAGGGCACCCCCATCCCACCCACTCTAGCTACGTCCCTGTACCTACATGTATCTATGCAGTGTGAACTCAGAATGCAAGACACAGTACCGTGATCCAAAAAATGCGATTCATTTACACCAGTAGATGGTGATTTCATGTATAAAATATTGACATATCAAGAGGTATTCGCGAAAAAAAAAAAACAGGCGAAAGGAACTGGGATGTAGGGTTTTCGCGTTTCTTTTTTGACAAGTAAGATTTTTCAGGTTTGTGGGCAAGAAAGCAGACATCGTCCCATGTAGGGCTGCCGACGGGGATATGAACGAGTCTATTTCGTATTTGCAGGGAGGTTTAGTAATAGTTTAATCCCACAGCCCTACGGGGAAGTAGGATTAAATGCTTACTGATTCTCCTTCACAGTTTGGTATATACTTTACTGCTAGAACATTAACGGTCAGCATTTTCTTTGCGCAAAGCTTTATGCATAACGAATTGAACGGGTTAATATCAATTCTACTGCAGTGGAACTAACATTAAATGATAAATGAGTCTGCAATACGCGTCGGTTCTGAATATATATATAACTAGAGAAACAGAATTTACTGCACCTAGTAAATTCAAGTGTGTGAAAAGGGTTAAAGTATCAGGAATAAACTATACAGAAAGAGAATTTATGGAGGCTTACAGATAGTCATACTGGAATCAGAACAATTATTTATAAGAAACCAGAAAAGGTATATATGTGACCAGCATTCAAAGGGTTCGATACTCGAATCAAAAATGGACATTTTTGGCTCTGCCCACGAATTTGAGTGATGAAATACGTTCATAAACTTTAGAAATGCATTAAGGTGTAATAAAATTCATTTCCCAGTATTTTTGAATAAAACGCACTTGATGACTTTGGTGACCTCTTTCAGGAGGACCCCTAGGTGACCCCCCCCCCCCCCCCAAAGCATTCCCGAGGTCCATACATGCATTTTTATGTTAAAAAAGTCCGAGTAGCCAACATTTTTGAAAGTGGGTCATGCTCATATCTCAATCGTGGTATGATGAATGGACCTGGAACTAACACCAAATGAGTCGACACTTGATGGAAATTCAAAATATGGGTCAAGGTCACGGAGGTCATCTAGCGGTCATTGAGTGCATTTTTCAGAATTGCTGGAAATCACATTTTTTGACCCCTAAAGTATTCCTGACGTACACACATGCATTTTTATGTAAAAAAAAGTGGGCGTGGTCAAAATTTTTGAAAGTGGGTCACGCCCATATCTCTGGCGTAGTATGACGTACGGACCTGGGACCAACACCAAATGAGTCGACACTTGATGGAGATTAAAAATATGGGTCAAGGTCATGGAGGTCACCTAGGGTCATTGAGTGCATTTTTCAGAATTGCTGGAAATCACATTTTTTGATCCTCTAAAGTATTCCTGACATACACATTTTGACATAAAAAAGTGGGCGTGGTCAAATTTTTTGAATGTGGGTCACGACCATATCTCAAGCGTGGTATGACCTACGAACCTGGGACCAACATGAAATGAGTCGACACTCGATGGAGGTTTAAAATATGGGTCAAGGTCACGGACGTCAACTGGGGTCGTTGAGTGCATTTTTCAGAATTGCTGGAAATCACATTTTTTGACTCCCTAAAGTATTCCTGACGTACACACATGCATTTTGACGTAAAAAAGTGGGCGTGGCCAAAATTTTGGATAGTGGGTCACGCCCATTTCTCAGGCGTGGTATGACGTATGGACCTGGGACCAACACCAAATGAGTCGACACTTGATGGAGATTCAAAATATGGGTTAGCGTCACAGAGGTCACCTAGGGGTCATTGAGTGCATTTTTTCAGAATTGCTGGAAATCACATTTTTTGACCCCTAAAGTATTCCTGACGTACACAAATGCATTTTTACGTAAAAAAGTGGGCGTGGCCAAAATCTCAGTCGTGGTATGACCTACAGACCTGGGACCAGCACCAAATGAGTCGATACTCAATGGAGGTTCAAAATATGGGTCAAGGTCACGGAGGTGAACTAGGAGTCATTGAGTGCATTTCAGAATTGCTGGAAATCACATTTTTTGATCCCCTAAAATATTCCTGACGTACACACATGCATTTTGACGTAAAAAAGTGGGCGTGGCCACAATTTTTGAAAGTGCGTCACGCCCATATCTCAGGCATAGTATGACATATGGACCTGGGACCAACACCGAATGAGTCGACACTTGATGGAGACTCAAAATATGGGTCAAGGTCACGGAGGACACCTAGGGGTCATTGAGTGCATTTTTTCAGAATTGCTGGAAATCACATTTTTTGTTCCCCTAAAGTATTCCTGACGTACACATATAGGAGTTAGGGGATGTAAAGTTGCCATGTTGTAGATATCCTTAAATACCGAGATGAGTCGTAGAGCAGAATGTGGAGTCACTCGGTCGAGCAAATGCTCAATAGCTCATTTGCTCGATAACATTCGACTTTTTTTGACCAACTGAATTCCATCTGATTGTATGAAAAATGGGGGATGGACTATTTAACCCTTTGAGCCCTGATGTATCATCCACGTCTGTTCAGTGTCATGAATTGGAAAAGTCTATATTGGTTACTTGGGGGAAGACGGAATCCAGACAATAGGTGGAAGCAGAGGATTCTGAAAGAATCCGATTAACAGGTAAACACCAAGGATTTGAAAAACATCGAGCCAGTATTCCAGTTTAATAGAACGCTCCTTATAGCATTACGTGCTACTCTTATAAGCTCAAAATGGGGCTTCGCCAAGTCCGCTTCGGAGATTTTAGACAGCAGTTTTGGGTGATTTGGGTACATTGTTGGGTTATTTGTGGTAATTAGATTTACCCCTATTCAATCGAACATACTCCCTGAACATTTCCCTTTCCTATAAAAGCCTTCCAGGCTCTTAGCAGCCACGTGGTACCATGGAAACCAAGGTGGCGGTTTTCAATACACAAAATGGACTTCGGAAATACGTATGACAATAACAACATGTGTTGCGCATGCACTTTGACACCACGTATCACTATAGGGAATGCGTTACAACATGGCCACTCACGCTGGCTACCATGACAACTCAACATGGCGCCACTGGATCACGTAACATGACGTTACTTCCACCTCATCCATTCCCACATCAAAATATTGATCCAAACGTGCATGACATACAAGTTGAGTCTTAAAATGGTTGGTGGTTTGCTCTTCAATGCATGTTTGTGTATGTGGTATGTGGGAGTAATCACACACAATTGTGGACACTTTCTTGCTTTATTCATACTAAACGGGGATATGAGAGAACCGGGGAAAATGTCTTTTAACCCTTTACCCAACGTAATGGCCATAATCGGCCAGCGCTATTCTCAAAAATCGCAAATGAATTTTCATTATTTTTTATCTCAAAAACATAGGTTATGACCCCTCGCTGAAACAAGCTCGTTCCAACGAGGGGTCATAACCTATGTTTTTGTGAGAAAAAGTGAAACAAAATTAGTTATTCGAGAATTTTTTTGCAAGTGTCGTCTGCTTTCCGTGTTAGGTAAAGGGTTAACTCCCTCGTTCCCCGTTGTCAGTGTCCCCGCCTGTTAGCGATAGAGGACCTGTCCACAATTTTTAGTAAAAAACACGTGTGATTCCATATATGGTATGTTTGTGTATAGTTCCTGGTCCTGGTTGGCAAACCTCCATGCTGTCTTACTGGTGTGCCATACTGCTGAAATCTTGCCCAGGCTCTGGTGACCACCGTATGGTGCACACCAAGGGCTTCACCAACCTGACGATGGGTAGCCCCTTGCTCCACAATCCCTACAGCCCGCCACATTTCTACTTCAGACAAATGTCTTCTTACATTTGCATTTGCCATATTCAGTCATTAAATCACAAGGGTTTGTGTTGAAATGAAAAGTGAATACCCTGCACATGTCATGTACATGTAGACAGTACACGAAAACATCATGAAAATCAAGGGGTACATGATTTCCATGACTGTCACGAATAGTCTGCCTGTCAAGAGAGCTAATGAAAACACTGGGGACCATCTCAATACATTCCTCAATCATATTCACCAAAAATATCGCAAATATGTCACAAGCAAATTTCACAATGACGTGTCAAGTATTTTGTGCTTAGCAAACTTCGAGTAGTATATTATATTACACGAATACGAAAGTTTATCTCTGTTTCTCCGCCCACTTTCAACGACTATGCAATAGCTCGCGCTAACTTTCAGTCAGGTGGGCTAAATAATAGGTTATCTCAGCTTTTTCAATCAACCCATTCTCAACTAAGATTTTCTCGAATTTCTTTTTAAGCAAAGAAAATGCAAAATATTATTTGTGTAATTACTATGACTAAGTTGAGGAATATTGCAGCTTATTTCTTGAGTTTTTTATAGAATGGACATGTTGGTTTGTTACGCATTTTGGAAAAGGTTCAGAGAGGTCTTTCGATTAGTGTATTACACAGGGACGTAGCGACAGGGTGTGTGTGGGGGTGTGTTTCCCTCCCAATCCTGGAAATGTTTTTCTATAGTTGGAAATTCGGAGGACAAGCCATGAGTAGTTGGAAATTCCATCTATCTGGATTTTAGAGCTTCTTTGGTGATGCTGATGTCTCCTTCACTTCCCAAAGTTCCAACTAGGTTTCAAATCGGCAAAAATTCCAACTGTTTACAACTACAATGTACGCAATATCGAGCTTCATGAGTATGCATGATGTCAGTCGGTACGAGATTTGTATACTACGCTATTTATCGTAATAAAAAAAAATCCTCGAAATGCACTTCAAGAAAATCACATCTTGTAAAATCGTTGTCCTGAGTTAATTCCATCATTCACAGTTACAAAATGATGAAACATCGAAAATTGATCATTCCTGTATAAGATCTGATTTAATGTTAGGACAGTGTGAATTGCTCAAAGTTCTCAGCTTGAGCATTTGTTTAGCACATATTCAATTCCCGAAATAATACCAAATAATAACAGCCTGATTTTTCTATCATAAATGTGTTGGCATTTCAGTAACTAGAATCAATTTTATCCCCCCTTTCATGGCTTCATTTTCAAAATGTTTCTCGGTAGTGAATTTCCAACTAGGGGGAGGGACCGGGAGGGTTAAAAGTCATTGTTATTTTTCCAATTGGCATTAGATTGATCGGCTGTCACCGCAGCTTCAGAGTTGATTTTGATCAGAATGCGACGTTTCGATTGTCCGATTACTAAAATGGGTGAAATTGAGTTCTTTTGCTGGATCCGTGACGTCGGGTGAAAAGTAGTCCTCCAACGGAAAAAACGTGTTCCGTAAGGATTTGTAAATATGGAGCTGGAGGAAAAGTAATAGGCGTGTAATAAAGATCAACAGTTGAAACAATACTCGGAGGCGAGACTAAAGTTCGTAAATGATCGCATGCGATATGTGCTTTTCCGTGTTCGCTATTTTTCGGCACTAACGGTTGACAATACAAAAGATTAACACTCATTGTGATGCAATAGCAGATGTCGTCAAAGATGGTTCGAGCCAAAGAGTACACTCACGGAAATTGCCAAGTGGTAATTGACCAATCAGATAAAACGAGTATTACATGGAATATAACAAAATTATTTATTTCTACTTTATGTAAAAAATTGGTCGCTTCGCTGGTCGCACGAGATAATATGAAATTTCACCGATTTTTTCTTACTTTGGGATTTTACACATTGTGATACTTAAATTTGAGCCTTGCTGTGACGCAAACATAATTATTGACTACAGGGTTGCTCGCCCCCAAATTATATAACACCCAATGTGGCCATGTTTGGGCTCGTCAACATGGTGAGCCCATAATGATCGCATTGTGATGTCCTCTATTTATTCCAGGCCCCCCAAAAGCATCCGAGTCCCTAAATAGGTGACATACTTTATGCTCAGTTAAAAAATCATGGGTGCTCTAATTGGGTGCCACCAGGCTGTGAGGAATCGTAAATCAAATTTGATCCAGTAGTGGGATGTATCATCATGTACGAGAAATTTACCAAATAGGGCAAGCGTTATCTGGGAAACATAACAATTGCCTTGGATTAACAATAATTGACGTTGGGCAATCACACGTCCATTGCAGTTATATTGGGTAATTGTGTCTTTGTTTCCTGGGGGATTGTTGTACATGTACCTGACGAGAAAGTTTCTGTCCGGTACGGCCATGATTAAATACACTGAAACCAATCTGCAAATTGACACATAAGATCACTAATTATAATTTTGACGCAAAGAATCGTTCCGTCAAAATTAAATTCAGTGATTGTATGTGATTGTATGTGTTACTTTGAACATTGGGCCAGGTTTGATTACGCGTTAAGGCTTCAAGGCTCAAATTAGAAAATCGAAATTTCAAGCTGAAAAGACAAATCGTTAAGTGTTTTATTTTATCACATTGAGTGAAATAATCCTATCACGTCCATAATGATCCCTTCGTAGTATTCGAGAAGAGCGGGGCCACGGAGTTGCCGCTACGAATGACATCCTACACACCTGCGCCATTGAGCCACGGAGAGGCCTTAATATAAGTTTCCTAACTTGTTCGCCAATCCTTGTAAAACAAATAAGAATGAATAAACGTCCAGTGTGCCTATGTCTTTAACCCTTTACCCAACGCAGACGATATCAAAGTTTATTATTTTATATATCAATTTTTTCAAATTTTTCAAAAAAAATCAACAAAACCATATCATGTGACCTCTCGTTGAAATTTTTTGAAAAATTATATTTTTTCAACTGCTGAATTTGCATATTACACGGGCGGATGCGGGCGATTCGTTGGGTAAAGGGTTAAGCCGTTTCCAGTCACATGGTGTATAGAACGTTAACAAATACACGTGGTTTGCACAGTTGTACAAACAGTCAACTCCCACATTTTATAATGCCATTCCGACTCCGATTTACATTACTGAGGATTGTGTTTCGAAGATCGTTGAGTATAATAGTGCTCATCTTCACGCCATAAATGTCGAACAAGAGCAAGTAAATCCAATGTTGTTCTCCAGTGAGCTCCCTTGATGTTTTTCTCCTTTTCATCCTTTTGCTCGACAAACTCGATGTTAATTCTCCAGTAATCTCCCCTGATTTTTCTATTACATTCCATAATTTTGTTACGTCTCCGGTCTCCAGCCAAACCCTTCTCAACAAGTGTGTGTGAAAGGTATCACTTACTCTAGCGGAAGCAAACGTGTGAAAAATTGTGGAATGCAAGGTACAGCTATCAATTCCCACTTGTAAATGCACTCCAGTTAGACAATAATTCGCAAACCACAGGGTTCTTACGATAAGTTTTCAACGATGAAATCTTCCCTGGTGGCTGATGTTACATTTGTCGGCTGCGAAAAAACCCCAGGATTACGTTCTGTCATAACTTATGCATCATCAATAAATCTTATTGTACAACACGCTGTAAAGCCTGGTAATAGTCCTTAGGGTTTGGTAAGTTTCCCTCGGTCATAAAATGGCTAAAAATACAATACGATAAGTGAATTATGACCATTTGTAATTGAATAAAGCCTTTCAAAAATACACAAAATATTGCAGCGCATCAAAGACATATCGGGATACAGCAAGTGAAAGCCTAAATTGAACATATTGTTAGATATTTGCTTGTGTGATTTAGCCTCGTTTCGTCGACAGTGCCGTCATAATATCGAATTACAACACGATAGTGACATATCTTGCGTAATCAAAGAGTTTTGCAACTTAGAATCACGATTCTTCTGCCACTGTCCAAAATCTTCTCAGTAAATGGTCATTAAAAACTCAGATATTAAGCAGTTGTTTTTAACAGGCTTGTGCCGATTTGCGACGTAGCAGTACTCGAACAGTGATAATGGAAAACGCGGTTGAGGAGAATTGAAGACTAATTCAATATTCGGTTGCAGCTTTCTTGAGCATTACGTTTTTCCTTGGAATGCGTTATACAACTTGGTGATACACATTGAAGTGTCAACAATAGTCAATATGCCGAGGAAATCAGCCTATTTAAATGGTACATTTGTCAGACTAGTGACGGCATTGTTCACTTTTTCAGACCCCACTAATATGCTCAGCGAAGCGCGACACAGCAAACCGGAGAAAGTGTAATGTATTATAAAAAAAATACCAGTGTAATCACTACCCGTTGAGTGAAAGAAGAAAACCTGTGTCGCAGGATTACAGGATTAAATTGATGTTCGAAGTGATGGAGGAAAATTTATTTTCTTATCAGTGCTCAGCCGACAGCCAGTGAATGTCGTTTGAACCCCAGTTCGAACGTAAACCTTGCCACCTTATCAATGCCCTCTCCGCTTGGGACGCTTTGGATTCCTGAAGGTGCCTGTGGCTTACAACGCCAAAGGGTGATCAACGATAATTCAATGAAAAGATTATTTATTGACATGCACGAAGGAATATAATATGAAACACATTTCTCACAAAATTATCCATAAGAATACACTAATTACGCGGATAAAAGTTTATTTCTTTAGGGCCCTCGACATCTCCCCCAGCTAGCTGTGTCCGCTGGATCAACCTCACATCATCTTCATTTTCTCAGGGTTTGTGATAAATACAAAGTGTCTATTCACTTCTCGTTGCTTCCTCCTCGCAGGGTTAACTTCACCGTCAGTCGGGCTAAACACATATAATGTTCTGCTTGTGTGACTATCAGTGTTCTCAGAGTTTAATCACAATTCAATCGGCGTCTACCACAGTTCACGATCACTATGCGCCTTGTCTGGCTGTCACGGGGTTGAGTTATTCTTCGCCTTCAGATATATACTTAACAAAGCTTACATAATATTCTGCAAAGTGTTCTCAACATCGCCAATTCTCGCACCGCCTAAAACTATTTTAACTCGCGAGCTATTCAAGCACTTACTCAAACTGTTAATACGGTTTCTGGACCTCAACGTTACAGCTTTTACTTCTTTGGCTACTTTGCCACTACGGTTCGCAACCGTTAACAAACTACTATCCGTTCTTTACAATCCTAACATGGTTACGACAATACGCGGACTTTCAACCTCGGTGCCTATGACCCCCGACGGCCAAGGCTAAATTCGGACCTTGTCTGAGTGCCCTCAGACCAACTGCCCACCACAGAATTCTGCTTCACTCTTTATACAGTCGGAACGCAAAGTTTAAACATATTAATTCTGATTTAACGAGTGCTTTGTAATTCGATATGGATAGAGATATAAATGCGAATTTTGTTTGAGATAAATTCTTTTGACATTTCGGAGACAGGATAGATGCGTAATATGGGTGTGTGTCCAGAACATGTGTGATGCACTGGTTTCCTAAAATTAGATTTTAACTGGCTTTAATTACCTAGATAATGGTAACCGGAGAGAATATTGTCTCTCTTAGTACTGATCTGTTATCAGATAGCCCATGCGGCGTTCAACAAGTGCGCCATAATGGACATTAAATTTCACACTTCATTTAGAAGCTCTTGAATTAACGTTAGTTTGACAAATCTGTTTTCATGGTTCGTCACATACCTATCTTTACGCTTTATGTTTAACCCATTCAGAAAGTTTATCGAAAATATGTACACTTTTAACTGGTAGAGAGCTAAATTATTTTTTTGTTATCCAAATTTGTCCATGTCTCCTTGCCTTGTTACAATTTATGGGAGAGTGCCTAGTGGTCTAGAGCCTAGAGGCACTCACCCATAAATTGTAACAAGGCAAATCCCAACAGACTAAATCATTTCATTTCAAAACTTATATGACGTACATCCATTGAATATGAAGCCATTAAGTTGCAGCACCTGCACTTCAGAATAAAGCCCAAATATGGGCTTCCAGCACTCTACCAGTTAAACGAGAAAATCGCCACTTTTAGCTATCAACTTGACAACCGGTAGGGGACTTTTTTCTGACTTTGATTTGCCACCACTGATAGTATTTTTATTGGCATAGTCTTATAATCACAAATTACCGATCTCTTACTCAATCACATCGCGAACTGGTCTCAACGCATTTATAACACCGTATCGACATTTCATGAAGAAAATACTGTGAAATCAAGATCGAATCAGGAGAAGCTATTGATGTCTAGCTGGATTTTTGAAACGTCAACGAAAAACGTCGCCAATCAAACTGCCACTCTCCCATGCTCCCATGATGGCGTCCAGTCATTTAACGGAATAATTCCTCCGAATCCATGACGTCTAAAGGCATCAAAACTGGTACGCCACAGCGTAACAGCTTTCACTTCATAAAACATGGCGTTTACCTTAACCCTTTACACAACGTAACAGCCAAAACTGGCCAGCGCTATTCTCAAAAATCGCCAATTAATTTTCTTTATTTTTTTCGTTTTTTGTCTCAAAAACATAGGTTATGAGCCCCTCGCTGGAACGAGCTCGTTGAGCTCGTTCCCACGAGGGGTCATAACCTATGTTTTTGAGACAAAAAATGAAAAAAAATAGTTATTCAAGAATTTTTTTTGCAAGTGTCATCTGCTTTCCATGTAATGTAAAGGGTTAAACGGAATCTAATAAAACTGTATATGTTTCCAATCTCGGCACTTGTTTTTGGATAATATAACAATAACATGAGTTTGGAGAGCGTTACGGATTATTAACGGCTCGAGAGGAATGAATAACAGCCCGAGGGTTTATTACCGGCACGAGACTAAGTCGAGGGTCGTTAAGAAGCCAGAGGGCTGTTATTCATTCCTCGAGGGTCGTTAATAAACCGGGGCGCTCGACAAAATCATGTTATTACTATTATTACCATGACCGGAAGCGGGCGGCGGGCTGTTAATGAATTTTGTTTTCATTAACGCCCGCGGCTCGCTTCCGGTTGCATGACGTCATGAATTACTGAGTCTTACTCCCTTAATATACTAGAGAACGCCCGCTAAATTGGTAATAATAATGACTAAAATACGTTGTAAATATTCAATATGCACTACATCGAAAAATGTGCAGATAATCAAAATATTTATTTTTTGGACTGATTTATCCATTTTTTGTGCATTGTTTAAAATGCGATCGGAGATTTCGAGGCATCAGAAAACTGAAAATCCTTTGAAAAGTTTTGTTTTTGAGCATATAGCAACTTCCACCCCTCTCTCACACACACAAACATGGCGGTGGTAGCGACATTTTTCTATATGTGACCATTAACCCATCTGGAAATCCAGTTGTATAGAGATCAGTGGGAGAGACAAACGAAAGAAGCATATGAGATTGAATGCTTTCACATCTCTTTTGACCGGTGAGATTCAACAATGCTGTGGAGAGGAAATGGACACAAAACTTCAACCAAGGCTCGAACTAGACGCGCTCCAGTTGAATTGTTTTGTCTTTTGTAATGTTAGACTTGTTGTACCCATGTATACTGAGTTCGACTTTAACATGCATGATTATAAAGTACTCGACGAGAACTTAGCTGGCTACCTTCGAATGTATTTTATCCATAAATGGCCGTTTATTTGAACGATAAAGGCTTTTTGGATAAATTCACCTAGTAGGGTGATAAATTTTCCCCGCAGGTTTAACACTGAAATAATTTATTCCCCTAGTACCGACGGACTTGTTGACCTCTGGCCTCTACCACATTTGTCTAGCACAAGTAATAGTTCGATTGTTGATTTCTTTAAATCTTTTTGAAAGTATTATACAATGCCAGTAGAAAACCCCACCCACTGCTCATATAATACAGTATTTTTGTAAGTTTAGCTAAAGTTTGGAGGAGAATTATTTTTAGACAGAAATGTATTACTGCGCCTTGTTTATTTTTGACAATTCTGCTGGTCGATCGAATTGGACCAATGCTCCTCACTTCCCGCGGCGTTTTGTAGCGAATTATAACACGCTTTTGCCGTCACTGCCCTGTAGAAGATTTATTGGATAAACAAAATAAACGTATAGTGTTTTCAAGTAAAAAATTTATTCTACTCGTAGAATTAAGAATGAAACCGACTCGCCAGAGGCTCGTCGGTTTCATTCTTAATCCTACTCGTAGAATAATTTTTTTACTTGAAAACACTATACGTTTATTCTATATATCTCGACGGTAGCTGAAAGAGAAAAGTATTACATTATTTTCGCAGATGATGTGAATAAAATTCACCGAGAATTTATTTTGTGGTATCAAGTTGTTGATTCCACACAAAGGGTATTTTGTCCGGAGAGGTCATATCCTTTGGATGGTTGTGTGTGTGTGTGTGTGTGGAAAATGATTAAAACACAAATTAAAAACTTTCAAGCCGCAGGATCATGGTAGTCAATATAATTTACTTGGAAGCCTGAGCTGAACAAAAAGGAATTTGAACGTCAATACGATTTTTAACATTACATAATTCAGGTTCTTATTTATAAGAAATGGTTTTCTTAAGTAGAATTGCTCCTTATCGAGCTCGGCTAATATGATTTAAAACTCAGCTGATATTACGCCGACCACGACCGATATGACCCAAGCTAGAGTTGTCCCCTTTGATGCGTTATTTTGTTTATAGCGAAATCATTCACCGCTATTCGCCGAAAGCAATCAATCGGTAAAATTGCCGTTACCATGCAAAACGAAGTTGTCTTTCTTTGATGAGGAACAAATGATAGCAATAAATAGGGATTAGATGAATGAAGAGAAAAAGAAGAGATTTATACACAGAATTCAACGCAAACTAGGATTCTTCGTAAGCGAAGGTTCGTTTGAGTGAGAGAAGAGATAGTTCAGTTATCCGAACATCGTGGTTTCCCCGAAGCAGAGACGTTCGGATAGCTGGACTTGAAGTGGAAACTTCGAACTTCATGAAAAGGATGAGAAACAACACTGTCAGAAAAAAATGTAACAGATCTGAGAACAATTTGCACTTATTTGACTTTGATTTAACCCTTTAACCCTAATATCTTCCATATCAGTTCAATGGCAGCAACGGGAAGAGTCCATATTCTTTATTTGGAGGTAGACCAATTAATATTTTCAACGTGCAGCCATGGGGCTGCACGTTGAAAATATTGATTTGTCTACACCACACCTTCAATCAAATGTCAACCCACTTAATGAAATTATGAAGTATCGTGTTACTGGGCCGGAAAAGGGCCTCTGGGGTTCAAAGGGTTATTAAATAAAGAGGTTATTATTACTTGGTTAGTTTGATATCGGCCGAGATATCAGTCCTAGGGAACTTCACATTAGCCTTCGACCTTCGGTCTCAGACTGATATGAAGTCACCTCGGGCTGATATTTCAGCCGATACGAATCTACCCAAATAATAACCTCTAAATATAAGATATTATTATTATTTGGTGGTTATTTGTATCATATGTTACTTATAATTTCTCTGTGACAGTAGTCTTATCTAGAGTAAAAGTGTGTGGGATCGGAGAGGTGGGGATCGTTTGCTTGGGAAGAGGATAGGGTGCTTTGACTTACTATAGATTAATCTATGATCGTGCGAGTAACCCGCCCGATGACAAATACCGCTTCCACCCTATTTAATATTTTGCCCAACTTTACCAGTCATATATTCAAACGATAGTGATCAATTACCGAGCAGTTTTTATGCGAACTGACCCTTCAGATGAATTATGTAGGTCTTGGACATACATTTGCATCTTCAGGCGACATGCCCAGTACGGGGCATAGATACAGGGTGGGTAGGGAGGTCTACCGCCAATATTTGTGTCCGAAAATGGCGGTTCTGTCGAATTTGTAGTCCATTCCCGCCGAAACAGATGGTTTCAAGAGCCAAGCTGAAGGAGATTATGTCTTTTAACCCTTATGCCCTCGGATTAATTTTATGTTAATAACTATCGTATATACATGTATACAGCTGCAGATGACTTAACAGTGTTTCTACATCATTGTTGTCTGCCTGCACAGGCAGCCAACAATTATGTAAAAACACTGCAAGATAAATGCAGCCTACCAGTAGAGTTCTCAAGGAAAAAACACACTTGGGACAACTTTCTCAAAGCAAAATAAAAGGTGCTGTTTGTGGCTGTGTGTGGGCTTATGTGTTTAAGAGACATTTTGATTTTTTTCAAACTTTTGGGGAGTTTCTTCGTCTTATGATACTTTCCTTTCATTATCGTTGGTACGTTTCGCTATCTGCATCTTGTAATAAGAGTATTACCGGATGTGGGCCAATCGAATTATCGAAATGTCCAGTAATGAAAGCATTACTGAACATTGACATCAAAATATGCAGAACATGGGTGGCTATTTTCGTCATTGGAAGTGATTTACGGGAAAGTAAGCCCCCCTTAATTTTCTGAAGGTGTCAACAAATTTAACACTAAGGGTATCGGAATTTCATTTAAAAATTGAAATTTCGAATTTGTATCATGGATGTGCACATCATTTCATAAACTTCATGTATTTTCCAGCAGAGTAGTATAAAAATACAGAAGCTGGCTTTTTACAATCATCTTTTGATGTTCTATAACTTTTTGTCATGTTTATTATGTCAACAGTGTACTAACCGTGACATACAATACAGGCACTGTACTTCCATTAATATAAAAGTCTAGGAGGTGAGATTTGGTATTTTTTTCTTGTGAAGAATTCAAACTTGCAAACAAAGAGCCAATATGGACACTTAGTGTTGGAAGGCGTCATACTGATAGATATTCGTAATGACACATTATCTGTAAACTAGTTGCTTACAACTGACTTGCCATAAAAAAGTCAAGTTTCCCTTTGTTACTTTTAATAAACGAAAACAGCAGACAGCTCTGAGAGCTGTCTGCTGTTTTCGTTTATCAAAAGTAACAAAAAGAAACTTTGCTTTATTTTTAACAGAGCTGTTTTCTCCAAAATTACTTCCTTCTTATTTGGACTTTCCTCGAGCATTTAATAATTTGAAGGGAGATGACTTTTTCGATAGTCAATTTCTATGATGATATTATTTCTTTTATTTACTGGTGTTTAAGGTCACATATTTATGCAGAATGGGTAATCATGGCCGTGACAGTTTTACGGGTTGAGGAAGCCTGAGTACCCTGGGAGAACAACCGAGCATCGACTAGCAACTTTCAGCTCCTCAACCTTCTAACTATGTTAAAGCTCAGCTTAAGCAGGGTTACAGCGGTTGAAGACATGTGCACCATCGACGTGCAGTACGCCTTAGTACACGGCGCCATCGTGCCCCCATGTAAGAAACCGAGATAAAGTGCCTTGTCCAAGGACACAACCCGGGTCGTCCCGGACGGGATCGAACTCGGGACCTCTAGCATAGAAGTCCAACAGTCTACCACTGAGCCACCGCGCTCCCCCATGATGATATAAGTCCGAGATAAAATGCTAGGTTTAATAATGAAAGAATTACTGCCGATGGGTCACTGAATAAAAAGTATCCTTATTGCACTGTACGTTTTTTTGGTATAGATTTCAGAGGTTTAGGAGGGAGTATCTCTGTGGCCAAGAGAAAATGAATTTTGGCAAATGAAGTCGGAGAGATTGTTTAATATTTCTGGATCCAAGTTTAATTGATGGTGTAAAAAAAAAACCCACTTGATATCTATTCGCTCAGACCAACAGATATATTCCGGGCGATTGAATCTAAAAATACCATAAAAATTCATTTTCTTCATTGCTCAATCGAAGTTTGATTTGACCGAATGGTGCACACCAAGGGTTTCACCAACCTGACGATGGGTAGTCCTTGTTCCACCACCCCTACAGCCCACCACATTTCTGCTTCAGACAAATGTCTTCTTACATTTGCATTCGCCATACTCAATCATTAAATCACAAGGGTTTGTGTTGAAATGATGACTGAATACCCTACACATCTCATGTACATGTAGACAGTACACGAAAACATCATGGAAATCAAGGGGTACATGATTTCCATGACTGTCACGAAAAGTCTGTCTGTCAAGAGAGCTAATGTAAACACTGGGGACCATCTCAATACATTCCTCAAACATATCCACCAAATATATCGCAGATGTGTTACAAGAAAATTTCACAATGATGTGTCAAATCTGTGGTGCTTAGCAACCTTTGAGGAGTATATTGTTTTCTTCAAATATACATATATTTATTAAACGCTAAACGATAGGTTATCGAAGAAATTGCGGAAAGATAGAAATCGTATCCCCCACAGTGAAGATATTGAAATTTTCACTTTCACGGTGTCAATCGAAATGGCTTATCACTGAAAATGCTCAATCGTTTTTCCAAAAATGTATAATGAAAAGTAAATCTAGTGCTTTTTAGTGGATACCGATCATTTCCAGCAATAATTCAACACGTATTTACCTTGAATTGATGCATGAAACCAGCTAGTCCAAACATGGCCTGAAAGTCCGTAATATAAATTTTTGGTTTGGTACGTCCTTTCAAAAGACGTACCAAACCAAAGACTTATATTACGGACTTCCAGGGCATGCTTGGACTAGAAACCCGCAAGCTAAATCAGATTGCAATACGCTATCTGTTCCGAGTATCAATCAAATCACGTCCGCGTATCCATGATTCAATGCGCTGTTTACTTCCATACATCAATTCAAGGTTGAAACGAATGGAATAATCAGATTCTTATAAAAAGCGTATTATAAAAAGAAAATCTAGTGTTTTTGAGTGGATACCGAACATTATCTCACTTGTGACCGAGACAAATGGCGATTGTCGCTCGCGCAAGCGCTCGCGAAAACTAAACATTTGTCTCGCCACTCATGAGATAATTTTCGGTTTCCACTCAAAAACACTTGATATCCTCTATATAATATAAATATTCAAATTTGACTTAAAGTAAGTGTTGAGCTTAGGAACTGGTTAAACGGACTGGAAGTAATTGATGTTATTCATTGATGACTCAAGTTTAGTCTAAGTAGGAGACTTTTTACTTTTTTTCTGTTTCGACTTTCATTCTATTATATGTTAAAGGAATGATGGACCCCCTTTCACATTTTCCGTCTGATCCAAAAAGCTTCTCGTTTTTATCTAAATTCATCCGCTTCTTCTAATGTATCCTTAATCGATGGCTATTCAATCTTATGCATTTCAAAATCCTCCAAGATTGACTATCGGGAATGTTATACACAGAACGACACACGCGCGTGAATGGGTTAATCGATATAGCACTGGTGCCAGCGCGGAAGGATAAAATACGAGGCCGCAGGCCTCGAGATTTATCCTTCCGTGATTACACAAGCACCATATCAATTAACCTATTCACACGCGCGTATCGTTCTGTGTTTATTACACGCCTTCACGTCTATAAAAACAATTATTAGCAGGACACTCGGCAATCGGCAATTCATTTAACAACTATCAGCACAAAGAACACATTTTATCTCCAAACAAATTTGCGAGGGGAACCTGTGTTACTATTTCGTCCCCTGAGTTCCAATGTGTTCTATGGGCCTACTGGAACATAGAACACATTGGAACTCATGAGACGATTTTTAGCTATCGCTAGGGATTCAAATTCTAATTGCGGTGCACGATTTGTAGAAAATTCCAGAGAAATTTCGCCTCTATTTAAAAATAGTCCGTCAATGATTTTCGTTCCACACATGTGTGTGGAACGGATTTTTATTTTCCGCGTGGTTTCGTGTTGCTGTAGATGAGGATTTCATAGAACAGGCGTGTAATAAAAAATATTGTGCTACTGGGGCGTCAGCATTCTGTTTTATATCCTGTTTGTGTCGAGTGGCGCGCACTCGGAATGATCTTTGGGTTTGACCCACACACTGTTCCCCTGCAAGTGATATGCTAAATGACACTGGATGAATGACAATAAAGGGAGTTTCAGATCCGATAATGATTTTTCGTTTGTTCGGGGAAAATTCCCCTTTCGGATCAGGAATAAAATTATGCAATCTACAACAAGGCTTTCTGTAATTCAATACCGCGCCACTACAATTCTGCAACAACGGTCTGTTGTGAAAAAATTTGGAAATCATCAACTTTGGCAGAGGCTCCCAGTTTTTCACCATCTGAGATTTCAGGCTATGCAAAAAGCACAGTGAGTACTCCGTCGATTTGTGGACGCCAGTAGGGTAGAACTTTACCTTATCACTCGATTGGCGGTGGAAACAAATGAGCTGTGATTTAATGATACCTATATGGACAGAACACCCTGTGTGTTTGAATCCTGAGTGTTTTACGTAACGAGTTGGAAAGGCGTAGTCATATTTCGTGAGAGCCGTAGGCACGAGCGAAATATGATTACACCATTCCAACGAGTTTGGTAAAACCCCCACCGATTCAAACACACGTCGCGTTCTGTGTTTATTACACAACCCATGCATTAAAATTCATTTAAATAAACAAATTTTAATTCCGATGTTTAAACCCAAAGGTGAAGAGTCTGTTTTTTTTGACTGAAGCTGTACTGATCAAATGGATCGATAAAAAATCAAATCGGCTGGTTTAATTACTAATTTCTTATTTTTTCGAAGTATCGTGATGGCTCTCGGTTCATCAGCTGTTAAATTGTCTTTATGGAAGAGTATGTTCATGCTGAACACCTTTTGGAGGATTCGTGTGTTAGCCACATTAATTTCGGGATCAACTTCACTATCTGAAGGTGACCAACCAGATGACTCTGTATTTATTTATTTATTTATTTATTTATTTATTTATTTATTTATTTATTTATTTATTTATTTATTTATTTATTGGGGTTTAACGACACTTTCGACAGCCAGAGTTACCCCGTGTCGGACAGTTTTACGAGTGGAGGAAGCCGGAGTACCCGGAGAGAACCGCCGAGCAACGGCAAGCAACTGTCAGACTCCCCAACGTACTAACTCCACAAAAGCATGGTTAGCATTGGTTGAAGACAAGTGCTCCATCGACGTGCAGTACGCCTTAGAACACAACGCCACCGTGCCCCCACGTGGACAATTGGGATTAAGTGCCTTGCTCAAGGGCACATCGCGGTGTGCCGCACGTGGGATTCGAATCAAGGACCTCTCGGTTTGCAGCCTGCATCGCTACCTACTGAGCCACCGCGCCCACGAGATTATTCAATGAAAGGAAGTTTCAGAGCACTGGAGTTTCTAAAGTTGTCTGCTAATTTCATTTGCCTAAGAAAATTGCAGTTATGCCATGGTATGTTTGTCTGATTACCAGTTTTAGGCTTCGGCGCTGGTACAAAAGTTAAACAGCGATCTAGAAGAGCTTTTTTTTTGGCTGTTAGGTCATTGGTGCGAGTCAGGTTAACCACACTAGTTCCTAATCCCAAATTTGTTACGCGGTTCTTACCTTTCCCTTTATTTAGTTTAAATCTAAATGATACAATCAGTGATCGTACATTATATTGGCGGTTTTCATGGTCCAATGAATCAAATCATGGTCCATGGACAACATCAAACGTAGCATCATCAATTTTAGGTATAACTTTAACGACCTTCACGTTACGAATTGTTTCGTTGACGCTGTCCAACGTCCTCATCTGAGCCAATGGGAGATTTTGTAAAAAGTTTAGTTTAGCAAAAGACATTTTTGACATTTTTGCCTTGACTCTGATATCGCTAAGCATATTCCGCAACTGCTTAGCTACGAGATGCGCATTACCACTTCTTGAGTTTAAGCCAACATTTAGTAATATTTATGGGGGACTGGACTGACCCCTGTGCCCGTTAAACATAGAGCGCAAATGATTGAACTTGGCGCCGGGGTAACACTCCACCTGAATGTCCGGGTGAAGATCTCGACCATTGCGTCCTAAATTTGAGCGATCAATCATGAGGATGTTTTTACAAACATCGGGGAGGCGCCAGTTCTTTTTTCGGCAAAAATAACTCCACTCGGATGCCGAAATTGGGATAATGTAGTGTCAAATGAGCGGCCCGAGTTACGGATCGGTGATTTGACTTTCTGTGAGTAGGATACACCCAGTGGTCAGTGGTCAATGAATGTGGACAGATGTCAAAGATCAACATCTGGGTTACACAATTTAGGATATCCACTTATATGCATCTAGATCGAGTGCTCTCTAGTTTCGACATGCTTTGTATTTCCTGTTTACCAATTGTCTTACAAATTGGCCAGATACAAAAGCGATCATCAACGAGACAAGTCCAGAGTTAGAGAAATATAAAACATGCATATACTAATGAATATATTTTAAGAACTCCACATAGGATTTACATACAGCAAGTAGTTATGTCACATCTTTTTCCAATGTTTGTTTTACCCTTTAAGAACTTTTGAAACATATTATAAATTATTGTGATGAGTTGACGGAATATGGTCTGAGGTTTGCGGCTCGGAGCTTATGTTCAACCGAGACGCTCCGAGCCGCAAACCTCTGACCATGTTACCGTCAACTCATCACAATCATGTATATGTTCCAATAAGACACTACCCATCGTGAAACACGAGGGGCCTAATTACTAAACTTGTGATCGTCAAAAGCTGCCCTGTTCAAGGCAACTTTTAACGATCACAGGTTTAGTAAATAAACCTCTCGTGTATGGACGACGGCACTGGATAAATAATCAATAAACTAAATAAACTCATTCCATCTTAGTTCAAATCGTAAATCGATTTTTAATTTAAACAACACTTCATCCGGAACATCGTCTGCTGCACACGTGAAGCAACCAGAAAAAAAATGAAGCGATTTGCTAGTCACTCCGTTGATGAACCAGTTAAGAAACGGGCGACGTCTTTTCAAATATTTCGCGTTGTGACGTCAGACGGTAACATTTGCCATTTGAGCCGTAAACATAGAATATACTAAGCGAGCTCTCGTCCAATCAAAGGAGGAGGATTTTAGTGTTATTGGACATATATTGATGTTTTCAAACGGTAATTATTTAAACGCTGCAAATCAGCGACCTAGTGTCAGATTAGCTATTTTCGCCACAAGTGCTCTTAAAAGTCTGCAAAGTCGAACAAGGATATTTATATGTAGGTACGGCCTCCCAATTTTAATTTTATACAGGGAAGTGGGGGGTGCTATTCACCTTTGAAGATCACAGTTCATGGTCACATGGTTAAAAATTGCAATTTTACTATTTCAGCTTTTGCCACCGCATTTTAATGTGATGTGGAAGCCTGGGGACTACATCTTTCACGATCAAAGTCACATGAATGGTTGAAAAATTTAAAAGACATTCACTTGTAGGTCTGGGTATGCGTCTCCGCCGAGTGACCTATATATGATAAAAAATGTTGATCGTTTTTTACACAATCGATAAAATATGTTATCCAATATAATGTTTTCAACTTATCTGCATGCGCAGATCACCTTATATTACAGAAATGGGTGCTTTCCTTTTGGAAACAATAGTGTTTTCACAAGTGTGACAGATTATGAAATCGTATCTTTTAAAACCCTGCACGTATTTGTACGCCACACAATGATTTCCAATGTGTTTTGGGTGTAAGTAAACAGAACCATACTTATGTTTGAATGGGTTAACGATTACTGGACAGTGCGGGTGGCGCAGGGATACCGCGAGAGCAGTTAGGCTCGAGTAGTATCCCAGCGCCACTCGTTCGATTCCAGTAATCGTCAACCCATTCAAACATAAGTGTGGTTCCGTATTTATTACACACCCAACCCTGAAAAAGAATTCACTGTAATTAATCAGTAATTGAATTAAGTCGTCGACGATTTGAACGATTCAAAGGATTTTACTGAGAAACGGACAATTTTGTCAGAGAACCAGTCTTGAGTCTTTAACCTGGCCACCGTTAGAATCGCCATTGATTCATTTTTTATTCGCCACAAATGTCGGTTCGAACACTCAAAACCAAACCGATAACGTTCAACAGCAGACATCAGAAATTATGAGCTTAGAAATGTGTTTTGAAAAGTGTGTGTGCAGGAATCATTATATATGGAAGATGGAAATGTACAAGAATTTTAATTTATACGGCGCGAACTGGTCGTTCTGTTTAAATTTCGTGCATTTTAAACTGAAAGTGAACGTGAAACTCTGATTGACTGTTTTTGGCTATCACTCGTGGACATTGGTCATTTATGTTCTGCCTGTAACAAATGTACACACTGGACAAGGAAATGTATTTTTGTGCGATAGTTAACCTTCCGGGACATTCGATCGTTTGGAGTAACTGGGGAAGGTTCTAATACCATTCTGCAATTTCTGGATGAACTCTGCAGTCTTCGTATTGACTTGGTTGGTAAGTTAGTTAGAGCTTTATTTTTCATTCCAAAGTTTCTGACTTGAAATTTAGCCTTTTCATTTTTCCTCAAGTCTTGAAACCTTTGTTTGAAATGGACTGCACATACAATGGAGCCGGCTTTATGTAGTCCACATAAACTGCATACGAATCGAGAAACAAGAGCCACAGGAATATTCCCAGACACGGGGAAAGGTTGGTTGGTTCAAGTACCGTGAAAAAGGCGCCTAAATGACCCAAAATGCCAATTTTTTCCCTCCACATAAAATCACAAAGTTCTTTGCTTGTTTAACCATTTATTATCAATTATATGGCTAACCAGGACATTTAAAACACAGAAACTATCATATTAGGGTGACGGTAAGGCCAAATCCATATAAATTCCATGTTGGTACCGCCACTAATGCTGTCCACATGACATGGTTATAGAGAAGTCGTTTGCAAATTCACGTCAGACTACTTGAAATACATGGAAAGTATTTGTATATATCAACTTGAAACTCTGTTAAATTGTGGTTTTATCGGCCTGATTTAGTGTGCAATAACGTTTATTTGGATATATAGGCATGGGCTACTGTTGCATGTTAAGGGGAATCTGAATTTTTGCTAACCCTACTAGCTCCAAAGTGAGGAATAAAGAGTGTTTTCCATTTAGTAGAATTGCTAAGTAATCTTGTACAGACTGAGGTCTCAGGGAAATTAATGTATTACCTTAGACTTACTCAGGACTTATACTGACTTATTTGATTATATTCTATTTTCATTTCTCCATTCAAACTCATTAGAACTATCTCCTTTGTAGTCTCAGAGGTTGATTAAAATGCTGGAATAGTCAGAGTGGAATAGTCTTCTTAAATATTGAGAAATTGAACAATTCGTGATCAGACAGGGCTAGGTCTGCATTTTGTGCTTTTTTCACAGATTTTAGGGAAAAAATTGATAAAATTGCAGGTGGGGGTGGTAGATGTCTGAGGGGCGGTCATTTATTTAATGTGTTCTGAAAATACTAATACCTTGCCATAGAAACTGCAACATTAGCTGGCTGTTGGTGGAGGGGGTGACAGTGCATCACACCCCCTCCCTCTCCCATACACCCATGTAGCTAATTTATGTAGGTGGCATTCGATTTAAGTATTGATGCTGAGAGTTGAAGCAAAATAATATTTGTGTACAAAACAGATATACTAGCCAAAATTATTAATCAGACATTTAAAAATACACATCAATCTATTTTTGGAAAATATTGTCATACTGACTACTGTCTATCATTTTAAATATCCTAATAATTATTTTCATTGAAGTTGTCTCATAAAATTGACAATATGAATATGTTTCATCAGACCACATGCATTTACCTCCTCCCCTCTTCGTGGTCTCACTGCTACCCTCCTCAAAACTTTCAGTTGTAGGTAGGTGGTATGAGTAACATGTTTTATTTCCCCAGGTACAAACTACTAAAAGTGATATTTCAGGATTACTACATTGCCTTCCTCCTCCCTTAAAAGATTTTCCCCAGCCCTCACAAACATGTAATGTCGTAAAATAATATTTTAAATATAGCCTATCATTGCACAAAATTGACAAATGTAAACTGTTGAGTTTTTCTTAAACCGGGCTTTTAATTCTTCCAAATTATATTCTTTCTTCAACTAGTGCGGCTGTACGGGGGAAGGAGGTGGCGGCCACCTATTAAGGATGGAATTGCTGATAGTTTATCAGTAACCGCGTGCAAGCCTACTAGCTGTCAGCCATCTGCGGGCACCGTCGGCGTGAGAACAACTTCACCTAAACATGCTCTTCAAGTGAGCTGCTTTATTGCCTACGTGTGAATCGAATAGGATTACACGGTAGGCCTCTCGTCTGCTCGTCACATCCAGCAGCGCTGAGGGTAACAATGTTACAAAACTCTATTGTTAGGAACTGTTCCAGTGCTAGGCGCCAGTATCTAACCCATTTGGACTTTTTTGCTCAAAATTAAGTTTTCCTCAGTTTTCAATAATGAACGCAAAGTTGGAGTTTGACTATTCATTTTCAACCTTGGCAGGGATCATGTATCTATGATGATTATCGGTAGTTTTAAGCAAGCTGTGCATCAAACATTTTGTAACGAGAATCGGTTATTCCAATAGATAAATGATGGCTGTCATTGGTTATTTTCCACTGAACGGTCCAAACTCTAAGAACCAGTCTATTAGTCTAACAAGAGAACATGAGCACGCGAAGGGTACCCCGGACCGCACAAGAGCCTTCTGGTTAAAATTACCGCATGCCCCTAGAATGTATGTGATCGTCAGAAATACAGTTACGGGTGTGTAATAAAATGAAATATACTGCGATTGCTGTGTGTATTCAACGTTACACGATATATATACTATATATATTTAATGTAAGTAGTCCACGCCTGGAATTCAGATTACGTATAAGAACGTCACGTAAGAACATATAAGGAATGATCGTTTGTTTCTTGAGTTATGAACCCCCAAAAAACAAAGGCCCAATTGTGTAAATGGGCGTTTGGGGGTTCATACCTCATGAAATAGACAGAAACAAACGATCATTTCTTATAATTAAACATGAGGGGCAATAAATTTAAATACTCTCTACTTTGCGGAGTTAAAATGAAAACCCGGCCGCATCATGGTTTCTAGTTATAACTGAATGAAGACGACATAATTTTCTAAAATTCTGTTTGATATAACGATACATTTCACTGAAATATGTTCGTATGTCATTACAAATTTTATTCGCCAGTGAATTGCATAAGTTAAAAGGAAAATAGGCCGCGCCCACACAAAACGTCTATCTCATTTTCTACGTGACGGGAGGGTTCTGTCATTCAAAACAACACTGAGTTAAATTTAATTCTGATTTTGACCATTTCTTAGGAAGTGAAAACACATTTTGTAAATGTGGAGTTCGATATAAAACCAGATGACATGAAGTTGGTTGAACTTTGTCTCAGAAAGAGTTCATCCAGACTATCTGGAAATTGGAAAGTTTTGCTCGCGAGTTTCGTTTGTGGATTCTATGACCGGCCATTGTTTACGTTTGATTTGGGTAAAACGATGAACGCAGACGATCACCTATTGCGTGTAAATAAATTGTGTGTGTATGAGTGTGTCAGTGTGTGTGTGTGTGTGTGTGTGTGTGTGTGTGTGTGTGTGTGTGTTGTGTCTGCATGTGTGTGTGTGTGTGTGTGTGTGTGTGTGTGTGTGTGTGTGTGTGTGTGTGTGTGTGTGTGTGTGTGTGTGTGTGTGTGTGTGTGTGTGTGTGTGTGTGTGTGTGTGTGTGTGTGTTTGAGGTTAAAAATTCGCACTGGCACAGACATTTCCTACTGAAACGTAAAGCCATAGAGCACAATGTGGATTTAAGGCTTAAACATTATTATTATTATTAATAAGAAGAATTATGCATTCGCATGAGCTCCACCATAATAAACTTGTACAAGAGCCCCCAACTGTCGGGCTTTCGGGCGATCGTATAGTATGGAACTTATAATGAACTTCACGCCAATTGTCTTATGACTTCTTAAAAATAGTGAGAACCGCAACGGCAACTCGAGACATGTGTGGGGATGTCTCATTCACCCAAACCTATCTGAAAACACTTTTATAAACTCATGGCGTGCTAGAATATTTCTGGAAGTCAGAATTTGTTCATACACATTTCGTGCATTTGTCTTGTTAGGATTTAATAGAGAGTGCCAATAGACAAATCTATTAATATTTTGTCGTAAATTAATATGGTGTGCATCCACAAAAGCTTTTAACCCATTTATATAGCTTAACGCCAAATCCGGTCAACGCTATTCACATAAATCGCAATTCAAATTTTATTTTTAAGTTTTTGTCCCCAAAATTTGCTGTTTTTTTTACAAAAAATAACATTTTTCAATTATTAAGAAATGTTTTACATGCGTTCGTTAAATGGTTAATCGTGGGTTATAATTAGCAATCAAAAGAATGCATTATTTGAAGTTTCTAATTTTAGACCCAAGCAAAATAGTGGCCCAACGGTTTACATTTACATACTCAACGGTGCTGCTACGGACATAATCAGATAAGGTGGACCGGAGTGAATCCCATGACCTTGATCCATATTTTGAACCTCCACTGAGTTTCGACGCATTAGGTCTTGTTCTAGGTACATAAGTCATACCATTCTTGAGATATGAGCGTGACCCACTTTCAAAATGTTTGACCCCCGCCCATCTTTTTTACTATATAAATGCACGTGTGAACATCCAGAGTGCGCGGGGGGTGGTCCTAAATGTACTTTCCAGCAATTCTGAAAAAATATACTATGCCCCCTGTGTGACCTCAGTGACCTTGACCCATTATTTGACCATCGATTGAGTTTCGATTCATTTAGTGTTAGTCCCAGGGCCAAAGGTCATACCATGCCTGAGATATGAGCATGACCCACTTTCAAAGTTTTTGGCCCCACCCTCGTCTTTGAGTTTAAAATACAGGTATGAACTTCGGCGAATGCATTAGGGGCATAAAATGCGATTTTCAGCGATCATAGACTTTGACCCATATTTTGAACCTCCATTTAGCCTCGACTCAGGGTCAAATGTCATATCATGTGATATGAGCGTCAAAACACCACCATGGACACACCCAATGACCCAGCAACCTGAAAAATATAGATGTACCAGTGATCATCTATCTGTGTGAAAAAAAGCAGCGAAATCTGAAGATTTGTATTAGAAGAAGAAGAAGAAGAAGAAGAAGAAGAAGAAGAAGAAGAAGAAGAAGAAGAAGAAGGAGAAGAAGAAGAAGAAGAAGAAGAAGAAGAAAAACAAGAGGCCCAAGGGGCTTGAGGGCGCTCACCTGACATGGTAGCCTAAATATCAACCCAAAGGTTTGATTTCAACAAGTTGCATCTGCTCCTCCTAAGAAAAGCTAATACCAAATATCCAAAGATTCTGACCAGTGGATACAAAAAAAAAGATTTTTAAAGAATATTCCTCATATTGAACTAAGTTATAATTCGGGCTCCCACAGGAAACCCACATATGAACCCAGGGACTTGGCTTTAACAAACTTGAATCTCATCCCCCTAATGATGCTGCACACCAAATATCAAAACATTCCGACTGCTGGATCTGAAGAAGAAGATTTTTAAAGAAAATTCCTCATTTTGAACTAAGTTACAATTCGAGCTCCCACAGTGAGTCCAAATATGGACCTAGGGACATGGCTGAACAAACTTGAATCTCACTCCCCTAAGGATGCTGCATACCAAATATCAAAACATTTCGACTGCTGGATCTGAAGAAGATTTTTAAAGAAAATTCCCTCATTTTGAACTAAGTTATCATTCGGGCTCCCACAGTGAGTCCAAATATGGACCTAGGGACATGGCTTGACCAAACTTGGACCTCCCCCCCCCAAGGATGCTGCATAACAAATATCAAAACATTCCGACTGCTGGATCTGAAGAAGATTTTTAAAGAAAATTCCTCATTTTCAACTAAGTTATAATTCGGGCTACCACAGTGAGCCCAAATATGAACCCGGGGACTTGGCTTGAACAAACTTGAATCTCCCCACCCCACCCCCCCCCCCCCAAGCATGGTGCATACCCAATATCAAAAGATTCTGCCTGCTGGATCTTGAGACTAAATTCGAATTTGGGCTTCTATAGTGAGCCCAAATATGAATCCAGGGGGCCGATTTGAACAAACTGGAATCAGATCCACCCCACAATGTTTCATACCAAATATGAAAAGATTCTGCCTGCTGGATCTGGAGAAGAGAAGAAGATTTTTTAAGAAATTTGCCTGAAATGCACTAAGTTCAAATTTGCGCTCCTATACTGAGCCCAAATATAAACCCAGGGGGCCGATTTGAACAAACTTGAATCAGATCCACCCCACAATGTTGCATACCAAATATCAAAAGATTCTGCCTGATGGATCTGGAGAAGGATATTTTTCAAGAAATTTGCCTGAAATGCACTAAGTTCGAATTCGGGCTTCTATAGTGAGACCAAATATGAATCCAGGGGGCCGATTTGAACAAACTTGAATCAGATCCACCCCACAATGTTGCGTACCAAATATGAAAAGATTCTGCCTGCTGGATGTGGAGAAGAAGATTTTTGAAGACATTTGCCTGAAATGCTCTAAGTTCGAATTCGAGCTTCTATAGTGAGCCCAAATATGAATCTAGGGAGTCGATTTGAACAAACTGGAATCAGATCCACCCCACAATGTTGCATACCAAATATCAAAAGATTCTGCCTGCTGGATCTGGAGAAGAAGATTTTTGAAGAAATTTGCCTGAAATGCACTAAGTTCAAAATCGGGCTCCTATACTGAGCCCAAATATGAACCCAGGGGGCCGATTTGAACAAACTTGAATCAGATCCACCCTGCAATGTTGCATACCAAATATGAAAAGATTCTGCCTGCTTGATCTGGAGAAGAAGATTTTTTAATCTTTTTCCCATTGCCTACAGTGTTAGAAAGTGCTGACTCAGCACTTTTTCAAAGTCCTGAAAAAAGTACCTTGTGATCAAACCGATAGGGATTTTTTTAACCAGTCTATTCTACTGGATAAACATAAGCTTTATACAAAATAAGAATTCTCTGTGCCATGTAGTTTTGGAGATATGGCAGTTTTAAGGTTTTTCCTATTTTAGCTCCCGGGGTTCCCACGGGGCAATGAGAATTTTTTTTACATCAATCAACTACTTATGACCCATTATCATCTCATATCAAATCTGGTTCAAATCGACCTCACGGTTTAGAAAATAGAAATTTTAGGCGTGGCCACAATTTTTGCCCCTCCCATAACGAAGGCAAATAATGCCCGACAAACTTCTCTTGAACAAACTTGATTTTAAACCTCAAAATAACTCTGTATACCACATATCAAGCCTCTGCTACTAGTGGTTCATTAGAAGAAGATTTTCAAAACATTTGGCCATTTTTTCCCCACACCTCTGCTCAATATGAGCCAAAACCTAATTTGGATAAAAATCAAAATGCCCCTATATAACCACTACTTACATGAAATTTAATTAAAATGTGACCAGTGGTTTAGGAGAAAGAGGCTCAAACACCACCTTCACGCAGGACGACGAAGAGTGATAAGAAAAGCTCACCCTGACTTTCAGTCAGGTGAGCTAAAAAAAAAAGAAGACAGACAGATCAAAAACTAAGTCAACCGTTTTCTCATCTCTCTCCAGACCTCAAATAAATAGCTAAATAGATTTATCCAGCTAATATTGCTCTCGGGCAATTTCGATTATTTTTGTATTGGACACATGAAGTCAGATTTATTTCTCTTTTGGAACTCTTTTGTACTGAAAGCCCATTTTGCCATTCTAGAACTACGATCCCCATTAATTTTGTGAGGTAAATAGTTGCGCAGCGAATTTGTGTGATACAGACTAATAAATATCTTCAAAATGCAGCTCCAAGATAACGAATATGTTGTGTACTCTTCTTGTTGATATATATGGGTTATACAGTACTCATAAAAAGGAAATAACTTGACATGTGAAACTATTATAAAAAAAAAATTCAAATTTTAAGAGTATGAATCCAGCGGAACAAAATGAAAACATGATATATTTTGGATTTCTCTATTGCATAGCAGAAATCGCCTTGATTAGTGGAGCGGATTAGTGCGATTTTTTATGAAAATAGTTCACTTGATGATACAAGCATGAAATTTTCACCATTTGTTCTTTAGATATAGTAGAAAAACCTGAGATAGTTGGCCACTGAAAATTAGGCCATTTTCAAGATGGCCGACATTTTTAAAAATAGATGGGCGGCCATAATGTTTTTGTCAATGAAGTTTTGTCAGGGCTTTATAGTCTGGCCGTGGTGACTTGATATCAGGCTCTACTTGAAGGAAATTTGCAACAAATAGGACAGCCGCATTGACAGGCGCAGATATTGCTACTTCCGGAACTGCTGACTCTTGTTTTGTCAGCTTCAAATGTGTTGAAAACTAGGCACGCACATCAGGTTACTGCTGCTGCTCTGTTCAGTCTCATGTAAACTGCTTTTAATAAGAGTGAAGGTCCATTTCTTGACAAAGCAGAGGAGTTCAAAGTTTTTATGCAGTGGCGTGGTGATCAAGAAAAGATCCCACAGTTTCAGTTCTGGTCCACAATTCTAAAACTAGAGGTTTTGATACTTTGTTTTGTCCGCTCATTTCGTGAAAGTGATTTCCTACTATACAAAGAATCACCAGCTGAACTTATTCCCAACTTCTTTGCCCTGGGCCATATAAATCAAGCCCGGTGGCTCCCAGTTCACCTTCGTGATATGGTCGGGCTTGAGACTTTACATCCTGATATATATACAGAATTTTGCAAGGGTCATTTTGCTGTCCACAAAACTGAAAGAGTGTTCTCTGGTATCGCAATCGATCAAGCTCACGAGCAAAATAATGCCATAGTTAAGGATGACGATGAAGCTATTGGGTTAACAGAAGACACAGCAGCACTGAGGCGATGGATGATAGCGGGGCCGGAAATAAGCAGGGTTATCGATGAATTTGTAGATGCAGCTGGCAAATCAGAGTTGAAACGAAACAGAAGACACCATGACGATACCCCTGCTGCTCAGAAGGACTTTCAGGATAAAGTCTGTAGACTAATTTCAACAATATCTGAGTATGGCAGTCCATTTGAAGAATATTCACAAGACCTTTATTCCCTCGATGTCAAAGAAGTTGCGGATAAAAAGGTAAACGAGTCGATGGCTCATCTTTTACCTGTTGGCAGAAAACAGTATGATAAATTCCTGAAAAAATCGACAACTAATGGACAAGAAAGTTTTCATGAACCCTTGGCAAAAAATAAGCTTTCCCTTTTCAGCAAAAAAATCAAGCCTCATACTACGGTGGGGAATCTGAAAATAGAGAGTTTGAAAAATGACTGTCAACTTTTTTCACGACTTTTTATATCGTGCCAAAATCGACAGTGTGACCTTCAAAACTTTTTTCAACATGAAAACCAACAGTACCCACCATCATTATCGCACAATGGTATGCTCATCTCTGGAGTAAAATCACAGCTGATGGACATTTTAGAGACAGGGATAGCTGCTCGAGTAGAAGAGCCTCATACTGAAGTTATGATTATAGATGGTGCGGCTATGGTCAATGCAAAACCACCTGGAACTGCTAAAACATTTGATGACTATGCTGCTGAGGTTATTATACCATACATTGTAAGATGTGCACAAAAATGTACAAGAGTAGATGTTGTTTTTGATGTATACCTCGAAAGTAGCCTCAAAGCAGAAACTCAACAGAAAAGGGGAGTTGGGTTTCGAAGAAAAGTGGTCGGTAAGAGTAACGTACCAAAGTCGTGGAGCAATTTCCTGAGGTGTGATGAAAACAAAACTGAACTGTTTGGATTTTTGGCAGATAGAACTGTAAATGCTCAGACAAACAGCCTTACAGTTGTCACTAAAGGGGATGCTGTTGCCTGTAATAAGGAACTGAACACAGATATGCTGTCACCCTGTAACCATGAAGAGGCAGACACCCGCATGTTTGTTCATGCCAAACATGCGACTGTTGTTACAGGTTTTAATAGCATGACTGTTGTTACTTCCGCTGGCTCCCAGTACACGACATTACCAAATCAATTGGACGTCGGTCAAGTGCTTTACCTTTCTTTCATGCTTTTACAGGGTGTGATACAGTTTCTGCCTTTGTGGGAAAAGGAAGGAAATCTGATTGGCGGGCATGGAATGTGTATGAGGCTGCAACAAAGGTTTTCTGTCGACTCAGTTCACCACAGAATGAAGTTACAGAGGCAGACATGGATATCTTGGAACATTTTGTTGTTGTCATGTACGACCGTTCAAGCACAACATGCAGAGTAGACGAATGTCGCTTTGATTTGTTCGTTCGAAAGCAACGTCCATACAATGTCATACCACCAACTAGGGCATCCCTATATGAGCATGTTAAAAGGACAGTTTTCCAAGCGGGTCATGTTTGGGGCCAGGCTTCTTCTCCAGTGCAACAGTTACCAGATCCTATCAGCTGGGGTTGGCTTAAACACAACAATTTGTAGGAGCCACACTGGTCTACACTCTCTGCTATAGCAGAGTGCTGTCAAGAACTACAGAAGTGCTGCTGCAAGCGTTCAACGTGTACTGGCAATTGCAAATGCTACCGCACGGGATTGTCATGCACTGCACTGTGCTCCTGTAACTGCCAAGAAAGCAGTTAGTATCAACAAATACACCTGTGATATATACGGGCATCGATTCTAAATGCATGAGATACAAAACATTGGCATTGATATTGCAGATTATGAGGTTTATTTTAAAAATACGTGTACGTTTAAAAAAGAAACAAATCCTTGGTAACTGCGCATTTGAGCATACAGGGTTATTTCCCTTGCCATATATTTCCACAGCCTTTTAAATCACAATTGTCGTTGCTATTCATTATTTCAATTCATATTCAGTCTTGGTTTGCATAAAGGAATGATATAACAGCAGAAAAATTGCTTTAATACTATATGTTTCACTCATATATGCTGCACTCACATCACCAATAGCGCAGATTTTTTCACTTCCGGTGGCCATCTTGAAAATAATAAGATATTTCGTGGCCAACTATCCAAAGTACTCTATATACCAAAAGTGACTTCCATGCCAAATTTCATGCTTGTATCACAAACTGAAATATTTTTATAGCAATCCGCCCCACTAGATGTGCCCTAAATGCTTATGTGGCGTCAAACACCAATAAATAAACAGAGAATTTTATTATACGCTAAACGATAGATTATCGAAGAAATTGCGGAAAGATAGAAATCGTATCCCCCACTGTGAAGATACAGAAATTTTCACTTTCACGGTATCAGTCAAAATGGCGACTTTCAAAGCATCACTTCAAGATGAATACGAGTCGAATTATCATTGGAAATGATCAATTTTTTTTCTAAAAACGTACAATGAAAAGTAAATCTAGTTTTTTTTGAGTGAATACCGACCATTTCCAGCAATAATTCAACACGTATTCACCTTGAATTGATGCATGAAACCCTCTAGTACAAACATGGCCTGAAAGTCCGTAATATAAGTTTTTGGTTTGGTACGTCCTTTCAAAAACTTATATTACGAACTTTCAGGCCATGTTTGAACTGGAAACCCGCCATCTGAATCAGACTGCAATGCGCTATCTGTT
The DNA here is from genome assembly GCA_031216915.1 of Pictodentalium vernedei. Lineage (NCBI taxonomy): Eukaryota > Metazoa > Mollusca > Scaphopoda > Dentaliida > Dentaliidae > Pictodentalium > Pictodentalium vernedei. The sequence goes on from CM062289.1 coordinate 241,403,100, forward strand.
CCGAGTATCAATCAAATCACAATCGCAAATCAATGATTCAATGCGATGTTTACTTTCATGCATCACTTCAAGGTTGAAACGAGTGTAATTATCCGATTCTTATAAAAGGGTATAATAAAAAGAAAATCTAGTGTTTTTGAGTGGATACCGAAAATTATTTCACTCGTAACCGAGACAAATGGTTGTTTTCGTTCGCGCAAGCGCTTGCGAAAAACAAAACATTTGTATCGGTCAATCATGAGATAATTTTGGGTATCCACTCAAAAACACTAGATATCCTCTATTTATTGGACAAATTCCGGGCTTTCCCAACTTTTTAATGCTAAAATGCAGACTGCATATAGCAAAGCAAAGTGTTTGAAATTAACCCCTTCCAAAATGATAGAAAAAAGCAACCACGGTTGGCTAATTTTGACATTTTCAAACGGTACTCTTATTCTCGCCCTCATTGTGCTTGAGGGTTAAATCTGAGATTAAAAAGTAAACAGTAACTTTCTTCTGCAATCATTGTTGCATCTATCCATACCAAGATAATTGTTACAACAATCTTGCAATTAGAGAAATTTGCCCCGAAGTTGGTCAATTTTGAAGAAAAATGCTATATCGATGTCATTTTGGCCACTAGAGGTTAATTTTGAAATATTTGTGTGGTGATTTTTGTGTATCATAATATGCTGTAAATGTGTGGAAAATATGAGCTAAAGAACTGTAAACAATTTTGACACCTTTGAAAAATGGTGAAATTTTGATGGTTTTGGCAGCATATTTTGAAAAGAAAGCGTTTTCACGAATATGACGATATCTCATTTCACTAGATTTTATGATATTACACAAATATGACAAATTTGGTTGAAATCGTTCAGCCTGTTTTTGAGCTATGTAGAAAAATGGTGAAATTTTGATGGTTTTGGTAGAATTTTCTGTGTGGTATACCTTTCTGCTGAATATGCTTTAGAACAGCAAGTAAAAGATACAGATACAAGATCAGTAATGACGAAATGTCAAAAAATAATTAATCCACGATACTAAAATGTTACTAACACAGCTTAGTCAATTTAATAAGATGTGTCTTAATTGAATAGCTCTCTTATCTGAATATAACTTCCCAACATACCCACCATTTACCACATCTTCAGTTCCAATGTGACATGTTATTTGCATCCAGATTAGAGTAAACCTTGTGTTAACTGAATGAAAAATCGTGTAATATGTTGAGAAATTAACCCGACAATCACCCATTAGTTATAGACCTATCTGGTCTCTGTGCATCCAATACAGACATTTAACCACTTTGCCAACGTAACGGCCAAAACAGACCAGCGCTACTCACAAAAACTGCCAATTCAATTTTCATTATTTTTTTCATTTTTTGCTTCAACAACATAGCTTATGACCCCTCATTGGAACGAGCTCGACGAGACCGTTCCAATGAGGGGTCATAAGCTACGTTTTTGACGCAAAAAATTAAGAAAATTAGTTATTTCATATTTTTGTTTGCAAGTGTCTTACGCATTTCATAACAGGTAAGGGTTAATCTATTTTATATTTTGATCGACAGAGCTCCACGACCTTTGTAAAACAAGATACAATAGAATAAATGTTTAGTTTATCTCCAGAATACAGAAAAATGATCACATCCCTGCTAACCGAAATCCTTATTAATTGAATAATTTTCACTGGTAAAGTGACTCTTCAATTACCACGGGCCTACTTTATTGACAAAGAGAATGCATGTAGTTTACTTGTTCATTAATTGCATCGTTTTGTATTTTTGTAAAATAATGCATCATGCAAATTTAAAAAAAGAACTTCAGTCAAGATATTTTTTCAGTTAAATCACTAAAACATAAACACTTACTTGTTAACTGTGCTGCTGCAACCGAAAACGATAACAAAAATACAATTTTCACAAAGACATCCATTCCTTTGATTTTTTCCCAACCACTTTCTTGTGAACTACGAGAAGCTGTTACGGACTGGTAAAGTACAAGTTCTGTGTTGTAGGTTGTCAGTAACCCCGTTTATCATCCGAAGCCAGTAACCCAGTTTATTACCTGAAGCCGACGAACAGAATCTCTCTTGTTTTTCTCAGCTTGACATTCATTTACACCGGGTTATCCCTGTTCAGCCGGCAGGCTGTATTAATTAACATTTGAATAAAGATTTAACAGCCCTTTTAAGGGCTTGAGGGTGTGTGTCTGTGAGAGGTTCTTTTTTTTTTGGGAGGGGGGGGTGGAGGAGGTCATTTGGAATTCCCGAAGGATAACCAGATACCTCATAATCACATACGGCATCCTATCTCCCAGAAGGCTTGATGGATGACTCCCGGTTATTCAAAACTAAACTGTTGGAGCTTTCTCCACTCCTTTTTTGTAATCGCTATGGTCATATACCTGGGCCGCTAACAAACCGGCGTTGCTGTTTGGTTTTCTTTTCTCTTCTTCCCTTAAATTTGCCATCGCACAATATTACATTCTGGCTCGCCACCGTGGTGGGACTCAAACCTATACCATCGCCGAGCTGCCAGGGTCGTGAGATGTGGTACCACTTCAACACCAATGGACCCAGAACCACAAATCACGTCGAGGGATGGCATCGCAAGCTACAGCTCTTTCTGGCAGGTTCTCATCCGAATATCTTTCGGAAGATCGAGTTCATCCAACGAGAGCAGGCATTCCAGGAAACCAGCATTTTACAATTGTGTAATGGGGCAGTCTGATGCCACGCAAAAAGAAGTACAGATCTGTAGATAACAGACTTCGCCATTGTCAGAGATTGTACAGAGAAGGAAGGAGCAGCCTCGTGGAGTACCTGGATTCTGTATCCCACATTACAGGTTATTAGTCACTTTGTATATATCTGTCACTACAACTAAATGGAATATGATAATTCTAATCCGATTTTTCATGTAAAATGACTCAATGAGCCGGTTCCAATCGCATCCAATTATTATTATTGTATTTATTTGATTATTATGATTATTTTTATTTGACAATACAACACTACATAATAAAATAAAATAATATATGGAATGAAATTTTAATCTTAGTCATGTATTTGCTCATGAATATATATATTCCAGTTTCCAATTTCCCTATTCAGCTGGCAAATAGTTGATAATCTACGTCAACAAGAAGTCGGTTGAGGTCCACCTTTAATGAACCAAACTATAGTCGGTTTTTCTTTGATGTCGCGGATTATCACACTTCTACCCGAAACAATAGCTGCGGGTGAACAGGAAGACCCCATTTACACCAAATCTGGAAACAGGACGACCGTGTTAAATTGTTTGCTTTATAACAACCTTATGGGCAATTATATATAATACACAGTAAATGTGACAAATCACCTAGAAACCAGGTCCAACTAAAACAGTGGCTATTTTCACCATTATAGAGAGCTGTGAGTCCACAAGTTGAGAATAATTAGAGAGAGAGAGAGAGAGAGAGAGAGAGAGAGAGAGAGAGAGAGAGAGAGAGAGAGAGAGCGTGCCGTGTGAATTTACAGTCTACGATCAGTTGGGTTAAAAAAAATTAACCCAAATCAACTGGGTTGAGTGAATATGAGCCAAATTTGGTTCATATTCCCTCCACCAATTTGATTTGGGTTGATTTATAACCCAACTGATTTTAGAGTGTAAGCGAACGTTTAACCCATTACCCAACGTAACGGCCAAACCGGCCAGCGCTATTCACAAAAATCTTTTAACTTTTTTCTCAAAATCATAAGTTATGACCCCTCTTTGTAACGAGCTCGTCGTGATCGTTCCAAAGAGGGGTCATAACCTATATTTTTGAGACAAAAAATGAAAAAAGTTAGTTATTCAAGAATTTTGTTTGCGAGTGTCGTCTGCTTTTGATGTTAGGTAAAGGGTTAAAGGAGATGCGTACATTTGCTATTAAAAAAGGGATATTTGGGTATTCAAAAATCGTAGTAAAAATAGTTTTCTTTTTAGGGGGTGTTTTGTGCGGTTATTTTGATCTGGATTATGCGATTTATTTCTTTGGGTTTAACGACACTTTAGACAGCCAGTGTCACCTCGCGTCGGACAGGTTTACAGGTGGCTGGAGTACCCGGAGAGAACCACCGAGCAACGGTGAGCATCTGTCAGACTCCCCAACGTACTAACTCCACGCAGGCTTAGTATTGGTTGAAGACTAGTGCACCATCGACGTGCATTACGCCTTAGTACAGACCGCCACCGTGAAAAGTTGTTGAAAAGTTTGAAATAATATTATTTTAAACAATAAATATTTATATCGCATGTGTTAGGATAGAGTTAAGGCTAAAAAGATTACCGAAACTTGACCAAGGCTATCGTTTTGTCCCGTTATCCTTGTTCAGAACTTTTAAGACTTACACCTAACATGAATAACTGACAATACTTGCAAAATAGTTTGTTGAATAGCAAGAAATTTATTTTGTTTGCCTTAAATATCACAGCTCATGAACGTTCATTGCAAAGAGCTCCTTCCAATGAGGGGCCATAAGCTACATATTTAAGGCCAACATTGAAAGCACATTTTTGTGAATAACGCTGACCGTTTTTCGAATCGGTGGCTCCGAATCGAATTTAGTCATCCGGTCAGTTTCGAATCGAATTTTGAAGCTTCGCAGGGCCCCACTACTACCCTTTGTGCCCTTTCACAAAGTCATACATCCATCTCACATCCTCATACATGATGTTTACGACTGTATTGCTGTTCGATATTTTAACGTTTAAAGTGTAATGATAACTTTTTATATTGTTACCCACTCACAAGACCGGAAGATCAATCCATGCATCATTTATGGACCAGCACAACTGAAAAAAGAATGAAGAAGCGGACCGGTTCAACTTAAAAATGTTGGCGACCCCCAAAACCAAGCTCTCCGGCTTCCAATCTGTCATGGGGTAGTGGTTAATACCTTTCGGAAAGTGGGAGACTACGTTGTTGTTGATGACAGAGTCGATTCCCAGAGGCTGATGTCTGGACCCTGGTTCGAAAATACGTTTCCCCACTTTATCAACGCCCCATCTTTTTGGGACTGTTCGTGCTCCCGAAAGGGTCGATGACTTGTAGAATTAAAGGTGATCATCGACAACTCAATCACAAAATAATTTATTTACACGCATAGAGGAATATATGATACCATTTACTGACATATTCATCGGCAGTCCGGGAATATAGAATATACCCGTAGTGGCTTGGTGTACAAACTGTTCACCCCGAGTGTTGAAGTGGTGTTAACCGCGAGCCGTTGGCGCGCGGTTAACACCACTTCACCACGACTGGTGAACAGTTGGTACACCAAACTACTTTGGGTATTTTTTATTTATACCATGATCGTTAGATTAATAAGAGCTTAATTGTTAAATAATACAATATTTACAAATGCGAATCTGTTTTTGTTTACATAAGCACCGGTGTGTGGGACTTCCGCTGTCAAGTTTATCGCCGAAACGAAATGGAAAAAGAAACACGCAAATCACGGGGGCCTTTTTCATTTTAATAACATAATAACATACTATTTTGAGTTATGTGTGCTTTATTAACATGAGACAACGCTTGTTTGTTAATTTGTGGTATCTTATGAGGTAAACTCATTTAAAAACGTACTAAATAAGTGTGGGGAGAGGAACTCTGTGAAAGCCTAACTGCCCTATTTAATTTAGCCATAGAAAAACAAGAGGTCCCAAATGAGTGGAGAGAAAGTAAAATGACATTTATTCACAAAAAGGATGAAAAAGACGTTTTGGATAATTATCGAGGGATCTCTGTCCGTAGCAACATTAGACAAGTTTTCTGTAAAGTCCTGTATGGGAGATTAGAGGAGGTGATTGAGGAGAATTGTTTTTAGGGAGACATCCATAATGGCTTCAGGAAGGGAAGGAGAGTCACTGACTATCTTTTCACGCTATCCCAAATGATAGAATCCGCGAAAGCAAAAAAGAAAAAGATGTTTATGGCTTTTTTGGATGTTCAAAAGGCATACGATAGAGTATGGAGGGAGGGCATGTGGCCCAAGCTTGAGGCTCTGGGCTTGAGAGGCGAGTTTGTTGGAATTATGAAAGCATTATCTAAAGATGCGCACAGTGAATTTAGCCTGGGAAACATAACAACAAAACGTGTGCCTGTGGACATTGGCCTAAAACAGGGGCGTATCCTTTCGCCAATTCTTTTTGCATTGTACATCAAAGGTTTAGGAGATGAACTCCTGCATAGCGACGAGGTGGTAGCAGTTGGGGACTTGAAGATCCCAAGGGTACCTTTTGCAGACGATATGGGCTAGGGTCAGAAACCGAAGAGGGCAAATGGAGACTCGAACTTAATGAAAGCAAGAGCAAAGTTATACCTATGGGCCGCAAAGTGGACCCCACTCGAAGGTGGAGAGTGGGGGTGGGAGGTCTGTATTCCGGAAGGTAGCAGCAAACTTCTTAGTGTAGGAGAGACAGGTGACTACGAGTATCTGGGGTAAATATAAACATCACAGGAAGAGGCATCTACCGAAACCACACAAATAAATTGATTCTGAAGGGGAAGCGAATCCTTAACCAAATGAAACTTATAGGGAGAAACAGTTTCAATAAGGTTTTCGTGGGGGAAACCATTTGGGAAATGGTGGGTCTGCCAAGTATAACATGCGGTACGGAAGTGGTACCCCTAAACCAGACGGCTGTAAAGAGCTTGGAAATCCTGCAGAACGATGCAGGCCGATGGATAACGGGGTCGAGTAATTCCGTAGCACTAGAAGCAATCAGGGGTGAGCTTGGGTGGATGAGGATCAAGGACTCGGTTATCTTAATTATTTGGTAAATCTCCCTGACAGCCGATAATGTAAAGTAGTGTTTCTGAGAATTTTCAACTCATATATCAAGACAGGGTGGATGGTCCAAGTGAGGGAGCTAATAGAGAACTACTCATTGGAGATATCGGACATAGACGTTGGGTCAAACTAGGGTAAAAAATCGTCAGAGAAAGGGTCATGGAGGATGGTAACCGTAATTGGCGAGAAGAGGTCTTTGGGTGGACTGCGTGATAAAGACGAGCCTGGTTTTGAAGAGTACCTTGATGGCACCTTTGGGGGTCACTGTTGTTCAAGCTGAGGTCGCGGTGCCTGGAGCTGAGGGGAAAATTGGGAAAACAATGAAAAGGAGTGCCATATGTGTAATTTGGGCGTTGTGGAGACCCTGGAACACTTTCTTCTAGAATGCCCAAAATACCAGTCTAAAAGAATAAGATTCACTGGGAGTATAATGGGGAAATGGGATGGGAGAATGAAGGACATGTTGTTAGTTAGTAGGAGACTCAAAGGAGAGGGGTAATATGCTAATCAAGAGATTGGGAAGAATGGGGCAAGGGATATCATCAAGCAGTTCGTCTCCGAGTGTTGAGAGGAGAGAAGAAGCGTGGAAATAGGGAGGCAGGTGAGAGCATAGGGGTAACCAAGGCCTTCTCATCCGAGAACCGCGACAAATCAGCGGCCGACCAAAGTGTTATTATTATTTCACTCTTCGCGAGACGACGAGTGATAAATTTATACAAGTTTACATTCAAATCGAGGTCACATAGGGTCATTTTGGATGTAGTTCCACTGTAGGTGTAAATTTTAACTATTGAAATCCCACTGTTGGCGTGTTCACCACTGTTGGTGTATAAAGCTAAAATTTATGCCATAGGCTTTTTATATATAGCAGAATAGATAATCATGGTATAAATAAATAGTTTACACCCAATTACAGTTCGCACTATAATGTATCACGTCGTCTGTCACAGCTAGCTGTGTCCTCTTTGTCACGCAAATATTTCTGACTTAGGTCTCTGTCGTTAGTTCCTCCATACGGTCTTGGTTTTAGTATTTACGATAGAGTTTATGCACGTATTTCACCAACACTTCTCTCATGGTGTTAAAATTTAGTTTGCTTATTGTTCTGCTATCGTACGCCCTCTTCGGCGTCTCCATACATTTTTTCACTGTCGCTGTCGCGCGGTTCCGTATTACAAAGTGTTATAAAGTTCAGTTACAAATTCACTGATCTTGCCCTTGCAGGGTTAACTTGGCCTCCGTCTTATCACGTTTTTCACCAACAGTTCTTTCATGGTGTTAAGCCTCAGTTTGCGTAGTGTTCTGCTATCGTACACCCTCGTCGGCGTCTCCATGCACTTGTTTCCCTGCCGCTGCCACGCGGTTCCGCATTACAAAGTATTACGAAGTGCAGCTACAAAATTCATTGATCTTGTCATCGCAGGGTTAATTTAAAGATTCTTACAAAATGTTAACATCTCCGAGCTCTCTTCCGTCAACCAGATCTAACACTAATAGCTCTATCTAACGAACACAACCGGCGATCCACAGCTCTTAGCTATTTGGCATAACTTACGCTCATGAACCCTCCGCGGTTTATTGCTGTCCACTGACACGACTTAGCGAACCTTCACATCAAGCTCCCTGGACCTTAGAGGCTATCTATTCGTCAGTGTATCCCAGACTATATGCAATCTGAAAGAAAACAATTTTATCAATAATTGCTCTTTTTAAAATCAGAGATACCCAGCTAGATTGATGCACTTTAAATTAGACTTCGTTTAAAATTTTGTATTTTAGACATTTCTGACCAAACCGGACACCAGTTGCGGGTGTCTTGCGATCCTTCCATTTCTACCTCACATAAAATAACTGCCATTCTCAATTACTAGGCGATTAGGCCATAATTAGTTAAACCTTACATCTTTAGAACTCCACTTTTCAGACCCCCACATGTGTGGAATGGAATGGAGCTACACATAATGACCATTTCACCTTAGCTTGTGGGTACTTCATTTAAACGAATGTGCACATTACACGCAACTGGATTGTTCGCTAATTATCGCCACGCTTCTCTAAAACGAATGATTACTCTAACTGACATAAGCCATTACGTTCACGTATCTTGATATTTCTAAACTTAACAATATTGGCTACCGTATACATACTGTTCTTCGTCGAAAACATGAGAATATATCAAAATTAAACACGAGATATTTACAAAAATAAAGTAATTTGATCTTTACATTTCTTAACGACTCAGTCAGGCTCTGTAAGGACGTCCACGCTGTTATAGGCTTTTGTTTACCACCTTTTCGTGGATTTTGCGCACAGATTACTGTAATGTCCTCTCAGTCATCTCATCAAATACACGCATACTTTTTTTCGTGCGCCAGTTATAAGTATTCCAGTAAGTTATTTACTTCCCTTTCGTCGCCTGAGTGTTAAAATGTTCTATGTCCCTTTGGGGACATAGAACATTCTAGCAGTCAGCCGACGCTTTGTAAACATCAAAATATTAACATATTCGTGTAACTACGCACCATAATCATAAACCTACAATAGTGATGAATCTTCATTCATGATACTTAGTAAACAAACATGTCTAATCAATAAATCGATCAAATCAAGTCTGGCAAAACCACTTTTGCATTGATCCAAAGAAGATGAATGTTTATGGCATATCTAATCTAGATTCAATGTGTCGAAATATTTCAGTTGATCGGAAAAGCGACCCTTTCAGATTCATTTTTCTGGCCAACTGAAATATTCTATCCGATTGAATCTGAAAATAGGCTATTTAAGCTATTTAAGGGCTTAGCTGGTTCCGGACCATAACATCGTCATATTCGTTTAAGAATTTGACAGCTTGTTTCAAGTCTAATTCTGAAAGAAATCTGATGCTGTGATATCCTGGAAAAACCCTCAAAAGGTCATCGCCCGTGTTTAGCTTCAATGGGATGAATATTTCAGCTGGTCGCAAAATTGAAACTTAGAGGTTCGCTTTTCCAACCAACTGATATATTTCATACGACTAAATCTGACTAAATCTGAAATATTTCATAAGGATGTATTTTCTGTGAATCAAAGCTAGAAATGCTGCTCAATCGAAACCTGATTTGACCAACATTTTGATGACATTATAATCAAAAATGATGACTCAACACAGGCGTTTTTTTTATGATTACACAGGGTAGTTCCACAAATTATGTTATCTTGATGCTTTCAAGGGGAATTAATTAATTATTGATTGGTATATCTGGGCAGGAAAGGATACTTGTATATCTCTGTAGGCAAAGACACATCAAATTACATCACCATCGTCTGCGCGCAAATTTCCACAGAAAGTGGGTAAACAAACAGCGCATAACAGCGTCGAATTTCTAACAGAATTGGACTGGTGGCGTGAAGCTTGTTCTGACCCGAAAGCTTGCCAAAATGGTTTACCTTAACTTTTTCAGATCTTTTGTGAAAGAAGTGAACATTGTTTCTTCTGGCTGAATTGAAAAGGGAAACCACAAACAATTATTCTTTCGACATTTGAAGAATTCGTCCCATGGCATGTTTTGGCCTGGCTCTTTTTCCTCAGAATCCGGCAGTGTGGATTCAATGAATCTGTTGGAACAATGGCTGGATCGGTCAGGGCTGATCGGAGATCCAGGTCCAGATTGGTTGACTTCCATCTCATCCTCCTCCGCCTCCTCGTCCTTCCTTCCGACCTCTTCGGAGAAAAGATGCGGATTGGCGAAGGGAGAGGGAAGGCAATGGAGGTGGTTTGAAGGTAGTCTTTCTTTGTTTTCCTGTTTCTCTGTCACGACTCTTCTCTTTTCCAGCCATGCTTCTATCCGCCTATGTCCCAACATATGACTGAGGGTGTCTTCTTCTTTCTTTGTACCCTTTTCAGGTTGTCAGGACACTGTGTCTTGGTCCTTCCTCGGGTGCGGACCAGTGCGGGAAGCCCCACGAAAGGTACTACCACTATCCGAGGAGGGCACTTGCTGGTCCAATAGATAGGTAAACAAGCGTTGAATACCATCAAGGTCTCTCTGAGCTGTGGGGTAGGGCATCCACCGCTAATTATGTGTTAATTAAGAGCTTTCACAGGACCGTCTGATCGCTTGGAAAACCAAATGATGAATGAACCGAGGTGTGAATGGTTGAGACATTCTATATTTTATACTTATATTTTATTTATCCAAACATAAATTTCCAAGAAGTCTTGCGTTTTTGAACTATAATCCCGACTGGAAAATCTTCCAACTGCATTATCAACGAGGTTTAATCTCAAGTGCCCAACATCTATTAGTGTAGTGTAGATACATTAAATGTGTTAATGGTGGGCAGTAAAGAAAGGGCTACTTTAGAAGCATAATAAGTATTTTACCTGACATGGACATTACAATTGTTGTCTACCCACCGTCCAGTCAAATAGTAACAAAAGTGAATGGAATCAATCACCCTAAGTTGTCATCACTTATGTCTTCTAAAGCATTGAACTATAATCCTCCACAGATCTAGTTGGTACAGAAGGCAGTAAAGCTGCACGACGGACTAACTTACGGACATGGTCATTTTCTTGATAATGAACGCGAAAACCATACCGTTGTGCTTTCCTCAACATTCACTGAGTGCATTGGAAAAAGAACCCGTTCACCGTAATTTATATCATCAAACACTTACACTGCTCAGCACACGCTGCATATTTTTTGGCTGTATCAAAGTTAGTAAAGAAATATATCTGGCTGCAGTTGAATCTGAGGCTGTTACGCTGTTGTTATCAGTAAATTTAGGAATCTGGTATATTCAGTCGCACTCTTTCCAGGACGAAGAGAAAACACAAAAGGAAACTTGGATTCATCAACAATGTATATAACTGACTAAATAATCCCAGAGATGTGTAATAAGTTCCATATCCATGGATTTCTACTAAGGAATTACTTTCCATTGCGGCGCCAAGCGTCTGAATGATTGATTCTATCGGCAATGGGCACGATTTCTACTAAGCAATTGCTTCCCTTTGCGGCGCCAAGCGTCTGAACGATTGATGCTATCGGCAATGGGCACGATTTCTACTAAGGAATTGCTTCTCATTGCGGCACCAAGCGTCTGAATTATTGATGCTATCGGCAATGGGCACGATTTCTACTACGGAAACACAATGGCATTTGATAAAGTGAATGCACAGAACCACACGCGTGTGAATGGGTTAATCGATATGGCATCGAATGTTACCCTTCTGCGATTAACCCGTTCACACGCGCGTGTCGTCCTGTGTTCATTACATGTCTTCACGTCTATAAACAACAATTATTAGAAGGACATCCAGCAATTCATTTGACAACCATCGACAAAAAGGACACATTTTATCGCCAACCAAATTTTCGAAGGGAACCCGTGTAACTGTTTCGTCCGCTGAGTTCCAATGAATTCTATGTGCCTACCGGCACATAGCATACATTAAAACTCAGAGGACGATTTTTAGCTATCGCTGGCGATTCAAATTATAATTGCGTTGCATGATCTGTAGAAAATTCCAGTGAAATTTCGCTTCTATTTAAAAGTAGTCCGTCAACGATTTCCCTTCCGCACATATGTGCAGAACAAATTTTCATTTTCCGCACGATTTACTCTTGCTGTATTTGGGGATTACACAGAACAGGCGTGTAATAAAATGCTGTTACGCTTTGACAACAGTTAAAATGTTTTCACGTCATCAAGACGTCATCGATGTGAGGAGTTGACTGACTTTACACCATTTTAAGGGCGGGCGGGAGAGAGGCAGATTGATTTGCGACTTTTTCGCTGTTTCAGCCATCCACTTGTAATGGGATAGGTGGTGTAGATCCTGTTATCGCGAACTAGGATTATGACACGGGGTCTACAGAGCGAAGATAATCTCCCATCCCACGAATCAATGTTAATCAGCGTTAACGCTTAGAAACCGGGAGTCGAGTTTTCTTGCCTGTGATGTAATACGGCAGGTAATCTGGCTGTGACGGTTCGGCTATCTTTGGGCTGGGGAAGAATTAAACACTGAGCAGGTGCTTCTAGTCAAATGTCGTCTGCCTGAATAGGCAGACGGCACTTGACTGGAAGCACCTGCTTACTGTAAGTTTTTCGCGGTAGGTCATGTTCGATAAATTCATTCTGATTCCCCGGCTTTTAAGAGTTAACCAACTCGTGAAATTTCAGGAATTCGAGTTCAATTATTCTTGAGCTATATTTTGGTCTTGAAGACAGTTCACATTGGCTCCAGCCTATGAACCAGACCCGTAAACCCGGAAGGAATTCGGTCTGTTCCTACCATATGATAAGATACTTGACCAGTTTTAGAAATTTCAATTTAGTCTTTGTGTCTTTATGCGGAAACTCATTTTAAAGGTCAGGGCGCTACGACCACATCCTTTGGCCTTGTGGCCTCCAATAAATTTCTCTTTCATTTTGGCCGACCTATATGTACACTTAAATGAATGTTCAATTCTTCTTGAAGAAGTTATCCATGTCAACTAATTCATATCACCTTAACTTTAACCCCAAGGAGACCACAGCCTTCGACATCACATGCCTTTACTTTTAGTGACGCTTAAAAATTGTGAATTTGGATTTAATCTCAACTCCCCTTCTGTGTAGAAAGGCGCTCTCTTCGGGTAACTTCAGTCCTAAATGAGTTAAGGAAAGGTCGGTTGCGTGACTGTTTTCAGCCCAATGTCCAAGCGTACCCTTTAGTATTTAGTATGTTTTTCGTCAGGACTGACAAACAGAAGCCTACGAGATTTTCCATGGCAAATTTCAGTAAATGTCCTCACCAGATTGACACACTAGCGCCTTTTGTGTTATTCGAGAAAATGAACAAAACTGACGAATGTGTTGAAAACCGCCAACGTATTATAATCCATGACCAAACAGGAATAGCGACTGCACCTCACCCCTCCCCTCTCTTTCTATTTCGTTGATGTTGTACGTTATGCACTCCTACATTTTCCGAGATATGAACTACAGTTTGGCACTTCAGGGTAACTTCGTCAAAGGAGTAACACGGGATGGGCTCTCCTTGGGGTTTGTGTAATTTGGGAAGTTTTCGTTCATTGGATCCGTTTACACGGATATTAACGATTTCAACTAATTGGAAAACATCCCATTTACTCATCACTAATAACATGGGATCAGGGTGGCTCATTGGTTAGAACATTGGACTTTTAGATCGAAAGATCGTAGGTTCGACCCTGACCAGTGTCGTTTGCGTTTTTTCCTTGGGACAATATTTAATTCAAATTTCCCAATCAAGGGCATGGTGACTTAGTTAAGGCATACTGCACGCCGATGCTAACTCGGCACTCCCCAACGATAACATGAATTTATTTATTTATTGGGGTTTAATGACCCTTTCGGCAGCCAGGGCCATCTCGTGTAGGACAGTTTTACGGGTGAAGGAAGCCGAAGTACCCGGAGAGAACCACCGAGCAACGGCGAACAACTGCCAGACTCCCATCGTACTACTCCGCTCAAGCAGGGTTAGCACTGGTTGAAGATAAGTGCATCATCAACGTGCAGTACGCCTTAGCACACAGCGCCACCGTACCCCCACATGAGCAATCGAGATGAAGTGCCTTGCCCAAGGACACAACACAGTAACCCCTGTCGGGGATCGATCCGTCGACCTAAAGTTAGGTTTAAAGTCCAAGCCGTAAACACTGAGTCACCTCACTCGCTAACGATAACATGAAGAAATCTGCGCCCCAGAGTTTATCACCCCCTTGACCTCCTACCGCTGGTGTCAAATTTCCGAAATTTCAAGTAGCAAGTTTTCCAGTAATGCAACTAGGAACTTAAACAATTCAATATTGTTTGACAGAGCTCTGTCAAACAATACTGAATTGCTTAAATTCCTAGTTGCCTTATGGGGAAAAAAATATTATCCGATATTTTTACATAAGTATTTATTTATTTATTGGTGTTTAAGGTCACATATTTATGCACAATGGCTAATCCTGACCTTGACAGTTTTACGAGTGGAGAAAGCCGAAGTACCCAGAGAGAACCACCGAGCATCGACGTGCAACTGTCAGCTTCTCAACATTCTAACTCTGTTCAAGCTCCGCTCAAGCAGGATTACAGCGGTTGAAGACATGTTCACCATCGACGTGCAATACGCCTTAGTACACGGCGTCATCGTGCCCCCATGTAGGCAACCGAGATAAAAGGCCTTGCCCAAGGACACAACGCGATCTTTTACATAAGTGTGCAGAAGGTTAATTATCACGACTAGCGTCTGGCGGCACAGCCAATAAGCTACATTTTTAACGCGACGTTGAAAAGTAGTAAAATTCCTGGTTGCATTATGCGAAAAAATATACTCGCCCAAAAAAGAAAGTGTGCATTGCAGTAATTGATCAAACTCCAAAAATATAATTTCGTAGGTGTAAGGAGTGTTAACCTGTTCATGAATAAGTTATATTGATTACAAAAACAGCTTTCCCAGGTAAAATTGCATTAACGTTAAATGACGTGCTGCACGTTTGTGAAAAGGCATGTTTTGCACGTGGAGAATCTGAAAATTCATGCAGCAGTGTGAATCCTTGGGTATTTAAACACTAAAGTAAGGGCGTCCTATTGTTCACATTCAAAATTGCGCTGCTGTTAAAACGACTCCACATTAGCATGCCAAGATTGACAATGAATCAACGTCTCCTTGCCCTGGGTATGATTAGAGCTGGCAGAACACACAGAGAGGTTGCCCAGCATTTGAACTGCCACTGTAACACTGTAGACAGGCTAGTCCATCGACATGCATAACATGATGACGTTCGAGACCAACCCCGCTCCGGGAGATCCCGAGTTACCACCCCTGCACAAGATCGGTATAACCGTGTCGTCCATCTTCGGAACCGGCAACAAATGGCAACGACGACAGCCAGGAACATTCCTAACCTGAGACGGATACATCCTCAAACAGTAATCAACCGCCTGAGAGAATATGGCTTACGTCCTCGAAGACCTGCAATTCGTCCGATTTTGACGTTACGTCATCGTCGTGCTCGACTGCAGTGGTGTAGAGTAGGATTAGGGTTAAGGTTAGCCTAACCTAACCATAACCCTAACCCTACCCTAACCCTGACCTAACCCTAACCCTAACCTTAACCTAACCCTAACCCTAAACTAACCCTAATCCTAATCCTACCCTAACCCTACCTAACCCTACCTAACCCTAACCCAACTCTACCCTAACCCACTTCCATGCTAACTTGTTCGCTTCCATGAGGCGTAGATGCACAGCAGTAGTCGATGCAGATGGAGGTCATACCAGATATTGAGTGTGTGACTTTTGTGTTTGAGCCTTAGTGTCTTTGACTCTCCATGGCACCAAGAGTATTCGTCGTAGCGTAATGAAATTTCTCGTGTTGATCACAAATTGATTCATCTGTGATTGAATGAAATTTCCATGAATGAAAATGATATATACCTTTTTTTAGTGTTATTTTTTAGCATGCACACTTTCTTTTTTGGAGAGTATATAGTTGCTCGATATTTTTAGATACGTTAATTATCGCACGCCAGGCCGGGCAGTTCAGGTAATAAGCTACATTTTGAACACGACGTTGAAAAAGTATTAAACTTTTAATGACAATTTTTGTAAACAGTTAAAAATACTCTGATGTGTAAAGGGTTAACGCAGAACTGATGAATAGCGACTTCCAAGCGGTGAAGAAAAGATAAATTTTTGCTTGTTGGCCTTCATTCCCCTTTTCTATTTACAACCTGCTACCAATTTCTCCGAGGTCAAATCTTCTCTGCTACTGTTCTTGGCAATGTTTATTCAAGTGCGGAGTAATGTGAAATATGAACAATTGCATTTTCATAGCGTTCACTATTTCGCTTGTCAATCATCCGAAGGAAAAAGGCAATCTTGGTGATAATGTTGTCAGCAGAAGGTCAGCTTTTAACTCCCCTGAGAATAAATTGTGAAAGACAGACTATTTATTTATTAAGGTCATTAGGTGTAAAATGTTTACGAATATAATTTGAGAAACTTTGAAAAATATTCCGTGTAAACGTTAAAATGTGTGTTTGAAATTGGTAGTGAAAATGGAATTGTGGAGAAATTATCTCTCCTTAGAAGATATATTTCAAGCAGGGCGACATGAAAGTGAAGAGTGAGAACGAGAGAGTGGAGAGAGATTTTCCTGGGTTTTGTAAAAGACTATCGAAGTGGCGCGCGACGACGCACCGCATATAATTTAGGATAATCCAAGGCCTTGATCCCAGGATGCCATATAGTTTCCTTGATTCAAACTGACATATTTATATCTACCAAGACTACAGAACTTGAAAAAAACGCGATGGTGGGGTTGTCGCACCCGGGCTCCATGTATCAACAGGGGCTTAGCGAATGGTGTTTAGGGGCATGGCAACCCCTCATCATGTGTTCTAGTTTTCGTCTGAACCCAGGTGGATTCATATATCTTGTTTCTTAACCCTGAACGACTAAAAAAGCTCTATGATAACCTCCGCAGGTTTTAGTCGTAAACGGTTAAGAAACAAATATATGAATCCACCTTGGCTAAGAAGCTAAGCGATAACTTTTCTGATTTGATAAAAAAAACCTTTAACCCTTTACCTAACGTAACGGCCAAAACCGGCCAGTGCTATTAACAAAAATCGCCAATTAATTTTCATTATTTTTTCATTTTTTGTCTCAAAAACACAAGTTATGACTCCTCTTTGGAACGGGCTCGACAAGCTCGTTCCAACGAGGGGTCATAATCTATGTTTTTGAGACAAAAAATGAAAACAATTAGTTATTCAAGAATTTTGTTTGCAAGTGGTAAAGGGTTATTAAACTATCCGTTAGCTGACTCATTACGAAGTTGTAATTCACAGAATGCCACTGTCCCAAGCTAAGTCCATTGTCTCACACTGAGCCAGTTCGAACTGCTGCCAATAAAAATTCAGGTAAAGCTCATCTACTATCGCGTATAAGTATAGCTACGGTAACATTCCAGTGATTCACGCTTAGTCCCACAAAAATGTTAACAACTAGAGAAACAGAATTTACTGCCACCAGTAAATTTAAGCCTGTGTGAAAAGGGCTAAAGTATCAGGAAATGGGTTTTCGTTAGCAGTATTTACAGATATTCATACAGGAATCAGAACATTTTTATAGGAAACCAGAAATAGCATATATGTGACCAGCATTCAAAGGGTTTGATACACGAATCAGAAAAGGACATTTTTGGAACTGCCCACTAAGTTGAGTGATGAAATACATTCATAAACTTTAGAAATGCATTAAGGTGTAATAAAATGCATTTCCAAGTCTTTCTGAATAATGCCCCCATATTAAAATCTTCAGAGGGTTAAAATATTCCCTTTAAATACTCCATTTTAATCCTTTAAATGGGGGCGCAGTGGCTCAGATGGCAGAGGTGCAGGCTGCAAGGCGAGAGGTCCTCACTCTGTCCTTGGGCAAGACATTTCACCCCATTGCCCACGTGGGTTCATGGTGGCGCTGTGTAATAAAGCCTACCGCACATCGATGGTGCACCAGTCTTCAACCAATGCTAACCCTGCTTGTGTAGAGTTAGTATGTGGAGGATCTGACAGTTGCTCGTTATTCTTCCCGGGTACTCCGACTTCCTCAACCCGAAAAACTGCCGTGGTCATGATTAGCCCCTGTGCAGAAATATGTGACATTAAACACCAATAAATAAATAATCCTTTAAAAATGAGCTCAATCCAATAAAGGGTCATAAGCTATGTTTTTCAAGCAAAAATGAAAAGGTAATTAAAACTGAGTAGACATTTCTGTGAATAATGTTGAATCCCTTACTTTGGAAGGCTTACTGAAAAGGTGTCCCATTCCACATAGAATTAAATGTTACAGAAAATAAAGCGAAAAACATTAAGTTTCTCAGCTGACAGTACCTGCTTTTGCACTCCGGAGGGATGGAACAGCACAAATCAGAGACATGCTCTTAATGGCTCTTTGGCACCAAAGGTTTCTGCACTCTCGATGAGACCGAGCCGAGCGCAGTGAAAGACTATAGAACTCCGCTAACAAATGAGTTTTAAACAGTCATAGCACTAACACAGTTAACAGTACAGCCGATCATGTCAATATTACATTGTTACCGGCATCCTGACAGTTTTGTGATAGGTTTCAACAATTATTCAGTGCAGTTTTATGGAAAGGGTTAACTTTATTCTGTCTGAAATAAAATATGTGCAATCCACACTGAAGTCTTGTGGGGGTTAAAAGCATTGAACTGAATAATTTATAATTTATTTCCTTGCAAGGCAAGGGGATTCTCTCAACTTAGTTCCAGGAACTTACATCCCCATTATCATATAACAACAAGAAGAAACCGCACAAAAACAATAGTCTGTGTGTTTCACACAGACTAAAAAAGAAAAGAAAAGGAAACCGTACAAAAACAATAGTCTGTGTGTTTCACACAGACTGATAAGGCTGTTTTATCAAATTTTATTAAAGTCCAATGTTCACTATTCGAGCAATCACATGGAAATTCACTCAGTCATTGCCATCCAAAGCCACTTTCAGCATATTGCAGAATGCAATTTTGAAGAGTACCTTGAAGGCCCCTTTGAGGTGGGGGTGGTGGAAGTCTAGTGCTCTCCGGTAAACCGAAACGTCTACGTGGTGTCAGTTCTCGAGAAAACAACGAAACACACAAACGTTGTCGAACACAAAAAGAAGCGGGAGGTGGTGGGGGCGGGGGGGGGGGGGATCAACAGAATTAAGGAATGCTGCTGGTCCTGTATAGCACCATGTACATATAACATCACGGAACAGGTTCATATCATGGACTCGGCGGAAAGCCTTTTTGTTTCAAAAAGTGGCTTTTGTAGCGTTTCGGTATTTTGTTGATTTTTCTGTTTGGGTTAAACAAGCAAAAATAAAAACTGAAAGAAACAACGACTCAACCCTTTTGTCTCAACCGAAACTGAGGCAAAATAAGATTAACTGGAGATATAAAGGGGACGTAGGATGGGAGAATGAAGGATATGTGGAAATTGGGTGGCAACAAAAGGGGGTTAGGACGGTTATCGGATAGACTGTGAAGAATTAGGTACGGGATGTCTTCAAACAGTTCGTTTCCGTGTGTTGGGAGGAGAGGCGAGGTATCTGAATAGCGAGACATTTGGTAGCACAGGATTAATTAAGGTCTTTTCACCTGATAACTGTGTCAAATAAGTTTCCGCCCAAAGTGTTACGTGAAGTAATTAAAATTTTACTTCGCTCATGTCGTTTCAATTTTGTTCATGTGATCAAACGAGCTTTCAATGCATTAAATGGGCAATTTTTCCTGATAAATGGGGATGACTGGTGAATATGTGGTTCATGAAAATAAATAATGAAAAAAACTGAAAAGACAATTTTACCCCACCCACTTGTGCAAGCAATAGTACAACTTAATTTGACAGCTAATTAATTACCCGCTGCTATCCCTTCTGTTCATTATTTAGTTATTACACAAACGAATTGACAAGCACAGGTTTCGCTGTGCACTTTAAATCCTCTTAATTATCAAAAGAACGGGTTCCATCATACTTTAAATTCTCTGAATTATCGAAATGCTCATCAGAGGTGGATACAATGTTACACATGAGTAAAAT
Organism: Pictodentalium vernedei; assembly: GCA_031216915.1. Classification (NCBI taxonomy): domain Eukaryota; kingdom Metazoa; phylum Mollusca; class Scaphopoda; order Dentaliida; family Dentaliidae; genus Pictodentalium; species Pictodentalium vernedei. The sequence continues at coordinate 241,423,521 of CM062289.1, forward strand.
ACACCAGTACACATATCCTCTCATTTTAAAACTGTTATTAACCCATATTTCCCCTTTTAAATTATGTTCGTACGCTTAAGGAACCCGCAATATTTATTGGTTTCTATGGTGACGCACTCGAAAAAACATCGAACTTCGAGAAACCGCAATAAACATCATAAAAATGAATGAATCAATGAATGAGAAATTTCAACTCGCGAGAGGACAGTGATTGGAAATCCATCATGAGACGAATAACAAAAGTACAGATGAAATGATTTCGCGGGCCAAAGGCGCGCAGGGACGACGCGAGACAAGCCTCTTTAACTGTACAATATAGTTTCGAGCATCAGATCGTGGAGAAAAAACAACAACGGAACTTGAAAAACAAAATGTACTGCCACCAGTAAATTCAAGTCTGTGTGAAAAGGGTTAAAGTATCAGGAATAAACTATAAAGAAAGAGAATTCATGGAGGGTTATTTTCGGGAGTAAAATATTTTTTAACAAATCAGAAATGGGTTTTCGTTAGCAGTATTTACAGATATTCATACAGGAATCAGAACAGGAATCAGAACATTTTTACAAGAAACCAGAAAAGGCATATTTGTGACAAGCATTCAAAGGGTTCGATACACGAATCAGAAATGGACAAGTTTGGCTCCGCTTTGAGAGAGGATATACATTCATAAACTTTAGATATGCATTAAGGTGTAATCAAATGCATTTCCCAGTCTTTCTGAATAATGCCCCCATATTAAAATCTTCAGAGGGTTAAAATATTCCCTTTAAATACTCCATTTTAATACTTTAAATGGGGGCGCAGTGGCCCAGTTGGCAGAGGTGCAGGCTGCAAGGCGAGAGGTCCTCACTCTGTCCTTGGGCAAGACATTTCACCCCATTGCCCACGTGGTGGCGCTGTGTACTAAAGCCTACTGCACATCGATGGTGCACCCGTCCTCAACCAATGCTAACCCTGCTTGTGTAGAGTTAGTATGTGGGGGATCTAACAGTTGCTCGTTGTTCTTCTCGGGTACTCCGACTTCCTCCACCCGAAAAACTGTCGTGGTCATGATTGACCACTGTGCAAAAATATGTGACATGAAACATCAATAAATAAATAATCCTTTGAAAAATGAGCTAAATCCAATAACGGGTTTTAGATATGTTTTTCAAGCAAAAATGAAAAGGTAATTAAAACTGAGGAGACATTCCTGTGAATATTGTTGACAGGTTTTCGCCGTTATGTTGGCTAAAGGGTTAAGAATCCCTTACTTAGGAAGGCACACTGAAAGAGTGTCACATTCCACATAGAATTAAATGTTAATAATAAAGCGAAAAACGATAAATTTCTCAGCTGACATTACCTGCTTTTGCACGCCGGATGGATGGAACAGCACAAACCAGAGACATTCTCTTAATGGCTCTTTGGCACCAAAGGTTTCTGCTCTCTTGGTGAGACCGAGCCGAGCGCAGTGAAGACTATAGAACTCCTCTAACAAATGAGTTTTAATTTATTTATTTATTATGGTTTAAGGTCACATACTTATGCACAATGGCTAATCATGACTGCGACAGTTTTACGGGTGGAGGAAGCCGGAGTACCCGGAGAGAACCACCGAGCAACGACGAGCAACTGTCAGCTCTTCAACATTTTTACTCCGTTCAAGCACCACTCAAGCAGGGTACAGCGGTTGAAGACATGTGCACCATCGTGCCCCCATGTAGGCATCCGGGATAAAGTGCCTTGCCCAAGGACACAGCGCGGGTCGTCCCGGACGGGGATCGAACTCGGGACCTCTAGCATAGAAGTCCAACAGTCTACTACTGAGCCAGCGCGTTCTCCAAATGAGTTTTAGACAGTCATAGCACTAACATAGTTAACAGTACAGTCGACCATGTCAGTATTGCATTTTACCGGCATCCTGTCAATTTTGTGATAGGTTTCAACAATTATTCAGTGCAGTTTTATGGAAAGGGTTAACTTTATTATAGGTTTCAACAATTATTCAGGGCAGTTTTATGGAAAGGATTAACTTTATTCTCTCTGAAATAAAATATGTGCAATCCCCATTGAAGTCTTGAGAGGATTAAAAGCAGTGAACTGAATAATTTATAATTTATTTCCTTGCAAGACAAAGGGTTTCTCTCAACTTAGTTCCAGGAACTTAAGTTCCATTATCATAACAAGATTAGTAGATTACATTTCATTTTTTGACAGCTGACGCCAGTGATGTTTACATTATCTCCAGTGTGAATAACATAGCATCATATTGCTTGGTGAGAATTTAATGTATCAGGAAATTGGAGGCTGTGAAAGTCCTATGGGCTACTGGGCCCTACTCAGTGGCTCTAGCGACCCGAAAAACATAGATGGCCGAGAACGTTTGACTGTCCACGAGTATGCCAAACATCAGTGAGATAGGGCGATTCGTTTTCGAGTTATCGTGAGGACAAGGAAATGCATAGAAGACAGAAGACAGGAGAAGAAGAAGAAGAAGAAGAAGAAGAAGAAGAAGAGAGAAGACGAAGAAGAAGAAGAAAAAGAAGAAGAAGAAAAACAAAAACAAAAAAAGAAACCGTACAAAAACAATAGTCTGTGTGTTCACACATACTGACTAGAGAAACAGAATTTACTGCCACCAGTAAATTTAAGTCTGTGTGAAAAGGGTTAAAGTATCAGGAATAAACTATAAAGAAAGAGAATTCATGGAGGCTTATTTTCGGGAGTAAACTATTTTTTAACAAATCAGAAATGGGTTTTCGTTAGCAGTATTTACAGATATTCATACAGGAATCAGAACATTTTTATAAGAAACCAGAAATGGCATATATGTGACCAGCATTCAAAGGGTTCGATACACAAATCAGAAATGGACATTTTTTGGCTCTGCCCACTAATTTGAGTAATTAAATACATTCATAAACTTTAAAAATGCATTAAGGTGTAATAAAATGCATTTCTCAGTCTTTCTGAATAATGTCCCCATATTAAAATCTTCAGAGGGTTAAAATATTCTCTTTATATTTTCCATTTTAATCCTTTAAATGGGGGCGCAGTGGCTCAGTTGGCAGAGGTGCAGGCTGCAAGGCGATAGGTCCTCACTCTGTCCTTGGGCAAGACACTTCACCCCACTGCCCACGTGGGTGCATGGTGGCGCTGTGTACTAAAGCCTATTGCACATCGATAGTGCGCCCGTCTTCAACCAATGCTAACCCTTCTTGTGTAGAGTTAGTATGTGGGGGATCTGACAGTTGCTCGTTGTTGCCCAGTGGTTCTTCCCGGGTACTCCGACTTCTTCCGCATGAAAAACTGTTGTGGTCATGATTAGCCACTGTGCAGAAATATGTGACATTAAACATCAATAAATAAATAATCCTTTAAAAATGTGCTCAATCCAATAAAGGGTCATAAGCTATGTTTTTCAAGCAAAAATGAAAAGGTAATTAAAACTGAAGACATTTCTGTGAATAATGTTGACCGGTTTTCGTCGTTATGTTGGCTAAAGGGTTAAGAATCCCTTACTTTGGAAGGCACACTGAAAAGGTGTGCCAGTCCGCATAGAATTAAATGTTACAGAAAATGAAGCGAAAAACATTAAGTTTCTCAGCTGACAGTACCTGCCTTTGCACTCCAGAGGGATGGAACAGCAGAAATCTGAGACATTCTCTTAATGGCTCTTTGGCACCAAAGGTTTCTGCACTCTCGGTGAGACCGAGCCGAGCGCAGTGAAAGACTATAGAACTCCTGTAACAAATGAGTTTTAAACAGTCATACACTAACACAGTTAACAGTACAGCCGACCATGTCAATATTACATTGTTACCGGCATCCTGACAGTTTTGTGATAGGTTTCAACAATTATTCAGTGCAGTTTTATGAAAAGGGTTAACTTTATTCTGCCTGAAATAAAATATGTGCAATCCACATTGAAGTCTTGAAAGGGTTAAAAGCATTGAACTGAATAATTTATAATTTATTTCCTTGCAAAATGCACTTAATGACCCCCTAGGTGACCTCCATGACCTTGACCCATATTTTGAATCTCCATCAAGTGCTGACTCATTTGGTGTTGGTCCCAGGTCCATACGTCATACCATGCCTGAGATATGGGTGTAATCCACTTTAAAAAATTTTGGCCACTCACACTTTTTTAATGTTAGAAATGCATGTGTGTTCGTCAAGAATACTTTAGGGGGATTAAAAATGTGATTTCCAGCAATTATGAAAAATGCACTTAATGACCCCTTGGTGACCTCCATGACCTTGACCCATATTTTGAATCTCCATCGAGTGTCGACTAATTTGGTTGGGGTGGGTCCCAGGTCCATTGATCATATCACGCTTGAGATATGAGCGTGACCCACTTTTAAAAATTCTGGCCACACCCACTTTTTTAATGTTAAAATGCATGTGTGTATGTCAGGAATGCTTTAGGGGTTTAAAAATGTGATTTCCAGCAATTTTGAAAAAATGCACTCAATGAGCCCTAGGTGACCTCCGTGACCTTGGCCCATATTTTGAATCTCCAATGAGTGTCGACTCATTTGGTGTTGATCCCAGGTTCATACGTCATACCACACCTGAGATATGGGCATGACCCACTTTCAAAAATTTTGGCCACGCCCACTTTTTTAATGTAAAAAATGCATGTATGTATGTCAGAAATGCTTTAGGGGGTCAAAAAATGTGATTTCCAGCAATTATGAAAAATGCACTCAAAGACCCCTAAGTGACCTCCGTGACCTTGACCCATATTTTGAATCTCCATCGAGTGTCGACTCATTTGGGGTTGGTCCCAGATCCATACGTCATACCACACATGAGATATGGGCGTGACCTACTTTCAAAAATTTTGGCTACGCCCACTTTTTTAACGTAAAAATGCATGTGTGTACGTCAGGAATGCTTTAGGGGGTCAAAAATGTGATTTCCAGCAATTATGAAAAATGCACTCAATGACCCCCGTGACCTTTACCCATTTTTTGAATCTCCATCGAGTGTCGACTCATTTGGTGTTGGTACTAGGTCCATATGTCATACCACACCTGAGATATGGGCGTGATCCACTTTCAAAATACCCCTACAGGCACCCCTGATACCCCAGGAATCTGAAAAACAAAGGTGGCCGAGAACTTGGCTGTCTATCATCATGCCAAAAATCAACGAAATAGGGCAATTCGTTTTAGAGTTATCTTGCGGACAAAAAGTGATGAAGAAGAAGAAAAAAAAAGAAAAGAAAAAAAAAGAAAAAGAAAAAGAAACCGTGCAAAAACAATAGTCTGTGTGTTTCACACAGACTAATAATGTTACTGCCAGTGTGTCCATCTTCTTGCGTAATGCGTCTAGTTTTTCGGGAAATTATAATCTGTAAATTAACGGCTAACGGCTTATGTAAGAACAATTACAAAAAAAAAAAAATCGCAAAGATGTGACAGGGGCTTTACTGGAAAAATCGTACGATAAAAATCTATAGTGAGAACACAGCTTAATTGTATACATGTGCGATGTTGGACAGTTAAGGATACTGAAATTTTAAATGCTAGACAATTAACAAGCCACCATCGTCAATAGCATGCATTGATGATTTGAATGTAGGACAGAAGCAAACATGACACAAAGTAACAGGACAGAAAGAAACGGACAAAAGGAAACAGGACAGAAGAAGCGGAAGGAAACACATTTTTTTCTGTTTTGAAATTTACTGTCTGCAGAAAATGACCCTTTCAAAACATTTCTTTTTAAGTTTTTAAATCAATGTATTTTTAATAATATTTTGAATTTTTGTTATTTATTTATTTTTTTTGAAGGCGGGGGGTGGGGGAGAGGGGAGGGGGTATTGTGACCATATATAAATAGTTATATTTCCTGACAGAAAATATTCCTACATCCAATTTTAAACATATTAACCCAGAGGCCGCTTTTCCCGCCCAGGAACATGATACTTCACAATTTAATTAAGTAGGTTGACTTTTGAGTGAAGGTGTGAAGTAGACCAATCAATCTTTTCAATCAATTGGTCTACCCCCAAGTAAAGAATATGGACTGTTCCCGTTGCTGCCATTGAACTGATATGGAATATACCACTAGGGTTCAAAGGGTTAAGATGTATTATTTGCCAAAAAGAATAGGCAGATAAACAATTAAATAGATGAATAAATAAAAAGAGTGTTTAAGCATATCGATCAGCTTGTGTATGCTTGTTCAATAATTTCCCTCAATTACCCCTGTTGATCTACTGTTAGACATTGACACTACTTACCTACCAAATGCTTTGATTTTTTCTGTGAGCGGCATAGGAAGTATGTAATGCAATGTCAGGCGATATTATGGGGCAATGCTTGGTTGTTTTGAACGGTAGTATAGTAAGGGTGTCATATACCCATGTAGGCCTTTTGTTAGCCCACAGTACTATTGATTACTTACCGGATCCAGCTGGATGGAGCGTAAAACACTTCTCACGTTGGCTCCACCAAAGTTCCAGTTTCTATCAGGCATTAACACTGGCGCCACCACCAAAGCTCAGGGTAATGCGGTACGTTCATGTACTTGCAATATACTCTTCTGAGTAAATAATTGGATGCTGTAACATTGTTTTCAGTCCCAAAATATACAAAAGGCATTCCGTATTGTTAAATACACCGACTTCATTGTGCCCCCGCACATGTCTTTTATCGGGTCCTGTCTCCTCCGTAGTGATTGTTCGAGACAAGCAGTGGAGTTGCTTTTCTTCTTCAAGGAGGCACTCACTCCACTGGTTTAGCCTCTCGATGGTGTGCGATCACTCTGTTGCTTCTGTCACTCCTTCTATCACACCGCTTGCAGAGTTTCTGGTATATGTTTGTTTCTGGGGGTCTCCAGCAATGGGTACAAGTCCATGCTTCGGAGACCTTTTTCATATGTGGTACCGCATTGTTTCGACACTCATCCTTGCCTCTCCAAGCTTGTTCAGCTCTTTTCCTTGAAAAGGCCAAGGACTTTGCAGTTTACTCCAAGATGGTCACTTTCTTGGGCGGTGTTCTGCTTGGGGGTGGGGGCGTTCGGGCCTTTATCCTGGATGGATATGCGTTTTCGCACATGCCAGATCTCTCCTGCATCCATTTCTCGATGGATTTGTCTTGCTATTCGTGCAGCTTCCGCTCGTCTAGCTACTGGTGATTGTATTACCAATTGTTTTTTCTGCCACGAGGTGCGTGCATTGTCTTCCTCTTTTAATAACTCTGTCATGTTGTCCGATGACGGATGTTATACTGGCAGCCTACTGGAGAAATGCTACATTCTCCTTTTATCTGCGACAGTTGCAGGAGCTGACAGGGGACCTTTGTCCTAGGGGCCCTCTTTCTTCGGCTCAGGCTGATGTCTATCCCAGCCATTCAGCTTTTTTCAGGGTCAGTTCCAGCTCTGTGCCCTTTCTGTCTGTGCGTCGCACTTCACCATACGCCTCATCTTTCATTGTCTTTTACTAATGTTTGTGATGCTATGGTTTGATAGACCTAGGGATCTCTTCCTCTGTCCACGGTTCCAGTGCCATTGAGTTATGTATGGGTTGGTTATGTGATTCCCTCCATCCTATTGTCTATTCAGCCTGTACTAAACAATTGCAAGGTAGGTTGATAAGAAATATAAATTTTATAGTAAATTTCCTTTCTTATTATACCTACCGCAATTGTTTACATGGAGGCCCTCCCGTCTTCTTATTCGGGTAAGAATCCTTCCTCCCCGCTGATCACATAACTCCTGTGTTGTCGGAATCAAAAGAATGATGAATTGATGACGCACTGCGCATTGGTTTACGGAAGTCCTGGATTTGTACTATGGAAGAACGTCCCATACTGGGTGCGCGTCGATGGCGCTCGACCCAGTTTTGGCTTATTTTTTCGTGGTGTTTTTACACCACTTTTCTTTCCCAAATCTCTTGGGAAAGATTAAAATAGAGAGTATTTTATCCGAGTTAGGTTCTTCCACTGTAGTTCAAGCCCAGGGCCGGCGGAACAGAGGGGGCGACGGGGGCGATCGCCCCTCCTGCCCTCATCCACGGGGGCGAGCGGGGGCGAAAGTGCCCTAAAACCAAAAGTTTCCATTGTCATTAACTATCGATATAATAATTTACCCACAATATCTGTAATATGTTGGCAGTGTTGTGTATTTTTTAAAGTATTTACAGCTTTCCGTATTTTGTTTGTTTTCCGCGTAACCGGTCATCTGTTTACTATTTTTAGCAAGTGGAATTCAACGCAAAAACCAAAGCTTTATGTGAGTATTAATGATAGATTATTATTAATACAACGGGTGGGAGGTATATGGACATGGTCTGATTGGTCTCCAAGAAGTGAGTGAACAAACATTCACGGTACGTGTCAGCAGACGACGTCACGGCGAAATTAGAAAACATGGCTACACCAGATCAGAAGACAACCATCCTCGATCGATTACAAACATTACGGAAGGCCGAAAATTCCTTAAATAATATATGGTATGCAGTCAGGACTCATCATTGTTGTTTATTGTTTATTTAGAGTATAATTAAATATGTATATTGCCAACGTGGTACTGATACATACATTGTTCGGTGCTCAACATTAGCGACCCGGTCTTGCTCTCTGTCTCTCTCTCTGTCTCTCTCTCTCTTTCTCTGAGAGAGGGAGAGAGAAGGGGAGAGGGGGGGGGGGGGGAGGGGCGAGAGACCATTGATCCTCTCCCCCATGTGTGTGTGAGAGAGAACATACAAGGTGTATAATAGAAATACGTTGATATTGATTTTTATATGGAGTTGATCCGGAGTTTGGTTGATTCTAATTTTGGTACTGTATGTATGACAATTTCGTCAATTTGAAAACATTATAAAGCCAAATATTTTTATTTACAGTTATTGTTTGAACACTTTCAAATGTTGTTTTACGTCCCATATGTGTCCTTGAAAGTGCTTCAGCCTTGCGACAATGTGCTCACAAAAAATCTCAGCTGTATATATTCTCTAGTAACGTAAGCCTGTCATATTGTTGGATACAAGGATACAAAATATAGGTGTCACTGGAATCATCTCTCTAAGCTGTCTCTACATCTGTATACTTGCGGAATCCATAAATAGATGCCCTCAGATCTAATATATGCAGCAAAATACTGTTCTTTTCCAACATATATTACGTTTGTGTGCATATGGGCCAGCATTTAAAAATATTACAACTTGGCTGCTATAAAAAATCAACTTTTTCAATTAAATTAGGCAAGAGGGATTTCAGTCCAAATGCCACCAGAATGCACCATTTGATGCCTCATTTTGAAAAACCCCGGACCCCCCTTTAATACCTCGTGCCTTCGGCACTCGGGGCAGATGCCTTCGGCATCTGCCACAACGCACTCCACGATGCCCTTCTGGAACATTTTCGCCCCCCCCTGCCCTTTGATGGTTCCGCCGGCCCTGTTCAAGCCTGTAGTAAACAATTGCGGTAGGTATAAAAGAAAGGAAATTTACTATAAAATTTATATTTTCTGATAGACAAATCGAGCAAAGGTGATGTCAATTTTAAAATATTTTCGATATTTAAAGATTATTTTCTGTGATATATCTCTCATATTATACTGACAGTCTGCTTATTCCTAGGCTTGCTCAGTTGTTCTTGGATTTTAGGGTGACCCCCTAATTACCCAAATGACAAATCATGTAAGATAGCACATCAGTGTTTTGAAAGAAAGCAATTAATCTTTACATATAATTTGGAGTACTGCATAATGGCACTGTTGTTGATCTATCGCTCATTTTGTATTAATTCTGCTTTGTAGAATCACATTTCCTCCGTTGTAAACAAACTGTTTTACTGGTAATTCGTCTTCACCTCACCTGATATCGGTGTGCAAAATTTAAATGATGACTGACCGTTCCTGCGGTTTGGGGATGGCTAACCGAACACATACAAATTCTTGGGAAACTGCCTTTTTATCATTAACAAGTATTCATATATTGTGTGGAATTGAAATATATATAGCCTCTCAAGGCAAAAGTCTAAAGATCTACCAAGACACAAGAAAGGCTGGTTAACTGGTAGAGTACTAGAAGCCCATGTTTGAGTTTTATTCTGAACTGCAAGTACCTAAAGTTAAAGGCTTCATATTCTGTTGATGTCCTTTATATTATCTTGGAAGTACAATTACTTCATCTCCACCGATTTGCATTGTTACAATTTATGGGAGAGTGCCGATGTCCTTTATATTATCGAGAAAGTACAATTACTTCATCGCTATCAATTTTCATTGTTACAATTTATGAGAGAGTGCCTATATACATGGGGATGAAGTAATTCTACTTCCAATGTAATATAAAGGACATCAACAGAATATGGCACTCTCCCATTAATTGTAACAAGACAAAAAAGTGTGAACAAATCTTGTGACTGAGAAAAAAATTAGCACTCGACCAGTTAAGTGACTCAGACTTTACCATTCAAGATGCAACTTTTGGCTAACCAGTCATCCATTCACCTAGATTTAAATTTGCGTAACCACCACGTGAACAAAACGAGCGTTCTCATCAAATTTCGCACACTGTGATATGAACTCTAATCGCCTTGTATGGAAATGTATCAGCCAGCTACATGCCATGTAACGTATATTATCAGACTTGAACATGAGTAGAGAGCAAAAGGTTGGGGGAAAATTTAGTTCTGTCTGACTTAAATTATGTTGAAGCAACATAAGGAAAAAGCAGTTTCAATTCATTTAGAAAGTGAAAAAAATAACCATGACAAATGTTACTTTAACTTTTCTTAGTTTCATCAATATATTGCTTAATGTGTGCGAAATTGTGATGTTTGATTGTTAGCAGACTATTTCTAATGATTTTGTTGTGTGACGTTGAACTTGCATGTGAATTCAGCTTTAATGTTGAAAAAAATCCAAATATATGTTAACAACCCATGAGCCATATGTTCACCAATAAATTCTTTATTAAAATGTTTTGTTAGTTTCTTATTGCCTTTATGTGAAAAGGCATTCCTCAACTGATTATCAATGCTATTTTGCCCAAAGCTGTTCGGAACCAAGTTGCCCCTATTTGAAAATTTTACCGTAGAAAAAAATGACCAAAATGTTATTTTCAAGACATGTGTTAACCCTTTACCTAACAAATCGACCACCCGGGTGGTGAAGTAAATAAATTTTTCAAACAATTTCAACAAAACTGTTTCATGTTCCCCCTCATTGGAATAATCTCATCAAGCTCATTCCAATGAGGGGTCACATGATATGGTTTTGTTGAAATATTTCTGCAAAAAATTAAAAACAAAAATTAAAATAATAAATTTTGATATCTTGTGCATTGGGTAAAGGGTTAATTAATGTCTGAACAGTTTGGTCTCAACAGTTCTTAAATCTTTCACTGAAGAAGGTCTTCAAGCTAATCATCCATATTTTTGTCCTGCAATCATCACATTTTCGATGATAATTTCTGCTTGGGATTATAGGTTCAACTATGAGTTGGGATACCTGAACTTTGAACTTTACCCTTTACTCAATGAATCGGCCACATCCACCCACGTAATATGCAAATTCAGCAGCTGAAAGAATATTTGTCAAAAAAATTCAACACAACTATATCTTGTGATGACTCTTTGGAACGAGCTCATTCCAATGAGGGGTCACACGATATGGTTTGGTTGAATTTTTTTTTAAATTTTTGAAAAATGATATTTAAAATAATACATTTTGATATTGTCTGCATTTGGGTAAAGGGTTAACTCTAAGAGCTAGAGCCCTTTTTCCTTTCTAAATTCCTCCATTTTTCCTGAGAAATGTTACTAATGCAACTTTGTGTGTCTTGTGTGATAGAACTTTGGGAGTTCTGCTGGATGAGATCAAATTATATCCCCAATAGGGCAGAGTATAGGAATAACCTCTGTTGTGCATGCTGCATAATGTTGGGATGTGTCACGTTTCATCAAGGCTAAATACTTTACCACTGGGCCAAAGTTGAGACACATGTTCCCTATAGACTGACAATTGAATTTTGTTCCGATCGATCTGTCCCACTCAGTTTGGGGTCCCAAAAGAGTGATAACTCAAAAAAGTTAACACAAATTTTCATCAGAACCACTGTTCAGAAAGTGTTAATTTTTGTCAAGCAGCATCTTTCACTCCTGTACATTCAAATTTGTTCCAACCATGTTTCTTCACCTATATTTGGAATCATTTGTGTGCCCAAAAGTTGGCTTTCGGCTTCAGAGAGCAAAAGAGGTAATCTTAATATGTGTCATACCTGATTTTGGCTCCACAAAGGGAGATAACTTGAAAAAAGCTTGCAATTTTTGTGAAATTTATTCAGAATTGCAATTTTTTTTTTGACATTCATGAAATTTATTATTGTACAAAAAATGCTGATTTTTAGCAAATAGCATCCTTCACTATATATGTTCAAGTCAAGTTTCTACATCCATATTTTGGGATTATAACACACTCCAAAACTCAAAAATTGTAATTATTTTGGTATTAAAGCGATGTTTCTGCGTATATTTTTGGGTTTCCTTTCAGAGCCCTAAAGTTGCATTCAGACTCTAAAATGTAAATATTGTAATTTTTTTATCTTTGACAAGAAGCTCTATATGTGTCAGTGTCTGTCTGTCTGTCTGTCTGTCAATCTGACCAATAATTAAGTTTTTAAACTCAATTAAGTTTTAAAATTCATGGTGGAATGACATCATATTTGGTATGCGTGTGTATCTTATCAGTGTCTAGCCTCCTGTTCAAAGCAGGTGTTATTTAGAGTATTTTTTACTTTTTTTTAACTTTGTGGGTTTGTGCATCAATGTTTTCCTATGGCACGCCCTGCAGGGTGCATTCATGAATGGATCGCTTTGACACTAAGTTTGCTTGTTTGGGTTGACCTCTAGATTGGAAATTTTGATTTTATTCCAAATCCGACGAGAAACGATGTCTTCAGCAATGACAGTCAACTTATCAGCTTGGATATCGACAATTTCCTTTGGCACACTGCACAGGTCGCATTTATCATTGAATCACTTTGAAACTTGTTATGCTTATTTGGGGTGACCTCTAGATGGGAGCTATCGATTTTCTTCCATTTTCGTCAAAAAAGTTATCATTAGAAATGACCTTCAAACTTTGTGCATCAGCATTTTCCTTTGGCACACCCTACAAGGTACATTCATGAATGGATCATTTTGAAACTTGGTTTGTTTTGGGGGTTGACCTCCAAATGGGAGTTACTTTCATTCCCGTCAAAAAAGTTGCCGTTAGCAACAACCTTCAACAACTTTGCCCTTTTGTGCGTTGACAATTTCCTTTGGCACACCGCACATGTCACATTTATGATCCGATTGCTGTGAAACTTGGTGTACTGGTTTGGAGCAACTTTTAGATGCAAGCTATTGATTTTCTTTCATTTCCATCAAGAAATGTTGCTGTTAGCAATGATCTTTGAACTTTGCTGTTTTTGCATCAAAATTTTTCTTTGGCATGCTCAGCAGGTACATTTATGAATGGATCGTTTTTAAACTTGGTATGCTTGTTTTGGGTGACTTCTAGATGAGATCTATAGATTTTGTTCCATTTCCGTCAAAAAATGTTGCCTTTAGCAATGGCCTTCAACGTTGTCGTTTCCTTTGGAACACCGCACAGTTCATGTTTATGATTCAATCACTTTGAAACATGGTGTGCTTGTTCAAGCTGCAGCAATCCCTAGATGGGTGCTTGTGATTTTTTTTCATTTTTCTAAAAAAAACGTCTCTGAATGTTGCCATTAGCAACGACCTTTGAACTCATTGCACTTGTGCATCAACATTTTCCTTTGGGAAGCCCCGAAGGGTGAATTTATGAATGAATCAGTTTGGAACTTGGTATGCATGCTTGGGTAACCTATAGATGCAGGCTATCGATTTTCTTCCATTTCCATCAAAATCTTTCTTTAACCAGCCCTACAGTTTGCATTTAAAATTGCATGGATTGCTCTGACATTGTGCACGCACAATGCTGTTATGTTGAAGTTTACCAAATAACATTGGAATCAATGATCTTCAATTTTGCCATTTCACTTAAAAATGAAGTCCCTTAGTTCATGATTGGGCTCAGTACATGGCCTGGATTTTTAACTTACTGCAATATGAGGAAATTTCCTCCTGTTCTTCTCCAGAACCATCTTTTAGAATCTTTTGATATTTGGTATATAACATCTTAGGTGGTGGTGGGGGGGGGGGGGGGGGGGGCAGATTCCAATTTGTTCAAATCCCTGGGTTAATGTTTTGGCTCCTATGGTAGCCAAAATTTTAACTTAGTGCAGTATGGGGGATCATCTTTAAAAAGTCTTCTTCCTCAGATCCATGAGTCAGAATTCTTTCATATTTGTGATACAACATCTCTAGGGGGGGGGGGGGGGCGGTGGGAGGGGGTCAGATTCAAGTTTGTGCAAATCGTATCCCTGGGTGAATATGTGGGCTCTCTGTTGGAGCCCAAAGTTTAACTTCGTGTACAATATGAGGAAATTTCTTTAAAAATCTTCTTCTTCAGATCCACCATACAGAATCATTTCATACTTGGTATACATCTCTAGGAAGGTGAGATTCAAGTTTGTTCAAATTGAGTGCCTGTGTTAATATTTGAGCTCCCTATGGGAGCTCGAATTTTAATTTAGTGCAATATGAGGAAATTTCTTTAAAAGTCTTTGTCTTCAGATCCATCAGTCAGAATCCTTCCATATTTGGTATACTTCATCTCTAGGTGGTGGTGGGGAAGAGATTCAAGTTTTGTGCAAATCGAGTGTCTGAGTTAATATATGGGAGCCCGAATTTTAACTGAGTGCAATATGAAAATTTCTTTAAAAATCTTCTTCTTCAGAACCATCTATTAAAATCTTTTGATATTTGCTATCTCAACATCTCTAGGGGAAAGGGGTGTTGTTCAAACATAGTCACTCAGTTAATATTTGGGACCCCTATTGTACCCAAATTTTACCTCAGTGCAATATGAGGAAATTTCTTTAAAAATCTTCTTCAGATCCACCAATCAGAATGCTTTCATATTTGGTATACAGCTTCTCTGGGGGAGGGGGGGGGGGGGGGGGGGTAGGCAGATTCAGGTTTGTTCAAATCGAGTGTCTGGGTTAATATTTGGGCTCTCTAAGGGAGCCCAAATTTTAACATCTTGCAATATGAGGAATAATCTTTAAAACTCTTCTTCAGATCCACCAGTCAGAATCTTTTTGATATTTGGTATACAGCATCCTTAGGGAGGTCAGATCTAAGTTTGTTCAAATCAAGTCTCTGAGTTAATATTTGGGCTCCCTATTGGAGTCCGAATTTTAACTTAGTCCAATATGAGAAATAATCTTTAAAAATCTTCTTCTTGAGACACAATCAGAATCTTTCAATATTTGGTATACACCATCCTTTGAGCGTTCAGATTCAATTTGTTCAAATAAAGTCCATGGCTTGATCTTTATGTTTAGGAGGTGTGTGTGGGGGGGGGGGGGGGGGGGGGGGGGGGTGTGCAAATTTTAACATGGTGCAGAATTGGTAATATTCTCAAAATATTTTTCTCCAGAACCACTAGTCAGAATCTTCTGATATTTGGTATACAACATCCTTCAAGTTTGTTAAAGTCAAGTCCGAAGGTTGATATTTGGACTCCCTAGTTTTCCATTACTGAAAATCTGGGCATTATTTCTGTGGTAGCATCCCAATACTAGAAAAAAAATCATCTGGCATCGACAGCAAAGTTATAAATAACTTTGTGTTAACTAGCCACAGATGGTCATTAAATCCTTCTTTAAACAACTTCGGTAAGGTGAGCGCCTCAGACCCCATGGGTCCTCGTGTTTACATTTAGTATACTGCATTCGTATGGGGTCAGATTCATGTTTGTGCAAATGGAAGTCGCTAGGTTAATATTGGGTTCTTATGGGAACCTGAGTTTCAACTTATTGCAATGTAAGGAAAATTCTTTAATAAAAGATTGTTCTTCAGAACCACCAGTCAGACGATTTCAGACCCCTTCAAGTTATAGTAGCTTGGATTTTAACTTCAATACGAGAAATATTCTTTTAAAATCTTCAGATCAACCGATCAGAAACTTATGATATTTTGAATACAGCATTCTCGTGGGGCCAGATTCAGCTTTGTACAATTCAGCTCCCTGAGTTCTTATTTGAGCTCACTGTGGGAGCCTGATTATTAAATTAATGCAATATGAGAAACATTTATTTAAAAATCTTCAGATCCATCAGTCAAAATGTTGTGATATTTGGTATACAGAAGCCTTGGTGTGGAAGGGGGGGGGGGGGGGGGGTGGGCAGGGGCCAAATTCAAGTATGTCTGAATCTAGTCCCTAGGTGCATATTTGAGGTAATCTTCAACTAGCTTCATCTTTAGATCCACCCGTCAGATTTTTTTGTATGCCCCCGACTTCCGGGGGAGGTGTGACCGTGCATAAAGTTGAGGGTTCGGTACTTCCGTTGAAACGTTTTTCTGTGGGTTTCGTCCACACATAATGTACCAGAGTTATGACCCTTGTTACACTTGGAAAGTTTTCCGTACGAATGTTTTGCATTATAACACACGTTGATTATCGAATTTTATGTCATTCGATACAGTGAGAGATCAGCATGGGAGACAGGATATCCACATAGCGAGGGTTTCATCTTCACATACACTTTCAAATCAGTTGGGTTAAAAATTAATTTTGAACCCAACTTATTTTAGAGTGTATGTACCTGCTTTATGTCCCTTGTAATGCTTAAAAAACTATCCCCTTGAACATTTTGCTTTATATTTATTTATTTTATTTATTTATTTATTTATTTATTTATTTATTGGTGTTTTAAGATCACGTACTTATGCACAATGGCTAATCGTGACCGTGACAGTTTTACGGGTGAAGGAAGCCGGAGTACCCGGAGGGAACCACCGAGCAACGACGAGCAGCTGTCAGCTCTCCAACATCGTAACTCTGAACTCTGCACGGCGGCACAGGCAGGGGTAGATTGGCTGAAGACATGCGCACCTTCGACGTGCAGTACGCCTTAGTACACAGCGTCATCGTGCCCCCATGTAGGCAATCGGGGTTAAGTGCCTTGCCCAAGGACACAACGCGGGAGCGCGAATCAGTCGCTGAAATGGTCACCCATCCAACTACTAACCGCGCTCGACGTTGCTTAACATCGGTGATCTGACGAGAACCGGTTACCGCGACGCCACCGCGCCCCAACTTGCTTTATAACTCGAGTATTGTTCGTCAAGTTTTGATGTCCTTTGGTATGGTGAAATACCAATATGGCAAGTCCTTTGACATCGCAGTCTGCTGCCATCATCCGATCAGCTTGACAACACTTTCTCCATGATGTCTAGAGGTGTGTTATTGAATTCATTGCAGAACCAGTGGGGGTGGGTGGTGGGGGTGGGGGGGGGGTGGGGGCAGGAAAAAAAATTCGGACACTAGGCGCAAAAAGCTTTTTCCGACCCTTGGGCACCCACTCACCCCTTTTTTGAAGGAAAATTTTTTTCCCATTTTGAAATTTGGTACCGCCCCCCCCCCCCTCCCCAAATTAGAGTAAATTGCACATAAACTGCTTTGATTGGTAATTTCAACGGGTATTTTTGCTGGAATATGGTTTGTGTTGTTTTTTTAACCATATTTTATTTCATTTATGAGAAAAAGGTTTGGCGAACAGGCTAAGCCTATCCTAACCACTTACCTATACATGACAATGTTTTACAATTTTTTCGTGCTGGTGCAGCTGTGCAAAAGTGACAGTAACACAATCTTACATATAAAGAAATAACCGTAACTAAATAAATAAGTGAATTAATTAATTATTTAAAATAAATAAGTAAATAAATATCCACAGTAATACTCTGTTGTATCATAATATAGTGCAAATCTCGAGTAATGATTGTGGTGAAGGTCCCTTTTGCCGGCAGGATCCTAGAGTGAAGAAAAAATACTGGACTTCTAAATTTTTTATTTTTTGTTTGTTTGCTTGTTGTTTGTTTGACCAATGTTTGTCTTCTTAATTCTGGGAAATGATTTCCATATATCAAAACATGATGGGGAAGGCCTTGAAGAAGGGGCACATAAGGATAAACTAACGGCTAGTGTTATAAATCGAATCTTGAAGTGTTTTAAATATATTCCTGCACCGTTTTAAACACATGCTTATTATGGGAGTGTGATACATACGGATCCCCGTGGAGTATAGATTGAAGGTTAACCTCATCAGTACCCAAACTGACTAGCATGGATTGACGTTCAACTGAATAAAGAGAACATGCGAGTAAGAAGTGTCCCATGTCCTCGTACCGATACCCACAACGGCAGGCAGGGTCATCACTAATGAATCTGTCAAATTTGTGTCCATTTTGATCACTACACCCCATTCGAAGTTAACAATGGAGTATTTGTTCTCTTCTGTTTCGAACATAATAGTAGCTAGGTACATTGTAATCATTTAGCGCTAGTGTTTTTTTTAAATATTTCCACACTCTCAGATTTTTTTGTACTTTCGTCTAATCTGTTCCAAAGCTTCACAGTCGATGGCAGAAATGAATGACTTAGCAAACCTGTTTGTATTGCATTTTATTTCGCGAAGTAGACTGGAGGATCTTAATGGGTTTCGGCTTATATCAGATATGGTGCGAGGGATAAGTAATCGAATATAATTTGGTACTTTTGTAAACATAATTTTGTACAATATAATAAGTTTATGCCGTTCCCGTCGTCTTTTTAAAGGCGTGAATCCAGATTCCCTATAAATTAGAGCGTGGCTGGTTCCCCTTGGCGCCCCAATAATGTTGGGTACGCAGAGCATCAAGCTGTAAATTTTCAAGAATTTCGCATTTATTCTCGCTGCAGTTATCCCATATAACATCCGCGTAGTCAAAAAGGGGTCGGATAAAGTATGTATGAAGCGTCTCTAGTGCAGATCTAGAAAGTCGATATTTCAGGCTTCTGAGACAGTTTATCATAGGACTAATTTATGTGGCTAGATTATCAATATGTACATCCCACGAACCATTTTCAGAGAATGTTAGACTCAAGTGTGTGTGGGTGCTCGTGTCTTTAATTTGTTGTTCGAGAAGATAAAGTGGTTGGCTTTCTATAATATTTTGTTTGCATGACATATTGAGGGTTTAAGTTTCCTGTGGGTTGAACAGGACCTGCCATTTGTTTGACCACAGAGCAATTTTACTGAGGTCGTCATTTAATATTTTAGCAGAAAGTTTAGCATCTTCAATTGCAAGATATAGGGCGGTGACATGTGCGTATAACCTTATAGTAGATATAATATCATTCACAATATCATTTATATAAATATTAAACAGTAGAGGACCTAGTACCGAACCATGGGGGACACCTGCCGGTACTATTCCCACGTGGGACTTTTCTCCATTTACCACAACATATTGGGAGCGATTAGTCAGATAGCTATTAAACCATTCTAGCAGATCACCCCTTATTCCAACTGAATCGAGTTTATATAGTAAACCTTTGTGCCAGACTCTATCGAACATCTTACTTATATCACAGAATACGACTCTTACATCTTTGTTCGAATCTAGATTGCTGCAAAAATAGTGATTGTTCTGGCTCAGAAACGTTTTTAGAGTTATTTCCCTTCGTACACACTTCGTATGCCTCTCTAGCTATAAACAACTTTTTGTTACTCGGTAGGCTACGTAGATTGTACGTTTGTGATGCCACGCTGTTCTTTTCGGCTCATCGAAGTTTAGACTTTATTCTACTTATTGACTTTATCTTGGCACCTCAGTGTGAGTATTTTCTAATAGAATTCACGCGTACTTGCCATTTCGCTTAATTTTCTTATTTTGAAATTTCCGTAGTTTGCTGTTACGTGGAAAAGATTTTAGCGCTAGCCTAAAGTTGTTTTCGGTAATTCGATATTTGTACTAGAATCCTACATTTTTCGTACCGTTTCATTTCGGCCCTGATATTATTAGATTGAAGGGTAATCTTTGTCATATTTTATATTTCAGTTTTTATCGTTTGTTCATTTAATTCATCATGGTTTCTAATAAAGATCGAGAACTGGTTATACTAGCTGTAAATTTATTCCCACCACAGAGTATAGACAGCATAGTAAAAAACTGAGAGAGTAACAGGTCAACGTTTTAGAATCATCCAGCCAACACCAAGACACAAGATGCATACAACAGACACCGGGCACTCGTCTCAAGAACTCAGACAACGGCCAAAGTCTACTGTGTGTTTCGTCATGCACTTTGATAGCTGCGTAAACAAATTGTGAAGTATAAAAGTGTTCGCCACCTAGTTTTCACCTTTTGTGAACATCGAGACAAACGTTGAGCCACCTTTTCGTGTCGTCGTATCTCGACCGCGCAAATGAACAGTAGTTGATTGTGTATTCATTCCTTTTATTTTCACGCAGTTGCATCTCGACCATGCGAGTGAACGACTGACTGTGTAACTTGACACCTTTTGAATAAGTCGAGACGGACAGTGACTGTTGTATCCGCGCATACTCAGCCTTTTTGTGAAATATATACGTTCTAACAGTTTCGATACGCCAAATGTGTAAGCCGTTATGGCAAAGACACTAGCTCAGAAAATCACTGGCTTATATTAAACTTTCTCGTAACCTTTAATGTTACCTAGATTTTCGCACGAAAAACGTCTTAGAAAATTAACCTTTAAGGCCGCCGAGATGTATGAACAATCGGGGGATGATTTTGAGACAAGACTGAATAGGGCTGAACGCTCTTTAAAAAGTGCTTTGAACAGAATCGATGAGAATTCTTTCGATGGAATTGGCCAAGTAGATCTTGAAAAGACGATATGTAGGGAATATGAACAGTATCAAGCAGTGTATGATGACTTTCTGAAAGATTTGTCCGGTTTAAGAACATTCGAAAGTGAGAGAGACATGAGTAATTTTCAATTTCGGCTTGGCCAAGTGAAAAACATTTACGATTCGGGACGCAATCGCATAGATCTTCTCAAAGGCCGATTGAAAATTTGTAATTCTAGAACCCCTGCCCAAGGTGACCAAATCAAACCTTCAGACCCAAATGACGCTTCATGTGTCGAAACCCATTTTATCAGTACTAGTATTGAGCATTCTCAACCCAGATTACCCAGCCCTTCCACTTCGAGGGCTTCGTTGGCTTCCTCTAAGGGTGTTCCCTGTTCTAAAATGTCAAGTGCTTCAAAGGTCGCTTCTTTCATAGCAATCAAACGTGTCTGCGCTGACGCAGCTCGGACTCGCATGCATTTCGCTCTGAAGGAAGCGGCTTTATCTAAACAGAGGGCAGTTCTTGAGGCTGACCTGCAAGTTTTGGCTCATGAAAAAGAAGCAGCAGCCACCGAGGCTGAGTTTCAAGCCCTTCAGTTTTTAGAAGGGGCCTCTAATAAATTAGGAGATAATGATAACACTTCACGGGTACTCGACTCTCTGGAGAGAACACGTAAGTATGTCAATGAACAGTCATTGTTCTAGGACACCGGTAAAGTGGTTCCCATTCAGCTTGGCGAGGAACAAGTACCAGTATAGAAACAGGTATATAGAGATAATGCCTTTGATTGCCGCGACAGAGATTATGTGCAGCAGCAAAACTTGAAAAGTGAGAAGAGGCATCAGATTTCAGACAGAAATATGGCCCCCCGAGAATATGCGCCATTGAATTTCGACTCACCGCCTCACTATTCCAGCAGGATCGAGAATGTCAACATGAAACAACCATCTGACGTCTATTTTACACAGCGACCTCAAGACTACAGTATACAACGACCTCAAGACTATAGTATACAACGACCTCAAGACTACAGTACACAGCGACCTCAAGAGTACAGAGCAGGTGTCAATGGTACAGGAGAACTGATGAAGTTTCTCCTCAAAAAAAGATTTATTACTTTCTCGACTCGTAACTTTCAATGACCGACCTGAATCCTACGCATCATGGAAGGCCAGTTTTGCTCAAGTCATGACTGAACTTGAAGTCTCACCAGTAGAAGAGATAGACCTTCTTGTCCAGTGACTTGACAACGACTCGCGACGACACGCTGTCAGTATAAGATCGTCCAACGTGAATGATCCTCGTAGAGGTCTTCAGAGAATTTGGGATAGACGAGATGAAAGATTTGGGTCACTAGAAATGTTGGAAGCTGCTCTCAAGAACAGACTTCACAAATTCCCTAAACTTACTACAAGAGATACTGATAGATTTTATGAACGGTCTGACTTACTATCTGAAGTGCAAGCGGCGAAGGAAGATCCTAAATACCACTCTTTACTGGCATATTATGATTCGTCATCGGGTATCATACCCATGGTGAGCAAGCTTCCATATGGCCTGCAAGAGAAATGGATAACCAGAGCCTCGAAGTACAAGATGAAGTACAGCGCACCATTTCCACCATTTTCGGAACTATGTAGTTTCATCAGAGAAATTAACAAGTTGAAGAATGACCCGGGATTCAGATATGAAACCAACGACACATCAGCAACAAGAGATAAGAACTTTCTCAAGCTGAACCTGCTAGGGCCATAGTTTCTGCAAGGAAAACCGACGTCAACGAATATGGTCCTGATCAGTTTTGTCTATTCCATAAGAAAAGGCACCCTCTGAACTATTGCAGAGCTTTCAGGAAGAGATCCAGTGAAGAGAGAAAGAAGTTTTTGAAAGAACACAACATTTGTTATAGATGTTGCTCCTCAGATAAACACAAAGCTCGTGATTGTAAAGAAACCATTATTTGTGACACCTGCAACAGCGAAGATCACCTTACTGCATTGCATGTCGACACCATCAATACAAAAAGGACCGGATCAACGTCGACAGATCATGGCGGGGAGAGAAAGAAGACTACACCGCTAGTGACACCTAAATGTACACAGATATGTGGACGAGAAGGTTCTTTTTTTCGAGTAAATCATGTGCCAAGGTGGTTCTCGTAAATGTTTATTCCGAAGATAGTCCAAATAAACCCACAAAAGCCTATGCTATTCTGGATGAACAGAGTAATAGATCTCTGGCCACTTCTCAACTACTTTCACAGTTAGGTGTCAATAATGAAGAATTTGAGTATACCCTGTCGTCATGTTCAGGTACCGTTATAAAATCAGGCCGAAGAGCTCGTGATTGAACCGTGGAAGCCTTAAATGGTACAACGAAGTTGAAACGTCCTACCTTGATTGAATGCGATGAAATACCCAATATCCGCAATGAGATACCGACTCGAGAAGTCGCCATGTGTCACCCACATTTGAGAGATATTGCTTGTCACATCCCACCATTGGATCCTGATGTCGACATAACTTATTGATTGGACGAGACTTAATGGAAGCTCACCATGTCATCGATCAGAGAATAGGACCGTGGAGTGCGCCCAAAGCACAGAAACTTTACCTGGGATGGGTAATTATGGTGAGGTTTACCTCGGAAAGGCCCATGTACCTGACAGTGTCAATGTAAACAAAATATACCTACGAAGTAATGGCCGTCCTTCACTATTTATGCCATGCCCTAACGATCTGTTGGTGGAAGAGCAGTATGGTAGAGAAAACATCGGCTCAGCTGTGTTTTTACGACAGAAGGATGATGACAAACCAGGCCTATCACCAGAAGATAGAGACTTCATCAACATGATGGACAACCAGTTTTCTAGAGATGTAAAGGGAAACTGGGTTGCACCTTTGCCTTTCAGGAACTCAAGACAGCGACTGCCTAATAACCGTGCCTTGGCTTTGAAGAGAGCGAAGATTTTATCTCGGAACCTCAACAGAAAGCCGATTAAAAAGAAACACTTCCTGGCCTTTATGCAGAAGATATTTGATAAATGCCATGCTGAGATAGCACCACAGTTGCAAGGAGAAGAATGTTGGTACCTACCGGTGTTTGGGGTATATCACCCCAAGAAGCCTGAACAGATTAGAGGTGTGTTATATTCCTCAGCTAAGTTCGAGAATATACCAATGAATGATGTTCTCCTAACAGGGCCCGATCTTATCAACAGCTTACTAGGTATCCTACTACGGTTCCGGAAAGAGGCAGTTGCTGTCACTGCCGACATTGAACAGATGTTCTACTGCTTCAGAGTTGATGAAGATCAACGAAATTTCTTACGATTCTTCTGGTATCGAGATAATAATCAGGATAAAGAATTGATAGAGTACAGAATGTGTGTACACGTCTTTGGAAACAGCCCATCTCCTGCAATTGCCACCTATGGCTTGAGAAGATCTGCGACCAACAGTGAAGTCGTATTTGGGAAAGATGTGACTGAATTTATTACTCAGGATTTTTACGTGGTTGATGGACTGACATCACTTCCAACTAACGAACAAGCTACAGACCTGATGAGACGGACACAACTTGCATTAAATAAAGAGGGAAACACAAGATAGCATCAAATTGCAACAGCGTGATGGAGGCCTTTCCACCTGAAGTCCTTGCTAAAGATTTGAAAGACCTGGATTTAACCAAAGATAACCTCCCAGCTCAGCGGAGCTTTGGTTTGAATTGGAACCTAAAAGAAGATTCGTTTACATTCCCAGTGTCTCTAGACAAAAAAAAACATTTACGCGACGTGGAGTCTTATCCACCGTCAACAGTTTGTACGATCCCTTTGGGTTATTGTCGCCAGTCATTTTGGAGGGATAGCTTATTTTGAGAGACCTCATGTTCGGTGTCATCGATTGGGACGAAGTTTTACCGCTAGAGAAAGAGACGAGATGGAGACGGTGGAAGGAATCCCTATCAACTCTAGAGAATTTGAAAAATTCCCAGAACCTATTTGTCAACACCACTCGGTGATTCGGTAAAGGCAGAACTTCACGTATACTCAGATGTATCAGAGAATGCAATTGCAGCGGTAGCATATGTGGTCGCCATCGATCTCAATCAGTCCAAACAAATAGGATTCATTCTTGGCAAAGCAAAAGTAGCTCCTAAGCATGGACATACCATTCCAAGATTGGAATTATGTGGAGCGGTTTTAGCTGTTGAAATATCAGCGATTGTTACAGAACAACTCCATTTCAAATTCGATCAGACAAGGTTCTTTATGGACAGTAAAGTGGTTCTTTGATACATTTACAACAGCACAAGAAGGTTCTACACTTATGTCAGCAATCGAGTAGAACGCATCAAAAATCATCTAAACCAGAACAGTGGTCGTATATACGAACTGATTTGAATCCTGCTGACTGTGGCACAAGATCGATTTCAGCAAAAGATATGCAAACAAGTTCATGGTTACTAGGACCTCCGCAGATTTCAATTAAAGGCAATCATCAAGAAGCTGTATTTCCTCTGTTAGAACCGGACAGTGACAAGGAGTTACGACCTGAGATGAATGTTTTGAAAACTACCACACTCGATCATGGCTCATTACATTCACATAGGTTTGAAAGATTCTCTGAATGATCCAGACTTGTTAACTCTATTGCACTTCTCCAGCACATAGTTGGCTCGTGGAATGGAACAGACAGATGTAAAAAATGGCACGTCTGTACCGATTATAAATCAGTTGAGAGATTTCATGTTGCAGAACAATTTGTCAAAAGAGAAGTGCAACAGGAAACTTACAAGAAGGAGATCATTTGTTTGAAGAACAAGACGCACTTACCCAAAGAGAGTAAAACCATATCACTCGATCCATTCTTAGATCAAGACGGTATGTTAAGAGTAGGAGGACGTCCAAACAGAACATCATTGCCATCTACCGAAAAGAATCCCTTGATTATTCCAGGCAAACATCACATTGCCACGTTACCAGTACGAAAGCACCATGGCAACGTAAAATACCAAAGCCGCCATTTCACGGAAGGAGCTGTAAGAGCAGCCGGCCTGTGGATTACTGGTAGAAAACGGCTGATATCCACGTTGATACATAAGTGTGTGCAGTGTCTTAAACTGCGCGGCAAGACAGAATATCAGAAGATGTCTAATTTACCACTAGACAGACTTAAACCAGCACCAGCGTTTGCATTTGTTGGGGGTCGACACATTCGGACCATGGCCTGTGGTTACACGTAAAACCAGAGGAGGACAAGCCAACAGTAAGCGTTGGGCAGTTATCTTCACATGTCTCAACAGTCGAGCCATTCATATCGAAGTCATAGAAGAACTTAGTTCCTCAGCCTTCATTAATGCTCTACGAAGATTCAGATCAATCCGAGGTGACGTGAAATGATTTCGCTCGGACAGAGGTACCAACTTTGTTGGCGCTACAGATGACCTGAAGATCAACAGTATCAACATAGAAAGCAACCAAGTGAAAGACTTTCTCTTCGATAAAGGGACAGTATGGATTTTCAACCCTCCCCATTTATCCCACATGGGAGGCGTTTGGGAGAGGATGATTGGCATCACACGCAGAATTTTAGACACACTAATGGCAGATGTTTCAGCAAAGAACCTTACTCACGATGTTCTTAACACATTTATGGCAGAGGTTTGTGCTATAGTCAATTCCAGACCTTTAGTTTCAGTTTCGACAGATCCTGAGAATCCTGAAATCCTAAGTCCTTCAATGTTGCTCACTCAAAAGACTGATATCGTCACAGATACCCTCAATGACTTGAACAGTAGAGATATGTATAGAGCACAATGGAAACGTGCGCAAGTCCTTGCTGAGATGTTTTGGCACAAGTGGAGGAAGGAATATCTTTACACACTTCAAACAAGACGGAAATGGCAGAAGTCGATGCCCGATCTGAAAAATGGTGATGTTGTACTTCTTAAAGAGAAGGACTTACACAGAAACGACTGGAGAGTCGGCATTGTAGATGAGATCGTACCGAGTGAAGACGATAGAGTTCGAAAAGTCAGAGTGAGAGTCACCAAGATGGTAAACCATTCATTTACTTCAGACCAGTGACTGAATATGTTCTCTTACTCTCCATTGAAGTGTTATCAGTTGTCTGTTACCTGCTATTTTGCATGTCATTTGTCGGGTCATACTTCGAGTCTTGTTGGAAGCTGTCTTCAGTAACTTATTCATGTGAACTTTATAATTGTGATGTAGTGATATCTTTACGATATCAGAAGGGGAGTGTTCTGGCTCAGAAGCGTTTTTAGAGTTATTTCCCTTCGTACACACTTCGTATGCCTCTCTAGCTATAAACAACTTTTTGTTACTCGGTAGGCTACGTAGATTGTACGTTTGTGATGCCATGCTGTTCTTTTCGGCTCATCGATCGAAGTTTAGACTTTATTCTACTTATTGACTTTATCTTGTCATCTCAGTGTGAGTGTTTTCTAATAGAATTCACGCGCACTTGTCATTTCGCTTAATTGTCTTATTTTGAAGTTTCCGTAGTTTGCTGTTACGCGGAAAAGATTTTTAGCTCTAGCCTAAAGTTGTTTTCGGTAATTCGATATTTGTACCTGAATCCTACATTTTTTCGTACCGTTTCGTTTCGGCCCTGATATTATTAGATTGAAGGGTAATCTTTGTCATATTTTATATTTCAGTTTTTATCGTTTGTTCATTTAATTCATCATGGTTTCTAATAAAGATCGAGAACTGGTTATACTGTACACTGTACAAAACCAGATTGTAGTGGCGTTAATAAATTATTATCGGTCAAATATGAAAATAGGTGTTTGAAAACTATTTTTTCTAATATTTTACTAACACTACTTGTTAAAGAAACCGGTCGATAGTTGATTTTATTGTGAATCGATTCTTTTTTATGTATTGGCACAACACTGGCCGTTTTCCACATCTTGGGAAAATGTTTGCTGCTTAATGAAAAAATAAATAACCTTGTTAGTGGAGCAACGAGTTGCTGAGCACACGTTTTTAAAATTCTATTATTAATGAGGTCAGGGCCACAAGCCTTTTTTTGTATCAAGCTTGAGAAGAATGAATAACACTTCTTGTTCTGGGATACGTATTGCTTTCAGTTCCGTGTTTTTAAAAGGCATAGGAGGTAACTTGTCATCACGTACGGAATTTGACTGTTCAATAAAATAATCATTTAACACATTTGCTATGTCCTTTGCATTTGTAACTATTTCGCCATTATCTTCAAGAGATGGGAAAATGTCCATCGAATTATTTTCTTTTGAGAAGGACTTTAGCATATTCCACCAATTTTTGCAGCTAAAATTTCGAGATGAGACATAGTTTTCGGTCTTGATATCATATTCGGCCTTCGCTTTCCGCACTGTGAAAATTGTCTCATTCCGAATATGTCTGAAAGATGCCCAGTCTTCTGCTTTGTTTGTCTGTTTTGCTTTATGATGTGCACGATCACGCAATCGCATTAGCTTTCGAACTGAAGAGTTCATCCGAGGTTTATCTTTCGGACGGACAAGAATAGTTCTGTTAGGTATATATTGTTTAGCTGTTTCCACAATATAATAAGTAAGGCTTTCGGTAGTTGTGTCTAAATTGTCAGTAAAATAAGGTTCCCAGATTGTTTGGGAGAAATGATCTTGTAAGGCGTTTGTGTCCATCAAATCATAATCCCAGATATAACGTTTAAACGGTTTACTAATGTTTTTTTGTGAGTTTAAGACGAGTCCAATGTAGGGTCTTTGATTATTTGCTCTAAATGAAACAAACTTTCCAAATATTTAATTTTAGGATGTGTGAAATTCTAAGCAGTCGGCGTTGAAGTCGCCTACAATCGCGCATTTTCTTGACGTCATTTCGAGCTTCTTGAATAGAATCTTCAAGAAGATTCCAAAAAGAGTACTGCTAGATGGCGATCTGTATACAACACCTAGGATATATTTTTGATTCTCAAGAAGTATTTCATTCCATAATATTTCTAGTCCTGGAAGTTCTAGGTCAGATCGACGTTCTGCGAAAGATTCTGCACTTGGGGATGTGACGTGCATCCCATAAGTGGATAGATGTCGGTGTTTATCGTACACAAACTGCTCGTAGTGGACTGGTGGCTGCTCGGTAGGATTTGCTGCCTATTTCTTTTGCTTCCTCCGTTTCTTCTTTGAGGGTGGAGGTGGCGTTATCTTGATTTTTGGCGATGGAGGCTGTGGTATCGTGGTATTTGTCCTATTTTGTACAAGTGCCTTTGCTAAAGCGGCGTCTGCAAATACTTTCTCCGTTTCCTTCCGAAGTTTTGCCGACTCTTCCATGTCCTTCATGTGTTCGTTCCAAAGAATGGCATCTTGCTTGGCTAGTTCCTGAGCTCCTTGGTTTGATCTGACTCTTCTTCGGTGCCCACGATCTGTTGTTCCAGTTCGTGGGCAAGCTTACTCAATTCTTCATCATCCTCCTGTTTAGCCCGGGGTCCAGACTGGAGATGGAGTTGGGGAGAGAGATGTCTGATGTGTCCGTGGTGTCTGCTGGCGGCTTTTCGGCGGGCTGGAGGCGTGGATTTCCATCTCCTCTCCCTTCTCTTTGCGGGGTTCTCCTGCTTTCTTTTTCTTCCACTCCTCCGAGCGCTTGGCATCCCGGCGTATTGAGGACGGGCCTTTCTTCTTTTTCTTCTTGGTTTTCTCGGCGTTCTCTGGATGTGGACCAAAGCCCGATTGGGCAAATCTCCAGAGAGGCCGGTGGTCTGGCTGCAGGCTTCTTTGTTGGAGCCGTTCCAGGTGGTATTGGAAAGTTGAATCTCACCTGGCAGGTTGCACCAGAAACATGGATTGTTCAGTTTCTGGCGTTACCCACGTTCAAACATGTTAGCATGCGGGATAGCTTCTGTGGTAGTTTCATGATTGCTTTGATTAGTGGCGCTAACGGAGAATTCAGTTGAGCGCCCGAACTGATCGACAGTCGATGTGATGATGAGATCGACGTTCGAATATAATCCCTAATTTAACGTAAACAGCCACCCCACCCCCGCATCCATCTGTTCGATCTTTTCTTATCGGCGGATGATAGCCTTGAATATGAACAAGCCTGTTATCAATATCGTTGGACAGCCAGGTCTCTGTTACACCTATAATGTCATGTTTCCCTAGTTCAGCATTCAATATATCACACTTATTCCGTAACCCTCTAATATTAACATGGACTATTTTAATTCCATCAGGATTTAGTTCAACATCTCCACTTTGGAGTAAATGTAAGAATATCATTACGGTTAGCCCCTGTAGACCAATGGATCGAATAAGACCCGTTAGAAGTATGGTTCTCACATCTAGATGGGAACCCCCATCACCACCATAAAAAAGACCAATCCTCGCTCGATACGTACGGAGTTCCTCAGCCATTTGGAAGAAGTGTCGATATTGTCAGTCTGTCTTTCGAGGATGGTCTTTTTAGAATTGCATTATTTTGATACAAATTAGGTATGGACTGTGGATCACATCGGAAGTCACTTTTGGTGTGCATGATTAAAGACAGAAATAATAGAAAATAATAAGATAAAAGAAAACTGCAGCGTTTCATCAGAACGCTAGAATATCTTGTGGTGTAAGAAAGGGTTCTATTTCTAAACCTGTGTAAATTCGAGACATACAAAACTGCAGATGGCAGACCTCTATCTCTCTCTCTCTCTCTCTCTCTCTCTCTCTCTCTCTGACTCTCTCTCTCTCTCTCATTACGTATAATGCAGTGTAAATAAACGAAGAACATGGGACGCTGTTGGCCTGATATGGACTCCTGACAAGTCGTCTTGGGTCCAGCGAATTTAGATTTTCGACATAAACGAATCAGGCCCGAGGTTTTCTAATGAATACGAATCTTGTATTGAACAGGAGTATTTCCCGATCTATGCCAGGCAAGCGCCCACATCGACTTGAAATAGTCTTAGTGTCCTTAAACATACTTATATTCACAATTCCATTGTTGTGGACATTATAAGAGACACACTAATCGAGAGAGTGTTAGAAACTACAGATTTCCAAAGGAAACCCGGAATATCCGACAATCCCCCGTTCAACCTATCTCCTACAATCTACATTTTTCAAATTTTGTAATATATACATGTACTTTGTAATTTCTCTATATCAAAAATTTATTCACACTCCCGTTGCTGCATACATTTTAAGTATCTTACAGAACGAAAGAAATTATCAGAAACATCAAAACCTCTGATAGAGTCTCCAGCAATTCTCCATTCGGTAGATCACTCACCATCTATATAAATTCTTGACCCAAAAATAAACAGCAAACGAAGCACCCTATTCTCGACTAATCAAACTTTCAAGAGCGCATGGCTCTCAACCAGAAGGATCTCAATTTGTTCATAAATGTGAAGAGACATAAACTTCTTGGGAAAGGCAAATTAAAAGGACAACAAAACACTGATTTTACGAGAAATACCAATCGCAAGTGGACGGTGTTAACAAGATAATGAGTTAAGGTACCATTCAAGTGATGGAGAACATAGCCCGAAAATAGGCGTCACGTCACCCACGATGCCGTGAAAAAGCTTATTAGTTTTTCATTTCCTGGTGTTCAAAATTATAAATAATTGTTCATGAAATTGGATGGACGACAAGAAATCACAAATTATTTTTTTCTTCAGGTATCCGACCGCCCCGAAAACAGACCGCCAATCAGCCACAAGCCAAACCTTCCACCACTCACATGGTACCTTAATACCGGTCCAAGATCATAAAAAATAATTTGTCGTTTTTTACTTGACCAATGTTTGAAATCGCATGATTTTCGCATGACATTTTCATTGTATCGCAAAAGTAAGGTAATATCACCTGCTTCTTCGAATGTCGGGTTATTGACACACATTGACACTTTAAGGAAATATGTGAATTTAAATTCTAAGACCAGGGACAATTTGGCTTGAGGGTGAATCACGTTTTGTTCCCAAATATTGGGATAATTATCTATTTATTGGACTTTATAGTTATGATTTTTACTTACACGGTAAAGTATACAGATATCACTTTAGACATTGTGCTGATATATACATATATACACATGCACACCCAAAAATATATACACATATTCACAAATAAAATGTGCTTTCATTCAGGAATGTTGATACGAAAAAGAACTGGTACATATAATATACTTACATATGTGTGTGAGCATGCGCGTGTTGTGGGTTTGCATTTATTTATTTATCTATTGGGGTTTCACAACACCCTCGACAGCCAAGTTCACCCCGCGTAGGCCAGCTCTACGAATGGGGGAAGCCCGAGTACTCGGAGAGAACCACCAAGCAACGTCAAGCAACCACCAGGCCCCCAACACAACTACCCCAAACAAGCAGGGTCAGCACTGGTCGAAGGAGAACCACCAAGCAACGGCTGGCAACCACCAGGCCCCCAACACAACTACCCCACACAAACAGGGTCAGCACCGGTCGAAGACAAGTACCGCATCAACGTGTATCACGCTCCAGTACACAGCGCCACCGTGCCCCCACGCGGGCAATGGGGGCGAACGTGTGGGTTTGCGGGTGGGTAGGTGTGTTGGGGTTTTTGGTGTTTGTGCGGGGTGGGGTGGTCAATGTTGAATCATAAATATAATAGCATATATTTTATTTCTCCTGTATGTGTGGATATGGATGTGTGTAAGTGTGCAGGAAAATGCGCGTGTGTACGTGTATTGAAAGTATTTTGAGCCTATGTGAGGAAATTGTCAAATAGCCATTTCCTCGATGGCATTTACGAGGCTGAGTATTTTCATTGGTACAAAGTTTGTTTTTTTTAGCACGAACAGCTGTTTCATAATCATTAATATCAATAGGTAAGTGTTAGTGTGTGTGATGGGATGGTTGTTCAAATAACCCCCTTCTCATCGTAATTAATACTAACTTATATATTTCCAAATACAGTGGAACCCACTTAATTTGGTATCTCTTTAACTTAATAACCCTGTTAATTGATTATAAGTTCCCAACACAAAACCATTTACCACACCTTAGTAGCTTTAACCTCTTAATTAAATACTGGTTATAGAGTAGACACCTGTCAATTAAATCGAAAAGAAAAGTCTTGTAAGCAGTCGAGACTCTACCCATTCTCTTCCCAGTTTTCCTTCGTTTATAGACCAATTTGTACATCCATTATAGGTATTTAATCTATTATGCCGTGTCCGGCAGAACTTATACAGCTCCGTCAAACAAGACATAACAGAACAAATGCTATGTTTATCTCCAGAATACATGAAAGTGGCACAATCCCTGTTAATTGAATACTCTTGTTAATTAGATAATTTCAATGGCAGAGTGGCCATTCAATCAACAGGGTTCCACTGTATTTGAATAAATTGATGCATCATGTATTTCCAGTCTAGTGTATATCTCAAATATACAGTTTATATATCCAGACTGAATAAGGAAAACATGCCACAACCAATAAAAGATTCGGGTGGGAAGGGTGGTGGGGGGGGGGGGGGGGGGTTGTGGAACTTTATATTAACGGATCAATCTCTTTACCCGTGCATGCATGGACTGTAGACATAAATCTATCCATATGTACATCCATATGCCTATGTAAGGCTGTGCACAGTCACTTTAGTATACATATACTTATATATTAAAATCAAGCTATACCTTGAAACTGGAAATGAAGTCTGGTTTCTCTATATGACAGCCAGTATTCTCTCTCTACTTCCACTCGTCCATGTTTATCTGTTCATGTATTACCAAATATCTAACAAGATTACTGTGTGTGGGACCTTGATTGTATACATAAGCAGGTCATCTATATACACGAAGGGAATTACAGAGAAGATTTTTACACTAATTCGTTATTCACACAAGTAAATTATATCTATACCCCTAATATTAGTTAGGCAGAAACTGATGTGTGCTTGTAAGTAGTTTTACTGAAGTTATACACATGTCTACACAAATCTTAGTCTAAGTGGAAATCTGCCCATACATGATATCTGGTACACAGAGATATGGTTTCCAGTTATATTTGGATGACCATGTGTGCATGCATACCTATGTACACATAAGTGTACAAAGGCAATGTCCTACACATGCATATATATACATGCATATATATCCACCCGCACATACACAACCAGGTCAGTTCTATGCACATGGAAGACTGCAGTGAAGGTTTTTACCGACATTCACAATTCTCACAATTAACAACTAATATTTATATTTATACCCCTAATATTAGTTAGGCAACAGAATATATACATAATATTACATAATATTACATCAGAACTTTCCATACTTAAAAGTATAGCCTGACCATTCATACTGTCTAGAAACACAGTTAGTACTCAAGATTTACAGTTAATGACCTTATTTAGGTAGCAATGCATGCATGTCTGGGTATATTTATACCCCTAATATTAGGTAGGCAACATTATATCTACATTATATATGTATATAATATTACATCAGAACTTTCCATACTTGAAAGTACAACCATGATTGTTCAAACTGTCGAGAAACACACCCTCCATTGCCCACTTTGTGATTGTTTGTAGCTAATCTTGCTACGGATACATTCTCACTTCGACACAAATCACATTGCAAACATACTCATATCTATATGTTTCCAATTACCAATATGATTTGGGTATATGTACATATATATATGTTAGTAAAACTTTAAAAAGAAATAGAAGTATGCTTGTATACCTGTGCACACCTAAGTGTATCAGTACCATTATAGAGACTCATAGCTATTTAGGGCTGTTTATAAGCATAAAGATCTTTAGTGACCATTATATATTGTTAAAATTCGAGTAACTGAAACAATGTTTTAAATTGCAAACATATATATATATATATAATCTGTTTACAATCCAAAACACTATTTCAATTATTATTATATATATATACTGATACATACACATATGTATATATTGTGGGAAAAATATTAATGGAATTTTTCAAGATCTTTAGAAACTCTCACAACTGTTATTGTCCCTTCATTGTCTTTAACAAATACCTTTCCATCCACTGACCATGTGTTCTGGATTTTTTTAGCCTTACGAAGTCTTAGTTCTGAAGACAGAAGACTATATTTAAATTTAGTGAGGTCCTCGTTAATATACACTTCGTTTTCATCAAATTTCGTCTCTTTAAGTTTTTTTTGGAAGAAAACACTCGTCTCCTTGCGCTATATCTTTGAAAGTGCACAATGATTTGCCTGGTCTTGTTGGGTTCACCTTGTGTTCCACGCCTTGGTGGACCTACTCTGTGTGAACGGTCTATATCGTTCGGACCAATATCCGCACCAACAGCCTTTGCTACACACAATACCAAGTCATCTGTTGACTCACCAGCTTTTCCCTCCACACCACTAATACGTAGGCTAGGCCTTCGGGTGTATTGCTCAAAGTCGCCTACTCTCAACTTCAACCTGCACACCTTACCTGTTAATCTACCAATGTCTTCTCTAGCCCTAACCAACTCTTCCTTCAGCTCTCTGTTCGCTTCTTTCACTGCATTTTTCGCGGCTGCGTTTATAATTGCCGAAACGTCATCCATCATTAGTGTTTTTAACTTAGCAGCCAACAAATCAACATCGTAGTCAGAACCACCACTACGTGTAGCACTCATTTCTGTGTCGCCGTTATCAGAAGCTGACTCCCAATCAGAGTTTTGGGCTAGTGCCTCTACAAGTTTGGGGAGTTTAGAGGAAGTTCGTATTATACCAGCTTGAGCTTTGTGAGGGCTATACCGTTTTCGTTTAGACTTGATGGGCTTGATAGGCATTACGAAACAACAGTGCACACACAGAAACACGGCAAACAACTTTTTTCTGCCACGCATTTAGGAAATTAGTATATCAGTCAGTCAGCATTACTTCATTTCATGGAATTTACAGCATCATTTATGTATGCTAGCCTCTTCTAAGAGACGTAGAAATTACACCCATGTCACTCCACTGCACTGTATACATATTAACCCCTCTTACACCGAAATACACCGTCTAATGCATACAATAAACTGCACACAAAGCTCCAGCAGCCACTATCTGTTTGTATTGTTCCAGTAACCATTCCCGACATTTAATCTACCTACAACTAACTTATGAAGATTGGTCGGAATTTGGTCCCATTTCTTGGCAAGTTTTTTAATTTATTCAAACTTTCTCACAGACACTGGCACTCAGTATATACATGGGTAATCAGGAGAGTATAAAGCATATTCTGGCATTCAACCTGAACAGTATTAAGGCAGGTGTAGAAGGAACAGATGTGAAATATGTTGAACATTTTCATGTTTTACCTGGTTTCACCACTGTATTTGCTATTTCTACAACTTCTTTCTGTTTCTACCCATTTCTACACTCAATTTTAGTTTAGTTTCATCAGTATAATATGAATTTGTTAAGCATTATCAAGTGCACAATTCGTAGAGGCAGTTAGCTCAATGTTGTATTGAACCTGTCAATAGTCAATATGATGAGTGGTGATTCTTTGGTATCGGAAATCCTCTCCACATAAACTGCACTGTTGCACCTTGGACGAATTGAGTAGTGCATCATTTGATGGAGCGGTTAGTAAGCTTTGGTTGATTCATCTTAACAAGTCAGATGGGAAAGTGCGAAAGAAATGGTGACCACGTCGAGTTGGAAAGGTCTACCATATCTTTCCAAATTTGGTCCGGATGCATTATGGAAACTTTGGAGCTATGGTGTGTCGAATGACGCCCCTGTGATTTATATATTTTCTTTTACGCAATGAATGTCAGTGTTATCCTGCAGTATATTGGAAGCTGTTCATTCAGCTCAGAGGCTTGAAACCTTTTTGCTTAAAATATGGTACAGGACCAGTGACAGGGACAGCAACTTTCCAAGTGGAAATTACAATATTCAGCTTGATCTCACTGAAACATAATACACATGCATATCCTTTATGACTCAGATGATCCCAGCATACCTTATTCTATGATCTAATTTTATTCTTTGATACAGCCACTGCTACAGTTTATTTTAAAAGAAGTTAATTTTATTTCTATTGTAAGATAACCCAACCAGGTGTCTGCAAAGTTTTCAGATCTCATACGCCAGGTTTCTCTCCAGACATCCAGTATCTTCCTCAACATGTCGTCGCTTCAATGCTAGAATGTCCTATGTCCCATCGGGGACATAGAACATTCTAGTATTCAGGCGACGATGTGCTATACACTATGGTGTAGGGGTAAATGGCTGAACTTCGTATTAATTCAACTGATTCCCTATTGACAAACTGTTTACACCATTGTATAAACAGTTAGTTAACAGGGATCAGTTTCCCTGTTGATAAACTCTCTATCAATGAGATATAATGTCCTGACTATTTGACAGTTCAGCCTTTTCTAACAGAATATCACAAATTGAAGGGAATTGGTTTGAAGGCTACCCACTAAGCTCAAGGCTTGAATGATCAATAACAACCCTCCATTCTGCTGATACATGAGTGTGACTGATATTCATAATTACATAATGAGAATCCGTGAAAGTAGCATTGGGAAACGGCATTATGCCACTGTATGATATCTACTATGCATGGTGAGAAGAGTACTTTTATTCTTAGATTTAGATCTGGTTAGATTATATTTATGTTAGATTACATAAATGATAATTCGTTTAAATAGATTAACTTTTTTCAAAATCGTGAACCACTGATGGTGTGATGTATGTCCACATTCCCATGCTGCTAGCCCCTATCCTGTACTACATCATTGTATAAACAGTTAGTTAATCACCCCTATGTTAACCCAGATGAGATGGAGTGGTGGCGAAAAGCCCACACAAGCTTCCCTGATCATTATGCATCACCTATTTGAAAGATAAGAACTGATAGGAAAAAAATTCAAGGTATGGAAAGAACGTGTTTTCCGCCGACTTACCCACCCACCCCCGCATTGAGTCCGTAAAAAATGACGACCTCCCCCCCCCCCCACCCCTCCTCCACTGACAGAAGCTAGAAAAAATGGCCGCCAATGGCCATCTTGAACTTTGCTGTTTGATTCCTTGGCACACATAATAACGGCCTTGTCTATAACCTGATGGTTTCAAAATTCTTGTTCGGCATAAGATATGAGCTGTTTTGTCGCATTGTGACGAAAATGGCTGTTGCAGTGACCTTTCTGGATTTTGCCAGTTGTCGAGAGCTATTGCCACACCATGCACCCGCCATCCATAGTCTGTCGTCTTCCTCAAATCACTGGACAAAACCCAACTAAACTTGACACAAATTATCTTCGGAGGATACCCTTTCAAGTTTGTTTGATAGAAGTTGCAAAGTCTGATGGGCTGGGGACAGTGCCCCAATAGCCCAAACTTATTTAATAATCTTCTCAGAAACCACCAGTCACAATGCTTTGAGATTTGACATGCAACTTCCTTTAGTCCTAAAGAGTCAAAGAAAGTTTCTCTAGAAATATTTGAGTTCTTGGTGGGAGCAGGCAACATGTACCCCCCCTCCCCCTCCATTAATTCTATTTTCCGAACTAGTTGACCAGTTAGAACCAAATTTCATATGCAGTTTCATTAGGTGACAGGTACTTTTTTGAGAGTAGTAGAATCAATTGGGCCTATTGGTTTCTTCAAAAGGGCAGGGGGGGGGGGGGGGGCTCCCTATGGAGACACCATTTAACACTCTTAGTAACGGGGAAATGACAATCTTCTCATGAACTACTTGCTAAAATGATTCGACATTCAGTATGCAGCCTCTTTTAAATGTGCAAGTAGTTTGTCGGGCTGGACGTGCCCTCTTTTGGGGAGATCACGTGTGGAGAGGGTGGGGGTGCATGTGACATCATAGTCACGTGACCCAGTTATGTCATGTTGGTTGTCATGATAACACACGCCAGCGGCCATGTTGTGACGTAATTGGCATTCTGAAACGTGGTCTCAGTGTGCGCAACGCGTATTGTTAGGGTGACACGTGTTTATGCCGTCCATTTTGTATACTGGAGGCCACCATTTTAGTTCATATGGTGGTACGTGGTTGCTATGTAACTTAACACCCTCTAATATGAAGACGTCTGTTGTGAGAACATGTTCGATTGGACTAGAGTAAACCTAATTACCACAAACAACCAGACAATTTCCCCCAAATAATCAACAATGACTTTATTTTGTTCCAATTACCAGAGAAGCCTCTTAATAGTAGCATGGGGTGATATGGGACCGAAAGCACACCAAGGGTTGTGTTCAGTTGTGTAGGAATAAATCTACCTACCACAAACAATCCGACAACTACCCCAAATCACCAAAACACCCGAAAGTACCGAAACGGACTTACTCTCGCTTCGATTTCCCGAGAGTTCTCGTTATAATAGTAGCATGCAGTGGTATAGGCCCCGGAAGCTCTAGTCCGGAAGGCTTCTAATATATTGAGAAGGGGGTGGGGGCTAATTCTGTGGATGCATTCGGTTCTATATGGGTAATTTTTCTGTGTTGGATGAACCCTCGATTTCTGCCTATTTATTTAGTTGGGATTCCTTCGGGATCCTCTACTTTTATCTATCTATACTCTGTTTCACCTATTACTCACCCTATTCTGAGTATCCTATCGTTCTGGTTGATCTTAGCTATCTCTGGTCTCGGTCTTTGGCCTCAAGCAATCAGACCGCTCCATTCAACTAAACCCCACCCACTGTCACATAATTGTTTGACACAGGGGTTCCTAAGAATAAGTCCAAGCGTCAATCGAGTAGTGAGTGGCTGAGGAATTGCTCTGACGACTCCAATCCCACCGGGCAAATGAGCTATCAAGTAATGACTGGAACAGGCATCGCTCGGACAACTAGAATCCCATCGAGCAAATCAGCTCTCGAGCAATCATATTCTTTTGAACTACTGGACGCCAATGATTTGATATTTGGTATGCAGACTCAACTTTGTTCAAAGAAAACTCCTCGGGCAATATTTGGGTTCATCATCTGTGGCCCCACCCAAAATATCTATGTTCAGAACCAGATGGTTAATCTGAACCAAATTTAGTTTACTGTACTATTTGGTGACATTTATTTGATTTATGCCTATAAAAAATTCCACATCCCAGCTGAAAATTGAAAATAAGATCCACCCATATTTTGATAGTTGGTATATAACATGACGCTTCCCGGGGAGTAGTTGACCTAAGTGGGTTGAAAAAAAAAAACGGTGTAGGTTTCTTTGAGTCCCCCATTTAAGACTTTATAAGGGATACTCTGAAGAATGTTCTTCTCATAACGTGCTGACTTCAAAGGTTAGAAATTTGCAGATTCCATTAATGGGGCACAAGCGGTCACGTCACCTCTGTTGGAATCCAAGGTTGAAGCGGTATCATTTGATGACCCCCCCCCCACCCCCCCCCCCCCCCCACACACACAGACACCGTTCCATTTAACACTTTTGGTAATAGGAAAAACACTAACAATTTTCTCGTGGACTTCTGGCTACACTGATTTCATATTCAGCCTTCTTTAGTAGTCCTGGGGGGGGGGGGGGGGGGGGGGACACATTGTATAGCTCCACCCAAATTTTCGATTTTTGTATCAGTCTGCTCATTTGAACCGAAGTTGGTATACAGTATTAATGGGGGACATATAGTTGCTTTCCCATTTTACGGAGTCGGATAGAAATTCCATTTTATGGAATCCCTTTTAAAGAATCCCTTTTGGAAAACACCTGTGGCTATGGAATCCCATTTTGGTCGTATGTGCCTATGTGATAGGGCACATTGTGTCACATTGTGCCTTTTCACATAAGCACATATCGGCACATAAAGCATGTGCTTATGTGCTAGGTTACATTGTGTCACATTGTGCTTTTTCACATAAGCACATATGACAAAAAGGGATTCTCCAGAAGGTATCCTAGATAGGTATCCTCAAATAATGCAATTCTAGGCTATAGGTATCCTCAAATACCCGTATGTGACTATGTGATAGGGCACATTGTGTCACATTGTGCCTTTTCACATAAGCACATATCGGCACATAAAGCATGTGCTTATGTGCTAGGTCACATTGTGTCACATTGTGCTTTTTCACATAAGCACATATGACAAAAAGGGATTCTCCAGAAGGTATCCTAGATAGGTATCCTCAAATAATACAATACTAGGTTATAGGTATCCTCAAATACCCGTATGTGACTATGTGATAGGGCACATTGTGTCACATTGTGCCTTTTCACATAAGCACATATCGGCACATAAAGCATGTGCCTTTGTGATAGGACACATTGTGTCACATTGTGCTTTTTCACATAAGCACATATGACAAAAAAGGGATTCTCTAGTAGGCATCCTCGAATAATACAATACCAGGCAATAGGTATCCTCAAATACCCGTATGTGCCTATGTGCTAGGGCACATTGTGTCACATTGTGCCTTTTCACATAAGCACATATCGGCACAAAAAATCATGTGCCTATGTGCTAGGGCACATTGTGTCACATTGTGCTTTTTCACATAAGCACATATGACAAAAAAAGGTGCCGAAGGTCATATGTTTTTTCAAAAAAAGGGGTGCCGAAATTGGGGTGCCCGGGGATATTGC
Organism: Pictodentalium vernedei; assembly: GCA_031216915.1. Lineage (NCBI taxonomy): Eukaryota > Metazoa > Mollusca > Scaphopoda > Dentaliida > Dentaliidae > Pictodentalium > Pictodentalium vernedei. Next base: position 241,464,824 of record CM062289.1, read on the forward strand.
CATTGGATAAAGATGTGATGAGAATCTGATATAACTTCGTTGTAATAAGGGGAGATAACTCTATAGATTAAGTACAGGTTATGGGAAATCAAGCAATCTGATTGGTTAGTTATAATTTATATAAATGATCTAGATAAATGAAACAACAAGAGTACTTAGAATAGGGTCAGAACTAACAAGAATAGACCAGAACTAGCTAAATATAGTAACAATAAGCAAAGCTGTTCCAACTGATAGGCTCTTCTACGCTACTGGAGTATACTCTAGAACAAAGGAACATGGCCAGATATACGTAAACTATTGCATATATAGATAGAAGCAGAGAATTTTGGGTAATGACCAAAGGAACGTGTCTTTTAATGGGAAAAAACGTTATGGGATAGGGATCCAAAAAGGGATTCTGGGAGAATTCTAAGCAAGAACATTACTCCCTTTCAATCGAACGCACCCGTTTGTACCCCCTTAGTACTATAGCACTACGTGCTAAGCCGATAAATTGGGGAAATAAGGTCAATTTCGGTGAATTTGGGTGGATTTTGGCCATTTGGAGGGATTGTCGGGATGTTTGTGGTAATCAGATTTACTCTTCTACAAAGGAACACACCCCCGAACATTCCCCTGTCTTGTTAGAAGCCATTGGTAACATAGCAATCACGTGCTACCATAGAAACCAAGATGGCGGCCTCCAGTATACAAAATGGACGGAAACACGTATCGCCCTAACAACTCGTGCTGCGCATGCGCACTCACACCACGTATCACTATGGAGATGACGTCACAATATGGCTGCTCACGCGGGTTACCATGACAACACAACATGGCGCCACTGGGTCACGTGACATGACGTCACTTCCGGGGTCATCCACCGGGGTCATCCAAATGATCCCTCAAAACTACATCACATACTACTGACGACACTTGACAAAAAAAAAACAAACAATGATTGAATAACTATTTTTTTTTCATTTTTTTGTCTCAAAAACAAAGGTTATGACCCCACATTGGAACGAGCTCGACGAGCTCGTTCCAATGAGGGGTCATAACCTATGTTTTTGAGACAAACAAATTAAAAAATAATGAAAATTTAATTGGCGATTTTTGAGAATAGCGCTGGCCTGCTTTTCATGTTAGATAAAGGGTTGATAAAGGTAGGTACCCGGTAGGTAGTGCCTGCCAGCTGGGTATGATTCCACACACAAGTACTGTACACATCAGATAATAGAACGATGTGTTCCATGCTGAGGGGTTTTTTCTTTGAGTGGAAAGTAAATATATAATGGCAAAAATGTTTGCCTAATGCCACCCAAGTTTACAGAACCCTACGAACAAGGCATGCTGCGAACTTGCTTTTTAACATGCTCTATGACCTGTTAAACTAATGACTTTCTGAAAGAAAAATGAATTGACCACACCACAAAATATCATGATGCCATTTTGATTAATTAGGGCACTCTTAGCCAATCCACAGTCTGTATGATACTTTGAATGAGGCGAGAGGGGAGTGTGTGCTTTGATGGAACAAACATTGCAGGCACGCTATTTTCGTAGATTGATAAAGAGGCTCAAAACCATACAATCCTCTTGAATGTGGAGTCGTGTCCTCTGTGGCACCTTTGCTGCTTCTTGAAGTGGAATTCCGAAAATCAAAACGAAAAACAATTTGGACCGATAGGACTTTAACCCTTCACCCAACGTAACGGCCAAAACCGGCCAGCGCTATTCACAAAAATCGCCAATTAATTTTCATTATTTTTTTCATTTTTGTCTCAAAAACATAGGTTATGACCCTAGCTCGTTCTAATGAGGGGTCATAACCTAGGTTTTTGAGACACAAAATGAAAACAATTAGTTATTCAAGATTTTTTTTGGCAAGTGTCGTCTGCTTTTCATGTTAGGTAAAGGGTTAACAGCCACACCTTCCTAACAGGCTCGTGGCGCGTAAAATTTTGATTCTGACTGGTGTGTTTCTTGCAAGGTCAACCAAAAGACATTCAAAAGAAAAGATGGAGATGATTGAAAAGAATAAGATTGAAGAACATAACTTTGAAATGAGAAGTTTAGAAAAATCACTATACAACAATTAATGCCATTTATTAATTAAATTAATTAATTGAATTCGATTAATATATTTACTTAATTTATTAATTCCTTTATTATAGGACGAACGGAAAAATAATTAATTTTGTTCTCTCCCGCAGTCGTATTGCAATAATAATAATAATTTTTTAGCCTTTCGCTGATTTGACGCGGTCCTCTTACGAGGCGGTCTTCATCGACCCAGTCCTCCGCCAGGTTATTCCTCTCCCACTCTCCCTCTAATCTCTCAGAATTCAGTCAAAAACTGTTTCATAATTCCATCTTCCTAACTATAAAATTGACCATTTCCCTCATGTCATTCCTCATCCACTTATCCTTCATATTTTCACCCCATTTTTCCATTAGTTTCCCAAAGAGTCTTGTTCTACTGGGTAAATATTTAGAGCACTCCAGAATGAAATGTTCCAGGGTGTCTGTTACTCCCAATTTACACACTTGGCACGCTCGACCTTCGCCTTTCCCGATTCCCCCCTCTGCTCTAGTGACTTGGATATCACTTTGAACAACAATGACCCCCCCCCATTCCCTCCCCCTCCCAAAAAAAAAACAACAACAACAAAAAAAAACAAAAAACGATCCTTCTTGGTACACCTCAAACGCTGGAGCATCTTTTTTTATAACCCGTCTAGAGAGTTCTTGGCCCTAATTCCGGCTCATCGGTTGCTATTGCAATCCTAGAGCACCCAACCCCCGATAAAGCCACTCCCCTGCTTTACTCGCCCTTTAATCCATCCTGTCTAAATGTTGGAGTTCCATACACGGTTATACACCATCTGCTGTTTGAGAGGTTTACCAAGTAATTCAAGCGGGTTGCAGAATATTCCTATATCTATTCTATACGGAAGCTTGTTAGGGACATTGGTTGCCAAAATGTATCTCGCCGCGGCGAAATAATATCTCGGCGGTGCGAAATAATTTTCTTCCCCCCCCTTCCTATGCAAGATATGTGTGTCCCATGTGAGGAGGCCATGTAAGAAAGATATCTATCTCACATGACCCACGTGGCCGGCTTATTAGCATATTTAATGAGCGCAGGACTATTCAATCATCGCACGTTCTTCTGTAAACAAACAACATTGTGTCACGTTTCGGAAATATTAGCAGCTGAACGTTTGTCGAAGAAAATACAAATAAAACACAGACCGCAAAACCAAAGGACACTTGACTCTTTTATATGAAGTTTTGGATGAACGCCATCATGAATGAAGCGAGTTGCGCGAAATTCCCGTCAAAAAGTTAGGGAATACATAGCAGAATTCATAATATGACGCATCGGAATGTGTCAATGTTCATTTTGCTACAAATGTTTAACTCCTGTCTTGCCGGCGTACTAATGAATTAATTTCGTGGTTTATCCCTGTGGTAAAAACAGAACTTTTGTGCGCTCGTTCCGATAAGCAAATTAATATTTTTTTCAGAAATGGACAACAAAATTGCTCGATATAGCTGCACTTGCCCCTGAATTACTTTTGATGACCTCATGGTGTTTTGGTGGGGCGGGCAAAATTATTCCTGATGGGGGTGGGTGTGAGATACGGAAATCTCACCCTCGGGACAAGATATTTGGTCCACACACTCGGCAGACCTCGTGTCTGGCCCAAATATCTTGCCCTCGGGGTGAGATTTCCCACATCTCACACCCTCACCTATCAGGGATAATAGTAATCTCGCCAAGGCGAGATAATTATTTCGCCGCGAAATATCTCGCCGCGGTGAGATAAATAAGAGGAATTGGAATGTCCCTTATGAAATCTTCATACGTGTTTTAAGTGGCGCTAACATGGCACGGCGATGATCACAGTTTTCCCTTTATTTATTTATTTATTTATTTATTTATTTATTTATTTATTTATTTATTTATTTATTTATTTATTTATTTATTTATTTATTTATGTATTTATTTATTTATTTATTTATTGGGGTTTAACGAAATATTTATTTATTAATTTATTTATAGGGGTTAACGAAACTTTCGACAGCCAGGGTCGGTCACCTCGTACAGAACAGTTTTACGGGTGGAGGAAGCCGGAGTGAACCACCGAGCAACGACAAGCAACTGTCAGACTCCCCAACATACTAAATCCTCACAAGTAGGGTTAGCATTGGTTGAAGACAGGTGCACCATCGACGTGCAGTTCTCCATAGCACACAACGCCATGTGCCCCCACTGGGCAATCGGGATTAAGTGCCTTGCCCAAGAACACAACGCAGTTACCCCAGGCGGGGATCGATCTGTGGATCAGTCGGTTTGAATTTCAATTCCGTAACCACTGCGCCACCACCCTCCCAGTTCATTCAGTTTTTGCTTCATAAACATAGTTTCTGGCCCATGTTGGAACGAGCTGACGTTTCCGCAAAAATGAAACACTTTAGTACAAGACATTACTTTACAAGTTTCGCCATCTAGACGTTTTTTCGTGATCAATGATAGCGATGTTGTGCACCCCGCCAATTGATGGGAGGAGGTGAATTATGGTCCGGTGAAAGTTCGAGATCCGATTCATTTTTGAATCTTGTCACTGATTTGATTCGATTCGAAATTATTCGAAAAAATTGGATTTCATACAATTCTTTATTGTTTACTTTCTGAATAAAGTAACCCGCCCTGGAGTTTCCCGACGAATAAGACTGAACGTATCCAGTCTAACAAATTAAAAGAAAAATTCATAAAAAATGGCATTTCAAGGGATAGTGGAGATTGCGCCACGGCTCAAATGTACAATATATCGTCCGTTAACCCTTTACCCAACGCAGACGATATCAAAATTTATTTTTTTAAATATCATTTTTTCAAATTTTTCAAAAAATGTCAACAAAACCATATCATGTGACCCCTCATTGGAACGAGCTCGACGAGCTCGTTCCAAGGAGGGTTCACATGATATAGTTTTTGTTGAAATTTTTTGAAATTGTTTTTTTTTTCAACTACTAAATTTGAATATTACGCGGGCGGATGCAGCCAATTCTTTGGGTAAAGGGTTAAGAGCACCAAGGCGTCATCTGCAGTGCTTTGGCATTGCAGATGGCGCCTTGTTGCATTCAAAAGACTATAAATGGTTTTTTCGACCACCTTTGTGATACCTATCAATTCTCTAATAGTGTGGTATGCCTATTGATATTGGGTTCACGACGGAGATAGACAGCACCAGCAGGCCGTAGTATCGTAACAATGGAAAAGTGGATTCAATTTGAGATTCGATTCGAGAGAAACATCGTATTTCGCCGGACCCTAGGATGATCAGGGTATCTCGATTAGCCCACAACAACAGAGACAGCTCCCACCTGTAGCCCAGCAGACGACCCCCTCTCCCGCGCCTCCCTGGAGTTTACTCCATACCCTAACAAATCTATTGACTTCACTAACAAATCTACTGATCAACAGATATTTCTGAGTTCTAGACCAAAAGTGGCTAATACCTTCTGTTGGTGCCTTTTCATTTTTTATTCCAAAAACAGCTCACTCCCGCGTGGGAACCCCGGGAGGTGAAACAGTGTTTTTTTTACTGTGGTAAACCAGCTCTGTTTTACTGGTATAAGACCCAGTCATCAATGCTTTGGGTTCAAGTTCTCTAAAATGGGCAACATGGGTATAAAGGATTAACTAAACTTTACCATATCTCCATGTTGCTGTTTTTATTAGCCATTGTGCAGAAGTATGTGAACACCAATAAATAAACCAATATAAATAAATAAAGCTCACTGTCTCTCATTGGAACGAGTTTGGTGCGCGCGTCTCATTGGACGAAAGAAAATTATTTTGCAGCTGTTAAGAAAATGGAAGCTTATGTTATCTGCAAGACTTTAAACAAATAATTAAAGGATGCCATGATACACATAGATTATAGTTTTTCTAGCACCAAGCTTGCAAAGTCTCCCCAAATCTGATTGTACTGTAAAGATTTGGAATATACAGTCAAAGAAGGCACGTCCCACTGCAAGGCCCGCGGATCTACACTGACTCTACAGGGCAGGAGGCTTCGCTTTTTCCATCAGTGCTCACAAATTTGAAAACAATAAACACGAAATGCACTTAATTACTTGTTATTCTACTCGTCATCTTTAAAACCAAAATAACTCGTTTTTGAGTCGACGATTTTTCGAGTCGGGATCGGGGGTGGAGTAGTTGCTGCCCAATATCTGGTATGTCACAGTACTCATTCTAGGATTATTGTGAGGCTGGGAGAGATTAGTGGATGAGTCTAGTAGTACTGAAATGGTTAACCGAATAATCGGTTTGAAACGAGTTAGCTACCTAACCGATTAGAAAAACCGTCAACCGGTTTTCCGAAATATCGACAGTGATCGTCATTCCACGTTTAAAACGTAGTAAATCTACCGCTTCTCCTTTGTGATAGATAACACATCGAAGCCGCGTTGTATATTGAGAAATAATAGACTTTGGCGTTCAAGACTTCGTTAATGATCGGCTGTTTCCGTGAGTAATGAGAAATCGCAGAAACTATTCCGTAGTGTGTATACAAACGAACGTTGTCAAGTACTCGACAACGTTCGTTTGTACACACACTACGGAATAGTTTGAGAATACTGCTTTCCAATTCCTTTTATGTTTTGATCCCATATTCGGTGAAATAATGGTCACAGATAACCGGATATTATAGCTCTTGGTAAGTCGGTTACGAAAATGATCCAACCGTTTCAGCCCTATGGATTACCGCACCGGTAGACCACTGCTCCCCTACAATCACCCATATTGCTTCATATATCGATTTTTTTCTTAAAATTTTCTAGGAGAGGCTCCTTGAAGCCCTGCTTTCAAAGTCGCTTCACAGCCCCTACACCAGACTTTTAATGCACGTTTTTGTTTTTCGAATAATGAAAGGATATTTACAGTCAAAGTTCCAAGAAGCGTAACAGTTTATTGAATTACATACATCTAACATACAATGGGACAATATAAATGAAATCCGTGACAGACAGAAAGCCAGGACGTAGCTAGAGGGTCTTCAATGGGGCGGGGTGATCAGTGATTTCTAACTGAGGTTAGGGTCTCGGTACGACATATCGTAGGCATATCACGAGGGCCATATTCCCATGTTAGAGGAGAATTCGAGCCTGGATCTCCAGCTCGATGGTATGGCTCCTGGGGCGTCCCCGGGGGAAATGTTTAATTTGTGAACTACGAGATGAATTCTGGGCCTCCGTCTGGCTGAAATGTAGACATTTTATCCACGAGGAAAATGCATTTTCCCAGGAAGGTCCATGAGTTTTCCCTTACACTGGCCAGACTACACAAGGACTGTAGACTTCGAGACTAACAGCTGTTCAGCCAATACCTGCCCCTTCCGACTGACTGCCAGTCAGTTGAAAGGATTAGGTATTGGCTGAATAGCTGTTAGTCTATAGCCTTTGTGGAGCCAGGTCATTGTAAGGGAAACTGAACGATGAACTGGAAAAATCGGACTGGTCACAGATTCTTGTCGGAATTCCGGAAAATTTTGTCAGCTGATTGGAAAAGTAGGATAATTTGATCGGTAACTGCAACCGATCGGTAATGCAACATATGTGTGCCTGGTGGCTCAGTAGGTAGAGATGGCCGAGAGGTCCTCGGTTCGAATCCCACCTGCGGCAACCGCGTTGTGTCCTTGGGCAAGACCCTAAATCCAAACTCCACCCTCAAAAAGGACAAAAACGAGTTAAGATGATGAATGAAAACCACTGGCATGTTTGAAAAAATAAGATATGAAAGACAAAGATAGCGAGACAGGAAATAACACAATGGTGAAACACTCTATCTTTAATCGGCATACACCTGAGTTCCCCTCTGACCGCTTCCAGTGCGGCTGCGTTACAGGTTACAATACAGTGTTTTCGTGCAAACAGCGCCTCTAATGGTTTACAAGTTCCTGAAATTATCCGATTGGTGGAAAATGAACCGAGCTTGTAAGTGTGAATAAAATTTTTAAAGTGCATGTTTTGGAAAAGATATAAAATATTGGTGACTATTGTCTTCTGAAATGTGTGAGAGAAGATTAAAATTGAGTGGGGGTAGGTAAAAATATGTCTATTTCATTCAGTGCGAAACTAGACGGGAGTACAGGAAGCTCCAAATTTAAAAGCAAAATTCATATGGCGACCTTTATTTTTTTTCTCAGTATTTTGTTTTCATGAGATGATAAACTAAATGAATAGATGGTTGTTTTTGCCCAAATCAGCTTGATAAGATGGGGAGAGGAGGAAAGATTAGTACTGTCGTCAACGGAAAAAAACCCACTGTATTGTAACCTACAAGATCTTGTTGTCCACCGGACCTTGGAAATTGTGTGACTGTCACTGCTATTCTAGTTATCGCCCCTTACTGTGCTGATTCCTGCCACAGAGCAGAGTGTTCTTGCCTTTGAATGTCCGCATGCCTTCCTGAGTCGACATCATGCCTTCGATCATTCCAAGCAATGTTAGTTGCTTATTGCTTGTCGGGGGAGGACTACGTTTTCATGTCTGGCGCATTCGGGATACAAAAGATAGACGTATCTTGGCCAGAAAAATATCCATCCCAAATATACAAGAAACAAGTAAATAATATACGGTATCACTCCATAGCTTTCCCAGGAGCAGAGTTGAAAACATAGACATGTTTCGCCGAATCAGCGATATTTTTACACACCTGAATAGCAAATCACGTCACGGAGACACCCTTAAAGCACTACTAGATAATATTTTGTTATTGTGGACACATATACTGTATGATACTTCCAATTCCACGTGAATTGTGGCGCTATTGATCTTGTGTTTGACAAGCTGAATCGATTGAGGTGTAGTTCCACAAATGCACAAAAATAAGGCGGAATACTATTTGGAAACTGATAAAATCCCACATTTTGCCCCAGGGATTGCTTTTGCTAAAACCGAATCATGAAACTGGGACAGATAAAGTACAAAAATAACGTGGCCGCATAAATTCCATCTCCAGGAGACACCTTGTGCATTCTGTTCCCATACTATTAGTCAGTCAGAATTATAGTTAAAGGGATCGCGGTGGCTCCGTGGTAGACTGTTGGACTTCTATGTTAGAGGTACCGAGTTCGATCCCCGTCCGGGACGACCCGCGTTGTGCCCTTGGCAAGGCACTTTATCCCGGTTGCCTCAATGGTGGCACGATGACGCCGTCTACTAAGGCGTACTGTGCGTCGATGGTGCACATGTCTTCAACCGCTCTAACCCTGCTTGAACAGAATTAGAATGTTGAGGAGCTGACAGTTGCTCGTCGATGCTCAATAGTTCTCTCCGGGTGCTCTGTCTTCCTCCACTCGTAAAACTGTCACGGTCACGACTAGCCATTGTGCATAAGTATGTCACCTTAAACACAAAAAAATAAATAAAAAAATACATAAATAAATTATAGTTAATCCTTTATCTAACGTAACGGCCAAAACCGGCCAGGGCTATTCACAAAACTCGCCAATTAATTTTCTTTTTTTTTGATTTTTCGTCTCAAAAACAAAGGTTATGACCCCTCTTTGGAAGGATCTCGTCGAGCTCGTTCCAATGAGGGGTCATAACCTATGGTTTTGAGACAAAAAATGAAAAAAATCAGTTATTCAAGAATTTTGTTTGCAAGTGTCGTCTGCTTTTCATGTTAGGTAAAGGGTTAAAAAATCACAAGACGCCTTGCATATTTACTTGTGGATAAATGAAATATACATGTAGTAGACATGACTCAAATTCTTAATTTTAACATGCACCCTACCGATACTCCAAATTGGATTGCACCCCCACCCTTCACGAACTTGGTACTACAGACCTCAATTTGAATGGCGACTGTGTGTGTGATCGTCCAAATATCAAATTCTGTCTCCAAAGAGAACACCTGATTACTTCAGTACGGCCGTAATGGACTGGTCACTTTCCACGGATGGGCAATATTTTCACGGACGCAATAATATTAATTAGATTTCAAACACTAACTATAGGAATAATCATCAAAAAATTAAAAACCCGGTGCTTCATTAATTAAAATTTTGCTGATGATGATATTAATTACCTGGTAAAGGCATGCGTAGACATCACTGCCCACAATTGGATTACGAGTTGTCCACGGCGACGAAACTGTAGCCAGAGTAAATCAATATCTGATACTATCCAGGCGAAAATGTCCCGACTGGAAAATTATTGGTGGTGTCACACACCTCTAAACCCCCTTAGTGACACACCTGAAGCAATTTATTAAATTTATACGAAAACAAAGTGAGAAAAAAAGGAACAATTTTATTAGAAAATGTCTAAGCATTACAAGGCGACAAATATTGTGAAGGACAAGATGTAAACCGCATAAAAAGAGTTCTCAAAATTAATATATATATATAATACACTGACTGTATTCTCTGTATGTGATGGTGTGTATAGGTGTGTGTACATATAGGTGGGGGTGTTTTTGTGATTGCAAGAATGTGTTTTGTGTGAAGGTGTGTCTGTTTGTGATTGCGCGCTCTCTCCCATGCCTGTCTATTAACATGTATGTGCCAGAGGGGGTATATGTGAGTGCATGCGTTTTCTTATCTGTTCGTCCCGTGACATTATTCTGTTCCATAACACTGGCTATTCCGCTTTTCATATGCATCACAACAAACATCAATAATTCTGTTTGGTACTATTTTTATTCAATAATGTAGTTACAAATATTATTATAAATGTTAATACCACACACAGCGAAGTAAGACAGATATTTCCACGTGAGAACTCCGAGGAGCGGAGCATTGCTTGTTTACTGAGATAAACCAGTCTGCTTTACTGGTAAAATTGGACCCGGAATCAATGCCTGGGATGGAAGTCCTCTAAAGTGGACAGCATAAGTAAAATCGATTGGTTAAACTTGGCTTCATACCTATGTTGCGATCATGATATTGCCAAGGGTGCTAAACTTACCGTCAACACAAATAAATAAATAATAAATAAATTTTCACTTTGTCCCAACTCTTCTTCTTGAGTTGAATAAGGACCACCTAGTATAAATGTTTTTAAAATAATGTTCTCAAATCTATGGTTTCTTATCCGTATTGGTTCCACAGAGGCTTAGTTGGAATATTTTGCCGCGTTTTATGTTTTTTACTGAATTTACTCCACAAATATTGCTCTTATGATACAACATACAGGCAAACGTTATAAAATACTAACCAGGTCACTGACTAAGTAAGTGTATATTCATCTTGCGTACTCCAATGTTGCCTTACCGACGACTAATTAATGAAACCGGAAGTGGAGGAGTTTTCAAAATTTTATTGTTAGTTGTGTTGTAATGCTTCTGGTAGTGTCTGTACTAATATCTATATATCATTTATTTACAGTCATGTTAGAGCAAATTAGAATGATGGTTCCTGTTGGAATCAGAAACCTTAGCAACGCTGCTTTGTATATGTCTGCCCGCGCATCTTTTTCAGAGAAGGACGATTGAAAATAATCACATCAAATTTGCTATGGGATGAGTCCTAGTAAGTTCTACACATTGAATAATTTGGGGGCCAAATTCACGACCACAGGTTAAGATCTGTCTGTGCTCTGTGTATTCATTACTGTATTGTTTGATTAAAATGAGTGGCATTTGGCGTTAATAAGTAGACCAAGCTATCCTATATTTTTATCCTATACAGAACATTTTTCTGTCTCAAACGGGGCAAGGCGCAGTGGGAATTTCAAGGTCCTTCATCCCACGCTTCTACACCCATCACCGTCAAAACACTTCGATAAGTCATTGTATAACTTTCAACCTCACATATCATCATCGAAGTGAAACAGTGACAATCCTGCAGGTGAACAAACATCCCTGACACTTATATCGTCATGAAAATCGATTTTCTTTAAAGTTTTCTGCCTTGAAATTACTGGACATGCGAGGAAAATCCAATTTAGAAGCAAGTAATTGTTGAGAAAGCACTTATATCCTATGATATCGGTAGATAATAATACCAACTTTCCTTTTGTTACTTTTAATAAAGGAAAACAACAGACACCTCCAAGAGGTGTCTGTTGTTTTCGGTTATTAAAAATAACAAAAAGGAAACTTGGCTTTTTAATGGTAAGCTTAGAAGCAACTCCTTCACAGATAATCCGCCATCAGTGAGGTCATTAGCTACTTTTTGGAGGACAATTGGAAAGAAAAAAAATTGAATGGCGTTTTTTTGTGAATAGTACTGGCCGGATATGGTCATTACCTTAGGTGAAGTGTTAATTGAATACCGACCCGTTGCTAGGGCTTTTAAAATGAAATGTCAAAACTCATCACACAGAAGTGTTTCCATGTGAGACTTTATCTCTTCACCGAAGTCAAGTCACAGTACAGATGGCATTATAAATTTTTTCCGGCGTGGCTGAAATTGCACCTTTTTCTTAGAATCACATTTCATAGTCCCCATTGCTGCGAGCTCGAATAGAGGACTCCAATGGTGAATTTTCAAGTTAAGCTATCATTTGACGATAAAATGACAAAAAGATGAAATTTGCTTTGTATCTATATGGTTAATTATGTCCATTAGGAACTTATGAAGAAAACTCTACAAAGGTGAAGACGAATTTATTCGACGATGGTGTAATATGGCAGGTGATCTGACATTGAGGGACCGGAAAATAGTGAGTAGGGAGAGGGATAAAATCGGAACAGTTGCTTCTATTCAAGTCTCGCCTGTCTAAACAGACAGGCGGCACTTGACGCGAAACACCTGCTGTACCATACGTGTTGAGCAGTATCTGATGTTCAGTACATTCACTTTTGTTTCACAAGACTAAGAGTCAAAGTGAAAAAAAAACAGTTTTATAAATTTAGACACTATTAACCCTTAACGAATCATACTTCCGCCCACGTTATTTATAAATGCACGATTATAAATCGGCATTCGCCCGCGTTACTGTTTATATCGTAACGAGGGCGGATGCACAATTTATAATCATGCATCCGCCCGCGTTACTGTATAAAATATATATAGTTTTTGAACTATATATATCTTATAAATATAGTTTAAAAAAGAGTAAGAAAAAATCCCAAAAAATCAAGAAAACCGTATTATGTCACATCTCATTGAGGGGGTCACCTGATATATTTTTGTTGAAATTCTTTGATTGATAGTTTTGAAAAATAGTAAATTTTGATATCGTGTGCGTTGGGTAAGGGATTTGAGGAATCAAAGTGCAAATCAAATATCAGTGTATCTTGAAACGATTTCTGAAGAAGATGTTATTAGTTATCTCCGTCAACATGTATGGTATATGGAAATTTAATACCTGTATGTTGTTTTTAAACACCGAGCCGCAGGCGAGGTGTTTAAATGAGGCATCCAGGTGTTAAATCTCTATATACCATACATGTTGACGCTGATAACGTTTTTGTCCCCTTTAGAAACACGATAAAAACATAGTGGAGAAAAATTTGTGGACGCGTTTCTCACGCTCTGTAAAATGTTGGACCAAATTCGTGAATAACTTTTGTTTTTACAAACGCAGAGAACAACAGATAGAAGTACATCCCTTGGGTCGTTGAGGAAACGAGTAAACAGTACTTTGTTTACATATCGTGCCTTGAGTTCCAATGTATCAGCAAGCAGAATACATTGGAATTGAGGGGAGGATATTTGCTCTTATTTTATTTTTTTCAAGTTGTTTCATTTAATTATTCGCCTATTTTATTTATAACAGTAAAATATGATCGAATTGTCTGAAATCTGATGATATTTGTGACTATTTTCAGGTATTTTGGTTCGATTTTTATACCGAGGCGAGTGAATGCAAAAAGCTTTCATTTAAACCACATACCCCCGATGTTTCGCGTGCGCTTATACCCTGGATGTTGCCCGCTCTCACATACCTCGGATGTTGGGTGCACCCTTTGCCATAGCTATTTGTCCAAGGCATTCTGACCAATCAAAAGACAGAATTTATCGGGATATAGGGACAATTATTTTTTGTCAAGCCTAGCATAGCATAGTGATAATAGGTTCTTTTCAACTCTCACCAATGAAATGATTTTGGAATTCATTCGAATGTGTGACTTTTCTTTATATTATAAATTCAATGAGCTTTGATAAACAAGACATGATTAATTTGATTTCTTAAGTGCACTATGTTTACGCGGTAAATATTAGTATTTGACAGCATTATGAGCAAGTTGATTAGAAAAGCTACTGTTCTCCAATACAATTCAGAATATTTCACCCAATAATAATGCATGCAGAGCTTATCCATAACATAGCAATAAGCCGAACTAATGTTTTAACAACACTAAAAGTTCTTTCTCTAAATAATCCATGAAGTAGAAAAATACAAAAATACGACACATAAAAATTGTGTCCCGTCCTGTAAGACAAGTATACATGTATATTACGTATCAAGAGCGGACTGAGCCAAGTCGATAAACAAGAAGAATTGTCGGCCTTTTCCTTATGAAATTTTTGCGGGGGCATGATGGTGCTGTGAACTAAGGCGTACTGCACGTTGATGGTGCACCTGTCTTCAAACAATGCTAACCCTGCTTTTGTGAAATGAGTTCATTCATTGGGGAGTCTGGCAGTTGCTCGCCATTGCTCGGAAGTTCTCTCTGGGTACGCCGGCCTCCCCCATCCATAAAACTATCCGACAAGAGATGACCCTGGCTGTCGAAAGAGTCGTTAAACTCCATTAAATAAGAAATATGGAATTTTATCGCAAAATTGTGTTGTCATCAAGTAAATGTTTGTCAATTTTTTTTCTGGACGAGACCTATCAACAGGGTGGATAAGAACCACCGATATTTTTATTTTTAGAAATACTGTGGTAACTTGATAAGAGAAAGAAAAATATCCAATCAGTGTCTAAGAATGTATCTAGAAGGAGATGTACGGGGAACTTAGAAAGGACGAATTATCCACTGAATATACTCATCATGGAACGCCATTTGGAATGTCTGGGGAAGGCTTTTTCTTCCAAGAAGCACATCTTTTTCCACGCCATGAACGAAGAAACGCCACTCTAATTTTATTTCAAAATGTACCAAGCAGAGGCGAATGTGTTGCCTGGACTGGAAGTGATATATCGCCAACTACATCTGAATGATGATATATTTAACAATTATATTGGTGAGTCACCACATTGTAGTCATGTCTATCTGACAGATGCTTAGCACTATTTTTCTATATTGTATACGTTTTACAGCATACGGGACACTCGCCATGGACTGGTTATATAATCCACGCGTGGGCAGTGATGTCCACACATGCGTTTTCCCCAAAAATCATAATCGGCAAAAGTTTACTTAATGAAGCACCGGGTTGTACCAGGTGCTTCATTAAATTTTGATGCTTATTCCAAAAACGTAGTGTTTGCAATGTAATATTATTGCCTCCGTGAAAATACTGCCCACCCCGTGGAAAGGGACAAGTCCACGGCGACCGTACTGTATCTACGAGAAGTCTTATTGATCCCCTCAGATTTAAGTATCAGTACTGTGACTGTTGATATACTTTTCTAAGGTGACTGTAGCACGTCATATAGAGTAAATACGTAATAGTTACCAACCTAGCTAGAGGTATTCGTAGATTTGAACAACCTGAGAGCATGCAAGGCAAGAGAACAAAACTTTTAGAGATGCCTTGATGTGTTCTGTTGTTCTGTGCCGAAACATAATTTTTATACCATCTTTTTATATCCAGGATTGGGAGGAGGGGGGGGGGGGGGGGTTAGTTATCATGGTTCTCACTGTATAGTAAGAGCTGAGTTAATCAAGCAAGCGTTTAATATACGATTCTGGTAGCATCGGACTCCAGAAGGAAATGATTAATCGCCCTGCAACCACCCTTTCTTAAACTTTACCAAGTTCAGCACCCATTAAAACGTCTGATTATTTAGTTTCTTGTACTATATATGTGTGTACCGTTTCTTTTTCGTGGTTTTTCTCGAAGCTATTCACTGCACATATTGTCACAAAGCTGGTTGTCAGTGTTTTATACATTCTGTATATTTATACACTCTGTATAGTGTTTATTGTATGAGGAGTGAAAGGTTTTCAAAGTGGAATACACTTATTTCCCAATCTTGGCTTGCACCATAAATGTAAAATAAAATAGGTTTAAACTAATTTACTTTTGTGATGCAGGAAAAGTTCATGTATTCATCTTTCCTACAACTCATATTCGCCGAGTCCAGACTGTCATAACATTCAAAGGGTGACATTCACTGAATGTATTTTTAATTATATGCCACCCGGGAGACCGGTGGCTCAGTGATTAAGGCACTGGAATTTAAGCCGAAAGGCACGAGGTTCGATCCCCGCTAGGGGTAACTGCATTGTATCCTTGGGCAAGGCACTTAATCCCGACTGCCCACGTGGGGGGGGGGGGGGGGCGGTGGCGCCATATACTAAGGCGTACTGCACGTCGATGGTGCACTTGCACTTGTCTTCAACCCGGCTTGTGTGGATTTAGTACGTTGGGGAGTCGGACAGTTGTTCGCCGCTGTTCAGTGGTTCTCTCTGTGTACTCTGGATTCAGCCACCCGTAAAACTGTCCCAAATAAACATATATGCCAACATGAACCTTTAATATTTTGAATATTTAAAAAATATTTTCCTTCAAATTAAGTCATAGCTGCTGTAAGGCAGCCATGACTAGATTTGATGGAAAGTTCTTGAAAGTTCAAATCAAGAAATCACCTGTCAAAAAGTTAATTCAATACACAATGGTTGAAGAGCACGCTAAAAATACCGAAGCTGACAGCATGCGAATTTGATTTGAAGTAGTTTTTCGATTTGAAGTTACAATTTTCAAACCAATCATGGTACCTTCGGTCGAACCCTACTCGTAAATTCAACACCTATACCTGCCCCGCTCAGTAACGTAAAAACACCCCTGCATAAGTCTGGTGATGTCATGAATGACAGTATACCTTAACATACAGAACTGATACGAGATGTGGTGATTACGTTGAAATAAACTAAGTGTAATTGATCAGATCGTGACCGGACATTTTCGCTATTATCCATTGACAACTGGAGTTCAGTCCGCTCTGACGTATAATGTCACATCTATCCTAAAAGAACAGCTGTGTAGACAATGAAAATTATAAGGAAGATCAAAAACCAAATTCTATCCAGCACCATGACAAATTGTCGCCACTCCTCACGATAATCCTCTTCCACTGCGGCGTTGTTTCCCTTTCCAGCTTGACCTCTCATGATAGACAGCACTTCATCCATTTGGGACTCGAGCCGGCTGGAGGTTTGCGACCCCCCATGTTCTCCTCCTGTTCCTGCTATCTGCTTTGGCGATCCTTCATGTTTAAGGACACAACAAACTGAGTTCAACCCAGTGAGGAAGATCTGAAACGATTGATTTATGAATGCTTGCAGATGAAAAAATAATTTAAACTCAATCCTACCGATAGCGATTATTTTTGCATATTTGATTGCGATGTTCTACACATACTGGCATGTGCAGGGTAAAACTGTCATCTTATAAATTGTTAAAAAGATCTCAAAGACCTTTTTAACAATTAATCAGATGACAGAAGTACAACTATGTTATATGACAGAATACAGCGAGGGTGAGAGTGGAGTTTGTGGTAGTGGAATCAACAATCCAAGTTGGAGTTTGATCAGGGTTGGCGCCAAGAAGGGGCCAGGTGGCTACAACCCCTCACTGGGAGGGTTAGCCACTCCTCCCATTGGGAGAAATTGCATCCTTTATGCTTGTCACGGAATACCCTAGCCCTCGCGTCGGAGAGCACAGTTTCCGTACTCTACCCGATTCGTATTCTGTATTTATACCCCTTTCAAATTAAATTAAATGGATGTGGCTGATCTTTTTTTAAGAAAAATATCACCTTTAGCCGTCTTGTTACACACTTGCATTTTGTGACGATGCATTTCATTGTCGTAATAACGTCACTCCAATGAGCGACGACATAGACAGAACGGCATTAACGTTTGAGCTATTCTGTATTTATTGCACGCCTACAGTTTACTGAAAAATTATTAATTATTTATTTATTGGTGTTTAAGGTCACATACTTTGCACAATGGCTAATCATGACCACTGGTGAAAAATTATTAATCGATTTTGGTGGAGAAATAATATTGAACTCGAAGCCTTCATTATCCCTCCGCGGAAATCGTTCGAGTGCGGTAAAAATGACAGTTCGAAAGGACGGAATGGTTTCGCGCGCCGAAGGCGCGCAGGGACGGTATGCGGAACAAGCCCCTTTCGACCCTCAGTGATTGTAAATGATCAATTCTCACATGTCTGGGCGTGTTGAAGAGGAAAAGGTTCAGGTACTCGGCAGGTGTCTCCGGTTGCGGCGTGATGGCTTCGTTGACATATCTCGGTTGAACGCATATGCTGTTCTGTATTTATTGCACGCCTACAGTTTACTAAAAATATTAAAAACACAAATTATTGCCAAAAATAACCCAAACGTAAAAAAGAAATAGCTAAGTAGTCCGTGCACGTGATCCGTATTGTTCAAAGACCATACAAAAAAAATATTCTTCGCTTCAGTTTTTGCAGAAAAAGCGTGTATTTTATGAAAGTTAAAAAATTTATAGTAATTTATATATTTTTTATACTTACCAATGACCCAGACTTAGCTGGTGCTAACTCTAACAAAACCAGGGCCAAACACAAATTTTGCCCCCCAATCCCCAAAATTTGCATCCAAAACAAAAAGAAATCATGTCCTAAAGGACCTCCATACTACGCCTCTACTGCGCATGCGCAGTGACGCAGACGTCCCGAAATTGGCGCCAATTATCATTCTTACTGGCAGTGCCTGGTCAGCGCTATGTACTCAGCGGGGAGGCAAGAGTTCCCAACTCCAGGGAGGGCCATCCCCGTCTGGGTCATTGGTAAGTATAAAAAATATATAAATTACTATAAATTTTTTAACATTTTTATACTGTACCAATGACCCAGACTTAGCTGAATAGTAAACAGGCTGGAGGGCCTAGGACATAGAGGAAAATCCAATAAGCTCAACTATATAGTAAAGAGGTAACCCCTTAAGGAGAAAAGGAGTATTAGGCTTTACATGTATCTTTCTTATTTAATATTAAATTAGAAAGATACACTACCCTTAATAATTGAGCACAATAACATTCATGTTCTCTATTAACATCCTGTATATCCCTTATACTAATTATTTTTAAAGTAAGCCAATAAATAAAGTAGTCCAGAGAATTGAGACTCTTTATAGTCATTTAAAAGTGTCCGAGTATTGTATATTAAAGCCCGTTTGACACTTGACATATACAAATGATTCACACCGAGCTACACTTTAAAAATAAGACATGAATGAAATTAACATTAATATTACACTTTAAAACCATCCCGGAAGCGACTCAGAAATACTGACTTGGAGGAGGCATTCCCTTGCTTTTCACTATAAAGCAGGTGACCTAAGGGAACACCCCCCTCCCTTCCCCTTGCCCTGGGTCAAATAGCCCAGAGCGAAGAGGGCAGCCGGACGGAGTCACTGCCGGAACAGAAAGCCTGCATAACTATAGTTGCAACTGTTTAGTGGACGACATTCTGAGCAACAGATAACGGACCTAAACAATGCAGGTCTCCAGAAATGGACTCAATATTTCTGAGATAAAAATTCGTAAATGTGGATGGCTGAGACCAATAAGCAGCCTTCATTAAAACTGTAATAGCAACACTATTAGCATAAGCCCAGGCAGTAGAAAGAGCTCTTACTTCATGAGCGGAAATCTTAAGCACAGACTGCTGAGAAGAAGATAAACTCTCATAAGCAGTACGGATAGTTAATTGAATCCATCTAGCAATAGAATGGACCGAAATGTCCTTTCTATTAGGCATCAAAGACAGAAAGAAATGTTTCCGTCCCTTTCTGATAAACTGAGATCTCTGTTTATAGATACGTAACGCTCTAACAGGACAGAGTAAAGGTCTACGCCCGTCTGAAGACGGAAGAGCCTTAATAACAATAGGTTCCGGATATTTATTAGGAGCCTGATTCTTAGCTAAAAAACCTACATTAGTAGTGAAGGTGATAGTGTTCCCGACACTACGATAGTGAGAATCATCCACCGACAGTGCATGAAGCTCACTGACTCTTCTAGCAGAAGAGAAAGCTAAGAGAAAAGCTGTCTTATAAGATAAGAATTTGAAATCTACTGTCCCAAGAGATTCAAATGGCTTTTCCTTCAATTTAAGAAGAACCCAAGCTAAATTCCACTTAGGAATTAATCTAAGAGTTCTGGGTCTATTTATCGAAAAGTTTCTAATCAACTTAGATAAAGAGACATTAGATCCAATTTGTAAACTATCATGATGTGCATAGGTATCAGATAACATAGACCTATAACCCTTTATAGTAACAGGCTGCAGTTTGATTTCGACAAACAAGTATACTAGAAAGTTTGCAATGTCTGGTATAGAGGGATCGAATATATCTACAGAATGATCCCTACACCAACGACGAAAAACCTTCCACTTAGCCGCATAGTTTAGCGAAGAGGAGGTCCTCCTATAGTTAGAAATCGCGTCCACTGCTCGTCCTGTAAAGTGCTTGCCATGCAAGAAGGACCGCACAACGGAAAAACGTGAAGGTTGAGACCTTGCGGGTTGTGATGGAGTTGGCGCGATTTCCCCTGCGAAAGAAGATCCTCCCGTGGGGGAAGCTTTCGCGGTAGGTCCCACAACAGACACCTGAGTAGATTTATCCACGGTCTCTGTGGCGACAGAGATGCTACCAACAGAATCTTGCATTGAGATTGTTTTATCTTCAGCAATACTTGTTGAATTAACGGCGCTGGAGGATACGCATATCCTATCATTCCGTCCCAAGGGATCGACAGAGCGTCTACTGCAAATGCTCTTGGATCCGGACACGGAGACACATACGTCTGCAACTGATTGTTGAGATGTGTCGCAAATAAGTCTATCATTGGCCGTTCCCATTGGTAGCAAATCTGACTGAATACTTGTTTGTTGAGAGTCCATTCCGACGGCAACAAGCGACCCTTTCGTGAAAGGGAGTCTGCTAGCACATTCAGACGACCCGGTATGTGACGGACCGAAAGAAGAACGTGATGTTCTAGCGCAAACAGAAGGATTCTTTCCGTTAGATTGAACAACGGAACTGAATGAGTGCCTCCCTGATTCCGTATATACGCCACTACTGTCGTATTGTCGGATAGGATTTGGACATGAGCCTTGTGAATAATGTCCATCCAGTGACGTAACGCAAGCCAAATTGACATCATTTCCTTGATGTTTATGTGCTTGCACAGGAATTGCGGATCCCAAAGACCCTGGCATCTCGAATCCGTTGGGATTAATGATGCACCCCAACCTGTTTGACTGGCATCCGTCATAATGGTAAAACTCGGATCCGGCAACTGCAGCGGAACTCCCTGAGTTAACCACTGAATGTTTGTCCAAGTCTGAATCTCTTGTTTCACTTGATCTGACAAGAGAATGTCTACGTCGAGCGAATGAATTTTCACACTCCAATTCTGAGTCAAGAAAATTTGAAGAGGACGTGTGCGTAACCGCCCAATCGGAATGAGATCCGCAGCGGCTCCGCACAGACCTATCAGTCTCATAAATTCTCTCGCTGTGACTTTGTCTGCGTGCAGACAATAGCGAGCGTAACAACTGACTAATTTCGCTCTGGTTAACGGCAGACGAACGAGATTGTTGTGCGTCTCGAAGCTCATTCCCAGATGAGTGAATGACTTGGACGGCACCAGATCCGACTTCTCCTCGTTTACTATAAAACCGAGACGTCGGAGCAATAGAAGAAGATTCTGAACATCGTTCTGAAGCGTTAACTCGTTGCCGTACCTCTGAAGAATGTCGTCCAGGTAGGCCGACGTCACCGCAGACGAATGAGCTCGGAAATAGATCATTACCGAGTTCATTACCCGAGTGAAAGCCCTGGGTGCTAGATTCAATCCGAAGCACATCGCCCGGAATTGATACACCACTCCTAGGACTGCGAAGCGTAGGTACTTTCGGAATGTCGGATGTACCATGACGTGAAAGTACGCTTCTTTGAGATCTATGCTTGTTGCATAATCGTTCACCCGAATACTCGCTCTGACCGACCGAATCGTCTCCATATAAAATTTCGGAGCGACGATCAGCTTGTTTATCCAGCTCAAATCTATGACTGGACGGAACGAGCCGTCTGGTTTCGGAACCAGAAACAGATGGCTGTAGAATCCCGGAGATTCCTGGTTTTCTACGACCTCACCCGCGTTCTTCTTTAAAAGAGACTGTACCTCTGATAGCAGAGCGTCTCTTTTCTGCGGATTTGACGGAAGATGAGTCCACTTTGGACTTCGAGTCAATGGAGGCTTTCGTTTGAAGGATATCTTTAGACCTTCCGAAGTCACTCCTCTCACCCAAGGGTCGTCCGTAATCGACGCCCATTCTTGTGAAAAGCTCGACAACCTTCCGCCAACCGGTACGCGATAGAGGTTTAGGCCATCACCTCCTGGACCTGCGAGGCCTGCGGTAGGAGAAACCACGTCCTCCACGACCCGCACCTCACTCCGTCGACCTCGGGGCGTCCGACCGATTGTCCCGGCCCGAAGGACGTCCCGAACGAGAGTCGCTACCCTGACGGTCTCTCGAATAAGACCAAGAGGACGCACCGGAACCTCTATAGGAACCTCTCTTGGGCGCATTAGACCCAGAAGTGCCTGTCTTATTCTTGTCTGCTGTATCCGACTTCTTAGAAGCAGATTTAAACAACAGAGAATCCGAAGCTTTCTTTGTAATTTTATCATAAATAGCAGAAAGCTTGCCGTCAAAGAGAAGTTCTCCGGAGACCGAAGCGACTCTAAGAGAGTTCTTCACCTTAGTATCCACAAGTGTGGATGTAGCTAGGGCTGCGTCACGTCTAACCAACTCCAGATTTGCCACTGAAAGGGCGGAGTTACACGTGGAATAAACTACTGCCCTTGAAAGAAGTCTTAAAGAGGATTGTATATCCTGAAACTCTTTCCCTTGAAGGCGCAGTGATAACGCCTTAGTAAGGTGATCTGCGTAAGATAAGGCATCTAAATTGGCTCTGTTAGACGCAATAGCTGTTTCCAACACCGCGGTTGGAATAGAAGCCGACGACGGTAATGATAGCTCTAAGTCTTCCGCCTCGTCGCCCATACGCAGAGGAACTCTCGGGATACCCTGTCCTGCCGTAATTTATTCCTTGCATTAATGAAAGGCAGGTTGAGAGTATTAGCGGACAAGAAACCTGCTTTCCCCGTCTTGGAAGCAAGTTTAAATATAGCGTCGTTCAATAATTCAAATGTTCTTGCAACATTATTGGACTGCGACGGAAACTCGGGAGCGATGTCCCTGAACCGTTCAAAAAATTCAGAGTCCAATGACGCTATAATCCTCTTGTCCGGAACCGCAGCAGTCTGGCCCGACGGAACAACTTGAGGGAGAAAGTGCCGGATGAAGTCCACGGCAGCTTTATGTTGTTCCGAAAGGGATAGCTCCAAATCATCCGTATCCCTTTCACCATCCGGTCGGACCTCATGATGTTCCCGGTCGTCCGCCCCCGATGCTTCGGCGGAGCGTACCGACCCAGCGCCGTCGGATAATTCTCGATCCGACACCGTTTCTGTCGGCTGCTGGGATGCTGCGATAAGCTGTGCTATCTGCACAAGAATGTCCGGCGTCGAGACCTGCGGAGGCGCAGTCTTTCGCTGCTTCGCCGAGGGCAGCTCCGCATCAGATGGCTCCCGCATACTTTTCCTATGCGAACGTCCGGAGTCCATCGGTCTCGAATCCCTGGCTGCCGGATGGTGTGACCTGGTCGCCGAAGAATCCTTGATCGGCGAAGCTGGTAATATATCGGCGGTCACGCAGCCAAGGTGCGGTCGTGTGCGCTGACGAGAAGAGGAAGCCTTAACAGTCTCCGCGGACTGCTTATACAACGGAGCGTCCCGAGCGACGGACGTATGCTCCGCTAACGACACATTTTGTACCACAACATCTGGTCCCAGATGTTGTTGTACGAGAGAGGGGCCTCTCTCGCTCGCGGTCCGGCTGGACCTGGACGAGCTAGGAACCGGACTCAAAGGCTTCCTCCGTTCTCGCTTACTATCCGCCGTCACTGGGTGTGCATCTATTATGTTTATAGTGCTCGCATCACCCAAAATTTCCTCCTGGACCGCATCGGACGAACCCGGCTGCCGAACCATTCGGTGAATGGACGCTACACCGGGCGAGCTAGCGGACGACATTTGTCTAATCTCCATGAGCACTTTTGCCGCTAGCTCTAAATTCATTTGTGACGACGGACGCACACTTGTAGAAGATAACATGGAAACATCACCCTGTTCTTGTTCCTCTGAAATAGAAACTGAGAGAGTAGAGTGACCTTGCGGAGAAAGAGCCGGCATAGCCCTTTCTCCAGAAACAACATATCGTGACACACGTTTCCAATGTTTCTCATCCCAATATTCACATATAGGACAGGGATTTATGCGAGAACACTGACTACAATTAATACAATGATCATGAAAGTCAGAGGAAGATCTTTTCCTATTACAATTTGAACAATGTCCCTTCATTGTGAAAGGACAACAAGTCTTAGTTACTCGCACAAACCCCTGACACAAAGATACATAATAACATGATCCATTAATAAATGAAAAAACAATTACAAATCAAAATAATTTTGAAAAAATATTTTTTCAGCGAAGCCCAAGTTGCTGAAAAGTAACGTTGAGCCCCGATGGATCCGATGGCAAAGTGTGGTCAAAAATTTTAAATTTATATTAAATAATTAATGAGACACTGACGGATAATATAAATGTATCTTATAGTGAGATAAACTACAGCAAAGGCAAACAGCCCCCCTCAAAAAAGGGTGTTGCGAATGTAAACAAACAGTGTAAAACACCAGAAAACATGACTCCAGGCACTGAAAAAACTGGCCCGGAATCAGTCATCAAAATTACACTCTATCTGATGCAAAACAGAGACTCCCAGGGGAGAATATGCAGAACATCAGATGGAAGATGCAGAACACAACGTTATACACCCATGGGTGAAAACGTAACTATGGGGAAAATAACAGAAAACATTCTGTAACCAAGCAACTCTCCCAGGAAATTTTAGAAATGAACTTTCTCAAAAATATGCCAAAAGCATGGGAGAATTGCAAGGGGGGACTTTAGAAGGCTAGGGGAGAGGAAACACTAAATAAGCAGTGCAACATTTAGCAAGAATGACAACAAGGGGCCCATGCCTCGAAAATAGGCAACTTAACATAATTTCATCAAAAAATTTTAAGTACAGCCCTGATTATTTTTTGTCACTTCTTTTTCCTCTCCTCCTTCTATCCTCCTTAGAATCACATTTTCTCCAAAAATTACGTGTCTGGCATCCTTTAAACTGAGATTTACAAGCACAAAGATCAGTGAGATGTTGACTGATGAAGGGCCAAACAGAGAATGATAATTGGCGCCAATTTCGGGACGTCTGCGTCACTGCGCATGCGCAGTAGAGGCGTAGTATGGAGGTCCTTTAGGACATGATTTCTTTTTGTTTTGGATGCAAATTTTGGGGATTGGGGGGCAAAATTTGTGTTTGGCCCTGGTTTTGTTAGAGTTAGCACCAGCTAAGTCTGGGTCATTGGTACAGTATAAAAATATAATTGTACAGGCGTGCAATAAAATGCATTCTTACATGACATTCTAACACGTAGGCCGGATTTCACGCTTAGTGTATCTGGCATATTTCCCTATGTCTGTATTATATCGAGCAACGTTGAATGCACACAGCAATTGTGGTATAATACCTTTTATTCAACTTTCTGACATACAAGCAGCATCTATATTTATTACACATCCAATTTGTTCCCGACACCTTAGAATGTGTGATAAAAATAAAGTTGTATCGCACACGTGTGGGAACCAGTCATATTTCTTGTTTTCTTTGTTTTAACGATGAGTAACGAGTTATGCAATGGAAACTACCCATTATTTAATAACGCCGCATTATGAAATAAACGTAACGCATTATTTAAAGAAATTACGTTACACATTATGAATAAAAAAAACAAGCATATGTAATAAATTTTAGCAAATATTCTAAATTATGAATTATCAAATTAAGAAAAAAAATGAAAAGGGTTATCTTTTAATTACCGAACACACTGAGCCTGTTTTGTTTAACAAGTGTTTGTGATTTGATTGGAATCCTTATCTGTTACTTTCCAAAATTAGTATCGTATAGCAAAGTAAGCAGGAAGCCACTCGATTCACTGGTAGTAAATTCACAACGATTAGACCTCATTGTAACACTTTCTGGTATGAGAACTGCAACCACTCTCTTCGAAATGAGACGATAAAGATATTTTGTGCACTGCAGTAAATTTAAGCCCTTCTAAAGCAGAGTCGCACTGGCCGTATGCTCCACCGGGAAAATTCCCGGTGGGCTCCTTATGGGTTCCCCCAAGGGGCTCCCAAAATTGATTCATCCCAACACCCGTTGATGTGTGAAATATCCTGAAAATGACTAAAAGGCGAAATGGATCTGATTACACAGACTGCCGGTATATCGAAATGTTCTCTATGTGGGCAGTCGATATACAAGCAGTCTAGCCTGCCATTGATCGCTCAGATGAAAGGAAATAACGTTCCTTCAATTTCAAAAATCAATAATTTCTCAGATTGGGTCTTCCCGATGGGCCTCCGGTGGAACCATTTTTGCTGAATGATCGATGAAGATGATATAAAAATGCTATCGAAATCTCCTCTATGTGGACTGCCATTGATGGCTCAGATGCAAAGAAGCCGCGCTCGTTTAGTTTGAAAAATCAAGGTCTGGGCCCTTTTGGTGCATTTCCTGGTGACTTTTCTTGGCCCAGTACGTCCCTCTTCTGAAGCTACTTTTGGTAACATTGGTGGCATGCCACATACTCTTATGTCAATATTATTACAGTAAGACAAGTATATAATATATTACCAACTAATGTAGATGTTTTACTCAAGGAAACATTTTAACCTTAGATGGCACGTGAGTGAGAGAACAACACGAAGTGATACCGCTTCTGATCCCTGGATGGAAATGCCAAACAATACAGAAGGCCTTCTCAGCTGTATGGCATTACACCTCTCACCGTGTTCAACTCTGCGAACGTAAGTAGTACGCAAGAACATTTTCACCCTTATCTCATGTCGTCATAGATGCTCTGGGTTCAACAGGTATATAGTTCTGAATCTGGAATACCGTATGGCCACCGTCTGTAGACTCGATAGCTATAGGAATGTGAGGGCCGATGTGCATTGGCAGCATCGACTATTATACTAGCAGAAAAAGGGGTTGTCGTAATAGCTAGCAATGACAAAAAAATGTAGTGCTGAACGAACTCGTAATTAGTGTATCCCAGTGTAGGAGCAGTGGGTTAAGTTAGAAGCAAAGCAGTTGTGGTAGAAGACAACACTTGTGGAATTTAGAAGTCAGTAGTGCCCGGTTATGATAACTAGTGGTAGTCAATAGTAATAAAGTAATAGAATCCTGTAGACGTCGTAGTAGGTTGGGGAGCCAACAAGAGCTAGAGAAGACTAGAAAGTAAAGCTATTTTAGTTAGTAGTTTTATCTACTCTACTGGAGTACTCCGGTACAATGAGCACAAGTAATAGTAGATACGAAGAGCAGACAAAGATACAAAATAGAAACAAAATATTGATTTTGTAAAACGATGATCATGTTTCTTCTTCACCAGATTTCATTCTAGAAGAACCAAACACTCCCACTTCATCAAACTATAAAAGCACACTCGCAGAATGTTATAGTACAAGGCTTTAGGTGGACGAATAGTACCAACGGAAGTTTTCTTGGGTTGAAAATAGACCAAAATAGGCGCAGACTGTAACTATTATACTGCTATAGTTACCATAACACAACGCGTCAACCAAATAATACATCCCGCGAACATAGCTCGAGATAGTGTTGTTGTTATTGGCCATTATTCCATAGTCCTACTAACAGTGAATGCCGACACAAGCCACAAATGACTTTCAATGGATGACATTGACAAGTTCCTTTACAAACGTTTCGTTAAATTAATGAGCTATTTATGATTTAAAATGAAGCTGTATGCATTCGCCAAGAACTAATTTTGCGTTTTATTTATCTAAATAGGTTGGATATATACCTATAATACTGACAAACGTACCAGTTTTTTCTGAAACATGACTTTTCTTGCAAGACGTATAGTGAACATTTCCGGTCTGAAACAAGCACGGCGGAAGTGATGCGGCCACGACTCTACCTCGTTCTGCGTTAACCGAGTTTTTTTTAAGCGACCTTATGGAATGGCCGCAAGGCAAAGATGATCCGACATTATGGCTGATTTCTCAGTTCTGGAGTATCTCTGGTGGCTAGAAAATCAACACAGTTACGCCTTCACTCTTTCCTAATGAATGGATTTACTTCGCAAACTGCAACCTCAAACACCACCCGTGAAATTCGATAAATACTTCAGCGCTGTTATGGCCTAGAACCAGTCTAGCACTTAACATAACCACATGGCCTTGAACCAGTCTAGCATTTAACAAAACTATAACATGTCATCCCTCATTGGAACGAGCTGAACGAGCTGGTTGCAATGAGGGGCCACATGATATGATTTTGTTGAAATGTTTTGGAAAATATATATTTTGTTAATTGCGCGGGCGGATGCGACCGATTCATTGGGTAAAGGGTTAATAAACCGCAAGGCCCGAGAATGGCATGTTGTTACTATTATTTTCATGGGTGGGCCCGAGAAAAGTCTCAAACATGGAAAGGAGTGGTGAGGAATGATATTTGATGTCGAAATATACAAATTTGTCTTTCCCCGTTTGTGAAAGTCACGTGTAGAGCTGTGGTCTGTTGTTCCGAGCATTATGGAGTTTTACCGCCCTACTAAATTTTGTTAATATACTAGAGAATGCCCGCTAAAGTGGTAATAATACACAACAATACGGAAAGTATGATAAGCAATTATTTAATCCTACCTTCTTATGGGGCTACTGTATTAAATTATTACCGCCCCCCCTCCCCGACCCCCATTCCCTGTGAATACAAAATCGATTCGCATATTTTGCTGTAAATATATTCTTTGATGCCGTACCATTCAGGAGCTCGAGTGTTGAAATGGAGACAAAAGTAATTTATACCATGTTTACCTATTCTACTATATATGACAAGCCTGTGACATAAATTTTAGCTTTATACACCAACCGTGGTGAACACGACAGCAATGGGATTTCAATAATGAAAATTTACACCTACAGTGGAACTTCATCCAAATTGACCTTTGGTGACGTCAACCAGGCTGAAAGCGAATTTGTCTAAATTTATCGAAATCCAAACGGCTTTTGCTCGGTGTACCGATATGAAGAGCGATTATTGGGGATACTGTCGACGATAACCGGGAAGTAGGGAAAGAAGGGGTCGCCTGACGAATATACCACAGTCATCAACATTTGGATATTACAAGAAGCTGACAGAAACTGACATGGAAAATATCAAGACTGGAGACAATGAAAAAATGTTTTATCTTAAAAATTTTCTGTTCGAATGACTGTAAACTAGTTAAATAGATGAACTGTTCCACTGAATGAATGGAGAGCTGAAACAAATTCATTACCTTTCGGAAAGGTGCAGCAAGCCGCCCATGTCTTCCGCCACGGTTATACATCAAGAGATGGAACACAGATATAATCAGGCCGACTGACACAACTCCAATGGTAACAATGTAGTGTTTGACTGAAATGAAAATAAAAAAGCCATGCTCAAATTTTAATTCAGCTGTTTCTGATACAAAAATATTGCCACCATTCTGATTATATACAAAATGTTGTTGCAGAGTCGAGCTTTTGTTTCTAAGGTCATATCTCGACGAGTCGGGATACAGCCTAAGAAACAAGAACGAGACGCTGATACAACATTTTGTATATAATCATAATGACGCTGCTAGATTTATCTAATAATTCTCAAATAAAATAACATG
Organism: Pictodentalium vernedei; assembly: GCA_031216915.1. NCBI lineage: Eukaryota > Metazoa > Mollusca > Scaphopoda > Dentaliida > Dentaliidae > Pictodentalium > Pictodentalium vernedei. The sequence goes on from CM062289.1 coordinate 241,494,881, forward strand.
ATTAACACTTTACCTAATGAATCGGCCGCATCCCCCAGCGTAATTTACCAACCCCGTAAAACTAGGTTCTCGACAACCTAGCTAACCCGGTCCGTGGTCCTCGTAAAATGCAGCTAACCCGGTTCGGTATCACTAACCCGGTTCAAATCAACAAAACATTTTACTGCATGGCTGGACATGGATGTTGAAACCAGAATGAACGGAAGCTTACAATTTAAACATTGTAAGGTGTATTATTAATTTGTTTACCTGTTTCTGATGTTTTTTCCTTGTTTAGGTCGTGTATTGGTTCGAATAAAAACATATAACCATCGAACCCAAGTCAAAAATTTAGAAAAAAATGAAGAGTGAAAATTCCAAAGGAATACTTGATCCAACACATAGATTATATATAGAATTATTCATTTCCCTAATGTCAATAATTTAGAACAAAACTTGTATTCTAAAAGAAAGTAGTTTATTGTTTATTTAATTTTAAACTTTCCCATGATACTAGCTAAACAAATGAATGATAACTCTTAAGCCGGTTGAAGATAATGATTAACCCACTTAAATGTTTTACAATGATAAAATGTAACCCGGTTTTCAATTTTTGGTAATTCTGATAACTGATACATTCTTTTCAAAATTGCATTAATAAGATTAATTTTCCTTCTTGTGTCAGAACACTTCATGGAAATGTACATGTGCTACTATTGTACCAATAAATATGAGGAAATTGTTGAGACGATAAGGCATTTGCAAGAAATCCATTCGGACCAAACCATTAGAATAAGAAAATTAACATTGTGTCCAGATGGCAAATTAAGATATCAGTCAAAACATTTACATGGATACATACCTTCAAAAATTACGAGCGAAGGAAAACGCATTGAAATTGGTGAGAATGGAGATTCCGTACATGTTGTAGCAAACTACTTTTCTACACCAAATGATTACACAAAAAGACACAGGGCATCGGCTTCGTCTCCCAAGCATGTGGTTACCTCTCTGTTTCAAGGACATTCTACCGAACACGAATCTCTACCTACTCAACAGGAGTTACCAACGTGTAATTCTACAGAGTCACAAAACAACGATACAGTGTCTATAGACATATTAAGACCGCTGGCTCAGAACAATATTACGCCAAATTTTGCAGACTTGTAACAAATGACAAATTTGAAATGCGTCAGATCGCGCACCTGTTATTTTTGGATGTGGTTGAATTTCTTTCGGCTAAAAACACTCATCAGATGCAATATAATGTTCCCGAAACAATGAAATTTTGGAGAATTGGCATGAAACTTTTTCATGGACCATTTTTACGCTTTATGGGAGGACCAAAATGTGCAGGGCAGCTGGTAGGAGGGTCTAGCAGGGTTGACTTATGTTCAAAGAATGCAAAAATCAACTTTGCTGTCCCAAGCAAACCTGTACTATTGGATGAGGATACAAATGACCTCAAGGATATCAATACAGGACTCATTCTGCCTATGATCGACGCTATCGCGACACACGACAAGTTCATTAATGGACTTAAAATAACAGTCGATGCCAAAAAGATTAAAAAGGGATTTGGGAAAAAAGGGGAGAGATTGATATTGTAGTGATTTTCCTACATGATAATGTCACTTACACTGAAGATTCAGGTCTCTGCAAAGCAGGTTAGTCGAAAGTATCGAATTACGAAGTGAACAGTTCGAATTCCTCAGTATAAGTGCGCCAAATAAACAAAGAGATTGAAGTCATTTCCCAAGGCGCCTGAAGAACATTGGGGCTGCCTACTGGAGAACGTCTGGTACCACATTCCTCCCCGTTTTGTAGAATAAAAAGGAGGGTTTTAAAAGAAATAACAGTTAAGTGTAATCTAAAACCAGCCTTTGTGTCCAGCATATATCAGAATAAAATTCGCAATGTAATAAAATCATCTTTGGCAAAAAAAAACCCCAAGTGTTCATCCAATCACCACTTGCTGCATTTAAGGAGAAACATTTTTATTCTGATGTTGCGAAAAGGGTATAAAATCAGTGGTGATCTAAAGCTATAACCTCCAATCTCTGCTGATGGAAATATGTACAAATGTACTTCTTGCAGTAATTCTAAAATCAGAATGCCATGTTTTGGGTTATTACAAATTCTGTTTATTTTGCTAACTCTGAAAAATGCGGAAGCTGGACACAATGGCGTTATTTTTCAACTTGTAAATAAATGTTGAGCTTTGAGAGAAGTGTCCAGAAGGTTTTGGCCGAATAATTAAAATTGTTAAGAGACTTAGGAGTCTATTGACATTTTTACATTTTTATAATTACAATTAAAATGTATGTACTCGTTGTTGCGAACTGAGTTACTAGCATGTTAAAATCTGTACAATATGGTTTTCAAAGATTATCTCTTTGATCCCCATTCTTCCAACGGTAACGTTCAATTTGCAAAAGTACACGGATTTTGAGACTTCCTGAGACAGCCACCAAAATCGGTAATGCATCAGTTGCAGTGTGCTCGTACATAAAAAAGCTAATCTTAAGCATACCTATGCAATTAATCAACGCCAAGCTACATGGATACTCTTATGAGCAACAAGATTAGCGGTGATAAAAACTTTGCAGTATTGCATGTGAAAACATAAACAAAACGTGCATTGTGAGGTTTGGCAACATATACAGATAAAAGAAGAGACATATATTGATAAAAGAAGATACTTTTTGTATCCAGGTGCTGGAACACTTTTGCAGATATTCATACATATCTGAATGGTCATCTTTCTAGGTGCTGCTATACATCACATAGTGTAGTTTTTCTTTCAGAAACCAGAAAATCTCCTTCATATGAAAGCAGTGAAAATCTAAAGCTGTAACCTCCAATTTTCACCGATGAAAAATCAGCATGAATGATGTTTTGATAAGAAACCACCGTTAACCTGAAGCTCTCACCTCCAGTTAACGATGATTTAAATATGTACAATTTAGAAAAATCATAACAATTTCTCGGCTGATTGCCCAGCTTCTGAACAGTCTGATTCACTTACGCTGTACATTGATGCTTACCGGTCAAATGTGCAACAAATGATCCATGTAAATGGTTATTTAAAAAATACTGGTGTGTTCATCAGACAGAACATTGGAGACGGACTTTTGTCATTTGAAGTTGTGATCCAATTACAGTCGTCGGAACTAATGCAGGTACCAAATGCACGGAGCCATTCATAAACTTGTTGCCATTGGCAAACGTATACGTTGATGGATTTGGTTGATCAGAGCTATATAGATTTCCTAAAACTGGAAACTGTCTTGCATGTGGCAGTACAAAGTTCGAACGTGGTAACTGCCTGGTTGGCTGGATCTGAGCACCGTCGTGCATCATCACTGCGTATGTTGCCTTGAGCTTGTAGAAGCAGGAAAATACTGGAGTTGTATTAAAACGCGCGCAGAGTGTGTCCGTATGCCAATCGTCGGACACAATCGGCTCGCATTTTACGGACGCGATCGGCTTGCGGACACTTTTTGATTGGATTTTACGGACCTGTTCTGTCGAAAAACACGTGCCCGAGAGTGAGGTATTCAAGTTTATTTTTTCCCCAAAGAAATTCTCAAAGCGAACATGGTATGATCTGGAAACAGTATCATCCGACATGGAATGATGAAGTTTGGACGTTTAATTACTCCCATACAATAGTTTCCACTTGGAACACCAATATTGCTTATGTCACATAGAACATGTATAAAACAGAAACATGAAAATACTGTTGGTGGTATTCCACTGTGAGGAATACAGCTATATACATACACACATTTTCCTGCCTCTGTTTCCATGTAAACATGCCGTGTTTGCACGTCTCTGGCGGTTTACAGAATATATGTTACACAGCTGGATCGTATGTCTTGAAAACTGGTTGTGTAATGGGTGTTCGATATTGTGGAACATGGTGTTGTTGCTTTTCACCAATAAATGGTATCTGTCGAGCTGTAGTTTTATTTGACATGTGGGTTCTGTTCGGTTGTCCCTTTGAGAATTGCGTTGAATCATGTGCCAGTCTGTCGTCCGAAACGGAATATTTGTTTTCTTTGGTTGCGCGTTCGTTGTCTCCGCGTTACCTTTCTTTTCTTGTCAGTAGCAAAATGAGCCCCGTCCATCTGTTTACTGGAAAGGATTTCAGATGCTTTTGGTCGTGGTTGACAGGCTTCCTCACACGTCCCATCAAAGGAGCCCCGTTGAAAGGAATCGACAACAGTTGACTTGTTCTCGTTGTTATGAGTTACAGTCTTGATCAAGACATCTACGACAAGATCGTCTGGCGAAGCATTTTCTTTGTCCGTGACATTTCTATCCTCGCTGTACATACCGGTATTATTATCACCGTTATATTCATTCTTCTGTGTGGGCTGCCTGAACGAAGGTGATTCTAAAATGTAATCTGCGTTTGCTCTCGGAGATTTCTCTGTGATATCAGACAGCTTGTTCTGGATGTTCACAGTGTGTCCTGGATGTGGGGCTATATCGCTGATATCCATGGGCGACACAAACTGAATAGAGTTGTCAGGACCTGATTTTACAATATTTCCATCTACGGGTACGGTACTTAAGTAAGTTATGTTATCGTCAGAGCTGTCATGTTCGTGCAGATGACTCACTTCATCTGCCGCTGAATCAAACAGACAACATAACTTTTAAAATTCTGTTTTCATGGATATTTGATCACTGGTTGAAATACAGACATCCGTGTTAACCGTCATCAGCTCATCGGTGATCACATGCAACTGACTACCAGCTATAATTTTTACATCCGGTTTCCCTGTCAGGTCTTGTGTAATCGATAGCTTTTCAGTTGTAGAACTATCGTCTTTGAATGATTTCCAGATTTGATCGCCAAGAGATGTGATCATCTTACTGTTTAGTGTAGAGAGCTCTTGCAGGAAATGCTTATATTTTAAGCAATCTCTTTTCAGTTCGACGTATTTGGGGTTCCATACTTTTAGCAGTCACTGAATTTCATCAATATGCTTCTCTTGCAGAACTGCGTACTCTTTTTTCTGAACGTCCAACTGTTGCTCCCACTGCTTTTGCATTATTTTCATTTCGTCCAGATGCTGATCTTTCGAAATAAAATAATCACACAGAAACATGTCCCATTTTTCGTCCGTATCTTCAACTGCCATCCAGTAATTTTTTTCGCACATTTCATCTTGGATTTGCAATTTTATTTCCATGTCCTTTACTTCCTCTCTGAGAAGCTGAACCACTTCATAACAGTGGTCGTTTCTCACATTTAGTGTTCTCCCCTCTCCTGAAGCTGGAGTTTGGGTGCACGCTCCTACGGTGGATACTCCATGTTGATATGATGCCCGGCTAGTCGGCAATCGCATGGTTATGCTGCCTTCTGCCAACAACACAGACCAATCATGAAGAGTTAAACTGGTTTTCTCCAGTAAATCATCTAATTCCAGAAATCCCTTTCGTTTTCTGCATTTCACTAATTTACGTGCAGATCGTTCATCGATAGATTTAAGTTTCTGGAATTCCTCTGTATCTGCGGTTTGAATATTGATTCGACCCATATTTAAAAAGCGTTTAAAGAGAAAATAAAAGAAAGTGTATTTTTCAACAAGTGCACAATTGTGATTTGGCAGTAGCTGGATTTTAACATACAATGGCAATCAAGGCGATGTTTGTACAAGGTAACTGCCAGCCAAATAACAGTGAATAAGTGAGTTGATCTCAAGCTCACTGATAACCTGAATAGATAATAGCAAGTTAAACAATGACCTGCTGTGCATGAATTAATTTTAAGTTGTTGTGCATGTAATATTATTCGTGTGCCGCGAAATTAAAACGGAGGAGGTGCGAAAGGTGATATCAAAATTAAGGGATGGAAAAGCGGGAGGAGTGGATGAAATTCCTAACGAGTTTATCAAAAAAGGGGGAGAGGAACTCGTGAAAAGCCTAACTGCCCTATTCAATCTAGCCATAGAAAATCAAGAGGTCCCAAAGGAGTGGAGAGAAAGTAAAGTGACATTTATTCACAAAAAGGGGGGAAAAGACGTTTTGGATAACTATCGAGGGACCTCTGTCAGTAGCAACATTGGAAAGGTTTTCTGTAAAGTCCTGTATGGGAGACTAGAGGAGGTGATTGAGGAGAAGGGTTTTTGGGGAGAAATCCAGAATGGCTTCAGGAAGGGAAGGAGAGTTACTGACCATCTTTTCACACTATCCCAAATGATAGAATCCGCGAAAGCAAAAAAGAAAAAGATGTTTATGGCCTTTTTGGATATCAAGAAGCCATACGATAGAGTATGGAGGGAAGGTATGTGGCGCAAGCTGGAGGCTATGGGCTTAGGAGGCGAGTTTGTTGGAATTATGAAAGCATTATATAAAGATGTACAGAGTGAACTTAGCCTGGGAAACATTACAACGAAACGTGTGCCTATGGAGATAGGTCTAAAACAGGGGTGTATCCTTTCGCCGATCCTGTTTGCATTGTACATCAAAGGTTTAGGAGATGAACTCCTGCGTAGCGAGGAGGGAGTAGCAGTTGGGGACTTGAAGATCCCTGGGCTATTTTTTGCAGACGATATGGTTCTAGTGTCAGAAAGCGAAGAGGGGCTAACGAAAATGCTGGGAATTGTTGGGAAATATGGGAGCAAATGGAGACTCGAACTTAATGAAAGCAAGAGCAAAGTTATACCTGTGGGCCGCAAAGTGGACCCCACTCGAAGGTGGAGAGTGGGTGAGTTCTGCATTCTGGAAGGGAGCAGCAAACTTCTCAGTGTGGGAGAGACGGGTGATTACGAGTATTTGGGGGTAAATATAAACATTACAGGAAGAGGCATCTACCGGAACCACACAAATAAATTGATTCTGAAGGGGAAGCGAATCCTTAACCAAATGAAACTTATAGGGAGAAACAGTTTCAATAAGGTTTTCGTGGGGGAAAACCATTTGGGAAATGGTGGGGCTGCCAAGTATAACATACGGTACGGAAGTGGTACCCCTAAACCAGACGGCCGTTAAGAGCTTGGAAATCCTGCAGAACGATGCAGGCCGATGGATAACGGGGTCGAGTAATGCCGCAGCGCTAGAAGCAATCAGGGGTGAGCTTGGGTGGATGAGGATCAAGGACAGGATAGACCTGTTGAAGCTCGGTTATCTTAATTATTTGGTAAATCTCCCCGACAGCCGATGGTGTAAAGTAATGTTCCTGAGAATTTTCAACTCAAATATCAAAACGGGGTGGATGGTCCAAGTGAGGGAGCTAGTAGAGAACTACTCATTGGAGATCTCGGACCCGGACGTTGGGGCAAACCAGGGTAAAAAAATCGTCAGAGAAAGGGTCATGGAGGATTGTAACCGTAATTGGCGAGAGGGGGTCAAATCAAAGAGGTCTTTGGGTGGCCTACGTGATAAAGAGAAGCCAGGTTTTGAAGAGTACCTTGATGTCACCTTTGGGGGTCACTGTTGTTCAAGCTGAGGTCGCGATACCTGGAGCTGAGGGGAAAAAGTGGGAAAGACGGTGAAAGGAAGTGCCAGATGTGTAACTTGGACATGGTGGAGACCCTGGAACACTTTCTTCTAGAATGCCCAAAGTATCAGCCTAAAAGAATGAGATTCACTAGGAGTATAATGGGGAAGTGGGATGGGAGAATGAAGGACATGTGGTTAGGGGGAGACTCAAAGGAGAGGGTTAATATGCTAATCGGAGAGATTGGGAAGAATGGGACAAGGGATATCATCAAGCAGTTCGTCTCCGAGTGTTGGGAGGAGAGGAGAAGCGTGGGAATAGGGAGGCAGTTGGGAGTACAGGGGTAACCATGGCCTTCTCGTCCGAGAACCGCGACAAATCAGCGGCTGGCCAAAGTGTTATTATATTATATTATTATACAGAAAAAAATGTTTGTAACAAGTGCAGTTTTGGAAATACTGAGGATGATGTGTAAAGTTACAATATTTTCAATCTTTCAAAAGTTGCAAAATTTTGCCAGAAATATATATAATGGCATAGTCATATTACAGAAAAATACTCAGTATACCCGTTGTGATTGGGAAATAGCTTATGCAGGCATTATTATTTCACGGTGCAATATCGGTGTGTATTTAAATCATGGTGAGCAAATTGAAGTGAAGTCCAGTTTGCTTATCCTCACCTACCGGCTACACTGAACGCTGCCGTTATAAACAGAGAAAAACATTTGCACATCAAAATTAAAATTTACAATAATCCCAAAACATTTCATCGACTTTCATCACTTTCCAAGAAAATAGCATTAAAACATCGCTTCTCCAGCTATAACTGGTGAAACAATTGAGAAAATTATAAACATTTGAAACAAAAGTGATGAATGAAGTCCGATGATTTGTCACGAAATTTCGTGACTTCAATTTCAATAAAAATTTGAGAAAAATCAATGGTATCCCCGAAATTTTTTCGTCGGCGACGCCAAATGTAGTGATTTTCCTACATGATAATGTCACTTACATTGAAGATTCAGGTCTCTGCGAAGCAGGTTAGTCGAAAGTATCGGATTACGAAGGGAACAGTTCGAATTCCACAGTATAAGGTGCGCCAAATAAACAAAGAGATTGAAGTCATTTCCCAAGGCGCATGAAGAACATTGGGGCTGCCTACTGGAGAACGTCTGGTACCACAATATGGCTGGATACGAGAATTCACCCACACTTCAAGGACGAGAGACCAGATTAAAATGTGATAAAAGTGTGTTGGGCCAAATCAGATTTTTGTTAGATGAAGCAGAGGTACGTACTGTAAGTACCTTAGGAAGCCTTTCGGACAGTGCAAAGTCTGGATTGGAAACACGACTGAAACAAGTTGTCGTCAACATTGGTAAACGGCTGGAAGAACTTCGGCAAAGGGTATTACAGACGGACATCATGTATATTAAAACGGTGAAAGGAATGGCAAGTGCCGACTGGAGGAAATCAAAACTCCTACATCTCATTAGTTCACTTCAAACTCGAAAATATGAAATTAACGATTGCATAAAGGATGGATTAAATATCGTTAATGAACTTGGATTCATAGGTTCAAATGCAAATGGTGTCGAACCATCCAGAAATTCCGGCTCGCTCTCGTCCACGCATGACGCCATTATTAACTTCTGAAAATGAAAAGTATTGCTACAATTAAGAAAACACTGATAATATGGGTTTAACTGTACCGTATAATCATTTCTACAAAAATTCTGAAACGAAGTTTCAAAATGTATGCGACTACACTTTTCGCCCAGTAAGTTGTTAAATAACCTATTTTTTCATTCGACAGACCTGATCCGATCACTTACTACATATATTGGCCCATTCACCGTTTGGACATTTATACGTACTGGTAAAAATTTGCTGAAACGATATCAGTTTGGCTTAATTCATGTCAGTGTATCAGCATTTCAAATAAATCCATACATTGACTGAATTGTTAGAACAGAACTAATAATTATATCCGGTTTCAATAGCACATATAAGCTATGATCTGCTATGAATAATGAAAAATTCCGTTTTGAGACCGGGTTAAATGCAAGCCAGAGAATAAGCAGAATGTCATCTGCAAAATGAGGTCCCCAGAGGGTGAATTTAGTGATGCTACCCTGCATAGCAGGGTAGCATCAGTAAATATACCCTCTGGGATTCTCATTCTGAATCAGGGTCTCAAAACTAAACTGAAAGAGGCACCCAGCAGATAAATTGGCCCACTGTATCGAATAGCATTATTAAATTCACCCTCTGGGGACCTCATTTTGCAAATGTCAGACTGCTTATTTTCAGGCCTGGTTAAATGTTACTCGTGAATTGGTTGATGATTATCATATATGTACCTAACTATTATCATCAGTACAAATCGGTGAAGACTTAGTTATTACCATTGCATTTTACAAAGTCATGTATATTGCAATTAAAATGTTTTTATGATGTAAAAACTATTTGGGATTATCGAAATACAGTTACTAGAGAATTCGTAAAAATTTGGTTTTTGCTGGACATTACCTTTCTGGGATAAATTTGGTTTTCGTTTTCGATCTCAAATCAACTCGAGTTCGGTATATTTACGACCATCTGAACCATCCAACATACTAAAAATGGTGCAAACTTAGAGGATAAATGTATTCTTCATAATAATATTAAGTTATTTAACCAGTATTTGTCATTTTTCATGTTTTTTATACTTACTTGTTCCTCTCGGCTGCTGCAAACTTTGTTGATTTGAACCGGGTTAATGATACCGAACCGGGTTAGCTGCATTTTACGAGGACCACGGACCGGGTTAGCTGGGTTGTCGAGAACCTAGTTTTACGGGGTTGTTTACAAATTGAGCATTTGAAGAAACATTATTTTTTTAAAAATGTCAACAAAACCATATCAGATGACCCATCATTGCAACGAGCTCGTTGCATTTCAAGTATGATTTTATAGTGGATGAAAACAATGAACATTGTAAGATACTGATGCCAAAATGAAGCACTGTCAATGACAGTCATTCAGGAGTTTGTAAATATACAGAACCGCACATACGTTTGAATGGGTTAAGAATTATCGCACGAGATTGCTTTAGACCAGTATATTACCAGAGCAGAAGGCTCGAGTGATATCCTGGAACAAAGCAATCAAGTGCGATAATTCTTAACCCATTCAAACATATGTGCGCTTCTGTATTTATCACACACCTCCCATGTAACAACCAGTCTACAAAAAAACTGAACTGAAATCACTTTTCAGCTGGATAATTGCTGCGTTTCCTTCGTTGTCAACGATACATCACTGTTAAGTGGTGAGGTACCAACCCTAATTTGCTTTTTAATTTTTACGGCATTCAATCGGTCGGAAGCGCGGTGGCTCAGTGGTAGACTGTCTGATCCCGACCCGTTGTGACCTTGGGCACGGCACTTTATCCGGATTGCCTACATGGGGCACGATGACGCCGTGTACTAAGGCACACTGCACGTCGATGGTGGACATGTCTTCAACCACTGTAACTCCGCTTGAGCGGAGCTTGAACAGAGTTAGAATGTTGAGGAGCTAACAGTTACTCGACGATGCTCGGGTACTCCGCTCCCCCCCCCCCCCCGTAAAACTGTCACGGCTACGATTAGCCATTGTGCATAAATATGTGACCTTAAACACCAATAAATAATAATAATAATAATTCAATCGGTCGAAACCAATTGACGCCGATCAGTGTCACGGTCACGATGATCGAACTTCAAATATTGACAAAACTGCAAGGAATAACACAACAAAAACTTTTAAATAGCTAATAAGTTTAGACACTCCATCATTATATGACCACTTGTGGAAAGTATTTGTCAGGGAACAAGCAGTCAGAATGTTATTTTTATCTTGTAGATTTTTTACTCGAATCTGATTGTTTAAATATCCTGGGTAAACAAATCTAAATGAGGAACTTGGAAAATGCAAGCGATCTTGACTCCGGTGTATTCGACCAATAATTTAGACGGGTTCCTTCTCCGTTTACGTCGGAAACGAAATCGAACGTGTTTTGTTTCACCACATGTGCGATACAACTTTATTTTTATCGTACAGACAGAAAAGTGGAAATCCCGTGTTTTACATTAATAGGTGTGTGAAAAAGACAAGTGATACGTTCGGACATAAGCGAAATATGAAGAGTTTGGTGATAACGTTCGTCGTTGTCTCCCCATTTTGCTTCACACCCTATTTATTGTTTTGTGGATAAAGGTTACGTTAGGGGGGCATTAAACAGCAAAGAGAAAAAATACGTGGAAAATCACCAAACAGCAGACTGGGCAAAATGGGTGTAATTTTAGTTCATTTGCATTCTATACAATAAATAATATATCCCGAGAGCTACAGTTTTGTTTTTAAGAATTTAAATATTTAAGAAATTTACTTAAAAAAATAGTTTCTCTAGGCACTCATTCTCATTGTGGTGGGACCCAACATTGACAGAACCAACATCGGGCGGTTCTGACTTTCTGTGTTGTACAGTACGTGGAGAGTGGATTGTAACAAAATCACACATGGAATGGAGTTATTGCCCAAAGTATCACATTGAAATTCTGTTCATATGGACCAAAAAAAACCCCCACAAGCAATGGTTCAGCCAATGGTCCTCCGGGTTTAACCCGAAGGTCCATTGGCTGGAACTTTGCTTGTGATTGTTATGCTTTGCAACAAATTTGCAATTATTGCTTGGATAGAATCTCCACTCCGCGGGTGATATAGTGATAAAACACTAATAACAATTTGATACATTTGTCAAACATGAAATAAAGTTTGAAAGTTTTGAAAATATGTTAATGATCCTGATGTAAACATCTTCCATGCTGGTGGGTTAACCCTTTGGACCCTGGTGGTATCTTCCATGTCATTCTAACGGAAGCAATTGGAAGAGTCCACATTTATTATTTGGTGTTAGACCAATTGATATTTTCAACGTGCAACCTTCGGGTTGCACGTTGAAAATATTAATTGATCTACACCACAAATTTACCTTGTAGCCATCCCACTTAATGATATAATGACGTAGCCCGTGACCCGGCCGGAAAAAAACGACCTCTGAGGTTGAAACAGGCCTGCAGCCACGGCAGTAGGGGGCGGTGGGTGGCCGGAGGCGGAAACGTTTTCGCCTCCCCCCCCCCTAGAAACTTTCAGACACTGTTTTTCAATTTTCACCATTTTGATCCATTTTATCTACCAGTGAAATAACTCAGAGTTGTCAATATACACCTGTACTTACATTGAATATAATCCCATGACTGAGTCTCTATTGTTATATGTGAGGTGTTTAATCAACACACAGATTATACACAGCTATGACAACACGAAACTTTATCTAATTAACATAAGAGATTATCTGTCTTTAAATTTCAAGTGATGAGTGGTTACTGGTAATTGAAAGTAGGAGAAATGCTCTCGCAAACAGAGGCTTTCCATGGGACAAAGATAGGAAATTGCTCCTTTTAATGCCAAATTTTAAAGTTTTTACACGCCGGGTGGAACCATGGTTGACCCGGGGCACATGTGCTTGGCAAAGAGTATCCAAATTAGTGGAATCAAGTCACTTTGAGGAGGTTGGGGGGGGGGGGGGAGGGGGGGGGATAAAATGATTCTGAATGGTTCTTCAAAAGTTAGTGGACAGATATAAAAAATTGCAAATATTGAATCTTGTTATTTGAGCAGAAAAAATAAAACTTTTGGGGGTATGTTGAAGCAGGAATTGATCCTTCAGAAGACAGGAAATTGCTCCTTTTAATGCCAAATTTTAAAATTTTTCCATGCCGGGTTGAACCATGATCGACTCGGCACAAATGTGCTTGGCACGGTGTATCCAAATTAGTGAAATCTAGTCACTATTGTGTGTGTGTGTGTATGTGTGTCGGGGGGGGGGGGGGGTAAATGATTCTGGATGGTCGTTCAAAAGCTACTGGACAGAAATATAAAAAAATCAAATAATGAATCTTGTTATTTGTGCACAAAAAATAAAACTTTTTGGGGTATGTTGATATAGGAACTGATCCTTCGGAAGACAGGAAATTGCACCTTTTAATGCAAAATTTTGGGGTATGTTGAAGTAGGAATTGATCCTTCAGAAGACAGGAAATTGCTCCTTTTAAGGCCAAATTAAAACATTTTACGACCCGGCGCACATGTGCCTGGCACGGTGTAACTTAGTCACTATGAGGGGGGGGGGGGGGAGGGCCCTGAAATCATTCAGGATGGTAACTCAAAAGTTAGTGGGCAGAAATAAAAAAATCAATGTGCTTGTGCTTGGCACGGTGTGTCCAATTAGTGGAATTTATTTAGTCACTATGAGGGGGGGGGGGGGGGGGGGGGGAGGGTGAAATGATTCAGGTTGGTCAATTCAAAAGTTAGTGGACAGAAATAAAAAAAAATAAAATAATGAATCTTGTTATTTGAGCAGAAAAAATAAAACTTTCTGGGGTATGTTGAAGTAGGAATTGATCATTCAGAAGACAGGAAATTGATCCTTTTAATGCCAAATTTTAACATTTTTTCATGCCGGGCCGAATCATGGTCGGCCCGGCGCACATGTGCTTGGCAAGATGTATCCAAATTAGTGAACTTTAGTCACTTGTGGGGCGGGGAGCGGGGGGGGGGATAAAATGATTCAGGATGGAAAAATGATGGGATTATATCCAGGTTGGGGAGGTGCCCCCCCCCCCCTACATGGCGCCCCCCTTCCCCTGATGTCCGACCCTGGTTGCAGGCCTGTCGAACATTAATAGTAATCGTCATAGTTGTGTTTGTACGAAAAAACCCTTTGATTGAAGTCCGACCTATATCTATCACAACTTCCTGTTTCTATTTCCATGTTTGTCTGCCACTCAAATAATTTCAAAATAAGAGAACAACAACGCTTTTACCAGTCCATCTTCACTAAAATTTGGGACATCGTAACGTTAACTTTCTTTACCACGCAATTATATTTAGTGTCAAATTGATTTATATCGATCTTATCGCTTAAGCCTTGTAATATGAAATCGGTACCACATGTCAACATTGTATCTACAGCATCAACATTCTCTCGTGGTTAGAACCGTCAGATTACCGAAATGAGACCTGTCTGCTTATGAAATTACAGATAGATAAAATCTCTAACCGAAATAATCGTGGTTTTGTTCTTTTGTTCACTTTCATTGACAATACATCAAATAAGCTATTGTTGTAAAATCAACCGGTTCTGATAACAATTCACATTCCCAGAAACATACCAGAAGAGGACAATAGTTTCAAAACAAATTACATGTATGCTAAGTAAAACACAGGATGAACAAGCACACACTCTAAACCAAGTCACATCAGTGGGTCGATACAATTGTTTTTAATGTTGGTCATCTAATATTGATGTTTGTTCCAGTCTTTGTTGCCATAGTTCACTTTATTTAATTAAACACCAGAAATGACCCACATGATACTGTAACAGGAGGAGAGATAAGTGCGGGAGCCGGGGTGCGAACCGTCGACCTCTAGCACACAAAGCGACCGATTTACTACGAGACTAAGAGAGCCGGACCAACCAGACTGGTTGGTAAATGGCCTTTATACCTCGACCGCTACTCTACTATTCCCTTCTTTTGAGATTCACCACATGTGAATCACACCCAAGTTCCTCCTCAGAGCGGTCGAAACACCCGCAGTGCCACCTACTGCTGAGGATCGAACGAGCCCCCAAATGTAACAGGAGGAGAAATAAGTGCAGGAGCCGGGGTTCGAACCGTCGACCTCTAGCACACAAAGCGACCGATTTGCCACGAGACTAAGAGATTCGGACCAACCAGGCTGGTTGGTAAATGACCTTTATACCTCGACCGCTACAATACCAAATGAATAAATTAGGATAGTTTTTCCTTAGTTGATCAATGAAATCATTTTTGTGAATTTGCCGAGAATATATTAAACCATCTTCAACAGACTTTTGTGGTATAATCACTCAAAAATCTTCACGTTGTGCATTCTTCAGTCATGAAGTCACTTGTGCCTCCATGTCCGTTGCTCCGAACTGTATGGAGTTTACCCCTGCTGCACTTTCTTCATAAAGCAAAACAAAACTACAACATTTGGGAATTGTAGATACCATGGATTGGAATTAGTGTTACTGCTCATTCTTCTCACGAGTGAGAAAAAGATTTCTCCGAGTCTGTCCTTGAAGGATAGCAAAATTAGTTATTTTAAAGTAGATTATTGTAAAAATTTTGATCTCTTACTTATGCCATAGCAGACTTTCAGGCAGTGCTTTCAACCACACGACAACAGTTGTATAGCACATTTAAGGTTTTACATATTCTATGTTTCTTCCAAGCATTTTGGTATATAATTTACAGGGGCTATTTCTTTCTGTCCATTTTTGGACTTCGGAGAAAATTTCCTTAAGTTTGACCGAAGTTAGGGAGGACGGCCCCTTAAAATGATAAAAAAAAAATCAAATCGTAGCTCGCGAATCTGTACTGGGACAAACTCTGCGATGTTGTTCAATTGAGTGGTAATGTGCGGAGAGATGGAATACAAAAATACCTAAAAAAAAAAAAAAAAAAGATTTTTTTTTGTATGGCGATGATGCATTTGGGCGATTTGTTAAGTAAAAATTAATCTAGTCTTTGAATTTGTCCGATGGAACGAGTGGCAGGTTCAACGTGCTTTAAAGAACAGCATACTGTAATATACTCAAATTTGTGAGAGACGAAAGAATCTCCCCCTCCCAATCGGGTCCAAACCCAAGCTCCACGCCGTCATGAACGGGATTATCTTGTGTATTTGATGGCGAAAATATAATCGCGCCGTGGGACGAGTGACATATTCTACATGAAATGAGAAGCAGGAAAATACTGGAGTTGTATTCAAACGTGCGCAAAGTGTGTCCGTATGCCAGTCGTCGGACACAATCGGCTCGCATTTTACGGACGCGATCGGCTTGCGGACACTTTTTGATTGGATTTTACGGACTTGTTCTGTCGAAAAACACGTGCCCGAGAGTGAGGTATTCAAGTTTATTTTTTCCCCAAAGAAATTCTCAAAGCGAACATGGTATGATCTGGAAACAGTATCATCCGACATGGAATGAAGTTTGGACGATTAATTACTCCCATACAATGGTTTCCACATGGAACACCAATATTGCTTATGTCACATAGAACATGTATAAAACAGAAATATGAAAATACTGTTGGTGGTATTCCACTGTGAGGAATACAGCTATATACATACACACATTTTCCTGCCTCTGTTTCCATGTAAACATACCGTGTTTGAACGTCTCTGAAATCATATTTCCATACGTAGGCACATTGGTCATCCAGTTGAGGAAGCATGTGGATTCAATATGAACGTGATGGAGGGGAGGTGTTCAACTGTTCTCCTAAAGTTTTGGTCCTCCCCTTTTTTTACTCCGAAGACGACACTGGTGGGTCCAAAAGCTAGGTAGACAATGCACGATCCTCTCATGCTCTCAATAAAGAATAAAAATTTCGAGTCTAACAATATTTATTAGTATTAGACCCCCCCCCCCCCACACACACACACCCGATGCTTTAAACTTATACTTAGAAGCACCATCTCCATCTTGAAGTGGCCAAAAATTCTAACATCCTTGAAATTCCAAACTACAGCTACAATAAGAGAAATGACACCTTAGCGATTGTATAGTTGCTTGGTAGGACTATTTAGACACCCTGCTCTGAAAACGGTCACATTTTCAGGATAATACAAGATCAGTGGTTGACATGACCTACCGCCGGTAGTAGCTTTTGACGTTGTGAAACAGTTGTTTTATATATTGCAACTACTAAGAAAAAAAGCTTAAACACACAGACAATATTGTTGCCTTAACCCGCAGGTGCCAATGACCTCCCAAGTAACTTACCAAACATCAACATTTATAAGACTTGCGGTATTGTAGATGCTTCGATTAAAGTGTCATCTGCCTGAACACTTGACTAGAAGCAATTCTCGAGTTAAACATCTTTCTACACGAATCTGTCCCACCAAAATCAAAGAAACTGCTGTACCCGACTTTGGACATCCAAGTGCTAAAATGATTTTGTAACTTAAATTCAGAACAAGTGAAGAGAGAATTACTTCAGAATTGGAAGAATCATTCCAAAACGCGAGAAAAGTTTCATTAAATGTTTTAAACACATTCTCTATAGTTTTGCTATTACCGAAGTTCTTTATACACAATAAAATCAGCTGGCTTAAAAATCAACCCAAATCAACCCAAATGGATTCATATTCAGTCAACTCAGTTGATTTGGTTGATTATTAATCCAACTGATTTTAGAGTGTACTTTCATTACTAAACTAACAAAAAGGCTAAACTAATGCATCACGGTCCTCTTATCGTGATAAAGGCGTTAATCTTCACAGAAACTGTTACCTGAGTATGCCTAAATCACCCTACCCTCGTGCAAATTTATATCCTAATAATTCTCTAAAGTCACCATTGTCTATAACGCCCGAATTATGGGTTCGCTCGAAGCTATTGGTTTCCTGCTCTTTGGAAGTTCTTGAACATCCGCATAACAGAGGATGTAAAGAAACAATCACTGGAATCAGTGGAAACACGAGGAAACCACAAGCACGGTTTGGGATGATGGACCACAGGTTGATGGCTTCAGAATGAATAAGCAAGCTGTATCCCTCATGAATATTTCTTATAGGGAATTTTGTGAATTAAATATTACCTATGTCCGGCACAGTTGAAAATCCTGTGTTAATCGTTGTTTCCATACTTACTAATAACACAACGGCAGCAGTCAGCAAGACTATACCTAAAATAGAAACAATGCAAGTATTGAAGCAATAAATGAAAGTGTTGTGAAAGAGTATTTATTGAAAGCAGAGGTATGTGTGATATGTTCGTAGAGGCACTGGCGTGTCCAAACCTTATTCAAAGCCGGAGATACGATGTTGGCTACAACGGTGAACCGATGCCAGATGGGTCTGTGTAGGTTCTCTGTGGTTATTCCGAGAATTTATGCCTTTATTCAATGCAAGGTTGGAAGGTGCTCTCTGCCCCTTCTCAACGCAGTATCATTATAATAACACGCACGTCAGTAGTAGGTGACGATGACGTTAGTGGGTTAACTGATGATGCTGATGCTGATGCTGACAGAAACCTTTTGCGAGACAAACAGCGTTTTTCTTATTTTTCAATTTCGTCCGAAACAGGGAACACAAAGAAATAAGGTCGATCACTGAGACTTGGAGGATTTATCTGGAGAACACTGATGTGGCTGCTATAAATGTGAAAAACTATAACCGGTGACCTTGGCATATTTAACTGGAAATTCAAACTTGAACAGCATACCTTAGGCCCAACTTATGAGCCAAATATTACCAACATGGCTTCAAGGGCTCCTGTGTTTTTTTTGCGGGCACACATCATACAAATATGTGCGGACATACTTTATAAAACCAAACATGCACAGACACTCAACGCCAATCACTATACAGTCGTCACACGCTTAATGTTAGCGCGTTTGATACCCAACACGAACAGGAAGCGATACTTGCAAACAAGTTTCGAGAACAACTAATTTTTGTCTAAACAACGGTGGCGCGGTGGCTCAGTAGGTAGAGGTTCGGGCTGCAAGCCAAGAAGTTATCGGTTCGAATCCCACCCGCGGCAACCGCGATGTGTCCTTGGGCAAGACACTTCATCCCCATTGCCCACGTGGGGACGCGGTGGCGTTGTATACTAAGGCGTACTCCACGTCGATGGTGTACTTGATTTCAACCAATGCTAACCCTGCTTGTGTGGAGTTAGTATGTTGGGGAGCTGACAGTTGCTTGCCGTTGCCCGATGGTTTTCTCCGGGTACTCCGACTTCCTCTACCCGTAAAATTGTCGTGGTCATGATTAGCCATTGTGCAGAAATTTGTGACCTTAAACACCAATGAATAAATAAATAAATTGTCTAAAAAGCTAACTCATTCGAAAGAACTTGCTGAAAACGTTCCAGTGAGTGGTCGTAGATTATGCTTTTGAAGCAATAGATGAAAAGAATATAAAATGTGAAAGTAGAATTCTGTGAAAAGTCTTGTCCGGTTAAACAACTGCGTTACGTAAAGGATTAACACATTGAAGATGTAGCTTTGCGAACAGTTCTATAATTGACATACACGTTAATAATATATTTAGTGACCCATGTGACATTAACGCAGGGACATAGCTGGATGGTCTTAGTTCAAGGAGGAGTGACCCATTTGAATTTTCAATTGTAACCCCCTCCTTATCAGCTGCCGAACATCCAGCGTTTGAAAAAAAACACTCCACCCCCTGGAATGAGAACTTTCCGACTGCTACCTGTAAAATGCCAAGTGCTGAAGAAATTCGAATGCACCCTTTTCTCTTTGTATGCAGTGGCGGACTGGCCATATGATCCACCGGGAAACTTCCCGATGGGCCTCTCTGTTGGGGGTCCCCTGGGGCCCCAAAATTGATGAAGTCCAACACTTCGTGTTGGTGCATGACATTTTCTGACAATTGCCCACAGGCGAAATGGATCGGATCCCATAGACCCGCGGTATACCGTAATTCTCTCTATGTGGACTGTCATTGGCAGTCCACACAGAGACATTTCGATATACCAGCAGTCTAGTCTGTATTTGAAGAATCAGAATTTTCTCCCATTGGGTCGAATTATGGTCAGCTCGATGGTGCATTCATTTTTCTGAATAAGCGACAAAGATGATATAAATATGCCATCAAAATGTCCTCTTTGTGGACAGCAACTGATCGCTCAGATTCAAGTTAGCAGCGCTCTTTTAGTTCGAAAAATGAAAATTTTCTCAGGGTCCGCGGCCCGCTTGTTGCATTTCCCGATAACTTTTTTTGGCCCAGCCCACCCGTTTGTTTGAAATATATGACCTTTGGGTCTCGAGTTGGATATCATCTCTTGAGTGCAACCAGGCATCATCTTTAGTGCTTTAGCAATGCACTTACGGGGTGAAATATTGACTATAGTTAGAAAATCCCATGAAATGGGATTGAAAAATCACCAACAGTCTGTAAGAAGCGGCAACGGCTACAAATAACATGCCACGAAATCTACTACCATATCGCATGAAATTTCCAACTGTTCCTCGCACTTTCGCACTTTTCTTTTATGTCTTTATCTTTACCATTTACAGGGACGTCGCTAGAGAGTCTTGGTTCGGGGATTGATTGACAATATTTTATTTCCAAACAAACAATATAAAAAGTACAAAAAACAGAGATTGCACAGTAATAACATCAGCTGTGAATTGGAAAATGGATCCAGCAGTAAGCTGGTTCGGGGATGTGCCCTCTCTGAATTTACAAACTGTACTCCCCTCCCCCGGCAAAATCATTTGCACCTCCATCCAAAGAGAGAATTTTCAACCTGTTACCTGTAAATTTCCAACCGCTGAAGAAGTTCGAATGCGATATTTCACCATGTGTTCGAAATATATGACGTTTTGGTGTTAGAATTTAAAATCGTCCCTTAAGTGCAACAAGGCGACATCTGCAATACTTCGGCATTGCAGATGACGCCTTGTTACACTCTTGAAAAATCACTTACCGTCTGTAACAACCGGTAACAGCTACAAATAAAATGCCATGAAATCTACCATATGGCATGAAATTTCCAGTTGTTGATGGTTTGAGGCTTAACATTTCTACGTATTGGAATTTTTGGTCGCAATTGGGGTGGGGATTGAGCCAACCCTCTCCCCCGCCAGTCGTCACATCCGACATTGGCCTTTGATCTATTGACCGGTGAATGCAAACTGGTCAGAACATTATGGGACCTACTCGTATACCGAATGTGTGTTAATGTGGAGGTATCATGCGAAACTACATCATCCAAACAAGCAAGCAAACCGTTAACGAATGACACCGAACGCTAGTCAGTCACCTAGTTCTTATTGGTTTGGATAATTTATGGGGTGTGTTTTGCATCCATTTAAAAAAGTGAAGGTGCATCTTTGAGAAAATTTCCATAATTGCCATGAATGTGGAAACTCTGCATACTGACCGCGTAACATTTGCCGTTCATACGTTACCCTGTAAATGCAAAATGTCTGCCAAGCATCAACAGCTTTGCTTTGGTGATAGCTGATTATCCCATCAACCGCTGAAATCACATTCGTCACAGTTTGTATTCCCAGATCAAAAGTTAAAGTTACAATTTCCTAAGGACCGCTAAGTGGTTCTTTTAGCGCTGTTTCTTTTACAAAACGATCTCCATTAACAGAATGTCCTTTGTTGTGTACCTTTTGTATACATGAGGCCGTCATCTTGATTTCTATGGTAGCACGTGGTTGCTATGTAACCCAGAACCCCACAATAGGACAGGGGTATATTCGGAGGGTGTATTCGATTGAATAGGAGTAGTCTCCTGGTTGGAGAGCGCGGTGGCCTTGTGGTAACCGGTTCTCGTCAGATCACCGAAGTTGAGCAACGTCGAGCCCGGTTAGTCCTCGGATAGGTGACCGTCCTATCGATCGATTCGGACTCCCGCGCTGTGTCCTTGGGCAAGGTACTTGACCTCCATTGTCCACATGGGGGCACGATGACGCTGTGTACTAAGGCGTACTGTACGTCGGTGGTGTGCATGTCTTCAACCAATCTAACCCTGCCTGTGCTGCAGTACGGAGTTACAATGTTGGGTCTCTCCGGGGACTCCGGCTTGCTCCACCCGTAAAACTGTCACGGTCATGATTAGCCTTTGTGCATAAGTATGTGACCTTAAACACCAATGAATAAATAATAAATAGTCTCCTGTTTCGTATAATTACCTCAAACAACCCGGCAATCCCTACAAATCACCTAAAACGGAAGACATCCATGAGATTAGTTTCGAGATTGTATTCGATTCGAAATCATTTGACTGGTTCGATTGGACCCGAGAGGGTACTAATAACAAGTCTTGTTATCAATATTGGTTAGGGCAGCTTCATCATAGAACAACACTGGATTAGGCTTTACATTTCAATCAAAAGCAAGAGCCCTCTTTTCGTTATACACCCCATGTGGTGATTTGTAACGACTTAAGGGTCCTTATTTGGATTACTACCTCCATATAGCATGCACTTTGCCTTTAACCCTTTGAACCCAGGCGGCCGCTTTTCCGGTCAGGAACATGATACGTCATAACGTCATTATATAGGATGGCTGTTCAATAAATATTGTGGGGTAGACAAATTAGTATTTTCAACGTGCAGCCCGAGGCTGCACGTTGGAAATACTGATTGGTCTACCCCAAATAATGAATATGGACTCTTCTAATTGCTTCCATTGAACAGGCATGGAAGACACCACTAGAGTTCAAAGGGTTAAATCGACAACCTAGTGTGAAGGACTAAAACAAGTACGTCTCACGTTCAAATCTTTAAGTAGCACCAGACGACACTTCAAACAAAAATCTTAAATAGCTAAAAAATATTTAATTTTTTTGCTTAAAAACATAGCTTATGACCCACAATTGGCACGAGCTCGCTCCGATTAGGGACTATAAGCTATGGTTTGATTGAAATATTGAAAATATAATAGTATTATAAGATATAATAATATGTAATAAATATGATAATATATCTCCTCAAAATGACATGTTATTCACATTTTTGTCCATAGCATTTATCAAGTTCTAAAACTTCCAGTCAAATTCTTAATCGTAAGCCATCATGGCCCAGAACCCATCTAGTCCTTAAAAGTCCTTAGCCTATATTTAGGTTCAACCAGATGGGGTCAATATTTCGGTTGGCCTGGGAAGCAAATTTGTTCCCTTCTCCGACCAACTGAAGTATTCCTTGAATCAACATTCATTTTCCTTGAATCAGCAGAAGAAATAATTCTCAATCGAGACTTGATTTGACCGAATCTTTGAGTGGACATTTCAAACGATATACAGTACAAGGTGAGTGTATTGTCACTAAATCACCCATAGTGTGGAGATTCCACCCAAGCAATAATGGCAAATTTATTGCAAAGCATAAGAAGCACAAGTAAAGTTCCAGTCAATGGACCTCCGGGTTCAACCCGGAGGTCCATTGGCTGAAACATTGCTTGTGCTTTATTGTCAATATCTACAGAATTTTAAAGTGATACTTTGAGTGATAACACCACTCCACGAGTGGTTTAGGTACATTACACTCTCCACTGTATTATGAATGAAGACTCGACACATGTGTAGTTTCATGATTACGCCATATAGTTCCACCAATTGTGTCAAAAGTTTGATAACTTCAAAATGAATTAAATACTTCCTGATGGGAATATCTATAACCGGGGCACAAAAATATATGTATATTTTGTGAGCAATGGGACATCATATTTCATCACCAGTAGCCTGGCCGCAAACTCCACGAAAAATGGGTTAAAATACTAATGAACAGCGTTGGATTCCCTACAGAATTTAACCCCAAGCACACTGGTGATGCAACAAAATTTTCTCCAGTCACTCTGTTTTCTCTAGATTAGTTATGAATTTAACCAATTATCTCTTGTTTGATAGGGCTCACTGAGCTCTGTCAAACAAGGTATATTTGGTTTAATATCAAACGGCATTACGCAAATATATCCTGCTGGAAACTTTTTTCATTTTGACATCTGAGTGAAGAGGGTTAAGTGGTTGCACAAGAGCTAGACCATATTTATTTTTTGGTGTTTAAGGTTACATATTCCTGCACAATGGCTAATCATGACCACGACAGTTTTACGGGTGGAGGAAGCCGGAGAACCCGGCGAGAACCACCGAGCAACGGCGAGCAACTGTCAGCTCCCCAACATACAAACTCCACACAAGCAGGGTTAGCATTGGTCGAAGACAGGTGCACCATCGATGTGCAGTACGTCTTAGTACACAGCGCCACCGTGCCCCCACGTGGGCAATGGGGGTGAAGTGTCTAGCCCATGGACACATCGCGGTTGCCGCAGGTGGGGTTCGAACCAAGGACCTCTCGGCTCGCAGCTTGCACCCCTACCTACAGGGCCACCGCGCCTCCAGCTAGATCATCTACCTGCCGTTCAAACACTAGACTGTTGTGTGTTTTCCGATTGTGATGGCTTATATCGAGAACAAAGCAGCAAGAGAGTAATAAAAAAACAACAACAACAACAGGAGTAACATTTTCTTTTCAAAAAAGACTGGTAGTAAAATTTTAAACTTACAAAGAGTGACTCTTTCTTTAGCATCCGGATGTATTAGGAAGTGGAATGGTACCAAAAGAGCAATGAAAACTGCCGGCACTAGAAAACCATAATACAATGCTGATGACGAAACCCTCGATATTTGTAGGCGGAACGTGACATCTTGATAGGATTCTGGACAACAATCGTAAAGCTTAGAGTTCAACTTGGAAGAAACTCCTTCCAAAACCCAAGTAGGGTTTTCCGTGAGAAGTGAAGTATCGTAGCCTCTTCCGTCCTTCAGTTGGATGTTGACCGCCTTTGTACTGTATACCCAGGAACCAAACTTGAGGGTACACTCGTGCACGTCATTTGGATAATCTTCGAGGTTCATCGGGCAGCTCGCCACTATGTGAATTGGTGGAACCCAAATCACAGAACCAGTTTTTACAATAACCACCATCTGTGATTCGGTAATAACTGTTTTACTCGAATGACTGCAAATAAATTTTTGTGAAGATTATGTGTACAAAAACTTTAAAAAAGAGAAAATTCAACCTATCTTATCGTTTAATTAAGTTTAATGTCAACGTGAATCGAATTTACCCTTTCCAATTTCTACATGGCAGGAATGAGAATTCAGTTAACCTTTTGAACTCGTAAGGCAGATTTTTAGGTCCAAGGCATAATTTCGTCCCATTTTTGTCTTATTAAAAGAAGTCTAAACATACAGGGCATAATGATAAAATATAACTGCAGTCTGCTGAACACTGCAGTTATTATTTTATCCTCCTTGTATTTTGATATTGGACTGACCCATCTCACTGTAAGTTTACACAAAGGCGATACCATTCCAGGAAACGAGGATCAAAAGGGTTAACCCAATACCTAACGTAACGGTCATAATGGACGAGCGCTATACACAAAATCGCCATTCATTTCTAAATTTGTTTTTCAATTTTGTCTAAAAACATAGATTTTGAACCCTTATTGGAATGAGCTTGTTGAGTTCGTTCAAGTAAAGGGGTCATAAACAATGTTTTTTATGCGAAAGTGAAATTTTTTATTTATTCTAGAATTTATTTCAGTTGCCGTGTGCTATTCGTTTGATGTGGAAGGTTAAAACCCCTTTCACCACTTTTGACTGTGCAACTTTTTAACCTTCTAAAGTTCAAAGAACTGGAAAGTATGTGAATATGTCACACACAAAACATGACGTTGCCTGTTTGCCAAACCCTTTTCTCTTTACAGAAATAAAATATTTATTAACCCTTTACCCAACGAATCGGTCGCATCCGCCCGCGTAATATGCAAATTCAGCAGTTGAAAAAATATTATTTTTCAAAAAATTTCAACTAAACCATATCATATGACCCCTCGTTGGAACGAGCTCGTCGATCTCGTTCTAACGAGGGGTCACATGATATGGTTTTATTGAATTTTTTGGAAACATTTGGAAAAATGATTTTTAAAATAATAAATTTTGATATCGTCTGCGTTGGGTAAAGGGTTAAAGAATCAAAACATGATGTAATGTTTGGAGTTTGAATTCCCACGTGGCAGTACAGTTTGTGTGGGTGTCAGTCTTTTTAGGTTTTCCAGAAACCGTGAACGCGATGTCAAGTTAGTTTAAACAGTATTTATTCCCTGATAATTTCAATTACAATTTACAAAATATATTCATAATAAAAGCGTGGAACGAATCCGACAACAAGCTTGAACTTATATAAGTCGTTTCTGTTTCTTTTTTCGTGGTCGTCCTACCTCCTGTAGCAACCTTACATGACCAACTTGTATACAAGAATGGGTTTAACATATAATTGCTGTTGGAAATCAGAAATTCGAATATGAAAAAAATGAAAATTTTAAATGCAATCAAAGTTGTTGAAGGAAGATGGGCTTCCTCCTGATCGCAATTGTCTTTATTTTTGAGTTGACACCGCTCCAGATGCTAAGAAGAAAGAAATCACGTTAAGTTTGTAAGGCAAGTCTGCGAATGAAAGTTATTCCGAATCTGTAGTATACTATTCAAAAAAAGTAGGGGATATCCAAACTGGTGTTGATATTTTCGGAAAATGGTATTGGATAACCTTCGCGTGATTGGACATATCAATATGTTACCAAATTTAGTGTGGATCATGAATGTCACCGGCCCACGAAAACTTCGTGCCGGTTTTTCGCACGAGCGCCGCGTTAATGTCTGTGGGGTACGTTTTGAAATTTTCATTTGTACTGGACGGGCTTTTTCGGAGGTCTCATCGTTCTTTTCTTGGTATAAACTAGTTCATCAATAGTTTCTAGTCGAAACGTAACTCTTGAGGTATGCGAAGACTGACACGTGACGACCATTTACGTGCCGTTGGCATGTTGGAAGCTGTCAACAGACAGACTGCAGTGGCTCAATTTCTCAACGCTACTCAATCGGTGATTAGCAGGTTGTGGTCACGCTACTGCCAGACAGGCAATGTTGATGATGGACGTAGGCCAGATCGTCCAAGAGCGACAACTGCTAACCAGGATCGTTTCATCAGAACTACAGCATTACGTAACCGCCATCAAAGTGCCCCAGAAATTGGACAGCAGCTGCACCGAGCAACAGATGTACGAATCAGTTGCCAGACTTTCCGAAAGCGCCTACACAGCTGGAATTTGTACGCTCGACAACCTCGGATAATTCCACGTTTGACTGAACGTCACATCGCAGCAAGGCGTAATTGGTGTGGAGCACGACAGCGCTGGGACAATCGTCGGTGTAGCCACGTCATGTTTTCCTATGAATCGAGGTTCACTATCGACTTCCACGACAGTCAAAACAGAGTGTGGCGGCGGCGGAACGAACGATATCATGACGTAACCGTTAGGCAGCACGATCGTTTTGGTGGTGGATCGGTTTTGGTTTGGGGAGGCATAACCATGACAAGCAGAACAGCATTACATGTCATCCACGGGCGTGTCACAGGGCAGTACTACCGTGACATGTTAGCAGCTCATGTGGTGCCATTTGCGCGACATCACGGCCACGCGATTCATTTTTCAAGATGACAATGCAAGAGCACACAGGGCCCGTGTCGCTACAGAGTTCTTCCAGGAGCAGAGCATCTCCACACTGCCTTGACCAGAACTAAGTCCAGACCTTTCACCAATCGATCACGTCTGGGATATGCTTGGTAGGCTTCTACGACAACTACAACAACCCCCTACAAATGTCCAGGAACTCGCTGCTGCACGTCAGGAAGAGTGGAATAACATCAGACAAGCTGATATTGGACGTTTGATGAGGAGTATGCCACGTCGGATCCGCGCTTGCCTCGCGAACCGAGGAGGATTTACAAGGTATTGAGGTCTTGGAATGAATGTGGTAAATTCTCTGACTGACCGTCTGCTACAGCTCAGTGCATGGAATGTGTGTTTGTCAGACACCCAACCAACTATCGCTGAAATCATTCACCAGATGTCACAGTGCAATGCCTCAACTGTCTTTTTGATGAAAATATAAACATATTTCTTCAAATATCTCACTTTTATCAAATATCTCCTACTTTTTTGAATAGTATAATAGACAGAACGGCATTCGTGTTGTAGGCGTGCAATAAATAGAGAACAGCATATGCGTTGGAACTGTCATTTTTTATCTGACGAGATAATATTATCCCTCCGCCCAAATCGATCGAGGGCGCTAGAAATGACAGTTCGAACGCGTATGCTGTTCTCTATTTATTGCACGCCCACAGTTTACTAAAAAAATATTAATCGATTTTGGCGGAGGGATAATACTGAACCCGAAGCCTCCGGCTGCTTGTTCAATATTATTCCCTCCACCGAAATCGACCGAGTGCGGTAAAAAATGCCTGTTCGAACGCGTATGCTGTTCTGTATTTATTGCACGCCTACAGTTTCCTAAAAAATATTAGAAACAAAAATTATTGCCAAAAAATAACCCAAACGTAAAAAAAGAAATAGTTAAATAGTCCGCGCACGTGATCCGTATTGTTCAAGGACAATACAAAAAAATTGTTCGCTTCAGGTCTTGCAGAAAAAGCGTGTATTTTATGAAAATAAAGGCATAGGCATGCAATAAAGTGGTACCTCTGACGATCTGGCTGAGAGAGAAGTCGGTCTGAAAAGCTTTTTATTTACGGTGTTGGATTGGTTCTCATTCAGGTTACCATAAATTATTACTCTATGAGTTGGGTTAGAGTCTAGAGCGTCCCTATGTTTTTAGAAATATCATTCCAATTATTTATGTTTGGAGTTTGGTAAAAAAAAAAATCCAACGAACTGTTTCGTATTTTAAACATTTCGAGCCATTTGCTCTCAGGAGTGGGGTTCTCCAGTCTCCCGTGCGCCTATAAGACCAAGCCAGAGTGAAGCAACAGGAAGAAGTTCCATTGGAGACTAACAAGAAGACTGATCAGATTGTTATCTCATGATGCAGGAAGCAGAGAGAAAAAGAACTACAGAGACATTCGGCGAAGAAGATGACTTCGGCAATTGTGAACGGAATAAAAATGAATCGAATTGTATATACCCTCATGTTGTCTTTTTATCAGTTACACACCAGAAGTACCCGGATGAAGAAGTCCAGCAAGTATTCTACAATAGTCCCCCGATCGCCACAGTCTTCAGTCCACAAATCCAGAGAAAGTGGTAGAGTCGTATGTAGAATTACTCGATCGAGCAATTACTATATAGCTCATTGGCTCGATTAGATTTGAGTCGCAAGAGCATTTGCAATTACTCTCATTGCGCTTTTGCTCATTCCATGAAATCACAGCCCCGTTTCTCGGCACCCCACTTATAGAATCCCTTTTAGAACCCCCTTTTTCTGAAATGAATCGAAGAGTCGCAAGAGCATTTGCTCATTGAGCAATTATGAGCAATTGCTCTGTAGCTTATTTGCTCAATGAGACTAGAGTCACAAGAACATTTGCTCATCGAGCCAATACTCTCATGGGTCTTTGACTGATTCGATGAAATCATCAACCCCGTGTCGCTGCACCTCACTTAAGAATCCTTTTTAGAATCCCTTTTTTCCGAAATGGGTAGAAATTTACAAATGAAAGTAATAATAGTTACCCGATTATCTTCTAGTTGAGTTTGTCAAGTCTTATGAAGAGGGCAAGACAGGTCACAAGTACTTCTTTCTTTGTTTATTTGGGTTTATCATTACTTTCAACAACCAGGATAACATCGTGTCGGAAGTGTTACTGCTACGGATAGAGAAAGCCGGAGTACCCAGAGAGAACTACTGAGCAGCGGCGAGCAACTGTCAGACTTTCAAACTTACTACCCGTCAAAGGGAGAATTAGCAGGGATCGAGGGTAAGGGCACAATGGTCGTGTAGTACGCCTCGTACATAGTTCCACCGTGCCCATGTGGGCAATCGAAATTTACCCAACGTAACAGCCAAAACTGGCCAGCGCTCTTCACAAAATACACCATTCAATTTTCATTATTTTTTCATTTTTGTCTCAAAAACATAGCTTATAATTCCTCACTGGAATGAGCTCATTCCAATGAGGGGTCATAAGCTATGTTTTTGACGCAAAAATTAAAAAAAAATTATTCAAGAATTTTATTTGCAAGTCTCGTCTGTCTTTCGTGTTAGGTAAAGGATTTAGTGTTTAGCCCAAGGATACGGTGCAGATGGCGCGGATCAGAATCGAACCGCCGATGTTTCAATTTAAAATCCAATGCTCTAACAATAAGTCATTGTGGCTCCTTCGCAGTTACTGTAAACATGCGCAAAATGTTGGCCAGTATTTTGGCTTTAGCGTTGAAGTTGTTAATGGTGATGTACTGCTGGATGTAAAGCTGTGGTCCCAAGCCAAGCAAACTCCTTTTTGAAGACGGCGCAGGACTGTTAGATGTACTTCAGGGGCAACTTTCTGGAAAACGGATGCATCATGTTTATGTGCAATGACAATGTGTTGAATAGAATATCAAGTCTGAAGATTCTTTTGCTTTGATGAAATTGGCTGATCTAAAATGTGAAAAGTTTATTTGTTTGCTGTTCATGACTACTCGTTCGCCACATGGAGGCGTTAAGAAGTGATTTTAAAGCAGGCTGTCAATACTGAATGTCGATTATGTGGAGTGTTCAGCAAAAGTGCCCAACATTTTGCCTGAGGATGTCCTGGCTTTTCACAGACCCTATATTTGAAGTGGAGCGACAATAAGGCACAGTGTTATTATTATCGTCTTCGTCATGCAATGGTTTAGACCCAGAGACCCTCTAACGGTATGAATCTGAGCACGTGCTAAACGTCAGGGAAAATTCGGATTTTAAACTGTTGTAAAATACGCTCTTCAACAGCCTTAGCAGTGGATGGGGGTCCTGGGCTGATGACGAGACTTCATGTGGTAGCTGAGGCGGTCACACGAAAAGGTTTTGTTGAAACTTTTTGAAAGATCAGAAAAAATAATATTTAATGTGGTAAATATTGATATCGTCTGTGGTGGGTAAAGGGTTAAAATGCTTTAGATTCCGTTAGACTCCTCGGGAAAGTTTTTACTACTGCAGTTCAGTTACAGATTACTGCATGTGGTACATCTGTACTTTTGTACAGTAATACGGATTTTCACGCGTTTAAATACTTTGGCGTGAGAAAGAACTGGTTTGTTTATTTTTCTGATATTATGCTTCGTATTAAATGCAATTCTGACCAAGTGACAACATTAATTGCCAAACAACTTCCCGTGTCACATCCAATGTGAACTTACCAAGAGAGGGAACACGTACAGTTGATTAGTCATATACGCTCAGAAATGTTACATCTAATAGACATATCATAAAAGCAAGCGGGTACTGGATTTTTCAGAAAAAAAATTACTGGTATAAGCAAGTTTCGAGAGATTTTACCCAAGCAGCGTGTCCGCGCTGTGACTTTCTTTTGCATACGTTTTTCAGAACTGTTTTCAGTTTTAACAAATGCGTTGGGTGAGGGCGGTGGGTGTGGAGATGGTGCCAAGGGAGCCTGTACACCCGGACAGGGAGCTAGAGTATTTCCCGACAAGCCCACAGTACAGGATCAGTTTCCCCAACAGGTGCGGTGGACGAGGTGGTGCTCGTGTCTACTGTTGGCTTGATAAGCCTTCGTAACACACACACACACACAAAAAAACATTTCAGAAGGTATACAAAATTATTGTTGAAAGGCAAACGAAAAATCGTTTTGAAGGCATTTTTATACCCCAAAATGCACGCCAAGATGGCGTTTTTACATGCGTCATGTACGCTTTAGATAACATCATTGTGAATCTTGAAACAAGCCTTGAAATAGTTGTGACTGTTCCTGCATACCGGAATTGATTTCAGATTTCCCTCCCCTAAGAAAGGCTGCATCCGACTTTTGTAGCAGGCTGCATAGTTTGGCGACCTTTCTTTCCCCCACTCGACCGATTTTGGAACCCCACATTCTAATTCGAGCATTCGACATTGTTGTTATCGATGTCTGTCCCCCGTAACATGCAATCATAAATGTTGTTGCTTGACCCAAAACGTCGACCCACCTATCGATCCTAATGACACAACTCCTGTTTTCATCACCCGAATCGTGTCTATGACGAAACATTCGTCAACGGTTTCACAACTAGGGATTACGTGCGACTATACTCGGATTGTTTTCGACGGTTACACGGATATCAACAACAATCCTGGCCTTTATGTGAACATACATAGGCACTAACAGGTTCTTTTCGGGGTCGTGATGCAACAGTAACGCTTACAGGTTTATGCTGGCGGCCAGAATAATAACATGTTTCCTTTACTCAGTACCAATAAATATTGTCCCGTTAACGATATTGCTCTCAGCATCTTCATGGGTTGTTGTCTGGAAGAACATCATTTCTATTGGGACTCTCTTATGCCCATTTATGACTAGCTCATGTGCATTTTCGAAAGCAAAACTCTTGTATAACCCTTTACCTAACATGAAAAGCAGACGGCACTTGCAAAAAGAATTCTTGAATAACAATTTTTTTTAATTTTTGTCTCAAAAACATAGGTTGTGACCCCTCGTTGGAACGAGCTCGTTCCACCTAGGGTCACAAACTATGTTTTTGAGACAAAAAATAAAAAAAATACTGAAAATGAATTGGCGATTTTTGAGAATAGCGCTGGCCAGTTTTGGCCGTTATGTTGGGTAAAGTGATAACCTGAATTGGGGAAAAATGAGACCTTTCACCTGTCTCTGTTAGCAGAGACAGTGAGTGTCAGCTTCCGCGGTGGTAGTCATGGCAATTATGATGTCACATTCAACCTGATTTAACGACAACCGCTTATGACGCCCCTGTTCGCCAATAGGCAACATTTGGATCATGAAATCAGTACATCTATTAAACACGAGGTAAACATCACCCAACAACAGTCTCTGTGTCACGACTTCCTTTCGTATCACGTACTGAAGTGTGTGAGCTGCGATCTCTCTCAGACAAGTAGTCATGTTCTCTGCCTATCGTGTGGCGTATCGTACTGTGCAAGGCACGTGCTCTGTCGCATGAGCATTCAAGCCCCCTAATTCCAATACTCTTAAAATTGTTTATACTTTGGGTTTTGATCAGAAAATGATGCGGTATCGGTTCACTCAAAATCTTTTATTCTACTCAGGTGGTGTTTCACGCTCTCATACAATTTTGTCCCCGTCTCTCTCACGTACACAACTTCATTACATCTGTCGCAAAGAATTTTCTTTTCACTTTTCACTAATTCATATTCTGTTACGTTAAGTGCCGTACCAATGTTTACCGCGTCATTGGAACGTAAAAATTATGTGTCACGCTCATCCTAATTGTTAGATGAGAATTCAAAAATTGTTCGTGATGGGCGTATGTCTTACAGGTCGATTTATTACCTGGCATGTGGCTGCCTACCTCCTAATCTCGAACCAAGTTGGAAAATCACCGTTTCATATCTTCCTTGGGTGGCAACAAGTAAAGATATGTCATTGGCGGATCCAGGATTGAAAAAAGGGGGGTGGAAAATTGAGTGGCGGAGTCATGAACGAGCGCTGCAGGCGCGAGTTGGGGGTGAGCTCGAGAGGGGGGTATCCCCCCTCTCGTCTTGGGAGGGTCGCATTCTGGATGTATTTCCTTGTGTACTGCATCCGGGGGATCCATACGTGGCTGCAAAGCGGCATGACAACTCAGAGTTTATCGGACCTCGCCGTTACCGCAATGCACGGGTTTGAGTTACCTGTTTCAAAACAGTAAATTTGTGAACGCTATATTTCCAAGCACCCTCGGCGTATGACTAGCCAGTCATTATTCATCGCATGGACTCTTATGGTGATAGTATTTCATCCAAATAACATGTATCAGACTATTTTCGTTGATGAATCGACATTTATGTTGACTACGATTGGTACAATGTATGGTCTGTAGTCTGTACCTCATTGAGGTACAGACTACAGACCATACATTGTACCAATTGTTTATACGATGGTGTCTCGTCGCGAGAACTCCTCGTGTAAAGATAATTTCAATACAGGTTGAATTTGACTTTGAAAAATTGATTGTTATCTCCCCTTTCAAATATCAAAGGGGGGTGGAAATCAACCCTATCCACCCCCCTGTATCCGCCCATGTATGTTCCGCGTTGGATCTTCTTTTCTGTTCATTTTCGGGACCAGACATTTTGTAGAACGGGAATACCCTAAGTTTTGATTTTCCGCATTTGTTGAGGTGGCCGGATACGTGCAGTGGTTCTGTATCCGGGTTGTTCATGTGTGTTCTATGGAGGTTTACCCTGGACCGAAAATCATATGTTTCCCCAATATAATCTCCCTTACAAGGAATCTTATTCTATTCTCAAACCGAAATGAAATAGAGCCCAATAATTACCTTCACTTATCTATAAGTATCTACCCAATTCACACTGATTTTCGTTTATCTAAGGATGTTAATCATTCACCCCGATTGCATTTCAAACAATGTAATCAAGTTAAACCAGGTTTATCTCCAACAACATTGAAACTATTACTACCGAATACACTAAAACCGGTCTCCAACCAAACCGGCCTGTAACATTTGTTTTCGGAAAAGGAGGTAGGCCAACATTTTGCTCTACCATTTCTTATCTAAATTTTGTTACAATGTTATGACAAGCTACTCATAGGCCAGTGCGGGTAAAAATGTGGAGGCCGTTATGGGCGAAATTGTGGGGGCCGGTATGGGCGAAATTGCGGAGGCCGGTTTGGCTGGAGGCCGGTTTGGATGTAATTCATTACTATTCTGTTTGTCAATTGTGTTGTCAAGACAATCAAGCTATGTATATACAACAGGGATATAATATTCCCAGCACAAATAACAAAACAATCTTTGACAACATGCATTGAACATTGAAATCGGTCAAATACAAATATTTTGTTTTGTTTTTCCCAGTCATTTAAACATTTTTCCTTTTTTATGTTTCACGCTCATCCTAATTGTTAGATGAGAATTAAAACATTGTTCGAGATGGGCGCATGTCTTACAGGTCGTTTTATTACCTGGCATGTGGCTGCCTACTTCTTAATCACGAACCAAGTTGGAAAATCACCGTTTCATATCTTCCTTGGGAGGCAACAAGTAAAGATATGTCATTGGCGGATCCAGGATTGAAAAAAGGGGGTGGTGGAAAATTGAGTGGCGGAGTCATGAACGAGCGCCGCAGGCGCGAGTTGGGGGTGAGCTCGAGAGGGGGGGGGGGGTATCCCCCCTCTCGTCTTGGGAGGGTCGCATTCTGGATGTATTTCCTTGCGTACTGCATCCGGGGGATCCATACGTGGCTGCGAAGCGGCATGACAACTGAGAGTTTATCGGACCTCGCCGTTACCGCAATGCACGGGTTTGAGTTACCTGTTTCAAAACAGTAAATTTGTGAACGTTATATTTCCAAGCACCCTCGGCGTATGACTAGCTAGTCATTATTCATCGCATGGACTCTTATGGTGATAGTATTTCATCCAAATAACATGTATCAGACTATTTTCGTTGATGAATCGACATTTATGTTGATTCCGATTGGTACAATGTATGGTCTGTAGTCTGTACCTCATTGAGGTACAGACTACAGACCATACATTGTACCAATTGTTTATGCGATGGTGTCTAGTCGCGAGAACTCCCCGTGTAAAGATAATTTCAATACAGGTTGAATTTGACTTTGAAAAATTGATTGTTGTCTCCCCTTTCAAATATCAAAGGAAGGTGGAAATCCACCCTATCCACCCCCCTGTATCCATCCATGTATGTTCCGCGTTGGATCTTCTTTTCTGTTCATTTTCGGGACCAGGCATTTTGTACAACGGGAATACCCTAAGTTTTGATTTTCCGCATTTGTTGAGGTGGCCGGATACGTGCAGTGGTTCTATGTCCGGGTTGTTCATGTGTGCTCTATGGAGGTTTACCCTGGACCGAAAATCATATGTTTCCCCAATATAATCTCCCTTACAAGGAATCTTATTCTATTCTCAAACCGAAATGAAATAGAGCCCAATAATTACCTTCACTTATCTATAAGTATCTACCCAATTCACACTGATTTTCGTTTATCTAAGGATGTTAATCATTCACCCTGATTGCATTCCAAACAATGTAATCAAGTTAAACCAGGTTTATCTCCAACAACATTGAAACTATTACTACCGAATACACCAAAACCGGTCTCCAACCAAACCGGCCTGTAACATTTTTTTTCGGAAAAGGAGGTACATAGGCCAACATTTTGCTCTACCATTTCTTATCTAAATTTTGTTACAATGTTATGACAAGCTACTCATAGGCCAGTGCGGGTAAAATTGTGGAGGCCGGTATGGGCGAAATTGTGGAGGCCGGTACGGGCGAAATTTTGGAGACCGGTTTGGCTGGAGGCCGGTTAGGATGTAATTCATTACTATTCTGTTCGTCAATTGTGTTGTCAAGACAATCAAGTTATGTATATACAACAGGGATATAATATTCCCAGCACAAATAACAAAACAATCTTTGACAACATGCATTGAACATTGAAATCGGTCAAATACAAATATTTTGTTTTGTTTTTCCCAGTCAATTAAACTTTTTTCCTTTTTATATATTTGCTCCATACGGATTTTGTGTTATTTGCGATATATATATCGGACCTATATATATATATAAATCTGTTTCAAGCGTGCTGGATCTGAGAGATGCAAGAGCACAAAGCGAAAGAAATTCTTACAAACAGAGCTCAAACAGCACAGAAAAAAAACAATTTTCACCTAGCTTTCGGTAGGATGAAGACCTTCTTCAGGGTGCAGACAAAACAAGAAAAAATACACACAGACGACGAAATAAATGACATGTGGTGATTTATTTATTTATTTATTTATTTATTTATTTATTTATTTATTGGTGTTTAAGACCTCATATTTATTCACAATGGCTAATAATGACCACGACAGTTTTACAGGTGAGGGAAGCCGGAGTACCCGGAGAGAACCACGGAGCAACGGCAAGCGGCTGTCAGCTCCCCAGCATACTAACTCAGCACAAGCAAGGTTAACATTGGTTGAAGACAAGTACACCATCGACGTGCAGTCGCCTCAGTACACAACGCCGCTGTGCCCCCACGTGAGCAGTGAGGGTGAAGTGTCTTGCGAAAGGGCACAACGCGGTTACCGCAGGTGGGATTCGAACCGAGGAGCTCTCTACCTACTGAGGCACCGCGCCCTCACATTCTCGTAAGCCAAGTTCTGACTGAACGGATGTGTAATACAACCCGAAAAGAAAAGAAACAGGGGTAAAAGTAGAAAGCACAAGGTGAAAAAAAAAATTCTGTTAGACAAATTCTGAAAAGTATTCTACAAAGTCCTATATATGTTCTTTCGGTCCTGATGAAGACCTCCTTCCTTCAGGGTAGAGACAACAAGAAAAAACACACGCAGGCGACGAAAGAAATGAAATGTGGCTATAACAGTTCTCGTAAGACGAGTTCTGACTAAACGGGTGTGTAATACAACTCGAAAAGAAAAGAAACCGGGGTAAAAGAAGAAAGCAAAAGGTAAAAAAATACTGTTAGACAAATTCTGAAAAGTATTCTAGTAAGTCCTAACTCCCAGTAAAAACTGATATTAATATACCCTTCGAAAATTAAAAGGAACTGGATGATTATATATATAAAAAATGCTGTTTGAGCTTTATTTAGACGAATATTTATATATTTAGACGTCAATATATATATTCGTCGAATATATATATATATATTCCAACGATTACTAAAAGGGCTCTGAGCAGTCTGGTTCCATAGCCTCATCACCTTTCGTATTGTTTAGTGAACTGTATAAGCTGTGACCTTTTTTCGGACAAACAGTCATGTTCCCTGCCTTTTGTGTTGTGTATCGCACTGTGCATGGTATGCGCTCAGTCGCATCAGCATTCAAACCCTCTAATAATATCGACCTTTCCATCATGGACTGAACTGAGTTTCTAACTTCGACGAACCAGATAGGATTATACTAACGCCACATTACGACTTATCAAGATAGGACAAACTCAGTGTGTGTCTAGATATGCCTACTACATTGGTAGATAGATTATATGTGGATATGCAAATATATAGATACGTATATATATGTCTTAGTGTCTGTGAATTTTGATGCATCCCCTCACCCTCCATTCTCCCCCACTGCGATTTACCGACCTCTCTCTTTCACTTCACATACTCTATCGCTGTGTCACTCTTTCCCTTATCTTCCTTCTGCCACCTCTGTCACGCTTCCTCTCATCCTCCTTTCTCCACCCCTCTCTCTCTTTCCTTGTCCCTCCCATTTGCCCTACCTGTCTCCATCCCTCTCTCCCTCCTCTCATTGACAGGACTTTCTTTGCAAACAGATACCAATTAAAGTAAACTGCTAAATTTGTCTGGTTAAATGCATTTTTCAATGCATCGGCCGCCTTGTTCCCTGCACTGTCCACCTCTAACATGGCTTCCTGACAGCAGTTATGATAGAGGTGGACACTACCGACAAGCCAAACATATGACACGAGCTCCTTATTGTATCGTCATGTCTCTCACTCTCCCCCTCCCCCTTCTCTTTCATTCCATCTCTATATATATCTCTGTCATTTGTATATCTATACGCTCAGCGCACACATCTCCGTGATCTCCAGACATAGACATTATGTTATTCCCATTGACTGTCTTAATGCGCTAGCTAATAAAAGATATACCTATCTTTGCTCCGCCCCGCTCTCAGCAAACTTCATCAAGATTGGTCACATATATCCTCTGTGAACCTTTGTCTGCAACAATAGTGCTTGTTGCCATATTCTTGTTCGTGTGCTACCTTCTTTTAAACATGTTTGCAGATTGTTCTCACAGATCACACACAAATGCTAGCATTATTACTATTATTGTTATTATTATTATTTCCTAAATGAATATACCCGTTACTATTGTGTTATATCTAGCTAAAACGTTCAGACAGAATGGCGGGTGACATCTCAATTGATCAGATACACGCCGATGAAAACTTCAACTTTGTACATACATATAACAGATTAATCGAAGACACATCAACTGAGGAAACCGATTGTACTCTAAGTACAATCGACTGTAAATATATCATGCCAAATGAATTTTGTAACAATTTTGTAACAATCTGGTTACAATGTAGTGCAGTTAGCGTTTTGTAGTAACTGTAGAAGTCTCAGTGCGCACTGGGACTCTCTAACATACCTGATCCGAAGCCTCCAAAGAACTGAAAATATTTATGACATGATTAGCCTGACCGAAGTTTGGAAACTTAATGAAAACATATCTTATACTCTTCCTGGCTACCAGAACTTACTAAGCAATATTCGTGCCGATGGTGGTAGGGGTGGTGTGGGTCTTTTTATAAAAGAAAGGATTACATATATAATTCGTAAAGATTTATCCATATTTATACCCCATGTATGTGAAACACTGTTCATTGAGATACACAATAAACATAAATGAAACGTAATATTAAGTGTGATATATAGACCTAACACCGCACCCCATGCCGACATAGAACGATTCGTATCTATCATTAAGGAAACTGCTGACCAATTCAATCGTGAAAATAAAAAAAAGTTTCCTTACAGGAGATTTTAATATTGACCTCCTTAAAATTTCCCAACATTCTCATACGAATAATTATGCAGATACAATGTTCAGCTGTGAATTTCTGCCCACTATAACAAAACCAAAGAGAACGGTGTCATTTGTGTGCAAAGCATCACTAAGGTGTACCCCTGCATTTTCAATATGCCACCGCGATGATCACAAATCAATTCACATTCTCTAACGACAAAATGGCGCCACGGGCGCCACATGGGGCTGAATCAAAAATCCAAAACCTTTATGCACATCCAGAGACCCTACTTAAACATATGAACACAGTTTCAACGTTTCGGATTAAACCCTCTTGGAGCCTTTCGCCTGAGACCGGTTCTCTAACGACAAAAGTGGTGCTACGGGGGGCGCCACATGGGACCGAACACAAAAATCCAAAACCTTTATAATAATAATAATAATAATAATGAAGTTTATAGCCTCCATTCCACAATGTGCTCGCGGGCTTTACAATCGAGTACACGCGTGGTGTATAAATAAATAGACTCTGCGGCTAAAGCTGAATATATACAAAGAGAAAAATTAACAACTATCAACTATTAATCAACCAAGGTTAAGCTCAGTGTTATATACTTCCTTGAAGAGATATGTCTTCAGAGTAGATTTAAACTGGTTGAGAGTTTGTGTCGTCTTCATATAAGCGGGAATCGAATTCCAGAGCTTCGGACCGAAAACAGAAAAAGTACGACCACTGCTTGAAGAAGGTTGCAAGATGTGTAATCTAAGTCACTGGAGAAACTGGACCTTAGACAGGTTTGTGGGGAACAAGACGATCAGTAAGATATGAAGGACCAAGATAGTTGAGAAATTTTATCTGATCAAAAGGATTTTAAAGTCAATCCTTTTCAGAACTGGGAGCCAGTGTAGATCTGCCAGTACCGGAGATATATGGTCATATTTCCCGGTCTTGGTCGGAACTCGGGCTGCACAATTTTGGACAGCCTGTAACACAACCAAAAGAGATTTGTTGCAACCAAAAAGTAGTGAATTTCAGGAGTCAAGACGACTCGAGATGAATGCATGGATGAGCATTTTCGTCGTATTTTCATCAATCACATCCCGTACTCTGCTGATGTTTCTATTTTGAGAATAAGACTGCCTGCAGGTCTGTGTGACATGAGCCTCCGCTGATAGGTTGCTGTCCACCATATAACCAAGATTGCGAACACTAGAAGGCGATGAGACTGAAATCTCATCAAGCACCAAATTACGTCTCAATTACCTTAGAATTAAACGAGAGGTTCAACACAGGCCTATAGCTTTTTACCACTTCGGCATCTAATCCTGTTTTCTTCAATAATGAGGTAACTAGACATGCACATCTAGAAACACTAATGGAACATATGAACACACTTTCAACGTTTCAAATTAAAACCCCTAGGAGCCTTTTGCAGGAAACCGATTGTGTAACAAAGTTGTGCTACAGGCGCCATATGGGGGCCGAAACAAAAATCTGAAACCTTTATGCACATCTATAGATCGTAACGGAACATATGATGACACTTTCAACCTTTCGATTTAAATACCCTAGGAGCTTTTCGATGAAAACAGATTTTCTAACGATAAAAGTGGTTCCACTGGAACCGCCTGGGCCCAAATCAAAATTATGAAACCTTCATGCACATCTAGAGATGCTACCTGAACACCTTAGCATAGTTTAATTGTTTCGAATTAAATACTCTAGGAGCCTTTCGATGAAACCTGATTTTCTAACGATACAAGTGGTTCCACTGGAACCACCTGGGGCCAAATCAAAATTCCGAAACCTTCGTGCACATCTAAGGTTGCTACCTGAACACCTTAGCATAGTTAAACGTTTCTAAATTAAATACCCTAGGAGCCTTTCGATGAAAACTAATTTTCCAATGATAAAAGTGATTCCACCGGAACCACTTGGGGTCAAATCAAAATTCCGAAACCTTCGTGCACATCTAGAGATGTTACCTGAACACATTAGCATAGTTTAAATGCTTCGAATTAAATACCCTAGAAGCCTTTCGATGAAAACTAATTTTCCAACGATAAAAGTGGTTCCACCGGAACCACTTGGGGCCATTTTAAAATTCAGAAACCTTCATGTACATCTAGAAATGTTACCTGAACACCTTAGTATAGTTTAAACGTTTCGAATTAAATAACATAGGAGCCTTTCGATGAAAAATAATTTTCCAACTATAAAAGTGATTCCACCGGAACCACTTGGGGCCAAATCAAAATTCCAAAACCTTCATGCACATCTAGTGATGCTACCCGAACACATTAGCATAGTTTAAAAGTTTCAAATTAAATACCCTAGGCGCCTTTCAATGAAAACAGATTTTCTAACAATAAAAGTGGTTCCACTGAAACCACCAGGGGCCAAATCAAAATTATGAA
Source organism: Pictodentalium vernedei (assembly GCA_031216915.1). Taxonomy (NCBI): domain Eukaryota; kingdom Metazoa; phylum Mollusca; class Scaphopoda; order Dentaliida; family Dentaliidae; genus Pictodentalium; species Pictodentalium vernedei. Next base: position 241,536,927 of record CM062289.1, read on the forward strand.
ACCTCCATGCACATCTAGGATGCTACCTAAACACTTTAGCATAGTTTAAAAGTTTCGAATTAAATACCTTAGGAGCCTTTCGATGAAAACTGACTTTCTAACGATAAAAGTGGTTCCATTGGAACCACCTGGGTCCAAATCCAAATTCCGACACCTTTATCCACACCTAGAAATGTTATCCGAACACCTTAGTATAATTTTAACGTTTCGAATTAAATTCCCTAGGAGCCTTTCGATGAAAACTGATTTTCTAACGATAAAAGTGGTTCATCTGGAACCACTTGGGGCCAAATCAAAATTCCGAAACCTTCATGCACATCTAGAGATGTTACCTGAACACATTAGCATAGTTTAAACGTTTCGAATTAAATACCCTAGGAGCCTTTCGATGAAAACTGATTTTCTAACAATAAAATTGGTTCCACGGGAACCACCTGGGGCCAAATCAACATTCCGAAACCTCCATGCACATCTAGAGTTGCTACCTGAACACCTTAGCATAGTTTAAACGTTTCGAATTGAATACCCTAGGAGCATTTCAAGGTGTGACAGACGGACGGACGGACGGACGGACGCACATTCTTACACGTTCTTACTTGTGGGGATTTTCCCATGTTAAATCCTAACCCCACAAGGTCGAAAAATTAACCCCACAGTGCAAAAAATAACCCCACAAGTGGCCACTGTACTCACCCAACCCCACAACTACCACTGACCCTAAATTGTAAACCCCACAATGTACCTCTGCTAAGCCCGGACGGACGGACGGACGGACGGACGGGCGGACGGACGGACGGACGGACGGACGGACGGACGGACGGACGGATGGACGGACGGATGGACGGACGTTCTACCGCAGATGTACTTGTGAGGTGATTTTAATGTAAGGTATGGGGAAAATTGCGTAACTCACAAGTGGGTTTTTCACACCTCACAAGTTGAAAAAAAACCCTCACAAATCGTTGGTGTACTAACGGTTTTATCCCCCCAACCTCACAAGTAACGACTGTACATGGACGGTCACCCCGCAAGGCCATCTGCGGTGGCCCGGACGGACGGACGAGCGGACGGACGGGCGGAGATCATCACTATATCCCTGCATCCCCACATTTTTGGAAAATGCGGGGATAACAAGGATCACAGATCATTCGACAACACAAATTGATCGATGATGGACATCGTCCGCACTGGAATCGATATCACATCATAAAACTCTTGCCCAGACATACACAGAACGACACCCGAGTGTGAATGGGTTAATCGATATGGCACGAGTGCCATACCGATTAACCCATTTATACACACGTGTCGTTCTGTGTTTATTACACGCCTTCACCTCTACAAAAACAATTATTAGAAGGACGCTTAGCAATTCATTTCACAACCATCAACAAAAAGAACACATTTTATCGCTAAGCAAATTTGAGAGGCGAACCCGTGTTATTATTCGTTATTTTCGTCCTCTGGGTTCCAATGTGTTCTATGTGCCTACTGGCACATAGAACACATTGCAACTCAGGGGACGACTTTTCGCTATCGCTAGCGATTCAACTTGTAATTGTGAAATATCACTTCTTTATAAAAAAATAGTCCGTCAACGATTTCCGTGATTCACATATGTGCGGAACAGATTTTCATTTTCTGCATAGTTTAGTGTGGCTGTAGATGGGGATTTCGTAGAACAGGCGTGTAATAAAGCACGCTCTTCTGCCCAAGATTATTGGCTTTATCGACATTCACAGTCGCGGGTCAATCCGACCAGCAGCGATATTCACCAGCCATCTGGGTGAAGCTCTGGATCATAAGGATCGATAAATGTCTCTAGTTGCCATATACAGTATGGACGTCGTGGACTGTTCGATTCCATGGGTGGGTATAAGCTATGTTCTGGCAAAAATTAAATTGTTTTCGTTATTCGTTTTTTGCTTAGGTAAAGCCGGAATAAAATGTAAAGGAGACAAACGGTATGCTCTCATCACGTTAATCATTTAACAAACACGAATGGCTGATGGCGCTTTCAAACAAAATTCGTAAATAACTGACGTTTTCATTTTTTGCGTCATAAACAACTTATGATTTCTCGCTGGAACGAGCTCAACGAGCTCGTTCCAGTGAGAACTCATAAGCTATGTTTTTGAGACAAAAAATGAAAATAATAACGAAAATTGAATGTTGATTTTTGTGAATAGCGCTGGCCAGTTTCGGCTGTGACGTTGGGTAAAAAGTTAAACAGATAAAGGAACATGCCTCACTCGTCTCCTAGCAGTTGACGTCTGTAAATGGAACGATTTGAATACAATTTGGTTACAATCCGTGTAAAATTAACTAAAAACTCAACTCCGTTTTTAAAAACTCAACTCCATTTTTAAAAACCAAACTTCGTTTTTCTCCCATTTGCTCTCGCCAAAGATAACACGAGGACCGAATAAACTGTACCAATAACTATAAGGCCACACAAAATAAATTAATTGATTCTCAGGCATGCAAATCAGCGAGGGAGAGGGGTTTTTATTTTTTTTATATTTTTCTTTGACAAAAAGTGAGCAAACACGGAGAAAAAAAGAAAGTGCATACATATGCATTTATACAAATTCATTTTTAATTTGAAAAATAAAACTTTCCTCGAAAAACACTCTGTAGGTTCTGCAATTCAAAGGCTTTATATTTTTTCGACGCACTTCATATTTTCTTTGAAATAAAAGTATTTAATCTATGGGGATTTGCGTCGTTACAATTTATGGGAGATAGGCACTCTCCCATAAATTGCAACAAGGCAAAAATATTGCAGACGAAACTAAATAAATATTCATCAATCAAAATATGTAAAAACGTTTCGGGTCTCCCTGAGTTTGTACCAATACTGCAAGACAATGAAAGGTAATAAAAATGTCCAAATGAGGGGGGGGGGGGGTCACATTCAATGGGGGATTGCCTGAGAATTAAAAAAAACTTTTTTTTAACCTAATCAGCTGAATTTTCAAAAATAAATTATCCTCATGCAAATGCAGGCCTGGCATTCTTTAGGAGTGCAAGAGTGCTGCACACCTACTGCACGCCTAGAAAAAATTGAGGAGGGCAATGTTTTGCACCCCTTGATTTTTTGGAATGCCAGACCTGTTTGGGACTGCCTTTAAAATCTATTATCATTTCGTCCCCTGAGTTCCAATGTTTTCTCTGTGCCTACTGCACAGAGAACACATTGGAACTCAGGGGACGATTTGTCAATGTTGCATTGCAACAATTCATGAACCATTCTATGTTTCATTATGATACCTTCTGATTGTAGAAGACAGTCACATAAGAATTGTATGCAACATTTTGAATAATGAGAAGATGTGTGTGCCAATTTTTTCTCTGTGTAGCTGAATGCAGTACAATTTTTCAGTAACAATATTAATACTTTGAAGTGAATATAACCGAAATAGCATACCAGTTTTTGCATTTAAATTCCAGGTGTGATTGCGCTCCCAAGCAATCTGAGGAGGGCAACTGTTTTGCACTCCTTGATTTTCTAGATTGCCAGGCTTGCAAATGCAGATAGTCGCCAATAACCAACTTCAAATCAACACTTACTCGTTGTAGAGATATATGTCCGGTTTCCAAATATCCATATCTTTTGGTACAGCAATTGTAGATGTGTTCATGGTATACTGATCATCGTCTATCATTAGTCGACTGTCCTTCCACTCCATCCATAACCATCCATCGATATCTATGTAGCTTTGTCCTGGGTTCTGAACATATATAACATGATTATATCAAGGTAGTGACATGAATGAAATGTTACCGATCAGAGCTAAACAAATGAGCTAGACAAATTCGTTTTTCAGATTTTTAACCCTTTACCTGACATGAAAGCAGACGATACTTGCAAAAAAATTCTTGAATAGCTTATTATTTTCATTTTTTTGTCTCAAAAACATAGGTTATGACCTCTCATTGGAACGAGCTCGATGAACTCGTTCCAATGAGGGGTCATAACCTATGTTTTTGAGACAAAAAATGAAAAAAATAATGAAAATTAATTCGCGATTTTTGAGAATAGCACTGGCCGTTTTTGGCCGTTACGTTGGGTAAAGGGTTAAGGGCATGAAAGTTTGAAGGACGCTTGCGACCGCTATACACGATGTTGAGTTATAGATTCTCCCAAAAGCCATTTTGTGCATATCCTGAGATCCAGAATAATTTTACCCACTGTTGAATAAGAGTTATGGAAAAAAATTGGTATTTATGAGAATTTTCAATTGTTGCTCTCCGTTCCTGTAGCAATGTATCTTTGAGGCTTTCTTTTATTAGAGAATCGAAGTATTTCAGACTTCTTACATTTTGGTCACCCCAAATGTAGCCCATACCCATGTTCTGCAGAAGTGAGGATATAAACTTGATCCAGGGACCAGTATATAAACCTTCAGTTTGATATGAGTACAGGACTGAGTAAAGGGTGGCTGAAATTTTACTTTCGTGACTGCATATCATTTTTGCCCAATAATTTAAATAGCGTATTTTGATTTTAAGACCTATAGGAATTAACCCAAGTTCACCATATATAAAGTTATTGCCAGTTGACTTTTTAAGTTTTAAAATAAATTTTAAGAACCATAAATCAACTTTTTCAATAGCAGCCCCGATCATTACCGGTTAACGAGTCCGAGGGTGATGCAGAACACGGTGGGGTGGTGGGCTTGACGGAATAAACAACCAATCTGCCACTAGTTTAACTTAATGTCCGAGCGGTAGAATAACTGTCTTTTGATAGTCTGCTACTGGTTTGGGGAAGTGTACATTCACAAAGTAGTTTTTATTTTTCAGTACATATGATCTATTCCGGAAACACTCTCTATCTTTATAATAGGTAAACTTAGCTGCAGTGGGTCTTGTTTTGGGGGGTTGTTTCTTTCCCAGGCAGTGGATTCTCTCAAAGTAAATAGGTCTATCAATTTTCATCTCATCCTTAATGAAATCAGTAAGAATATCCTCGCAACTTGTGATGTACTACAATTGATGGTGTCCGATGAATAGCGCAAAGTGCTTGATGATGGTATTATTCCAGTGGATAACGGTGAGCTAACCCCAGGTTTCCTGGCACGGCCTTTGTGGCCCGAAGTACCGTCACCTTGCCCAGTGTTGGCGTGTGACCAGAAACTTTTAAATACAACGTTTGCTTCATTCCTTAACCACTGGAAAAAGTGGTATATCACCAAAATCCACGTGATTACTTGTGTGTGCAAGAATTTTTTTTTGGAAACTAGCGACGTATCACTAGCACTTGAAAAAGAAACATGGTTCTTCTGGAGATGTTGCTAAGAAGACGGGTTTTTACCAGACTTTACAACGAGAAACTAATACAAAACATATGTGTCCAGGGAAGGTGAAGTGTTCAAGTTGACGTACAAGAGGAAAACTAAAAGCTTAGAAGCAACGTTTGGAAGAAGAGAGAGAGAGAGCACGGTTGTGGGATGATTCCAGGATTGTGATGTGCAAACATGCTAAGACTGTTCCGAGGAATCATTCAGCAGAAATCGTAAATTGACAGCTTATTTTAAAGCCTAAGGAGAACTGGCTGCGAGCCGCAATGAAGTAAACATTAATTCTAATCGACATGATGTGATGTAAATGTGGTCTGAGTTGGGGGAGTGTAATAAAGTAAGATTGTATCCATTTCCAACTCAATGATGTTCTAGATACGTTTCAGATCAGAAACGTGTTTGGTGCGTTTTTAGATCGAACGGTTATTATTCATCCCATGTTTTATGGTTTATAGGGGTAGATAGACGCCTCAGCAGCCCCTAAATAGTTTGTTGGGATGACTGCCGTACCATTAGGTCATCCTGGAGTCTTTTGTCCCCTTAAATTATTTTATCTCTGTTAAATGTTTTTCTCATCACCACTGCTCGGTACGTATCTCATGTAATACCTTTCCTTTTAGGTCTTATTAATTTATCTTTTCCCCTGGCTCTTGTGGAATATCAAGGTAAAGCATGTTTACCAAGTATTCTCTCTTCCATTCGGATTTAAAGCTGAAAAGGAAAACATTTTCTCCTATATGTTTGGCATTCTTAGTTACCATAAAGTTGTCTCTATTTACGTCTTACAAATCCTTCTCTATTAAATTTTCCCCTCTTCAGACCACTTGTTTGGGAAACAAATAAATTCATTTGCTGAATTTCAGCCTTTTTATTACAAGGGATTGAAACCCTAATTTTATAAGAGTAATTGAATGGCTTGTACAGGAAACCCCTAGACTTCCTGCTCTTTTACAGGTGTATGATCACCATCCAAATCCGTAATAGATTTACGGTGGCTTGTCGCAATATTCACATAACTATCGATACCATCGAGGTCCATGATCACACATTCTGCTCGTATAGCCTGAATCTGTATATGAGTGTCTGTAAAACCAGTAGAATCAGAACCATTTGTACTTACGATTCGCAAGCTATCCGCTATACTAGAGGGTAAATCTTTAAGTCTTGGTGCCCATATTGTCTCTTATAACTGCAATACTAGAAGGCGAGGCCACGGGTCATTGGTATCTGTACCATTTCAAAGTTTGGCTTCGACTACTTCGACTTGGTCTTCGTTTCATCATCTGGATACTGAACGCCCAGGTCCCATGGCAACCACCTTCGGCAACCCATTCTAGAATCAATATATCAACGGCTATAAACCCCCTTCTGTTATATATCTATCACTGATACGGACAAGATATCGATCATCAAATCTTCCATGTAGTGTCCGATGGAGTGTGATACTGCTGACAATGGTAAAACGCAAGCCGTGTGATTCGGAAACGAGGCTGGGAGAGAATTGTGTCGTCTTTCTCTACTTCGCGCTTCAAAATGTCATCTATATCCATAATCCATCAATTAATTCAGACTTTTTACATTTTCGTCGTTGTACAACAGCTTCAATTCATTTTTCAACAAATATTTTCAAACCAATACAAAAGTGGATTTTTGCTAGATACTCCGATATGATAAGGCAGATCGAGTCCAACCAGTCCGGAATGGAGACAAAGAGCACATCGTAGAAACAACAACGAAACTTTGTCGCCCAGTTTCGTCCAAAATCGATTTGGCATGACAGCTTCCGATATCGAGATGCTCATTTTACTGTATAATCATTACCAGAGGCAGGTATACAAGGCCACACAAATAAATTAATTGATTTTCTTTTTTTAAAGCAGTGAGTGGGAGGGATAATTAAACAAATTAACTCATGTAATTTCAGGAGTCAAGACGACTCGAGATGAATGCATGGATGAGCATTTTCGTCGTATTTTCATCAATCACATCCCGTACTCTGCTGATGTTTCTATTTTGAGAATAAGACTGCCTGCAGGTCTGTGTGACATGAGCCTCCGCTGATAGGTTGCTGTCCACCATATAACCAAGATTGCGAACACTAGAAGGCGATGAGACTGAAATCTCATCAAGCACCAAATTACGTCTCAATTACCTTAGAATTAAACGAGAGGTTCAACACAGGCCTATAGCTTTTTACCACTTCGGCATCTAATCCTGTTTTCTTCAATAATGAGGTAACTAGACATGCACATCTAGAAACACTAATGGAACATATGAACACACTTTCAACGTTTCAAATTAAAACCCCTAGGAGCCTTTTGCAGGAAACCGATTGTGTAACAAAGTTGTGCTACAGGCGCCATATGGGGGCCGAAACAAAAATCTGAAACCTTTATGCACATCTATAGATCGTAACGGAACATTTGATGACACTTTCAACCTTTCGATTTAAATACCCTAGGAGCTTTTCGATGAAAACAGATTTTCTAACGATAAAAGTGGTTCCACTGGAACCGCCTGGGTCCAAATCAAAATTATGAAACCTTCATGCACATCTAGAGATGCTAACTGAACACCTTAGCATAGTTTAATTGTTTCGAATTAAATACTCTAGGAGCCTTTTGATGAAACCTGATTTTCTAACGATACAAGTGGTTCCACTGGAACCACCTGGGGCCAAATCAAAATTCCGAAACCTTCATGCACATCTAGAGTTGCTACCTGAACACCTTAGCATAGTTAAACGTTTCTAAATTAAATACCCTAGGAGCCTTTCGATGAAAACTAATTTTCCAATGATAAAAGTGATTCCACCGGAACCACTTGGGGCCAAATCAAAATTCCGAAACCTTCGTGCACATCTAGAGATGTTACCTGAACACATTAGCATAGTTTAAATGCTTCGAATTAAATACCCTAGAAGCCTTTCGATGAAAACTAATTTTCCAACGATAAAAGTGGTTCCACCGGAACCACTTGGGGCCATTTTAAAATTCAGAAACCTTCATGTACATCTAGAAATGTTACCTGAACACCTTAGTATAGTTTAAACGTTTCGAATTAAATAACATAGGAGCCTTTCGATGAAAAATAATTTTCCAACTATAAAAGTGATTCCACCGGAACCACTTGGGGCCAAATCAAAATTCCAAAACCTTCATGCACATCTAGTGATGCTACCCGAACACATTAGCATAGTTTAAAAGTTTCAAATTAAATACCCTAGGCGCCTTTCAATGAAAACAGATTTTCTAACAATAAAAGTGGTTCCACTGAAACCACCAGGGGCCAAATCAAAATTATGAAACCTCCATGCACATCTAGAATGCTACCTAAACACTTTAGCATAGTTTAAAAGTTTCGAATTAAATACCCTAGGAGCCTTTCGATGAAAACTGACTTTCTAACGATAAAAGTGGTTCCATTGGAGCCACCTGGGTCCAAATCCAAATTCCGACACCTTTATCCACACCTAGAAATGTTATCCGAACACCTTAGTATAATTTTAACGTTTCGAATTAAATTCCCTAGGAGCCTTTCGATGAAAACTGATTTTCTAACGATAAAAGTGGTTCATCTGGAACCACTTGGGGCCAAATCAAAATTCCGAAACCTTCATGCACATCTAGAGATGTTACCTGAACCCATTAGCATAGATTAAACGTTTCGAATTAAATACCCTAGGAGCCTTTCGATGAAAACTGATTTTCTAACAATAAAATTGGTTCCACGGGAACCACCTGGGGCCAAATCAACATTCCGAAACCTCCATGCACATCTAGAGTTGCTACCTGAACACCTTAGCATAGTTTAAACGTTTCGAATTGAATACCCTAGGAGCATTTCAAGGTGTGACAGACGGACGGACGGACGGACGGACGGACGCACATTCTTACACGTTCTTACTTGTGGGGATTTTCCCATGTTAAATCCTAACCCCACAAGGTCGAAAAATTAACCCCACAGTGCAAAAAATAACCCCACAAGTGGCCACTGTACTCACCCAACCCCACAACTACCACTGACCCTAAATTGTAAACCCCACAATGTACCTCTGCTAAGCCCGGACGGACGGACGGACGGACGGACGGACGAATGGACGGACGGATGGACGGACGTTCTACCGCAGATGTACTTGTGAGGTGATTTTAATGTAAGGTATGGGGAAAATTGCGTAACTCACAAGTGGGTTTTTCACACCTCACAAGTTGAAAAAAAAACCTCACAAATCGTTGGTGTACTAACGGTTTTATCCCCCCAACCTCACAAGTAACGACTGTACATGGACGGTCACCCCGCAAGGCCATCTGCGGTGGCCCGGACGGACGGACGAGCGGACGGACGGGCGGAGATCATCACTATATCCCTGCATCCCCACATTTTTGGAAAATGCGGGGATAACAAGGATCACAGATCATTCGACAACACAAATTGATCGATGATGGACATCGTCCGCACTGGAATCGATATCACATCATAAAACTCTTGCCCAGACATACACAGAACGACACCCGAGTGTGAATGGGTTAATCGATATGGCACGAGTGCCATACCGATTAACCCATTTATACACACGTGTCGTTCTGTGTTTATTACACGCCTTCACCTCTATAAAAACAATTATTAGAAGGACGCTTAGCAATTCATTTCACAACCATCAACAAAAAGAACACATTTTATCGCTAAGCAAATTTGAGAGGCGAACCCGTGTTATTATTCGTTATTTTCGTCCTCTGGGTTCCCAATGTGTTCTATGTGCCTATTGGCACATAGAACACATTGCAACTCAGGGGACGACTTTTCGCTATCGCTAGCGATTCAACTTGTAATTGTGAAATATCACTTCTTTATAAAAAAATAGTCCGTCAACGATTTCCGTGATTCACATATGTGCGGAACAGATTTTCATTTTCTGCATAGTTTAGTGTGGCTGTAGATGGGGATTTCGTAGAACAGGCGTGTAATAAAGCACGCTCTTCTGCCCAAGATTATTGGCTTTATCGACATTCACAGTCGCGGGTCAATCCGACCAGCAGCGATATTCACCAGCCATCTGGGTGAAGCTCTGGATCATAAGGATCGATAAATGTCTCTAGTTGCCATATACAGTATGGACGTCGTGGACTGTTCGATTCCATGGGTGGGTATAAGCTATGTTCTGGCAAAAATTAAATTGTTTTCGTTATTCGTTTTTTGCTTAGGTAAAGCGCGAATAAAATGTAAAGGAGACAAACGGTATGCTATCATCACGTTAATCATTTAACAAACACGAATGGCTGATGGCGCTTTCAAACAAAATTCTTAAATAACTGACGTTTTCATTTTTTGCGTCATAAACAACTTATGATTTCTCGCTGGAACGAGCTCGTTCCAGTGAGAACCCATAAGCTATGTTTTTGAGACAAAAAATGAAAATAATAACGAAAATTGAATGTTGATTTTTGTGAATAGCGCTGGCCAGTTTCGGCTGTGACGTTGGGTAAAAAGTTAAACAGATAAAGGAACATGCCTCACTCGTCTCCTAGCAGTTGACGTCTGTAAATGGAACGATTTGAATACAATTTGGTGACAATCCGTGTAAAATTAACTAAAAACTCAACTCCGTTTTTAAAAACTCAACTCCATTTTTAAAAACCAAACTTCGTTTTTCTCCCATTTGCTCTCGCCAAAGATAACACGATGACCGAATAAACTGTACCAATAACTATAAGGCCACACAAGCAGTGAGTGGGAGGGATAATTAAACAAATTAACTCATGTAATTTTAACTCTCAAAAGCCTAATTCCAACTTGGAGCACTTTTTTTACTGCAACAGAACAATTACCCCTATATGCTGTCTTCAGGGCAATTTGCAAGTTATATTCTAAGTACCTTGGTAGTCACTTCCAGGCGAGTCTTGGCTGCCTATATAGGCAGCCAAGACTTGCCTGGAAGCATCTGCAAAGCCACAGGATAGAGATTATCTTTAATTATGCTCTTCAGATATCAGTGATATACAGCCTTTAAAAAATGTAAAAGTTTCGAGTCTCCCCATTCTTGAGGACACTGCAAGGCAATAAGATATCCAATGGGAGTTCATTTTCAGTGAGGGATTGCCTGAGAATGAAAACATTTTTTTTTGCCTAATTAGAAGATCATCATCAGTTTCACGATGTGTAATATCGCATCGCATCTCGCGGAGGACATTCAACCAAGCAGGATCGGACTCTTTGGCTACGCCTACTCGACGATACTGCTTGGTAAAAGATAAACGCGACATGATGCAGCACCCCAGAAAACTTCACTCCACTGATTATTGCTATTTACCGCGTGCGGCCGGGTGGAGAGGAGGGGGGGGGGGGCATATCACCAATTTTCGGCACACCCTTTCTAGACCCTATCTTCGGTTCATTGATGGAATCTTTTTCATAATTTTCCAGCACGCCTAGAGGGTAAGCTGTTCGTTCAAGGGAAACCATCGATTTTCTGGTCATAATCTTTTTCTAAATTAATTTTTTCCTGTGCGTTCCAAAACTTTTAGTAGAAAAAGAAAAACGATATACGAAACTTATATACACTCTAAAAACAATTAACCAACTGGGTTCATATTCCATCAAACCAGTTGATTTGAGCTGATTTGCAACCCAACCGATTTTAGATTGTAACGTGGGTAGCATGTCAAGACGCTGTGTCGTGTGTACACCTGAAGTCCAAACTCCCCAAGTCAAGTTCACAGATGAAACATATATTCCACAATTAGACGGTATGTTGTGCAGAAACTTCAATCCGCTTCCAAGGTCAAGGTCAGTGATGAAGGTGACAGGAATCGCCATGCGCATTACTTTTCCGTGCCTGTCATTAACACACTGGTGGAATATGATGTCGAGGCGAAACTTATATAACATTTGTATCACCAGAAGACGGTATGTCGCGCAAGACAGAGCGCCCAAGGTCAAGGCCTGGGTCACATACAGAGGTCAAAGAAAGGAAGCAGAATGTGCAGTGACGTTTTCGTGTCCATATCATAACTTAAAGAATTGGAATATCAAGATGAAACATATAACATGGGAAGTGGGATGGATGAATGAAGGACAAGTGGCAAGTGGGCGAGACAAAGTGGAGGGTAATAGACCAAAATCAACCAAAAAGTCAAAGATAGAGGTTAAAAGACCAAAACATGCATGCGCTTTTGCTTTATCGTGTCTGGCCTGTAATTTCCTAGTGCAATGAGATATCATGAAAATAATATAACGGATGTTCCGCCCTGGAGTGTGTGTTGTTTATAAACTCAAAGACCGAGCTACCAACGTTAAGTTCGAAGAGAGACAGAAATCAAAATCTGAATGAGCATCCACAGTAACGTTTTTGTGGCCGAGCTGTAATTTTAATGGAATCTTCCATCAGATAGACGATGAGTTACCTATAAAATTATGCTGAGCCTAGACTCAACCACTCCCTACCGCAAAGCAATGGAAATATGGACGTATATCACCCACTTGGCAGTGATCTTGTTCAGCATTTCTAATTTCTTACGGACTCAACACTTTCGTTTCTCACTTTTCTGAATTTTTCCCAATCCCGTGAACGATTATTTTGCGATGCAAGGAGCGCGTTTTCTTCTGCTGATTAATGCAGGCGCGTAGCCAGGATTCTACAATAGGGGTACCCTAACCAGTCGGGGGTGGGGGAGGGGTGGGTGGGGGTGGGGGTGATATTTGAAAGGCCACTGTGTGAGGTTTCGGGGGACTCCCACAGTCCTAACTAGGACCTTCTGGTCGTTACGCCAGTCATTAAATCGACGAATATCGGAATTCATCTGTGGCTTATCATTTGGTCCGAATATGTTATGAAAGGGATACAGCAACTTACAGGGAGAGGAAAGCATTCTGTTACTCTAGCAACCACATCTTCAAATGGGATCCCAATCAGTGATCGAATAAAATGTTTTCGCGTCATTTTTATCAATATCTTGATTGTTTCCAACTTGTTTGTAAAATTCGCTCGTTTGCATTTTACATAATCGTAAATTACATGTTGGTCATTACAAAAATGTGCAATGACACAACATGCAGAGACTGATTATAGACATGATAATATTAAATCAAGAGATGATGCTGACGTTTCATTAATATAGGACGCCGACTACACAAGCCGTGTGATAATATGCAGCGATTTGAGATGGGATATATTTGGATGCAACGCTGTATGGCAGATTGCATGGAAATCACGTAAAATAACATACTTTATACGAAACCATTCCGTGCTGTTTGCTCCTCTCCCAACCGAGACGTCATCAAATGTCCCTGATTCTGAATTGCCATTCGAATACATCTACAGCTCATCAGCCGCCTGTCCTCCAAATCCACCCATTTTGCTACCTTTTCCATATTCTTTTATTAACAAAATGCTGTTTAACCCTTTAACAAAGTAACGATCAAAACCGGGCAGCGCTATTCTCAAAAATCGCCGATTAATTTTTTATATGTTTTCATTTTTTGTCTCAAAAACATAGGTTAAGACCCCTCATTGGAACGAGCTCGTCGAGCTCGTTCCAATGAGGGGTTCTAACCTATGTTTTTGAGACAAAAAATGAAAAAAATTAGTTATTCAAGAATTGTTTTTGCAAATGTCGTCTGCTTTTCATATTAGGTAAAGGGTTAAATCATGACCATGACAGTTTTACGGGTGGAGGAAGCCTGAAACCGGGGGACCTGGAGGGAACCCCCGAGCAACGACGAGCAGTTGCCAGCTCCCCAACATCGTAACACTGCACTGCCGCACAGGCAGGGTTAGATTGGTTGAAGACATGCGCACCATCGACGCGCAGTACGCCTTAGTACACGGCGTCATCGTGCCCCCATGTGGACAATCGGGGTTAAGTGCCTTGCCCAAGGACACAGCGCGGGAGTCCGAATCGATCGCTCAGACTGTCTCCCATTTGAGGATTAACCGGGCTCGACATTGCTTATTTGAATATGATCGGTGGCTCGCCAGTAAATCTCAAATAAAAGGCTGTTATTAGAAGTACACGCAGATTCTTAACTTTCTTTGCCAACCTGTAATGACCTGGTAGGAACTGTGGAGGAATGTCAGAATATGGCTAATTTCTAGAGCTGGTCCGCTCGAGGTATCACCAAACTGACAAGCAACTGAGATAGTTTTATGATAATCTGGACTTCGTTGAACATGTCATTTTTCGGGCAACAGTAGTCTACTCTGCCCCGCTATACTGTACGACGAAACCGAGGAAACGAAGAACTTGAGGCTGGTGAGTCACGCCCTAGACCTTCCCCACAAATTATGCCACTAAATGTACGTACCAATGAATTGATGGAGTTGATGCTCAGACTGATCGTAACATTTGTTATCGCGTCCACTGGTCTTGTAATGGCGTTTCGGCGTTTGAGAGTTCTCAAAATGCCCTGTACTTGCTCTTCTGGTTTTAGTTCTGAAAGAAATGCGTTAAAATTAACATTTTGAAAAAACAGTATAATGTTCATTGTTCTCCGCACACAGAATACATTGTATCAGTCATGTAAAAGTTCTAAAATTAAGGCAACCCGAAAAGAGGTTAACTAATTTTCTCCTAATCCCCTTCAAAGTGATCTTTTTTAATTAAGAGAGTGCAAATGTTGAACTTTGCCATTAGAATACTATTGTTTATTGCACGAAGTTTCCTCCTGGAACCCATAATAAGTTGAGGTAAGAAGGTTCTTTTATAGTGTTTTTCATCACTCCATTTCCCAAACCAACTTGAAGTACATTTTGTTTAATCATAAAGTGATCGAGATTTCAGGAGAGTGGACTATTATTATCCCTGGTATGTGAGAGGAGGGGGACATTTCGCTCTCGGGACAAGGTATTTGGCCCAGACACCCGGCTTCACACCCGTCCCATCAGGGATAATCTCCCTACCAAAACTCTCTGACGTCACCAAAACTAATTCAGGGGCACGTGCAGCAACATCGAACAATTTTGTTTCCCATTTCTGAAAAGAACTGATCGGAAAGAGCGCACAAAAGTTTTGTCCATACCATGGGTATATACCACGAAAATTTGGCAAGACATGAGTTAAAGATTTGTAGCAAAATGAACATTGACACATTCCAGTGACGTCATATCAAGAATTCTGCAATGTATTCGCATAACTTCTCGACGGGAATTTCATGCAACTCTCTCCACTCGTAATGACGTTGACCCAAATATTCATATAAAAGAGTCAAGAATCTTTTGATTTTGCGGTGTGTTTTTATTTGTATTTTGCTACGACAAACGTTCGTCTGCTAATATTTCCGAAACGTGACACCATGCTGTTTGTTTACAGAAGAACATGCGATGATTGAATAGTCCTGCGCTCATTAAATATTCCAATAAGCCGGTCAGGTGGGTCGTGTGAGGTAGATATCTATCTCATATGCCCTTCTCACATGAGACATGCATATCTTGCATGGGAAGTGGGGGTTGGGAGGGGGGGGGGGGGGGAGAAAATGAATACCGAAGACACATCAAATGTCTCGTGACGTATGCGAAGTCGATTACTTCAGTTTTTCAGTCAAACGAAAGGAGAACACAAAAAGCGTTTGCCCAGTCAGTACATGCCTGTTACAGTGCCAGCCCGGCAAATCACGATTTCTTCCTCGAATAAAATAAAAAATGTTTACATCGAAGCCAGTCTCGAAGCGAATAGCATTACCAATGACTGCGTCTATAGTTCTGGTTAACGGTAATTATCTCCACCATGTCGACAGGCGACATTTTATACAGAATTTGGATACTGGGCTATTACGTTCAGTCACTCGTCCATGCACAGCCAGCCAGTCACTAGTTGGCTTAATATGGACATGTAACGGAAGGTCAACGTGATAATTAGGTATATAACACAAAATAACATCGTATATAGAGGGGGACATAATTATGATTTCGGGGCCGATTGCCGTGATACTTGGAGATTATTACTTGGTTAGTTTTATATCTCGGCTAATATGAAACTAACCGAATAATAAACTCTATTAAACCA
Organism: Pictodentalium vernedei; assembly: GCA_031216915.1. Lineage (NCBI taxonomy): Eukaryota > Metazoa > Mollusca > Scaphopoda > Dentaliida > Dentaliidae > Pictodentalium > Pictodentalium vernedei. The sequence goes on from CM062289.1 coordinate 241,553,230, forward strand.
AAACAAATAATTTCAAAATGTTCTCAGATCAGTTTGACAGCGTTATCGTTTCTTCTTCGTTTCGCAGTCTCAAGTTTCCTTCTATCTCGTTCTCATCTTCTCGCAGTCCAGGTATCCGAACTTCTCGCGGTTTCCCCGCTTGGGAAGCCGTGACGTTCGTATAGCTGAACTAGATCTTCTCTCATTTTGACGACTATACACATTTCAACTCGGAATCTTAGTTTGCTTTGAATTTTTGGTACAACTCTCTTCCCTTTTCTCTTCATCCACATGATCCTTACTAATTACGGTCGTTAATTGGTCACGACGCAAAACAACTCCCTTGCCTGGTAATGCTAATATACCTGACTATGTTGTATGGATAACGGTGAATGATTTCGCCGTAAACAAATTGGTTTCGCCTAGAAACACATCAAGGAAAACAACTCTAGCTTGGTTCATATCGACCGAGATCTGCGTCATATCAGCCGAGTTTGAAAAATAATAATTAAAGAATCAGAAACATTACCCTGAACAAGTTTTTTACAAATTCGAATTCATCTCGAATATCCCAACGGTTTTGGAATCGAATCGAATGAAAAGATTTCGATTTGAATTTTGAAGCTTCGCCAGTCCTTAGTTGCATGGCATTATTCAAGAGTCACGTGGTCATTGTACAGCTAGGACTTTATTCGATAATAGACTGATACAATTTTGGAATATCGACTTTGACGGTGGGAAGATTCGTTGTCTTCTTGTATCCATTACTTCAGTCATATCGATTTGTCTTATATATGGATCTTCGCATTATTTTCGCAATATATGCCCAGCAACTATTACTTATTATCGCCCTTGCCTACCAATTCTTGTTAAGGTACTAAGTAAGTAAGTAAGTAAGTAAGTAAGTAAGTAAGAAGTAAGTAAGTAAGTAAGTAAGTAAGTAAGTAAGTAAGTAAAAGTAAGTAAAAGTAAGTAAGTAAGTAAGTAAGTAAGTAAGTAAGTAAGTTAAGTAAGTAAGTAAGTTAAGTAAGTAAGTAAGTAAGTAAGTAAGTAAGTAAGTAAAGTAAGTAAGTAAGTAAGTAAGTAAGGGAAATTCCCACCTCTGATATTCTATATATTCAAATTAAATACACACACGTTACATCAAAATGAAGGTTGCGATGCATAAAACTCGCAAATTATACGAAGTCAACGTGCAGAGTTGATGGTAGGCATCACTGGTTCCTGGAAGTCTTCTACCGTATTTGTACCAAAACTGATAATAAAATAATATTTTAAGAGAACAACTTGTGGTCAAATTTGCGTCAGATATCCAAGAACAAGGCGAGGCATTCAGGACTGCAATTTGGAAAAGGCCAACACTGTGCATATTTTATTGAAGAGGGGTTTCATGGCCGACGACAAGTGTATGCAACGCGATGCCTAACGCGATACCACGAATTTTCACCGAAAAACAATCTCGTAATTGTAGGAAATTCAAACAGGTGTCACGTTAAATTGATAGCAATATGACAACTGTGCAATCTCCATTCAAATTTAGTTTGTACTGTGAAGGCGAGATGTCTCATTATTTTATTTTACTCGGTATTGTATATCGATGCATTTTCGGATCTCATGACCTTCATCGCAATGTCAACAAAACAGAAAACAAACCGGAAAGTTTACAAATTTACCCCTTCAGCTCTGTCGCTGCGTTTTGAAGATTTTTTTTTGTTTTCTTGGCGTTCTTCTTGGATATCTGAAGCCCATTTGGCCACGAGGTATTCTCCCGAAATATTATTTTATTATCAGTTCTGGTACAAATACGGTAGCAGACTTACAGGAACCGGTGGAAAGTAAAAACATGTCATTGCCAAGTATGAAGTTATTTATTTATTTACTGGTGCCTAACACCACATCAGCAACAGACGCTATATCGTGGCGACAAACGGTAATGTAGGAGACAAAAAGATTTCATCAGAAAATATATGTTCAAAAGTGAGACAAATCAACTTTAGCATGACAGTGAAATAAATTGCGAAGACAATAGTGAGTAAGAAAGAAAAGCGCTAAAACCCTTACAGTACATTTGCAGCCGGCTACAGCGTTGAAATATTCTTGCGTGGGAGATAACAGGTAGACAGCCAATCTGGCTATGTTATCTCCCTGCGGTATGTATTTGTATGTCTCACTGTGGTTAGAAATATATTAGATTTGTAAAGCCTTATCTATATACCGTAAATAAACAAATATCAAACAAACAAATATCAAACGAATTTGAATGTATTACTGATTTAATCAACCAGATGGCAAATACTTTTTGTATATGAGATACAATTAAAGAAATAAAACTAAAACTTATTAAAAGGGTTGATTTTCCTGAGAATCTGGTGAGAAGTGATATTGTGAAATAGTTCTCTTACTAGACGGTGCATTAATGACGCCGTCTGATTTCATTAAAATCTGCAGAATCGGAAAGAATTTGCTCGAGTGTCAAAGGACATTGGCAGGGAACACATTCTGGTCGTATATTACCCTCTAACAAAAAGGAGTGTGAAACTCGTGTATGACCAACATGACACCCTGTCAATATTACGTGGTCTTTTCTGCAAATGTTACTGGACACATATGGGGGCGCGGTGGTGTTGCAGTAACCTTGTCTGAACCCCGAAGTTGAGCAACGTCGAGGCCAGTTAGTCCATGGATGGGTGACCGTCTGAGCGATTGATTCGGACTCCCGCGTTGTGTCCCTGGACAAGCACTTCACCTCGATTGACCACATGGGGCACAATGACGCCGTGTACTAAGGCGTACTGCACGTCGATGGTGCGCATGTCTTCAACCAATCTAACCCTGCCGGTGCAGCAGTGCGGAGTTACGATGTTGAAGAGCTGCTCGTCGTTGCTCGTTGGTTCTCTCCGGATACTACGGCTTCCCCCACCCGTAAAACTGTCACCGCCCCGATATGACCTTGGCTGTTAATGTTTCGTTAAACCCTAATAAATAAATAAGTAAATAAATAAATAAATAAATAAATAAATACTAGACGCATATTTATCATTGGCATTAGGTCGAAAGCTATACAGTTCGTTATTTATCACCCTATTCCACTCCGCCTTCCTCATAGATCTGATCGAATTACCGATATGTGGTTTAGATCGCTGAAAGGAATTTTGAAAGCCGTGACGGTTTGTTTAAAGCCTGTATGTCCAGAGGAACTTGTCGCGAAGATATTTCGTACCGGGATCTCACTTCACAAACACCTTGCATTACACGCACGTGTACATAGCATTCAATGAACAGTCAAGGCATAGTGTTAATGGTTACAGATGGACATTATATTTTCCTTGCTTGTCGCTGCTTGAGTAAATAATGTTGACGGGAGCGGTTACCAAACTCTCCACCTAACGTTTTTGCAATCGGTTATTCCAATTATCAGATCTGCAGAGTTAACATGATTTTACATGTACAATTTCCAAGTAGCATTATTAAAAAGTAGCTGTGAAAATAACACGTTAACTCTTGTATTAATCAAGTGGGTGGTGTAATGGATTGTATGAGTGAAAAACATCTTAATTTGTAATCCAGCTATTCATTAATTTATAAATTCGTTATTCTCAAAGTATCTGAATTAATCCATTGTTCCTAGTCTCCAGATATTAGCTTGGTGGTAATACCTCGCTGCCACCCAAAAATATGCTTCCTGGCACTTGGGTACATCGTTCCTGAATATTTTAGTAGTCTGAAGTGGTTCTCATTTAGCACTTGTGAAGGTAATATACAAAAGAAACAAACTGATTGCATTCTATAAATAACATAGATGAACATATTCTTATCCACTAAAGCAAGTAGACTAGTTTGGATCTATTCGGCCGCTTCTTACAATAGGCACCGATTCGAAGACACAATACACTACACACAAGATTTTTGAACCCTGTGTTGATGTATGACCACATAAAATGTTCACTATTTCATTTGGATTTCGAAGCCTTTTATTCGAGTTTATGTTTCAGCGACGGGAATTGAGATTCTGACGTTTTGGTAAATCTGTAGAAACCGAATTGCCATGATCACTGTCCACTTTATTTGGTGAATTTATTTTAGAGACCCTGGTTGAGACACTAAATTTCTTCCGAATATTTCTTTTTTCCACAGTTTTGTCACCTAAGGCATAAATGTTCTGAGCTGAGGAGTTTCTACCTCTCTGGTCAGCACTTTTCGGCGCAATGACGTCAAAGTGCCGAACAAGCTAGCTTCAGATGTACCCGACAAGGTGTCCCATTCGAATGACGAACGCTTTTGCTGACGTGTCTGATGCAGCAGACACATTTTGATGAGTCTACTAATGCCATTTGGTTGAGTGGGTTTATCCAAGTTAACAGTGGGTAAAGAAAACGTTTGTTTACTCGCATCATGTTTCTTCTCAGTATTTGGAACAGAAGCACGAATATCGTTATGAACATTTTCACTATTTTCACGAACATAAACTTCTCTTTATTTCGTCATAATGGAATCTTTCTGACGATATCGGTCTTCGGAACGTTTTGCTGCTGATCTCGGTTTCTTGGCACAAGACGCTGGTTTCTTCCATTTGAGCACATGACTGGTCTCGTGTGTTTCTGCTTGAAGTTTCCAAGACAGTTCTAATCTCTTCACGTTTAAGCGCTATACAGTAGATTCATAATGTTTAGGGGAATCACGCTGCACATTTTTTGATCAGAAATATCCTTGCGATATCTCAAGGTGAGCTAAAAAGTCGCCGTATGCCCCAATTCTCCATAAAATGTAACGTGAGGGTTCGTCGTAGTATATACGGGATCTCAGAATGACCAAGTGGTATATAAGACTCACATAAACGGAAACATTTATTTACACCCAGTATCGGAATCAAATAACAATGAATATAGCTGGTGTTGACATCGAGCTCTAAGGGACAGAGTGTTCTGTGACTGAGGAATTCCAGAGTACAGCATAATGAAATCTTCCTGACGCTTTCAGTCTCTGAAACGTTTTGCTACTGATCTCGGTTTCTTGGCACAAGACACTGGTTTCTTCTATTTGAGCACAAGACTGGTCTCGTGTGTTTCTGCTTGAAGTTCCCAAGACAGTTCTAATCTCTTCATGTTTAAGCTCCGAAGTAGGTTCACAATGTTTAGGGGAATCACACTGCACATTTTTGACTCATAAATGTCCTTCCGATATCTCACGGTAGGCTAAAAAGTCACCGTATGCCTTGATTCTCCAGAAATTATGACCAGAGGAACTGGTCACGAAGATATTTCGTGCCAGGATCGCACTTCACAAACTACTGAGACTAAAAGTCTTTACACTGTGTAGCAAATTTATTGACGACTGAACTGCAGCGTATGTGTAATACAAAGTGTTGACGGGAGCGGTTACTAAACTCTCTGCCCAACGTTCTTGCAATCAGTTATCCGAAATACCTAATCTGCAGAGTTATCATGCTTTTATATGTACAATTTCCAAGTAACATTATTAAAATAAAACAAAAATATGAAAATAACATGTAGACTCTTGTATTAATCAAGTGGGCGGTGTAATGGACTGTATGAGTGAAAAGCATCTTAATGTGTTAATCCATCTATTCTTTAATTTATGAATCCGTTATTCTCAAAGTATCTGAATTAACCCATTGTTCCTAGACTCCATGTTTTATCCTGGTGATAATATATGACCGTGGCATTATATGGAAGCCCACACATTATTTGAACACTATTCAAGAGATTGTGCTCTAAAGTGTAAGATAAATTATTTTTATTTCTCAATTGTGATATTTTTGGTTGATATGTAAAAATCCATATTTACTCAAGCAGCGACAAGCAGGCTAAATATAATCTCCATCAGTAACCATTAACACTATGCATTGACTGTTTGTTGAATGCTATTGTTGCCAATAAGTGTTAGCAACACACGCGGCATGGATTGGAAGTGGCGAGTCTAATCTTGAATGGGTCAATTACAACTACTTATTACTTTCCAAAGCGTGATTTACTGCGATTTGCGGGTTTGATTATAAACGCTAACTTCACAAGTTAATTATGCAATCAACAATTGTGTCATGTATCCGTGCGCGCAAACGAACACGCTTTGCCGCAGGTGTAATAGGGACATCATTGTTTTTTGTTTTTTTAATCCTTTACCTAACATGAAAAGCAGACGACACTTGCAAAAAAAAAATTCTTGAATAACTATTATTTTCATTTTTTGTCTCAAAAACATAGGATATACCCCTCATTAGAACGAGCTAGACGAGCTCATTCCAATGAGGGGTTATAACCTATGTTTTAGAAACAAAAAATGAAAAAAATAATGAAAATTAATTGGCGATTTGGGGGAATAGCGCTCACGTGTGTCGGACTCCAATTATGGGGCTTAGTTCTAATTTCCAATAGAGGAGTATACTTCTTATGTCTGCTAAATAATTCTACATTTTCAGGATCTGAGACAACTATAGGCGGGATTTGATGGATGAACCAATAGTTTGGAAACATACTGTAGTGACAGTTTAACCCTGCGTTTCGCAAGATAAGGTCCCCTCCCCCAGAAAGCGTGGAATCTATTGGCGACGTTCTAAATGCTCCAAGGCAGCAGGCGAGTTCTTGTATCACTATTATGAATTGTATCAAGTGGTTGGAGTTATGGCTTTCTCCCAGAACCGTAAACCACACAACCATAATCTAATTTTGATCTAACAAGTCATCTATACAGACGGAGTAATGATTTTTGGTCAGCACTACCAGCAGTGCTACCAATCATCTTGGGGTTAAGTTCTTTTTTTTACTTTTCACTCCTAATTGTTTTATATGAGAAGTAAAATTCAGTTTATTGGCAAACAATAAACCTAAGAATTTCACCTCTTTTACAACTTTAATAAGACTCCCATCTGTTTTTAGTTCCGGATCAAGATGGTACTTTCGGAGTTTACAGAAATGAACCCAATTTGCTTTATACTTGAATAATTTGAAACCACTTTCCATCGCCCATTTCTAAATTCTGTTTAAACAAAGCTGAAGTTTTTGCTGCTATAGCAAGTTAAAAAATCGTTAAAATACAATGAAAGATCAACCATATTTTCAGTTGCGTCAATGATATCATTGATCTCAGCTGAAAGAAGAGTAACAGATAAAAAACTGCCCCGAGAACCCCCTAATTTTTATTCGTGGGGATCAGATAATGTAGACCCAACACGAACTTGAAATTGGCGGATTCTTTAAACTAAAAAAAATCTATAAAATGATGCGTACGCCCCGTGGGCCTCACTTTAATTTTTTTTTAAAATCCGATACATCCACGTACCATATGCTTTTTGCAGATCAAAGTCATAACTTATGTAGCATCTTAGCCCATTTGCTGTTGCGCAATTGGGTAATATCCAGTGCTGATATATGCCATATATTGGAAGTAATAGGTTTAATGTGAAACAAAATGAAAACGCCAATAACGTACACTTATTTGTAATTTTAACCCTTTACCTAACCTGAAAAGCAGACAACACTTGCAAAACAAAATTCTTGAATAACTATTATTTTCATTTTTTGTCTCAAAAACATAGGTCATGACCCCTCATTGGAACGAGCTCGACAAGCTCGTTCCAATGAGGGGTCATAACCTATGTTTTAGAGACAAAAAATGTAAAAAATAATGAAAATTAATTTGGATGGGTGACCATTTCAGCGACTGATTCGCGCTCCCGCGTTGTGTCCTTGGGCAAGGCACTTAACCCCAATTGCCTACATGGGGCACGATGGCGCTGTGTACTAAGGCGTACTGCACGTCGATGGTGCACATGTCTTCAACCAATCTAACCCTGCCTGTGCCGCGGTGCAGAGTTCAGAGTTACGCTGTTGGAGAGCTGACAGCTGCTCGTCGTTGCTCGGTGGTTCTCTCCGGGTACTCCGGCTTCCTCCACCCGTAAAACTGTCACAGTCACGGTTAGCCATTGTGCATAAGAATGTGACCTTAAACACTAGTAGATAATAGATAATATGGAAATTAATTGGCGATTTTTGAGAATAGCGCTGGCCGGTTTTGGCCGTTACGTTAGGTAAAGGGTTAAAACTGTTATTACATATTGGAACATTAAGCGAAAGTCTCCTTCGGGAACTCAACGTTGACAGAGTTGAACAATGTTTACAACATTACTGCCAGCCAACACTTCATAAATCTCAATAGAAAAGACGTCTAATCTACTTGAATTAAGTTCCTATTTAATGGACTGACCATTTAGTCCAAACTTGTCCCCACAGACAGTTAAATATCTTTTTTTTTGTTTTGTCGCCCTCTGCCAGACGAGAAAAAAAAATACATAACGGCCAAGCTTGGACTATCGAGCATGTTGGCCTCGAATATTTCGAAAATGGTGGAGAACAAATGGATAATGCCATATCGGCTGTTGCTTGCATTTCGTATTACGTGCGTTCTATTGCGAATAACAACATGCTGTCGCCATTCTCTGTGTGTGATATCTCCGTACTGAGTACGGACTAAAAGCACAGGCCGCGGCATTTGGTTCCGTACTCAGTATGGGCCTGTAGCAGCGGAAGGGTTAAAGATGGATTTTCGGATTATTTACGCAATATATGCACAATAAATATAGGCCATCGCCCTTGCCTTATCTTGCGGCAGAACTAAATTACAGTCTATTACGGAAGCCCTGGAGGGACATTTTTTGTCACTAGTTATTACTTACTTGTTATTACAAATAACAAATAAGTAATAACAAATAAGTAATAACAAGTAAGTAATAACAAATAAGTAATAAAAATTGCAGCCTGCCCACAGTAGGGAGGGTGATCAGGCTCTTATTCCTTATTTCGTATTATAAATAACAAATAACAAATAAATAATAACAAATAAGTATTAACAAGTAAGTAATAACAAATAAGTAATAACAAGTAAGTAATAACAAATAAGTAATAACAAATAACAAATAAGTAATAACAAATAACAAATAAGTAATAACAAATAACAATTAAGTAATAACAAATAAGTAATAACAAATAACAAATAAGTAATAACAAATAACAAATAACAAGTAAATAATAACAAATAAGTAATAACAAATAACAAATAAGTAATAACAAATAAGTAATAACAAATAACAAATAAGTAATAACAAATAAGTAATAACAAGTAACAAGCAAATAACAAATAAGTAATAACAAATAGCAATTAAGTAATAAAAAATAACAAATAAGTAATAACAAATAAGTAATAACAAATAAGTAATAACAAATAACAAATAAGTAATAACAAATAAGTAATAATATCACTTAATTGTTATTTGCTATTACTTATTTGTTATTACTTATTTGTTATTACTTACTTGTTATTTGTTATTACTTATTTGTTATTACTTATATGTTATTACTTAATTGTTATTTGTTATTACTTATCTGTTATTACTTACTTGTTATTATTTATTTGTTATTACTTACTTGTTATTTGTTATTACTTATTTGTTATTATTTACTTGTTATTTGTTATTTGTTATTACTTATTTGTTATTACTTATTTGTTATTACTTACTTGTTATTATTTATTTGTTATTTGTTATTACTTATTTGTTATTAATTACTTGTTATTTGTGATTAGTTATTTGTTACTACTTACTTGTTTTTATGTAAGAACAACTCTTTATTACACGCCCGTTCTATGAAATCCCCATCTACAGCAACACTAAACCGTGCGGAAAATAAAAGTCTGTTCCGCACACATGTGTCGAGCAGAAACCGTTGCCAGGCTATTTTTGGGCGATCACGTCATTTGTCAAAACTTAACATAGCCCCGCCTACAGGGAAATTCCATTTAGCCTACATCGACAGAAGCCCTGTAGTCTAAACGAAGCGATTGCGTTCTAATAAGCTATCACAAAGACAATAAACTAAGTAAAACATCTTACTTCTAAAGTTTAGAAGGGACAATTCAAACCAATTATTATTAGCTGTATAATGATAACGAATTGATTGGAACTAGCTCAAATATGCATGTACTACGATAGCACAAGCATGCATACACCACGACTGGCCTATTTATATATCCGCGAAATAACAAAAAAGTAATAACAAATAAGTAATAATATCACTTAATTGTTATTTGTCATTACTTATTTGTTATTACTTACTTGTTATTTGTTATTACTCATTTGTTATTACTTATATGTTATTACTTAATTGTTATTTGTTATTACTTATTTGTTATTACTTATTTGTTATTACTTACTTGTTATTTGTTATTACTTATTTGTTATTACTTACTTGTTATTACTTATTTGTTATTACTTATATGTTATTACTTAATTGTTATTTGTTATTACTTATTTGTTATTACTTATTTGTTATTACTTACTTGTTATTTGTTATTACTTATTTGTGGTTACTTATTTGTTATTACTTACTTGTTATTACTTATTTGTTATTACTTATTTGTTATTTGTTATCACTTATTTGTTATTACTTACTTTTTATTTGTTATTACTTATTTGTTATTACTTATTTGTTATTTGTTATTACTTACTTGTTATTTGTAATAACAAGTAAGTTATAACTAGTAACAAAAATGTCCCTCCAGGACGTCCGTAGTCTATCATGTTCAGAGGACTGTTGAAAAATAATTCACGGGAAAAGGCAAATAAACACATTTTGCAACCAGCCAGGCTGTACTTTGTGTCAGCAATATTTTTAGAAAAGAAGTGACTGGCCCAGTGTTTTCTAGCCGTTACCTGTCACAAGACTGTATAACTGTGGCAGTTATCTTTGTCAATTGGGGAAAATAGTTAATAGTGTTAATTTTAAAATGACGGCTGCCAATCATTGCTCAGTAGTTTGTCGTGAGAACAAAATGAGCGATAGTCTGTGTCAATAATGGAACTAAATCCTCCTTGCAGTTTACCGGCTGAACATAAATACATAACAGAACGAGTGCGGAATACGGGGAACAGGAATCCGAGTTGATTTTTTCCATTGAAATATAGTTGCGAGTGAAATGTAAGAACAACTCTTTATTACACGCCCGTTGTATGAAATCCCCATCTACAGCAACACCAAACCATGCCGCTGAAAATAAAAGTCCGTTCCGCACACATGTATCGAGCGGAAACCGTTGCCGGGCTATTTTTGGGCGAAAACGTCATTTGTCAAAACTTAACATAACCTCGCCTACAGGGAAATTCCATTTAGCCTCCATCGACAGAAGCCCTGTAGTCTAAACGAAGCGATCGCATTCTAATAAGCTATCACAAAGACAATAAACTAAGTAAAACATCTTTGTGTATAGAATTACTTCTAAAGTTTAGAAGGGACAATTCAAACCAATTATTATTAGCTGTATAATGATAACAAATTGATTGGAACTAGCTCAGATATGGATGTACTACGATAACACAAGCATGCGTACACCACGACTGGCCTATTTATATATCCGCCAAATAACAAATAAGTAATAACAAATAAGTAATAATATCACTTAATTGTTATTTGTCATTACTTATTTGTTATTACTTACTTGTTATTTGTTATTACTTATTTGTTGTTACTTATTTGTTATTACTTATATGTTATTACTTAATTGTTATGTGTTATTACTTACTTGTTATTATTTATTTGTTATTTGTTATTACTTATTTGTTATTGCTTACTTGTTATTTATTATTACTTATTTGTTATTACTTATTTGTTATTACTTACTTGTTATTTGTTATTTGTTATTACTTATTTGTTATTACTTATTTGTTATTTGTTATTACTTATTTGTTATTACTTACTTGTTATTACTTATTTGTTATTTGTTATTACTTACTTGTTATTTGTTATTACTTTTTGTTATTACTTATTTGGTATTTGTTATTACTTACTTGTTATTTGTAATAACAAGTAAGTAATAACTAGTAACAAAAAATGTCCCTCCAGGGCTTCCGTAGTCTATCACGTTCAGAGGACTGTGGAAAAATAATTCACGGGAAAAGGCAAATAAACACATTTTGCAACCGGCTGTACTTTGTGTCAGCAATATTTTTAGAAAAGAAGTGACTGGCCCAGTGTTTTCTAGCCGTTACCTGTCACAAGAATGTATAACTGTGGCAATTATCTTTGTGCAATTTGGGAAAATAGTTTATACCATGTTTTAAGTGTTAATTTTAAAATGATGGCTGCCTATCATTGATCAGTAGTTTGTCGTGGGAACAAAATGAGTGATAGTCTGTGATAATAATGGAACTAAATCCTCATTGCAGTTTACCGGCTGAACATAAAAACATAACAGAACGAGTGCGGAATACGGGGAACAGGAATCAACAATCCGAGTTGATTTTTTTCCATTGAAATATAGTTGCAAGTGAAATGCAAGAACAACTCTTTATTACATGCCCGTTCTTTGAAATCCCCATCTACAGCAACACTTAACCTTGTGGAACATAAATGTCTGTTCCGCACACATGTGTCGAGCAGAAAGTGTTACCGGGCTATTTTTGGGTGATCACGTCATTTGTCAAAACTGAACATAACCCCGCCTACAGTTAAATTCCATTTAGCCTACATCAACAGAAGCCCTGTAGTCTAAACGAAGTGATTGCGTTCTAATAAGCTATCACAAAGACAATAAACTAAGTAAAACATCTTTGTGTATAGATTTACTTCTGAAGTTTAGAAGGGACAATTCAAACCAATTATTATTAGCTGTATAATGATAACAAATTGATTGGAACTAGCTCAAATATGCATGTACTACGATAGCACAAGCATGCGTACACCACGACTGGCCTATTTATATATTCGCCCACGGAAATCTCTCAAAATCGCACATGTGTTTATAAACATATGCCGACAATTGGACACCCGGAACTGAACCGATTGCAAAATTACTTTGTTGATAGTTGTCAACTGAATTGCTGAGTGTCCTTTTAATAACTGTTTTTTTGTGGACGTGAAGGTGTGTAATAAGCACAGGACGACACGTGCGTATGAATGGGTCCATCGATATGACACTTGTGGCTATTCAAGAACATTTTTGTTTGTTTTGTTACTTCAGTCTCTGATAGTGTAAGGTTAACAGATGAACTGTTATTTCACAACACATTGAGTGAGCTCCTCTTCATTTCCGTAGCCCTTCTGCATCCAAGTGAATGTGTTTGTAGTTGTAATATATTAACTGAGCCGACAGGTTTTGGTGAAATTTGGCTGAATGTAAGTGAAAAAGATCCGACAAATTACACCCCACATACGTTTTTTTTAAAACTACGCGCATGTAGATATTTGTTATTAATTTGACACAGTGGCTTACAGACAAAAAATGTTAAGCTGCCGCATAGTCACTATTGGAACAAATACATCCCAAATACTATTTTTACGCACTAAACAATAATACGTTAACCTTTTACCCAATGCACATGATATCAAAATTTATTATTTTAATTACAGTTTTTTTTAAAGATTTTTCATAAACTTTCACCAAAACCATATCACGTGACCCTTCAATGGAACGAGCCCGACTAGCTCGTTCAATGAGGGGTCACATGATGTGCTTCTTTGGAAAAATATATTTTTTTCAACTGCTTAATTTGTAAATTACGGGGTGTTACAGTCTAGGGCACTGTGACTATTGTACAGTTAAAGGGTTAACTTGAAGATAGAACTCTCTGATAACTGGGCGGAAATATTTTGTCATTCTAGCAGATTGGAATGTCACCATATGCCCTCTGATACTCGTCCACTGATGAGGCACAGCATGCAGAAAGTGAGAGAACATTATAATATAGAGACAGTTTTCGGACTTACCAGAGAGTGTGTGAAAACTTTCAATGTTGTGGACGAACATTTAAGTTGGTGGCTGTTAGGCAGTAATTTAATCGGCTGGTCTATCATATGTTATTGTCTGGTGGGAAGAGCTGAATACTTAGATCATATAAAGAGCTATTATATTGTACCAGTGCCTTACAAGTTTATTGAGTTGTAACTAGCTGTTAACCTAGACCACGAGACAGTAACATAATTAAGTGGTGGCATAGGCGAAGATTCAAATTTTGCAGATAAAACTGAAGAAATAACAGCCAAACTGTACATGCTGGTTTGTACAGTGAACTATATCATACATGCTGATTTGTGTGATAAAGAAAAGCCGGAGGTATACAAGCTGAAGTGTATTGTGCACGAAATTGTGAACTGTATTGTGCCAATTGTTACAGGCTAACTATACAGAAATTACAGAAATAAAATAAAAACACTCAAGAAAGGATAGTTGTGCAAGGAACATCAAAGGACGATTTTAACATGGAGTCGGAAACTGACATAGAGGTAGAGGTGGAGAAAGAAAAACCGAAAAAGAAAAGAGCAATGAAAAGAGATTTAGAAATCGAAATGCAAAAACTGAAGCTGGCAAATGAACTGAGAATGAAAGAAATGGAGCACCAAGTTAAAATGAAAGAGCTAGAGATAGAACTGTTAAGCAACACAACAACAACAACAGTGTCAAAAGCCAATACTCAAGTGCCAATAAAATTAAAAATTCAACCATTTGATCAATCAACTGATGATATTTTAAGTTATTTCTTTGAATTTGAAACTATTGCAGGACAGTTGAGCTGGCCAGATGATGTAAAAATCTTACAGCTAAGAACATTAGTTAAGGGTGAGGCCAGAGACATTATACAAAGTTCATCAGCAAGTTTCACCGAGCTTCGGAAAGCTTTGATCGACAGATTTGGTAAGAAGCCTTCAGAATATTTTAAAATGCTTTTATCTCTACAAAGACAAAACAAAGAAACATATAGAAGACTGAAATCAAGAATCAATTCATATTTGAAAAGATTTGTTGAAGAAAGAGATATCCTGGAAATATTTTCTGATGAATTCTTTCTACGTGCATTGCCGGCACATCAAGCACAGTGGGTTAGGAGAAACAAGGGAGAGTCAGTTGTGGAAGCAGCTGAGGATTATATAATGCCAGATATTACATTTAAACCAAACAATTTTAACAAACATTTTCAAACGAGGCAACAACAGAACTTTCAACAACACAAACGAAGTAATTTTCAGCAAGTTAAGAGTGAAATAGAATGTTTTCGATGCAAAAATAAGGGGCATATTACTCTTCACTGCCCATTGAAAAATAAAAACTAATAAAGACTAATTCTGTAAATCAAGCTACGTATTTTGTCAAGCCATCTGTGGGACAAAGACTGATTTATATTCCTGGTTTTGTCAACAGTCAGGAGGTTAACTTTGTAAAAGACACAGGTGCAGATGTTACTCTCATTCGGGAAGATTTAGTGGACAATAGTTGCATTATTGAAGGACAATACATGGAATAATTTACTGCTATAGGACAGTCATTTAGTGCTAACGTTGGCATTGTGAATTTGGATACACCATATTACAAAGGGTTAAAGACAGTTGGGCTTGTACCTGATCTGGCCACTGAAGGTTTGCTTGGTATGGATGTACTAAACAAGGTACCTGCGCTCGCTGTTACATGTGCTCAATCAGCACGGAATCAAAGACTTGAAAAAGAAGTTACATAAAGCATGGCTTGATGTGATGTTCAATGTAGATCTATTGATGATATAAATGAGCACGAGACTGAGATTGAAGAGATATCAGAAGATAGTACTGATGATTTAGTGAAGGCACAAGAGGATCAAGGCATTGTGGGTTTGACAAGTGTAAATGCTGACGTGTTGAGTAAACTTCAGAAGGAAGACCCAAGCTTGAAAGAAATTTGTGAAAAAGCTAGTCATTTTGAAGGTGAAGTTGAAGATAAGACTAATGCTTTCTACTGGGACAACAACATACTTTACAGAAAATGGAAGTCTGTCAAAAATGCGAATAGTGGTATGCAGGTTGTATTACCAGAGAAATTGCGCAACGATTTAATAAATTTGGCACATGATAGGCCATTAGCAGGAGATTTGGCACGTGAGAAAACGAAACAACGAATTTTACAGTCTTTTTACTGGCCTGGAATGTTTAAAGACATTGCAAAATACTGTCAAGTTTGTGACATGTGTCAAAAAACTGCTAAGCGAAAAACTAAAGATAAAGCACAACTGATTTCTGTACCAACAGTTAAGGAGCCTTTTCAGAAAATATCCATGGATATTGTTGGTCCACTGGAATGAACAAAAAAGGGGAATAAATATATTTTGACAATTGTAGATGAAGCAACAAGGTACCCAGAGGCATATGCGTTACCAAGTGTTGAAGCTTCACGCATTGCGGACTGTTTAATTGATTTGTTTAGTAGAACTGGTGTGCCATCTACAAGTTTAATGGACCAGGGCACAAATTTTACCAGTGAACTCTTACAACAGTTGTATGAGAAATTTGATGTTCAAGGGATAACAACAACAACTCCTTATCATCCAATGGCGAATGGTAGGGTTGAGAGGTTCAATGGTACACTCAAATCAATGCTTAAGAAACTGTGTGCTGTTTATAAGCAACAATGGGATGAACTGCTTCCATATACAATGTTTGCATATCCAGAAGTTCCACACAAGGAAACAGGATTTTCTCCATTTGAGCTATTATATGGTTGGCCAGTACGAGGTCCAACAAGTTTTCTACGTCAAATGATGACTGGAGAATGTGAATCTGGTCAAACGCTAATTGAACATGTACTAAAATTCGAGAGCGTCTAGAAACTGTAACTGAAATTGTACAAGAAAACCTGTCAAACAGACGAGCTAAAATTAAAGCGTGGTACGATAAAAATGCCATGAAACGTGTCTTGCATCCAGGAGATGAGGTTTTAATTCTGATGCCTTCAGATACTTGTAAACTCGTGGCACAGTGGAAAGGTCCACATCGAGTGGTCAAGAGACTGAATGATGTGAACTATAAGATAAATGTTGGTGGGAGACGAGGCATTGTCACTTATCACATTAATTTGCTTCGTAAATACAACAGACGTGTCATGCTTGTAGCTAACAACATGCCTAGTGACTATGAAGTTAGCTCTTGTTTACCAGTTGATTCTGTTGAATGTTGGAAAGATGTGAAAATTGGACAGAACTTACAAAAAGGCCTTGGAGATCAATTGAAGGCACTGTGTGAAGAATATAAAAATGTGTTGACTTCAGTGCCAGGGTTAACTAACATTGTTACTCAAAGTATAAAAACTGTGTCAGAGACGCCTGTATCACAACATCTGCTAAACAACCTGAGGTGAAGCATATTATAGATGACTTGTTGAGGCAGGGCTTAATTCGACCATCCAAGAGCCCATGGGCATCACCCGTCGTGCTGGTTCCCAAACCTGATAGAAGTACACATCTATGCGTGGACTATAAAAAGTTAAATGAAGTGACTGTTTTGATGCATACCCTGTGCCGTGAATGGATGAACTGTTTGAGAAATTGGGGAGTGCGACATATATAAGTTTGTTAGACTTGACAAAGGGTTATTTACATGTACCCTTAGCAGAAGAGGTTAAGGAAATATCTGCTTTCATTACCCCTTTGGCTTGCACGAGTTCAATGTGATGCCATTTGGCATGAAAACATCGCCAATGACGTTCGCTCGTCTCATGGACACTTTATTGGATAAACGTAAAAATGTCATACACTACTTCGATGACATTGTGGTGTTCAGTTCGTCATGGGAAGACCATTTACAGCATTTGAGAAACACATTAGAAAGACTACGTTCAGCGAACCTAAGTGTACGATCAACAAAATGTGCACCAGGGAAGAGAGAAATTAATTTTCTAGGACACATTGTGGGCAATGGTTGTGTTAGAGTCGACCCTAGAAAGGTCAAGGCTATGGCTGATTTTCCGTTACCCAAACAAAGAAAGACGTTCGCTCATATCTCGGAATGACGGGTTATTACAGAAAGTATATTAAGAATTTTGCTAAAATAGCTGAACCACTGACAGAGCTGACAAAGAAAATACAACCATCCAAGGTGAAATGGACAGAGGAAGCTGTGAGTGCTTTCAAAGAACTGAAAAGTGAAATTGTTAAAGATCCCGTTTTGGTCAATGCCGATTTTACTAAACCATTTACATTACAAACTGATGCAAGTGACAGAGCTATCGGTGTTGTGTTAAGTCAAAACAATGGTACCGGCGAACATCCGATCACTTATTTAAGCCGAAAGCTCCTTCCACGAGAGAGACACTATTCTACAGTCGAAAAGGAATGTTTAGCAATAGTGTGGGGCGTTGAGTCACTCTCATATTACTTATCAGGAGTGTCATTTGTTATTGAGACTGATCATAATCCATTAGCTTTCCTAAATCGCCCGAAGAACAAAAATCAGTGACTATTACGGTGATCTTTGATGTTTACAGCCCTATGAATTTCAAATCAAGTACAGAAAAGGTGCTAATAACAAGAATGCTGATGGCCTTTCGAGGGTTAACTAAGAAAGTGAAAAAACATTGAAATAATTGTGTTCATTGACAGAGGGTGGTTTTTACCTAACTCTGTGGATTTATTAATTTCACTAACAGAGGGTGGTCTTCACCTAACTCTTTGGATTTATTACATATAGTGTAGGATTTCCTCTTATTGGTTTAACTATATAATCCCTAGTAGTAAAAACAAAATATAGATATGTAGAATCATCTACACAATTTTATGTAAGATGACATATAACATATGATACTATATCTCACGTGACCTTCTAGGTTCCTGATTGGATGAATGCTGCACCCCTATTTCGTGTAGTTTGCATCCACAGAGCTGAACAGGCACTACACCCAGGCACTACACGTTTTCTATTTTTAGCACACTACTATATCAGTTTTCTTTTCATACTGGGCGAATAAACTAATCAGGCTAAATTTAAATATCCATTCACAGAGGCACAACATCCACAAAACGACCCGGAAAGAAATCATTGTGGAAAAATGTATCGCTTTTCCATTGTTGAAGTCACATTTTCCGAGGCGTTCATTTTATTCCTTGAGAAGATGATCCATATCTCGTTTCGAAGAGAATGATCCATATCTGTTTACAACATTCAAGAAAATGCGTCTGGATATGAAAAATCGTTTGTTTCGCTGCTCATGTTATTTCGCTATTTAATTGTTTGTTTTGGGCAGTAAACGAATAAATAATGGAATTCATTTGAATTTTCAGAGTTTTGTATCCCGTACTGACCCATTCGGTAATGTATATGTGTGACAAATGTGTGGAATTTATCAAACTGCAATGTCAAATTTCGAAAATTTTAGCTTTCTTTCGCGAGTTGCTCGATTCTAGAATACACAGTTCCGTTTGGGGGAAATGTTTTGTTTACCCTTGCCGACTGATTCAAAATTTGTCTTCTGCTCTTATCAACAAGCCATGTTTTGGAAGAAGAAAATGTTTTTTTGAAAACTACATGGTATTTTTTTTCTATATACTCGCCCAAAAAAGAAAGTGTGCATTGCAGAAATTGATCAATCTCCAAAAAAATAATTTCGTAGGTGTAAAGAGTGTTAACCTGTTCATGAATAAGTTATATTGAACACAAAAACAGCTTTCCCCGTTAAAATTGCATTAACGTTAAATGACGTGCTGCACGTTTGTGAAAAGGCATGTTTTGCACGTGGAGAGTCTGAAAATTCATGCAGCAGTGTGAATCCTTGGGTATTTAAACACTAAAGTAAGGCCTTCCTATCGATCACATTCAAACTTGCACTGCTGTTAAAACGACTCCACATTAGCATGCCAAGATTGACAATGAATCAACGTCTCCTTGCCCTGGGTATGATTAGAGCTGGCAGAACACACAGAGAGGTTTCCCAACATTTGAACCACCGTAACACTGTAGACAGGCTAGTCCATCGACATGCACAACATGATGACGTTCGAGACCGACCCCGCTCCGGGAGACCCCGAGTTACCACCCCTGCACAAGATTGGTATATCCGTGTCGTCCATCTCCGGAACCGGCAACAAACGGCAACGACGACAGCCAGGAACATCCCTAACCTGAGACGGATACATCCTCAAACAGTAATCAACCGGCTGAGAGAATACGGCTTACGTCCTCGAAGACCTGCAATTCGTCCAATTTTGACGTTACGTCATCGTCGTGCTCGACTGCAGAGGTGTAGACAACATCTCAGGCATCCCTTACACTGGTGGCGACGTGTATTATTCACAGATGAATGTCGTTTCCATCTTTCATCATCAGATGGCTGCCAGATAGTGTACAGACGTCGAAACGGGGTGGCACCACTGCCCGTAACAGAACTGAGCTGGTCATTATTGATGGCAATCTCAATGCAGCCAGATATCGTGATGAAGTGCTTACACCTGTTGTTGTCCCATTTCTGCAACGTCACGGCCCCGGCGTCATTCTACAGCAGGACAACGCCCGACCCCACGCAGCTCGTGTTGTTCAACAGTATCTGCAGCAACAACAAGTGGATGTTCTTCCCTGGCCCGCAAATTCGCCCGATATCTCACCCATTGAGCACGTATGGGACGAAATGAAACGTCAGCTACGCCGGCTTCCCCATGCACCGTTAACGCTTGTGGAACCCCAAAGACAGCTTATCAGAATATGGAACAACATCCCACAACACTTCCATGCTAACTTGTTCGCTTCCATGAGGCGTAGATGCACAACGGTAGTCGATGCAGACGGAGGTCATACCAGATATTAAGTGTGTGACTTTTGTCTTTGACCCTTAGTGTCTTTGACTCTCCATGGCACCAAGAGTATTCGTCGTAGCGTAATGAAATTTCTCGTGTTGATCACAAATTGATTTATCTGTGATTGAATAAAATTTCCATGAATGAAAATGATATATATCTTTTTTTAGTGTTATTTTTTAGCATGCACACTTTCTTTTTTGGGAGAGTATATATAACGCTGGTTGGTATGGCTGCTACCTTGGTAATAGATTAACAAATTGGACATATGTTTTTCTTGATGGGTGTTCGATATAATATAAGGATTAGTGCATGTCTTGTTGTTGACTACGCCCATATAGTACCCAGTGAGGTGGTGTAGTTCCCTCCGCTTCGCGGCGGGAACTACACCACCTCACTGGGCACTATATGGGCGTAGTCAACTCCAAGCCATGCACTATTCCTTAAATAGTATACAGCATTTTTAAGTGAGAAACTTTTTCGGTTTCATTTGCAATGAAATACGATAAAGTTGTCTTTGAAGGGTGGAGGTGTTACAGTCTAAGGCACTGTGACTATTGTACAGTTAAAGGGTTAACTTGAAGAAAGAACTCTCTCATAACTGGGCGGAAATATTTTGTCATTCTGGTAGATTGGAATGTCACCATATGCTCTCTGATACTGGTTCACTGATAAGGCACAGCATGCAGAAAGTAAGAGAACATTATAATATAGAGACAGTTTTCTGACTTACCAGAGAGTGTGTGAAAACTTTCAATGTTGTGGACGAACATTTAAGTTGGTGGCTGTTAGGTAGTAATTTAATCGGCTGGTCTATCATATGTTATTGTCTGGTGGGAAGAGCTGAATACTTAGATCATATAAAGAGCGATTATATTGTACCAGAGCCTTACAAATTTATTGGGTTGTAACTAGCTGTTAACCCTAGACCACGAGGCGGTAACACGGGGTCAGATGCGGTCGATTCGTTAGTTAAAGGATTAAAACAGAACAGTCAACGGTATCTAACACACCTGACACCCAGACATCTGATACCATGACAAGTAAGATATCTATTATATAAATGAGATCCTTTATTATGAGGAGTATGTATTTTCGTGATTCTTTGAATCAATTCAACTAAACATTTAAATTTTAATTATCTCCCTTGATACGGCATGCAACTCGAAATTTTCCGTCGTGCAGGCGAGGCTTCATGCACGGGGACGGGTGAGAACGTTAGTTTGGTTATATATAGGCAACTAGCTAACAAAGTAAGATTATGTGCACTATATAGAAGTATCTGACGCAGAGGGATCCAGAAAGAAGTCATTCCTCATACAGACGAATCGGCCTTCGATTAGCGGACTAACCCGCAAACGTAAATGGGAGGTATTTTACCTTTGTATAAAGTGTGTTTTCGAAATGTTTATTTATTTTCTTGTTGGGGCGGTGGTTCATTGGTTATAACATTGTACTTTAATCCGAAAGATCGACGCTTCGAGCCTGATACGCGCCATATGTGCTGTGTCCTTGAACTAGACACTTAATCCCGATTGCTTACGTAGAGTCGAGATAGATCTCTGCACTAAATCAGAACACATCGAGAGTGGAGTACGGGGGCAGGAATCAACGCCCCGGGTTGGAGTTTTTCAAGTATTTCACGAGCGCCAAATAGACACGAGTGAAATATACAGGAACAAAAAAAAAACCCAGCGAGGGTTATTGATTTCAGTCCCAAGTACTCTACCAGAGTTGTGTTCAGTATTTATACTACGATTAAACTTAAATTAAGTTAATACAATTTAGATTTTTAACCTTTTACTTAATCTGAAAAGCAGACGACACTTGCTACAAAAATTCTTGAAAAACTCATTTGTTTAATTTTTTGTCTCAAAAACATAGGCAATGAACCCTCGGTGGAACGAGCTCGACGAACTCGTCCCAACGAGGTGTCATAACCGATGTTTTCGAAATAAAAAATGAAAAAATATTGAAAATTAATTGGCGATTTTTGAGAATAGCGCAGGCCGGTTTTGGCCGTTACGTTGGGTAAAAGGGGTTAAAGAAAATTATCTTCGGCGGTCTGTTTATTTTCTTGCGTAAGGATTTCATTCACGTCGTAACGTTAATCAGATGCGTAACGACCAACCATGTTACATGATGTTCTTATTGTCAGGGCAAAGCCAGCCAAAATATAGGGGCAAGGGGCCTCATATATAAAGATAGTGTAAGTTCCAAAGATATTCCGCATCAAGGCGAAAACCCTACGTGAATTTCACTTCTCTGTGAAGCTGGACATGGAAAAAACACACTTGGTGTATATCCAGCTTCAGGGCAGGGACCCAGGGGAGAAACGGTATGTTAGATAAGGTCTTCTCTCATTTAATTTATACAGTTGTCGCGAGTCTTACAAGACGTAATTGGTTGGTGGCAGGATATCGTCACGGCCAATTGAGAAACGAGATTCTAAAAGATAGAAATGTCTGTCATGTCGTCACCTGATCATTAGTAGCAATGAGTGGCAGGAATGAATCGGATCTCTCGACAAGTGAAATCACCGTTAAGTCAAGCGCGAGATGACTTGTATTGATTCTGCCTCGATATACGTCATCTCCCACCGTTTTGGCAGATGGACTGATGAGCGTCTGTCCACCTGACAGTTTAGGGTAAAAAGTATTTATACCTTGAAGAGCAGAGCATTAGACGCACACTTGGGGTCACACACCCGTTGGTGAAGTCCAGGGCAGGCGGACTCTGTTTCCTGGCATAGGGGTACCTTCGATCACAGGACCCTAAAATGGCTGGAATCGCCAGACAGGGCATTCCACGATTGATTTAGCTTAAGGTTGATAGGCGGCTACAGTGCCAAATTTGTTGAGAAGGAAAACCCAAGGTGAAACGTTAAAGTTTAGATTGTCGAGTAGCAGGTATCAGCCTGCAATAGTCAGAAGTGTAGGTTAATTGTATTGTGCGTATTAACCCTTTGAAGCGTCTGACTGCTTGCATTGGGAGTATTTTGTTTTGTTGTCGAAGCATCGTAATACCGACTGGAGATCGGTGTGAGTGACAATTTCGCCCTAGCACAAAAAGGGGCATTTGTGAATCGTGAATTCAACCAGGAATAGTGAACATTTCAATAGGACTTCCACGGAGGACTTTCAAAAGGCACATAAGGTATGAGTAGACAACATCCGACTCAAATCAGAAGTACGGTGGCTTTATAGATGACGAACATTGCTGGTCGGAACCCTCCGACAGCCAGAGGTACAGTTACGCGCAGACGTTGACATTTGAGCCTAAGCGGGTGAAGCTCTTATGGCGAGCTGACGGTAATAACATTTCAGATTTGTGAAGCTCTTATGGCGAGCTCACGGTAGTAACATTTACAGTGCATAGACTATAGTGCCAGTACAGGGATATAGAATGACTATATAATTGTTGAGAATTGTTTAACCCTAGCAACCCATTTTCTGTGAAAAGAATCGAATTGTTGATTGTTGAAATATTGAAACGGCTTTATTTTTATGTGTAAATAAAAGAATCGTTGTTACTTTAAATCATTCTTTCCATTACACAGCCTGAAGTGATTAGGAATCACACCTAACGGAAATCGAACCTATTTCAGGCCAATTTGGCAGAGAAGGAATCACGGCGTCGGTCTAACCCAGCTCCCAGCTCCGAGTTCGCGACACTTGGATTCCAACCCTCCACGTTAGTCTAATTTTCCCGCAATTTCATCAGCGGGACTAAATAACCCCACGTCAGCCCAGGCCTTACGGGGCCTCAGGTGTCCTGACACTTATGTTGGTCGGATTGAGCGATGGGTTTATCTGAGCACATTTCTTTATGGCTGTATTGTATCAGGTAAAGTTCAATATACGCAACCGTCGTGGTATACTATGGGGTACTGCACTACGATGGTGCACATGCGACCAACCACTACGTGCGCCGGGATAGGCAGTTGGAGTATCTGGCAGTTGCTTTCCACGGCTTGGAGGCTATTGCGGGTACAACGGCCTCCTCCATAACCCGTAAAACTGGCTGTCATCGTATGACCCCGGTTGGTGAAAGAGTTGTAAAACCTCAGCGCACATACACATTCTCTTGTTGTTTTCGTAGCATCAAACCCACCAAGTGAACACACTTGAGTAAATTATATCTGCATAGTTGTTGTTATTGTCAGCAAGTATTTTCTAGTTGTATGCCATTTTTTCAGCCTTCGAGGATTACTTCAGCTATAGTATAATCGTTGCCAGACATATGTTCTGTTAGATAGTTGATAAAAAAGTTATTACTGGAAAAAAGAGATCATTGTTGTGAAGCCTGACATACAATGCAGCTGTGTAAATGAATTCTCTACGACGAGTGAGTAGGGAATGTTGGAAAGATTGGAAGTCGGCCAAAAGGACTTCCATTACGCGGACATTACAGTGAGCGCACAAAAAGGTCTCTTTCTAAAGCAGGCCGCGATCTGCAGAAGTCAACACAAACTTTTACAGTTGTATATTCTAGAATTGTATTTTATATCTATTAATATACGTGACTAAAATCTTTGAAAATACTAATGGTTTATTTCAACCCATTTAAAGTCACAACTAGAAAATAGAATTCTAGAAAGTACAATTGTAAAAGTGTTACGGTATTGACCCCTGGTCGTGATACAATTATACCTGTTGGTCGACATTTCAATATTAGAATAATGTGAAATTAAGACAGAATCAAGAAAAACAAACGAAGATAGCGTCTGATATTTAATGTTCTGGTATTTCGTTTTCGTTAGAAGAGAGTCTACGGTGTTCAGGGAGGACACCAATTCTCTGCCCGCTCTTGTAATTTGAACTGCACAGGCTCCATATAAAATGCCAGCATAGTGTCGCATAACACAATGTTCTGTCAACTAAAAGAGTGGCGTAGATAACCCTTCTGATGGTGATAGTTTTGATGATTGTGACAGGACCGACGAGAAAGCACGGAGCAAGGGAAGTAATCCCGACCGGGCAAGTGGATTTGATGAGGGAAACTGGACCTAGTTTTGCTGAGAGCTGGTAACACAACATGCTTATTGAATTGAAATAAAAACCTCCTGTCATTTACAAACGAAATTTGAAGGTCAAATTACCCAACGCGGAACACATCATAATTTCTTATTTTAAATATTATTTTTTTCAAATGTTTCAAGTTATTTTAACAAACCCATACTATGTCACATGATACGGTTTTGTTGAATTTTAAAAAAATGTTTGTGCTGATGAATTTGTTTATTAAGCGGGCGGATGAAGACGCTTCGTCGGTTGAATGGTTACGAGCATATCTTTCAAATGTTTTCTGTTCGAGTCAGACGATGGGATGAATGATTAAATAATACAATCACTTCTTTATAAATTTAGCAAATATGCAATTTGCTTTCAACATTGATGTCAAAATTAATTACAATTTTTAATACGGGAATGGGAGAGCACAATGGCTCAGTGGTTAAAGCATTGACTTCAAACCGAAAGGTTCACAGTTCGATCCTGACTAGCGATAACTATCCATGCGCAAGGCACTTAATCCTGATTATCCACGTGGGGACACGGTGATGTCATGTGCTAAGGCGTACTGTGCGCCGATGCTGCGCTTGTCTTCAATCAATGCTAACTCTTTTTGTGCTAGTTAGTATGTTGGGAGAGTTTGACAGTTGCTCACGGCAGCCCGATGGTTCACTCCAGATACTCCGGCTTCCCCTACCCGTAAAACTGTACAAGTCGAGGTGAGTCTGGATGTCGAAAGTATCATTAAACCCAATAAATAAATATAAATAAATGACAGTGTACCTTTGCTTCTATATATTTCTGTAAACTGTTCACCATATACCATGTACATTTTTACTGCAAATGGAGATTCATTCGTTCGTTCGTTCGTTCTTTCATTCGTTCGTTCGTTCGTTCGTTCGTTCGTTCGTTCGTTCGTTCGTTCGTTTATTCGTCCTTGGGCGGAGTTTAATTAGAAAACATTTTGAAAGTTGTGAATTTTCGACAAAATACTTATGTGGATGGCTTTCTAGCTCCCTACCTATACATGGACGTAGCTAGGGTTTTTTCAGTAGAGGGGGCGGGGGGTGTAGATCTATGAAAAATTCTAACTAGGGATGGATACTTAAAGAGGGGTGTCCCCTACCTTAACCCCCCCCGGACCACCCGCCTGCCCTCCCTCACCTCCCCCTTACAAAACCCCCCACCACCCACTCACCCCCCGGGGAAAATTGTTCAAAATGTTGACTCCGAGTGACTGTACCGGTAGGTTTTAGGGCATTTGAGAATATTTCCATGTAGTTTAAATGACTGCAGCTAAATATCTATATACGTAATTTGAGGTTTCATGACAGCACAAAATGACAATTTCTTTTGGTTTTGCAGTCTGTAAGTAGGCCCTATCTGCCTTCATTAGGCATTATGTCAATTACATGAATGTACGTGCATGGAGAATGCTAAAAAAAATCAGTATTCAACCAATGATTTATTGATTAATCATCTCAAATATGAGGTCGTGTTGAGTTGTGAGCACACTAATCTTGAAATGAACTCAATGAATAACAACCATTTATTTTGCTTACAAAGTATGAGCAATGAGTTAACTAAGTAACTAACTCAGCCTATATGCCACAATATGTGTGAGATATTAATTCAACAATACCAAATACAAATCTAAATTTTCAGTCTGGCTTTTTCTGTCTTTCATGAGAGTACAGAGCCAAGGAAAACTTGCACAATTTTGGTAGTTACTTTAGAAAATCCAGAACACATCCCTACGAAGGGCACATTTTGAGTCCAAATACAGACTGCACTCTGCGAGTGTATTGCATATTGAAGAGAACAAAATCGGAAAATCTTGCGTTGTTCGATCAGAATCCTGACCTTGGCAGTCGGCGGTTGGAATTTTCATGGAAATTGCAATATTACATTCAGAAAAGGCTCGGTTACAACAATGCTTCGAATTTCCAACTGTTGGAATTTTTAAATGAAAAATTTCCAACTCTCT
Organism: Pictodentalium vernedei; assembly: GCA_031216915.1. Classification (NCBI taxonomy): domain Eukaryota; kingdom Metazoa; phylum Mollusca; class Scaphopoda; order Dentaliida; family Dentaliidae; genus Pictodentalium; species Pictodentalium vernedei. Next base: position 241,580,792 of record CM062289.1, read on the forward strand.
TGATTTTTGGACAAATATTGGGAGGGGGGGGCGGAGGTGAGACACCTCCATCCCACTCCCTCTAGCTACGTCCCTGTACCCATATGTATCTACGCAGTATGAACTCAGAATGCAGGACACAGTACCGTGATCCAAAAATTCGTCCTACCCGTATCCTGATGTGAACGCGAATCATTTACACCAGTAGATGGTGACTTCATGTATAAAATATTGACATATCAAGAGGTATTCACGAAAAAACAGTCGAAAATAGGAGCTGGAATGTAGGGTTTTCGCGTTTCTTTTTTGACAGATGAGATTTTTCACTTTTGTGGGCAGGAAAGCATACCGGTAATTTCGATCTTATCGCGTCCAGTCGTGATATGGGGCAAATACTGTTTATATTTACACCTCTTCAAGTTCTCAAAGTTGGAAAAGCTAAGATAAAGTATACATATATAACTAGAAGTATGCCCTTTAAAAAATGCCAGGTAACGGTATTCCGAGGCGGCCCATGGTTCCTGCACTTGAATGAGTAGACAATTCAAAAGTTTCTAGGATTTTCTTGAAATTCAGGGATATTCAAAGATTTTCTGCGGCAAAAAGAGCAACACACAGTTACACAAACCTGTAAGCTAGAGGAATGTATGCTCAATATTATTTTATTTTAATGACATATTACAATAATATCCACAATCTAATGCATGGATTTCATTCTATTAGGAAGAGACTTCTGTTGGACAGACAATATCCATTCAAGCAATATTCTGCGTCGTCTGCTATTCATGTTGGGTAAAAGAGTTAAAGGTAATTACGCAATTGTCAGCGATGCGAGCTTTAATTACTCTCGATGCAATAAAGTTTTTAATTAACCAGTTGTCCCCTTATTTTGCCGTTTTGATAAAGTATGACACCTCATATCCGAGCCTTGCTGTAAAACAAACACGAAAATTGACTACACCGAGATCAATGTGCAAACTAAAACAAAATCACTTGGATTATAATTTCGTCGTAACCCACAAACTACAGTCCGTGATTGTATTTCTCACTTTGGTATTGGTCTCTGTTTGATTACTAAGTACTTGTCTTTGTTCGACAATGTGACTCAAATAAGAGATGACACACTGCAACCAAATTTAAAGTGAGAAGTAAAATCAATTAACGTATGTTTACTTCAATGCGTCGCGTGCAACACTCACATCGCAACAAGTCGTCCCCTGAGTTCCAATGTGTTCTATGTGCCAGGAGGCACATAGAACACATTGGAACTCAGGGGGCGAAGTGTGTACAGGCTTTTATTTTAATCACAAAAGTATGCATTGGAAAGATACATTTCTTTTCCTCGACGTTTCGACAAATACTCGTTGGAATTCGAAAATCCTCCAGATGCCATTAAGTCCTTCTTAACGACGTCATTTCTAGGAGACTTTTAAAGGGAGAACGTTACTCAACTTTCCTCATTGTGTTCGAACCACCGAAAGGTAAAGTTGCCAGTTCCAACGTTCGTAAGGTGTTGGGGAGTAATAATGAACCGCAAGTGTAGGATTTTAGCCACAATGTTTGAATAAGACAGAACACAACAATACTTGAGAATGGGAGCCAGGAATCAATGGCCCGAGGTGGAATTATTCCTGAACTTCACGACCGCTGAAGTCGCGCGTGAAATACAGTAATAATTCCATCAAGCTTATTGATTCCTGGCCCCTATACGCCACCCGAGTTGTGTTCTGAATTTATATCACGAATATTGAATTAAGTCAACAAAACTGATATTTGGAGCGAAAAATATCACCTCCGGCGATCTGATAACTTTCTTGCTTAACACCGTTTTTGTGCCGAAGCATTTCATTCACGTCATAACCTCACTCCGATGCGTAACGTCCAACCAAATGCGCCCTTACATCACGTTCTTACACGTAATTCGAATTAAATGCGAGATGTATCTAGTACATTTCCCAATGTCTGTATTGGTTCACAGTAGTAGGAGAGGGATGAAACGGGCCCTATTGGGGGGTTCTCATGAGGAATCTCATATGTGACGTCATAGTACCGAGATGAGGCTAAGAGGGATGGTGAATTAGACCTCATTGAGGGATTTTTCATGGCCCTCATGACCTCAAAATTCAATGAGGCTATGAGGGATAATAAATGAGGCCTCATTGAGGGCTTTTACATAGCTCTCATACGACAAAAAAGGGATTCAATAGGATATGGCCTTTGGATATAGAGGTGATGAGAATCAGACACGACTTCGTTGTAATAAGGGGAGATAACTCTGCATACAGATTATGGGAAATCAAGCAATCTGATTGGTTAGTTATAATCTGATCTAGATAAATGAAACAACAAGAGTATTCAGAATAGGGTCAGAACTAACAAGAATAGAATAGCTAAATATAGTAATAATAAGCAAAGCTGTTCCAACTAATATACTCTTATACGCTACTGGAGTATACTCCAGGGAAAAGGAACATGGTCAGGAAAACTATTGTATATATAGATAGAAGCAGAGAATTCTGAAAGAATTCGAAATACTAAAACTTGTCGGGTTTATTTGGGTAATTCGTGATACTCCGATTCAATCGAACATACCCTCCGAACATACCTCTGTCGTGTTAGAGGGTTTTGGGTCACATAGCAACCACGTGCTACCATAGAAACCAAGATGGCGGTCTCCAGTATACAAAATGGACGACGGAAACACGTATCACCCTAACAACACGCGCTGCACATGCGCACTCACACCACGTATCACTATGGAGATGACGTCACAAGATGGCCACTCACGCGGGTTACCATGACAACACAACATGGCGCCACCAGGTTACGTGACTATGACGTCACATATGAGATCCCCCATGAGATCCCCCCATTAGGGCCCGTTTCATCCCTCTCCTACTATTGTTCACGTTACCGTAAATCCTCACAGCAGTCATGGTATAATGAAGTTTACTGAAGAGGAAATGAATTTTGTAAACCATGTAATGGACGGAGTAAATGTCCTTGACAAGAAAACGAAAAAGAACCTCCCCACCCACCCCCCCACCCCGCCTCCACCCCCCCCCAAAAAAAAAACAAAACACAAAAACAAACACGCGAACATCCAACTTAGACAGAGTTGTCCCTCCAGAAAGGAGAAGAAATCATCCACTTAGCAAGCAAAACAGTCCACCTCAAGAAAAGACCTCAAGAAAAGAAACCACGAAGGACGCTATGCTGCCTGCGTTCGAAACAAACAACAACGCGAAGTTACCTGCAAACAACGTGCATATCCAATTAGAGTTCCGGCTTCAAATTCAGACCAACCGAAGACCGCTAAAACACTAGAAGCCAAATAACCCACAACTTCCAAATGGGTTAACCAGGACAAAAGGATGAAAATCAAAGAACTACACATTCCACTATTCCACTCAGACATATTTTCAATGGAGAGAAGACCTTGAACAATTGATTTTTGAACCCTGTCATTCAACTATGTTATTACACGCCTGTTCACGTAGCGCGTTTGCTCGGTGGTAGACTGTTGGTCTTCTATGCTAGAGGTCCCGATTTCGGTCCCCATCCGGGACGTTGTGTCCTTGCGCAAGGCACTTTGTCCCGGTTGCCAACACGGGGGCACGATGACGCCGTGTACTAAGGCGTACTGCACGTCGATGGTGCACATGTCTTCAACCGTTGTAACCCTGCTTGAGCAGAGCTTGAACAGAGTTAGAATGTTGAGAAGCTGACAGTTGCTCGTCAATGCTCGGTGGTTCTCTCCGGGTACTCCGGCTTCCTCCACCCTTAAAACTGTCACGGTCACGATTATGTCATTGTGCATAAGTATGTGATCTTACACACCAATAAATAAATAAAATAAATACACGAATGTTCTATGAAATCTCCATCTACAGCAACACTAAACCATGCGGAAAATGAAAATCTTTTCCGCACATATGTGCGGAACGGAAATTCGTTGACACACTAGTTTTATAAAGAAGCGAAATTTCACTGGAATTTTCTACAAATCGTGCATCGCAATCACAATTTGAATCACTAGCGATAGCTAAAAATCGTCATCTGAGTGCCAATGTGTTCTGCGTGCTACTAAGCACATAGAACTCAGGGAACGAAATAGTAACATGGGTTCCCCTCACAAATTTGGTTGCGATAAAAAAGTGTTTTTATGTTGTTTGTTGTCAAATGAATTGCGTCGTGTCCTTCTAATAATGTTTTTTTTATAGACGTGAAGTCGTGTTATAAACACAGAACGACAAGCGAGTGTGAATGGGTCAATCGATATAACACTTGTGCCATCGCGGAAGAATAAAACTCGAGGCCTGCGGCCTCTCGTTCTATCCTTCCGCGCTGGCACTTGTGCCATATCGATTAACCCTATCGCACACGCGTGTCGTTCTGTGTATTTACGGTTTTCTGTGAATGTTCCACAGGACAGAATCAAATTAATTCAATGCTATATATTCTTATGTTGTCATTTACCCGCCTGCATACATGTTCCCAATGTACCAGAACAGTCATCACTCAACAATGCCTCTTTAGCAATACACTTCCAATACGAACCCGAAATACCCTTTTGTGCACACGTGCTGCATATTGTCACTTGAATGCATCAAGGGTCCGCATATTAATGCTTTGGCATTGCAGATGGAGCATTGGCTCATTCATGGGACGATATGATGTGTATAATTGTCCAAAGCACATGCGGGAAAACCATTAAACGTTTGACTCCAATGATATACGTATCGTCACCCGATAGTACGCCACAATGTCAAATGATACACCAATAGCCCTATGTGCGCTTATGCTGAATGTATTGTGTACACTGTGTACACCAGTGAAACTCCTGATATTCATGTTTTGTATTCATGGACGGCTGTGTGTGTGTTTGTGATTCAGAAAATCCGGTCAAGATATGAAAACTAACGCAATGGATTTGGGGAAGGGGAGGCGACATATTCGAATCTTGCTTGACCCTTCAGGATGTAGCGGTGTTTATTGAACACAAAAAGGCAGAGAATATATCTTGTACTGGGGGCCTTACGTTTTGAGGTGAGCGACCGCCCTCGCTCTCAAAAGCCCACCTGATTTGAAAATAAGAGTGACAAATGCCCATCTCGAAAGACTTGATAAACTAAAAGATTCTAAAGACTGTGACACGCAATAAATCTGACGAAAACACACTAAACCTTTGTTAATTTTCAAGGATCTGGTTAATTTAACATACTTTCTACTACCTCACACCTTGTGAGTCTAGTGGCTCCGCAGTGACTTCTAGCCAAGTCTTGTCTCCCTCTAGAGACAGCCAGACGTGACCAGACGCCACTGCTAAGGTAAATTGACTATTAACCACAAGACCTGTTCTAAAGCAAGTATAAAAGTACCCGTTCTTGATCACAAAGTTTGTCGAAGTCGCATAAAATCCCTAACGTTTAGAAGCTTCACTGGATGGTATTAAAGAAAAGCCCATGGTATCGGATTTCCTATCATAGTAAAATGACTGTTGGACTCGCCTTCTATAAACTTTTTCCAAGAGGGCGTTAGTCGATCTTTTTTCATAACAAATGGCCTGGTATGTACATTCTGAAAAATGACAAACCTGTAAATAGATGCCATGGCTTGTTTAAATGCGTTGCGTTAACCGAATCGCGTTAATAAAAATAACGTTTGTTGTTGCCACAGTTTTGTCCATCGTTGTGATCAGTTGACATTTAACGGACACAATGTAAATGATAGAAAATGTCTTATTGCGATATTTCTACCAATGATCGTTCATCACATACTTTTGAAAGGCCTCTTAGACATTTCATTAATCGTCAAGGTGTTGGTGACTTGGGTGTAACTCTCTTCTGTTTCTGTAGTCCAAAACGAAACATTTCCTCGATATTTCTGTTTATGTATCATTCAACTGATATGATTGTACTAAATGGTCTGTACAAATAAATGTGTCAGAGAGAGCATGCACAAACTAAATGGAGAGAAATGCCAAACGACTTTCTCTGACTGTTGATCTTTCCTATGTTTAATTATGATATGGATCAAACAGTACTGTCCTAAAAAACCCGGGGGTCATGTACCAAATACAAGAGAATTCTGAAGACGTAGTAACCTATCGGTTTTATGCACAAATATTTTTTAGAATTGTCAAAAAAGCACACGTTTCAAATTTGGTCGATTCTCCCAAATTCATTCTGTTGGAAGTGTCGTTAAACCCCAACAAATAAATAATTAAAACCATTCGTTCTCTTTTCTGGAAAGTTTAGCCAAGAGGCAAATGTTTGATAATTTTCTGAAAATGTATCATTTCCTGCCCTTTTTGAAGCCGTGCAATTCTCATCGGATTTTTACGTACATTCTCCGCGCTGACAACAATTAGACGTTGCATCACATGGCTTGGCCTAATGATAACTGGTATCCCATTTAACTTTCTATCTAACACGACACCTATATCTTGGGAGCGCTACTCACAAAACATGCCATTCGAAGTTTTTCCACTTTTGGCCACAAATAGCTTATTACCTCTCATCGGAATGAGCTCGTACCAGTGAATTTATTTATTTATTAGAATTTAAAGACACATTAACAGCCAAGGTCATATCGTGTCGGTGACAGTTTTACGGGTGGAGGAAGCAGGAGTACCCTGAGAGAACCACCGAGCAACGACAAGCAGCTGCGCATCCCCAACATCGTAACTCCGCACTGCACTACAGGTAGGGTTAGATTGGTTGAAGGCATGCGTACCATCGACGTGCAGTACGCTTTAGTACACGGCGTCATCGTGCCCCCATGTGGACAATCGGGGTTAAGTGCCTTGTCCAAGGACCTAACACGGGAATCCGAATTGATCACTCAGACGATGACCCATCCAAGGATTAACCGGGCTCGACGTTGCTTAACTTCAGTGATCTGACGAGAACCGGCTACCGCAACCCTACCGCGCTCCCTTGTTCCAGTGAAGGGCCATACGCTATAATTTGGAGGCGAAAATAAAATTTCTTCATTCTTCAGAAAGTATTTTTTTGCAAGGGTCGTCGGTTCGTCGTGTTAGATAAAAGATTAACCCTTTCAACAAAGACGCCCCGAATGACATCGTCCCATGCGGGGCTGTCGGTGGGGATATGAACGAGTCTATTTCGTATTTGCAGGGAGGTTCAGTAATAATTTAATCCTACAGCCCCGTAGGGGCAGTAGGATTAAATGCTTACTGATTCTTCTTCACAGTTTGGTATATACTTTACTGCTAGTACATGAACGGGCAGCTTTTTCTTTACACAAAGCTTTATTCATAACGAATTGAAAGGGTTAATATCAATTCTACTGCAGTGGAACTGACATTAAATGATAAATGAGTCTGCAATACGCGTCGGATCTGAATATATGTATAAAAAAGTATATAAGCATTTTTTGTGTCTATGATTCGATTGTCTGAGATAAAGAACAAAGTTCAGGAGAAATTAATTAGAATAATTATCTTGTTACAGTCGTGTAAAAAAAGAAACTTTTAGTGTCAAATCACGCAAAATGTTCTTCAAGGAATTCGTCAATAATTCAATTACGACGGAGATGTTAATAGTACTCGACAAAGCCAGTTGCAACCATTATATAAAATCTCGTCTGTGCTTCATGCATTCTTCGGTTCAGATAAATATCAGCAAAACCACTTTGATAAGACAGAATCGTGATTGTAAAGTGCGAAGATGCTGAATCCACGCTATTTTGATCCACTTACATACAATAAATGTTCTTCAATGTTACCCGAGAAGCGAGACAACTGAAATTCTAAGTTTAGCCTCTGAATCGGAGTGATACTGTTTTCTGTTCAAAGACTTCACATGCGCCTTCGGCGGTACCGCCCAATCGATGTGGTAATGGTATGCCATCCCCATAGTGATACGTGGTGTCAGTGCGCATAGGCATGTACGTGTTTCAGTCGTTCATTTTGTATACTGGAGGCCTCCATCTTGATTTCTCCCGTATCACGTGTTTGCTATGAGTCTTGAAGGCTTCTTATTGGAAAGGGGGTATGTTCGATTGAATGGGAGTACATCTAAGTTTGTTTATTCTCTTATTTCTATTGTTCGTCTTCCGTCTTCCCACAAATAACGAATATAGACTCTTGGAATTGATGACACTGATCTGTTGTGGAAGATACCACCGGGGTTCAAAGAGTTAAATAGTACATCCCCTATTTTTACAAACAATCAGATGGAATATTTCAGTTGGTCGAAAAAAATCTTAAAAAACTATCGACCACTTGCTCGGCCGAGTGACTGCACATACTGCTTTACGACTCATCTCGGTATTTAAGGATACCTACAACAAGGGTGAACACAATACAAGCTGATCATCGGGCAGATGATAGTGACCATAGACAAGTGATGGCCTTGGAGCTATGAAGGTCATGGGTGGTCTGGAAGCAATGACCTGTATACGAGCTAGAAGTTATATAGGAGTTAGGAGCTGTATAGGTGCCATGTTGTAGATATCCTTAAATACCGAGATGAGTCGTAGAGCAGAATGTGGAGTCACTCGGTCGAGCAAATGCTCAATAGCTCATTTGCTCGATGATATTCGACTTGTTTTCGACCAACTGAATTCCATCTGATTGTATGTAAAAATAGGGCATGGACTATTTAACCCCTTGAACCCTGATGTATCCTCCACGTCTGTTCAGTGTCATGAATTGGAAAAGTCTGTATTCGTTACTTGGGGGAAGACGGAATCCAGACAATAAAAATAAGAGAATAAGCAGAAACTATAGCACAGCTTTAGGTAGAAGCAGAGGATTCTGAAAGAATCAGAATAACAGGTAGAAACCAAGGATTTGAAAATATTCGAGCCAGTACTCCAGGTTAATAGAACGCTCCTTATAGCACTACGTCTACTCTTATAAGCCCAAAATGGGGCTTCGCCAAGTCCGATTCAGAGATTTTAGACAGCAGTTTTTGGTGATTTGGGTAAATTGTTGGGTACCCCTATTCAATCGAGCATACTCCCTGAACATTCCCCTTTCCTGTAGAAACCTCTCAGGCTCATAGCAACCACGTGGTACCATAGAAACCAAGATGGCGGTCTTCAATATACAAAATGGACGTCGGAAATACGTATGACAATAGCACCGTTGCGCATGCGCTTTGACACCACGTATCACTATAGGGAAGGCGTTACAACATGGCCGCTCACGCTGGCTCAACATGGCACCGCTGGGTCACGTAACATAACATTACTTCCACCTCATCCATTCCCTCACCGAAATATTGATCGAAACGTGCATGACATACAAGTTGAGTCTTAAAATGGTTGTTGGTTTGCTCCTCAATGTATATGTGCGTATGTGGTATGTGGGAGTAATCACACACAATCATGGACACTTTCTAGCTTTATTCATACTAAATGGGGATATGAGAGAAATGGCGAAAATGTCTTTTAACGCCCCCGTTGTCAATGTCCCCGGTTGTTAGCGATTGAGGACCTGTCCACAATTTTTAGAGAAAAACAATAGTGACTCCATATATGGTATGTGTGTGTATAGTCCCGGGTTGACAAACCTCTGAGGGGTTTTTAGGGTGGTGAAGTCATTCTGAAATTAACACTCCAATATTCCTGTGCATTGCGCTAATTTAAATGCACACACGAGTGCGATGCACGTGAATATCCAGATATATAACTGCACTCAGTATGCTCAGCACACCTGAAAGAATGGCGAAGATCAACGACCCGCTTAATGATAGTTACAAAATATTATATTACACGAATACGAAAGTTTATCTCTGTTTCTCTGCCTACCGTCAACGACTATGCAATAGCTCGCGCTAACTTTCAGTCAGGTGGGCTAAACAATAGGTTATCTCAGCTTTTTCAATCAACCCATTCTCAACTAAGATTTTCTCGGATTTCTTTTTAAGCAAAGAAAATGAAAAATATTATTTGTGTAATTACAATGGCAAAGTGGAGGAATATTGCAGCTTATTTCATGAGTTTTTTTTATAGAATGGATATGCTGTCTTGATACGCATTTTCGGAAAAGACTCAGAGAGGTCTTTCGATTAGCGTATTACACAGGGACGTTGCGACAGGGAGTGTGTGGAGGTGTGTCACCCCCCCCTTCCCCGTTCCTGGAAAAAAATTCCTATAGTTGGAAATTCGGAGGACAAGTCATGAGTAGTTGGAAATTCCATCTGTCTAGGTTTTAGAGTTTCTTTGGTGATGCTGATGTATCCTTTACTTCCCAAAATTCCAACTAGGTTTCAAGTCGGCAAAAATTCCAACTGTTACTATTTACAACTACAGTGTATGCAATATGGAGGTTCATTACTATGCATGATGTCATTTGGCACGAGATTTCTATATTACGTTATTTATCGTAATAAAAAAATCCTCGAAATACACTTCAAGAAAATCACATCTTGTAAAATCGTTATCCTGATTTAATTCCATCATTCACAGTTACAAAATGATGAAACGTCGAAAATTGATCATTCCTGTATAAGATCACATTTAATATTAGGACAGTGTGAATTGCTCAAAGTTCTCAGCTTGAGCATTTGTTTTGCACACATTCAATTCCCGAAATAATACCAAATAATAAAAACCTGATTTTTCTATCATAAATGTGTTGGCATTTCAGTTACTAGAATCAATTTTATGCTCCCTTTCATGGCTTACTTTTCAAAATGTTTCTCGGTAGTGAAGTTCCAACTAGGGGGAGGGACCGGGGGGATATCCCGCTCCCGGTCCCTCTCCCTAGTTGGAAATTCACTACCCTACACCCCCACCCCAATCGGAAACATCTAGCCACGTCCCTGGTATTACAACACAGAATCCATCGCCAAAGTAAAGTGCACAGAGTGTTATCCTTATAAAATAAATTATGTTTCATCTTAGATATTCAAAGGTTTTTAAAATGTCAATATGTGGTGATAAAAAGAAGAAAAATCGTTGCTAATAATGCTAATAATTTTATATTATTAGAACAACCATCCTGACGTTCGTTTAGTTTGTAATGGTAGATTCTAACCCCCAGAAGAAATGAAAAACGCCCGAAACGAATTCGTTGGCGTTGGTTGTTTTACCTGCGATTGGAGGTTGATAAACTCCCATAACGCATTAAAGCTCATTATTTTTACTTTATACCGATATCGATTAAAAAGATTCACACACAAAGTACAGACAAAAATACACAGAACGTCACAATGTGTGAATGTGTTTGTCCGTACAGCATGAGTGCCAAGGGTAGAACAAGAGGCGCTGGTTCGAGTTCTATCCTTCCGCGATGGCACGAGTGCCTTATTGATGAACGCATTCACACCTCGTGGCATTCTGTGTTTATTACACACCTCTTTGACATAGAATCCATTAATTTAATCCTTTACCCAACGAATCGCCCGCATCCGCCCGCGTGATATGCAAATTCAGCAGCTGAAAAAAATATTATGCTTCGAAAAATCTCAACAAAACCATATCATGTGACCCACTATTTGGAACGAGCTCATCGAACTCGTTCGAAAGAGGGATAACATAAATAATAATAATAATAATTTATAAGCCTAAACTCCACTAGCGTGTTCTTTGGCTTTACTTGAACTAATCCTAGCATTTATCAAAAGCTATTTATAGAGAAAAGTTTTTAGACCTATCTTAAATGAAGTGATTGATTGGGGTTTTCTTATGTGAGCAGGTAATACATTCCAGTACCTAGGAACTGCCACAGAAAAAGCCCTGTCACCTGCAGTGTTTAACGTGGACCTTGGCTGCACCAGGGCTACGAGATTCGTCGAGCGCAGTGACTGTGGTGGTTTGTAGACTGGTATAAGATCACATGATATGGTTTTGTTGAAATTTTTTGAAACAATTTAAAAAATGGTATTTAAAATAATAAATTTTGATCGATTTTAAAGTTTCAAATTTTTCAAAAAAATTCAACAAAACCATATCAGGTGACCCCTCGTTGAGCTCGTTCCAATGAGGAGTCACATGATATGGTTGTGTTGAATTTTTTTGAAAAATAACATTTTTTCAACTGCTGAATTTGCATATTACGCGGGCGGATGCGGCCGATTCGTTGGTTAAAGGGTTAAGCCGTTTCCAGTCACATGGTGTATAGAACGTTAACAAATCCACGTGGTTTGTACAGTTGTACAAACAGTCAACTCCTACATTTTATAATGCCATTCCGACTCCGATTTACATTACTGAGGATTGTGTTCGGAAGATCGTTGAGTATGATAGTGCTCATCTTCGCGCCATAAATGTCGAACACGTGTGTGTGAAAGGTATCACTTACTCTAGCGGAAGCAAACGTGAGAAAAATTGTGGAATGCAAGGTACAGCTATCAATTCCCACTTGCAAACGCACTCCAGTTAGACAATAATTCACAAACAACAGGGTTCTTACGATAAGTTTTCAACGATGAAATCTTCGCTGGTGGCTGATGTAACATTTGTCGGCTGCGAAAAAAAACCCAGGATTACGTTCTGTCATAACTAATGCATCATCAATAAATCTTATTGTATAACATGCTGTAAAACCTGGTAATAAAGCCTATATTGAACATATTGTCAGGTGTTTGCTTGTGTGATTTAGCCTCATTTCGTCGACAGTGCCACGATAATATCGAATTACAACACGATAATGACTTTCGAAATCAGAGGTTTGCAACTTAGAATCGCGATTCTTCAGCTACTGTCCAAAATCTTCTCAGTAAATGGTCATTAAAAACTCCGATATTAAGCAGTTTTTCCAACAGGCTTCTGCAGATTTGCGGTATGGCAGCACTCGATCAATGATAATGCAAAACGCATTTGAGGACAATTGAAGTATAATGCAATATTCAGTTGTAGCTTTCTTGAGCATTACGTTTTTCCTTGGAATGCGTTATACAACTTGGTGATACACATTGAAGCGTCAAAAATAGTCAATATGCCGAGGAAATCAACCTATTTAAATAGTACATTTGTTAGACTAGTGACGGCATTGTTCACTTTTTCAAACCCCACTAACATGCTCAGCTAAGCGCGACACAGCAAAGCGGAGAAAGTGTAATGTACTATAAAAAATTACCAGTGTAACCACTACCTGTGGAGTGAAAGAAGAAAACCTGTGTCGCAGGATTACAGGGATAAAATGATGTTCGAAGTGATGGAGGAAAATTTATGTTTTTATCAGTGCTCAGCCGACAGCCAGTGACTGTCGTCTGAACCCCAGTTCGAACGTAAACCTTGCCACCTTATCAATGCCCTGTCCGCTTGGGACGCATAGGATTCCTGAAGGTGCCTGTGGCTTACAACGCCAAAGGGTGATCAACGATAATTCACCGAAAAGATTATTTATTTGCATGTACGAAGGAATATAATATGAAACAAATTACTCACAAAATTATCCATAAGAATACACTAATTACGCGGATAAAAGTTTATTCTTTAGGGCCCTCGACGTCGCCCCCAGCTAGCTGTGTTCGCGGGATCATCCTCACATCATCTTCATCTTCTCACGGTTTGTGATAAATACAAAGTGTCTATTCACTTCTCGTTGCTTCCTCCTCGCAGGGTTAACTTCACCGTCAGTCGGGCTTAACACATATAATGTTCTGCTTGTGTGACTCCATCAGCGTTCTCACAGTTTAATCACAATTCAATCGGCGTCCACCACAGTTCACGATCACTTTGCGCCTTGCCTGGTTCTCACGGGGTTAAGTTATTCTTCGCCTTCAGATATATACTTAACATAGCTCACATAATAACATTCTGAAAAGTGTTCTCAACATCACCAATTCTCGCACCGCCTAAAACTATTTAACTCGCGAGCTATTCAAGCGCTTACTCAAGCTCTTAATACGGTTTCTAGACCTCAACGTTACAGCTTTTACTTCTTTGATTACTATGCCACTACGGTTCGCAACCGTTAACAAACTACCATCGGTTCCTTACAACCCTATCATGGGGCTGCACGTTGAAAATATTGATTGGTCTACACCACACCTTCACTCAAAAGTTAACCCACTTAATGAAATTATGAAGTATCATGTTACTTGGCCAGAAAAAAAGGCCTCTGGGGTTGAAAGGGTTAATAAATAAAGAGGTTATTATTACTTGGTTAGTTTGATATCGGCCGAGATATCAGTCCTATGGAACTTCATATCAGCCTTCGACCTTCACTCTCAGACTGATATGAAGTCACCTCGGGCTGATATTTCAGCCGATATGAATCTACCCGAGTGATAAGATATGATTTGGTGGTTATTTGTATCATAATTATGTTACTTATAATTTCTCTGTGACAGTAGTCTTATCTGCATTAATTATAATTATTTAGGTCTTAGGCATACTTTTGCATCTTCAGACGACATGCCCAGTACGGGGCATAGATATAGGTTGGGTAGGGAGATCTACCGCCAATATTTGTGTCCGAAAATGGCGGTTCTGTCGGATTTATGGTCCATTCCTGCCGAAACAGATGGTTTCAAGAGCCAAGCTGAAGGAAATTATGTCTTTTAACCCTTATGCCCTCGGATTAATTTTATGTTAATAACTATCGTATATACATGTATACAGCTGCAAATAACTTAACTGTGTTTCTACATTATTGTTGTCTGCCTGCACAGGCAGCCAACAATTATGTAAAAACACTGCAAGATAAATGCAGCCTACCAGTAGAGTTCTCGAGGAAAAAACACACTTGGGACAACTTTCTCAAAGCAAAATAAAAGGTGCTGTTTGTGGCTGTGTGTGAGGTTATGTGTTTAAGAGACATTTTGATTTTTTTCAAACTTTTGGAGGGTTTCTTCGTCTTATGATACTTTCCTTTCATTATCGTTGGTACGTTTCGCTATCTGCATCCGGTAATAACTGTATTACCGGATGTGGGCCAATCGAATTATCGAAATGTCCAGTAATGAAAGCATTACTGAACATTGACATCAAAATATGCAGAACATGGGTGGCTATTTTCGTCATTGGAAAAGTAACAAAGGGAAACTTGACTTTTTATTCCACCCCAAATAGCTTTCCCTACCCCATCTCAAACTACGAGCCCGCAAGCCTTGTTTTGGAAAACAAGCACAAGTTATTTTAAAGAAAAGTTTCGACCAGTTGTCTGAGATTTGAGTAAGGTAAAAGGTTACATTATTCTATACTGTGCAATATGTGATTGTCCCTTTAACCCGTTACCTAACACGAAAAGCAGTCGACGCATGCAAAAACAAATCTTGAATATCTTTTTTTTTCATTTTTTGTCTCAAAAACATAGGTTATGACACCTCATTGGGCCGAGCTCGACGAGCCCGTTCCAATGAGGATCATAACCTGTGTTTTGAGACAAAAAAAAATAAAAAAAATAATGAAAATTAATTGGCAATTTTTGAGAATAGCGTTGGCCGGTTTTGACGCTTACGTTGGGTAAAGGGTTAATAATGGTCATGATTATGGAAAAACTGCCAATTAATTATCTGAGACAGTTGGATTCCATCCCCGTTCGTATCCATTTCTGACTGATACAGACACCATAGCCCCATGATACCTTGATCCAAAGAGATATACTTTCCACAAAAGGAATTGCCACAATCGACAGTAAACTCTGAACGAAAAGAGGAACATGAATTATGTCGAGGTATTTTGAATTGAGGATGAGTACTGTGTTTTCACGAAGGCATCAGAGTAAAAATCTAGATCGAGAGAAATATAAAAAAAAAAAATAATTCTGAGAACTGATGACATTTTCCCGGTAGATTCGCGACGTAGTTTCGTCGCGCCGAAAACTGGTATTCGACTTTGCTGACGTAACGATTAACGGCATTCAGTTTCGTAATTACATTACACCACTATTCACATACAGTACGTGGAGAGTGTATTGTCACTAAATCAACCGCAGAGTGGAGATTCCACCCGAGGAATAATTGCAAATTTGTTGCAAAGCATCACGAGCTCCAGCAAAGTTTCAGCCAATGGACCTCCGGGTTAAACCCGGAGGTCCATTGGCTGAAACATTGCTTGTGTTTTTTGTCGATATGCACAAAATTTGAAAGTTATAGCTTGGGTGGTAACTCCACTCCGCGGGTGATTTAGTTACAATCCACTCTCCACGTACTGTAAATGAAGTGTAGACTTTTATAAAGAGTTTTGACATTTTGATCTGAAGGGGCAACTGATGCCATTTCTTTCACCAGGTTATCCTCCTGGCCCTAAAGATACTCACCCTAGAAACCAGTTATTTGTGTCGTGCGGTTTAGAATTGTTTGTTAGTTTTTAGCCCATGTGGTGCTCTCTTTCACGAAAATTTATAAAGAATCCCAGGTGTGTTTGCACGACATTGTTCTGATTAGTGGTACCAAGCATGTTTGGTTGAATTTGACAGGATTGTATCTGAGTAATAGATTAACGGACGACGAACGTACGCGCCGGATGATGACACACATACGCTGTTTTCAGTCAGGTCATTTAAAATGTTGAAGGGCCTGAAACAAGAAATTAGTTTAGTTTCGAAAACAAGGAAATAATAGATTACGACTGCAGTCGGAGTCGATTTTAGATATCTGCAACAGAGAACGTGAGTGACTAGCGAGTGAGCTTGTTGTAAGATGTTAACATTTAAACACTCATTCTTTATCCACCGCGGCGTACGAAGGTCAAAGTGTGGATAAATCTTTCACTAGCATCTGTGTGTGTATGTATAAGATACCAAAATTGAGCACCGGTGTAAAAGGAATGGAAGTCCGTAGGAACGTTAGTCTCTCTGGACTATTATTCCGCGGAATTATAGTCCTAGGTCTAACATTTCTAGGAATAGTAGTCCGGCGGACTACTATTCCTAGAAATGTTAGACCTAGGACTATAATTCCGCGGAATAATAGTCCAGAGGGACTAATTTTCCTACGGACTTCCATTTCTGTCACACCGGCACAGACATTTCCTACGTTCTTTCTTGTAATAACCGCCGACATATACTACTGTAAGTTTGCTAAGCACCAAGTATATCCAACTACCTGTTTTACGTTTTAGTTGAAATATTGTTATGAAAAGTGTATATATTTTATATTTAATTATATCTTTAATGATTTAAGCACAGAAATTGAGATTTTGTTTGTGTTTGACATTATTTTTTAGATTTTGAATACGATAACCATGGAAAATGGATATTATTGGTAAAAGAGAACGTTTTTCAAATTTGCCAAAAAGTTGACGGAGCGAACTGATATGGGTTCAATATCGAGTATGAGGCCCATTATTGTTAATTACAGCTTGACAACGCCTTCTCATGCTCCCAGTCAGTTCCAGATGGTCCTTTGTGGGATGTCGTTCCATTCTTGGACCAGCATGGCACCAAGCTATTGGATACTTCTTGGTTGGACTTGACGGACTGAAATTGCAAGCTGCAACTCATTCCAGACATGTTCGATTGGATTGAGGTCAGGGGATCTTGCTAGCCAGTCCATACGCTCAATACCCCCCCCCCCCTCTGTCGGTACTCCCCGGCAGCATGGGCAACATGAGGACGGGCATTATCGTCCATCAGAATAAATCTATCACCCACTGCACCTGCATACAATCTGACGTGGGCATCCAGGATCTCATCAATATACCGCTGTGCAGTCAATGTACCACGGTCAAGGACACAGAGCTCTGTTCGTCCATCCCAGCTGATGCCGCCACAGACCATTATTGACCCTCCACCATAGCGGTCATGCTCAGCAATGTTGACTGCATGGAATTGCTCTCCTGGTATTCTCCATACCCTAGAACGCTTATCTGTGTTGTCTAGGCAGTACCTTGACTCATCTGTAAAAAGGACACTTCATCAGTCTTCTCTGGTCCATCCAACGTGATCCATGGCCCATTCATATCGTGCCTGGCGGTGGTTCTAGGACAGCTGAATGCGAATACATGGTCTTCTCAATCGGAGACAACCTTCGTGCAACATTGCCCGGATAGTCTGCGTCAAAATATTCACCCCGGTTGCATTCTGAAGGCCACTGCGAAGCTGGGGTGCTGTGTCAAAGCGGTTTGTACGGGACTGAATGATCAAAAACCGGTCTTCAGCTGCAGATGTTGCCCTGTCTCTGCCACCACCATGTCGTCTGACTGGTGTGCCATACTGCTGAAATCTTGCTCAGGCTCTGGTGATCACCGTATGGTGCACACCAAGGGTTTCACCAACCTGACGATGGGTAGCCCTTGTTCCACCACCCCTACAGCTCACCACATTTCTGCTTCAGACAAATGTCTTCTTACATTTGCATTCGCCATATTCAATCATTGAATCACAAGGGTTTGTGTTGAAATGATGACTGAATACCCTACACATCTCATGTACATGTTGACAGTACACGAAAACATCATGGAAATCAAGGGGTACATGCTTTCCATGACTGTCACGAAAAGTCTGCCTGTCAAGAGAGCTAATGTGGCCATCTCAATACATTCCTCAAACATATCCACCAAAAATATCGCAGATGTGTCACAAGAAAACTTCACAATGATGTGTCAAATATGTGGTGCTCAGCAAAGTTTGAGGAGTATATTGTTTTCTTCAAATATACATATATTTATTAAACGCTAAACGATAGTTTATCGAAGAAATTGCGGAAAGATAGAACTCGTATCCCCCACTGTGAAGATATAGCAATTTTCACTTTCATGGTATCAATCAAAATGGCGGCTTTCAAAGCATCACTTCAAGGTGAATACGAGTCAAATTATCACTGAAAATGATCAATCGTTTTCTAAAAATGTATAATGAAAAGTAAATCTAGTGTTTTTGAGTGAATACCGATCATTTCCAGCAATAATTCAACACGTATTCACCTTGAATTGATGCATGAAACCAGCTAGTCCAAACATGGCCTGAAAGTCCGTAATGTAAGTTTTTGGTTTGGTACGTCCTTTCAAAGGACGTACCAAATCAAAAACTTATATTACGGGCTTCCAGGGCATATTTGGACTAGAAACCCGCAAGCTAAATCAGATTGCAATACGCTATCTGTTCCGAGTATCAATCAAATCACTTCCGCGTATCCATGATTCAGTGCGCTGTTTACTTCCATACATCAATTCAAGGTTGAAACGAGTGGAATTATCAGATTCTTATAAAAATCGTATAATAAAAAGAAAATCTAGTGTTTTTGAGTGGATACCGAAAATTATCTCACCTGTGAGCGAGATAAATGGTGATTTTCGCTCGTGCAAGCGCTCGCGAAAACTGAACATTTGTCTCGTCACTCATGAGATAATTTTCGGTATCCACTCAAAAACACTAGATATCCTCTATATAATATAAATATTCAAATTTGACTTAAATTAACTGTTGAGCTTAGGAACTGGTTAAACGGACTGGAAGTAATTGATGTTATTCATTGATGGCTCAAGTTTAGTCCTTAGTAGGAGACTTTTTACTATTTTTACTGTTTCGACTTTCATTCTATTGTATGTCAAAGGAATGATGGACCCCATGTCACTTTTTCCGTCTGATATGTTCATAATAATTGGCCAGAGGTGTTGAGGGGTACTGATCAAAAAAGCTTCTCGTTTTTTTCTAAATGCATCCGTTTCTTCTAATGTATCCTTAATCGATGGCTATTCAATCTTATACATTTCAAATTCGTCCAAGAATGACCACCGGGAATGTTATACACAGAACGACACACGTGCGTGAATGGGTTAATCGATATGGCACAGGTGCCAGCGCGGAAGAATAAAATAAGAGGCCGCAGGCCTCGAGCTTTATCCTTCCGTGATTGCGCAAGTGCCATATCGATTAACCTATTCACACGCGCGTGTCGTTCTGTGTTTATTACACGCCTTCACGTCTATAAAAACAATTATTAGAAGGACACTCGGCAATCGGCAATTCATTTGATAACTACCAACACAAAGAACACATTTTAAATCCAAACAAATTTGCGAGGGGAACCCGTGTTACTATTTCGTCCCCTGAGTTCCAATGTGTTCTGTGTGCCTATTGGCACATAGAACACATTGGAACTCAGGAGACGATTTTTAGCTATCGCTAGCGATTCAAATTGTAATTGCGGAGCACGATTTGTAGAAAATTCCAGAGAAATTTCGCTTCTATTTAAAAACAGTCCGTCAATGATTTTCGTTCCACACATGTGTGTGGAACGGATTTTCATTTTCCGCGTGGTTTAGTGTTGCTGTAGATGAGGATTTCATAGAACAGGCGTGTAATAAAAAATATTGTGCTACTGGGGCGTCAGCATTCTGTTTTATATCCTGTTTGTGTCGAGTGGCACGCACTCGGAATGATCTTTGAGTTTGACCCACATACTGTTCCGCTGCAAGTGATATGCTAAATGACATTGGATGAATGACAATAAAGGAAGTTTCAGATCCGATAATGATTTTTCGTTTGTTCGGAAAATTCCCCTTTCGGATCAGGCATAAAATTATGCAATCTACAACAAGGCTTTCTGTAATTCAATACCGCGCCACTACAATTCTGCAACAACGGTCTGTTGTGAACAAATTTTGAAATCATTAACTTTGGCAGAGGCTCCCAGTTTTTCAGCATCTGAGATTTCAGGCTATGCAAAAATCACAGTGAGTACCCCGTCGATCTGTGGACGCCAGTAGGGTAGAACAGGCCCCGTTGAACTTTACCTTATCACTCGAATGGCGGTGAAAACAAATGAGCTGTGATTTAATGATACCTATATGGACAGAACGCGATGTGTGTTTGACTCCTGGGTGTTTTACGTAAGGAGATGGAAAGGCGTAGTCATATTTCGTGAGAGCCGGGAGCACGAGCGAAATATGATTACACCATTCCAACAAGTTAGGTAAAACACCCACCGATTCAAACACACATCGCGTTCTGTGTTTATTACACAACCCATGCATTAAAATTCAGTTAAATAAACAAATTTTAATTCCGATGTTTAAACCCAAAGGTGAAGAGTCTGTTTGTTTTGACTGAAGCTGTACTGATCAAATGGATCGATAAAAAATCAACTCGGCTGGTTTAATTACTAATTTCTTATTTTTTCGAAGTTTCGTGAGGGCTCTCGGTTCATCAGCTGTTAAATTGTCTTTATCGAAGAGCATGTTCATGCTGAACACCTTTTGGAGGATTCGTGTGTTGGCCACAATACTTTCGGGATCAACTTCACTATCTGAAGGTGACCAACCAGATGACTCTGTATTTATTTATTTATTTATTTATTTATTGGGGTTTAACGACACTTTCGACAGCCAGAGTTACCTCGTGTCGGACAGTTTTGCGAGTGGAGGAAGCCGGAGTACCCGGAGAGAACCGCCGAACAACGGCAAGCAACTGTCAGACTCTCCAACGTACTAACTCCACAAAAGAATGGTTAGCATTGGTTGAAGACAAGTACTCCATCGACGTGCAGTACGCCTTAGAACACAACGCCACCGTGCCCCCACGTGGACAATTGGGATTAAGTGCCTTGCCCAAGGGCACAACGCGGTGTGCCGCAAGTGGGATTCGAACCAAGGACCTCTCGGTTTGCAGCCTGCATCGCTACCTACTGATCCACCGCGCCCACGAGATTATTCAATGAAAGGAAGTTTCCGAGCACTGGAGTTTCTAAAGTTGTCTGCTAATTTCATTTGCCTAAGAAAATTGCAGTTATGCGATGGTATATTTGTCTGATTATCAGTTTCAGGCCTCGGTGCTGGTACAAAAGTTAAATAGCGATCTAGAAGAGCTTTTTCTTTGGCTGTTAGGTCATTGGTGCGAGACAGGTTAACCACACTAGTTCCTAATCCCAAATTTGTTACGCGGTTCTTACCTTTCCCTTTATTTAGTTTAAATCTAAATGATACAACCAGTGATTGTACATTATATTGGCGGTTTTCATGGTCCAATGAATCAAATCATGGTCCATGGACAACTTCAAACGTAGAATCATCAATTTTAGGTATAACTTTAACAACCTTCACGTTACGAATTGTTTCGTTGACGCTGTCCAACGTCCTCATCTGAGCCAATGGGAGTTTTTGTGAAATGTTTAGTTTAGCAAAAGACATTTTGCCTTGACTCTGATATCGCTAAGCATATTCCGCAGCTGCTTAGCTACGAGACCCGCATTACCACTTCTTGAGTTTAAGCCAACATTTAGTAATATTTTGGGGGACTGGACTGACCCCTGTGCCCTTTAAACACAGAGCGCAAATGGTTGAACTTGGCGCCGGGGTAACACTCCACCTGAATGTCCGGGTGGAGATCTCGATCATTGCGTCCTAAATTTGAGCGATCAATCATGAGGATGTTTTCACAAACATCGGCGAGGCGCCAGTTCTTTTTTCGGCAAAAATAACTCCACTCGGATGCCGAAATTGGGATAATGTAGTGTTAAATGAGCGGCCCGAGTTACGGATCGGTGATTTGACTTTCTATGAGTAGGATACACCCAGTGGTCAGTGGTCGATGAGTGTGGACAGATGTCAAAGATCAACATCTGGGTTACACAGTTTAGGATATCCACTTATATGCATCTAGATCGAGTGCTCTCTAGTTTCGACATGCTTTGTATTTCCTGTTAACCAACTGTCTTACAAATTGGCCAAATACATAAGCGATCATCAACGAGACAAGTCCAGAGTTGGTCGCTTTAGAGAAATATAAAACATGCGTATACTGATGAATATATTCTAAGAACTCCACATAGGATTTACATACAGCAAGTTGTTATGTCACATCTTTTTCCAATGCCTGTTTTACCCTTTGGAAACTTTTGGAACATATTATAAATTATTGTGATGAGTTGACGGTAACATGGTCTGAGGTTTACGGCTCGGAGCTAATGTTCAACCTAGACGCGAAGCGTCTAGGTTGAACATAAGCTCCGAGCCGCAAACCTCTGACCATGTTACCATCAACTCATCACAATAATGTATATGTTTCAATAAGACACTAACCATAGCCTACAACCTTCATCGTGAAACACAAGAGGCTTAATTACTAAACTTGTGATCGTTAAAAGTTGCCCTGTTCAAGGCAACTTTTAACGATCACAGGTTTAGTAAATAAACCTCTCGTGTATGGACGACGGCACTGGATAAATAATCAATAAACCAGATAAGCTCATTCCATCTTTGTTCAAATCGTAAATAGATTTGTAATTTAAACAACACTTCATCCGGAACACCGTCTGCTGCACACGTGAAACATCCAGAAAAATGAAGCGGCTTGTTAGTCACTCCGTTGATGAAGCAGTTACGAAACGGGCGACGTCATTTCAAATATTTCGCGTTGTGACGTCAGACGGTAACATTTGCCACTTGAGCCGTAAACATAGAATATACTAAGCGAGCTCTCGTCCAATCAGAGGAGGAGGATTTTAGTGTTATTAGACATATATTAATGTTTTCAAACGGTAAATCAGCGACGTAGTGTCAGACAAGCTATTTTCGCCACAAGTGCTCTTAAAAGTCTGCGAAGTTGAACAAGGATATTTATATGTAGACAGAGCCTCCCAATTTTAATATGATACAGAGGGGTGCTATCACCTTTGAAGATCAGAGTTCATGGTCACATGGTTAAAAATTGTAATTTTACTATTTCAGCTTCAGCCACCGCATTTTAATATGATATGGAAGCCTGGGGACTACCCATCTTTCGCGATCAAAGTCACATGGATGGTTGAAAAATTTAAAACATGCACTTGTAGGTCTGGGTAAGCGTCTCCGCCGAGTGACCTATATATGATAAAAAAATTTGATCGTTTTTTACACAATCGATAAAATATGTTATCCAATATAATGTTTTCAACTTATCTGCGTGCGCAGATCACCTTATATTACAGAAATGGGTGCTTTCCTTTTGGAAACAATAGTGTTTTCACAAGTGTGACAGATTATGAATTCGTATCTTTTAAAATCCTGCACGCATTTGTACGCCACACAATGATTTCCAATGTGTTTTGGGTGTAAATATACAGAACCACACTTATGTTTGAATGGGTTAACGATTACTGGACAGTGCGGGTGGAGCACGGATACCACGAGAGCCGTTAGGCTCGAGTAGTATCCAAGCGCCACTCATTCGAGTCCAGTAATCGTTAACCCATTCAAACATGAGTGTGGTGCCGTATTTATTACACACCCAACCCTGAAAAATAATTCACTGTAATTAATCACTAATTGAATTAAATAGTCGACGATTTGAACGGTTCAAAGAATTTTACTGAGAAACGGACAATTTTGTCAGAGAACCAGTCTTGAGTCTTTTACCTGGCCACCGTTAGAATCGCCGTTCATTCATTTTTTATTCGCCACAAATGTCGGTTCGAACACTCAAAACCAAAACGATTCCGTTCAGCAGCAGGCATCAGAAATTATGAGCTCTGAAATGTGTTTTGAAAAGTGTGTGTGCAGGAATCATTATATATGGAAGATGGAAATGTACAAGAATTTTAATTTATACGGCGCGAACTGGTCGTTCTGTTTAAATTTCGTGCATTTTAAACTGAAAGTGAACGTGAAACTCTGATTGACTGTTTTTGGCTATCGCTCGTGGACATTGGTCATTTATATTCTGCCTGTAACAAAATTACACACTGGACAAGGGAATGTATTTTTGTGCGATAGTTAACCTTCCGGGGCATTCTATCGTTTAGAGTAACTGGGGAAGTTTCTAATTCCGTTCTGCAATTTCTGGATGAACTCTGCAGTCTTCGTATTGACTTGGTTGGTAAGGTAGTTAGCGCTTTATTTTTCATTCCAAAGTTTCTGACTTGAAATTTAGCCTTTTCATTTGACCTCAAGTCATGAAACCTTTGTTTGAAATGGACTGCACATACAATGGAGCCGGCTTTATGTAGTCCACATAAACTACATACGAAGCGAGAAACAAGAGCCACCAGAATATTCCCAGACACGGGGAAAGGTTGGTGGGTTCAAGTTCCGGGAGAAAGGGCGTAAATGACCAAAAATGCCATTTTTCTTCCTCTACATAAAATCACTAAGTTCAATTATATGGCTAACCACGACATTTAAAACACATAAACTATCATATTAGTGTGAAGGTAAGGCCAAATCCATATAAATTCCATGTTGGTACCGCCAGTAATGCTGTCCACATGACATGGTTATAGAGAAGTCGTTTGCAAATTCACGTCAGACTACTTGAAATACATGGAAAGTATTTGTATATATCAACTTGAAACTATGTTAAATTGTGGTTTTATCGGCCTGATTTAGTGTGCAATAACGTTTATTTGGATGTATAGGCATGGGCTACTGTTGCATGTTAAGGGGAATCTGAATTTTTGCTAACCCTACTAGCTCCAAAGTGAGGAATAAAGAGTGTTTTCCATTTAGTAGAATTGCTAAGTAATCTTGTACAGACTGAGGTCTCAGGGAAATTAATGTATTACCTTAGACTTACTCAGGACTTATACTGACTTATTTGATTATATTCTATTTTCATTTCTCCATTCAAACTCATTAGAACTATCTCCTTTGTAGTCTCAGAGGTTGATTAAAATGCTGGAATATTCAGACTGGAATAGTCTTCTTAAATATTGAGAAATTGAACAATTCGTGATCAGACAGGGCTAGGTCTGCATTTTGTGCTTTTTTCACAGATTTTAGGGCAGGGGCCCCCCAAAATGTCCCGGAAAAAAATTGATAAAATTGCAGGTAGGGGTGGTAGATGTCTGAGGGGCGGTCATTTTTCATTTTTTTTTAATGTGTTCTGAAAATACTAATACCTTGCCATAGAAATTGCAACATTAGCTGGCTGTTGGTGGAGGAGGGGGGGGGGGAGGTGGGGGTTATAGTGCACCACACCTTCTCCCTCTCTCATACACCCATGTAGCTAATTTATGTAGGTGGCATTCGATTTAAGTGTTGATGCTGAGAGTTGAAGCAAAATAATATTTGTGTACAAAACAGAAATACTAGCAAAAATTATTAAACAGTCATTTAAAAATACTCATCAATCTATTTTTGGAAAATATTGTCATACTGACTACTGTCTATCACTTTAAGTATACTAATAATTATTTTCATGGAAGTTGTCTCATAAAATGGACAATATGAATATGTTGCATCAAACCACATGTGTTTACCACCTCCCCTCTTCGTGGTCTCACTGCTACCCTCCTCAAATCTTTCAGTAGTAGGTAGGTGGTATGAGTAACATGTTTTATTTTCCCAGGTACAAACTACTGAAAGTGATATTTCAGGATTACTACATTGCCTTCCTCCTCCCTTAAAAGATTTCCCCCAGCCCTCACAAACATGTAATGTCGTAAAATAATATTTTAAATATAGCCTATCATTGCACAAAATTGACAAATGTAAACTGTTGAGTTTTTCTTAAACCGGGCTTTTATTTCTTCCAAATTATATTCTTTCTTCAACTAGTGCGGCTGTAGGGGGGGGGGGGGGGGGGGGGGGCTATTAAGGATGGAATTGCTGATAGTTTATCAGTAACTGCGTGCAAGCCTACAAGCTGTCAGCCATCTGCAGACACCGTCGGCGTGAGAACAACTTCACATTAAACATGCTCTGCAAGTGAGCTGCTTCACTGCCTACGTGTGAATCGAATAGGATTACACGGTAGGCCTCGTATCAGTATTACAAAACTCTATTGCTAGGAACTCTTCCAGTGCTAGGCGCCAGTATCTAACCCATTTGGTCTTTTTGCTCAAAATTAAGTTTTCCTCACTTTTCAATAATGAACGCAGTGTTGGAGTTTGACTATTCATTTTCAACCTTGGCAGAGATCATGTATCTATGGTAATTATCGGTAGTTTTAAGCAAGCTGTGCATCAAACATTTTGTAACGAGAATCGGTTATTCCGATAGATAAATGATGGCTCTCATTGGTTATTTTCCACTGAACGGTGCAAACTCTAAGAACCAGTCTAACAAGAAAACATGAGCACGCGAAGGGTACCTTTTTATCGGATCGCACAAGAGCCTTCTGGTTAAAATTAGCGCATGCCCCTAAAATGTATGTGATCGTCAGAGATACAGTTACGGGTGTGTAATAAAATGAAATATACCGCGATTGCTGTGTGTATTCAACGTTACGTGACATATATACTATATATATATAATGTAAGTAGTCCACGCCCGGAATTCGGAATATATAATGTAAGTAGTCCACGCCTGGAATTCGGATTACGTATAAGAACGTCACGTAAGAACATATAAGGAATGATCGTTTGTTTCTGTCTATTTCTTGAGTTATGACCCCCCCCCCCCCCAAAAAAAAAAAAGAAAAAAAACAAACAAAAAAAAAAAAAAAAACAAAGGCCAAATTGTGTAAATGGGCGTTTGGGGGTTCATAACTCTTGAAATAGACAGAAACAAACGATCATTTCTTATAATTAAACATGAGGGGCAATAAATTCAAACACTCTCTACTTTGCGGAGTTAAAATTAAAACCAGGTCGCATCATGGTTCCTAGTGATAACTGAATGAAGATGGCATAGTGTTCTAAAATTCTGTTTGATATAACGATACATTTCACTGAAACATGTTCGTGTGTCATCACAAATTTTATTCGCCATTGAACGGCATAAGTTAAAAGGAAAATAGGCCACGCCCACACAAAACTTCTATCTCATTTTCTACGTGATGGGAGGGTTCTGTTATTCAAAAACAACACTGAGTTAAATTTAATTCTGATTTTGACCATTTCCTTGGAATGTGAAAACACATTTTGTAAATGTGGAGTTCGGTATAAAACCAGATGACATGAAGTTGGTTGAACTTTGTCTCAGAAAGAGTTCATTCAGACTATTTGGAAATTGGAAAGTTTTGCTCGCGAATTTCGATTGTGGATTCTGTGACCGGCCATTGTTTACGTTTGATTTGGGTAAAACGATGAACGCAGACGATCACCTATTGCGTGTAAACAAATTGTGTGTGTGTGTGTGTGTGTGTGTGTGTGTGTGTGTGTGTGTGTGTGTGTGTGTGTGTGTGTGTGTGTGTGTGTGTGTGTGTGTGTGTGTGTGTGTGGGTTTGTCTTACCAACTTGACGAGGTAACTAGACAAAAGAGTTTGCGTGTTTCGCCTTACCGAGGTACAAAAGACAAAAGAAACCCTTTACCTCGGTTGTTTTCCCAGAACTGTACCGGCAAAACGAGGTTGAAACCGTTAGTCCACACAAAAGACAAACAATGGGGTACCTCAGTATGTAGGGAAGACAAGACTGTGTGTGTGTGTGTGCGTGTTTGCGTGCGTGCGTGTGTGTGTGTTTGAGGTTAAAAATTCGCACTGGCACAGACATTTCCTACTGAAACGTAAAGCCATAGAGCACAATGGGGATTTAAGGCTTAAGCATTATTATTATTATTAATAAGAAGAATTAGGCACTCGCATGAGCTCCACCATAATAAACTTGTACAAGAGCCCCCAACTGTCGGGCTTTCGGGCGATCGTATAGTATGGAACTTATAATGAACTTCACGCCAATTGTCTTATGACTTCTTAAAAATAGTGAGAACCGCAACGGCAACTCGAGACATGTGTGGGGATGTCTCATTCACCCAAACCTATCTGAAAACACTTTTATAAACTCACGGCGTGCTAGAATATTTCTGGAAGTCAAAATTTGTTCATACGCATTTCATGCATTTTTTCTTGTTAGGATTTACTAGAGAGTGCCAATAGACAAATCTATTAATATTTTGTCGTAAATTAATATGGCGTGCATCCACAAAAGCTTTTTACCCATTTATCTGGCTTAACGCCAAAGCCGGTCAACGCTATTCACATAAATCGCAATTCAAATTTTATTTTTAAATTTTTGTCCCCAAAATTAGATGTTTTTTTACAAAAAATAAATTTTTTCAGTTATTAAGAAATGTTTTGCATGCGTTCGTTAAATGGTTAATCGTGTGTTATAATTAGCCCTCAAAAGAATGCATTATTTGAAGTTTCTAATTTTAGACCCAAACAGAACAGTGGCCCAACGGTTTACATTTACGTACTCAACGGTGCTGCTACGGACATAATCAGATACGTTGGACCGGAGTGAAACCCATGACCTTGATCCATATTTTGACCCCCCATTGAGTTTCGACGCATTAGGTCTGGTTCCAGGTACATAAGTCATACCATTCTTGAGATATGAGCGTGACCCACTTTCAAAATGTTTGACCCCCGCCCATCTTTTTTACTATATAAATACATGTGTGAACACCAGAGTGCACGGGGGGGGGGGGGGGGGGGGAGGGTCATAAATGCAATTTCCAGCAATTCTGAAAAATATACTATGCCCCCTGTGTGACCTCAGTGACCATGACCCACTATTTGACCCTCGATTGAGTTTCGATTCGTTTAGTGTTAGCCCCAGGGCCGAAGGTCATACCATGCCTGAGATATGAGCGTGACGCACTTTCAAAATTTTTGGCCCCGCCCTCGTCTTTGAATGTAAAAATACAGGTATGAACTTCGCCGAATGCATTAGGGGCATAAAATGCGATTTTCAGCGATCATAGACTTTGACCCATATTTTGAACCTCCATTAAGCCTCGACTCAGGGCCAAATGTCATATCATGAGATATGAGCGCCAAAACACCACCACGGACACACCCAATGACCCAACAACCTGAAAAATATAGATGTACCAGTGATAATCTATCTGTGTGAAAAAAGCAGCGAAATCTGAAGATTTGTATTAGAAGAAGAAGAAGAAGAAGAAGAAGAAGAAGAAGAAGAAGAAGAAGAAGAAGAAGAAGAAGAAGACAGACAGACAGACAGACAGACAGACAGACAGACAGACAGACAGACAGAAAGACAGGCCAAAAACTAAGTCAACCGTTTTCTCATCTCTGTCCAGACCTCAAATAAATAGCAAAATAGATTTAGCTAATATTGTTCTCGGGCAATTTCGATTATTTTTATATTGTACACATGAAGTCAGATTTATTTCTCTACCGGAACACTTTTCTGCTGAAAGCCCATTTTGCCATTCCAGAACTACGATCCCCATTAATTTTGTGAGGTAAATAGTTGCGCAGCGAATTTGTGTAATACAGACTAATAAATATCCTCAACATGCAGCACCAAGATAACGAATATGTTGTGTACTCTTCAAGTTGATATATATGGGTTATACAGTACTCGTAAAAAGGAAAACCTTTGACATGTGAAACTATTATAAAAAAACTTTCAAATTTTAAGAGTATGAATCCAGCGGAAGAAAATGAAAACACGATATATTTTGGATTTCTCTATTATATAGCTGAAATCGCCATGATGTACCCCAAATGCTTATGTGGCGTCAAACACTAATAAATAAATAGAGAATTTTATTATACGCTAAACGATAGATTATCGAAGAAATTGCGGAACGATAGAAATCGTATCCCCCACTGTGAAGATATAGAAATTTTCACTTTCACGGTGTCAATCAAAATGGCGACTTTCAAAGCATCACTTCAAGATGAATACGAGTCGAATTATCATTGGAAATGATCAATTTTTTTCTAAAAACGTACAATGAAAAGTAAATCTAGTTTTTTTTGAGTGAATACCGATAATTTCCAGCAATAATTCAACACGTATTCACCTTGAATTGATGCATGAAACCCTCTAGTCCAGACATGGCCTGAAAGTCCGTAATATAAGTTTTTGGTTTGGTACGTCCTTTCAAAGGACGTACCAAATCAAAAACTTGTATTACGGACTTTCGGGCCATGTTTGAACCAGAAACCCGCCATCTGAATCAGATTACAAAGCGCTATCTGTTCCGAGTATCAATCAAATCAATGATGTTCATGATTCAATGCGATGTTTACTTTCATGCATCAATTCAAAGTTGAAACGAGTGGAATTATCAGATTCTTATAAAAAGCGTATAATAAAAAGAAAATCTAGTGTTTTTGAGTGGATACCGAAAATTATCTCAATCGTAACCGAGATAAATGGCTGGTTTCGCTCGCGCAAGCGCTCGCGAAAAATAAACATTTGTCTCGGTCAATCATGAGATAATTTTGGGTATCCACTCAAAAACACTAGATATCCTCTATTTATTGGACTAATTACGGGCTTTCCCAACTTTTTAATGCTAAAACGCAGACTGCATATAGCAAAGCAAAGTGTTTGAAATTAACCCCTTCCAAAAATGATAGAAAAAAGCAACCAAATTTTGGCATTTTCAAACGGTACTCTTATTCTCGCCCTCATTGTGCTTGAGGGTTAAATCTGAGATTAAAAAGTAAACAGTAACTTTCTTCTGCAATCATTGTTGCATTTATCCATTCCAAAATAATTGTTACAACAACCTTGCTATTAGAGAAATTTGCCCTGAAGTTGGTCAATTTTGAAGAAGAATGCCATATCGATGTCTTTTTTTGGTCACTAGGGGTTAATTTTGAAATATTTGTGGTGATTGTGGTGTATCATATTATGCTGTAAATGTGTTGAAAATTTGAGCTAAATAACTTTAAACAATTTTGGCACTTTTGAAAAATGGTGAAATTTTGATGGTTTTGGCAGAATATTTTGAAAATAAAGCGTTTTCACGAAAATGACGATACCTCGTTTCACTAGATTTTATGACATTACATAAGTATGACAAATTTGGTTGAAATCGTTCAGCCTGTTTTTGAGCTATGTAGAAAAATGGTGAAATTTTGATGGTTTGGGTAGAATTTTCTGTGTGGTATACCTTTCTGCTGAATATGCTTTAGAATAGCAAGTAAAAGACTCGATTATTTTATACAGATACAAGATCAGTAATGACGAAATGTCAAAAAATAATTAATCCACGATACTAAAATGTTACTAACACAGCTTAGTCAATTTAATAAGATGTGTCTTAATTGAATAACTCTCTTATCTGAATATAACTTTCAAACATACCCACCATTTACCACATCTTCAGTTCAAATGTGGCATGTTAATTGCATCCAGATTAGAGTAAACCTTGTGTTAACTGAATAAAAAATCGTGTAATATGTTGAGAAATTAACCCGACAATCACCCATTAGTTATAGACCTATTTGGGCTCTGTACATCCAATACGGACATTTAACCACTTACCCAACGTAACGGCCAAAACAGACCAGCGCTACTCACAAAAACTGCCCATTCAATTTTCATTATTGTTTCATTTTTTGCTTCAAAAACCTAGTTTATGACCCCTCATTGGAACGAGCTCGACGAGACCGTTCCAATGAGGGGTCATAAGCTACGTTTTGGACGCAAAAAATGAAAAAAATTGGTTATTTCATATTTTTGTTTGCAAGTGTCGTCTGCATTTCATAACAGGTAAGGCTTAATCTATTATATCTTGTTTGACAGAGCTCCACGAGCTTTGTAAAACAAGATACAATAGAATAAATGTTTAGTTTATCTCCAGAATACATAAAAATGATCACATCCCTGCTAACTGAAATCCTTATCAATTGAATAATTTTCACTCGCAAAGTGACTGTTCAATTATCACGGGCCTACTTTATTGACAAACAGAATGCATGTAGTTTTCTTGTTCATTAATTGCATCGTTTTGTATTTTTATATAATAATGCTTCATGCAAATTTAAAAAAAAACAACTTCAGTCAAGATAGTTTTTTTCAGTTAAATCACTAAAACATAAACACTTACTTCTTATCTGTGCTGCTGCAATCGAAAACGATAACAAAAACAGAATTTTCACAAAGACATCCATTCCTTTGATTTTTTCCCAACCACTTTCTTGTGAACTACGAGAAACCGTTACGGATTGGTAAAGAACAATTTCTGTGTTGTAGGTTGTCAGTAACCCAGTTTATCATTTGAAGCCGACGAACAGAATTCTCTCTTGTTTTTCTTAGCTTGGCATTTATTTACACCACATCTGGAAACAGGACGGTCGTGTTAAATTGTTTGCTTTATAACAACCTTATGGGCAATTATATATAACACACAGTAAATGTGACAAATCACCTAGAAATGAGTTTCGAATAAAAACTGTGGCTATTTTCACCATTATAAGGAGCTGCGAGTCCACAAGTTGAGAATAATTAGATAGATAGATAGATAGAGAGAGAGAGAGAGAGAGAGAGAGAGAGAGAGAGAGAGAGAGAGAGATGCAGAGAGCGTGCCGCGTGTGTTTACATTCTACGATCAGTTGGGTTAAAAAAAATTAACTCAAATAACTGGGTTGAGTGAATATGAGCCAAACTGGGTTCATATTCCCTCCACCTATTTGATTTGGGTTGATTTATAACCCAACTGATTTTAGAGTGCAAGCGAACGTTTAACCCTTTACCCAACGTAACGGCAAAACCGGCCAGCGCTATTCACAAAAATCGCCAATTAATTTTTATTATTTTTTCATTTTTCTCTCAAAATTATAGGTTATGACCCGTCTTTGGAACGAGCTCGTCGAGCTCGTTCCAAAGAGGGGTCATAACCTATATTTTTGAGACAAAAAATGAAAAAAGTTAGTTATTCAAGAATTTTGTTTGCAAGTGTCGTCTGCTTTTGATGTTAGGTAAAGGCTTAAAGGAGGTGCGTACATTTGCTATTAATAAAAAAGGGATATTTGGGTACTCAAAAATCATAGTAAAGATAGTTTAGTTTTCTTTTTAGAGGGTGTTTTGTGCTGTTATTTTGATCTGGATTATGCAATTTATTTCTTTGGGTTTAACGACACTTTAGACAGCCAGGGCCACCTCGCATCGGACAGTTTTACAGGTGGCTGGAGTACCCGCAGAGAACCACCGAGCAACGGCGAGCATCTGTCGGACTCCCCAACGCACTAACACCACGCAGGCTTAGCATTGGTTGAAGACTAGCGCACCATCGACGTGCATTACGCCTTAGTACACAGCGCCACCGTGAAATGTTTTTGAAAAGTTTGAAAAATATTATTTAAAACAATAAATATTTATATCGCATGTGTTGGGATAGGGTTAAGGCTAAAAAGATTACCGAAACTTGACCAAGGCTATCGTTTTGTCAGGTTATCCTTGTTCAGAACTTTTAAGACTTACTCCCAACATGAATAACTGACGATACTTGCAAAATTGTTTGCTGAATAGCAAGAAATTTATTTTGATTGCCTTAAAATATCACAGTTCATGAACCTTCATTGCAAAGAGCTCCTTCCAATGAGAGGCCATAAGCTACATGTTTGAGGCAAACATTGAAAGCACATTTTTGTGAATAACGCTGGTCGTTTTTCGAATCGGTGGCGTCGAATCGAATTTAGTCATCCGGTCAGTTTCGAATCGAATTTTGAAGCTTCGCAGGGCCCCACTACTACCCTTGCACAAAGTCATACGCCTCTCTCACACCCTCATACATGATGTTTACAACTGTATTGCTGTTCGATATGTTAACGTTTAAAGTGTAATGATAACTTTTCATATTGTTACACACTAACTAGACCGGAAGATCAATCCATGCATCATTTATGGACGGACCAGCAGAACTGAAAAAAGAATGAAGAAGCGGACCGGTTCAACTTAGAAATGTATGCGGTTATGTGTGCTTTATTAACACGAGGCAACGCATGTTTGTTAATTTGTGGTATCTTATAAGGTGAACTCATTTAAAAACGTACTAAATAATTGTGGGGAGAGGAACTCAGTGAAAGCCTAACTGCCCTATTCAATTTAGCCATAGAAAAACAAGAGGTCCCAAATGAGTGGAGAGAAAGCAAAATGACATTTATTCACAAAAAGGATGAAAAAGACGTTTTGGATAATTATCGAGGGATCTCTGTCAATAGCAACATTGGACAAGTTTTCTGTAAAGTACTGTATGGGGGATTAGAGGAGGTGATTGAGGAGAATTGTTTTTTGGGAGACATCCAGAATGGCTTCAGGAAGGGAAGGACAGTCACTGACCATCTTTTCACGCTATCCCAAATGATAGAATCCGCGAAAGCAAAAAAGAAAAATATGTTTATGGCCTTTTTGGATGTTAAAAAGGCATACGATAGAGTATGGAGGGAGGGTATGTGGCCCAAGCTTGAGGCTCTGGGCTTGAGAGGCGAGTTTGTTGGAATTATGAAAGCATTGTATAAAGATGTACAGAGTGAACTTAGCCTGGGAAACATAACAACAAACGTGTGCATATGGATAATGGCCTAAAACAGGGATGTATCCTTTCGCCAATTCTTTTTGCATTGCACATCAAAGGTATAGGAGACGAACTCCTGCATAGCGACGAGGTGGTAGCTGTTGGGGACTTGAAGATCCCAAGGCTATTTTTTGCATACGATATGGTGCTAGTGTCAGAAAGCGAAGAGGGGCTAGCGAAAATGCTGGACGTTGTTGGGAAATATGGGAGCAAATGGGAGCAAATGGAGACTCGAACTTAATGAAAGCAAGAGCAAAGTTATACCTGTGGGCGGCAAAGTGGACCCCACTCGAAGGTGGAGAGTGTGGGGGTGGGGGTGGGGGGGTGGAGGGGGTTCTGTATTCCGGAAGGTAGCAGCAAACTTTTTAGTGTAGAAGAGACGGGTGACTACGAGTATCTGGGGGTAAATATAAACATCACAGGAAGAGGCATCTACCGAAACCACACAAACAAATTGATTCTGAAGGGCAAGCGAATCCTTAACCAAATGAAACTTACAGGGAGAAACAGCTTCAATAAGGTTTTCGTGGGGAAAACCATTTGGGAAATGGTGGGTCTGCCAAGTATAACATGCGGTACGGAAGTGGTACCCCTAAACCAGACGGCTGTGAAGAGTTTGGAAATCCTGCAGAACGATGCAGGCCGATGGATAACGGTGTCGAGTAATGCCGCAGCACTAGAAGCAATCAGGGGTGAGCTTGGGTGGATGAGGATCAAGGACATAATATACTTATTGAAATTCGGTTACCTTAATTATTTGGTAAATCTCCCCGACAGCCGATGGTGTAAAGTAATGTTCCTGAAAATTTTCAACTCAAATATCAAGACAGGGTGGATGGTCCAAGTGAGGGAGCTAATAGAGAACTACTCATTGGAGATATCGGACCTAGACGTTGGGGCAAACTAGGGTAAAAAAAATCGTTAGAGAAAGGGTCATGGAGGATGGTAACCGTAATTGGCGAGAAGAGGTCTTTGGGTGGCCTGCGTGATAAAGAGAAGCCTGGTTGTGAAGAGTACCTTGATGGCACCTTTGGGGGTCACTTTTGTTCAAGCTGAGGTCGCGGTCCCTGGAACTGAGGGGAAAATTGGGAAAAACAGTGAAAAGGAGTGCCAGATGTGTAATTTGGGCGTTGTGGAGACCCTGGAACACTTTCTTCTAGAATGCCCAAAATACCAGTCTAAAAGAATAAGATTCACTGGGAGTATAATGGGGAAGTGGGATGGGAGAATGAAGGACATGTTGTTAGTGGGAGACTCAAAGGAGATCTAATCGGAGAGATTAGGAAGAATTGGGCAAGGGATGTCATCAAGCAGTTCGTCTCCGAGTGTTGGGGGAGAGAAGAAGCGTGGTAATAGGGAGGCAGTTGGGAGTATAGGGGTAACCAAGGCCTTCTCATCCGAGAACCGCGACAAATCAGCGGCCGGCCAAAGTGTTATTATTATTTCACTCTTCGCAAGGCGACGAGTGATAAATTTAGACAAGTTTGTATTCAAGCCGAGATCACCAAAGGTCAACTTGGATGTAGTTCCACTGTAGGTGTAAATTTTAACTATTGAAATCCCACTGTTGGCGTGTTCACCACTGTTGGTGTATAAAGCTAAAAATTATGTCATAGGCTTTTTATATATAGCAGAATAGGTAATCATGGTATAAATAAATAGTTTACACACAATTACTGTTCGCACTATGATGACCCACGTCGTCTGTCACAGCTAGCTGTGTCCTCTTTGTCACGCAAATATTTCTGACTTAGGTCTCTGTCGTCAGTTCCTCCACACGGCCTGGTTTTAGTATTTACGATAGAGTTTATGCACGTATTTCACCAACACTTCTCTCATGGTGTTAAAATTTAGTTTGCTTAGTGTTCTGCTATCGTACGCCCTCGTCGGCGTCTCCATACACTTGTTTCACTGCCACTGTCGCGCGGTTCTGTATTACAAAGTGTTACAAAGTTCAGTTACAAATTCACTGATCGTGCCCTTGCAGGGTTAACTTGGCCTCCGTCTTAGCACGTTTTTCACCAACAGTTCTTTCATGGTTTTAAGCCTTAGTTTGCGTAGTGTTTTGCTATCGTACGCCCTCGTCGGCGTCTCCATACACTTGTTTCCCTGCCGCTGCCACGCGGTTCCGTATTACAAAGTATTGCGAAGTGCAGTTACAAAATTCATTGATCCTGGCATCGCAGGGTTAATTTAAAGATTCTTACAAAATGTTATCAACATCTCCGAGCTCTCTTCCGCCAACCAGATCTAACACTAATAGCTCTATCTAACGAACACAACCGGCGCTCCACAGCTCTTAGTTATTTAGAAATCATAACTAACGCTCATGAACCCTCCGCGGTTTATTGCTGTCCACTGACATGACTTAGCGAACCTTCACATCAAGCTCCCTGGAGCATGAGAGGCTATCTGTTCGTCAGTGTATCCCAGACTATATGCAATCTGAAAGAAATCAATTTTATCAATAATTGCTCTTTTTAAAATCAGAGATACCCAGCTAGATTGATGCACTTTAAATTAGACTTCGTTTAAAATTTTGTGGTTTAGACATTTCTGACCAAACCGGACACCAGCTGCGGGTGTCTTGCGATCCTTGCATTTCTACCTCACATAAAATAACTGCCCTTCTCAATTACTAGGCGATTAGGCCATAATTAGTTAAACCTTACAGCTTTAGAACTCCACTTTTCAGACCCCCACATGTGTGGAATGGAGTGGAGCTACACATAATGACCACTTCACCTTAGGTTGTGGGTACTCCATTTAAACGAATGCGCACATTACACCCAACTGGACTGTTCGCTAATTATCGCCACGCTTCTGTAAAACGAATGATTACTCTAACTGACATAAGCCATTACCTTCACGTATCTTGATATTTCTAAACTTAACAATATTGGCTAATGTATACTGTTCTTCGTTGAAAACATGACACCATATCCAAATTAAACCCAAGATATTTACAAAAATAAAGTAATTTGATCTTAACATTTCTTAACGACTCAGTCAGGCTCTGTAAGGACTTCCGCGCTGTTATAGGCTTTTGTTTATCCACTTTTCGTGGATTTTGCGCACAGATTACTGTAATGTCCCCTCACTCATCTCATCAAGTGCACACATATTTTTTTTCGTGCGCCAGTTATAAGTATTCCAGTAAGTTATTTACTTCCCTTTCGTCGCCTGGGTGCTAGAATGTTCTATGTCCCTTTGGATACATAGAACATTCTAGCAGTCAGCCGTCGCTTTGTAAACATCAAAATATTAACATATTTGTGTAACTACGCGCCATAGTCATAAACCTACAATAGTGATGAATCTTCATTCATGATACTTAGTAAACAAACATGTCTAATCAATAAATCGATCAAATCAAGTGTGGCAAAACCACTTTTGCATTGATCCAAAGAAGATGAATGTTTATGGCATATCTTATCTAGATTCAATGTGTCGAAATATTTCAGATGATCGGAAAAGCGACCCTTTCAGATTCATTTTTCTGGCCAACTGAAATATTCTATCCGATTGAATCTGAAAATAGGCTCTTTAAACTATTTAAGGGCTAGACTGGTTCCGGGCCATAACAGCGTCATATTCGTTTAAGAATTTGACAGCTTGCTTCAAGTCTAATTCTGTAAGAAATTCGACGCTGTGATATCCTGGAACCAGTCTACCCTCAAAAGGTCATCGCCTGTGTTTAGCTTCAATCGGATGAATTTTTCAGCTGGTCGGAAAATTGAAACTTAGAGGTTCGCTTTTCCAACCAACTGATATATTTCATACGACTAAATCTGAAAAATTTCATAAGAATGTATTTTCTGTGAACCAAAGCTAGAAATGCTGCTCAATCGAAACCTGATTTGACCAACATTTTGATGACATTATAATCAAAAACGATGACTCAACACAGGATTTTTGTGTGATTACACCGGGTAGTTCCACAAATTATGCTATCTTGATGCTTTCAAGGGGAATTAAATAATTATTGATTGGCATATCCCTAACTGGGACAGGAAAGAATACTTGTATATCTCTGTTGGCAAAGACACATCACATTACATCACAGTCATCTGTGCGCAAATTTCCATAGAAAGTGGGTAAAAAAAACAGCACATAACAGCGTCGAATTTCTAACAGAATTAGATTGGTAACGTGATAGCTTATTCTGGCTTGAAAGCTTGCTAAAAAGGGTTACTTTAACATTTTCAGATCTTTTGTGAAAGAAGTGAACATTGTTTCTTCTGGCTGAATTGAAAAAGGTAACCACAAACAATTGTTCCTTAGACATTTGAAGAATTCGTCCCATCGCATGTTTTGGAAGTCTAGTTTTTGGCCTGGCTCTTTTTCCTCAGAATCCGGGAGTGTGGATTCAATGGATCTGTTGGAGCAGGGTTGATCGGAGATCCAGGTCCAGATTGGTTGACTTCCATCTCACCCTCATCCGCCTCCTCGTCCTTCTTTCCGACCTCTTCGGAGAAAAGGTGCGGATTATCGAGGGGGTGGGGGAGGCAATGGAGGCGGTTTGAAAGTAGTCTTCCTATTTTTTCCTGTTTTTCTGTCACGGCTCTTCTCTTTTCCAACCATGCTTCTATCTGTCTGTTTGCCAGTATATGACTGAGGGTGTTTTCTTCTTCTTTCTTTGGACCCTTTTCAGGTTGTAAGGACTTTGTGTCTTGGTCCTACCTCGGGTGCGGACTAGTGCGGGAAGCCCCGCGAAAGGTACTACCACAATCAGAGGAAGGTACTTGCTGGTTCAGTTGATGGGTAAACTAGCGTTGAACACCATCAAGGTGTCTCTGAGCTGTGGGGCAGAAAATCCACTGCTAACTAGGTGTTAATTAGGAGCTTTCACAGGACCATCTGACCGCTTGGAAACCCATGTGATGAATGAACCGAGGTGGTGAATTGTTGAGAAATTATCACGACCACAGCTTGTATTTTATTTATCCAAACATAAATTTCCAAGAAGTCTTGAGTGTTTGAACTATAATCCCGACTGGCAAATCTTCCAACTGCATTATCAACGAGGTTTATTCTCAACTGCCCAACATCTATTACTGTAGTGTACGTAAATTAAATGTGTTAATGCTGGGCAGAAAGAAAGGGCTACTTTAGGAGAATAATAGGTATTTTACCTGGCTTGGACATAACGAGTGTTGTCTACTCACCGATCAGTCAAATTGTAACAAAAGTGAATGGAATCACACCCTGAGTTGGCATCACGTATGTCTCCTAAAGCATTTAACCCTTTACCTAACATGAAAAGCAGACGACACTTGAATGAATAATTTGTTTCATTTTTTATCTCAGAAACATAGGTTATGACCCCTCGACCAGCTCGTTCCAATGAGGTGTCATAACCTGTGTTTTTGAGACAAAAAATGAAAAAAATAACGAAAATTAATTGTCGACTTTTGAGATTAGCGCTGGCGGTTTTGGCCGTTACGTTGGGTAAAGCGCTAACTACAATCCTCCAGAGATCTAGTTAGTGCAGGCGGTAGTACAGCTGCACGACGGACTAACCTACGGACATGAGCATTCTCTTGATAATGAACGTAAAAACCACCCCATTGTGCTTTCTTCAACATACACTGAGTGTATTGGAAAAAGATCCCGTTCGCCGTAATTAATGTCATCAGACACTTACACTGCTGCATATATTATGGCTGCGTCAAAGTTAGCAAAGAATGTATCTGGCTGGTGTTGAATCTGATGCTGTTACGCTGTTGTCAGTAATTTTAAGAATCGGGTATATCGGGTATATAGAGTCGCACTCTTTCCAGGACGAAGGGAAAACACCAAAGGAAACATAGCTTCATCAACAATGTATAAATTGACTAAATAATCCCAGAGATGTGTAATTTATTATTTATTTATTGGTGTTTAAGGTCACATATTTCTGCACAATAGCTAACCATGACCGTGACAGTTTTATGGGTGGAGGAAGCCGGAGTACTCGGAGAGAATCACCGAGCAACGGCGAGCAACAGTCAGCTCCCCAACATACCAACTCCACACATGCAGAGATGGCTTTGGTTGAAGACAGGTGCACCATCGACGTGCAGTACGCCTTAGTACACAAGGTCACCGTGCCCCCACGTGGGCAATGGGGGTGAAGTGTCTTGCCCAAGGACACAACGCGGTTGCCACAGGTGGGATTTGAACCGAGGACTTCTCGACTTGCAGCCTGAGCCTCTACCAACTGAGCCACCGCGCCCCCCCAGAGATGTGTAATAGGTTCCATATCCATACACAGTATCTGCAGCTGAAAGATAACGGGTGTTGTCAATGGTTCCAAATGTGAATATCTCACCGTTTTGTCCATCATCACACAGGCGGAATTGCTGACCTGGTGCTGTTTGAGCCCATTTACCTGGATATTAATCTGTTGTCAAAGCACTGGTGAGTCTGAATCTCCAGAAATGCAGTGTCGTTTTTCAAGAAGGAAACGTTGGTAGCTTCTCAACGACCTGACGGGTTTCATCATCCTATTCTGGATTTCTTAGTTTCGTCACTTCTTCTTCGTATATTGATGACACTGAGGTATCTCGACACCGCTTTCTCATATTCTTAAAATTTTCGCCAGACTTTAAGGATTGATGTTCTTACTCATGGTTATGGAGATTTCCAAATTTTGTAATCAATTTACTGAGAGTATTGATTGTTGATGGACACGTTTTGAAGTGACACATATGTCCTCTAGTGACCAAAATGTCCTATCATTACGTCTCATTTTCACATTACTCCTATAATCATTATTTATTTATTTATTTATTGATGTTTAAGGTCACATATTTATGCACAATGGCCAATCATGACCGTGACAGTTTTACGGGTGGAGGAAGCCGGAGTACCCAGAGAGAACCACCGAGCAACGACGAGCATCTGCCAGCTCCCCAACATCGTAACTCCGCACTGCAGCACAGGCAGGGTTAGATTGGTTGAAGACATGCGTATCATCGACGTTCAGTACGCCTTAGTACACGGCGTCAACGTGCCCCCACGCGGGCATTGGAGCTGAAGTGTCTTGCCCAAGGACACAACGCGGTTGCCGCAGGTGGGATTCGAACCGAGGACCTCTCGGCTTGCAGCCTGCACCTCTACCTACTGAGCCACCGCGCTCCCCTCTGTAACCATTATGGACTAAACTTAGGGCGCCTCTCTTAATAGGAATAAATTTGACTTGAGCT
The DNA here is from genome assembly GCA_031216915.1 of Pictodentalium vernedei. Taxonomy (NCBI): domain Eukaryota; kingdom Metazoa; phylum Mollusca; class Scaphopoda; order Dentaliida; family Dentaliidae; genus Pictodentalium; species Pictodentalium vernedei. The sequence continues at coordinate 241,622,971 of CM062289.1, forward strand.
TGTGTATCAAGCTTTCTGGCCACCAGTCTACTTCTGTAAGAAATTTGACGCTGTTGTGACCTGGAACCAGTCTAGCCCTCGAATAGGTCAACTCCTAGGTTCAGATTCAATCGTCTGGAATATTTCAGTTGGTTGGAAAAGCGAACCTATGGTTCGCTTTTTCTGCCCAACTAATATATTCCGAACAACTGAAACGAAAAAAAATCATAAAGATCCATTTTCTGTAAATCAAAGCTAGGAATGCTGCTCACTCGAATCGTGATTTGAACGACATTTTGATGATATTACAATCAGAAATGACTCACCATAGGCGTAGTTTTATGATTACACCGCGGTAGTTCCACAAATTATGTTAATATCTTGATACTTTCAGTTGGAATTAAATAATGATTGATTGATATATCTGTAGCTGGGGCAGGAAAGAATACCCGTGTATCTCTGTAGGTAAAGACACGTCACATTACATCAACGGTGGTCTGCGTGAAAGTTTCCACAGAAAGTGGGTAAACAAACAACGCATAACAGCGTCGAATTCCTAATTGAATTAGGCTGGTGGCCTGAGAGTTTATGCTGACTGGAGAGCTTACCAAAAGGGTAACCTTAACTTTTTCAGATCTTTTGTGAAAGAAGTGAACATTGTTACTTTGACAAAGGAAACCACAAACAATTGTTCCTTCGACATTTGGCGTCCAGAAGCGTCTTTCATGGTACATTATATCATTGCACAACCCCTGTAATGTAGAGCATTCATAATATATGGAAGGACTGCAAAGAATTTTCTGAATCTCTTTGTGTACCGAAAACTGTTGGGAAGGGATGGATGCCTGAAAATACTGCGGAATTTTGAAATACTATAGAGGTGGTGGGTGCTAAAATCTGCACTCTTACAGTTTCCGAGATATGAAGCTACAATTTGGCACTCCAGGGTAACTTCGTCAAAGGCGTAACCTAGGATGGGCTCTCCTTGGGGTTTGTGTAATTTGGGAACTTTTCGTTCATTGGATCGGTTTACACGGATATTAACGAATTCAGCTAATTGGAAAACATCCCATTTACTTGTCACTCACAACATGGGAGCAAGGTGGCTCTTTGGTTAGAGAATTGGATTTTTAGATCGAAAGACCGTCGGTTCGATCCTGACCAGCGTCATTTGCGTTTTGTCCTTGGAACAATATTTAGTCCAAATTTCCCAAGTGAGAGCATGGTGACGTAGTGCGTTAAGGCATACTGCACGCCGATGGTAACTCGTCTTGTGGGGTTAGAAGCTTGGAAAATCCGCTTACTCGGTGATTTCTCCGGGTACACTGGCTTCCTCCACCACTCTGTTCATTCCCCAACGATAACATGAATTTATTTATTTATTGGGGTTTAACGACCCTTTCGACAGCCAGGGTCACCTCGTGTCGGACAGTTTTACGGGTGAAGGAAGCCCAAGTACCCGGAGAGAACCACCGAGCAACTGTCAGACTCCCCATCGTACTAATTCCGCTCAAGCCGGGTTACCACTGGATGAAGACAAGTGCACAATCAACGTACAGTACGCCTTAGTACACAGTGCCACCGTACCCCCACATGAGCAATCGCTCCTCAACATTCTAACTCTGTTCAAGCTCCACTCAAACAGGGTTACAGCGGTTGAAGACATGTGCACCATCGACGTGCAGTACGCCTCAGTACACGGCGTCATCGAGCCCCCATGTAGGCAACCGGGATAAAGTGCCTTTCCCAAGGACACAACGCGGGTCGTTCCGGACGAGTATCGAACTCGGGACCTCTAGCATAGAAGTCCAACAGTCCACCACTGAGCCTTCGCCCTCTTTTCCATAAGTGTGCAGAAGGTTAATTATCACGAGTTACGCCGAGTGGTACAGCTAATAAGCTACATTTGTAACGCGACGTTGAAAAAGTACTAAAAGTCCAAGTTGCATTATGGGTAAAAATTCTTACTCGATATTTATTGATAAGAGGGTTAATTATTGCACGCCAGGCCGAGTAGTTCAGCTAATAAGCTATATTTTGAACGCGACGTTGAAAAAGTACTAAACTTTTAATGACGATTTTTGTAAACAGTTACATACACTCTGTTATGTAAAGAGTTAACGTACGAACTGATCATTAGCGGTTTTCACGCGGTGAAGAAAAGATAAATTTTTGCTTGTTGGCCTTCTTTCCCCTTTTCTATTTACAACCTGCTACCAATTTCTCCGAGGTCAAATCTTCTCTGCTACTGTTCTTGGCAATGTTTATTCAAGTGCCGGCGTAATGTGAAATATGAACAATTGCATTTTCATAGCGTTCACTATATTTGTCTTGTCAATCATCCGAAGGAAAAAGGTAATCTTGGTGATTATGTTGTCAGCAGAAGGTCAGCTTTTTCCTCCCTTGAGAATAAATTGTGAAAGACAGACTGTTTCTACAAGTTCATTAAGTGTAAAATATTTTGAAAGTTACGAATATAATTTGAGAAACTTTGAGAAATATTCCGTGAAAACGTTAACATGTGACTTGTGTGTATGCGTTTGAAATTGGTAGTGAAAATGGAATTGTGGAGAACGAATCTCCCTTTAGAAGATATCTTTCAAGCATGGCGACATGAAACTGAAGAGTGAGAACGAGAGAGTGGAGAGATTTTCCTGAGTTTTGTAAAAGACTATCGAAGTGGCGCGCGACGACGCACCGCATAACTATATTTTAGGATAATCCATGGCCTTGATCCCAGGATGCCATAAAGTTTCCTTGATTCAAACTGGCAAATGGTTCCACCTGTTTCAATTTTATACCAAGACTACAGAACTTGAAAAAAAACCCCGACATATCCTTTTGGTGGTGGTGTCGCACCCGGTCTCCATGTATCAACAAGGGCTTAGCGAAGGGTGTTTAGGGGCGCGGCAACCTCTCAGTATGTGTTCTAGTTTTCGTCTGAACCCAGGTGAATTCATATTTCTTGTTTCTTAACCCTGTACGACTAAAAATGCTCCATGATAACCTTCGCAGGTTTTAATAGTACACGGTTAAGAAACAAGAAATATAAATCCACCTGGACTAAGAAGCTAAACGATAACTTTTCTTCTTTGATAAAAAAACCTTAACCCTTTACCTAACGTAACGGCCAAACCGACCAGCGCTATTCACAAAAATCGCCAATTAATTTTCATTATTTTTTTTCATTTTTGTCTCAAAAACATAGGTTATGACCCTTTTTGGAACGAGCTCGACGAGCTCGTTCCACAGGGCGGTCATAATCTATGTTTTTGAGACAAAAAATGAAAAAAATAGTTATTCAAGAATTTTGTTTGCAAGTGTCGTAAGTAGTATAGAAGGTATGAATCGTGCCTGATTACCCGGACTTTTGGGGGAGCAGCTAGTGTTAAATTCCCATAGGAACCGGACTTTTGGGGGAGCAACTTTGGGGGAGCAAAAGTACGGCTTCTTGCAGCTAGATCCACCAAATGGTGTACGTACTGCATATATGGTATGCTATGGCAAGTATAGTGATATATGTATGCATGGGGCTATAGGTATATATTATGGGTAAGTGATGGAAAGATGATGGGAAAGTTGGGTTTTCTTGAAAGTTTTTCCCGCGAAACGGTTAACGTTGCTGTTGACGTCGTGACGTCATGATACACACGCGACGTCATAGAGCTGCTGACCGCTGTTGTTGTCCACTATACAATCTGACATAACGTTATTCGGGTCAGTGGATGTCGGGCTTCTCGTATGGGGTGGCGGCGACATAGTAGTAGTGGTATATATCCTTGTTGGTATACTATTAGGCCTTGGGTCTTCATATTATCCTATGTCTGCTATAGCTAAGTCAAGAAGTAGGGTGGGTGGGGGTAGTGTGGTATTGCGAGATAGTCATTGGTGGTTTAAATTGGACAATATAGGATGAATGATCTGTTAGTCTATTACCCCCTTAGTACTATTAACCTACAGAATCCTTTGTATTATCTTATGGCTGGTATTGGTAGTTTAGTGTTAGGCCAGGCAGTATTATACTAGGTTGTTTAGAACGGGTGGCATAGGATGCATTGTATATACCACTGTAGGTCCAGTCCTCAATATTATTAACCAGCCGATTGCTTTGTACTATTCAATGACTGGTATAGGGAGTACGTTATGGCAGGTCAAGTGGTATTATGGGGTGGGGGTGGGGATAATGCCTGGCAGTATAGAACAGCAGTATAGTATGGACGATATATACCTCTGTGGGCCCATGCAGGGCCCATGTTAGCCCTTAGTACTATTAATCCACCTGATGCTTCATGTTATCCTATGACTGGTATAGGTAGTATGCAATGCTAGGCATAGATGTATTGTGGGTAGGGGTACTGTCTGGTAGTTTAGAACGGCACTATAATATGGCGGTATATCCACCTATAGGCCCCTGTTAGTGCTTGGTACTATTAACCAACCGATTGCTTTGTTTTATTATATGGCTGGTATATGTAGTACGTTATGGTAGACCTAGTGATTTTGTGGGGGTGGGGTAATGCTTGGTAGTTTAGAACGGTAGTATAACATAGGCTATGCATATCCCTGTAGGTCTCTTGCTGGCCCTTGGTACTGCTGATCCACCAGGTGCTTCATATTATTGAGCGGTATTCTGGGGTGGGGCCAATGCCTGGTAATACAGAACGGCAGCAGAGTATGGTTGGTATATTCCCCTGTAGATTCCATCCTAACCGTTGATAGTATTAACCTACCAAATGCTTTGTATCATCCTGTTACTGGTAAGGTGGTACGTAATAGCAGTAGTTCTGTGGTACGTAATAGCAGTAGTTCTGACCCTATTCCAAGTATTCTTGTTGTTTCATTTATATAACTAACCAATCAGATTGCTTGATTTCCCATAATCTGTATACAGAGTTATCTCCCTTGTGTATAATAAAAGCCTATATCCAATGGCCATATTCCCAGGCACCCCAATTTCGGCACCCTTTTTTTAGGAAACACCCGTGGCTATAGAATCCCTTTTTTGTCATATGTGCTTATGTGAAAAAGCACAATGTGACACAATGTGCCCTAGCACAAAGGCACATGCTTTATGTGCCGATATGTGCTTATGTGAAAAGGCACAATGTGACACAATGTGCCCTAGCACATAGGCACATACGGGTATTTTAGGATACCTATGTCCTGGTATTGTTTTATTCGAGGATACCTACTGGAGAATCCCTTTTTAGGAATCCCATTTGTAGAATCCCTTTTTGGAACTTTCCCATCATCTTTCCATCACTTACCTATAATATATACCTATAGCCCCATGCATACATATATCACTATACTTGCCATAGCATACCATATATGCAGTACGTACACCATTTGGTGGATCTAGCTGCAAGAAGCCGTACTTTTGCTCCCCCAAAGTTGCTCCCCCAAAAGTCCGTTTCCTATGGGAATTTAACACTAGCTGCTCTCCCAAAAGTCCGGGTAATCAGGCACGATTCATACGTGCTATACTACTGTCGTCAAATCAAATCAAATCTTTTATTTTGCAGTATAAATCAAATACAACAATTGTATAAAATAGCAAATATTTAAGAAATATTCTGCAAGGAGATGGCATAGCCGAAGGGGCTGTCTTCCTGCCATTCCTTAACTAGGCAATAATAACTATAACCAAGACAGCAGTGAGTATTTATTAGTATTACTTTTGACAAAATATTTTTATCATTTCGCTCACAAAAAAGTGAAGGACCTATAATGAGTTTTGCCCATGCAAACAACCTATCAACAGTTGGCTCCCCTCGAAGAGATTCAGGTACGAGCCAAAGATCAGACAATTTCAAACTGTACATAAACTCTTAATTGGTTAATAACGAGCAAATAAATAAATAAATAATTAAATAAATAAATAAATAAATAGTGACCTGCGAATCGGGAGTTTATGCTCGAATCGATTCTCGGAAAAGAGGGAATGTCCAAGGGACACAGTGGAATCCAAAACTGAAAGTAAGATGATGCTTTTACAGAACCGCACAAAACAACAAAGCCCCCGTCTCATATCGGACGGCAATGTTTCCCGCACATTTAATGGTGTGCATAACTGTCTGATTAAAGGCATACATATCTTTAGCTCGGCTATCTGGTCGCGGCGGCTGCCCACTGACAGTTGAACTAGTGTACCGTCGATTCGTGAAAAGCCGATTCAGCAGGCGGTTTTGACACCGAATCGAATCTCAGATATTCGCAGGTCACTACGGGTTACATTGGTTGCCTAATTTACAAGTTACAATCTGCCTTGTTGGGTGCCAATTTTATCAGTCCTCAACATTCGCCACGGCAATTGGCAATGCCACACAAGAGCCGTGGTGTCCTATAGCACGGCTCCTACTGCGACACCGCGGACTGCCATGCCGAATCTCGGGGTTTGACGCATATGTAATGAGTGATTGAAATGGTTTGAGGCTCACGATTATTGCGGTATGTTCTTATTCGTTGATATTTTGAGGGGATTTTGAACCAATCATAGAAAGAATACATAGCTAATCATATTTGATAGATGAGATGCCAGAGTATCTATGACGAGCAGTCCGGGCATACTGGATTATTGCAATTGATTACAGCCAAGTATGAATTGAGATATTTGTCAGTTAGGTATTTTTTGAACAGGGGTCTAGATAGATTTTGAGCTAGCGGGTCGATATAGTTCCAGACTCTTGGGAATGAATGAAAAGGGAGTTTGGCAGAAAATTGGGTTCGAGGTTTGTGTGTTCGCAGTTTTCCAGACTGTCTTGTATCCATGCCTGATGGGTTAACGTAAATATCAAATTGATCAATGAAACTCCTAGGTAAGATCCCATTACTCCAGTCATGCATGAATAAAAGAACCTGAAGTTCAAACAGATCATCAAGCTTTAAGATCCCCAAACTCTTAAATAGAGGATCTGTATGAGCATTATACTTTTTATTGGCTACAATTCGAATGGCCCTTTTCTGTAGATTGAAGAGTCTAGCCTTCCATTCTGAGTGCCCCCACACATGTATACCGTACAGTAAATGACTGTGAACTAGCGAAAAGTATAGAGTTTTTAGCGCTTCACGGGGAAGGAATTTCTTCACACGATTAATAGCATAAGTAGCTCTAGCTATTTTCGCGCAGATTACCGAGATGTGCTGTTTGAATTTTAACGATTCGTCCATGTGGATCCCTAAAAACTTAAACGTTTTTTCAACCTGATTGCTGCCGACCTTGGGTAAATTAGCGCCGTTCAAACTTAAAAAATGTTCATCAGTTTTATGTAGGTTTTTATTGGGTTGAAGTATAATGAATTTAGTTTTATTGGCATTGAGTGATAACTTGTTGGCGGCACACCATTCGTGGATGTTGGAGAGTTGACTATTTGCGTCGGCAAATAACATGTCCAGATTACTACCTGAGGCATATGCTGTAGTATCGTCGGCAAATGACAGGATTTTCAGCTTTTCATGTTACGTAAAGGGTTATTAAACTATCCGTTAGCTGACTAATTACAAAGTTGTAATTCATAGAATGCCACTGCCCCATGCTAAGTCCATTGACTCACATTCAGTCAATTCGTACTGCTGCCAATAAAGATTCGGGTAAATCTCATCTGCTATCGCGTATAAGTATAGCTAAGGTAACATTCCAGTGATTTGTGCTTAGTCCCATAAAAATGTTAATAATAATGTCACTGCCAGTGTGTCCATCTTCTTGCGCAACGCGTCTCGTTTTTCGGGAAATTATAACCTGTAAATTAACGGCTTATATAAGAACAATTACAAAAAAAGTCTCAAAGATGTGACAGGGGCTTTACTGGAAAAATCATTCGATAAAAATCTGTCGTGAGAACACAGCTTAATTGTGTACATGTGCGATGTTGGACAGTTGAGAATACTGAAATTTTAAATGCTGGACAATTAACAAGCCACCATCGTCGATGGCATGCCTTGATGATTTGAATGCAGGACAGAAGGAGACAGGACTCAAAGAAACAGGACACAAAGAAACGGACAAAAGGAAACAGGATAGAAAGAAACGGACAGAAAGAAACACATTTTTTTTCTGTTTTGAAATTTGCCGTCTGCAGAAAATGACCCTTTCAAAACAATTCTTTTTAAATTTTTAAGTTAATTTATTTTTAATTATATTTTGAACTTTTTCTTTTTTTTGGGGAGGGGGGGGGGGAGGCATTGTTACCATATATGAATAGTTGTATTTCCTTACAGAAAATATTCCTACATACAAATTTAAACATATCAAGAGTATTGATCAAGAGTAACAATGGCGGCCGGCTAATGTTTTTCCTTTTCGGCTCTGGGCATAAAATCATGTAAAATTAGCTTCGGTGTTTTGGAAAAATGACCAAATGACCAGAAACATTGCCCTCTTGCTCCTATCGGATGGTGCAGTTGATGAAAATAATGACATTGCATAAAGAACAGATCTAGAGGAAAATAATGGAAGTTCTGTGAGGAAGCTTCAATAATATTTCTTTTTTCGTGTGTTATTCGCGGAGTGAGTCTGTGTAAGTCTTGTTATGCTAATATGAAACATTATGAAAACTGTGTCCTTTTGTAACATAGTGAGGTTGTGCAGAGATTACAACACCATAGATAACTACAGTAATACCTGATCCTGGGAGCAGAAATTAGTATAGTCTAGTCGCTGAGAAATTTTATTCTTGACATATATTTTGAAAATATGAGAAACTTTTGACAGAGTGTTTTGACACTAACCGTAGTATTGACTGAGTGTGACCTGTCCATTGGGTCAGTGTATGCACTGATGTATTGATTTGCATTGATCTTCAGTTAAGCGATTCGACGTGAATGAATGACATCCCATTTGATTGAGGGACTGCTGATCAAGAAAAATCTAACAAATGCAGCGGTGCTTTTCCTTCTATAGATTCTGTGAGCACAAGCTAATTTTCTTGAAGCCTGCGGCAAACGTCTATAGAAAACTCTACCCCTAATATCAAAAAGAGGCGAGCGAGTGACAAAAGTATGAGCTTTCTAGAAAACTTATAAAAAAAACTGAAGGAGGGATCCCTATCAAGTAGTGACTCACTAGCATCGGAGATTGAAAATTTAATTTATTCTGGGAGCTCTGAAGTTTCTGATATTGCCGATATCAGTCGAAGACAAGGCCTCGGACAAGAGAATATGGAACGCATGGATCCTTATGGTGCTCACACGATACTTGGTTCTCCTACCCCAACGCCCACGCCAACTCCCGGTGCCACTGGTACTGTCGCTGGGGATGCAGCGAATGTATTTCTTGTTGCCTTAAAAGACACAACTGAGGTGTTAATGGGTTCTGCTGACCACGAGCAGCTGCACCGATTCCAGAAAAGAGTCGAGAAACTTGAAAAAGATGTGAATGAAAAGACTTCAACCATAATCCCGACTCGAATCAGAATTGGATGATCTCCGTCAGTACGGGATGAGGAATTCTCTGAGAGTATCAGGAATTCAAGAGAGTGAGAATGAAAACACTGACAAAGTTATTATCGATATTGCGTCATCAGTTGGAGTGCCGTTGGAATTGCGAGACATTGAACGAAGCCATCGCTCCCCCCACCCCAGGAGGTCTGCAAGTAGCTACCCAAGGCCAATCCTTGTGAAGTCGCGAGTTATAGAACCCGTGATTCATTTTACAGAGCTCGTCGAAACCTTCGCTCTTCTCAGAACCTCCGAAATGTATTTATAAACGAACACCTTACGAAGGCCCGCTCAAACTTCGCTCGACGAGCTAGAGCCCTGTTCAAAGACAAGAAAATTCTTGGGACATGAACACACGATGGTGACATCTTTATTAAATCACATGAGAACATTGTACATAGAGTGACAAATGAGAGAGAAATGTTGCAGATTGAAGAGAAATCCAAGATTTCATCAACTATCATAAATTCACAGGGCAAGTCTGCTAGCTTGGTAAAGAACAAACAAATATCCATTGCCCGGCTCACTGCGGAGTAAGGGCACTCTCATCAGTCATGATCACACCCCCGTCGCCAAAGGTGGAAGGGGTGGGGGGGGGGGGGGGGTAACAATACAACTTGTAACTGACAAATACTACTATGTTGAAATCGGGTCCCACGAGCTCCCCGCCCCCACCCCGCTCCAAACCGGCAAAAAACTCTGTTAAATTGAAATTTCAACCAATGAAAGCGGTTCGATTACATCCATACATGGAGACAGTTCTCATCCAAGCCTATTCAGTTGCCCCTCCTATGCTGCAATTGAATAATACTAACAGGGCAATATGTTGCAATATGAACATCTGAGCGCAAAGGGTGCCTCGAACGCATCACGTTTCTTCTACGACAGTGTAAAATCCGACCCCTCGTGGATAAATGTGTAATTACTTCATACATGTCCTCGTTCCTTTTTCTAATTTGAAAATAGAATGTCCTACCACTTGGGCCCAATGACACTTCCCCTGTCATATTGGGATCCGGGGGGGGGGGGGGGACTCATAACACTACCGATAATCGACAATTAATACCATGACTGTGCCGTATCCCGCCATCGCTTTCTGGAAGGAACAACGTGAACCTCCAGGGGGTCGATGGTGTGATCTGGCACTGTCTGGTATTGTCTGGTGTTGTCAAAAAATCAAAATAGTCATTGTAATTATCTTCCATGACAGTGCAGAATACGACCCCTCATGGATAAATGTGTAAATACTTTAGATATGCCCTAGTTCGTTTTCTGATCTGAAAATGGAATGTCCTACCACTGGGGCTCAATGACACTCCCAAAACCCATGGCCATATCGGGATCCCGGAGGAGAGGGGGGGGGGGGGGATTCATACTACTGATAACCGACAATTAATATCATGGCGGTGTCGTGTCCCACCTTCGCTCTCTGGAAGGAACAATGTGAACCTCCGAGGGGCGATGGTGGGACCTGACACTATCTGGTATTGTCTGGTGTTGTCAAATAATCAAAGCAGTTAGTCATTGTGATTATTTGACTAGAAAACCGATCATTGGCAAACTTCACGATCACATCCTTACAGCTAACCACTTATACCGTCGGTGAACAATTATAAATGGAAAATAAGTTTTAAAATATGAATACTTAGGCACGCGTTTACCGTCCAGGGCAGTGTGAAATCCCACCTTCGTGTATAAATGTATGATTATTTCAGAAATATCCTCGTTCGTTCTTCTGATGTAAAAACAGAATATTCTATCACTGAGGCCCAATGACATTCCCAACAACTTCGGTCATGTCGGGATCCGGGGGGGGGGGGGGGGGGGTTACAAAACTGACAACCAAACTGAACACCGGTCATTGGCCAACTGTATGATCACATCTTTACAGAAACAGGTCAAGTACCAAAATCAGATGAGTTCATCATTAATCCCGTCAGTGAACGGTACCAACTTGGTAATAAATTTCAATATAAGAATACCTAAGCGCATAGGGTCGATAAATGTATGAATATTTCAGAAAAATTCTCGTTCGTTCTTCTGATGTAAAACGGAATATTCTATCACTGAGGCCCAATGACATTCCCAACAACCGCGGTCATGTCGGGATCCGGGAAGGGGGGGGGGGGGGGGTACATACCTGGGGAGGGGGGGGGGGGGGTACATAACTGACAACCAAACTGAACACCCATCATTGGCAAACTGTATGATCACATCTTTACAGGAACAGGCCTTGTACCAAAATCAGATGAGTTAATCATTAATGCCGTCAGTGAACGGTACCTTCGTAATAAATTTCAATATAAGAATACTGAGTTCTGATACTAACAATGATTGAGTTAGCAACATACAGAATGAGAGTGGGTCTTTTCTATTCAGCCTTTCACGGAGGCAGACGCTCCAAATCTAAGCTGGGACTAAATGACATATTCCTCCTTGCGGCGGTCATTAAGTTTGGTCTTCGGGGTTTAACCCTCACTCTGGCTCTTTTTTATGTATAATAGTAAGGTTACTTCCTCACCCATGGATATACTGGGAAGATGTATCAAGGGCCAATCGACAGTGAACTCAGTTGGGAAATATATAAGCCACATTAGCCCACGGTATGCACCCACATTGTTGACAAAAAATGGAAAATTATTCCCAGAAAATTCCCCAGATAATATATGCTAACCAGAAAATGTATTGCCCATATCAAGTGTCTTTATAATTGGCAGGTATTTCTCCTGTATATCAAGTCTATATTTTTGGAGATATACTGCTACTGGCAGGCGACATTGAAGTTAACCGTGGCCCTGAAAACACGACCACCTCTACCACACCTACCTGGACAACCAGTTTTGCTGACTCAACAGATGAACGACGAGGAATACGATTAATGCACCTAAATATTCAGAGCCTTAAGCCCAAAATAGACATTATACGGTACGAAGCTCTAGAATACGACATCTGCGTCTTTACAGAATCATGGTTAAATGATAACGATAGTAATAATGATATTAATATTCCAGGGTTTCACTGTCCTATAAGAAAGGATCGGGGTACGAGAGGGGGTGGGATAGTAATTTACATAAGAAACACATTGTCCGTCATATTGAGACAGGACTTAGAGCCACCAAACTTGGAATGCGTGTGGGTCCAAATTCTCCACAGCCAGAGCACCTTTTTGCTTGAAGCCTTTTACCGACCACCCAAATCAGACAATGAATTATGGAATACTATTACAAATTCATTCGAACTTGCCATGGATACTCGCATCAATGATATCATTAGGTCTGGTGACTTTAATGATAATTTGCTAAACTCGGGTAACGGGCCAATGAAGAAAATCTTACAGCAACTTAGTCTCCAGAAAATAATAAGCCAAACTACTTTCTTCACGGAAACATCATCCACGCTTCTTGACTTAATAATTACAAATAACCCATCACTTATTAAAAGCCAAGGTGTTTGTGATCCATTTTATGGCGACTTAACCCGATACCGCTGTCCGGTTTACGCCGAACTTCTCCATACGGTAAAGCGTTCCGTAGGGGTAAAACGTAAGGTATGGCTTTATGATCAAGCGAACTTTACGATCCTCAATAAGTCCATAGTGGATTTCAATTGGGAAGATATGTTTCTCAATTGGAACTACTCGACTATTACCGCTCAATTTCAAAGAGTCCCCGGAGAACTTCTCTCAAAGTATATATCCCACAAGAAGATAATAATAAGGAAAACCGAACCACCGTGGATGCATAGTGAAATCCGAAATTTAATTCGTCGGCGGAAACGTTTACATCGTCATGCAAAATTAATAAACTCACCATAGGCGTGGGCAAAATATCGTAAAGTTAGAAACCAAACAATTTCTGCTGTTAGAAAATACAAACAAAATCATATTGAACGCTTTCAAAATGTACTAAATGAAACATCCACCTTCTCGGGCTCGTGGTGGAAAACCCTGAAAAAACTTCTTAGCGACAACAAATCAGAAATCCCAACATCGCAGTATAACAACAACACATTGTCATCTGACGTTGAGAAAGCGACAGCCTTCAACCAATATTTTTGCACAATTTCTACTTTAGACGACTCGCGTGCAATGTTGCCCATGAATAATAACTGTAGGCATCACCCAACTTTAGAGAGTATTAATATAAGCTGCAGCGAAGTCCTAGAAGCAATTAAATCATTGAAAGTATCCAAAGCGTGCGGCCCAGATAACATTAGTTCAAAAGTCTTAAAAGAGTGTTCACGGAGTTTAGCGAGACCCCTAACGTCCCTGTTTAATTATTTTCTTGAAAATTGCTATTTCCCGACGCAATGGAAACAGGCAAACGCAGTTCCCGTTTTCAAAATAGACGACCCAAGCTTAGTGTGTAACTACCGTCCAATCTCGCTTCTCAGTTGTGTAGGTAAATTTTTTGAGAAGTGTATCTTTAAACAAGTGTTCAGTTTCCTTAAAGAAAATGCCCTGCTAAGTACATTCCAATCAGGTTTCACACCTAAAGATTCAACATGCTACCAATTGACTGAAATATATAATACCATTAGCTGTGCGCTTGATGAAGGAAAAGAAATACGCTTTGTCTTCTGTGACATCAGTAAGGCCTTTGGCAAAGCATGGCATACTGGCCTTCTGTACAAGCTGGAAAAGATGGGCATTACTGGAAACTTGCTGAAATGGTTCGTTTCCTATCTGAAAGATCGAGAACAACGAGTGGTGATTAACGCTGAAACGTCACCTTGGAAACGAATCACTGAAGGCGTACCACAAGGATTAATTCTGGGATCTCTACTGTTTCTTATATACATAAACGACATTGTCGACGATATTTTCTGTAATATTCGTTATTTGCTGATGACACCTCGTTATATATTATAGCCGAAGACCCAACACAAGCCGCAAATCACTTAAAGGATGACATTGCAAAAACCGAACGTTGGGCACAGCAGTGGTTGGTTGCCTTTAATCCCAAGAAAACGGAATCGATGATTATAACACGTAAAAGAGATAAAACCCCTTATCCTCCAATCCGAATATGGTACTCAGTCACCCATAAACACTGAGGTGTCACTATCAGTGACCGGAGATCCTGGGGAGACCACATCTTTGATACATCAATGAAAGCGTGGAAAAGAATTGGTTTATTAAGACGACACAAGTTTACCCTTGATCGGAAAACATTGGAAAAAATCTACTTGGCATTCATTCGCCCTCTCCGTGAATACTCATGCTCAGTTTGGGACAATTGCACTATTGCCGAGAGCGAGGATCTGGAACAAATACAACTTGAGACCTCTAGAATAGTAACAGGAGCGACACGAAGTGTCAGTAGGTCGCTACTTTACGCTGAGACTGGATGGGAAACCCTAACAACCCGGAGAGAAAATTACAAATTAAAACAATATTTAAAAATGTATCACAAATTAACTCCAGGGTATCTAGCTTGCCTAATCCCCCACCACTGGCTGCAACTCATAGATTCGAGCTTCGTAGGAATAAAGACTTGGTAGCACCCTTTTGTCGAACCCAGTCACACCTGATGTCATTCTTGCCCAGCACCAAACGCCTCTGGAATAATTTGGCCCTAAACATTCGAAATAATAACTCCTTATTGGAGTTTTCAAATTACTTGAATAGGAATAAAATACTAGTTCCTATTTTCTTTTACCGTGACAAATCACGCCAAGCACAAATAATTCACTGCCGATTACGCCTATCCTGCAGCAATCTAAATGGCCCCCTTTTCCAAAATCATCTCTGTTTATCTCCCCTTTGTGTATGCGGTGTTCGGGAAACAGTTGCTCACTACTTGTTTCACTGCCCACTTTTTAACCGAGAGAGAATGGCAACCCTCGGTCAGTTAACTAAATATATTGATACAGACATACTGCTAAATGGGTGTGTTGAATATAGCCAATGCGATAACAAGCAAAATTTCCAAAAACTGCACGAATTCATTATTGCCAGTGAACGTTTTAATAATTGAGAAAAGAAAGCGGTACTGTCTATTACTTGTGTTGGACAAAGCGCTATTAAGATCGCACTGTAAAGAGGCCACATGGGATACGACTTATCAGGCGTTAATATCCTGTGAGCAGATTGTCTCAGCTGACTGGTTAGCTACGTTTTTCGCTACATCAACTCTCCTGGCTCCCGATCCTGCATATCTATCTCCATCTTCTACCTTTTCTTCTCAACAACACAGCTCTTTTGTTCAAACTTTTATTATCCTAACATCCAGATTGAATAATTCGCCTTATATGTCATGTGTAATATGCTTTAAGGAACCAGCTTACATAAGCCACGTGCTTGCTGCTGAATCCTTTATCACGACTTTGTAAATTATTGTCTGACTTGAAACAATGTACACTTATAGTACTAACTAAACTAAACATATTAAGCTGTATTATTTGCCAAAAAAGAATAGGTAAATAAATAATTAAATAGATGAATAAATAAATAAATAGCAATAACACCAAAGAGTGTTTAAGCATTATGATCAGCCTGTGTATGCTTGTTCATCAATATACCTCAATTAACCCTGTTGATCTACTGTTAGACATTGACACTACTTACCTACCAAATGCTTTGAATTTTTCTGTGACTTCTCATGTTGGATCCACCAAAGTTCCGGTTTCTATCAGGCATTAATACTGGCGGCACCACCAAAGCTCAGGGTAATGGGGTACGTTCGGGTACTTGCTATATACTCTTCTGAGTAAATAAGTGGATGCTGTAACATTTTTTTCGGCCCCCAAATATACAAAAGGCACTCAGTATTGTTCAATACACAGTTCTCCCCCCAGATACGCCAATTCAAAGGGGAACTCCGAATGCATTTCGCAGATATGGATATGAAATAATATAGTGACCCAAAAAGGACGATTTTTTTCAGGCAAACTGTCGTATTCGATGTCAGTTTTCTCGGGCTTCTCAAAACATAGACGCGAGTAATCTGATTTAAAAACTGCACAGACATCACTCCTTCGTTATAATATGCAGAATTAGCGACAACGCCTATCGTAAGTGGTCAATACTTGTAAAACCACAACCCTGCCCCTAAACTGGTTCTCATGGTCCCAGTCCAATACCACTTATTGATCTATCTCCCCGAACAATGCGCGTCGACGACTCCAAGGCTTTCACGGAAACGAGATTCTTCACGGTCAGAAGGTCTGACAAGTCCTGGTTTTATTCCGACCAAACCATAGAGCTGTGTCTTATGCGAATGTTCAAGGTAGCTGATGGTCCCACTCGTAGCAGGGAAATAAAGGAGAGCACTATTGCGAAATGGGTTCACGCCCTTCTCCTCTGTCTGCCGATATACAATGCTCTTGAAAACTTTGTTCAGGTCTATACAGGTCACAGAGACAAACTCCGGTACCTTCCTAAGAGCGCACAAGGAAATGACATTTGTGACATAAACAAATTCCTCAACTATTGAGAGTACATCCTCCGTTCCGCAATAGAGACTCACTGCTGTTAGTCTCTCACTCTCATCTGGTATTGTGGCGAGTGGCGTAGATAAAAGGAGGGGGCGGGGGGGGGGGGGGGGGGGGGCGGAGGCCCCACCACCAGAAGTTTTGTCGGAAATTTTTTGGGACCATTTTTAGGCCAATTTATGCCTAATAACATTAAAATGCTGGCTTTGGGGATAAAAACAGGCCATTTTGGGTAAATTTGGGGTAAAAAAAAACAATTTTCAGTACATTTGCAGTAAACAACAGATTCTTTCTGTTTGTTTGGGTTTTTGTTGTTGTTACATTGTCGGAAAATTTTCGGTCTGTCGGAAAATTTTGGGCTTGCCCCTACGCCAGCGAAAAGCTATCTACGCCACTGATTGTGGCAGACGAATCAGTCAATTGTGACCAGGCAGTTACAGTAGGTAATGGATGCATGTCAAAGGTTGCAGGGAAAACATTCAGCAACAACAAGCTGCGTCCCGCCGATACTAACAAATCAATCGGATCAACGGCCAATTCTATCCCAGTACGTGGAGATGAAGTGGTAGTCGATCCCACGATACTTTTCAGCCGCATCACGTGCGTGATTCAGTTCCAGTCCGAAAAGGAGAGATGTCTCAATATGCGCTTTCACTAAAACTGCCCGCACTTTTTGATTCTGGTGGTATGAGACACAGAAGAGCACCCCTGACAAAATACTCAATGAACGGGGAGACTTTCCCGAAAGCCCTGTTTTCGTCGTAGATAATAATAATAATAATAATAATAATAACAAATAATATACCCATTTATATAGCGTCAAATTGTAGTTCAGTGGATAAAGAACCATATTCTAAGGGGCTGTAAATATGTTACTGAGCTCGTGCAGGTATACACACATAATATATACAGTATGTATGTTACTGTCCAGAATATCACTTATAGGCTTTTTGAAATAGATATGTTTTGAGATCTTTCTTGAAAATGTTGACATTTGACAGTCTTTTTAGATGATCTGGTAAATTATTCCACAAGTGAGGACCAGCAAATGAGAATGACCTATCTCCAAATAACTTCCACCTACTTTTGGAACTTGTAGTAGCATTTTACCATCAGACTTCAGGTTGTATTGACACACATTCTCGTTATAAATGAGTTATTCTAAGTAGGCTGGTGACGTGTTATTTTGAGCCTTGAAAACTAAAATAACGTTTTAAAAATTATTCTGTATATTACGGTAGCCAGTGCAGATCCATCAAATTAGGACTGACGTGTTGAGATCGTGATACTCTACATACCACTCGGACAGATGCATTTAATACGTTTTGTAGGAGAGATTACTGGTATTGTGGAAGAGTAAGGCATTACAATAATCCAAATGTGAAGTTACAAAGGCATGAACTAGAGTTTTTGTGGAGTCTTTTGTAAGGAACTGTCTTATCTGTTTAATTTTTGTATAGACCTCTGAAAGCCTTGTTGCACACATTTGTAACATGTTTGTCCATAGACATGATTGAGTCGAAAAAGACACCAAGATTACATACACTGTCACTTTCCCTGATGGTGGAATCTCCTACCTTCACTGGGTTGATGTCAATTTTAGTGGGTTATTAGGAATTCAGTCTTCTCATCATTTATCATTAATTTGTTTGAAATCATCAAAGTGCGAATATCCGAAATACTTGATTCAATAATTTCTTGAGGGCACCATATAGATGGTGGCTTTCCGATAAGAGCAATCGCATGGCCCAAACAGTCATCATATGGAGATATCTGCACCACGTATTCAAATTATATAACGAAACGTGTTGGTTCCGGCACCATTACTGTATTTGGTGGCTATGAATGTGACATGACAAGAAAGGGCAATCAAGAATTTGCCCACATTGGTGTCTAATCGTAGCAAACAAGCTCAGATACTTATGTTCTGATCGCTGAGACTGTACTGGACTTTGCTCTGAAGGATGAAACAAATGTCGTAGTTGTTGGACCAGAAACCGACTTACTTGCTATTCTAACGTATTGCTAGCAGTCAGAATGTAATATATACATACTGTTCTCTGTCGCTACTCAAAATCTTCTTCTCAATCGAAAAAGGTGGGACCAAGTTGAGTGAGTCAAAGGGAAATGTGTTGCTGGCACATGCCATCAGCGGTTGTGACACAACTTCGGCGATCTGTCGCCCACGGAAAAAAGAAAGTCTTTAGCTTGATGGTCTCTGAACTTGCTGGAGATTTACAAAATTAGATCGATTCTTTCACGGCACATGACAGCACAACCCAAGATATTGCCTCGCCGGGGGTGCGAATTTTGTTGGTGTTATACAGAGCAGGAAGTTAGCTTCCCTAGACCATTACTGGTATGTTTCTTATAAGCGTTCTATAGCCAAACCTAAGCCGAATAAGTGCACTCACCTTGCTTCCCTTCCACCAACCAGTTGTGCAGTACCCCAGCATGCCCTCAGAACATACCTATAGGTTCAGGAATGGTTAGGGTGCTCGCAGTCTCCAACAGAGTGTGGCTGGTCGATGATCAGTGAAGCTCTTAGACCAACTGCAACCACACAGCCCTTGGCACCCGAATATCTCTTGAACATGGTAAGTTGTGCGTGTAAGAGTGAGTGGACTAAGAGATGTGGGTGTAAGAAAACAGACTGTTGTGCTCCGGATTGTGCAGGTGAAATTTGGATTCTTGTAGCAATTACAGACTCACAGACCTTTCAGGCACTTCTGAAGTAGTCAAAGTTGATGAATAACCAGAAAGTTATTGGACACCATTGAATCTTCGCTTTTCAGTGTTTCGGCTCGTGTCTGCTTGCTGATATAGGTTATGGTTTTGCGATCAAGTCAGCTCAAGTCACAGCATATCTTCCCGTGAAATCACTGAAATGATTCCTGCTCAGTGCTTAAATGTTCCAATAGAGTTTATCAGTATCGTCGTTGTTGTTGTTGTTCGAGGATGACCATCTAGGTGCACCATAGAACATGTTATCAGTTCTGCTGTGTTATTGAGCTTTCCTGGCATGATTATTTATGTTTTCTTTTTATCTTTTCAGACACTCGAAGTCATGGTGTACGTTTTAGGGGGTAGCGTTAAGTTTTTGGACATGAAATCATAAGAGTGGTGATGTTTCGATATATCTTATCAATTTTATTATCTGAATTTTATTATCTGCTATGTTCTAGCAGGGGTGTTCATATTTCAACTCATTGCCATCCAAATATCTTTACTCTCTTTTATGGGAAAAATTCTGAATCGTCGTTTAGTTTCTATGCTCTATTCAGTAATAATGCCATCACGATTACGTAATATCGATTGGTAGTCATCTCTAGCATCAGTTGCACATATCTAGCGACACCTGCTCCATGATAGCCGGGTATTTGTGAAGAGTGATTTCCTAAGTTAGTCTACATATGACTTCATTCGCATATGGCCTGATGGATTGGAGTTAGAATTTGAACCACTCCGAAAATCGAGATATCTCAAAAAACTCAACACGGACTTTCGGGGACTTTTGCTATGTTGTTCATAAACATGTTTGTATTAATCCCTGAAAAATCACTTTTCTCCGATTTTTGTCCCTAATGAACCCTAATGTGCCTAGACTATTTTGTGGGTGTACTGCGGTGTGCCATAACATACAAAGAGATACATGTATTCTTTCCTGCCCCAGTTCTAGATATTCCAATTAAAAAGTATTTAATTTCCACTGAAAACATCAAGATGTTAACATAATTTGTGAAACTACCCGGCGTAATCATAAAACTACGGCTGTGGTAAGTCTACATTTATTATTGTAATTTCATCAAAATTTCGATCAAATCAATTCTCCATTGAGATACATTTCTAGCTTTGATTCACCGGAAATGAATCCTTATGGAATTTTTCACTCGACCGGAATATATTAGTTGGTCGGAAAAGCAAACCGAAGGTTCGCATTTCCAACCAACTGAAATATTCGAGGCGAGTGAATCTAAACATAAACGATGACCTGTTTGAGAGTAAGGCAGATTCCAGGCCATAACAGCGTCGAATTTCTTTACAGAATTACACTGGTGGCCTGAAAGCTTCACCAATTTATTGTAAACATGTTCACCTCATGACACCAAGTATACCTTCTGGAAAATTCTACTAGACTAATTATTTGATCCCAGTCAAACCTGTTTTATTTCATAAAAAATAATAATTAAAAGGATAATTTCATTTCAAAATGAGTTTATTATAAACAAATGCTATTGACGTTGTTATTTTTAAATTCCAAGTTGCATTATGGGAACAATTTGCTGCATGATTTTTTGATATATCGATATCAGTGTGCAGAGGGTTATTTTGAGTATAGCCACTAGGTTGAATCGGTAATAAAGAATTAACCCGTTATCTAACACGAACAGAAGACAACACCTGGAAAAAATATCTTGAATATCTAAATAACCAATCAGTCGTAAAGAATTAACCCTGTACTAACATGAACAGAAGGAAAAAACTTGGAAAAAATATTTTGAATAACTAAATATTTCAATTTTTTCCACCAAACAGTTATGAACTCTTTGAGCCACTTATTGAAAAAGTAATGCACTATAAATGGCGATTTATGTGAATGGCGATAGAAGTATATTGTCTTTTATGTAAGCTATGGGGTTAAAAGGGAGAGCTGTGGCTCAGTCTTTACGGAATTAGACTTCAAACCGAAACGTTAACGGTTCGATCCCGCCAGGGGCAACTGCGTGGTGTCCTTGGGCAAGGCACTTAATCCCAGTTGCTTACGTGGGGGCACGGTGGCGCTGTGTACAAAGACGTTACTGCACGTCAATAATGCACTTGCCTTCAACCAATGCTAACCCTGCCTGTGTGGAGTTAGTACGTTGGGGAGTCTGACAGTTGCTCGCCGATGCTCGGAAATAAATAAATAAATAAATAAATAAATAAATAAATAAATAAATAAATAAATAAAGGGTTAACCCTTTACCCAACGCAGACGATATCAAAATTTATTATTTTAAATAGCATTTTTTCAAATTTTTCAAAACATTTCAACAAAACCATATCATGTGACCCCTCGTTGGAACGAGCTCGACGAGCTCGTTCCAACGAGGGGTCACATGATATGGTTTTGTTGATTTTTTTTTGAAAAATAATATTTTTTCAACTTCTGAATTTGCATATTACGCGGGCGGATGCGGGCGATTCTTTGGGTAAAGGGTTAAAACAAACATCATATTCATCAATTAAATAGTGAAAGAGAATCAATGATCATTGCATATTGATAATTTATTACACGCCTGTTCTATGTAAACCCCATCTACAGCAACACTAAACCAATCGGAAAATGAAAACTGTTCCGTACATGTGTAGGCTATGAACATAGAACACACTGGAACTCGGATGAAAAAGTAACACGAGTTCCCCTCGCAAATTTGGTTAGGGATAAAATGTGTTCTTTTTGTTGATAGTACTGTTGTCAAATGAACTGCTGAGTATCCTTCTAATAATTGGGTTTTTTGAAAGAGGGTAATAAACACAGAACGACACACGCGTGTGAATGGGTTAATCGATATGGCACTCTCGTTTTATCCTTCCGCATTAGCACTCGTGCCATATCGATTAACCCATTCACACGAGTGTGTCGTTCTGTGTATTTAGGGAGATGCAGGTCAATATTCGCTGCCTTTACAGGGCCAGCGGGGCATTGAAACTTATAGGCGAGACCGGGGATGGACACTTCTACCTGCACCCCAGTTCACAGTCCCGCCACGTTTGTGGTGATTAAATTGAGAATGGTTTGTCTGCTCTTAGTTATATCTTGTTACAGCACATAAGTTTGTGTTAGCACAATGGCTTGATATAACTATAGTATATACCCAGCAAACATGGCAATTTCGTCCCGATATCGGCATATCGATATCGTTTTCCGTAATCAGACTGATATCGGCCCGATATTGTATTCCACCCAAACGTGACACCATATGTTCCACAGAAAGTCGCCATTATCAAACCTACGTCGCGCCGTTATTCTCCTGTGATATTTATATTGAAGGCTGGTTGAAAGACGTTGTTTTGGGAAGAGTGTCCCCGTGTATAAGGCTTTCTATAGACTCGTCGATAAGTGCACTGATCAGCTTAAATCGAAAAAGGGAAAATAGTACTTTCTAATGAAATAGGCCTAACCTAATAATTCATTGTACATGGGATGACTGATATGGTTTGGCCAAGTTAATTATCTTTTTCCAATATCGGTTACGTGTTGTAAATGTCCAATTAAGAATAACGTGCCGATATCGGACCCATGGCATGCACGTATAAGACTTTATAGTCATTTGCCAATAACGGACCAACATCGGCTTGTGGACGCACGACAATATGTTCAGTGTTATAAAATTAGAAACATCAAATTGAAAGAAAAACTTTTCAGTTTTAAGATACGAAAAGTGAAATAAAATGATAAAAGTAAAACTCTGAAGTCGAAGTTGAAAAAAGTGGAACTTGTTTCTGAAACTTAAAAAGATTAGGCCGATGAACCATGTCAGATGATACGGAGCATAACACGAAAAGGAACCGAGTTGGATGATCACGTTCTACTAGATTGCGAAAAATTATTAGCATTTTGGATTTCACAAACTGAATTTTTCACTTTACTCAAGTTTACTTTTTCAAGGAAGATTAACGTGAGTTGTTTTGCTGTTCTGATATGTCATTTCAAGTGCCAAAACATACATAACCGTGTGTTAAGTTAATTATCTTTTACCGGTAAATATAATGGCGGCCAGTTTAATTTGAATTGCTGTGCTCGTATCACTAATCTAAAACACCTGTATCTGATCAGCGGCTTGTTAAATTAGCAGCACTTGCCCTTATTTTTGTAACATTTATTTATGGTCTTTTATAAAGGCATCAGGTTCTTACTGGAAGTCGTATAGAAAAATTAAGTCAAACGTGACTGAGAATCTGAATTTCATTTTCAGCGAACAAGAAGTTCACGACTCCAATGATTGTATTACTTTTAAAACTAATACTAATAGAGATCAACATGTAGGAGACAGTTCCACCCATTTTTCGGACTCCCATGTTTCCCATTACGGCTCACCAAATACAGATTCTCAGAACCAGAATTTGAAAAGAGCCAGTTTAGATTTCGTCAGTGCTTGTGATGTGTCTTCTTTTGATACATCTATCGATTCACCTGCAGAGTTTATCGATGATACTGGTGATAAAAATGACTTTGGTGATAGTTTATCAACAAGTTATGTTAACGACTCCGATGACCACTCGGACTATGATATTACTGCCATTTCACGACTGACCGTTAACTGCAAACGAATCACAAAAATGTGGCGAGAGAGTGTTATCTCTAGCTTATTCTGAAATGAATAGAAGTACCCCTTTGGATCTGAACCCAAACACCATGCCAGTTAAATACCATTGCAGTGGAAGGGGGCCCTCGCAACAGTCTTTAACAAGCATGGGGATATGATTCAAATGTCATTTTCAGTACAGAAAACGAGAACTCGGGTATACTCAGTTGGGTCCCGTCAAAGACAGGGCGCAACTTGCGCGTCGCCAACAGTAGGCTGTTATGACCGCATTCCTCAGAATCCGTTGATATGACGTTGTTAATAGAATGTTCATGTTTGTGGTGGATCGTGATAGTTAGCCCAACGTAAAAATTGGACCGGACCGGTAAGTACCGGAAATGAAGTCTGAACTAATTCAAAGTGGTCCAGTCCAATGGCAACCGGTGAGGACCAGGCCGAAGTCCATCCATGGACCGTGTACCGAACCGGTCCAGGGCGGTTACTCCGGCTTCCTCAACCTGTAAAACTGTCCGAAGTGACGTGCCCCCGGCAGTAGAAAGTGTCGTTAAACACCAATAAATAAATAAATAATTTTTATCCAGTTCTCACATTTAGGTTTTTCAAGACTTTCCTAAATATCTATATAAGTTTCTGCTTAGTTCATACATGGAAATATGGAGGTTTAATTTTATCTTTTATTCTTTGCTGGTATTTGAATATACATGTATTTTATTGCTATTGTACTTTTGTAGCTATGACCCTATGACACTTAACCCTCATCTAAGCAATTTTTTTTCTGCTTTTCGCTGTTCCTGTTTAGCCGGGGTTTAAATGTATGACTTTCTGTTTACCTCCCTTTTTGCCAACCTTGGTGCAACTCTTATTTTACCTAGTGAAGCCACTGATATTTTAGCATAGTCTTAGCTAGATGTGACGTTTATCCATTGCACATTTTTAATTTTTTTTAACTCTTCCCAAAATGTCCAAGTTTTTGTTTATCGCAGACATAAAAAATGATTTAATTATATCTTGCAATCATTGCTATTATTGCATATACTTATGTTTTGATTACTTTTGTTATGTATAGCTATGATATTTAACCCTCATTGATACAATATTTTGAGAAAAATGTTGAACGTTAATTGTGTGATTATTTGTAAGAAGCATGGGGTTTTCACTGGGCATCTGTTGGTGAGCTAAGGGAGATATATACCCCCGTTATTACTGAAGAAAAATATTTTTTTATGAATAAATGAAATGATGTAATAAAAAGGAGTTCTTCTGAATGCAAATCTTGACAGGTTTCTAACTGTTATTCTTGGATTACTTATCCGGAATGTGTGAGAGTGGCTTGGAAAAAAAGTAGGTTTCTCAACTCTTGGTATCAGGCTTCGGGTGAGCTTGGGAAGATGAATCCATGGTGATAAGAGACAAAATTATGTGGGTCAACATTGTCAGGTCGATATTTATATTCTTCCTAGTGTTACAAAATTAGGACGGGCCAAGGTCAACCCCGCTGTTTATAACATACACCGGCCCAACCCTGATTGCATATCGCACGGACATTGTAAACAATGCCGGCCCGCCATCATTAAACAATATGTCGGCCCGACATCGTTAAAAATATGTCGGCCCGACATTGTTAAACAATGTTGGCCCGACCTCGTTAAACAATGTCAGCCCGACATCGTTAAACAATGTCGGCCCGATATCCTTAAACAATGTCGGCCCGACATCGTTAAACAATGTCGGTCCGACATCGTAAACGATATCGGGCTGATGTTCTGCCGTGGAGCAAAATCAAGGCGGACCTATGCCGGCCCTCTGTCGGGCCGATATCATTTACTACATCGGCTGGATATCGGTCCGATGTGGTTATGCTGGCTGGGATATCGGCAACCAATATTGTTCCGATATAGCATCCACTTTGCAAAATTTTGCCCGGGCCGATATCGGCATCCAATATCTGGCCGATATGGGCACAGATATTGGGCCGATATTGGTCCTATCTGAAATGTTTGCTGGGTAGGTGTACCTACAGCTAAAATTAATGATCACAGTTGAAACCAAAAGATGTCTGATCTATATTTTCCCTCATTGGTTAAAACGTAAACACCATGAATAAATCTGGAAATGTAATAAACAAAAGTCCATCAATAAATTTAATTTACAATTTTCTTCCCAAAACAACGCACAATCAGTTGAGCTTGTCATCGCCTGAATATAATCAAATTTGCTATTCTTCTGAACATAGATGTGCCGTTAAAAGGGTTTCATAGAATTTGCATTTTGGTGCAAGAGTTCTCAGGTAGAATATCTACACTTGTTAACGAGTGAATGAATGATACATCTTGAAGGCGGGTCTTTTTTCTTCCACAGGTTCTCAGATACACATTGGGATCTTTGCCAACTTGTCGTTCCCTCAAGCATAGATCAAAAGAATTTTGGGTTTATATATAAACGCGCGATATGTGAATTAGTACGTTTTGATATCTCATTTCATTTCATGTTTCCTAATACCGATCTGTTGGAGCCGTGAGATCCGAGATCAATGGGCACCAGAAGCAAATTTGTTCGTAGGAGACCGAAATATAAAGGAAACATGCCTCCTCCCATTTCCAGTCTTAAACTAAGACTTAAAATGATGCTATCTTGGGTACTTTTTAAAATGAATTAGCGACACCCCCCCCCCGGCGATTAACCCTTTACCTAACATGAATAGCAGATGACACTTACAAAAAAAATTCTTAAAAAACTACTTTTGTTTCATTTTTTGTCACAAAAACATAGGTTATGACCCCTCGTTGGAACGAGCTCGACGAGCTCGTTCAAACGAGGGGTCACAACCTCTGTTTTTGAGACAGAAAATGAAAAAAAAATAATGAAAATTCATTGGCGATTTTTGAGAATAGTGCTGACCGGTTTTGTCCGTTACATTGGGTAAAGGGTTAATTGTTTACCAAACGCGAATATACTGCAACCGTCCTCGTAATTAACAAATTAAGCAGTAAAAAAAATATTTTTTAAACATTTTCAACAAAACCAAATAATATATATGATCCCTGATATGGTTTTGTTGGGATGTTTTCCTGAAAAACGTGAAAAGAAAATAACAAATTTTGATATCGTATGCGTTGGGTAAAGGTTTAACCCTTTCAGCCCGAAATACTTGAATCTGTGCGTACGTCGTGGACAAAGAAAATAATGAACACCAAATATTTAATGAGGATCAGTTATAATTTAATCCTACAGCCCTGTGGGGCACCCTACATCCCTTTAGGGTTGTAGAATTTTATTATTTCTGATCCTACCACAATGTAAAGTGTACTGCAGGCAGTATCACTTGTTCGACACTCTGGTCCATGAATTCGCTGTTTAAATCACCGCAGTCTTTATTAAAGCATATCATTCATCTTTGTAAACTCCTTGATGACAGGTATTGACAATATCTTATTTATACCAATGCATTTAGAATGTTGGTAGTTCATAGTTTCATTTTACAAAGCAACGATTATACGCAACCTGATTCAGACTACACGCAGTCTGAAATGTGTTCTTTGCCCAAAGTTTCGCTTTCTACTCAGATTTCCCATATTGCTAATACTACAATTGGCACTTACTATAAAAGTAAATTTTAACGCAAATGGTAAAGCGTTTATTATAGCAATCTCGATTCAACTTTGAGTCGAGTTCCTATCTGCCATTTTTGACAAGACTTGTGCTCTGTTAATGTTTCACGTGTAATTTGTTTTGGAAACAAAGGTCGGGTTATAATTCG
This sequence comes from Pictodentalium vernedei, assembly GCA_031216915.1. Lineage (NCBI taxonomy): Eukaryota > Metazoa > Mollusca > Scaphopoda > Dentaliida > Dentaliidae > Pictodentalium > Pictodentalium vernedei. The sequence goes on from CM062289.1 coordinate 241,650,886, forward strand.
GGCGCCTAGGCACTAAAGCGTGTTTGAGCGTCTAAAGTTTTTTTCTCAACGGTTTCTTGTTGTTCAATGTATCGAGGTTCAGAATAAATCGGCTGCGTCTCTATCAGCCTTGAGAAATTTTTTTTTATGGGCTTCAAAAAGATGTCGTCCAAAATGGCCTAATTTTAAGTTGTTTAATTAATATAAGTTTACAAGCGTCGGCACAAATTCAGATATCATGAATTTAACAAATTTCCGCACACACAGAACGTACTGAGGTGTGTTTCCAATTGGAAAAAAAAGTATTCAGAGAATTTGTTAGCTCAACATGGCCGCCAAGATGGCGAATTTACCATTAAATCCAGTTTCCTAACTGGAACCATGAGCCATAACACGCCTCTACTGTTATAATGTGTTCTGTTGGCATATGTATGGGTGGTGAATGTTCCAATGTAGCTGCCAACATATATAAGCGGACGTATTTGAATGATTGTATGCACCAGTATTCATTTATATGTACAGTACTTGGAGAGTGTATTATCACTAAATCACCCACAGAGTGGAGATTCCACCCAAGCAATAATTGCAAATTTGTTGCAAAGCATAACAAGCACAAGCAAAGTTTCAGCCAATGGAGCTCCGGGTTAAACCCGGAGGTCCATTGGCTGAAACATTTCTTGTGTTTTTAGTCGATATATACAAAATTTGAAAGTTATAGTTTGGGTGATAACTCCACTCCGCGGGTGATTTAATTACAATCCACTCTCCATGTACTGTTCATACATTCAGTTGTCGACTGTGTGTTCGTTGCAACACTCGATCGTTGCATGGCAAGAACAGAAAACTGTGCTAGCTAACTTGGACGCATTACAACTACGTCTCAATGTTTTACAGGGCTGTTTGCTCGAACATGAACAACTGATCAGTTTCAGTATCTCACCAGGTGCCATTGAGACATCGTGATGGACAGTTGTTGGCAATAAAGATATCCCTTGTAAAAACAAATTTGGTAGGATCGAGATCAGGTGAGTGTAGGTCCAATGCATTCTTCCAAATGCAAGCATGCAAGTGGGCCCTTCTCACATTTTCTGCAAATGCCTCTGTGCTGGGTGGAAGACTGCACAGACTGGGTACCTTTGTTGCACCTGATCGAACAATTTTGGCAGTCCACATGCCTATACGCGCATCCGACATTGTTGCCGATGTATCGCGTTCATAGCAAGCAACAACGAATTGCGTGGCCTGACCCACAACCTCCTCCCAGGGAGCATCGGCGACACCTATGGATGATAATGACAGATTTCCTTTTTAGAACGCGACCCAAAGTGGTACGCAACCGTGTCGCATCCAGACAAGGCATGTGCGGCAAGCATTTGTGGGACAATATCCCTGTGTTTCTCAACGGTCGCACAAATACCAACAGATGTTCTGTCTGATGGGTGACTCCATGTACATGGAAACAGACATACTTTGTTCCAGATAGTGATGCAGCAACAGAACATAAACAAAAGCATCGTCAGCTAAAACAACTACTTGTTTTCCCCCTCTTTGCCGATTTTTATTGCCTGGTTAACAATGATATTGTCGGTTTCTTCGTGGCGTGTCGCCATTTCCTATCTGTCTATTACGACACCTTTATGTCTCTGTCGGCACTCCATCTTGACCAGTGATTACAAACGTATGTGTGTTGGTGTTTGCCAGAACAAACGCTTCATCAGATCTGAAATGCTGGCATATTAGATCAATCAACTGTTTTCTGTTAGCCGTCACAGTGAGTGCTAACTTCTGAGACGGCAGTGTTGATGTCATATTTAACTTGAACTCCCGACAACAGTTCTCGTCCTCTCTAAACGACCTTGTGTACGATTTCGTACTGAAGTCGACGTATCTATCAAATAGGAGGTAAACGTCCCCCAACAACAGTCTCGGTCTTATTACTTCCTGAAACTTCTGAATGAAATCTAACACGACAGGGTTTCTTATTTTGCTTGGTGCTGGCCAACGAGGAATATAAAGAAGAACACATCCGTCAATTACAGTGCACACTTGGATATCGGGCTGCTTCGTTTTTCTGTCTGAAGTGCAGATGGCTGTTTGATTTTTCAAAACTGCTTTTGATTTCGATATTCTTATATTCCCAGAGTCATCGAACACAGAATTAGTAACAGGAGATAGCTCATAGGACAGTACCTTGTTGATGTCAACACTTCTAGTACTGGCTCCCATCATTCGTGAGTAAATGAGATTGCAGTCATTCGCCTGTTTATCGCCCAATTTGATAGTTGTTTTCCCAATTGTCATCATTGTCACTGGCATGGATAATTTATGATAAAATTCCCGTGGAAGGCTCTTTTCAAACTCACACATCTGCTCCTGACCGCGAGCAATTGCGTCATACACATTTACAGTGGCGGGGCGATCCAACCAGTGGCAATGTTCACCAAGCCATCTGGGTGACTTTCCGGACGTAAAGGATGTATGACAACCTCCAGCGTGTTTCTAAGGCCAATGCGGTCCTGTTGATCGGCGGTAATTCTAGCTTTGGATTCTTCTTTGTGGTACTGTTGAGATTGTGAGGTTCTGACAGTGTCGCTCAAATCAGAGACGCCATTAGCAAGCTGGCCGCATACATAAATGCTCAGAGCCAAGATTTTCAGTCAGTGTTTCTGGTTTGAGTGTAATGCCAATAATACCAGATTTTCCATGTCCGTACAGCATGAAGGTTTCTATAAACATGTCACTCGAAAAATACCATTCCAGAGGCCTTCGTTATGTCTCAGCGCATAGGCTCCGTCGAGAAATTGCTTAAGAACAGATGGTAACGCTTCCATTTCTCACAGATAGTACAAACCATAACGGGCGTAATTTACATGGCCAGAAGCAAAGGAATATGGGATCATCTGTTTTACTGCCGATAGATACAAAAGCCAATCATCTTCACGCTCAGCCCTCACAAGCGTCATGATTTGGAATACTGGTCTGAAGAAGCAATCAACCCACAGTTGTGATTTTGGGTTCCCTTATATCTCATCTAGCTTCTCCGTTAAGTCGTCGGGGCATTGTATGTCTTCGTTAGTCATTCTATCTCGCAGTAGCTCCTCAGTGAGTAATCTAAATGCTCGGACATTTATTTTTTTTCCCAGTCAGCATTTTAGCTACCCCGCCAAAAACAGTTTCGGGAACCTCGGTCAACCCCGAATTGCCCAAAAGAGTACCATCAGCGCCCACGAAACTCATCAGCATGTGTATCCCTCTGAACCTAGGAATCATGCTCTCGAATTTATTGGGATTTGTCCAGAGAATTTGAACTGCAACCTTATACAGCTACTGATCAGCTGCAAAGAGCGTGAACTGTTGGTCAGCCAGCTTAGTGGGACGCTGCGCTTCTATCATAGCGGTTGCTATGGTCTCTGGATCTGCCGGCGGCATGTCAATCAGCGGAAGATAGCCTTTGTTGATGATTGTGGCGACTGTCCACTGCCACGACACAACCGTGTATTTCAGCCGTTAAATTCAGGGCAGGTTTGCATTTTGATGATGTCGTTGAAAAATGTAAAGTCTAGTTCTATGGTTCTCTGCTTTGCCATTGTCGTCTGGGCAAGTAGCTTGAGCGACATCATATTTCTATTCGAGAAACGTTTTGGCATCCGGCTTGTTGGGTCCATCGAAGCGAAACATTTCAACCTGGTAGTCAATTTGTTTTGACATATCGGCCTTTTTAATTCGTGGGATTTCTTGGGCAATTTTCTCTGCTTTCTTGTCAGGTTGTGTCATTAAAACAGCCAACGAGTGTGTACTTAGTTTACATTCTGGGATGGTATATCTGCATCGAAGTTGTCCACAACAACCTGTATCAGCCCATCCGCAGAACTGGATATAGCGGTAAGATCTGTACTTTTTGATGTCAAAGTAGCCGCGGATTTTTTGAAACGCCGAAGTTCGTCATATGTGCACGTTTCACCGAAATCACTTATAGTACTGACCAACTCTTTGGAATCGCGGAGAACAACTGCCAACCCGATTTGCAAGGGAGTAGGAATATTTGAAAGAACAGACGTCACTATGTTCCCAGTCAGGATCGCTGGGTTTGTGCCATCATGCTTTGTGCATAAATGTCCAAGGAAATCCAACAGTGTTTCGCTAACACACGATATAGCCTTCTCTCTATCTAACCGAAAACTGTATTTCGACTTGTCTATTGCTACTTCGCTAACTTCCCGTGATATTGTTTTTTTCAAAGCCTTCATAGCTACTTGATCGTCGCTCCTGTTTCATCAACAATGCGCAAGACTGACCCAACACATTTTCGCATTGCAAGAATGGTCGCAGTACAAGGGAAAAACAGACAGTGCAATGAGTTCGTCACCAAACATTTCAGTTAGCTTTGATATGAGGACTCTGTGAGAAGGCTTGTCCCACTGTGCTCCAAATATTTTCTGTGGATATCAACAGAATTCCAACGCAGGGATTGATGATGATGAAGTCTACTACTCCTTGCAGAGTGATGTCTGCAGGGCATTCCTTTTCGTATCTTTTGCCGCGGTCAAAGTTCAATCTGCCATAAAAGATTGGCGACACGTGGTATGGTAGCGTACATCAGCTGCATACAGATCGCTCAATGTTCCACTTATACGGATCCTAAACTGTTCTGACAATTCGTCACCCCTCTCAGCACATATTCGAACCATGCCGCCCTTTGTTGTTTTTGCATTTCCAGTTTGTTCTACTTGCTTGAACACGTAGGAGGGCTTCAACCTCGAAGGATTGCGTTCGTCACGATCTACTGCGCATTGGTCGCCACAAAATAAGCTATCGGTTCGAAAACAAAATGGTTTTGTATTCGAACGCCTAGACATCTTTGGGTATGGCGCATTGGTCTCACGTAACTGTGTAACATCTGTCTGTCGCTTTCGAGCCCTTGATAACCACCCTGGGTGCATGTTATCGGCTTCCAATCGTGCATGCAAATCAGTATACAGCCCGCCACGCCACCATAAACCTCATTGTTAGCTATGACTTTCTTCACCCTTGTCTCAAGAACTTTGACAAAATGGCTTCTGGATTGAGTACACTGATATACATCCGCAAAGAAACAATTGGACATGGTGATAAGTTTCCGAGAGACTTTAACGAACGAAAAACAGAAAGGAAATCAATTCAATGCGCGCAGAACAAAATACAAAAGAAAGGCAATAGGCCTATAGACCCTTAGCTGGGAGGAACAAGTAATAAAGTAAAAAAGCTGAAAATACAGATATATTGCTTAGACCTTTGCTATAACTTTCACAGTGGAAATGATATAATTGTGTGGACGACCGTGGTTGAGTGATCAAACGACACTCACTATCAGCGCTATGAGATTACAAATTGCACGCGATGCCGCCAATCCATGAAAATCACCAACGCTGTTTATTTTACGTTGTGTATCCAAACACAGCGAAACATGAAACATCTTCGAAATCTTAAAATTACTCATATCTGATCAGGACATGATATAAATGGGTGAAATCATGATAAAGAGCCGCAATATTATCCATATAGCTAAAACTTGGTTGGTTGGATTTTATAATTTTGGCGACAATTTTGTTTCAGGCCGGATATCTGAATTTCCTAAAGGCTGTCAAGGACGCAGCCGCGGGAATGTCGATGAGGGATGTCCAAACTATTCAAAACCGCAAAGAAAAAAAACTTTAGACGCTAAAACACGCATCCTCCAAAAATCAACTTTTGGCGTTAGGACAATAAGGGAATCACACGATTCTGATCTCCTCGTTTTAACAATATGACATAGTTATTTCGGAGACCCGCTGTGGCAGTTTAGGTTTCATTTTTCTTCAACGGGGCCAAAATCATCGCCCATTCGATTACAACTCCAGGCGCACCCAAGACCCACGGACCTCCTCTGAAAAGACCGGGTCGATGCTGTATTAAGAACCTGTTCTGTGGAGCAATGCTTATTCATTTCATGTTCTCTTATAACGGAAGCAAGTTACAAACGCATAGATGGTTGGAAACTGAACTGTGAATGTTTAGATAACGTCATACTTGTGCTGTGGCAGTCCTAGATTCTTGAAAGTTGGAAGAGGGAGAATTTTTGTTATTAACTGAATTTATAATCTGTTGTTATCTCTCTCTTTAATCAGAGAGAGAGAGAGAGAGAGAGAGAGAGAGAGAGAGAGAGAGAGGGGGAGGTTTTAACAATATACTTATGTACACACTCCCACTCGGCTCGTTGGGGAAATTTGTATCGTGTGAAGCCAACATTTTACACTTTTATCAATGCAGAAGTACGTTAGTGTATGTTATTCTTACCAAGCCGCTAAGAACCTTCTATGGCCGTGCCCCCACCACCACGAGTTCGAATTGCTTTCAACGCCCCTACGGTTACAGATCTTAACAAAGCAAAAAACAATCATTGGTTTTGAGGTTTCCCTTTTGTTTGGAATTTCACAAGTTACCTCCCCTAGATCGCAATCATGATTCTGGGTTGCAATTTTCAAAATGATTTGCATTGGCGACAGTGTTAACATTTTCCTGTCTCCTTAGCTCATCAAGGTCATTTGGGGGAAAACAGTCCTGAATCCACTTAATATATCATCTCATTAAAAAAATGAACAGGAAAAAAATGATATGTCACCGTGTGTTTTCTGTGTTCACATTTGACGATTCCCTGACTCCAGTTTCACATTCAACTGAAAATGCATATTTTACTTATCCCCTCACCTTATTTTTCAACTCTCACAATTTTAAAAGGACCGCCAGTGCAAATATTTTCAGTCTTTTGTAAACCTGACACTGTGACATTTTTGTGGAGGATTTCAAAATCAATAAATATTGCCCCAATCAGCTGATCTCCTTCATTTTATGCTCTTTTAAATGTTACGGTAAAATCCGTTAAGAGGTGCTTTTGCCTCCATTTAGTGTATTGTAACCTCTGGTTCGTATCCACAGTGCTCAGTAATTAGTTTGTATTGTTTTTGCATGGTTTCTTTTTAATTTTCTTCTTCTTCTTAAGGTTACATATTTCTGCACAATGGCTAATCATGACCACGACAGTTTTACGGGTGGAGTTCCCGAAGAGAACCACCAAGCAACAGCGAGCAACTGCCAGCTCCCCAGCATGCTAACTCCACAAAAGCAGGGTTAGAATTGGTTGAAGACAAGTGCATCATCGACATGAGTAGTAGGAGAGCGATAAACCGGGCCTGATTGGACGGACCCCCGCCCGGACCCCGGAAGTGACGTTATAGTCACGAGACCTAGTGACGCCATGTTGTGTTGTCGTGATAACCATCGTGAGCGACCATCTTGTGACGTAATCCCCATAATGATACGTGGTCCTAGTGCGTATGCGCAGCCCGTGTTTGGGTGATACGTGTTTCTGTCGTCCATTTTGTATACTGGAGGCCGCCATCTTGGTTTCTATGGTAGCACGTGGTTGCTATGTTACCCAAAGAAGTACAATATGACAGGGGTATGTTCGGAGGGTGTGTTCCTTTGTACATGAATACTTTCCCGATTCGTATAGTTACCCAAATAGGCCCGACAATTGTTTACTTGGTTCGGATTTCCCCCCAGAATCCTTTTAGGACCACCATACCATGGCATATAAGTATAGCTCGTAATGCTATAGTACTGAGAGGACCTCCGGGGGAAAGGTCGATTGTACGAGAGGATATCTAATTACCCAAATAGAACCGACAATCTCGCCAACTCACCAAAAACGACCCTATTTACTACGGATTCTTCAAGAACCCTACTTATAAGAGTAGCACGTAGTGCTATAGTACTGAGCGAATCCCCCTGGATTATAGCCAACTGATAGACAACCTCCATGAATGCCTATATGATTTCTAATGCCAAGAATCTATCGAGCAGTTACTGATAAGTCATTGCTCAAACCACTCGAATCTGATCGAGCAAATGAGCTCTCGAGCAATTGCTCGATCGAATGACTCCACGTGCTGCTCAAACGACTCGAAACCCATCGGGCAAATGAGCTATCGAGCAATTGCTCGATCGAGTGACTTCACATACTGCTCGAACGAGTCGAATCCCATCGAGCAAATGAGCTATAGAGCAGTTGCTCATTCGAGTGACTCGCAATACGACGCTTAGCCTTCTTTCAGTATTTAAGGATACCTATGACCCAGCTCCTATATGGCTCCTAGCTCCTATATGACTCCTATACAACTCGTATACAGATCCTATACAGGTAATCTTACCTCGAGTGACTCCACATACTACTCGAACAACTCGAATCCCATCGAGCAAATGAGCTTTAGAGCAATTTCTCGATCGAGTGATTCGCACATACGACTCTTAGCCTTTTCGGAATTTAAAAATACCTATGACCCAGCTCCTATAGGTGTCCTTAAATAGGGTCACGTGACTACGACGTCACTTCCGGGGTACGGGCCGGGGTCCGGCCAATAAGGCCTCCTGGTTTATCGCTCTCCTACAAGTGACGTGCAGTACGCCTTAGTACACAACGCCATCATGCCCGCACGTGGGCAACGGGGTGAAGTGTCTTGCCCAAGGACACAACGCGGTTGCAAAGCTGGGATTCGAACCGAGGACCTCTCGGCTTGCACCCTGCACCTCTACCTACTGAGCCACCGCGCCAACGGCATATAGTAGATAGTCACAAGTACTTGCACACCTATGTTTTTCATATCCCTGGGGCATTGGGGAGGCCATAAATGTGTTTTTTGAAAGTGGGTCACGCTCATAGCTCAAGCATGGTATGATGTATGGACCTGGCACCAACACCAAATGAGTGGAAACTCAATGGAGGTTCCAAATATGGGTCAAGATCACTGGGGTCACCCAGGGGTCATTGGGTGCATTTTTCCAAATTGCTGGAAATCACAGTTTTTGACCCCTAATGCATTCCCAAAGGTCATACATGCATTTGTACACTAAAAAAAGTGGGAGTGGCCAAATTTTTTTAAAGTGGGTCACGCTAATATCCCAAGCATGACGTATCGACCTAGGACTAACAGCAAATGTGTCGAAATTCAATGGAGGTTCAAAATATGGGCCAAGGTCACTGAGGTCACCCTGGGGTCACTAGGTGCATTCTTCAAAATTACTGAAAATCACACTCTATGACCCCGTGATGCATTGCAGAAGTTTTAACATATATTTTTATACTAAGAAAATGGGCGGGCCCAAACATTCTGAAAGTGGGTGACGCACATATCTCAAACATGGTATGACCTATGGACCTGGAACCAACACCAAATGAGTCGACACTCAATGGAGGCTCAAAATATGGTTCAAGGTCACCGAGGACACCAAGGGGTCATTTGGTGTATTTTTTTATATTTGCAGGAAATCACATTTCATGACCCCCCCTAATGCATTCTTGCAGTTCGTACTTGTATTTTTACACTCAAAAAAGTGGGTGGGGGCAACGTTTTTGAAAGTAAGACACGCTCATATCTCAAGCATGGTATGACCTACGGACCTAGGACCAACACCGTAGGTATAAAAAATCAATGGAAGTTCAGAATATGGGTCAAGGTCACTGAGGTCACCAAGGGGTCCTTGAGTGCATTTTCATTTTTCAGGACTGCTGGAAATAACATTTTATGAGCCCCGGATGCATTGTGGAAGTTCATGCATGTATTTTTACACTCAAAAAGTGAGTGGGGCAAAAAATTCTGAAAGTTGGTCACTCTCATATCTAAAGCATGATATGATATATGAATCTGGGACCAACACCAAGTGAGTCGAAACACCATGGAAATTAATAATTTGGCTCCAATTCACATAGTCACACAGGTCTCATTAAGTGCAGTTTTCAGAATTGCTAGAAATTGCATTTTGTCCCTTATGCATTTCTGAAGTTCATCCATGTACTTCTTTTCTCAAAAAAGTGGGCAGATTAAAATTATCCATAGTTGATTCCGTTATAGAACACGCGTTATTTCCGGTCTCTTGAAAACTGTCATCTGAATCCTGTAAGAAAATCTTTAAACGCTATTTACGAAACCTATTTCCGTTTTCTTTAAAGATATTTTACTCCCCAAAATAAGTTCCCATAAATTTTCTTTCTATATAATTTAGTTCTGATACTTTCGCCATTGTCACACAGACTCGAATTTGCTTTAAATTCTGTTTCTCTAGTATTCCAACTACATTCGTAGAAGGCATGATTTGGTAATGTAGTTAGAATATTTCCGCACGATAACTCGAATACAAATTACCCTATCTCAGTGTTTATTGTAGCACTGGTAGATATCCACTGGAACTCGGGGTGGTTCTAGAGGCTAAAAGATATTCACAGTATCAACTTTAACTGGGAAATGTAATCATTGAAATAACAGCCATTATTTAAAACGGAGGAGAATCTCTTATAAACAAAGCAGGTAGACAGTAAGCGTAACTGTAGACATAGAATAACATTATCTGTCTATTTTATCTCATGATACAAATTCATTCTCTAACCATGTTGAACAAGAAACATTCTGTGAACAAAGTAGAATCTCTCTCACTAAAAGAAAGTGAATACCACATCTCAAAGCATTGTGACGGGTGAGTCACAAGAAGTTAGTTTAAAATAATTTCAAGTTTATTGGACAGAGTTCCAGTCTGTGGGGGTTGATATCTTTCGTCGAAAACACTTGAAAGAGCAACCTCCAGCGTACAAACACCCCTCCCTGTACTGTCAACGGTGCTTCACGAAAATTCTTTTTAAAGAATTTCAAGCTTATTGGACAAGGGTGGGGTAGCTACACTCAGTACTTCTAAGCTTGGAGGTGGCATAACACAACACGACTATTGATAAGACTGAATACGATGAATCACAGTTAAATAACGAATTTCGCATATTTGTGGATTCAGTGTAAATACGGTTCCATTATTCATTGCTTTGCAAGTCCATTCCCTTCTCTCACCATTCCAGTCAGGCTTCACACCTGTCGATTCAACAACATTCCAGCTCCTGGAAATATATAACACTATTAGCGCCATCTAGATGAAGGCAAAGAAATGCGTTTGTTTTCCGTGACGTGAGTAAAGCCTTCGGTAATGTCTGGCATAAAGGGCTACTATACAAACTGCACAAGATAGGCAACAAGGGTGAACTTCTTAAATGATTTGAGTGCTACTTGAGTGACAGGTATCAACGTGACGTAATCCAAGCAGAATCCTCATCCTGGAAAAATCTAACTGCAGAAGTCCCCAGGGATCTATACTTGGTCCCTTGCTATTCGATCATTTATATCAATGACATTGTTAAGAATATCTCATATAATATCAGGCTTTTTGCTGTCGACACTTTTCTTTACCTCATCGTCGAAGATACCATCCACACGGCTGAGGTATTAGAGAATGTTATAATTCATATAAAATCTTGGTCAAAACAATAGCTTGTTGACTTTAATCCCCAAAAAACCGAATCCATGGTACTATCACGAAAAATCGAGAAACCGCTGCATCCATTACAACTAATGTCAAATACCAATATCAAGGAAGTAGCTCACCATAAGCACCTTGGAATAACCTTTAATAACTCCGGGTCTTGGAGCGATCACATAAGTGATATTACGCCCAAATCGTGGAAGAGAATTGGCCTCTTTAGGAAACATAAATTTAACCTGGATAGAAGAAAATTAGAAAACATTTACCTAGCATTTACACGTCCTGTCCTAGAATATTATGACGTTGTCTGAGACAATTGCACCAACGCGGAAAGCGAAAACATCGAACAAAACCAGTTAGAAGCAGCAAGGATTGTAACCGGTGCGACGCGAAGTGTTAGCAAAGCTCTTTTATACACAGAGACGGGTTGGAGCCTCTGGAAAGAAGACCCGGAAAACACAAACTTAAAAAATTCCTCAAAATGTATCACCGCCTTGCTCCTGCATAACTCCCATGCCTCAGTCCCTAAATGTTGTCTGCAACATATGAATACAACTTGCGTTGTCACACGGACTTGAAAATGCACCTCTGTCGCATTCTATCGCATCAAAGAGTTTTTCTGCCATCCACGACACAGCTTTGGAATACATTACCTAGTGAAATCCGCGAAAATAAATCTATATTCAACTGCTCAGCATATTTCAACCAAAACAAACAGCTTGTTCCAAGCTACTTTTATCACGACAAATTACGAAGAGCACAAATATTCCACTGTAGGTTGCACCAGTCTTGTAACAATCTAAACGACCATCTCTTCAACAATCACCTTTCTACAAACACCCTTATATAGATATAGTATGCGTGAAACTGTGGAGCATTATTTCTTCAACTGCTCTTTCTACTTGACTGAAATAAACGCTACTCCAGCCAACTAGGGTATTACATAAATAGCGACATTTTCCTAAACGGGAGCAAACACTATACTCCTGAGGTCAATAAGGCAATATTCAAAAGTGTACATGGATTTATCAGGGTGACAACGCGTTTTTTGACTCCTCTATATTTAGCAGCGTCAATAAGCTGACACAAAAGTAGTCCTGTGGTGAACATTAGCCAGGGGAAGCAGTACTAGCTTGCTGAGGTAAAGTAGTCCAACTTTATTGGTATCTTGGAACCGGTAACAAATGCTTTGAGGGTGCTAGTTATCCTTATGCTGTGCACGTATGTTGGCTCGCTCGTACGCGTCTGTGGGTGTGCCTATTTATGCACACCGACCTTCGAGCGTGAAAGAGTGCATAGGTGAACGACAGAACGAGAACAGGAAAATAGATGGCTGGGATTCGCATGCCCTTCTAATCATGGTCTTATCTGGGTAGTCCTATTATTACTTCTTTTCTTTTTTCATCTCGGTTTCTTCTTAATTCTTTTTCTTTTTCCTTTCCTATTCCTATCTACTCTTTATGTATCAGATTCCCCCCTCATATCTAGTGTAAACCTATGTTTATATTGGAACATTATACGCCATACTCGTCATAAATATATTCACGTGTGCTTGATGTGTTATATGGAGACCGCAGTCTGCTCACATAAGCTTTATGGTTGCTGCTGAATACCCTTTCTCTTGTTATATTTTAATGTTGTTTCAGTTTCATTAAATAATGTGTTTGTATAATTATGGAAATAAAATAATATTTAAACTAAGTCAATTGTACTGACCTGAGAATTCAGTACCGCATGATCTGGAGCAATTATTACCCCAATAGTCAAAAGGGCACCCGCCCTAAATGAAGAACCCTTGACTTTTCTTAGCATTTTTTTAATTTATTTATTCTCAATCATAACTCAAGATCGACGGGTTTTGGAATTAGTGGTGAGTGGCTTTCTTGAAACACCTATCATAATTATGAATTATTGAAATGGAATATTGGAATATATTGTGTGTTTTAACCCTCTTAATACTTTAACGTGAGCCCAAAGCTTTCATTTACCTCGTGGCTGTAAAACGTTTTGTACACTTTCTGTCACATTACCACTCTGTACACAAAAGCCATTCTTGAGATCCCACCATCTTCTTATTTCCAGCTTGCATTGTTTAGGGCCCTAGAATCCTTTTTAATACTTTTTAAATTGGTCAGGCGGGAGCGTGGTGGCTCATTGGTTACGGCGTTGCAATTCAAAACGAAAGGTTCATTGTTCGATCCTCACCAGGTGTAACAGCGTTGTGTTCTTTGGTCAAATTAATATTTCAAGCATAGTATGTGACCTCTGGACCCCGGCGAACACCAAACGAAAACATTGAACAAGTCGAAACTATCAAAGGTTCAAAATATGGTCACTTAGATCACCTAAATTGAGTAAAAAATTTTCAGGAATGCGGAAATCACATTTTCTGCCATCCTAATGAATTCTCGAAGTCCATACATGTATTTCATTACTCAGAAAAGGGTACGGAGCTAAAAGGTTTGAAAGGGATCACGCTCATACCTCTAGCATGGAATGACGGAAATGCATGGGACCAACACCAAATGAGTCGACATTCGCAGGGAGTTCAATATTTTGGACCAGATCACTAGGTCACCCACTCAGGGTTCATTAAATGCATTATTTTCAGAATTGCTATTTTGCTATAACTCCACTCTCCCCAATGCATTTCTGAAGCTTACAGGCCTACAAGCATGTCCTCGTTCAAAAAGTGGGCGGAGCCGAAACTTGCCATTTCTGATTCATTTTCAGAAAGCTGTACACAGATGTTATTTCTGCTTTCTTGAAAATTTTGATCTGATTCCTGTATGAAAATCTTTAAACGCTGTTTATGAAAATCCATTTCGGAGTTCTTTAAAGACATTTTGCTCCCGAAAAAAAGTCTCCATAAATTCCTTTTCTACGGTACATCAGATATTTCTCATGCTTTCACCATTTCACACAGATTTGAATTGCTGTACGAAGTAAGTTCTGTTTCTCTAATTTGGTGTTTTTTGTGTATCTTCGGTTGACAAATAGTCGAAAACCAGAGTTCGATTCCCGTCCGGGACCACCGCGTTGTGTCCTTGGGCAAGGCTCTTTATGCCGGTTGCCTACACGGGGGCACGATGACGCCGTGTACTAAGGCGTTCTGCACGTCGTTGGTGCACATGTCTTCAACCGCTGTAACCCTGCTTGAGCGGAGCTTGATCAGAATTAGAATGTTGAGGAGCTGACAGTTGCTCGTCGATACTCGCTGGTTCTCTCCGGGTACTTCGACTTCCTCTACCCGTAAAACTGTCACGGTCACGATTAGTCATTGTGCATAAGTATGTGACTTTAAACACCAGTAAATAAATAAATAAATAAGTCGAAAAAGAAGAGTTAGTCCAAATCATGATCAGACCGTACATATACATTTAAAAAGAGACAAGTATGAGTTCATATATTTTCTGGCATTCGAGTATAACAAATGCCGTGACATGAAAGAAAGTTGTCAGTTGTTTCAAAAATATATTATCGGGATTCCCCTCCCCTACCCCACATAAATATTTAGCACTGGCTTCACACAAATGCTATCTCCATTGATTCTTAAGTATAGACGACTGCGGCGCATTCGTCGCAGCCGTCTATACTTGAAAATCAAGGGAACCGGTATATCTGCGAGCTCGTTCCAATGAAGGGTCATATGATGTGATTTTATTATTGGAATTTCTTTTGCAAAAAATATTTAAAATATTAAATTGTTATATCGTGTGCCTCGAGTAAATGGCTAACTGGCATTTTATTTTCATTTTGTGCTGGTGTTAGATAGCTACTTAAATAATTAGTTATTCCATCAGTTCGTTTGTTTCCGAATCAAACGTTCACCAAACGGTTACAGCATAACCCCTCCAGCCCGTTATGCATACTGTTTCCATAGAGAAAATAGTAATATCTGATGATAATATTATGGAATACAGAAGAAATCGGCCAGGATCAGGATCAGCAATATTAAAATTCTGCAGACCATTAGGGCTGCTAGATTAACCTTTTACCCCACGCAGACGATATCACAAATTTATTATTTTAAATATCATTTTTTCAAATTTTTCAAAAAATTTCAACAAAACCATATCATGTGACCCCTCGTTGGAACGAGCTCGTTCCAACGAGGGGTCACATGGTATGGTTTTGTTGAAATTTTTTGAAAAATAATATTTTTTCAACTGCTGAATTTGCATATTTTGCGGGCGGATGCGGCCGATTCGTTGGGTAAAGGGTTAACTGGTTGAGTACTGTAAGCCACTATTATGTCTCTACTGAGAAGTGCTGAAAGCAATTTCATTGGCTTCACTCTGCACGCATTAACTTATTAGCTCCGCTGGAGAAACATTTTTCATGTGAAAATGTTTTGTTAAAATTTATTGGCTGCTTTGAACTTGTGCAATCGTCGAATAAAGTTACCGAGAGCGTACACGCTCATCATTCCGAAAAGTCCGTGCGCTGTAACAGTATAACTGCGCATTGTTCCAGCATGAATACTTCAAGTGATTCAGACACAAAAGCATAGAAGCAATGTGGTTCTGTAATTTAATAATTATACTTTTGAGACGTGTTTTTGTTTGTTTCTCTTTCGTATGTAGAAAAGTGTTTCCAAAGATTGTAATGTTCTATAAACAGCAACGTAAACTAATCGTAACCTCGCATACGCTTGTATTATGCAGTTGAAAGATATAGATTTTGTCCCCGATACACGCTGCATCCAGGTAATTACGACTCAATACCAAAACATTATTGTTAATAAATTGTGTTATAAAAGCTACTAACACAGAAGCTAATCAGTAAACTTTTTAACTCCTGACTTTTAACATCTGACTGACGAATAAACGAAGGGGAGATCACTCTGATTATTAGTCATGTATAGATTTGGACAGATTGTGTGTGTTTGATATCGTCGACTGAGTGCTAGGATGTTCTATGTCCCCTATGGGACATAGAACATTCTAGCACTCAGGCGACGATGTGTACACCTTGCATAGGACCTCTTTAATTCATTGGAAACCACAGAGGTTCTAAGAGAGACAGGTATAGTCGTATTTATTTAAATTTTTTCGTATACTTGGTTTTATCATAGTTGCAAAAATAAATATAAAACTTTGTTCCGTGTCAACTTCCAGTGAAGATAATGAAAAATTATCCCAGATCATTTTCTTAAAATTAACCATATCACAGAATGGATGCTACATACACATAGTATTATCAATATACCATTGTCTTTTTGGAAACAACGCTCATGTTTTTTTTTGCATATTAGAAGTGCATTGGTCATTGGTTTAAGTATAAATGAAACTTCAAATCGAAAGACGTAGGTTCGATCCTCCTGACCCACGTCATCTATGTTGTGTCCTTAGGCAAGGCACTTTATCTCAGTTGCCCTAAGGGAGCACAGTGGCACACTGTCCCAAAGCATAATACATACATCACGTCGATGTTACAGATGGCCTCTCCCGATACAAACACGGTTTGTGCGTCGTAAGTTGGGGATTCCAAAGGTTACTAGCCGCAGCTCAATGCGTCTATCCGTGCAGTCGGTCCATTCTACCCGTAAAACGATCTGGCACGATTTGACCCTGGATGTTGAATGTGTCGTTAATCGATCAAATAATCAAACAAATAAATATGATTTGTTACTGGACCCCCCCCCCCCTGTCCAATAAAATTGAAATTCTTTAAAAAGAATTTTCGAGAACAACCATTGACAATACTTGGAGATGGTGCCAAGGCAGTTCCTCTCAAAATCGCCTCGGCACCGGCGTTTTGCCCCAAGACGAGTTTTGTACCGGGACGATTCGTCCAAAAAGCTGATCTTTTGGGGGTAGAGGTGTTTGTGTGTGGGGGGAGGGGGGGAGAGTGGGGGGGGGGGGGGGGCGCCCTTTCAAGTGTTTTCGAAGGAAGATATTAACTCCCATAGCCTGGAACCCTGTCTAATAAACTTGAAATTATTATAAACTAATTTCTTGTGAATCACCATTCTATTAATGAGAGAGAATCAACTTTGTTCACAGTATGTTTCTTGTTTATGTTCAAATACAAAGAGATTGCATGATATAAGCACAAAATAAGAGTGTTTCATAGGCATTTTCTTGTGCGCTTGTGCTTGCACAACACTTTTTCTTGTTACTTTTGGTTGTAGCATGCAGTCTGTTACCCGAGGATTCTGGATGAGCTAAATTAATTGTGATTTCGCGTGGAATGTCAGAGATTGGTTGACAGAAAATTAATTTTAGTTCTACAAATGATGGCACATGAGACGTGCATGAATAACAGTAAAACAGCTTAGCTGCAAAGAAAAACAATTCGAAGCCGGTTGTTGAAAAAAATATCATGGAGGCATCAGTCATTAATCATGTTACGTCGTTAGTTACTTTTGATTCGAGAAAAGCATCAACTGTAAAATGTAATTTCGTTGGTATCAATTTTCGTGGCTTGGCTATAAAGAAATAAAAGATAGGCACTCTCCCTTAACCCTTTACCCAACGTAACGGCCAAAACCGGCCAGCGCTATTCACGAAAATCGTCAATTAATTTTCATTATTTTTTTCATTTTTTGTCTCAAAAACATAGGTTATGACCCCTCGTTGGAACGAGCTCGTTGAGCTCGTTCCAACGAGGGGTCATAACCTATGTTTTTGAGACAAAAAAATGAAAAAAAAAATAGTCATTCAAGAATTTTTTTTGCAAGTGTCGTCTGCTTTTCATGTTAGGTAAAGGGTTAATTGTAACGAGGACAATCCCCATAGATTAAATACATTTACTTCAATGACAAAGATAATATGGAGAACATCGAAGGAATATGAAGTCTTTGAATTGCAACGCCTACAGTTTGTTTTTAGAGGAATGTTTTATTTTTCCAATAAAAAATGAATGTATTTGTAAAATATGCACTTTCTATATTTCTGTGCGTACAGCCGAAATCCTCTCCATTTTTCAGAAGGTTTGCTCATTTTTTGCAGAAGAAAAATAAAAATTAAAAATAAAACCCACCCCCCTCACTGATTTGAAAAAAAAAATGCCTGAGAATCAATGAATTTATTTCCTGTGGCCTAAGACAAGCATTTATGGCAGGTGGGCTGTTGAGTGCCTTTGTGTTATCTATTAAAGTCCACGTTTGATTATGAGAGAAGACGCAGTTAAGAACAGTTTCAACCATCCTCAGGCTGCATGAACCAGCGATTATAAATATTCTCTTGTTCATATTGGATGGATCAGAAACTACCTCTCGTTGGTCCTGTTATCTTATGGTTTGGTTTATTCTTACTGATCCTAATACTTGAATCTGACATTTTTCAAGTTAGTTTAGACCATTTAAACAATTAAGCATGTTCTCTTAGACAAAACGAATGAAACTTCCTGCAACATCCGCAGTATCCTGCAAAATCTGACCCGAAATATAAAAAAATTAAAACAATGCATGCAAACAATTTCCCCTCTGATATTGGTACCCATCCCCATGAGAAGACTCATTAAAAGCAATTTTTCTTGACCAATTATCACACATGGGCTAAACAATCAAGATAGTGGATGCAGTCTTGCTTTTTGCCTCACAGGCAATCATAATAAACAACAAATATGATCAAATAGATTTGAAAAAAGGCTTAATAAAAAAAAATTCCACCACCAGAAAAAATGTGTTATCGGGGCTCAGGTACCCACACACCCACTCCTAACTACCGTCTCTCTTATGAACTAAATTATGAACTAAATCTTGCTAAACTGAGTCTCCTCTTGCTTAGAGCACGGCATCTTTGAAAAAAATGCTAAATCTCAAATCACCTTTGAAAACTAATGTAGAACTTTACCGGTTAAATAAATTCTAAACCTCGATGTGAATACCAAATAGATTCGCCCATTTTGTAGTAAATTACAGTCTTGAGGGCGATACCATTAAGCAGTGCAGTGCTGGAAGGGTTAACGCGACCTCGTAGATGTTTCTGTTCTTCCAAAACAGTTTGGCAATCAGTGGAGCATGATTATTGATTGTCGGGATGGTCCCATGAAGAGTCGCAACACATTTATCACTGCGTTGTTTTCAGGGTTGTAATTGAGCTCTACGTACATGTGCGTATGTTTTGTTTTGTCGTGTTCTCATTTATGTTGTGTAACAAGTTCGTCAGTGCCAGGTCAGTGCCAGGTCTGGAACGCTTGTTTCATCTCTCAGCATATCCATTCTATAGAAGGCAAATCCTTTGTCTATGGCTTCGAGATATTGCTAGACATACCTATTTCTGTACCACACAGGGAAGTCTGAGAATAGGGTCAACCTTTGTTCTTCCCACTGTGTTGGTATTCCTAAGCACTGATCAAGAAAGGAGGAGGGCGCCTTGTCCTTGATATGCGTACTTTTGGCCCAGGAGGACTGGATCATGGCTGGTTGAGGACTACAGTGGGCAATCCTCATTGAGGATATTGTTCAGTATATCACCTTCGGTCATCACCCCATGGTAGACAGCTGGTCGGATTAAATTCGGTTCGATCAGTCTGGAGACCCACAAATGAACGTCACGTTGGGGCATGACGTAGTCGCTAAACTGACCAGTCGGCCAGAATCTCCATCTCTCTTTTATCATTGTACTCACAGTGAATAATTCCTCGTCTTTTTCAATCGTGTTGCTGCACTGTCCTTTGGGTGCCAACTATTTTTTTGTACAACGGATCTTCCTTGTTTCATGTGGCCAGTTCATCGACTGATCTTTGATGGCGCGGCTGCATGGTTCAGCCTTTTAGTGGTATGCTTCGGCATCATCACTGGCTGAGTATACCACCTTCAGATGTTCTTGTGCTTTCACGGGATATAACCGCGTTTTAAACGTCAATGTTGGGCTCAGGGTAGGGGGTGCAAGTCACGGATAGTGTATATATCTACAACACTATGGCTTACAAAGAAAAAATGTACAGACAACCTGAATAAACTTTCTTCTTTTTTTTAATATTTTTTTATTCAGATTAAATGTTGTATACAACTCTGAATAACGAAAATTATACAGAATGCATATTAAATGAAGTTATCTACAGACATACCGATTTGAAAGCAGAATATTTTCTACATCTGGAATTACAGAGAAACAATAGTTTACAAAATAGTATCAGGATAATGTTGCATAAGGAAGTATGGGCTTTTCTTGAAAAAAAAGGAAAATACTTGTAGTGTTGAGGGGTACCGTCCCGTGTGTACGAGGGAATTACTGAATGGGTTGGTAGAGCAGGGCTTGTAGATATTCCCATCTGGCCTTTATCGATTTTATCATTTTTTCGGAGTACATATGAAGCGAATATAGCTCAACTTCACGATATTGACGAAGGACTTCAATAAAACCATGGAAGCTCGGTTGACATTTTCTCACTCTGCATGAATAATGAACTTTTTATATAGGAGAGTTAGACGACTGAGGGAGTGTTCCTGTGGACAGGGACCCTTATTCTTCTTCTTCTTCTTCTTCTTAAAAAAAGCACATTTGTATATCGATTTCCAAACATCGGCTTCGACATCGATGTGCAAATATTTGTTCCATTTTTCCTGAGACCGGGCTGGGAGAAAAGCCATTTGTTGAAGGAATAATGGATAAAATGTTTTGTTAACCATGGTGGTTTCTTTTAATTTATCTATCAGTGTGCTCTGAACCGACTCTGATTTTTTGTTGTGTTTAATTACTTTTTGCCATCGTTTTGGAATCGCATTTCTTATGCCTTGGAAGACAGTGTAGGGTGTTTTTATGTTAAATTTTGTGTGGAAGGCTTGCTTCAACACTGAGGAAACCCCGCTCTCACTCAAGAGGTCGTTAAGAAAAAATATACCTTTGTCACACCAAGTTTGATTATAAAATAGATTATTATTAATTTTTATATTCTTATTGTAGAATACAGGTTGGGAGCAGTCGGAGACTTATCTTCTAAAAGAGACCAGGCCATGAGAACGTTTTCCCAAAAACTGTTTGACTGTTCCCCAATCGTTCTTAACCCTTCTTTGCGTAAAAACCATGTTTTGAAACCGCCATATTTTGCAAAGTCGTCTAGAATAAGAGTTTTCGAAGGCGCCATTATGTTCGGGTCTATCAATTTCTTAATCCAAATCATTTTTAAGGAGTAGCTGTATGACCGAATGTTTGGTAACATGATTCCCCAATTCTCAATTTCGTTCACTAGGATATTACGTTTAATCTTTTCGCCTTTCCCAGACCATAGAAACTGAAATAGTTGTGCCTGTATTGTATCTAACATATTATCCGGTGGATTTGGCAGAACCGATAGGCAATGTATCAACAGTGGAAGTGCCAGTGTTTGTACGACTGTAGTTTTTCCAATTAAGCTAAGTTTTCTAAACGACCAATCCATTAAAAGTTTTTCCATCTTTTTGTTTTTTTCGATATATTTTTTATTATGTAATTTTCACTAAATGGATCATAAGAAATGCCTAGAATCGTGAATTCCACGGTATGGTTCCATTGGACATTGCGATCCGTAAAGACTCTCTCACTTGATCCAGGTTTCGATCCAATCCATAACTTGTGTCTTATCAAAATTAACTTTTAGGCCTGACTGCTGAGCCAAAGAGTTAACAACTTCTAAAGCTAAATTTAAGGAATGTCCATCATCACTTAAAAATAACGTTGAGTCATCTGCATATTGGCTTATGAGGTATTCAGATAAGTTTATCCTTGATGCCGTTGATATCCGGATTGTATGTAAGTGCGGCACTTAATATTTCCCCACTTAAAACGAAAAGATAGGGAGAGAGGGTGTCGCCCTGCCTCACTCCTCTCTGTCAGTTATTTTTTCTGAACAGTGACCATTGTTTAAAACACAACTGAAAATATTGGAATAAAAGGTATGAAACCAGCTAATAATAGAAGGACCGAAATTAAGGAACCTTAGTGTTTTTTCAATGAATGACCATTCGAGGGAATCAAATGCTTTTTCAAAGTCTATTAGGATTAGTATTCCAGCCATGTTTTTTCCTTGCATTTTCAATTAAGTCAAATGTTAGTCTTGAGGACTCTCCAATATATCTCCCTTTCATAAACCCAAGCTGAGTTTCCGATATTAATTTAGGTAAGACCATTTTAATACGGTTTGCTACAGCTGTGGAAGCAATTTTGGTATCGACGTTAATAAGCGAAATTGGTCGCCAGTGTTTATTAAATTCCTTTGGTTTGTTTTGTGTTGGAATGCAGGTAATGATACCAGTTCTTTGTGGATTAATTAGCTGTTTAACACTGTATCCATAATTTAGAGGGCTGATTAGGTAGTTGCCAATATCTTTCCAGAAGAATTTATAAAACTCTATAGTAAAACCATCGGACACAGGGTTTTATTATTTTTCATTGCTTTTAAGGCTCTTAAACATTCAGAACTAGTTAGAAGTCCCTCCAAAGAATTATTTATTATTTATTTATTGGTGTTTAAGGTCACATACTTCTGCACAATGGCTAATCACGATCATGACAGTTTTACGGGTGGAGGAAGCCGGAGTACCCAGAGAGAACCACCGAGCAACGGCGAGCAACTGTCAGCTTCCCAACATACTATCTCCACACAAGCAGGGTTAGCATTGGTTGAAGACAGGTGCACCATTGACGTGCAGTACGCTTTAGTACACAGCGTCACTGTGCCCCCACATGAAGTGTCTTGCCCAAGGACACAACGCGGCTGCCGCAGGTGGGATTTGAACTGAGGCCCTTTCGGCTTGCAGCCTGCACCTCTGCCTACTGAGCCACCGTCCCCCCCCCCTCCAAAGAATTGCTGTCCTCGTCATCCAAACACTGTAAAAAGGGGTTGGTTTTATCAAAGAATGGATTATTGTCTTCGAAAATACTAGATGAGTTTAACTTTGAGGTATATAAATTTTCGTAAAACATCTTTTGTTCATTTAATATTTCAGATAATTTTTCAGTGGTACTACCAGTAGAAGTTACCAACTAGGATATTATTTTTTCGTTGTAGTGTCTTTTTTCCAGGTTACAAAAGTATTTGGTTGGCTTTTCTCCATCAACTTTCCATTTTGCTTTGGCTCTTAAGATCATACCTTTAGTTTTTTTATTTCTATTTATTTGGAGTTCGGTATCAAGGGCGTTAATTTCGGGAATTACTGACAAATCTCCCCCATCCATGCGAGAGTTTAAAAACTTAATTTTCTCCTCAATTTCTGCCAAACGATTGTCAGTTCTACGTGCAACCTGGGTTGAGTAAGCAATAGTTTTGCCTCTAATCATTAGTTTCAGGGTTTCCCAAAATAGCTGATCATCAATAGTAAATAACTGGCGATGATTATTATTATTATTATTATTATTATTATTATTATTATTATTATTTTTTTTTTTAATTATTATCATTAGAGTACTGAATAACAGTCTTTGCGATTACAGTTTTTACTGCTGTTATATATTCTGGGTCGTTCAGAAGAACTTCCAAAAGCCTTTTCCTCTGAGCTGACTAATAAAGGACAGGGTTATGGCTATGGGGCCGTGGTCTGACTTGTAACGTATATGAATGTGCGAAGTCTGATGAAAGCTTTGTTGATCCGTTGAAAGGAAAAAATAGTCTAATCTAGCCATATTATTGCTGGGGCCTTTCCAGGTATACCGCTTTAAATTTGTGTTTTCCATCCTCCAAACATCGCACAGGTCACATTTATCCATTAGACAAAGAATCTTGTCGTTTGCTTTAACGTATGTAGGTAGTTTACTGTATCGAGGTTGTAGTTTTGAGGTACATTCCAATCGCCTCCGGCAAGAATAGAACAATTGCCAATGCTCTCAATTTGGTTGAAAATGCTGTCGAAAAATGTGGGGTTATCTTCATTGGGGCCATACGCTACCGAGAGAGAGAGCGTGAGACTTTGATCTTGAATCGTGATGTCAAGAATAAGGTAGTTTCCTCCAACATCTCTTATTGTATTATGAACCTGATACATAAATGTATTCTTAAACAGAATAGCTACCCCTCTACTAGAACTTGAGTGAGAGCACAAGACAGATTCATAGCCCCATTCACATTTCCAAGTGTTTTCTATTTTCTTACAGGAGTGGGTGTCGACCAATAAAGTTAAATCAAATTTATCCCTGCAGCGTGAGAAAATATCCCTGCGCTTATTTGTGTCAGAGGACAAACCTCGACAATTTAGACTTCCAATAACAATCTTATTCATAAAAATGGAAATCAGGGTTGATTTTCGCTTTTATGCAAGTTTCTTACTTCAATGGTTGGGCAGCAATGACCATGAGGAGATGTGGAGAAGACATTCTGAAACAAAGTACACATGATAATTATCTGAATTTTTTATTTTTGGAGAACAATAAACAACAACGGCTTTCCGAATGGAAACATTAGTGTGGGATGACAAAATATCGTGTTAACCTGCTGTGATCATAGAAGAACTGATATGATGACTGATCTGATCACTGATCTGAGGCTCAATCAAAGGAAAATAGAGATCAATGAGATATAATGATTAAAATAAATAAATGAAATAATAGACGCGACAAATTCAACCTCCACTATAGTCAAAACAACGACGCAAGAGTTCAAATTCCAAGGAAATTGTTTAAAGGCGATGTTCGGGACGAGGGTGGGCTATGCAAAATATTTCTGTTTCGGAACCGCCTTTGCTCATCACAATTACTCACCCACTCATCCATCCCTCGCTGCATTCACGAATGCAATAAAGGATGGAGGAGCAAGCGAGTGTATAAGTGGAAAATATACATTTTTTCGGTGAAAAATGGCCGTAGTGTTATAGGGTAGGGTGGAAAAAGGAGAACTTTTTAGGTAAATATCTTTCTGGGTGAAATAGTACAATTGCGAATTTCCACTATTTTCTTTCAGTTTAAACTGTAATGTGAAATTTTATGTTCAAAGTATTTTTGAGAGTTGTTGACAGTAATTGTATAATGAAATGTCAAGTTATTAGTGATTTGCTCAATAGCATAATTACTTTTCATTTTTTGGCCACTGCGGTCCGTATGAATAGGATTAGTTTTTAATTCAATTGGAAAGTAATCAGGGTTTGTTTTTAGTCAATGAACAAGCTGAATGAATTGTGAATTAGCGTGTTTGCGAGGTAACGGTTGACAACAACAATACATTGAAGAAAGTGTATAAAGCTTTACTTGACTGAAAGAAGTTAATCGTTCATTCATGTAAATAAATCCTAATTACGCAATTTATATCTTTCTTCAGGTGAGTGCATAGTTAAGATTTGTTTTGCATTTAAAGGTTTTAATGGAAATAAGAATGGTACTCATTTATCGTTTTTGGTTTTCGAATAAGTCATATATAAACTTTCGCTTCTCACTTAACTGAATGCTGTTAAGAATTAGACGTCAATAGTAGATGTTCAAATAATTAAAGAAATTACAAATAGTTTATGTATAGGCGCATGCGGGTTTATTTTATAATACAGCGATAAATACTTGTAGTTTGTGATTTAATAAAACCTTGTTATTGATATTTTACATTTTATTGGATGGCGCACCAACCGCGACTTCCAATAAATGTAAAATGTCACGAACTTGTGAAGTGTAAAAACAGAATATTTTTCTGGGTACTTGCAGAAAACAGGAATGTTAAGGCGGTTTATTAAAATAATTAACCCTGTTATTGATGGGTTGCATCGTGTTGGTGAGAGCACTCTGTGCGATTGCCAATAGATGCAAACCATCACTAACTTTATTAGCTTATTTCGATTTGTTAGAAAAGGGGTTAATTGCGGTTTTGTTATGAAAAGGCAGTTATTTCACGTTATACTGAAATATAATTTGAACCCATTCCATTCCCTTTAAGTCTCACTCCAAAAAGGTAGAACTGTTGATCTAGTTTATAAGTAAATACATTTAGTTTTGCTCTGTCATGTAACATCACGGGAACTGTGAAACGTGACCTTCTCCAGTTGGGTTTGCAGTTGTTTGTCTGTTGAGCGCAAAAACAGACGTGTGCATGTTCCATACAAAGTAGAAATTTGAGCTCACAAAACATATTCGTTGAAAGTGTTGAAATAACATTTGGCTACTTGATCTGTGTGAAATAGTTGCAATGAGGTATCCTGAATTATAAATTAGAAATTAGATTTTGTTAAAGTTTAGCTCTACATTATTTGATTGTTAATTACTGTATATAGTCAATCGTTCAGTCATGTAAATAAATCCCAATTACAGAATTTATATCTTTCTTCAGATCCCCATAAATCCATGGTAATGTGTCAACCTGAACAAACTTTACTAACTCTGACTTCGATTATGTTGCTGGAAATAAATATTAATGTTGTTTTTTAGTGGGGGCCACCATCTTGGTTTTCTATGGTGGCACGTAGCATCTATGAGTCTGGGAAGCTTCTTATATAGTGGCAATGTGTTCAGAAGGTTTGCTGCTCGAATGTAGGAGATGACAGAAGTGACCCCGAAAATTGTTTGTTTTGGTTAGGATTCTTCGAGAATCCTTTGTATCTACTATATCTAATCCCCACAAACAACGCTACAATTGTTTATTTGGCTCTGATTCACTCAGAATACTCGTTTTCAGACCACCGAGACCTTATCTTCTCCACTCCTAGACATGTTAATCTATTTTATTGTTTTTTTCAACATAACCCTACTCGATTGCTCTGGAATAATTCCAGTTGGGACAGTTTTAGCTTTGATACTATGTTCAGCTTTCCTGGCCCTTTCTGATTAGTTCAAAACATGGCTTTACTTCATTTTTCTAGTTCTGTGGCACTCTGTTAGGGCAGAAGAACCTTTAACTCAAATATAGTTTTACATTCCAAACCTAGTCTGCCACTAGCTAAAAAGCATGGTTTCGGTCTGCCTCTGTCTTCGTACTACCAGTTTATCAAGATCGATTTCTTTCAGAATCCCCGTTTTTCATTTCTGCCCTAAGTACCCTTCCAATGGTCTATTCGATTCGTTCGCATGTACTCTGAAGGAAAAGCAAAACCTCAATGTTCGAGCAGAATCGATGTTTTGTACGATTCTAAGCTTTTTTGGCCCATACTGACTAGTCCTGAACATAATTTACTTCTATTTTATAGTTATGAAGTACTCGACAAAGTGGAAGAACCTTTCACTTGGAACACTTTGCATTCAAATCCTGTTTATCCCAAGTGTTGACGATGACTACCACACAGTAGTACTACAACAGTCCACTATCACTCGAATTACTAATGGCTGATGTATTCGATCACACTTTCTTGGCATCTAGCTACTTCACAACTTCTCTCTTTATCTTCTTGGCTCCTGACGTCTCTGTGGAATGATCTGGTCTGATTGTGACTGTTGGCGACTGAAGGCGGTGATGATTTCGGGGGGTGATTTGGGGACTTTGGGGATTGAAGACAGCGATAATTTAGGATCTTGGGGACTGAAAACAGTGGTGGTCTGGAGACATGGGGACTGTTGAAGACCACCGACAGTGGTGGAGGGGTACATGGGGAGTATTGAGAATTGAAGACAGTGGTGATTTGGGGACTGTTGGAAATTTAAAACAGTGATGATTTGTGGACTTGTGTACTCTTTGGGACTGAAGACAGTGGTGGTTTCGGGGCTGTTGAGATCTGAAGACATTGGTAATTTGGGAACTTGGGGACTGTTGGGGATTGAAGTCAGTGGTGGTTTGGGGACGTTGGGACTGTTGCTGGTTAGGGGTTGTTGGAGACCGTTGGGGACTTGGTGGGTTGGGGACTTTTGATCTGTCAGTTGTAGGTTGGTGTTGTAGTTATAGTCGGAGTGGTTGGTATTGTAGTAGTTTGTGTCAAAGTTATTGGTGTAGTAGGTGTGGTGGCTGATGTTGTTGTGGTTAATGTAGTAGTGACTTTTTATTGTAGTTGTTGATCTTGTTGGGGTTGGTGTACTAGTTCTTGCGTCTCGGGTAGTAGTTGTAGTTATTGCAGTAGTGGTGTGTGTTCTAGTAGCTGTCGTAAAAGCTATTGGTGTTAAAGTTTCATAAAACCTTGAAGCGGTTGATGTGATAGTTGTTGAGGATTGCAGTAGTTGGTGCAGTTCTTATTGTAGTGGTTGATGATGGTGCAGTAGTGGTTGATGTACTAGTTAGGTTGTAGTGGTATGTGTAGTCGTGATTGTTGCAACTGCTCGTGTTGATGGGGCTGGTGTTGTGGTGTTGTTGACTGGTGCAGTAGTTGGTGAAGTAGTTATTGTAGTAGTTGATGTAGGTGCAGTAGTGGAGTGGTGTGTGTAGTTGTGATTTGTGTTGCAACTTTTCATGTGTGTTGTAGATGCTGGTGTTGTAGACTGATGCAGTAGTTGTTAGAAGATGATATTGGTGCAGTAGTGGATGGTGTTCTAGTTATACCACCCACTTGAAAAGTGGGTGGTATATAGTGTTCACTTGGTCCGTCCGTACGTCCGTACGTCTGTACGTCCCTACGCCCGTCCGCTTGTCCGTCCGTTACGCTTTATGAGGGTACACATCTGCTATCCGCAACTCCTCCTGAACCAGTGAACGGATTTCATCGAAACTCTCAGACATTCTTTTACATACACTGAAGATGTGCACCTCCTATTTTCTTATCAGATATTTTCATTTTTACAGTTTCCCATATTGAAAAATGAACTTTGTCAAATTCAAGTGTGTGTGTGTGGGGGGGGGGGGGGGGGGGGGGGGGGTTGACATTTGCTATCCGCGACCTCTTTTAAACTAGTGAATGGATTTCAATGAAACCTTCAAACATTCTTTTACATATAGTGAAGATGTGTACCTTCTATTTTGTTTTCAGATATTTTCATTTTTACAGTTTCACATATTGAAAAAAGGGCTTTGTCAATTCAAGCTTCGGAGTGGAGGTGTATGTGTGTGTGTGGGGGGGGGGGGGGGGGGGCAGTGGTTGTGCTCTCTACAGTAAACACACTTTTACTGTTGTAAAATGTTTCTTGGTGGGAGTGGGTGGTATCATTTAGTGAGCAGTGCTCACAGTTTTTTTAGTTGCTGGGCTGTAGTAGTTCGGGTAGTAGTGGTTGGTATTGTACCTGCTCGTGTTGTAGAGGTTGGTGTTGTAGACATTATAAGTTCTTGTGATGAATTGACGGTAACATGGTCTGAGGTTTGCGTCTCGGAGCTTATGTTCAACCGAGACGCGAAGCATCGAGGTTGAACAAACGCTCCGCGCCGCACACCCCAGACCATGTTACCGTCAATTCATCAGAATAACGTATATGTTCCAATAGATACTACCCATAGCTCAACACCTACATTGTGAAAGACGACAGACTTATTATTTACTATACTTGTGATCATTAAAAGTTGCCTTGTTCAAGGCAGCTTTTAACGATCACAGGTTTAGTAAATAAACCTCTCGTGTATCTACGACGGCACTGGGTAAATAATCAATAAACCAGATAAACTCATTCCATCTTAGTTCAAATCGTAAATCGGTTTGTAATTTAAACAACACTTCACCCGGAACACCGTCTGCTGCACACGTGAAACATCCCGATAAATGAAGCGGCTTGCTAGTCACCCCGCTGACGAAGCAGTTACGAAACGGACGACGTCTTTGCAGATATTTCGCATTGTGACGTCAGACGGTAACATTTGCCATTTGAGCCGTAAACATAGAATATACTAAGCGAGCTCTCGTCCAATCAGAAGAGGAGGATTTTAGTCTTGTTGGAACATTGGTGAATATTGATGGGTTACAGTAGTGGTTGGTGTTGTACCTGTTCGTGTTGTAGAGGTTGGTGTTGTAGACATTGGTGAATATTGATGGGTTACAGTAGTTCTTGGGGTTGCTGTTGTAGAGGTCGACTTAGTAGTTGTGGTCATAGCAGTATTTGTAGTGATTTGTCTTGTGATTCGTGTAGTTGTTTCTACTGGGCGTGTAGTGGCTAGTTCTGTTGCAGTTATTGGCTCTGTTATAGTGGGCCCTGTCGTAGCTTTGATTGGCTGTGCCGTGATAGAAGTTGCAGCTGTAGTGGTTGTGGGTGTTGTAACTGCTCGTGTTGTAGAGATGTGTGTTGTAGTGGTGGTTGGTGGTGTTGTGGTCGTTGTTGGTAACGTTGTTGATGGCATTGGTGTAGTAGAGATTGGCGTGGTAGTTACTGTGATTGTATAGTAATTGCAGGTAGATTTGTGGAGGTTTTTGGTGTAATTGGGGTTGTTGGCTTAGTAGCTGCAGTGGTTGGTGTACAAGTTGATGGATCATTGTTGTAATTGGTGTAGTAATTGTTGGCGTGTTTTGTGCAGTAGTTGTTGGTGTAGTTATGATTGGAATAGTAGTCATAGTTATTGTGTAGTAGGTGTAGTGAGTATTGCAGTAGACGGTAATGTAGTGGTCGACACTGTAGTTATAATGACTGTTGTTGATTTTGGGGTTGTTGGTATAGTTGTTGTTTTTGTAGTAATGTTTGATAGTGCTGAGCTTAGTGTTGTTGAGGTCGAGGATGTAGTCGAGTTTGTAGGTGAAGTGGTTGTTGTAGTGGTTGTTGTTGTAGTTGCAATAGTTGTTATTGATGTTGGAGGTTTTTGGGGTTGTTGGTGGTGCTGTCAGTAATGGCGTTGTAGTAGCTGGTATAGTAATTGTTGATTGTGGTGTCAAGGTTGTTAGCATTGTCGTTGTTGTTGGCATAGTCGAGGTTCTTGTAGTTGGTATCATAGTTGTAGGGATTGTAGTGTTTGGTTTAGTAGCCGTTGGTGTAATAGTATTTTGTATAGTAGTTGTTGTAGTGGTTGGTTCAGCAGTTATGGTGAATGATGTTGTAGTTGTAGTGGTTATTGGAGTGATAACGGTCGTTGATGACCGTGTGGAGGTTTGTTTTGAAGTTGAAGTTGTTGATGTAGTTGGTGTAGTTGTTATTGTTGTAGTTGTTAGTGTTGTAGTTCGTTTAATCATTGTAGTGGTTGGTGTTGTAGTGGTTAGTATATTAATTGTTGGTGTAGTAGTAGTGGTGGTGGTCGCTGTTGTTGTTATTAGTAATGTAGTTGGTTGGTGTGATAGTGTTTGGTATAGTAGTGGTTAACACATTTGGTGTTGTGGTTGTTGCTGTCCCTAAAGTCGTTGGCATTATAGTAGTATATGTAGTAGTAGTTGCTGTAGTAGGGTAGTCTTTGTGGTTCCTATTGTAGTGGCTGGTGTACGAGATGTTAGTTTTACTCAGGTTGGTGTAGTAGTGATTGTTTGAATAGTTTTTGGTGTTCTTGTGGTTGGAATGGTAGTCATTTTGGATGTGACGTGTACTGAAATCATCATTATAGTTGTAGGTGTATTCTAAGCGTTGGTGTTGTAGTAGTTGGTATAGTTTAGTATTTGTTTAATCAATAGTTGTTGGTATAGTTGATAGTGGCATTATGGTTGTTGGTGTAGTGAAGGAGTTGCTGTTGCAGGTGAAGTAGGTGTTGCAGTAGTCAGTCTAGTTTAATACATGTTTGTTTAATAGTTGTTGGTTTATAGTAGTTGGTGAAGTAGTTGTTCTAGTTGTGGTTGCTAGTACAATATTGGTTGGCGTGGTAGTCATAGTAATTGAGAGGTAATAGTTGTGTGTTCGAGACTGTTGGTGGAGTAGGTATTGGTTGTTGGAGTGAATGGTATAGTTTACTATTTGTTTAATTAATTAATGTAGTGAATAGTAGTGTTGCTCTGTTAGTTCGTGTAGTCGAGGTGGTGGTGTAGTAGATGTAGTGGATGCTGTAGTAGTTAGTACATTTTAGTATTTGATTAATAGTTGATATTGTTGTAGTGTTTGGTACGATAGTGGTTGATGTAGTAGCTGTTGTAGTTGTTGCTGCTGTGGAGGTTGTGGGTGTTGACAGTGTAGTAATAGTTGGTGTAGTAGTCAATTTGGTTGGCATTGTAGTTGCTGGTGTAAACGATATTGTTGTTATCAAGGTTGGAGTAGTGGTAGTTGTTGTAGTAATTGTTGGTATTGCTGTGAGTGGTGCAGTAGATGTTGTGTTGTAGTTGCGGTAGTTGTTAATGGTTTAATGATTGGTGTTGTATATTTGTTGATGTAGAAGTTAAAATGGGTGTTATAGTAGTTATAGGGATCGCTGTGGTTCTTATAATGATTGAAGCTCTAGCTGTTCGTGATGCAGTGCGTACTACTTTACTGGTATTCTAGTTGACACGGTTGGTGTACTAGTTACTGGTGTAATAGATGTTGGTGTTATAGTGGTTGATGTTCTACTTGTTGTTGTTATAGTAGTTGTGGTGGTTGGTGCAGTGGTGGTGTGGGTTGTAGTTTCGATTGCTGTAGTTGTGGTTGCAGTGGTTGGTAGGGTATGGACGATGAAAACACGTGTCATCATAACACCACGCGCTGCGCATGCATACTTATATCACATATCACTGTGTTTATGACGTCACAACATGGCCACACACGCGTGATGCCATTTGGGCACATGACTTTGACGCCACGTGAGATCCTGCATGAGAGCCTTGGAGTTTTCAAGGAAAATTAAATATTTATTGGTAGGAATATCTATAACTGGGACAGGAAATAATACCGGTACATCTGCACGCAAATTTAAAAAAAAATGCTGGTAAACAAATAGCCCATAACAGCGTCGAATTCTGAGCTGAATTGGACTGGTGGTCTAAGACCTTGACACTTTATTCGCCGCCAGTAGTGATTGCAAACTTCATATTTTTGTTAAGTATTTCACTTTATAAAGAGACCTTTTTACCGTACACAACATTTTTATTGCCACGGTATAGTTTTAGTTGCTGATGTGGCGTTAAGCACCAATAAGTAATAAATAATGGCACACAGCATTTATTTACTGCGGTATTTTGTTGCTTGTCTAACATTTACGACGTTTAGCTTTTACTAAAGCCTTTAAACGCCTGGTGTTAATTTTTCAGTCTCGTATATTATCTATTTTATGTCTATTTCGCGTCACTTTATTATTCAGGCCCAGCCTTTTATGGGAGAACCGCATTAAATGTCTGTCAAACTGTTGCACGTCCACTGAGCATAAACAAAGAATCCATTTGAAGTAATGTGTTGTATTACACGTTTTATCACCAGATCTCTGAATAGCAATTTAGCACAGGAGCGACTACGATGCCTGTGGACCACTCTTTGGTTGTGACGAAATTAAACTCAACTCACAGTTTGACGACGGAAGACGGACGTCTGGGTGGGCAGGCGCAAACAGTTGGTTTCCAGGCGATAACTTTAACTCTATTTAATGCTTGACCACCAAATTTACAAATGACTTTAGTTTTAAACGACAGTTGTCCACAAACTTAACAGATTCGATATCCCAGCGAAATAACCACATGGAATGTGGGGCTTGCAACAAAGGGTCGAAAATCTGGGACCGTCACTAGAAATAGAACTTGATAAAGAATTGTTATCCGGCAATAACTTCAGTTCTGTTCAATGCAGTTCATCAAACTCACAGAATTTGTTGCTGCGTGTATGGAGTTGATTACTGTAGTTTTTCAGATTTTTCCGATTTTTATCGCTAGGGTCATTGTTACTAAAAATCTTTTTTATTTTTTGGACGATAATTCTATTTGCAAAACGAAAAGTAAAAACCTGTCGATTTTGGAGTCGAAGGCAATGGGATAATTGATATAAATGGAACTTTGTCAAAAACTAGATTCTGGTCAACAACATTAGTTTTATACGGCACACATCAAGAAAGTTTACTAGGGTTTAATATATTCCCGGTTTTCTAGTAACTGGGAACGGGAATGAAATTACACTCAAAACTAGGAACCGAGAAATGTCCCGGGTAATATCAAGTGAATTTATGAGAGTAACAAGACGAATTCATTTTCGTGAAAATGGACATATTTTATTGGCAATCTGCCATCTCCATACGGAGAAAGCTCTTCTTCTGAGAGAAGTGTAAAAACCAAAACCCACTTCCCACTCGTCTTCATTTCAGAATCGCTAGTTTTATCACCACTACCTCCTCCGGCTTTAACACCCCTCCACTGGTTACTGGTGACGACAGTTAAGAAGGAGTTGGTGTTGAAGAAGGTAGTGAATAGTTTGTGATACAAGTGATTCTGAAAATGAAAACGAGTTTCAAATATAAAGCAAGTGAATATCATGCTGTTAAAGAGAAGAGTCCTCCGGAACTGATTGAGAGCTACAGTGATTTGGTGAAACGGGTTCTTCAGGAAGCAGGATTTTAAAAAATTCAGGAGAAGGATCGACTGACGAAATATTATAAAGTTATGTTGGGTAAGTTTTTCAGTTTTGAAAACTTCAGATCAACACACAAACAATGCCATGCGTGATTCCCGGTTCCGTGCTATAGATTATATGGTGACCGGCCTTCGGAACCGGGAACCCGGGAATTCCTGTTCCAGGGATTAAACCCAACAGTTTACAGATCAGGTATCCCTACTGAAGAGGAAGAATCCTATCGATTTTGGAGTTTGCAACCAGAAGATCAAATATAACCGCCGGTTAATATAGATACAACTTAATAAAAAGTCAGTTTCCTAGCAATAACTTTTCTTCTATTCAATGCAGGTCCATCAAACCCACAGAAAATGTACCGTAATGAAAGGAAATAGCCCGATCGATATTCAGATTTCTCGCTATGGTCAATGTTACTGTTTTTGAAGTAACACGAGTTCTCTTTATCACAGCGGAATCAAACTTTCCGAAAATATTTGCATATGGAAAGAGGAGAACTCTGACGATTTGGGGGGTTTGTCTCCACAGGGTCGAATGTTACGCGACTTTTATGATAATAATGTCCACTAAACCATCAGAATTGATACTCCCGTAGAAGAAAAAAACGCTGTATTTGATTTCAAGCCTTTTAAGCGAAGACGAAGGTCACTGTTACTGAAAATATCGCTCTGTTATTATCCGACATTGTTGTGGGCATGAGATTGGGTAATCACTTCCCGAGAGCACGATATTTGACCCTACTCGAGAATTGTCGAGTATTGAACACAAATATCTTGCCGACAAAATCGTACAGTAATCCCCTGAGTGTCCCCCAGACACTTCTTTGTTCTGTGACACACAATTTTGCATTCTAACAGACGAGTGGACTGATTATCCCTGAATGGTGAATAGCACACCTTTACGTCTGTAGTGGGAGATGTCAGGTAATTCTGGACGCTAACAACTAATAATATTCCCTGGAATGTGAATCGTACCTTCCTTCCCGCAGTGATAGAATGTGCTAGGGAGTACCGGCCACTGCCGATGACCATTTAAGACATAACGTTTTGCTAATCCAGACCTTTGCGGCTTCGCATGATAGGCCAGGGATTCAAGATTTGTCCACTGTTTTGTTCCTTAAAATATATAATCACTTATCAAATCTCGAGTTCCGTAAAGCATGATGCTTTAACTCAAAAATAACAATTACCTAATTTAGAGAAAATAGTTGGACTGATTTTGTAATATTATTGCTTGTGCGTGACCAATCGCATACCCGCAGTTTATTCCGAATGATACCCGAGCGTTTGACTGTGGAGTTAGTGTGAGGCCCCTTGTCTACCAGGTAAACGAAAATGTCGCAAACGGTCAAGACACAGGCAAATTATTAAGCGAATGTGACTCTGTTATGACCTGGAACCAGTCTGTCCCTTAAACAGATCATCGCCTATTTTTAGATTCAATCGGATGGAATATTTCAGCTGGTTGGAAAAGCGAACCTTAGCGGTTCGCTTTTCCGCCCAACTGAAATATTCCATCCGATTGAATCAAAAAACACCATAAACATTATTCATTTACCTTGAATCAACGCTAGAAGATATGGTTGTTTATTAAATATTATGAATAAAGAAACAGCGGTGATGTAGTTTTACGATTACGCTGCCTAGTTCAACTGTGTTAATATTTTGATGTTTTCAGGGTGAATTAAACACTTATTGACTGGACTATCTACATCTGGATTACAAAGGAATATCTGTATATCTTTGTGAGTAAAGGTACATAACAATTCATTTATTTATTTATTTTTATTTTTTTATTTATTCATTTATTTATTGGGTTTAACGACACTTTCGACAGCCAGGATCACCTCTTGTCGGACAGTTTTACGGGTTGAGGAAGCCGGTGTATCCGGAGAGAGGCACAGAGCAACAGCGAGCAATTGTCAGACTCACCAACATACTAACTCCACACAAACAGGGTTAGCATTGGTTGTAGGCAAGTGCACCATCAGTGTCCAGTACGCCTTAGAATACGGCGCCACCTTGTCCCCACGTGGGCAGTCGGGGTTAAGTGCCTTGCTCAAGGACACAACGCAGTTGCCCTTGGCGAGAATGGATCCATGTACCTTTCGGTTTGAAGTCCAATGCCGTAACCACTGAACCACCGCGCTCCCACGTCGCATTTCCTCAGCGGTATATAGTCCGAGCGCAAACTCAAAGAAACTTGCAGCTTTGTCTTATCCTGGCAGAGAATGACCATTCTCTATCATTCAGATGGGACGAGACAACCGTTGCGTATTCCCATTTCCTTATTCGACATTCGTTATCAACATATAAAAGCGGTTGATAACGAATGTCGAATAAGGAAATGGGAATAAGTAACAGTTGTCTCGTCCTTTCATTCTGCGACATGCTTCTAAATAACTACGTAACTTGTGATACTGAACTATGCTTTTTTTTTTAAAAAAAGACAAACATTTTGAAATTGTTGTATGTTGAACTTCGTTGCCTGTAAGTGAATCATTCATTTCCACGTCTCTCAAAGGTTTACAATCGGTAAGTACGTACAGACAAAATATGATAATAAATAATAACATGCAGAAATTAATTATCACTTTATTTAACCGAAATGTTTACAAAACATTGCTCAAACTTTGGTTCACTGCTGACTCAACATGTTCGCTGATACAGTATTTTATTTTATACCACCAATTTTCTAAGTCTTTAAATCAATTTTTCCAGACACAACTCCGAATGTTGCTTAAATGTATTCAAAACATTTTCAAAAGAAAGAACCCTTCATCTATAATCATAACTTCACTTCTAATTGCTTATGTTCTGGTTAGGCAAATGTGTCGGTGCATAATATAAACGCGTGTCTTCTCATTAAGAAATCAACAGATTTGTGGAGTTGAAAGATGGCTTACATGACAAATCCCTATATAACAGAACCAACAGCCAGTCACAAATGGACGGTCCAACACCTGGAATCGGGTACATAAAACTGTATATCAGTTTATTTTAAGCTTATCTGTTTACAAGAATTGGTGAGCAAATTAGGCAACTCATATTAACGCCTCTCCTTGGCCCAATACCGTAGGTGTGAGGGATGACCGACGTAACGGCAACCCAGTGGCCTCGCTCGAATACTACGAAGGGATCCTTAGCCTGCGCGGAGTGTGTCTCTCTCCGCCCAGAATACATTCATTTTATGTCCCCCACCTGATAGGGCGGTACGCCTAAAACGACTTTTCTTTTTGATAAATGAGATCTACTATGTTGATGGAAGGAAAGCGGATAGGTAATTTCGTCCAGATCGTGACCCGGTCGAAAGTCTCTGTCCGCTTCAGGCACCACAGTGCTATAGGGCCTATTCACGCATAGCAGAATGTGGGGCTGATCGAGATTTCATTTTCAACACTTCTTGCGTCCATTTTGAGCTTGAAAGTTTCAAGTATATTCTTTGTTTTTGTCTTACCCAACTTACAGCAAACCTTTTAAGAATGCAAAATGATGAAAACGGAGTCATGTTGCGATTTCTCATCTTAAAACATTAACACTTACGCTGTCCTTGTGTGTTTTATCATGATGTTCAGCAACAAGTAGCTCTTTTCCGGTGTCCTGTGAATTGAAATTTCTATCCTCGAATTGAATCTGGGGTTCCATGTAGACATAGGCATCGAACCCGAATCGAATCGGAAACATCGCGAAATAATTTTGGTAAAATCACATGTTATTTAACCAAATAACTATGCCACACCTTTGCGGCTTTCGCGTACCGCAGGTAGATTGAGTTCTCGAGTGCAGAGGCCATAAGTTGCATTGCTACAACCGTGCTTAACAAAATAATTTGATTTGTAATTTGTAACAAAATAATTTGTAAGGCAGACAAGCATGCCGATAACTAGATTGAACCGAAAACGGATCAGTAAACTATTCTTTCATTTCTGTGGCATCCTTTCGCCGATAGAAGACATTTATTTGCCATCGTCAATTCGTGGAAAAAACCGAGTTACCCGATTCAAAAATATACGAATCAGGAATCTGAGTTGATGGAAATACATACATCTTTGGCATGATTCAATGAGGGCATAAAAACAAAACATGGATAATTTCAAGCTCTCAAGCCACCAGTCAAAATGAATCTGACGCAGTTATGGCTTAGGACCAATCTACCCCTCAAGTAGTCCATCGCCTATATACACAGAACGACTTGTGCCATCGTGGGAGGATAAAACTCGAGGCTTGCGGCTTCTCGTTTTATCCATATTGAACTATTTCTACCTCCTGAATGCACATGCGTGTAAACGGTAGTGAAGATGACAATTTAAATTACTATAACGGTCTATGGGAGAAGAACGAAAAACTTCCATTTGCCACAAATTTCATTTTTGTACAAAATAGACGGACCTATGATCAAATATTTCATGACATACTCTTTTTCAAATACTTTTTGTTATTAGTTTTTAATGTATCCATTTTTGTTTAAAATTTTCGCTCCTTATCCCTGTTGTATATCGCTTTATTAGTTTGTTAGAAAAACCTGGTGGGTAACTTCAAAGTCCAAAAAATGTACTAAATCCTTATGAGAAAATTTGGACGTTCATAGATTTGATTAAAGTAAAAATTAATTTTCTTTGTTCTATAAACATATTTTGGATATGTTATTGTTTTAATATTTCCATTTAACCTCCTCCACTTGCGTCAGAACGGGTAATTTCTAATGTCTTGATAATAGAGGTGTTTATTTTTACAGTGGCAACAAGTGTGTGATGCTTGCAGTTAGGAATATATCGATAAAATGAAAATAGAATGACAATGCCCATTTCTAATGGTAAATCCTCTGGTGTGGATGTTGTTTTTCTAACAATTACTCAATATCACGTTTTTATTGAAATAAAACCCCTAGCTACCCATCAGACGTGGGAATGGGCACGATTCGACTCAGGGAATAAGCTGATCAGTGAAGGTCAGACGTCTTTTAGGCATAATTAGAAAAAGTGATTCTCATCATATTTCATAAAGAGTTTCAAGCACACACTAGTCTATACTCGTCTGAACTCTAAACTGATTACTAACTTCACTGCAGCCATCATGCCTGCAACAGATATCGTCAAACCTTCATCCTTAGTTATATCTGCTACAAACCATGGCAAATCTGAGAAAGAGAAAACGGGAAGAAAATCTTCAGGAATTTCTGAGAAGGTTAGTGATAAAATTAATGCTTGTCTAACTATCATGAGAAAGGGCAAGAGACTGCCAGCTTACGTAGATTATCGGATATACGGGCTCAGCCCAGAAAAGCTATGCCTAACCCAGGTAATAGGGAAGTCGCAGGCAATGAAGAAGCCAAGGAGTTTATCCACTTCCCAACTCCTTGCCTCTCTGATGAAAGAGAAAGAGGCAGAGGGGAGGACAAAATCAGATTCGAAGCCCTGTTGGAAAAGGAGCGAATGACGAGCGCCATAAAGAGTTAATGTCCAAGACTGAGGACCTAATTAATACCACGCAAGCAAAAGATGCTAGAACTGAACTACTAACAGAGAGGCTATTGACACAGGGTGAGCCTTTTCCACCAACACCAAGCCCCCCCCCCCCCCAGGGAGGTGGTAGTGGTGGGTCGCTCACGCTGATGTCATACCTCTGAGTAATCCAGTAGAGGCATCAGCAGGGTCATCTCCACCGACACCAGGCTCTCCTCCTACGGAGATCACGGTGGTGGCGGAGGTCCATGCTGATCCCACCCACTCTATCTCAGTGACCTCAGAGGTATCAAGGACCAACGACAAATCCGAGATCGGCTTCCTTACTCACAATAACCTTAAAGACTCTCTTGGATGTGATTACGAATGTTCTGACAAGGAGGTCAATGAGATTCTAGAGACACAGCTAAGCTCCCAATGTAGTGCGACCGTTACGGACAAACGTACCAATACCCCCATGAAAAGGAAAAATGACGGCTATGATCTAGAGCTGGACTGTCATTAGACTGACGATGTGAAGGGGTTCATCACCTCTGAGAGAAGGCAAGTCAAAAAAGCAAGGGGCCGTCTTGCTCTGACCACTGTCTCCTCTGAGCCCTGCCCTAATCTCTCAGTGAGCAACCACAGGCAGATCCAAGCTAGCAACAAAAACCAAGCCGAACCATCCAATGGTCCTAGTGGGGCCACAGGCATGAACAAAGCACTCTATTCTGACACAGCTAAGGCAACCTCCAGTGGTCCAGTGGGGTCACAGGCATCAACAAAGCACTCTATTCTGATGCAGTTAAGGCAACCCCCAATAAGGACGGGAAACCGTCAGTCAGGAGCGTTAACAATAAAAAATACAAATGAGCCACTACTTCAAAGATATCGACATAATAGGTATTTGCGAACTGTGGATTTGATATCAAAGGATAAAAACTTCTCCCTCAACGGATTCAATGTTGTTAGAAGAGACCGCCTGCTCACCAAAGGTAGGGCCGTTGCTCTCCTAATCAAGCAAAACATCAAATTCAAACCCATCAAAACAGACCACCTTGACGCCGAGGTGGTTGCAATCGAAATCACGACCGACAGCAAGAAAGTTGTGATAGTCTGCTATTACTACGATCCCAGTAAGATTGTTAATGAGACAGTATTTGAATTCTTCACAGGAAAATACAACCACTGTATCTTCCTGGGGGACTTCAATGCTAAACATCAATTCTTCGGCTGCCAATCCACTATACCCAACGGGGACGCCCTTTTCAATATCACCGAGAAATTTAATCTACATCTAGTCATGGATGATAACTCTGCGACCTATATCAGTAGTAATCCGCAATTCCGCTCCGATATCCTACACTTAATTATTACTAGCGATTCTCTCATAAACCACATTGACGACCACTGGGTCGGCGATGATTACTTAGGCAGTGACCACCTCCTGGTCCACGAGTCAATTAGAATGGAAAGTGGCCCAAGCAGGTACCCCCACCATCCGCAGAAACTTCAAAAAAAAATAAATAAATTGGGATCTTTACCGCGAAATAGTTAATGTGAAACTCCCCAACAACACCTCCTCAAACGTCGATGAACTTGAAACCCAATGCACGTGCCTTGAAAAAATAATCAACACAACCCTAGACGAAATATGTCCCAAAGAGGAGGTGCGCCCCTGGAGAAGAACAATCTCAGGGAACACCCGCTCACGTATAAAAACGAAAAGTAAAGCCCAACGCGCACTAAAATCAGAAAGCGACCCAGACAAAAAAGTGGACCTCAAAGAAAACCTATAACCGCCTTCAAGGCGAAGTTAAAAAAGCCCTCCAGACCGAACAACAAGCTAACTGGCAAAATGCCACAACCAACGTTAACGGAGCTTAAGATGCCAAAAACATTTGGAACACCTTCAAGGTGTTGACAGGCCAAAAAGTAATCGCAATAAAACAGTCACCAAACCCTCATTAAAGAGGATGGCTCCACTGCCGATAATGACAAGGAGAAGGCCGACAGTTTTGCCGACCTCCTCAGGAAAACCCACCGCCCATAGGAAGGACCCGGATACGATGACGCAGTCAAAGAAGCGATCGACAACTTCATTAATCAACACCCCGATGTTTATCGTGACCCAAAATTCGACACCGATCCCGAAATCATCAACATAATAAAAAAGTGCAGAAACTTTTCCGCACCCGGCGAGGACGAGATTAGCTACAAAGTCCTAAAACAAAGCCCCAACTCGCTAATAACTAGGCTGGCTATACTCTATAACACATGGGTACTTTCCAAAATGTTGGAAATATGCCTTTGGTGTAATGATACCCAAACCGGATAAGGACCTGTCCAATCCGGCAAACTACTGCCCAATCAGCCTCCTCAGCTGCATTGGTAAGGTCCTCGAAAGAGTCCTTACCAATCGACTGAGGGAGCACCTCGGAGATACCGGCTTATTCAACGACTGGCAAAGGGCCTGCAGGAACCAGAAGGAAGGCACGGAACACGTCCATCGCCTTGTGGAACAAATGAAAACAGCCATTAATAATCAACAAATAGGCACAGCAATCTTACTTGATGTAGAACGGAATACGCATCAAACTGTCCAAAATGAAACTCCCAATGAAATTGTTAAGACTGCTCTCCTCCTTTCTTAACGACCGTAAAATAAAAACCAAAGTCAACAATGAAATATCCGACAATGTCCCACTCGAAGCAGGCACCTCCCAAGGATCCGTTCTCACCCCCCTGCTCTATATTATCTATGATAACGACATCAAAATCACCGATAAGCGCGTTCAGATCTCACAATTTGCGAACGATAAGGGACTTTGGGATTCTAATAACACTGCCAACCAAGTCCAAAATTCTCCCCAACGCGCTCTGCATGACCTGGAGCTTTTGTGTGCGAAGTGGAGAATCAAGCTAAACACTAACAACCCCCCCCCCCCCCCCCCCAAATCACCTTCACCCGTAAGAAGAAAAACCGCGTTGTTGACGTCAAACTA
The DNA here is from genome assembly GCA_031216915.1 of Pictodentalium vernedei. NCBI lineage: Eukaryota > Metazoa > Mollusca > Scaphopoda > Dentaliida > Dentaliidae > Pictodentalium > Pictodentalium vernedei. Next base: position 241,693,782 of record CM062289.1, read on the forward strand.
TTGGATAAAGTCTTCCCTGAATGCACCGAGGCAAAATTCATCAGCATAACTATGGACCAAAATCTGTCCTTCAATAAACATACCATTGATACCGCCACAAAAGCAACAAAACGTATTAATCTTCCAAAAATGCTTCGCGGCACCTCCTAGGGAGCCAATGAGGCAGTCCTACTGAAACTATACAAAGCATCCGTGCGCTCCTTACTTAAGTACGGGGGCTCCCGTCCTCGGTGAAATAAATAAAACAAGCACGGGCAAACTCCAAAGGGTCCAGAACCACGCGCTTAGAGTTGCCCTCCGAACACCCTGGGATACCCCAATCAAACCACTTCACGAAAAAGCCTGAATTCTAACCATAGAAGAGCACCTCTCATCCCTAGCCGCAAAAAACCGCGAACGCCTCAGGGACAACAAGCTAATATCAGAACTACACGACATCTGTGCCAGCCGGCAAAAAAGAAAAAAATGCCACATAATAATCACCGGCATCTATCACTGCTACCTAGGGGCCATCCTGACCGCGGGGGGGGGGGGGGGGGGGGGGGGGCTCTGTCAACAGGATGCGGGCCCGCCTGACCCGACCGATCCGCTCCCGCCCAGGGCCAGTATGACTCTGAAGTCCATACTCAATCAAGATGACCCCTAACCGCTAGAAGCGCAAGTAGGAATTAAACCGCGGGGATATCGAGCAGGAAACACCCTCTGGTGTGACATATGAGCGTCATAGTCTGCTCTCCTCCGATAATCCTAAATCAGCATTTACCTAATGACAAAGACCCACATAAGCACTAATAAAAAACGAACCTCAGAGGCAACATGCAGTAAAACACCCTCAGGTGTGGCATATGAACGTCATAGTCTGCTCTCCTACCTTAATCTTGATCTCAACCTACCTAACTTAATTAACCATATAAACTAAAGTATGAATCAGACCGCGGAGGAAACGAGCAGGAAACACCCTCGGGTGTGGCATATTAAGTGTCATAGTCTGCTCTCCTCCGATAATCTTAATCTCAATCTGAACTAACCCAATGGCGAAGACCCCCATAATCACTAGTAAAAAACGAACCATGGAGGTAACGAGCAGGTATCACCCTCGAGTATGGCCCATAATCGTCATGGCCTGCTTTCCTCCCTAAATCTTGATCTCAACCAACCTAATCAAATTAACCCATATAAACTCTAGCAGGAATCAAAACCGCTGAGGTAAAGAGCAAGAAACACTTTCGGGTGTGGCATATAATCGTCATCGCCTACTCTCCTCCCACAATTCTAAACGCAACTCACTCCATCAAAGTAACACAACACTAATCTGAAGGCGAAGATGCCCATAATCACAAATCAAAAACGTACCACGGAGGTAATGAGCAGGAAACACCCTCGGGTGTGGCACTTAATCGACATGGCTTGCTTTTCACCCTAAATCTTGCTTTCAACCTATCTAATCAAATTAACCCATATAAACTCCAGCAGGAACCAAACCGCGGAGGCAAAGAGCAGGAAACACCCCCGGGTGTGCCATATAACTGTCGTAGCCTGCTCTCCTCCCACAATCCTAAACGCAACTCGCTCTATAAACATAATGCAACATCTTAGCATATTCACTCCACTATATACAACCTACTAATTCTATTTTTTTCTATTTTAAGCAGGTACCGACAGATGTTTTGTTTTTTGATCGTCCACTTCCCAATACCCGCTATGGATTTACTCTAACCGTTATGTATCATAGCAACCGCTATGAATTCTGAACATCCTTCACTCCATCCTTAGAAGTGGTCATCCACCTCCTGCGATGCGAGCGTTGGTCCTGCGCCCCACCTGTAGTCCATTTTTGTAAACGCCAGTAGTGAGTATCCAGGTCCCGGCCAAATAGGTTACCATGCCGGCCTGCACCGAACCAGGAAAGTTCGGGTCTTTCACTGGGTGGATCCTCGAAAGGGGCCGTTGTTGTTATCTCCTCCCGACAAGATCCAATCCTGTTAACAGAATTCCACACAGAAGCCAACTCAATCTCCATCGATTGCCTGAGGCAGATTATACTTGCCAATGATGGCCCTCCTCAACAAGGTTATCTAATTAGTGGCAGGCTATACTTGCCTGAAAACATCAACACTGCACCCTCGGGGAGAGGTGGCACATTTTTGAGAGGACCCCTTCTCACACTGGTCCTCACCCGAGGGTAAACATCAATAAGAACATCTGAAGATCGCCACGACAAAACTGAACCTTCACAACTCACAAGAGCACCATGATCCCGGACATCTGCTGAGTACCCTACCTTTCCCTCCTTTGACGCGCCTGGACACGCTGCGAAAAAGAATATTCAACTGCTAACGAGGATCGAAAGGGGCTTGCCTCACAAAGTCCCTGCGCGCCTTCGGCGCCCGAAACCATTTCATCTAGCCCATCACATTAAACGTATTATTCGGTTAAACGGGATTCATTTGAAATCAACATACATGAAGCTTGGGCCATGGCAAAGCGATTACTTCGGCCTTAAAGAGAAATTGACTGAAAGAAACTATCTGAAAGAGAACAACTTCCTGGACTTGACCTGAACGCATAATTTCTAAAGAGATTAGTTTTGGACAGAACTTACAAAGTTGAAAGACTTTTGTCCTGAAAGAAAGGAAAAAACGTAAGTTACTTGCTAATTCAAATTCTTATTAATTTGTATATTTCATCAGGCATTTTTATTTATTTTGTTTCCACATAATAGTATATATTATTACGTGGGATCAGCATTAAGAAAAACATCTAATATGAAGATAAAAAAGTTAACGGGGAACTATTGTGGGGGACAATTTGTGTCACTGACGCTGCGCGGAAAATTACATGTCAAATATGATCGCGTGCTTTTTGATGCGTTAAAAACCACGGTAGGTAACTCGAAATTTTAGCACTTGCTGCAGGAGTAGAAATAGTTCAATATCCTTCTACGCTGATACTCTTGCCCGTCGATTAACCCATTCACATGCGCATGTCCTTCTGTGTTGACCCTTTACCCAACGAATCGCCCGCATCCGCCCGCGTAATATGCAAATTCAGCAGTTGAAAAAATAATTTTTTTCAAACAATTTCAACAAAACCATATCTTGTGACCCCTCGTTAGAACGAGCTCGTCGAGCTCGTTCCAACGAGGGGTCACATGATATGGTTTTGTTGAAATTTTTTGAAAAAAATTAAAAAATGATATTTAAAATAATAAATTTTGATATCGTCTGCGTTGGGTAAAGGGTTATTTACACGCACTCACGTCTATAAAAACAATTATTAGAAGGACACTCAGCAATTCATATATCGGCTCTATTTCTTCTTCGCTATTTTCGTACACATTAAACTCGCCATATCTTTTAATTTTAGACATTTTATTTAGTTATTTCACAGTCGGTTCAGTTTCGGGTGATCAGTTGTTTGTCTGTTCAACGATTTCCGTTCGGCACATGTGTGCGGAACGGATTTTCATTTCCCGCATGGTTTAGTGTTGCTGCAGATTGGGATTTCATAGAACAGGCATGTCATAAATTTAGATTCAATCGGCCGCAAAAATTTCATCCGATTGAATCAAAAATACAACAAGCACTCATTTTCTTTCAGTCAAGACGAGAAATATTTCTCTGCACGACTTGTTTTATCGCGCCATTAATGACATTGCCAACACTATTAGGCATGTTTATTTACCAAATAATTATGAATGAAGACTCACCACAGCTGTAGTTTTACGATTACGCCGCGCTGTTCGGTCAATAGCGGTAATATCTTGATGTTTCCAATGCGAATTAAATAAAATGATTGGAATATCTACAACTGGAGCACGCGATAATATCTGTGTGTCTTTATGAGTAATGGGATACCATATTAAATCAAAGGTAGTCAGCACGCAAACTCCACGAAAAATGTGTAAACAAACAGCCCATAACACCGTCGGATTGCTCACTGAACTTGATGAGTGGCCTGTGAGCTTTGGATAATTTATGAGAAATGAGGCGAAAAAGGTACTGAAAACTCCCCGCAAGGAAAGACCTTTGAGAGTATTATCCTTTTTTTTTAAAAATAACCTTAATTTTTTCCTTAAGGTTGATACAATCACAGTTTGTCCTCATGAAAAACGTTTAGGATCCTGTTTTCTATGATATCTGTGCTCAGTCTGGGAGATGAAACAAAATGGTGTTCAGTCGCAGCAGTCACTCTTAAGAAGAAAATCAAGCTCTCAAGCCACCAGTCAAATTGTTAAACGAAGCTAAACAAATCTAATGCTGTTATGACCTGGAACCAGTCTAGCTCTAAAACAGCCTATCGCCTATTTTAGATTCAATCGGATAGAATATTTCAGTTGGTCGGAAAAGCAAATCTCAACGGTTTGTTTTTTCGACCAGCTGAAATATTCCATCCGATTGAATTTAAAAGTAGCAAAAACATTAATTTTATTTGAATCAGAGCAGTGTTTCTCAATCGAGACTTGATTTGACGGAATCTGTGATGGCGTTACCATTATGAACGGAGCCTCAGTATGGCTGTAGTTTTATGATTGCGCCACGCAGTTCCACTTAACTATCCTAATATCTTGATGTTGCAAAGATGAATGAAATATATTGATATATATCTATTATAATCAATATATTTCATTCATATTATTTATTATATGCTAGCCTGTGAATTATAGCAAATTATCTAAAGAATTTTTTCGATATACACCGACTCGACAGATATCGAGAAATATCCCTCAGAAAATATAGCTTCCTAAATGACGTCGCGCTTCGGCGCATGTCGTCGCCTTGAAGGAACGATAAGCTGATCTTTGTTACTGTTTTTTATCTCACAATAGGGTCGTTTTTTCACTGTTACGCAACAAAAGTTTAATGTATCTGGGCCCTTGTTCCGAATCCGTATCAAGGGCCCCTGATACAAGCGCGTGATTCTGCTGTTGCCAAAACAACGGCATTACTATCATTTCTCGATCGCTTCGCGTTTTTCCGTTCAGAGGAAACAATATTAGGTGAGGCGAAGCCGAACCTAATATTGTTTTCTCTGAGCCGTATATGACACTGTATCTGCCAACTAAACGCACTGTAACGTATTTATTATACACGGCATGCTAAAATGTCACTGGGGAAGTTAACTCAACGAATAGTTAAACTATGCGCACTTTTCGGTATCCTGGGCTGGTTTGTAGACTATTATTGGGATTTTCCTGAACGCTCGAGTCGAGGATTCTCTGTTGAAGTAAAAGGATTAGCTTTCGCTATGAAATGTGGAAAACTCCACCTCAATAAACGATGAACGGCATATTTTAAAATATAATAAACCTTTACACCAAGAGGGATATTTAATTTACCAATAATTATTGCAAAAGTAACTACCAAATTCACGTTGGCGAAACACACAGTTGCTCCACTTCGCAAGACAGTATTCAGTAAAGTGAATCCCAGTGACGTAATTTTCTCTGAAGTGTAACGTCATCACTGACCTCAATATGGGGATCAATGAACGCTGTTCTATTTTTCAATTTGCGTCTTTCCATCGATAAGGCAAATGAAAAAGTTCCTCTTAAAATAGTTTTAGAACACATTTTGTGGTCAATAGTGTGAGATAAATTTGTCATCACCACAGTGTGTGTCTCCGGAAATTCTGATCAAGTCTCGTTGTAGGCACAGAATCGCATTTCGACTCGCCCTTACGGGCTCGTCGAAATACTGTTCTATTCTTACAACTCGACTTGATCTGAATTCCTGGAGACACACACTGTGGTAATCTGTATGAAACGTACGCGTTTGGGGTCGAATTGGGCTGAATACTGTGCAATAAAATGTCTCGTAGCATATAATAAAAAGAAAACCTACTCTGTTTTAATTAGTATCGGGAATCATCTCATGAGTGTGGACCTGAAAGTTTATTTTTTCGCGAGCGATTGCGCGAGTGAAAAATAATATTTTCAGGTCCACACGGTGAATTTTTTCAGTAGCTTCCTAAATGACGTTACGCTTCGGCGCATGACGTCACCTTGAACGTCGCCTTGAAGGAGCTGTCAGCAGCATTTTGTTATTGTCTTGAAACTGTTTGCAGTCGAATAGGGCTGAATATTGCGCATTAAAATGTCACGTGGCATATAATAAAAAGAAAATCTACGCTGTTTTAGTGAATATCGGGAATTATCTCACGTGCACTTGTGAAAAATAAAACTTTCAAGTCCACACTTATGAGATACTTCCCGATATTCACTAAACAGCGTAGATATCCTCTCCATATTCATATTATCTGTGAGTGAAGGGATGTTGTGTTACATCAACGGTATTCTGAACGTAAACTATAGAAAAAGTGGGTAAACAAATTTCCTAAAAAAATTCGATTGGTATCCTGTAAACTTGAACGAAAATGTCACTTTACGTCTACAGGAGGAAACCTCTAAAAGCAATCGGTGTTTGAATGACCGCCCCCCCCCCCCCCCCCCCAAGAAACATTCAGCCAGTGGAGTATTTTATAAAATAACTCATAGATTTGACATTATATTTTATGGAAATTATCACATTGATCGGGGCAATTGCCATATTTGTATTGTTCCATGTCAGACCTGAACAATTTGACTTGGATTCAATCACTCCATTAATGTAACGTAACGTCTGACATATTTGCTAATGGAGTCACTGCGGATAGGGGGTCCTTGTAAATGTACAATAATATCATTTTGTTTGTGAAACAAATCAAGATCTGGGTGCTCTCCCCAAGTCCATCAACATCAGAGCTGCACTAACATTTAACCCTTTGAACTCGTAAGACCGATTTTTCGGTCCATGGCATAATTTCGTCCCATTTTTGTCTTGTTATAAGAGGTCTATACACGGGGCATTGGTGATAAAATCATAACTGCGGTCTGCAGCCAGACGGCTGCAGACTGCAGTTATTATCTTATCCTCCCTGTATATTGATACTGGACTGACCCATCCCAAGGTAAGTGTACACAAAGGCGGCACCATTCCAGGAAACGAGCGTTCAAAGGGTTAATTCCTCAGAATCAGGCGACAGATTTATTGGAATCCAATCCTCACCAAAGGTAAAGAGTCATACACACTGTTTTGATAATTATTAGGCAAACTTAGATGCATCTACATGTGAAGTTGATATTTATATAATTATATTTCAGTGTAATCAACTTGTCTAAAAACATTTTTTTTCAAATGAACTTATGTTTCATTTAAAAATGTCTCTGATTGTTTCTTACAGAACCTGGAAAAGGGGAATATTTTTCGGAACATTAAAACAGATACACTCGAATTTCCCACATTTAGAGGTAGGTCCTCAGACTCATTTTCTTTTCTTTCTGACAGGGGGGTAGTGGGTACCTAGTGCTGAAAAATCTGTTTATGCATTTTGTCTGCAGTCCTTTTTTTCCTGAACCGTCCCATGCCTGCCGTCCCATGCCTGCTCTTCACTCAATGTGATAATATGTTTAACAGCAAAATCTGACGAAATGGTTGTTAACTGTAAGTAACTCCAGGTAAATTTGGTCGTCTTGTGTGAATGGCTGAAGAGTTGATGGTGCCGGAAAAAAGATGCCACAGTGGCAGATCCAAGATTGAGGTAGGGGTGCACATTTAAGTCAGGATGCGAAATATCATCAGACGCGCATAGCGAGGTGGGAGCGAGCACAGGAGGTGGGAGGGGCCCACCCTTTAAAAATCATTGGAAATAAAAGGTTAATGTGGCTTTTTGTGGCTTGTTTGCACATGATTACAATGTCCAACCAAAATAACCCCGCATGTGTATAGACTCATTCGATTTTTTAAAACGGGAAGGCAATTTATAATGTCTTTCAGAGGACTCGCAACGGAATTGCAACAGCATGCATTGCGTACTGTATTTTCCTTGATAACACATGGATATCCACTAGATCTGGTGGCGGACAACCATGTGTTATCGCGGATAATACGGTGTCCCCAAGGCTAGATACTTGTGGAAAAAAGACTTACAAAAATAGAGGGCGCCGGGTACGCCCCCTGGATCCGCCCATGCAACAATAAGAATTCCATTTCTTATGCATCTTATTGTTATTTTATCCATCTCCGTTTTAGTGCCTCGTATAATAATCCATCATTTTATTGGAATATAATCGCACCGTTCACCTGTCAAAAGTTGTATATAGGGCCGAACTTCGATTCGATACGTAACCGTCCGATGATTCGATTCGAGTCGTGCTGATTCGAAAATTTTCGAATCGCCGAGATGTTCTCAAAATCATACCATCTATCTTCTCTCGAAGCCATCTTCTATCATCAGGTCTCCTGAGACCTGATGATAGAAGAAGGGTTTAAGAAGGTTCATCTTCCGAGACGGCTGTGATTCCGTTATGGAATTTATTGTACGTCTATGCTTTTATTTTCGTTAAATCCACGCTTTTTCTGCAAAAACCGAACAATAAATTTTTGTGTGTTGTCCTTGAACAATACGGATCACGTGCGCGGACTATTTTTAACTTTTTTTTTTTACGTTTTGATTATTTTTTGCAACAATTTGTGTTTTTAATAATTTTTTATTAAACTGTAGGTTTGCAATAAATACAGAACAGCATACACGTTCGAACTGTCATTTTTTACCGTACGAGATCGACTTTGGCGGTGGTATAATATTGAACAAGAAGCCGAACGATCAATTTTGGCCGAAGGCTTCTCGTTCGATATTATCCCCCTCCCGTGAGGTAGAAAATGACAGATAGGACGCGAATGCCATTCTGTCTATATCCCGCATTTTGATTGACTTGCCCAAACCAAAAAATACAAAAATATCTGAGTGGAGATTAAAAATATTTACAGTTCAAAGAAGGTGCAATACACACAATATGAAGAACCGTGAGGATCGATTCGAGATTCGATTCAAAATCATCTTTCCGATTCGATTCGACCCGAAATTTAAAATTTGCGGGACTCGAATAAATCGTTCGAAAATAGTTTACATTGTCGTTGTGTATTCTCTTGTTTCCCGAACTGGTCTGTTGTCTGCGTATGTTCGAATAGTTGCTGGTGAGGTAAAGCGAACTCGAAGTCTTATTCCATTCACATTCTCTTCCTTTATCATACTTCTGTTTTTTTCGAAAGACGCACCACTGCTGGAGGACGAGCGTTCCCTAGTAACAGATAAGTTATTTTGAGCTTGAAATTTTCGTTTGCAATTATTAAAATTGCAGTCCTCACTGACTATCATCAGTTCTGTGACAAAATCGTTCTTCCAGGTGTGGAAACTGTGTCTTTTTGTAAGTTTACGTGGACAAAACACTTCCATTAGACCACGTTTCAGTTTAATATTGAATATTCCGTACCATAGCGGATTTAATGCACTCTGCAAGAGCGCAGCAGTTTCAGCAAACGCAATTACAGCATTGGAAATAGAAAATTTATATTTACTATAAATCATTATCATTGTCACAACAAAATATGGAGTCCAGCAAGCAATAAAACTTACAATGATACAAAATGTCATTTTGATGGTTTTAATCTTTGCGTTTGATATTGGTCTCTTATTGGACACAGATCGTCGTAGAGGTGCGACGTTTCTGTCGCTTTGTGATATAATTTTGCCCTGTTGCCAGACAACATACGCCACATTTATATAACAGATAGATATCAGTATAGCCGGTACGATAAGAATGTACACCGTGTTTATAGTGAAATATAGTCTCCGCTGCCAGAACGCAGTATAACCTTTTGATTTACAAGCGTACATGACGTGTCCATCAGGATGAATTCCCGTCTCAACTTGCTTGAAAATGACCAGTTGTGGAATAGACAAGAGAAAAGCCAAAATCCAAGAAGCAGCGATTATCTTTTTCGCTCTTGATTTGGAGTTTGTAAAGCTGAGAGGTCTACATATTGCCATATAGCGATCGAAGCTCATGGCGGTAAGCAGAAATGTCGTGCTGGCTAAAGCTATAGACTGCACGTACGGAATAATTTTACACGCAGCTGCACCCAGTAGCCATTCCCCAAAGGCAACAAAGAGAATCTCTGTACTCATTGTAAAGAAACACACAGTCAAGTCTGCAACAGCTAGGTTAATAATGAATAAATTAACCCTATTGTTCCTTTTTCTGTATTTACTACATGAAAGAACAATTATAATTATGGTATTGCCAATAAGAGCCACGACCATGATGAATACAATTGAAGCGACACGTTGAATAACATCTGGCGTCCATATAATAAGCTGTGGAACGGGTGTAGATGAGTCTTTTCTCGAACAATTTAACCACCCCACTGTTACGTTGAAAATCTCCAAACACGTTACAGCGCTATTTGTTGGAGGAGTCAAGCTTCCCACCCAAATCTGTGAACCGCTCCGGTTCTTGGCGCCATCTTCCGCTTCAAGATACATCTCCATATCTCATTCACATATGACCATGACCATTCTTCTTCAATCTACATCTGAAATGATATAATAGAATTGCTGAGAATTTAGAGAACGAAGCCAGTGCTTCTCAACGTGCGGTACGGTAGTTTAGGATTTGACATTCAAGCTTGTACAAGATAGAAATCAGACCAATCTGAAAAAAGGTTACCTTAAGTTTTTTCCGTATAAGCTGTTTTCTGATTTTTAACGTAAGAGAAATACGGTGGAATATTGATATCTTAACCTCACATCGAAAGCGACATCTGCAAAACATTTCGGGCGGTCGAGTAGATAAGTGCGCTGCTGTCTCCGGCCAGAGATCCCGGAAACGAATCTTGGCGGAGAATGTTTTCGATATGCCAAGACCCTCCCTGACAGTACCAAATGCGGGGTTAATGGCTGGGCATACCGTCCTATCTGATGGTGACATAAAATAGCTGCGCCACGTGCTGAAATCTTTCGTGGTATTCGAGATGAGTGGAGCCAGGGAGTTACCGTTACGAGATCATCACACATACTTTCATCACTGGGTCACGAAGAGACGTTAATATAAGTTGAAAAACTCTCTGGTCAGTCATTATAAAAGCTTAAAAACTGAACTAAACTTTTCTTGAATAACTAAAAACTTGCAGTTTTTTTCTATCCTAAAACACTGGGCCTCATCGGGATGAGCTTTCCGAGCTCGTTCGAATGACGGTTTACAAGCTATGTTTTCGAGGAATAAAAACTGACAAAATATGATTGGCCACTTTTGCCGATAGCGTTAAGTAAGGGGTAAAACAGTTGTAACTGCAAGGATTGTGACGAGCGACCTGGAATACAGAAATCCATCAAATTAGTTCTCAGTAAATGTTAAACACATGAATATTCTTTAATTACAGAACAACCGCCGTTGATTGGTCACTTTCCACGGATGGGAAGTATTTCCACGGACGTAATTATATTAGATTCAAAACACTGATTACAGGAATAATCATCAAAGATTTAATTAATGAAGCACAGGGTACATCTCGGTGATGATTTATTATCTGGTAAACGCATGCGTGGACACCACTCTCTAGATTACGACCAGTCCACGGCGACTATACTGTACTCTTTTTCGAGAGATTTTTTATTGAACAGATAATATTCTGTGATACAATAACTGCTGGAAGAAGCTTCACCCTTTACCAAACGAATCGGCCGCATCCACCAGCGTAATATGCACATTCAGCAGTTGAAAAAAATGTTATTTTTCAAAAAATGTCAAGAAAACCATATCGTGTGACCCCTCGTTGGAACGAGCTCGTCGAGCTCGTTCCAACGAGGGGTCACGTGATATGGTTTTATTGAATTTGTTTGAAAAATTAAAAAAAATGATATTTAAAATAATAAATTTTGATATCGTCTGCGTTTGGTAAAGGGTTAAAGCGCCATTTGCAAGTGAGAACAAGAAACGCAAGTTCAGTTTTGGTAATATAATTTTTTATCTGCAGGCCACATACAGTACAATTTGACACATTGTTACCTCAGTGTACTGTCCAAAGAGTCTTTGGTAAATATTTAGTCAACCATGACCACTTGCAATGCTGCATGCTTTCAACAGATGTTTCGACAAAACTTGTGTCCGGGGCACTACCACATGCTATGGACTTGAAAATAATCCCAAATCGAAGTTTTGAACAGTACACATCAATTACACAACATTTCATTTCAACTCGATTGAAAATCAAAATGCCGCGAATGTCCAAAGTTGATAGGGGGTAGAGCTATTGCTCTAATTATGCAGAGCCAATCGCAACGTCTCGTCGCCCAGCAATTTGTAGTCCATTTGTCAACGACAGCTCGTTTAGTTGGGCGTCTCAGAGCCACAGGAAGATTAGCTGACCGTCCCAGGAGTGGACGTACGCGTGTTACGTCGCCACGTCAAGATAGAGTCATACGTCTCTCATACCTCCGTAACTGTGGAAATATCTCTGTGAGTGTTGCAGTGGCTCGTAAAATTCAATTACGACAAAACACGCTTACCTTGCGCAAAGACATAACTGTCCTCAAGTATTGTTCGAAGGGGACAGTGTACACTTCGTCGAAGCACATAAACATTTAGGCTTATTTATTGATTCAAATCTGTCATGGAAATCACACACAGACTACATATATAAACGCTTCAGCTCACAATTATATCAATTAGGAAAACTCAAATTTATCTTGAATAGGAAGACCCTTGAAAAATGTATTGGTCCTTTTTATTACCCATCATCAATATGGCAACTTTGTCTGGGGCTGGGCTAGTCCAGTTCTATTAAAACGACTGGATGATTTACATTGTGATGCTGCTCGTAGTGTTACCACCTTAACGAGGTCTCTTTCAAGGGAAGAGTTGTTGGTAGAAGTTGCAAAGGGGTGTCTTCCCGAAAGGCGACACATGCAAAATATAACTTGTGAAACTGGAATGATCGTGTTCCTTATTGAGTCTAAACAGAAATAACGAAACGGTCTTTCATTCCTTTGAGTGTAAAGAGCTGGAATTCCTTAGATGAATCTACAAAAAACAGCACCTCTCTGAAGGAACTAAAAAACATTTTGCAACTTCCAACGCCAATCTACCGGATTACTTCAGTTTCGGGAAGAGAAAATTAAAAATCCTCTACTGCAGACCAAGAAATGAATGAAATGATGCGAAAGCCCATTGGGGCCAACATGTGTAGTCGGGGGAGGGGGGGGGGGGGGGTCTAGCATTGCGAATATTCGTAATGCATTGCGAATATTCGCATTCAAGATTGCGAATATTCACACTTAATATTGCGAATATTCGCATTTAACATTGCGAATATTCGCATTCAACTTTGCGAATATTCGCATTCCACATTGCGAATATTCGCATTCAATTGCGAATATTCGCAATGCATTCAATTGCGAATATTCGCAATGTTGAATGCGAATATTCGCAAAGTTGTATTACCAGTACAATTAAGTCAACGCATCAGCAGTAATTAGAACATAAGTCAAAGCGCGTCCCTAATCAGGGGTGTCGGATTATAATTGTCACGCCCTACTCTGGTATCTTTTCATATAGATTAAAATATTGTTTGAAGCCAGACGATATGTCCGGTGAATGAATGAACTCACGGCGCAATAATTATTTATTCATCAGGTTAGAAGTAACGCTAGGCAACTAGTGAAGGTATATAAGCTTCTAAATTCTGCGACACAAACACGATCGGATTCTGAGATTCAAGGCACTAGGATCGTACGGGGCCAGAAATTCTTTATCCAGTCGTCATACGGACTTGGATGGATCGAGATAAGTATAGCTTTATATAAATAATATTTCTTAGTTTTAATATCGGGCTTCGTGTCTGACAATACATATAGTTAAATATTATAAACACAGAGCAGCATACACGCTAAAAACTAAAGTGTTAAAAACTACACTTGAAGTGCTGTATTTAACACTTACTAAGTGCTGAACTAGCACTTTGTTCAAGTGTAGGTATCCCAGTACTTGACAGGTGTTACAATAATACCACTTGACAAGTGTAATGTCGCGACGCTTAAAAGGAAACAACGCAGATGACGCGGATCAGGCTCTATCGAGATTCTATTCCAGATGAATAAAGAGGATGATTGTGCTTTTTCACATAAGCACATATGACAAAAAGGGATTCTCCAGAAGGTATCCTAGATAGGTATCCTCAAATAATACAATGCTAGGCTATAGGTATCCTCAAATACCCGCATGTGCCTATGTGATAGGGCATATTGTGTCACATTGTGCCTTTTCACATAAGCACATATGACAAAAAAAGGGATTCTCCAGTAGGTATCCTCGAATAATACAATACCAGGCCATAGGTATCCTCAAATACTCGTATGTGCCTATGTGATAGGGCATATTGTGTCACATTGTGCCTTTTCACATAAGCACATATCGGCACATAAAGCATGTGCCTAGGTGATAGGGCATATTGTGTCACATTGTGCCTTTTCACATAAGCACATATGACAAAAAAGGGGTGCCGAAGGTCATATGTTTGTCAAAAAAGGGGTGCTAAAATTGGGGTGCCATTGGATATAGGCTTTTGTTATACACAAGGGAGATAACTGCATTATGGGAAATCAAGCAATCTGATTGGTTAGTTAGATATATGAAACAACAAGAGTACTTGGAATAGGGTCAGAACTAACAAGAATAGACTAGAAATTGCTAAATATAGCAATAATAAGATATACTGTTCCAGTTGATAGGCTCTTCTACGCTACTGGAGTATACTCTCGAACAAAGGAACAGAGTCAGATAGACGATAACTATTGCATATATAGATAGAAGCAGAGAATTCTGGGTAAATTTGTCCTATAGTACTACGTGCTATTCTTAATAGGGGAAAAACGTCATGGGATAGGGATCCAAAAAGGGGTTCTGGGAGAATTCTAATCCAGAACATTACTCCTGTTAATCGAATGCACCCCCTTATGCCCCTTAGTACTATAGCACTACGTGCTAAGCCGATAAATTAGGGGAAATAAAGTCAATTGCGGTGATTTGGGGTGGATTTTGGTGATTTGGAAGGATTGTCGGGCTGTTTGTGGTAATTATCCTGGGAAGTCGTTCCAGAAAATTACTCCACTTCAGTCGAATGCACCCCTTGTACCCCTTAGTACTATAGCACTACGTGCTAAACCGATAAAATGGGGAAATAAAGTCAATTTCGGTGATTTCGGGTGGATTTTGGTGTTTTGGAGGGATTGTCGGGTTGTTTGTGGTAATTAGATTTACTCTTCTACAAAGGAACATATCCTCAAAACATACCCCGTCTTATTGCAGAAAAATTGGGTAACATAGCAACCACGTGCTACCATAGAAACCAAGATGGCGGCCTCTAGTATACAAAATGGACGACGGAAACACGTATCACCCTAACAACACGCGCTGCGCATGCGCACTCACATCACGTATCACTATGGAGATGACGTCACAACATGGCCGCTCACGCGGGTTACCATGGCAACACAACATGGCGCCACTGGGTGACGTGACTATGACGTCACATGAGATCCTGCAATGAGATCCTGCAACCTAGACCTCAAACATACGAGACATACTACTAACAGTCCTCTTTGCACTCTAAAATCAGTTAGGTTAAATTTAACCCAAATCAACCGAGTTGAGTGAATATAAACCCAATTGGGTTCATATTCACTCAACCCAGTTGCTTTTGGTTGATTTTTAACACAACTGATTTTAAAGTGTATATACAATTTTATGGGGGTTTGTCCTTTTTAAACACGTTAAAAACTCACTTCTCCAAGTCTGGTATTATGGCATACTTTGTTGGACCGTATTTAAATTTTACGGAGCGCATTTATGTGTCAAACGGAATGATTAGGTTTTTCCTACAAACAACTGAGTATGTACCTTCTTTCACCCTTTTATGAGGAGAATCGGAATAAACCGAAGGGAACCGAACCTAATAAACACAAACAAAAAATCGACCATCATATTTCTTGAAAGGCAAACGACATGCGAACCGGGGACACACAATCTGTGTGTTTAGACGGGGGCGGCAGGCAAAACTCCCCCCCCCCCCCCCCCGCCAAAAATGTTTCGAAAAATTTCGGCTCGTCCGGAAAAGTTTGTGGCCATTTGTTGATAAAATGTAGAAAATCTGAGAAAAGTAATCATATTTTGGCTAAAACATGTTTGTAGACTGAATATTCTCTACCTAATCTGTTCTGGGAAGCAGATCAGTAGAATACGCCTCACAAAATGTAAAGTGGATGGCGTAAAACAAATGGACTCGATTCAACTATGACTTTTCGAGTTATGCTGCAACGCGAACTTGCCAAGGGTAAACTTTGGCACTTCGAAATTCCCAGTCAGAAGTAATTTCGTAACCAGTATGAAAAGAAAACGGGTTAATGGGGAAAAAGATTATCAAGCTCACTTGATGATACCGACAATGGTCGGCGTCAATCTACCATCTCAAGAAAGATAATCGACTAATTCCCTTGTGGTTGGTCTGTCATATGCACATCTCCGAAACCGCGAGGTTAATTAGATGTTCGATTACCAGGTTTGCATCAGTCATATTAATCAGGCAGTGGAACAGTGATATTATATACGAAGACATTGTCAATGAGATGAATGACATTAACGGAAACTAGTGCACAATATCTGATCTCAAACTCTCGGTCACAGGGACTTTGAAGAAGCAAACGCAATCAAGTTTCCGTCCATCAAATGAAACTAAAAGCTATTGCCGTGATTAAAAGCCTTCAGCGGAGAAAGCATCAGACTAATACCTTTTCAACACATGAAATTCAATACCAATCATTGTAATTCCCGATATGAGAAAATAATTTTTATAATTTAAAACTGTTTACAGAAAAATATCAAACATATAACTGGAACCTGTTCGCCTATAAGTGTTTTGAGACTTAGAGCGATGTACATCGCGAATATCGAGCAGAACATTAATCGAGTTAACCCTTTACCTAACATGAAAAGCAGACGACACTTGCAAACAAAATTCTTGAATAACTAACTTTTTTCATTTTTTGTCTCAAAACATAGGTTATGATCCCTCTTTGGAACGAGCTCGATGAGCTCGTTCCAAACAGGGTCATAACCTATGTTTTTGAGACAAAAAATGAAAAAAAATAATGAAAATTAATTGGCGATGTTTGTGAATAGCGCTGGCCCGTTTGGGCCGTTACGAAGGGTAAAGGGTTAATTGAGAGTGCTCAATTATTGATATGAACCATTAACCTAACAAATCGGCCACATCCGTCCAAGTAATTCCCAAATTGAGCAGTTGAAAAAAAATCAGAATACTTCAGCAAAATCGTATCATATGATCCCTCTTTGAAACAAACTCGAAGTGTTCGTTCTAATGAGAGGTCACATGAAATGATTTTGTTGAAATGTTTTGAAAAATTTAAAAAAAAATATTAAAAAAATTTGATATCGTGTGCGTTGGGCAAGGGGTTAATCATTTCCATTGCTTTACGGCAATGACTGACGAGCGCGCTTTGTGACGCAAAAACAGCTTATGACTCTTAATTGGAGCCAGGTCATTGAGCTCGCTCCAGTGGGGGTCATAGGCTATGATCTTGATACAAAAAATGAAGATATATAGTCATTCAAAAATTGTGTTTGCAAGTGTCATGTCAGGTAAAGCGTTTAATAGTGGAGGTCTTACTCAGCTCCATGCATAAGTTAACTACCATAGACTAATGTCGTATTTGTTAGCTAATATATTGTTGTCGGTCGAGATATCTATCACAATTGTAACTACAGCAGCCAATGCACATCACAGTCTAGTTACTGATAAATACAGAACCCAGTCTGAAAGAATCATTCATTAAACTTGGTAGCAAAGAGCAATTAAATGGAATTTCTGTCAGGAGAGCTTTTAGGAATTACAACAGAAAAATAATATGTATTTGTCAGGGCCAGTGGGGTGCAATTTTCTTGGCTGAAGAAAATAAATGAGGATCATAATATTTTACAAATATTCAGTCTTCAAGGACTAAGTTGTTTGAAATGTACTCGTGAATTATCGTTGACGTTTTGATGACACCCATGCTTGCAGCTGAATTATACGCACAGACTTTGGGAAAACACGTGTTGCCTTAATATAAGAATTGAAATGAATTATCTGTCACATTATCGGCGTATGTATGTGCGATGGGTGCGTTAAACTTAACACACCCATCCAAACTCATTCTCCGATAAAGCAACAGATAAGTCATTTCAATTGTTATAATTTAATTTAGAGTGTTTGCTTGTATTATAATGTATTATAATGTACCCTCACGAATATAATTACAGTCATACTAACCTTTATCGATCGATAGTTTTATTATTTAAAAAAAACATAGGCTACCACACGAGCTTCGAATACTCAAGAGAAAAATTAGCGCGAACAGCCCATGTGAATACCCATAAACAGTCCTCTTACAGCAATTACAGTTTGATTGCACTGTCTACATAACCACAGTCTCTTATCTGACAAATGGGCGGGATAAAGCAAAAATATTCATGTGATAGAAAAATTATTCATCAAGTTATAAGAAACTCACCTCGACCAATCAAAATAAATTAAACACATTTTAAGTCGGTCGAGAATAAATATAGTTCAAATAATTACAGGTCCAGTATGTAGTATTTTGTATGTTTTTCTAAAGTTAGTCCAATATAATTACTGAGTACCATCATTAATACGGATTCAGAAAGTTACATTCCACAATACATCGCGTATTGGAACTTCTTAAAGGGTTAAGATCAGAAAATAATAAACATTAGAAATAATACACAAATAAATCACATCATTGTGTTATATAGAATAGAAACAAGCCAAGACCAATACCGGGTCTGGACCTGCGTCGCTGCATGCAATTGAATCGGCAAACAGGAAGTGGCTGCACGGCAGATCTGAAAATTGCATACAAGATACAATTGATCATTATCAGGCTCCAGATGAAATATAAAATCAATCCCTTGCATAGAAGCCGAGAAAAGTTTGACGAAAAATTTCAATGTTCAGTGGGTACAGAAAAACTTCAAAGTATCGGCAAACAGGACGTGGCTGCACGGCAGATCTGAAAATTGCTTGCACGATACAACTCATCATTATGAAGCAGCAGACCAAATATAAAATCAATCCCTTGCATAGAAGCTGAGAAAACCTTGACGGAAAATTTCAATGTTCAGTGGGTACAGTAAGATTTCAAAGTATCGGCAAACAGGAAGTGGCTGCACGGCAGATCTGAAAATTGCTTACACGATACAACTCATCATTATGAAGCAGCAGACCAAATATAAAATCAATCCCTTGCATAGAAGCCGAGAAACCTTTGACGGAAAATTCCAATGTTCAGTGGGTACAGTAAAATTTCAAAGTATCGGCAAACAGGAAGTGGCTGCACGGCAGATCTGAAAATTGCTTACACGATACAACTCATCATTATGAAGCAGCAGACCAAATATAAAATCATTCCCTTTCATAGAAGCCAAGAAAACTTTGACGGAAAAAGTGTTTCGGACGGACGGACGGACGGACGGACGGACGGACTAACGGACTGACGGACTGACGGACGGACTGACGGACGGAGTCGAGCGGTTACTAGACCTGCTTCGCCGATGGCGATGCAGGTAAAAATATGGATTTAGATGAATAAGTAAAAACTGGTCCTGGAGCTATTTATCATCTGGGAATCAATAGGTTCACGCGGTAAACAAAAATTTGATTCATTCATATAATAATATGGCGTTCCACATGGATCAATACTTGGGCGTACGTTATTTCTTTTGTATCCTAACGATAGTTGCTCGACCGCATCGCCAAATCTTATGTCATTGGGAGATGATACTTTTGTTTTCAAAGCTTGAGTTTTTACCTACATGTACTAAAAATGAACTGAACAAACTAAATGACGGGTTTTCGGCCAGCCAGATAATTTTAAATGCAAACAAAACAAAGAATGTGCTCATTGATCCACCTCCCATTGAAAGGACTAGCGAAAACCCGGATTTTGTTTATGAATAATAAAAAAATGATACAGTGGGGCCGAGGACGAACAGTCTTTGAAACTTCTTCGCATAATATGAATGAAACTCTTATCGTACCAAGCTCACATATGGGAAATCTACTCTAAAATAAGATGGGCAGAAGATCACACTAAAAATACTTTCTTAAAGTGAACGACTTGTTTATACTTCAGGTCAGCCTTTTTATATTTGACTGGAAACAAGACATACCCACAGCCCCTGAAATATCAATTTAGCACCGCATTCAACCCACCATGCATGAATACGAGACGCATTGGTCATAAATGGCAAGGAGATCAAGGCGCGTAGCCAGGATTCTATAATAGGGGTGCTCTAGCCAGGTGTTTTTTTTTTTTGGTGTGGGGGGCTAACATGATATTTGGAAAGCCGTTGTGGGGGTGGGGTGGGAGTGGTGGGAACTAGTCCGTACTAGGACCCTACGGTCTTTACCCCTCCTTAGGAAGGAAGGGTAAAGACCTGAGGGTCCAGGTTATCACTAGGTCCCCATCCCTTCCCTCCCTGAGAAACTTCTGCAAAATTACGTGCTCTAAGGGAGAATCTGAGGCATTTGAAGCCTGTGTAGCCCAATATTGTAAACCATTATAGGGCTCTATGTTATGTCAAAGTTACATTGGGCCAATATTAGGGGGACAAAGAAAATAAATTCTAGAGGGAAGACCCTCCCCACCCCCGCCCGCCACGCTACTATAATATCGTCCATCGATGTCGATGCCTTCCCGCTCGGGAACCAACAATCCACGTGATAACATTAAAACTTTTACCAGAAATCAGGCAATACGATACTTCTTGGTGACCTCTGTGTTCACACTATGATCTTTCACACTTGCTCATCAATCAGTGTCAAGTCGATTAGACCTTTTACCCATCCATTTTCAAGCTAGGTGGCCACCAGTCAAATTCTGTAAGAAATCCGGAGCTATTCTGGGATTTTTGTTTATCCACTTTTCGTGATTTTTGCGCGCAGACTACCATTGATTTAACGTGATGTCCCTTTATTCACAAATATATAGAGATATTCTTTCGTGCTCCAGTTATAGATATTCCATTGAATAAGCATTTTGTCTTGAACACATTAAGATATTAACGCAATTGGAAGAACTTCGAGACGCAATCATAAAACTACAGCTGTGCTGAGTCTCCATTCATACGTTTCAAGTTAACAAACATGTCCAATAGTAATGTAATGACATTAAAAATTTGTGCCTCACCCGCAATCCAGGCCAAATTTTTTTTCAAATTTAGAAATGTTAAGCCTCAAACCACCAAAGCTGGAAATTTCCTGCCATATGGTAATAGATTTCGTGGGATTTTATCTGTATCTGTGACCATTTGCAACAGACATTTGGTGGTATTGAACACACATTTCATGAAATTTTCTAACTAGAGGAAATATGTCGTCCCGTGAGTGCAACAAGGCGCCATCTGCTGTGCTAAGGCATTGCAGATGGTACCTTGTTGTACCCAAGAGACGCTTTCCAACTCTAAAACCTAAAAGTCATATATTTCAAACACGAGGGGAGTGGGTGCATTCGGTTTTCTTGAGCTGGGAAGTCACAAATAACATCTGGAAAACTCTCACTCAAGGGGTGAGAGTGCCAATGGTGTTATTTTTGTAAGTTTATGTTCGTTGTTTGAGGAAAGCGAGCATCTCCAAAACTTAAATGTTCCTGTCTGCCAAGTGACGATATTATAAATGATCTGTGCTTCGGAAATCACATTTTATTGTGTTTCTTAGTATATTTATTTGGGTTTACCCAACAATAAACACACTTTAACCCTTTGAACCCCGGTGGTATCTTCCATGTCAGTTCAATGGCAGCAGTTGGAAGAGTCCATATTTATTATATGGGGGTACACCAATTAATATTTTCAACGTGCAACCTTGGGGTTGAACGTTGGAAATATTGATTGGTCTCCCCACAGATTCACTTAACCCTTTACCCAACGTAACGGCCAAAACCGGCCAGCGCTATTCTCAAAAATCGCCTATTAATTTTAATTATTTTTTCATTTTTTGTCTCAAAAACATAGGTTATGACCCCTCATTGGAACGAGCTCGTCGAGCTCGTTCCAATGAGAGGTCATAACCTATGTTTTTGAGACAAAAAATGAAAAAAAATAGTTATTCAAGAATTTTTTTGCAAGTGTCGTCTGCTTTTCATGTTAGGTAAAGGGTTAACAGCCATCCTACTTTATGAAATTATGACTTATCATGTTCCTGGGCCGGAAAAGCGACCTCTCATGTTCAAAGGGTTATGGTTATCAAAGAAGACATGAAAGTAAAAACGGAAGCCATATTACAAACAGTTGTATGATATTAAGAATCTGATATACTGAGATTAATTGGTTAAATCAATAACAAATCAGCATTGAGTCCCACGCCTTCTGCCTTTATCGACCAATTTTCCCAAAAAACCTCCACTCTGCAAAAGGACTCAAAGGAAAGTAAGTCAAATTCCGACTGAAATTCCATTGTTTATGAGATCATCATGTTGCCATTGCTGATAAGATTATGCAAATACGACAGTCGTTTCCTTTTGTTTGTGGGCACTGAATAAACGATTGTTTTAGCTTTCCAGACATATATCTTCATGGCTGCTGAGTTGTTCATTAAAAAACGTTCAAATAAGTGAAGAATGTTGTAACAAAGAATGATCGGCTCAGCTTAAATCACCTAGCAACAAGACACCGTGAATGTAATATCAATACACCTTACCTAATGAGATCTGTCACGAACAAATATGAAAAGCAACGAATAATATTGACCCTGACTTAGAAGAGGGTGCCGAGTTGTGAAACAGTAGCCGAAAAATTGTTATGTTTCTAAAATAAAGAATATGTCATATCACTGGAACAAGCTCAAGAGCTCACCCCAATCGACAGTCATCAACTAAGTTTCGGAAAGAAAATATAAATTTGATTAAGAAGGGGTGTTTCGTGTAAAATGTCACAATTGGCGAAAATGTCCACGTTTATTCAACTAGTCATTGGCAACACTCTGGTTGTAAAGTTGCAAGAAACGTCATCGTCACAGAAAATAAATGTTGCCATGGATTTATCCCACATCCAGAGCATTCGTATCCCATTATTCCATTCGATAAAATCTAATGGTATGTTTTGCGGTCGTAGAAGTAAAGGTATTCATGTTAGCCTCTGTTACACATAATTTTGAATGAAAACCTCTCTCTACGATTTATGAAAAACGTTTTCGAAGGCATTTTGACCTTTCGTCGGCTGAGTGCTGGAATGTGCTATGTCCCATAGGGGACATAGAACATTCTAGCAGTCAGGCGACGCTTTGGCGGAAGCGTTTGATTAAAATACGATGGTTAAGGGATTCACGTAAATCTTCAAAGTGCCCTGAGTAATTGTAAAAGTTCGGTGCGGAATACAAAGGGGGGGGGGGGGGGGGGGGGGGGGCAACTAGTTAACAAAATAGACTCTAAAGAGTAAAAACTTACCCAAGTAGATAAAAAAAACTTCGCCATTTTGACCTTCCAGTACAACGTTCATTACCCATCCTATAATTCGGTTTGGAGTTCCGTGGCATTATCTTACAAAGAATCTTACAAAGAATGGAGACCGCTCGGAGTTTCCTTGTTTTGGCTGATATAATTATGTCATGTGGCACATTATTTGAAATGGCATGAGGAGCTCTTTTCAATAAAGTGTGTCATAACGAAAGAGTGTATTACCAATTTATTGGAACGGGAACGTGATATTCTGGATGAATCAGACCGGAGTCGGTGGTACTGGAACAATGGTGAGAACCATTTCTTCAGCACAATTTGTCTCTCCTCTCAATTCTTTCGCGATCAAATCGCGACACACTAACACTAGTTAGTCTAGATTTCAAAAATAAAATTCTGCGAAATCAGGACCGTATCATGAAAAAAAAAAAAAAAAAATAGCATCCCAGAATGAATGTTCTCGCACATCTTTATCGATAGGTGAAATTCTATGGTGTTTCTGGGAGGAAAGCGGACAGAGAATTTCGACCGGATCGCGACCTAGTCGCGAATCGGTCGAAAATCTATGTCCTCTTTTGTAATCACAGTATTGCAGGTGCTGGGCATCGGCGCAATTGTTAAAAAATAATAAAGAAATAGACTTTTCTTTCAGAATATTTAACGTTTATCACACGCTGAACAAAATGTTTGCTCGAAGGAAAACTATCTGTCGTCAGATAAACAAACATCGACAGTCAAAATCAGTAATAATTGAACCCTTTACCTAACGTAACCACCAAATCCGTCCAGGGCTGTCCACAAAAGTCGGCAATCAAATTTTATTTGTTCTCAATTTTTGCCTCCAAAGGTTGCTTATTGGAACGAGTTCGCGAAGATCGTTCCAATGGGGTGTCATAGGTTTCGAAACAAAAATTAAAAATGTTTATTTTCAGCGTGTGCCATACTATCGCCGTGTTAGGAACATCATTACATGATTAAACTTTACCCCCCCCCCCCCCCCCCACGAAATCCCGGATTTCGAACACAGGATCATGGTAATCCCATTTTCATGATGTAAATGGCCGCTCAGTGAATTTATAGGGAAGGGCAATCAATCTGTTCAACGAGCAACCTTCGAGCTGCACGTTGGAAATATAAATTGGTCTATACCCCCAATTAATGAATATGGTCTCTTCCAAATGATACAACTTAACTTAGATTGGAGATAACATTAAGCTGGAAGGGTTTAATCTTAAATCTTCACGGTGATGTAGGCTCAACCTGTTACATAATCCCCTCCCACCCCAACAAATGCAAAATGGAGTTTCCAGTTTAAAGCAGAAGGTATTATTTACGATTATATAGAGAGTAATCGCTTGACTGGACTGCTTACGTGAAATAATTCATGAGAGGTGAGGGACGTTGTACAAACACGAGTACGCAAATACGCACGAGTGATTTACAATATAGTCCCTCGCCTCGAATGAATTATTTCACGAAACCATTCCAGTCAAGCGATTACTCTGTTTATTACTTTTCATTATTAACGATAATTATATTATTTAACCCTTTACCTAACATAACGGTCAAAAACGGCCAGCTCCATTCTCAAAACTCGCCAATTAATTTTCATTATTTTTTCATTTTTGTTGTCTCTAAAACATAGGTTATGATCCCTCATTGGATCGATATCGTCGAGCTCTTTCCAGTGAGGGTCATAACCTGTTTTTTAGACAAAAAATAAAAATAATAGTTATTGAAGAATTTTTTGTGTCGTCTGCTTTTCATGCTAGGTAAAAGGTTAAAAAAAGCCAAAAAAAAAAAAAAAAAATGAAGTCCCCATTACATCCACGGCAAAGCGTCTTCGTTTGCGCACACAGATACATGACACAATTGTTGATTGCATAATTCACTTGGGAAGTTATCGTTTTTCATCACACCCGGAAATCCCAGTAAATCACACTTTGGAAAGTAATAAATAAAATTTACTGTAGAAACGTAAAATATATTTCGTCAGAATTCCTGTAGGTTTTTTCCCCGATAGGAAAACTCGTGTTAATGGTTGAGTGAGAAGAACATTGTGCGTAAAGCAAGAAGACAGCATCCAATCCTGCACTTACGATGTTCAATACCACTCAACACAGTCATTCAACGATTTGTTTTTAAGTAAGATAATCGCTCTGTTATGAATGATAATAAGAAAATTATTTTGAGGGTTATAAATGGCCAGTTTGTAATCATGTTATTGACATACTGATCTGTTGTGGTAATTGTTCGCTGGTATTTATTTTCACGTCTCTCCTTTCATCACAACCTGTCCAGTGGAGGATATTTGTTTTGATATGGACATTTTAGGATTGGCACAGGGAGCACGGTTGCTCGTCGATTAAAGAATTGGACTTCAGATCGCAAGGCCATAGGTTCGATCCTACCCTGCGTTATCCGTGCTGTAATCTTTGCAAATTCTCTTAATCCAAATTACCTAAGTGGGAGCAATTTTGTGAAAGGTGGGGGAATAGGCGTACTGCACGTCGATGGTACACATGCTTTCAACTGATGCTAACCATGATTATAGGTGGCTAATAAGTCGTAGAGTCGAACATTACTCGCTGCTGCCGGTGGTTCTCTCCGGGTCCTCAGGCTTCCTTCACCCATAAAAGTGCAGTACGTCGACGTGAACTGGTCACTTTGCACGGATTGGCAATATTTCCACGGACGCAATAATATTAGATTCCAAACACTAATTATAGGAATAATCATCAAAAATTTAATCAATGAAGCCCCGGATACAACCCGATGCTTCATTAATTAAAACTTTGCTGCTGATGATTTGTATTGCCTGGTAAATGCATGCGTGGACATCACTGCCCACGCGTGGATTACGACCAGTCCACGGCGACCTGTACTGTGTAAATAAATAAATAAATAAATAAATAAATAAATAAATAAATAAATAAATAAATAAATTGGTTTCTGTACTGGGCGACACGCTAAACCTGATAATATGATGAGTGCCTAGAATGTTGAAAAACCCAACGTTCCCAACCATAGTGAAGACTTCTACCGCGTAAGCACTATGCAAGTTTTGCGCGCAAAATGATAAAGTAGTAATTAACGATTTTTTTCACAGTTTAGAGTTTGACATAATGCAATGTTTCCGATTTGATCCTTACTGTTGGACAAAGACGTCAAGAATTTAATAAATTGTTCAGTGTAAAACATCGAACCAATGGGTGTAACTTTTATGCAACGATCCGTTCCATCAAAATTAAAACCAGTGGTTAATGTTTCAGGTATCTGTACATAGGTCTTAGAACAGACGAAATTTTTGTTTGCGTGAGGGTTCAATCCTTTCCTGCTTTGAAGAGCGCACTGAACGTTTAATGCAATCCCGTGAAGCTCCACCTCTAAATTTCAGTGCCGCCATGAAAGACAAACAAACAACAATAAAACAGTACTTGAAATCGATGTCTCACAAAATGGATCAATTGGCAAAGCAAATGGAATATTTATCAGTGTCAAGTGGAGGACGTATAAGATCATACAAAAGGCGCCGCCGACCATTTATGTCTAAGTGGACAAGGTCGAAATATGACATCTCCCTGTGGGCAGCCAAGTTACAACACTACTACTAACTAGTCGGTCATACTGAAACGTCATAGTGATAGACTATTATAATCCCTGATGGGTACGGGTGTGGGATGGGAAAATCTCACCCTCGGGACAAGATATTCGGTCCAGACACTCGGCTCTTGCCGAGTGTCTGGACCAAATATCTTGTCCCGAGGGTGAGATTTTCCCATCCCACACCCGTACCCATCAGGGATTATTTTTCTCCCCCACCATACAGCGGTAACATTAGCCAGAGGTAATCGGCGGTGACGTGCTGATATAATCAACTCATTTGGTATTCGTTGTTTTGAAACACTAATGACACCATCGGAAACAGCATGCAAAAGTTATGTATATACCAAAGGTATATACCACGAAATCGATTAGGAACGGTGGCATCTTGGGGGTTTAAAGAGTTTTAGAGCATCAAACTTCGATCACACGGCATTCTGATGACGTCAAAATGAATTAGTTGGTAGCAAGAAACTGATACGATATGCATAACGTCATAATAACGTTATAAATGTATAACGTCACGTGGGTGGGGTGGGATACATCTGTCTCTCCCTGCTATCTCACCCTAGACAGACGTATGTTACACATGCAGTGGGGAGAGAAAATACAGTTCTTTCTTTCATTTCCATTGATCGCCAAACACCTCACCTATCTCATTTAAACTAACTCAGTCCTCTTTTACCGAGAATGAAGTGGCCAATACTTGTAAAACTCTATTCAAATATACTGTAACAATGACCAACATATGTGAACCTACCCTGTGGTTAAACTTCAAAACAAGCTGAGATCAATGTTGAAAAATGTGCACAGACTACTGTATCAACTGAAATAGCAGAATAAATTCTTGGAACATTTTTTCAGAAAACCATTTATTTATTACACGCCTGTTCTATGAAATCCCCTTTTACAGCAACACAAAACCATGCGGAAAATAAAAATATGTGTGCGGAACGGAAATCGTTGATGGATTATTTTTAAATAGAAGCGAAATTTCACTGACATTTTCTACAAATCTTGCACCACAATTACAATTTGACTCGCTAGCGATAGTTAAAAATAGTAACACGGGTTCCCGTCGCAAATTTGGTTGACGATAAAATGTGTTCTTTTTTGTTGATAGTTCGTCCTCTGAGTTCCAATGTGTTCTACGTACCTATTGGCACATATAACACATTGAATCGCTGAGTGTCCTTCATATAATTTCTTTTATAGACGGGAAGGCGTGTAATAAACACAGAACGACACTCTCGTGTGAATGGGTTAATCGATATGGCACTTGTGCCATCGCGGAAGGATAAAACTCGAGGCATGCGGTCTCTCGTTTTATCCTTCCACGATGGCACAAGGGCCACATCGATTAACCCATTCGCACACATGTGCAGTTCTTTGTATTTCCTTCTTGATGCAGGTGCTGTGGTTTCATTGACACAATATAAGGCTGAAGAAAAAGAATGAAATGGTTTAGGTTTCCGGACTGACACTATTTTTCATGTCCGACCCTCACCTTTTTTGTAAGCAGTCAACAAAAATGTTATTTGCATTTAAAATAACATTGGTAATTACGTATGTACCGGCCTTCAATACACACGTGCACCACAAAAATAGTTCATACTTTTCAACCCTTCACCAAACCCAAATAGCAGACGTCACTTTAAAAAAATTGAAATACTAAAAGTTTTCATTTTCATTCATTTGCCTAAAAACATACTTATGATCCCTAACTGGAAAAAGCTCAAGCCTATTCCAAAGAGATGTCAAAAGCTGTGTTTTTGAGACAAAAATGAAAAAGTACTACAACAGTAATTTTTGTAAATGGCACTGGAGGATTATGGTCCTTCAACTACCTTGTTTTCACTTTCATTTGATTTTTATGTTGGGTAAAAGGTTACGAAACTGTACGAAAAACAAAAAAAATAAAATAAAATTAAAAAAAAAAAAATAAATAAAAAGCCCGACAGACTATATTTTTCTATTTTATGTAACGTGAACCAAAGCATTTATTGCTTTTGTCTGAACTTGTGCCAGAAGAGCGAAAGAAAAACATTATTTCGAACTTCAGACATGTTGTTTCTGCAACTGTAAGATCGACTTTGGTGAATGGCGATCTATAAATACACTCTGTATATTGTGCAACTTCCAATATGATCTTTTATTGACGTAGATATTATGACAAAGGATCCCTACACGTTTGGCCCACCATACCGAATGAGCGAACGCCCAACCCCCAGAATGTTGGAATTAACTCGTAGAGTAATTTAGTTTTTATTTATCAACAAATAAATTTCCAAGAAGGCTTGAGTTCTTTAACTCTTTTCCCAACGCAGACGATATCAAAATTTATTATTTTAAATATCATTTTTTCAAATTTTTCAAAAAATTTCAACAAAACCATATCATGTGACCCCTCGTTGGTACGAGCTCGACGAGCTCGTTCCAACGAGGGGTCATATGATATGGTTTTGTTGAAATTTTTTGAAAAATAATATGTTTTCAACTGCTGAATTTGCATATTACGCGGTGGGATGCGGGCAATTCGTTTGGTAAAGAGTTAAACCTTAATTCCGAATAATATTCTAACTGCACCTTCGATCAAGACATGCCTTAGAGATGTTGTTGGAATATTTTATCCGTCATGACTTTAGCCGTCACAGTCGGGACAAATCCCCAATCGGTTGTCTTCACGACGCCCCTGTTTATAATATACAGTACGGCCGCCGTGGATTTTCACTTTCCACGAGTGAGCAATATTTCCACGGATGCAATAATGTTAGATTCCAAATACTAAATATTGGACTAATTATCAAAAATTAATTAATGAAGCACCGGGTACAACCCGATGCTTCATTACTTTATTTTTTCTGCTAATGATTTTTATTACCTGGTAAACGCATGTGTGGACATCACTGCCCACACGTAGATTACAATCACTCCACGGCTACTGTACTATAGATAACAAAACTTACTTACACAAACTGCGTCCAGTCCAATGGTGCTGGCTATTTGTAACAAAAGAATTCATGATAGTAAATTGTATCGTGTTGTGGGGAGGCTTAGCGCTCACGTCATATCATACACAACTTAAAAACATTGTAGTGTCAATGACTGGTATAATTTTTTTCACTAGTCAGTGCCAATATGGTTAGATATTACACAGCAGCTCTGTTTATAACAGTTTACAAGCCACGATGTCCTACCATGTTTTCACTTCATTTGATTACAAAGAATCGATGACTAAAACCATGCGGAAATGTATTCCATTTCAAATGAATTTTATGAGAGCTACAGGATGTCGTTTATACATAACATCCAGTATCTGACTAATTACATAATGCACGTGGAGTGGGGATATTACTTTGAAAGCAGACTGAACACGCTACAAGTTTCGATAGTTTCTATTTATTAGTCTGTGTATTTTGTACGGCTGCTTTATCATTTTTCTTCTTTCTTTATCTTCTTTTTCATGCTTACATGGCATTTGAGGTGTTTCGAAAAGTGATCACGCTCATAACGGAGCAAAAGATTTTGAAAGTGGGGATTGCTCATATCTCAAGTACGACGATACGACCTATGGACCTGGGCCAACACCAAATGAGTTGAAACCCAATGGACATTCCAAATATGGATGAAGGTCACTGATGTCGCCCAGGGGTCATTGAGCGCATTTTCGGAACTGGAGGAAATCACATTATATGACCGCCTAACGCTCCCCCAAAGTTCATCCATATATTTTTCACACTCAAAAAAGTAGGGAGCGAGGGGTGGGGCGGTCGAAGCATGCATTTTTTGAAAGTTGGTCACCCTCCTATCTCAAGCATGGTATGGCCCATGGATATGGCACCAACACCAACTGAGTAGAAACTCGATGGAGGTTCAAAATATGGGTTAAGATTTCTGAGGTAACCCAGGGGTCATTGGGTGCATTTTCAGAATTGTCTGAAATCGCATTTCATGCCCCCAAATGCATTGCCGAATTTCACAGATGTATTTATACACTCAAAAAATTGACTGAGCCAAAATTTCGAAAGTGCGTCACAATTATATCTCAAGCATCGTATGACCTATGACCCTTAGAAAAACATCAAATGAGTAAAAAGTCAATGGAGGTTCAAAATATGAGTCATGACCACCGAGGTCACCCAGATGTTATTGAGTGCATTTTCAGAATTGCTGGAATTTTATGACCCCTAATGCATTCCCGATGTTCATACATGCAAAACACTTTGAAAGTGGGTCACGTTCATATCTCAAGCATGGGTATGACCTATGGCTGGGACCAACACCAAATGAGTCGAGAAACAATGGGGGTTCAAAGTATAGGTTAAGATCACAGAGGTCACCCAACTGTTATTGAGTACATTTTTCAGAATTGGTGGAAATCGCAATTTATGATCCCCTAATACATTTCCGAAGTTCATACATGTATTTTTACCCTAACAAAGTAGGCAGAGCCAAACATTTTAAAAGTGCGTCACTTTCATTTCTCAAGATCGGTATATGACCTATGGACATGGGACAAAACAAAATGAGTCGAAATGCGCAAGAGGTTCAAACTATGGGTGAAGGTCACTGGAGTCACATAAGGGCCACTGAATGCATTTTACGCAATTGCTGGTTATTGCATTTATAAGCCCTTAATGAATTCACGAAGTTCACACATGCATTTCATCACCTACTTTCAAAAGTTTGGGCTCCGTCGTTCAGAGCATGGTATAATCGAAGGCTAAAAACTAGACAGAGACATAAAACTTTGAAAGATGGTCATGCTGATATCTCAAGGACAGTATGACATTATCAACTGTGACTCTTTGAAAATCAAGATGAAACTCATTGGAGGTTCAATATATGTGACAATGTCTTTCGAGTCATCCCGTGGTTATTGATTGCATATTGCAGAAAGATTGAGTATCACAATTTAGACCTCTACTGCATTCCTAAAGTTCATATGTAAATTTGATGGGCGAGGCCAAAAATTTTGAAAGAGCGGCATCAAAATTCTGAAAGCCGGACACACTTGCATATCAGACATATTCACCTGGGGCCAATACATGATTTGAAAGATGAGGGGGAGGGTGGAGGTCTCTCGATGCAGAATTGCATTTTTTGCAAATCATTTGTGTTTTTTTTGCATGAATCTCTTCTAATACAGTACGCAACAATGTATTTCTGATTCCTTCAATATCCATTTCTGATTCCTTTATAGAACACGTTAAGTGGTGTTCCTAGAGGTTATTTCTAGCTTCTCTGAAAATTTAATTTAATTCCTGTACAAACAAAAAATCAAAAAAAAAATCACTGATTTCTTTAATAATAATAATAATAAATAATAAATGTAGTTTAAAGCCGAAAATCCTCATAGAGCTCTTGGGCTTAACACAAAAAAACCTTTATATATATATATATCACTCTGCATTTCCTATTTCACTGACTGTCTCCGAACGGATGAATCACAATCAGCGGTCTTCATCGTAAGTTATATACCCGCTGGAACAAATATGATTTGAGAGCTGATTGGAAAGATGGGAGGCTCTGGGATGCTTTCAGCCCACTCAGAAGCAGGTTCCAAAGGAATGGAGCAGCCACCGAAAAGGCCCGATCGCCAGTTGTTGCGAGGTCACCTGGTACATGGACAAGATTGTGTGACGTTTTCGAACGTAGTGATCTACCGGGTTCGTAACGTGAAACCAAAGTTGACAGATACGATGGAGCCTCGCCATTTAAGCATTTTCAAGTTAATATGAGTAATTTTGAATTCAATGCGTTCCCTCGGAGGCAGCCAGTGCAGATTTTTAAGAATAGGTGTAATGTGGCAGGAACGTTTGGTCATAGTAATTACACGTGCTGAGCATTTTTGTATTGTGGCAATTTTGTCCAATGATGCTCTGTTTACAACCAAATAAGAGAGAGTTGCAATAGTCTATGCGACTTGTAATGAAGGCATGGACAAGTTGTTTAGCTGTTGCCCCATGAACCACGCCCCCACTCTGCTGATATTTCGGAGATGATAATACGAAGCCCTGCATACATGCAAGACATGTTTTCCCGCCGACAGGTTCTCATCCATAAAATATCCGAGGTTGAGTACCGTAGTCGATGGTGAGACAGTACTGCCTTCAATGTTGAGATCGGGTCTTGAGC
This sequence comes from Pictodentalium vernedei, assembly GCA_031216915.1. Classification (NCBI taxonomy): domain Eukaryota; kingdom Metazoa; phylum Mollusca; class Scaphopoda; order Dentaliida; family Dentaliidae; genus Pictodentalium; species Pictodentalium vernedei. Next base: position 241,726,923 of record CM062289.1, read on the forward strand.
ATTTAGATAACTGATGGCTTAATCCAATGTATATTTTCTGCCATCCAAGATCTAATATCAGCTACACATTTTTCAAGTTTTTCTTTGGCCATTGTATCGGACTGTGGTGTGAAGTGTATGTATAGCTGTGTATCATCCGCGTAACAATGGAATGACAGGCCATGTCTGCGGATGATATCGCCAAGGGGCGAAACATAAATGACGTATAGCAAAGGACCAAGCACTGACCTGGAAAACACCAAACTTCAAATGAGCTTGTTTTGAGTTTGAGCCTGTGACAGTTACCCGCTGTGTTCGATCCGTCAGGTACGATCGAAACCACTCCAGGGCAGTACCAGCAATACCAAGCCGGGAAGCAAGTCTATTAAGAAGTACGCCGTGGTCGATAGTGTCAAACGCCGCACTGAGATCGAGCAATACCAGACAGGACACTTGCCGTTTATCCATGGAGAGGAGAATGTCGTTCTGCACTCGTAAAAGGGCGGTTTAAGTACTGCAGAACGACCTGTAAGCTGACTGGAACTCCTCTGCAAGATTGCAGCTAGATATGTGTTCGCGGATCTGTTTAGCGACTCCACGTTCAATTACTTTGGACAGAAATGAAAGACCAGAAACGGGACGATAGTTTTTTAAGATTTCAGGATCCAAACCAGGTTTCTTAATGAGAGGTGTGACTAGAGCCTCTTTCATAGGTGATGGGAAAATGCTAGTGACTTATTCTCAATATCAATGAGCCATTTAAAGATAGTTTCACTCGCGAAAATAAATCTCCAGAAATTCTCTTTCTGTATAGTTTGGTTCTGCTTATTTCACAAGACTCGAATTTACTGATCACAGTAAATTCCGTTTCTTTTGTTGGTTTTGGAGTTGTGTTTTAAATCTTGATCTGACCAGTATTTGTCTAGATTGATAAGAAACTGTATTAAGTGTTTACTGTTAGGATCCCTGTCGAGTATACTGTTCCAAATATCCAAACATCTAGCCACTAAGCTGTTTTTCCAGTTATGTGTTATATCTCTTAGATTTTGTAGTAATGGCCTTCAGATGACCCACCTCTGTTGGAGTCTATCAGACTGGGGGTGATACCTCCCAACAATTATTTTGTACATTTCGATCATGTCTCCCCTCAGCGTCTTCGTTGTAGCTTTTCCAGTAAATCAAACTTTTTTATTATATTTGTTTGCAAGGCGCCCATATGCATGGTGCGTAATCTACGTATACTTTTATGGGTGAAGCAAGCCTGAGTACCCTCAAATTTCTAGATTTGTGTGTCAGAAAATCCTTTTTCCGACATTCAAATTTCTTGTCAATTATCAATTAATTCCTAGGTGTTGGAAATTTTACCAAAAAGGAAAAAATGTAATAATGGCCATGTTAATTACAATCATAACTCGTGCACCATGTGCATAACAGTATAGTCGCCGTGGACTGGTCATAATCCACGTGTGGAGTGATATCCACACATACGTACTTCAGGTAATAAAAATCATCATCAGCAAAATTTCAATTAATGAAGCACCATGCTGTACCCAGTGCTTCATTAATTAAATTTTTGATGATTATTCCTTTAATTAGTGTTTGGAATCTAATATTATTGCGCCCGTGGAAATATTGCCAATCCATGGAAAGTTACCAGTCCACGGCGTCCGTACTGTATATTTGATCTCAGTGAGGTTAGGTACAACCTTTTGAAGTTTTTTCGTTTAGATATGTGTAGGATCTTCCTATGATAGGCCTACCAATCATTTGGTTCCCTTCGACACATTGTAAGGATATATCTGTCCCAAAATATAGGCATTTGTCCACCGTAACACCAATATCTTTTTCTTCTGAACAAACATTCAGTCCGACCGTCTGACTCGGATTACTCGATAGAAAGTAACTTCTATTCACTATTTCTGTGTCCAGGTTTCCACTTATATCCATAATTTTACGTTTGTATGATGGAATTTCAGTAGCCACTATTCTGACCAATGTTGCAGTTGATCCAAGGCGCCTGTAAATTCTCCTTCAAAAAAATTGATTTCTCTATATGTTTCGGTGCCGTCTACAAACAAGTAGGCTATAGACTCCACGAAATCTAAGTCGTTTATGTACAAGGAGACTCGACCCAAGGACTGGTATCCATTGGTTACTTGTTTACAAGCCGATGATTTTCCATGTACTATAACACTCTATCTCACCTGTTGTCTGAAAAATCATCTGTCCAGTTTTCTGAGCTTAATAGCACAACTTTGAAGTTTGTTGACTTGACTTTTATGTGGGACTTTGTCAAAGGCTTTCATGATGTCCATGTGGATGACATTTTAGTGGTCGATAATTTTTCCTCGTATTAACTTCGCCGTCAACGTTTATGCTGGTTAAGCTGATTAGGCTGTAGTTACTCGGTTGGGCTTGATTACGCTTTGATAGAGTGCTGCGATGTTAGCTTCCTTCCATAATTGTGGAACTTTCCAGCTAAATATGACAAAATTGAAAATTATTTTTAATGTTTCACGAAAGAACTCCTTCCCATTACACTCCTTCAAGCATCAGGGATGGATCTCGTCATTGATCTCTACACAACTGGATTGCTGGAACACCAGCGAAAAACGTCGGGACTCAACGTTTCCCCTGCTCATTATGGCGTAAAATCAATCCACATGGTAATTCCTAGCACCAGTTTGATGACGTGAAAGATGTTACGCTTTGGCTGTAGTTGCAGCGTTACAGCTTTCACATCATAAAAAACGAAACGAAAACCTAGCCCGAAAAGTAGTAACACGATATCAACGTTTGAATCTCGGCATCTTTTTATAAAAAAATAAAATATCCCTTGTAAATTTATTTATTTATTGGTGTTTAAGGTCACATACTTATGCACAATGGCTAATCGTGACCGTGACAGTTTTACGGGTGGAGGAAGCCGGAGTACCCGGAGAGAACCACCGAGCAACGACGAGCAGCTGTCAGCTCTCCAACATCGTAACTCTGAACTCTGCACCGCTGCACAGGCAGGGTTAGATTGGTTGAAGACATGCGCACCATCGACGTGCAGTACGCCTCAGTACACAGCGTCATCGTGCGCCCATGTAGGCAATCGGGGTGAAGTGTCTTGCCCAAGGACACAACGCGGTTGCCGCAGGTGGGATTCGAACCGAGGACCTCTCGGCTTGCAGCCTGCACCTCTACCAACTGAGCCACCGCGCCCCCATCCCTTGTAAATATTCCATTTGTATTACCACGAAAGAATTATGCATATAATCAACGTATTCATTTTTCAGAGATATTAAAGTAAAATCCGGCGAGAGCGAGGCGTCGGAATTTTGAAAACCTTTGAGAGAATTTTTGTTGTTGTTGAGCAGGGTTTTTTGTTTTTGAAGCAATATTTTCCCCCAAGATGGCGGCAGATGAGACACTTTTCTATAATTGGCCAATGGACGTTCCAGAAATCCAACTGGACAGGGAAGTCAGACCCATATGATTTATTTACATTCAGTCCCCATAGTATCATTATCTGTTTCATGGAGAAAAAGCTCTCACCCAATTCTGTTATATTAATTTTTTAATACAATATCAATGGTGTCTTCCTTTGTAATAACAAAAAAAAAAAAAACTCTTGTGACATGTGACTCGTCTATTTGGGGAAGTCAGTCGAAAAGCGGATTATTCAAGGATGGAAACAGTAGATTCGGCAGCAGGACCTCCTAAACTCTGCACAGGAGAAGAGGGATTCATGAGGAGACACCTGGGGCCAATACTATAAATCTTGTACAGCTGCATTGTTCAGAAATAACTAACTGAAATGAACAATTAGCATATTCAAAAATGTGGCAATTTGCCAGTTGGCAAATTGCCATATCTTTTGAAATGCTAATGATTCATTTCTGTCTTTTATATTCACTTGTAGAAAATACAATTCGGGAAAATACAATTGTAAAAGTTTTATAGTATTGGCCCCTAATAGAATACTGAGAACTACCATTATATATATCCGAATTAGTGCCACTTGAATCGAATCGAATCATCGAGATAATTTCGAATCTCGAAGCTTCGCGGGGTCCTAGGTTTTGGTTACATAGATCGCAAAGTCATCCCACCTGATCTGCAACAAAGATTTAACAGCATGTATTTTACTTTTTCTGTCTATCGTGTTTTCTTGTGACCGATTTCTCTTATGGATTTCCAATATTCAGCACTAGGGTTGAAAACTATACTAACACGCATATACTAGGACATAATTAGATTTTACAAAGTCTCTTGTGTCATGATGACAAAGATAAACTTCATGGAGAATTATGTTCCTTGTGATGATCAGTGAATCTTTGAAGTACAGGCGATTAAAGGACGTTTGAGAGAAATCAAATATCGTTGTATGAAGAATGAATCAAGAACGTAATGGTATGGGTCGAAGCGGCGAAATTAAGGGTGTGATAGAGGGCGGGGTGTGGCACGTGATCGCTCTCGTCCGACATTTTATCACAAAATGCTTAATGATTACAAGAAACGTTTAACAATTTGAGACTATGCAAAAATGTAAATACACAGGTATCCTAAACGATATTATCTAGAAATGAAAACAGATTTAGTGGTATTTGACCAATGAATTCGGTCAACAGTCGAACCGGTTTATGTCTTCTTCTTTAAACACTTTCCAACCCGAAGACTAGTCTTCGTATTGGAAAATGGCAAGCTCCCAAGCCACCAATCTAATTATGTAAGGAATTCGACGCTTTGACGACCTGGAACCAATCTAGACCCGAAATACCCCATCGCCTATGTTTAGATTCAATCGGCTGAAATATTTCAGTTGGTCGAAAAAGCGGTTCGCTTTTCAGACCAACTGAGATATTTCATCAAAATAATGTAAAAAAAATCGATAAACATTGATTGTGTTAGTATCTTTATGTTTTCAATGTGAATTAAATACTTATTGATTTGAATATCTATAATGATGAACTAAAGAATATCTGTATATCTTTGTGAGTAAAGGGACATCACATTGGATCAACAGCCATCTGTGCGCAAAGTCCACGAAAAAGGGATATTCCGAACAGATTTAGACTGGTGGCCTGAGAGCTCAGGAAAGTTAATGAAGCAGAAGAAACTGACCGATCGAACCAGGACCAGACCGCGGTAGGCACACTACAGACAATGATGTCAACCGGGACAGGGGATTGCATATGACGACCCTGTTCAATCGTTAGGGCATGGTTACTTATACGCAGTCGAGTAAAACATATCCCGCCCAATTCTATATGCATCAAACATGACTCTAGCCTGCATTCGGCTTTAAATAAACGGTAAGCACTGAAGTTGTTTTTCCAGAGTGCGCCTGTTGTGTAGCCGTCTTTCGAAATTTGGTGTGAAATGTACGTTATATACAAACCAAGCCAATGCGTTTAGTTTTTAAAATTCCCATTGTGGCTTTTTATGATCAAGCGATAAATCCGCTTCGAGACATGATCATTTGGGAACACATTTAGCCATCTGTAACGCATGTTTACGGGGTATCGCCCAAGTTTAGTTCGAGAGGCATGATAATTTGTTGACATGAAGCGGCTATAATAGTATGGAGGGTTAGAGTTTGAACTTAATAGCAACTGGTTACTCTCTTGTTATTTTCGTCATAAATCATAATCAGGCCCCGACTTATTTTTATCCTTTGAAAGCTCTTCTGAAAGAGCTGTCCCAAAATCAATGTCAGAGGCTGATGTCACCAGCGAGGAAAGAACTAGATAATATTCCGGCCTTAACCCTTTACCTAACATGAAAAGCAGACGACACTTACAAACAAAATTCTTGAATAACTAATTATTTTCATTTTTGTCTCAAAAACATAGGTTATGATCCTATGTTTTTGAGACAAAATAATGAAAATTAATTGGCGATTTTTGTGAATAGCGCTGGCCGGTTTTGGTCGTTAGTTGGGTAAAGGGTTAAAATTCGTCCTGACTCACGAGAATGGATTGCGAAAATCAATTTTAACTTCTTAAATAATTTAGAATTTGAGCGTACTGTTCCCCATATTCTACTATGGGTTTTTGGTGTAAGTTACAGTACGTTGGTAGTGGTTCCTCACGAATTTGTGGCTACCTGTATTGGCCACCACTGCTAAGTCAAAATGTTTCCTTATTATGAAGGAGCAAAAAAATAAGTAGAATGCTCCAAGCACTTTCAGAACCTATGAACGCTTCAAGCCAACATTTAGCGAGTATCAAAATTGATTCTCATTGTTTTTCGTGCGAGCATCATATAGATGATCAATCCCGATTCTTACATGAATTTGAGCCAATATGTTTTTCTGTTGGACTCCTACAACATAATTGTATGAAAGGTATGTTTCCGCATAAATATAAAGAAACAGCGAAAACGAAGGCGTCTTATTTTCATCTTGACCAACAAAAGACATTCAAACGCGTTATTCAAAAATCGTACAATCGGAGCATCACAGTGAAAATAGTTCCAACGGACACGAAATAAACTCGCTAAGATCTAATGAGATATAGTTAGAATTTCATGGTAAAAAAGCTAATGTTATTGTTTTTTGTGGTATTAATTTAATGTCGATGGTCGTTTCTTTGTAATTTTCGGTCAAAAGCTGAGGGAACTATTTTGTTTCGCGGCCGAGAACGACTAATTTCGTCACTAAAAGCGCTTCCTTGGATATCCACCGATGGCCTTTAACCCTTTACCTAACATGGAAAGCAGACGACAGTTGCAAAAAAAATTCTTGAATAACTAATTTTTTTCATTTTTTGTCTCAAAACATAGGTTATGACCCCTCGTTGGAGCTCGTTCCAACGAGGGGTCATAACCTATGTTTTTGAGACAAAAAATGAAAAAATAATGAAAATTAATTGGCGATTTTTGAGAATAGCGCTGGCCGGTTTTTACCGTTACGTTGGGTAAAGGGTTACACCGAACTTTGTCGCTTGCGGAGCAATTCCTTCCATTAATTTAGGGTTAGAAAGTAACGAATTTTTTAGAATATGCAACGCATGTAATAACAAGAACACCAATGTTTTTAAAGTGGTTGCGATCTTTTTTTTTATTCGTGATGAGTGGGTGAAATATAAATAGTCACCTGCTCGTCACTCGTGAAACAATTACAGTATCAACTCAAAACCACAGGTATCCTTTATATCCCGTGGTTGTAGATGAATTGCGATTGGTGTATATGGATTACATAATCATTTTATGTCTCAACGATTCTTGACATTTTCAGCCTGTTATGAATACATTTTGCGTAAAGAAAATGATAGTATTCGATGCGAAGATGACACAATACACAACTAAGACGTAAGTAGGCTCAGCAAAAATTTAATCCCACAGCCCTATGGAATTAAATTATTGTTGAACTTCTCCTTGAATACAAATTAGATTCCCCAACGTTGCTGTAAATTATATTACTTAGCAAAATACCTCTGTGGAAATAGTTGATATTTTGGTCAGCTCCGTAATATCTTATTTCGAAGAAAAATATTTCCTGCTTCACATTTTTAATGTGTAATCTTTGAGTTGATATATCGCCAAATACATAAGATATTATATATAATGCCAACATCTCTGACGGTTAAAACAAGTTGATTGACAGCGGTATTTGTCATTCGATGGGTAACAGATTACTCTGGTATTCACAGCACCCAACCCTCTTTCACAGTAAACGCGTACCCATCCCACCCACTCGCCTTAAAAGTACATAGGACTGTTGCTCAATTGAAATTATAAGTAGAACATGGAACAAATGCATATCCCATATTGAATTATTGATATCAACCCGCACGGTGCAATGTGGAAATCGTATTTACTTTCAGCTTCCTTTTTATTCACTTCAGTCTCTCAAGTAAGTTACACTGAACACTGGTTCTTTTCCTGCTTGAACATCTTTTATGTACGTGTGGGCACGGTGACGTTGTATACTAAGACGTTCTGTACGTCGATGGTGCACTTATATTCAGCCAGTGCTAACCCTGCTTGTGTGGAGTTAGTACGTTAGGGAATCTGAAAGTTGCTCGCCGTTTCTCGGTGGTTCTCTCCGAGTACACCGGCTTCCTACACCGGTAAAACTGTCCGACACGAGGTGATCCTGACTGTCGAAAGTGTCGTTAAACCCCAATAAATAAATAAATAGATAGCCTTTTATGTTTGTTTTAATATTTTTTCAGGTTCCATGCACATGCATGGGGCCCTAAATTCCGACTGTCTCATTACTTCTTAATGGTAACAGGAGTGATCTGTGGTACATAAAAACTCATCTTTTGAACTATTCCCTGACAGCCACAACGCTGATTTTATTGAATTTGCCCTGATCATAAGGGATGGTTTTCATGTAAGGCGCACGAACTATAAACAACATATAAATATATAGAAAAATACTCTCACGATCATTAAGTAAAGTTCGTACTTTTGGGCCAAACAAAATTAAATAATTGATTCTCAGTCAATTGTTTTTAAAACGAATGAAGGAGGGCGTTTTTATTTTTATTTTTTATTCCTGATTGAATGGTCTCCAACGCCTAAAGTCCATGTGTGAGAGCCTAAAATTAAGTACCTGAGCTTTCATGGTGATTTCACTGATAGTTTTTATTGCGACAGTAATCATACAATATTTAACATTTGGACAAAATCCAGGTAGCTTTCAGGGATGACTGGAAGGAAGAGTCAGTAGGGACTACAGCCCCCGCTTTGGTGTCGCTCACCCCCTCGTCCTGTCGGGAAATTCTCCTCTTTTATTGTATGGTTTATTGACTACACTCTAGCCTCTGTATAACAGCTATATATCCTTCCCCCTCAACCCCCGGGGCATGATCTCTAATTTGGAGGAGGGTCAGTTCACAATGTCTTACAGAATAGTATATTCCTCGACCCCCCACTCCCCCATGTTGGGAAATTCTCTTCTTTATCGTAAGTTTTCTGAATTACAATGTAGTCTCTGCAAGACAGCTATATACTGTCTCTCCTCAACCCTGGGGCTCCATTCTTGGTGGGGGAGGGGCAGTATTTAGCCGTCTTAAAGACTAGTATCTACCTAACCCACACCCCTCACCCTCTCCCCTCCAGGGTGATCTGTCCCCTTTTGGGGAACGCTAGCACCACCACTCGTAGGTGTATACCAGATATTCCCGGAAATTTGTTGCGCTCTAAAAGCTTTGGGGGCTGACCTCCGCCCGCCATTGATATCCTACATGGTGTGCGGATATTGCCACCTAGTTCCCATAGATATTCCGATGCAGACGCTCCATTACAAAGGCCGTTTTTACTATATATTTTAAGCGTCAGTTCAGGGCCGAGGAAGCACCAAAGGGCAGGGGGGACCCATAATTTCAGGGTACTTTTTCCCAGCCGAGTGGAGTATGGCTGCTATGTTAGGGCAGGGTGGAATTCCCCCACTCGACTGCCCTGAGTCAGCGCAACAGTAGAGAGGGAGGCAAGGCTCTTCCGATTTATGTATATGCCTCTCTACTTCTCTTTAGCACCGTTGTTGAAACAGGTGAGCCAATTACCCAAAGTTTAAGTTTTTGAAGGCTTCAAGAAATTGCATCAAGTTTAGTAGGTAATAGTATAGTAGATGCCATGAAGATGGATTCAGTTATACCCTTTTTATTTTCAATAAATTCACTCACACTCTAAATAACCGTTATATGTTGTTTCTGTGTATTTTGTATTTCATCAATAATCCTACCCAAAACAGAGAAAATAAACAAAAAAAAAATCCATGAAACAGTACAGACGTTAACATTTACATGTATGACTGGAGATTGTGTTTAGGTACTTAATATTCATGACGAAAGGTCAAGAAGGACTATTATGGGATATTGTTGACATTTACACTTCACAGATACTGATGGTGCTGTTCTTTCTTTGTTTTGGATGTTACACAAACAATAAAAACTCAATTTATTCCACAAATGTTATTTTAGTGTTTTATTGATTCTAAATATGTAAGTGTCAACTGTTTATTTGAAAAAATAAGAAGAAAAAACATCGAATTATAGGAACACTAATAACCGCAAACAAACCACCTCCAAATAAATATGACGAACGCGGGCCGAAAAAACGAATGAACCAGTGCCTGATAATCAAAAGATTAAATTTGTTTAGCCTTGTTTGCAATGTGATTAACATTTTGTAACATCATGCATATCTTAGATACATGACGTCTAACGTAATGGCGCCAGAACACCCCCGTATGGATGCAACCCCCTGCCTTGACAACCCCCAACAGAAAACAGGATATATATATATATATATCCTTCTGGATACAAAACCCAAAGTATACAATCAACAAATTTATGTCACGCAATAAGTTCACAGTAACCTTTATTTTCATCACACGAGAAAACAAATATTGTATAATTTGTATTATATAAGTGAATCATAAAAAAATCACCTTCATCGATAAACAAGTCGCAGGGTTATCACCTTAATGTTAGCATCTTTCCTTTTTTACTTGAGTTAAAAGCAAATATTGTCAACGCCTTTGAGAAAAAATGGTGGCTGGACTTTAACTTGATTTTGTCAATTTTAAAAGCAGTGGAACTTATTTAATACGATTGAACACGTTCAGTCCATTGTTTAACACAATTGGTATTTTTGCAACAACAGTTTAGCCCCTGGGTGTTTTGATAAGCGACAGACCGCCATGAATAAGTTGCTTTATCGACGCATGCCATATACATGTATTTCTTTCAAACTGACGTGCCATTTTGTTTTTCAAGAAATTTCGAGAAATTTTTATAAATAAATTTAAATTTGATTTAATTATAGATTCTTTAGCGAAAATTATTGAAGACCGACTTGTTACGCCATTTAAAATTAATTATCTATTTGATGGATTCTTTAACAAAAATTATTAATATACTATATGAAATGATCATACGTCATTCAAATTATTAGGGGGACTACGTCATAGCAATTAAAATTTAAGAGATGGGGAAGGGATGGGGTTACTACGTCATATCACTGTTCAACATTAAGAGGCGGAGGGGTATGACGTCATAGCAATTAAAATTATCTGCTACCTCCTTTCAATTGTTAGGCGGACTACGTCATTGCAATTAAAATTATTAAAATAAAAAAAATATTTTTTTTAAAAATGTGACCGCACCCTTATCTCCTTCATCCCTCCCCATAACCTCCTTTGATTCCCCTTGCCGGAGGTGGTAGAACCACCTCCGAACCACCTCCGGTCAATCAATATCGATTCGTGCATGTCCTACTACTGACACGCAAGTAATCGTACAGTTGTCGGTATACGATCGTAACTTTTCTCCCACTGGACAGAACTTGGAAATGTGTATCCTTCCACTTTCATTGAGCTGCCGCCACTTCTGACAACTTGACCAATGCGGGGGAACTTTACCAGATTATGCAGCGTTTTTAATTTATCTCCATCGATGTGTTTCGTCTTCTGGCACGTTTCCCTTCAACCGACGCTAACACTGCTCGCGAGCATTAGTAAGTTGGAGAATCCGACACCTACGCGCAGTTGCTCGATGGTTCTTTCCTGGTACTTCGGCTTCCTCCATCCGTAAAACTGTCCAACTTTATGTGATCCTGGCTGTTTAAAGTGACATTAACCCCCAAAACAAACAAAAAAAATGCAGAGATTGCTTATGCAGCATATTATACGTCAGTATTCCGTTGGACATGGTAGTGTCACTCGGTCATTACTTGGAACTCTTCCAGTTTAGTCATTTCAGTTTCTCCGTTGACGGGCTGTCCCTTGATGTAAAACATTATTCACCATATTGTATAGGCAAGCGTCCTTGACGTTTGATCTTTGTTAATTTAATGAGATCGTAAATGTGAACAAAGAAAATGTCAATGTCTTGTCAAGGGGAAATTATAGTCTAACAAGTCAATTGGACCACTGACGTTTTAATATCCCAGACGTCATTAGGGCAACAATTATGCGCGCCAGAGATTCATCGAATTTGGAGAGTTGTAAGTATTGTTATTATAATCTCTAGGATCAATTGTTATAAAAGAACTGCTGATTCCCTGCAAAATCGGCCAGTCACTTCTTTCTTGGATATAAAACACAGTCATTGTAGTTAACGGGATGGGTAAAAAAGACATCAGAAACTGAAGTTCTTGACCCCATATTTCGAAAAAACATTAGTCCTAAAGTGGACATAACCTCTTGAACGCTGGTGGTATCAGCAACGCCAGTCAATTGTTATCAGTTGGAAGAGCTTATATTCATTACTTGGGGGAAGACCAATTAATATTTTCAACGTGCAGCCTTGGGGCTGAAGGTTGGAAATCTTCATTGGTCTACCACACAATTTCACTGAGCAACTAACCACTTTATGAATTCAGGTCGTATCACGATCCTGGGCCGGAAAAGCGACCTTTCGGATTCAAAGGGTTAAAACTGAGTTTTACTCAAGTCAGATATTTTGAAAAAGTTTAGTTCAAAATCGAACTCAGACTGAAATCTTCAGTGAACATCTTGAGTGGACTAGAAATGTGGCTAATCGCTTTCAACCCTGAATGCGCGAGAGGAATTATCAAACACAATACAGGCTACAGAAAGTAGATGGACATATTTTGCATTCACGGGGAATTTCGTCTAAACTTTAATCCCAGAGCCCATACTTATCCGCTAAAGCTATTTGGTTATGCGGTACGATAACGACTGAGAGAGTTGAAAGTCAATTTTGTTTTAGCTTATTTTTTTTTACAAGGATTGGCGAACAAATTATGCTACTTATATTAACGCCTCTCCTCGACGCAATGGCGCAGGTGTGTGGGATGACCCCAGGGACGTGGCGACAGGGGCCAAAATTTCCTATAGTTGGAAAATCGGGGGACAAATCATGAGTAGTTGGAAATTCCATCTGTCTGGATTTTAGAACTTATTTGGTGATGCTGATGTCTCCTTTAGTTCCCAAAATTCCAACTCGGTTTCAAATCGGCAAAAATTCAAACTGTTGCTATTTACAACCACAGTGTACGCAATATCGAGCTTCATAAGTATGCATGATGTCAATCGGTACGAGATTTCTATAGTACGTTTACTTGTCGTAATACAAAAATCTCGAAATCCATTTCAAGAAAATCGCATCATGTAAAATCGTTACTCCGAGTTAATTCCATCATTCACAGTTACAGAATTATGAAACATCGAAAATTGATCATTCCTGCGTAAGATCTGATTTAATGTTAGGACAGTGTGAATTTCTGAGCATTTGTTTAGCACATATTCAATTCCCAGAATAATACCAAATAATAATAACCTGATAATTGTATCATAACTGTGATGGCATTTCAGTAACTTGAATCAATGTTATGCCCCCTTTCATGACTTCATTTTCAAAATTTTTGTCGGTAGTGAATTTCCAACTGGGGGAAATCCAGTCCAGTCAGCGCTACTTATAAAATTAACCATACGAATGAGTATTTCAATTTTTGCCTCCAACACATATAGGTTATGACCCCTCATTGGAACGAGCTCGTTCCAATGAGGGCCCATAAGCTATGTTTGGGAAGTAAAAATGAAATTTATTATTTATACCAGACATTTTGTCCTCTTCTATTCGTGTTGGGGGGGGGGGGGGAGGGGGAGGGCGGTCGGTGGCTCAATGGTTACGGAATTGGACTTCAGACCGAAAGGTCCACGGTTCGATCCCCTCCAGGGGTAACTGCGTTCTATCCTTCACTTCATCCCGGTTGCCCACGTGGGGAAACCGTGGCTCTGTATACTAAGGCGCACTGCACGTCGATGGGGCACTTGTCTTCAACCAATGCTAACCCCGCTTGTGTGGAGTTAGTACGTTGGGAAGTCTGGCAGTTGCTCGCCGTTGCTCCTGGTTCTCTTCGGCTTCCTCCGCCTGTAAAACTGTCCGACACGAGATGATCCTGGCTGTTGAAAGTGTCGTTAAACCCCAATAAATAAAAAAATAGATAAATAAATAATTCGTGTTGAGGGAGGGGGTGGTTAACTAGTCCACCGCCCAACAACTTATCATTCGCAGAAAGACTGGATTTGAGTCTCAGATTTTTATCACACGAACGAACAGTCGGTCAAACAAAGGGAAGTCTGTTGTACCCAATGCGAGCTGGTGGTGGACCAGCAAGACCAATTTAAAGTACCGAAACGGCACGTGTTAATTAAAAGAGATTTTACGAGACTACCACTGCATGCATATTTTATTTATATGCAAATAATTTTCAATGAACTCTTGGGTGTTTGAACTTTCATCCGACTGACTAATATTCCAACTACATTATCAATAAGGTGACTTTCTAATTCGACGCGTAGAAAAATGTTATCCTAGAAAATAAATGCCTAATTTTAGCGCTCAAATCTGCACTTACTATTTTCATTTAGCTTCCGCCTCCACCCCTTTTTATCAGCTCCAGCAACCTTAATGTCTGTCGGGTTGCCATATTCTAGAAAGAAACTATTCACACATGTCAATAAATATTTTAATACAATTTGTTTTTCAATTTTGAAATCCTTATTAGTTTGTTTAAATTCAGGCGAGTTTTTATTCCTAAAGTTGATATGTTTGAAGCCCATCTTGACTTTCATCGGAATTTTTCCAGTCTTAACATGCAATTGCTTCGGAATTTATGACAAATCTCCACGAATAATACTACACAGACATGCTAATTTCAAAATTCCGTAGGGATGCAAGGCAACTATTGCTTGGAAAAATTGAAAAGAATTCCCCCACTTGTTACCACATTTGAATTACTTCAAAGATATTTTTCCTCCCAGAATAAGAAGTAGTCTTTTAAAATTCAGCGAGCGTGTTGATAGGGTGTTTGTCGAAGTTTGGCAATAGCAGACAAAATCAATTATCAGTCAAAAATGATTGCATTTGATAAAATATGTGACTTGGGGAAATCAACCAGTTTATTATTTTAAAGTTTGTGGCGTTGTCCTGGGAAAAAGAAGATATCCATGTTTTTCAAGTACACATCTTACATGTAGTGAAATAAAATCTTATATTCACTATGTCATTCTCGAGTTACGCTGTCGTGCGTGCCCACCTGCTGCGCGCCTTGTTTCTTATCGAGGAACACCTTTTACCTTTAGTCCAGTGCGCTGGGTGGTTTAATTGGAAGGGTACGGAATATAGAAGAGACCAGATAGACAAAAATCACAAGCAAAGTTTCCAGGCCTGAAAATAAGCAGTCTGACATTTGCAGAATGAGGTCCCCAGAGGGTGAATTTGATGATGCCATCCCATACAGTGGGCCAATTTATCCTCTGGGGACCTCATTTTGCAGATGACAGTATGCTCATTTTCTGGCTTGAAAGTTTCAGCTAATGGGCCACCGGGTTGAACCAGAGGTTCATTTGTTGAAAGTTTTCTAGCTCTCGTTTTGGTTTTCCCCATAACTTGTCGGGTTATTATCTGAGCTGATACTTCGCTTATTGAGTGTTTAGCAGTGATGAACTTTCCCCATTTTGCAGGTAAGAAACTTTACTTTTTTAAAAATATTTGATGTTCTCTCCATGTAGATGTCATAACAGCTAATCTTAACAATTTTATGAGCTTTTTCGAAACACCTTGGTTAGACAGCAATGAAGTAATGTGTATGTTGATGATATGATACACCTTACGACAATTAGTGTTCCCACTGGTTCAAAACAGACTAATTCCAATTTTGTAGTTAAAAGAAGGGCAAATAGAACGAGTTGAAAAAAATAAAGAATGTTGTACATAATCGTATGTGACATGTCTTCACTTCTCAAAACAAACACAATGTCCGAACTATTGAATAAAATCAACCTGGAGAATAAAAAAGCCTACCTTATGGGCGATTTCAATATTGACCAACTCAACTTCGCTAGTCACAACAAAACTGAACTTTTTATCGACTCTGTATTTAGCTCAGGCTTCTTGCTCCTCACCACTAAGCCGACGAGAGTTACCGAAACGTCGGCAACTCTTATTGATCATATCTTTAGTAATGACTCCACTACACTCGTATCAGGGATTGTCATTTGGGATATCAGTGATCACTTTGTAACGTTCTGCATTGGTGACTCGGAAAAACAAAATGCACGCCCAACACAAAGTCATAGCCGCTCCTTCAAGAAAGAAAACATTGACCACTTCAAGAGGCTCCTATTAGGTAGTGATTTTTCTGACGTTTTCGACACATCCGATGTCACCCTAGCATACGACTTGTTCATCGATACATTTTACATAGCATTTAATGAAGCTTTCCCATTGGAAGTAACATCAGTACATTCTAAATATATTAGACGCGAGCCCTGGATGACGTCCGGACTATTAGAGTCTTCCCTACACAAACAACAGCTGTACAGGAAAAAACTGAAATCCCCGACAACCCAAAATATCGCGAACTGCAAACAGTTCTGTCACACCTTCAATCGTGCCAAACGAGCAAGCAAGTCAGACTACTATCATAATATCTTGTTAGATAATAAACACGACCTCAAAAAAACATGACAAATATTACGTAAAGCCATTAATAAACTGGATCGACAAACTGAGCCCCCAAATACCTTTGTCGATAACGATATAACTTTAAACGACCCCAAACAAATTGCTGACAAGTTCAATGCATTCTTTGAAAATATTGGGAAATCAGTAGGTGACCAAGTACCCGACACAAATATTCACTTTTCACATTATATGAAGCATAATAATGAAAACTCACTATTTGTAACGCCAACGAATACAGAGGAGGTTATCTTTAGTATTTCCAAAATGTCTTCAAAACCAACAAGAGATCAAGGTGAATTGTCTACAAAACTTTTGAAAGCCGTCGCTTGTGAGGTCGCCAGCCCATTAACACGCATCATCAACACTTCATTTTCATCCGGTCATGTGCCAACCAAAATGAAAATAGCCAAAGTCATACCAGTCTTCAAGTCTGGTAACTCTCAACTGTTTAATAATTATCGCCCCATCAGTGTTCTCTCGACGTTCTCAAAAATACTTGAAAAGTTAATGTATAAAAGGCTAGAGGATTTCATAGACAAAAATAAAATCTTCTATCAGTACCAGTTTGGGTTCAGGACAAAACATTCAACTGTCCACCCTATATTGCACCTACTGAATAGCGTGGTAACGGAAAATGACAAACCAACAAAGAATTGCACCCTTTCTATATTTGTAGACTTCCCCAACGCATTTGACACCATTGGCCACTTGATCCTACTCCAGAAACTGGGATACTATGGTATTAATCAGTGGTTTCAAAGTTATTTAACTGAACGAAACCAATTTGTTTCATTCTTGAATACCATTTCAGAAACGTTACCAATAAATACAGGTGTGCCACAGGGGTCCATTCTTGGCCCAATTTTATTTCTACTGTACATCAACGATATTAATGAATCTACAGAACTCAGTTTACTTTCCTTTGCTGATGACGCAACGGCCTTTAGGTCAAGTAACAATCTTGACACACTTACAGAAAGTATAAATTCCGAATTAGCCAAAATAAACCATTGGTGTTCTGCCAACACACTAGCCCTCAACCCTACTAAAACCAAATATATGCTACTTCATCCATAAAACGATTCGTATAAGGTAGACGATATTAAACTATTTCTAAACAATACAAATATTGAGCCAGTTGGTAACGAGGAAGAACAAACAACTATAAAATTTCTTGGCGTACATATGGATGAAAATCTAAAATTTAAAGAGCCTATTTCTGTGGTGTGCTCAAGAATAGCAAGTGCAATTTTTGTACTAAATAGGGCAAAGAATTTCTTGCCCACGAAGGGAATGAAAACTTTATACTTCTCACTGATTCAGTGTCATCTTATATATGGTATCCAGGTCTGGGGCCATTCGACCTACACCAGTAGAATTCTAAAACTACAAAAAAGAGCTGTCCGGGTCATAACAAAAAAATCATATCTCTCCTATACAGATCACCTTTTCAGAGATTGTGGCATTCTGAAATTCAGTGATCTCTACAGCCTTCACGTCTCCCTTTTTATGCACGACTGGACGAACAAAAAACTCCCTATGTCATTCGATGATACCTTTCAAGTATATAGAAACCCCTCAGGAATGAATACAAGGCAAACCGGTAAATTAGATACCCGCAAACCAAGAACACAGTTCTCTGCTGTGCTGCCATTACACTCCTTCCCATGAACCTGGAATAGTATGGACCCACAAATCCTGCAATTAAATAGACCCCAATTTAAAAAGTCCTTAATTCATAAAGCCTTGAATAATTATACGCGTCCTAAATCCAAATGCTTCAACCCAACGTGTTCCGACTGTGTCATCCGCCAGGTTTAATCTTCTGACATCTCATCCTCCTCTTCCCATCCCTTAATTCTCAAATACATTCTAGCTCCCCCACCCCCCCCCCCCGCCCCCCCCCCCCCCCTGAATTACAAATAAAAGATCAGACAACCCCGTCTTGGGGAAAGCACTTCAATACACTTATGCCAAAGAAACTTTATTTTTACGGGAATGGCAGGAAGACAGCCTTATAGGCTACGCCATTTCCATGCTGTATACTAGCTTATGTTCCTGTTTGTTGTAATGTTATTTTGTAATCAATGTACTAGTATACTGCAAAATAAAGATCTATCTATCTAACAAAGCGAAACGGCGAGGATGCACAAATGTTTGTCTTTCAGATTTTTTTATCTCGAGTTCATTCCTGGTGAAAAGAAAATTTTTCCCAGAACACTCATGTGGCGAACTTTGCAACCAGGTAGTAACTAAAATCTTGTGATAAATCACAAAAAGCACAACACGCACAAACACCTATGAAGCTCCAAAATTGTCACAACATGCATAAACGGAACCTTTCCAAGAGGCCATAGTTTATGGAACTGGGACATTGGCGAAAACGCATTTAAGTTAATGGTAATCCACCGACAGTGTCTTGTATACTGGTTTCATTCGCCTATCAGAGGAATACGGTGACCGAATTTCGTTCGACATCAGTACTACACCTTGGACAAATAGAAAGAACGTTTACTGAAACTGTTTTTATTATTCATTTATTAACTCTTCCAAATCATAAATGTCAAGGTGATGATTTGAATTTACGATTTTGTTATTTAAAAGTGTATATAATTGTGATAATCTCATTCGAGCTAAATATAAAGCATAAAGGTAGGTATATGACGGACCCCGAAAACACATTTGTCACTTAACCCTTTGAACCCCGCGGTCGCTTTTCCTTCCAGGAACATGCTACGTCATAACGTCATTATATAGGATGGCTGTTCGGTAAATATTGTGTGGTAGACCAATCAGTATTTTCAACGTGCAGCCCGTGGCTGTACGTTGAAAATACGGATTTATCTACCCCAAATAATGAATTTGGACTCGTCTAATTGCTGCCATTGAACTGGCATGGAAAGGCACCTCTGGAGTTGAAAGGGTTAAACAGAGCAGTAATGTAATTCATGCGCTGCTAATTAAGCATGAAATATTATGGCCATTATCGTGCATCTGGCGAACCCAGTGATGAGCTGCCTGATAATAAATGAAAGGAGTAAAATCCAGTTGTCTCGTGCAGTGATTATCTAGGTAATTATGTCCAGTTAATAAGTAATTGTCGTAAAAACAGTACATCGCACATAGTCTGGACACACAATGTCACCGAATGTCAGGATATACCGAAATTGCAAGACTTTCAAAGAAAGTTGAAGGCGAATATTAAATTAAGATAGATCTAATCGGCCAAGTTCAAGAGAAGCAATTAAGTTGAGAATTAATGTTCTGGCGATCAGATAAAAGTCGGGGGATTTCTCAAAAAATTCATTCCAGTATCAAGTCGTGTAAGACTGCGAGGAGCTGGGGATGTCTCATGCCATAGTATAGAGAAGGTGCAGCATCAGTGCGAAAGAATAGGAACGTTGTAATGAAAGGGGAGCCACAGAGCTCATATGTAGATTAGGAACAGTCGCGGGACAAGTCGGTGGCCATATATGAGTGTAGGGTCAGAATTAGGAAGTACGGTCTCAAGGAGCTCACAAATGTTGGTATTCAGGTAAACATTATTACCTACGGTAGGAGGCAAGCCATACGTAGGCAGAGTAGGCTTTGTATGAATGCTATTCTGAGATGAATAGAGGAGAGCATATAACCACATAAGTGGCGATTGCTTGAGTGAAAAGTGTCCAATCAAGTGACGATAATTTAGAGGCCGTGTGACGGCAGTGGTAGAGTAACATTCCGTCACAGGTTAGAGGAAAGGCACCCTGTAAAGTTAAAATACGTCAGTGGCCGTGCGACGCCACATGAAGAGTGCTATTCCGTCACTTGTTAGAGCAAAGCCAACCGGTAAAGTGACAATACGTTAGTGGCCGTGGAACGGCAATGAAAGAGTGAAGTTCCAGTTATATGTTCGTGAAAAGGCGACCAGAGTCCAAACACCAGCGACAAGGAAGAAGAAACAAACGACAACAGAGAACGCGGGCCCGCAAGCGTCTCAAAGACTGTGTGGGTGGGTGTGATTGACGTTTGTGTTTTACTCATCGGATTTTATGTAAGTTACAAATTACTACATTTTTCTTTATGTATTAAAATTGTTAATTTCAGTGAACCCCTGTCGATTTATGCTTTTTGAGGAAAAGTCATTTATATCATGCTCTTAATAAATAATCGACTTTGACATTTAACATGGAGAAAAAACAATACTTTCTATCGCAAACACACGGGTTTGTTTTATTTACATCTGCGCCGGTGGGCAGTACTACCGGCTGTACGTGAATGCTTGATTGACAGCTAGATACATCGTCAAAGTTGATTGAATTTACTTTGCTTTTTCAGTTAAATTATCATTAACAATTCTTAAATTTTATTTTAAATATTTAATTGTAGGTACTTTAAACTTAATAAGTCATTTACACCTAGTAGATAGTACCGCAAAATATCGTATGTCTGAATGAAAGATCGCGAAGTGTGAATGTATCGAAGTTGGCAAATTACGTCATCATGTCACGTCATGGATGAACTTCCTACTGTGGTTATATTCTATATTTTAAGCCCAGCAGACGCTTTACACAGGTAGTGGGGTTAAAAGCTAAAATTTAACATGCAGGCTTTTCACAGGTAGTAACATAGGCGAGCATGGTATAAATAATCATTCTGGTGGTTTGTACTAACAGTGTAAATGTTATGAGTACAGTGGACAGCTATTACTCGACCAGTGCAGTAATAAACTGATCAAATTTGGTTAGTTCAGTGGAAAGCTATTACTCCAGTGCCAAAAGGTGATGAACTGATACAGTGATCCACATTCTTAACACGGGACAGCAACTAGTGCTGATAAATGAGTTTCGTTGACAGTTTGTGCCTTGACGTGGCCGCTGATTATAGAACACATCTTTCACAGTTGTTTGTTACAAAAGAAAAGTGTCGTAAACATCATTTGCACAGCACGATCTCTGATAATAAGCAATAGTCTACAAGTGTTTTTTTCTCAGCTAGGCTCGAATTCTGTCAACGCAAGAAATGATACTTTAGAGTCCTGAACAAAACACCTGACCTCTGTAATAACACACAGAGAATCATTATAACGTCTATAGTTTTTCGTAGTGTCTGTACGATGACAGCCATTACATATTTGGCAACACTTAAACAAAGAAGGCAGAGTAAATCGTAATAATAACGTTACTGCTGAGGAGAAAAAACATAAAATGGTTCATGTTTCCGGACCGACCCTAATGTTCATGCCCGATGATAATCTTTTTATGAGCTCTTGACAAAAAGTTATATCTACTTAAAACGATACATGAAGATACTTACAGGCCTGGCGCCAAATACATGTTCACCGCGAATATGGGCAATACATTTCAACCCCTTACCCAATCCGAAGAGCAGACGACACTTGGGGACAAATTTTTGAGTAAGAATAAATTTTAATTCTTTGTCTCCAAACAGATTATGCACTTTATTGGAACAAGCTCAACTGGCTCGTTCTAATGATGGATCATAAGGTATGTTTTTGAAACATAAAATGAAAAGCTCATAAAATGTGAATGGCGATTTTTGTTGATAGCACTGGCCGGTTTTTGTGGTTACGTTGGGTAGAGAGTTAAGCGACTGTACAAGAAAATAAAATATTAAAATAAATTAAAAAAATCCCAACCGAACGACACTATTTTTTTATCGCATGTTACCTTCAAATCAAGACGCCAGTAACTCTTGTGGTAGTCATGTGTTACTCCTTATTATTAAGTTTTGCACCATCCTGACATTTGGCAAGCCAAGTAAATCCCTATGTTTTAAGACTTGGTCGTGATATGCGCAGAGTTTTGAAGCGACACCTTCACAACTAATGTAATAAGAACTCGAGTGCATTTGTGCTGTACACCCTGGGCAGTTCCATTCAAAATATGAAACTCTTCCACCATAATCGTTCCCGAATGTCGATTCCTCTCTCCATTCGCGAGGTTACATCACTGGATAACTTTAAAAGATATCTTAACTCCGAAACCAATAGAGCACCGGGGCACATTAGTTATGCATTATCCCGCCCAGCTCCAATCTACCACTGCCGATTGTGTTTGAACTGCAGTAACCTTAACTTCGATTTATATAAAATCACCTTCACCACTCACCGTTCTGTCGCTGCGGTAACTTAGAAACAACAGAATACTTCCTGTTCTTCTGCCCGTGATATCAAGAAATTAGGAGAGTTACATTAGAGTCTTTACGTTTTCTTATAGATCTTGACACTTATATGTATAGCAGAACTAGCCTGGCGAATACTAATATCATATCTCTCCTATACAGATCACCTTTTCAGAGATTGTGGCATTCTGAAATTCAGTGATCTCTACAGCCTTCACGTCTCCCTTTTTATGCACGACTGGACGAACAAAAAACTCCCTATGTCATTCGATGATACCTTTCAAGTATATAGAAACCCCTCAGGAATGAATACAAGGCAAACCGGTAAATTAGATACCCGCAAACCAAGAACACAGTTCTCTGCTGTGCTGCCATTACACTCCTTCCCAAGAACCTGGAATAGTATGGACCCACAAATCCTGCAATTAAATAGACCCCAATTTAAAAAGTCCTTAATTCATAAAGCCTTGAATAATTATACGCGTCCTAAATCCAAATGCTTCAACCGAACGTGTTCCGACTGTGTCATCCGCCATGTTTAATCTTCTGACATCTCATCCTCCTCTTCCCATCCCTTAATTCTCAAATACATTCTAGCTCCCCCCCCCCCGCCCACCCCCCCCCCCCCCCTGAATTACAAATAAAAGATCAGACAACCCCGTCTTGGGGAAAGCACTTCAATACACTTATGCCAAAGAAACTTTATTTTTACGGGAATGGCAGGAAGACAGCCTTATAGGCTACGCCATTTCCATGCTGTATACTAGCTTATGTTCCTGTTTGTTGTAATGTTATTTTGTAATCAATGTACTAGTATACTGCAAAATAAAGATCTATCTATCTAACAAAGCGAAACGGCGAGGATGCACAAATGTTTGTCTTTCAGATTTTTTTATCTCGAGTTCATTCCTGGTGAAAAGAAAATTTTTCCCAGAACACTCATGTAGCGAACTTTGCAACCAGGTAGTAACTAAAATCTTGTGATAAATCACAAAAAGCACAACACGCACAAACACCTATGAAGCTCCGAAATTGTCACAACATGCATAAACGGAACCTTTCCAAGAGGCCATAGTTTATGGAACTGGGACATTGGCGAAAACGCATTTAAGTTAATGGTAATCCACCGACAGTGTCTTGTATACTGGTTTCATTCGCCTATCAGAGGAATACGGTGACCGAATTTCGTTCGACATCAGTACTACACCTTGGACAAATAGAAAGAACGTTTACTGAAACTGTTTTTATTATTCATTTATTAACTCTTCCAAATCATAAATGTCAAGGTGATGATTTGAATTTACGATTTTGTTATTTAAAAGTGTATATAATTGTGATAATCTCATTCGAGCTAAATATAAAGCATAAAGGTAGGTATATGACGGACCCCGAAAACACATTTGTCACTTAACCCTTTGAACCCCGCGGTCGCTTTTCCTTCCAGGAACATGCTACGTCATAACGTCATTATATAGGATGGCTGTTCGGTAAATATTGTGTGGTAGACCAATCAGTATTTTCAACGTGCAGCCCGTGGCTGTACGTTGAAAATACGGATTTATCTACCCCAAATAATGAATTTGGACTCGTCTAATTGCTGCCATTGAACTGGCATGGAAAGGCACCTCTGGAGTTGAAAGGGTTAAACAGAGCAGTAATGTAATTCATGCGCTGCTAATTAAGCATGAAATATTATGGCCATTATCGTGCATCTGGCGAACCCAGTGATGAGCTGCCTGATAATAAATGAAAGGAGTAAAATCCAGTTGTCTCGTGCAGTGATTATCTAGGTAATTATGTCCAGTTAATAAGTAATTGTCGTAAAAACAGTACATCGCACATAGTCTGGACACACAATGTCACCGAATGTCAGGATATACCGAAATTGCAAGACTTTCAAAGAAAGTTGAAGGCGAATATTAAATTAAGATAGATCTAATCGGCCAAGTTCAAGAGAAGCAATTAAGTTGAGAATTAATGTTCTGGCGATCAGATAAAAGTCGGGGGATTTCTCAAAAAATTCATTCCAGTATCAAGTCGTGTAAGACTGCGAGGAGCTGGGGATGTCTCATGCCATAGTATAGAGAAGGTGCAGCATCAGTGCGAAAGAATAGGAACGTTGTAATGAAAGGGGAGCCACAGAGCTCATATGTAGATTAGGAACAGTCGCGGGACAAGTCGGTGGCCATATATGAGTGTAGGGTCAGAATTAGGAAGTACGGTCTCAAGGAGCTCACAAATGTTGGTATTCAGGTAAACATTATTACCTACGGTAGGAGGCAAGCCATACGTAGGCAGAGTAGGCTTTGTATGAATGCTATTCTGAGATGAATAGAGGAGAGCATATAACCACATAAGTGGCGATTGCTTGAGTGAAAAGTGTCCAATCAAGTGACGATAATTTAGAGGCCGTGTGACGGCAGTGGTAGAGTAACATTCCGTCACAGGTTAGAGGAAAGGCACCCTGTAAAGTTAAAATACGTCAGTGGCCGTGCGACGCCACATGAAGAGTGCTATTCCGTCACTTGTTAGAGCAAAGCCAACCGGTAAAGTGACAATACGTTAGTGGCCGTGGAACGGCAATGAAAGAGTGAAGTTCCAGTTATATGTTCGTGAAAAGGCGACCAGAGTCCAAACACCAGCGACAAGGAAGAAGAAACAAACGACAACAGAGAACGCGGGCCCGCAAGCGTCTCAAAAACTGTGTGGGTGGGTGTGATTGACGTTTGTGTTTTACTCATCGGATTTTATGTAAGTTACAAATTACTACATTTTTCTTTATGTATTAAAATTGTTAATTTCAGTGAACCCCTGTCGATTTATGCTTTTTGAGGAAAAGTCATTTATATCATGCTCTTAATAAATAATCGACTTTGACATTTAACATGGAGAAAAAACAATACTTTCTATCGCAAACACACGGGTTTGTTTTATTTACATCTGCGCCGGTGGGCAGTACTACCGGCTGTACGTGAATGCTTGATTGACAGCTAGATACATCGTCAAAGTTGATTGAATTTACTTTGCTTTTTCAGTTAAATTATCATTAACAATTCTTAAATTTTATTTTAAATATTTAATTGTAGGTACTTTAAACTTAATAAGTCATTTACACCTAGTAGATAGTACCGCAAAATATCGTATGTCTGAATGAAAGATCGCGAAGTGTGAATGTATCGAAGTTGGCAAATTACGTCATCATGTCACGTCATGGATGAACTTCCTACTGTGGTTATATTCTATATTTTAAGCCCAGCAGACGCTTTACACAGGTAGTGGGGTTAAAAGCTAAAATTTAACATGCAGGCTTTTCACAGGTAGTAACATAGGCGAGCATGGTATAAATAATCATTCTGGTGGTTTGTACTAACAGTGTAAATGTTATGAGTACAGTGGACAGCTATTACTCGACCAGTGCAGTAATAAACTGATCAAATTTGGTTAGTTCAGTGGAAAGCTATTACTCCAGTGCCAAAAGGTGATGAACTGATACAGTGATCCACATTCTTAACACGGGACAGCAACTAGTGCTGATAAATGAGTTTCGTTGACAGTTTGTGCCTTGACGTGGCCGCTGATTATAGAACACATCTTTCACAGTTGTTTGTTACAAAAGAAAAGTGTCGTAAACATCATTTGCACAGCACGATCTCTGATAATAAGCAATAGTCTACAAGTGTTTTTTTCTCAGCTAGGCTCGAATTCTGTCAACGCAAGAAATGATACTTTAGAGTCCTGTACAAAACACCTGACCTCTGTAATAACACACAGAGAATCATTATAACGTCTATAGTTTTTCGTAGTGTCTGTACGATGACAGCCATTACATATTTGGCAACACTTAAACAAAGAAGGCAGAGTAAATCGTAATAATAACGTTACTGCTGAGGAGAAAAAACATAAAATGGTTCATGTTTCCGGACCGACCCTAATGTTCATGCCCGATGATAATCTTTTTATGAGCTCTTGACAAAAAGTTATATCTACTTAAAACGATACATGAAGATACTTACAGGCCTGGCGCCAAATACATGTTCACCGCGAATATGGGCAATACATTTCAACCCCTTACCCAATCCGAAGAGCAGACGACACTTGGGGACAAATTTTTGAGTAAGAATAAATTTTAATTCTTTGTCTCCAAACAGATTATGCACTTTATTGGAACAAGCTCAACTGGCTCGTTCTAATGATGGATCATAAGGTATGTTTTTGAAACATAAAATGAAAAGCTCATAAAATGTGAATGGCGATTTTTGTTGATAGCACTGGCCGTTTTGTGGTTACGTTGGGTAGAGAGTTAAGCGACTGTACAAGAAAATAAAATATTAAAATAAATTAAAAAAATCCCAACCGAACGACACTATTTTTTTTATCGCATGTTACCTTCAAATCAAGACGCCAGTAACTCTTGTGGTAGTCATGTGTTACTCCTTATTATTAAGTTTTGCACCATCCTGACATTTGGCAAGCCAAGTAAAGCCCTATGTTTTAAGACTTGGTCGTGATATGCGCAGAGTTTTGAAGCGACACCTTCACAACTAATGTAATAAGAACTCGAGTGCATTTGTGCTGTACACCCTGGGCAGTTCCATTCAAAATATGAAACTCTTCCACCATAATCGTTCCCGAATGTCGATTCCTCTCTCCATTCGCGAGGTTACATCACTGGATAACTTTAAAAGATATCTTAACTCCGAAACCAATAGAGCACCGGGGCACATTAGTTATGCATTATCCCGCCCAGCTCCAATCTACCACTGCCGATTGTGTTTGAACTGCAGTAACCTTAACTTCGATTTATATAAAATCACCTTCACCACTCACCGTTCTGTCGCTGCGGTAACTTAGAAACAACAGAATACTTCCTGTTCTTCTGCCCGTGATATCAAGAAATTAGGAGAGTTACATTAGAGTCTTTACGTTTTCTTATAGATCTTGACACTTATATGTATAGCAGAACTAGCCTGGCGAATACTAATAATTGTCTTATTTTCAGGACGGTGCAGAATTACATTTTGCTATCCTGGCGTTTCGTCTAGCGTTTGTGTGTGTGTGTGGGGGGGGGGGGGGGGGGTGCGTGTATATGTATGTGTATATGCTACACACTGGCGCTGGCTGGAGCGTCTGGATGGTATAATGTATATATTCCAGATGTGCTTCGACATTTAACCCCTCATTATAATGCATATTCTATAACTCATTTGGATGCTCGCATTCCAAACGTAGCACAACAAACTCTGAAATATGGATGGATTGATTGATTAGTGATTCTAATACTATTTTTATATGTCCCTGTCTCTGACATGAACATTCTGGCTGGACGTATTTGCTTTATACGTAAGACGTCCTTCAAATGCAGTTTTATAACTCTACGGTCTCTACCCTTCCCATCAGCTGCCATCTTTCATTTTGTGTAATTGTTTGACCTTGGGAGACGACTTACATAAGCCATAGGCTTTCTGTTGGATCCCTATCACCTGTTGTATTTCCTATTTATGCAATGTATTCAAACCCAATGTTATTCATTTTTATACCATGATTACCTTTTCTACTATATATGAAAAACCTATGACATAAAGTTTAGTTTTACAAACCAATCGTGATGGACACGCCAACAATGGGATTTCAATAGACAAAATTTACACCTACAGTAGAACTACATCCCCGTTGATCTTTGGTGACGTCGACCTGAATGCAAACTTGTCTAAATTTATCGCTCGTCGCCTCGCGAAGAGTGAAATGGAAGTGGCAATTATTTATTACGTTTTTAAATGGGTTTACTTCATAAGATGACAAAAATTGACAAACATGCATTGTCCCATGTTAATAAAGCATGCATAACTCGAAATAGTATGTTATTATGACTTATCTTATTAAAACGAAAAAGGCTGTTTCATATTTTCATTTCGTTTCGGCGATAAAATTGACAGCGGAAGTACCGCCCACCGATGATCGTGTAAACAAAAACAGATTCGCACGTATGTGCGTTTGGTGCTCAGTAAAATCGAGAAAAAATAATAGCGACTCTTAATAATCTGACGATCATGGTATAAATAAAATATACCCATAGTAGATTGGTGTACCAAATGTTCACCACTCGTGGTGAACATTTGGGACACCAAGCTACTATGGGTATATTCTATATATATTCTGTCCTCCAACATTTTTGACGTATACATCTTTCTACAATTCATAAATAAAAATTGTTTAAACTAAAAACGTTAGAGAATATGTGTTCTTGGAAGAGATTTGCTGTTGAGGTGAATTCAGACCTCCTGGAATTGTTAGATATTCCAACGAGATGGGTATTTCCAATTTTGGAAATTGCAATATGTTATCTGTTAAAACTATTTCATCTTTGTTCAGATATATTTATTTTTAAATACCCATTGACAAATAAACAGATGATTACAACAGTCAAGCAATGTGACCTGTCGTATTCCGTCTCGTTGACGACACCAGATCTGCCAGATTAATCATGACGCCTACTGCATTGTGTTTGATCTGGCCGATCAGATCTTGCCGGCTCGAAGGAATAACGCCATCCAGATTAATTGATTGTGGTAATATGTTGCACCCCTTCATTCGCACCACTGCAATCGCACGCATTTGGAAAGCGAATTAGCGAAGAACAAAGTATCACGTATGTGCAATGGCACCTCCTCCCTCACGCTATTGGCTCAGCCTGGATGGAGCCTGTGTATCACCACCTTTTCAACGCCCTCTCTGTTTGGAGCTTAAAGAATTTAGAGGTAATCGACGATTCACTGCAAAGATAATTTATTTACATGCATAAAGGTACATATGGTGCAGGTTACTTACAGGTTTATCAGCTGTCCGAGAGGTTATATATACTATTCCAAAAAAGTAGGGGATATTTGATAAAAGTGAGATATTTGAAAAAATATATTTATATTTTCATCAAAAAGACAGTTGAGGCATTGCACTGTGACATCTGGTGAACGATTTCAGCGATAGTTGGGTGGGTGACAAGCACACATTCCACGCACTGAGCCGTAGAAGACATGGGCGGTCAGTCAGAGAATTTACCATATTCAGCCCAGGACCTCAGTACCTTGTAAATCCTCATTGGTTCGCGAGACAAGCGCGGATCCGACGTGGCATACTCCTCACCAAACTTCCAATATCAGCTTGGCTGGTGTTATTCCATTCTTCCTGCAGTGCAGCGGCTTGTTCCTGGACATTGGTTGGGGGCTGTTGGCGTTGTCATAGGTGCTTGTCAAGCATATCCCAGATGTGCTCGATTGGTGAAAGGTCTGGACTTAGTGCTGGCCAAGGTAGTGTAGTGATGTTCTGCTCCTGGAGGAACTCTGTAGCGGGACGGGTCCTGTGTACTCTTGCATTGTCATTTTGGAAAATGAATCGGCGGCCGTGACGTCGCGCAAATGGCACCACAGGAGCTGCTAACGTGTTGTCACGGTAGTACTGCCCTGTGACACACCTTTGGATGGTTATGCCTCCCACACCATAACCGATCCACCACCAAAACGATCGTGCTGCCTAACGGTTACATCACGATATCGTTCGTCCCGCCGCTACCACACTCTGTCTTGCCTGTCGTGGATGTCGAGAGTGAACCTTGATTCATCGGAAAACATGACGTTGCTCCACCGACGATTGTCCCAGCTCTGCCGTGTTCCACACCAATTACACCTTGCTATGATGTGACGTTCAGTCAAACCTGGAATTATTCGCGGTCGTCGAGCGTACAAATTCCAGTTGTGCAGGCGATTTCGGATAGTCTGACCACTGACTCGCACATCTGTCGCTCGGTGCAGCTGCTGTCCAATTTCTGAGGCACTTTGAAGGCGGTTACGTAATGCTGTGGTTCGGATGAAACGATACTGGTTAGCAATTGTAGCCCTGGTACGGTCTGACCGACGTCTGCCATCAACATTGCCTGTCTGACGGTAGCGTGACCACAACCTGCTAATCGCCGATTGGGTAACGTTGAGAATTGAAGTCTCTGTAGTCTGTCTGTTGCCAGCTTCCAATATGCCAACGGCACGTGAACTTTCGTCACGTGTCAGTCTTAGCATACCTCAAAAGTTACGTTTCGACCAAAACTATTGATGAACGAGTTTATACCAAGAAAAGAACGATGAGACCTCCGAAAAAGCCCGTCTAGTACAAATGAAAATTTGAAAGCATACACTGCAGACATTAACGCGGTGCTCGTGTGAAAAACCTTTGCGAAGTTTTCGTGGGCTGATGATATTCATGATCCATGTTACAGGCTAACATTCCAGTCAGTATGACATTACATAAGATTATTTTCTCTCTGACTTGAGTCACAGATATCATAACATTTAATTTAACTTCAGTAACTTGCACTGTGGGGGATTAGAATTACATACAACTGGTGTTGTGGAGAGAGTAACAGATGACTTCCTGAAAATTTTGGAGGGAAGGTTTTTGATGGAACTGTGAGAAAAAAACACAGACAAAAATAGTTTAATGTAGATCTTGTATGTGGTTAGGTTGAATAAAAGTAGTCTCTTGTAGTGTAGTACAGAGTTGTTCTAAGTGAACCGGGGACCTGAATGAGAGGTGTAAACTCGGCCAGTGACACGTGGTGTCAGAAGTGGGATCGACTGGAATGAGACCTTAGTGGATCATTTGAGTGCTGAAAGTATAAAAGACACAAGCAGGCAACCTATGTGGGAATTGAAACTGAAAGACTATTGTTTGAATTATTAACTCTTGAAAAGTGATTGTTGTCATAAACTTTGTGATATGCCAACTACAAGAGGAAAGGATCAAGAGGAAGAAACAGAAGTAAAAATGATGGAACAATTCACAGAGATGTTCAAACGAATGGAAGAGGATAGAAAGGCAGAAAGGGATAGTATGAGACAAAGGGCTATTGAGGAGGATCGACGACGTGAACAAGATGAACGACGGGAAGCAAAATTTATGTACATTTTAACTTCATTCAGAGATGTACATCAGGCCAATACTGAAGAAAGAGATAAACAAGGGCAAGAATGACTGTCATCAGAAGAGAATGAAAGAAGAAAGTGGATGGAGCAGGTTGAAAAGGACAGGCGTGCGTTAATCGATGCTATGACAGGAGGTGAAAAACAAAAAGGAGATCACTCGAACGAACGAGGTATGACATCATTTACGAATGAACTGAAACTTTTGAAACTGACAGAGGGAGATGACACTGAACATTTTCTAACAACGTTTGAAAGAGTAGCAACTTCGTGTGAGTGGACAAAAACAACTTGGGCTGTTCGGTTAGTGCCACTGCTCACAGAAAAAGCTCGGGCAGCTTTCGTCAGTATGGATGTCACGGAAACAAACAATTATGATGCAATAAATAAATAAAGCTATTCTGATTAGATACAACATAAATGATGAAACATACAGACAACATTTCAGATCTGTCAGGAAGAAGCAAGAGGAAAGCTACACAGAGTTTGGCACACAATTGAAAGATTTATTCAAAAAGTGGGTACACCCTGATAACGTGACTGTGAGTGAAATGTGTGACATTACTGTGATAGAACAAATGATTGAGAAAATGCCCTTCGAACTTCAAGTATGGCTGACAGAAAAGAAACCTACCACATGCTGACTGTTATGTACTAGCTCGGAAAACTCCAAGAGCTCAGGAGAAACAATGCTATCTGTGAAAACAATCTGGTCATCTTGCAGCTACATGTAAATTGAGAAGCGCCAATTCAAATGGAGAGAGGAGACGTGACAACAACGAAACTGAGCGGAATGTACGTAGAAACATTAAATGCTACAGATGTGGGTCCTACGGCCACATAGCTCTTCGTTCTCCAGGGATAAAAAGGCCCAATGCATTCTTTGTTGACGAACAGAATCAGAATAAAATGGTGTGCAAGTTGAAAGAACGCGAAGAAAATTCCGCAAAGAAACAACTTGAGATGGGTGAGATGTATTGCACAGGTTATGTTGAGGGGAAGAGGGTTGACATGCTTGTTGACACTGGTGCCGCAAGAACGATGGTTCACAAGACATTAGTTCCTGCAGAGAGAATTAATCACTTGGAGAGAATTGCAGTAAGATGAGCGCATGGTGATGTTGTGGAATATCCAACATGCGAAGTGTTAATTACTATAGATGACAAGATATGCAAAGTCAAGGCCAGGGTGTCATCAAATCTTCCACGACTTGTCTTACTTGGAAGAGATATGGATAATTTAATTGGACTGCTACGGCATGAAGAAGATAACTTTCTTGTTGAAACAAGAGCTCAGCGACTGGGAGCGGAGAAACAGGAGTTAGTTAGATTGGTAAAAGATATAAGTGGTGCAGTACCCAAGAGAGACATTGTAGAGAATACAGAGTTTGATGAAACTTTTCCATTTGCAGATGAATTATTGTTAAATAGTGGAGGAAAACGTCGGAAAAGTCACAAAGAGAGGCGGACTGCAAAAAGACCTCGTAACATAAGGCTGTCGCAAAACTCTACTCAGTGTGAAACAGTCGATGCAGGCGATAACAGTACTTACAATGATCTGGGAATTACAAGGGATCGGTTCAAAGCTATGCTGAAGACAGATTCGTCACTGGAGCTCATTAGTATATAAGAGGAGATAAAATGCCACATGAAGGAGTACACTTTACAGAAAGAGAAGGGTTAATGTACCGGATCTGGCACCCAAGATATCAAATTGTCAGTAAGGTGACTAAGCAACTAATTTTACCTTCGGAATGCCGCAGATATGCACTGGAGATAGCTCATGATATTCCACTATCTGGGCATCTTGGTAGGCAGAAAACTATCAATCGCCTACTGCAGAGGTTTTATTGGCCAGGGATATTCAGTGATGTCAGAGATTACTGTAAGTCATGTGCTGTTTGTCAAAAATATGAGAGAGCGAAACTTGTACCCATGCCTTTGGTAGACACACCATTCAAAAGAATTGAAATGGATATTGTCGGACCACTTGAAAGGAGCAAATCTGGGTACAGATATATTCTGGTCATGTATGATTATGCAACACGGTACCCTGAAGCTGTCCCATTGAAATATATTGATGCACAGCATATTGCAGAAGAGCTTGTCAAGATATTTTCTCGAGTGGAGTTCCAGACAAAATACTTAATGACCAGGGAGCTAATTTCCTATCAAAGTTGTTAGCAGAATTGTATCGCATGTTGAAGGTACGACCCATCAGAACGAGCCCGTACCACCCACAAACTGATGGTCTGGTGGAAAGATTTAATGGAACATTGAAGTCTATGCTGAAGAAATTTGTGAAAGACGATCCAGGTAACTGGGACAGGTTGCTGCCATATATCCGTGAGGTTCCACAATAGTCTACAGGGTTCTCCCCATTTGAACTGCTGTATGGGCGTAAAGTGAGAGGTCCACTGGAGTTAATGAAGGAAACCTGGAGAGGCAATTCCAAGACGTCTGAAAATATCATAGCGTATGTTCTAAACATGAGGGACAGACTTCACCAAATGACCGGAATAGTTCAGCTCAACATGCAAAAATCGCAGACAAAAATTAAAACATGGTATGACAAGAAAGCTCGCACGAGAGAATTTCAGCATGGGGACAAAATTCTTGTCCTTCTGTCATCAACAACAAATAAATTACAGTCAGAATGGAAGGGGCCTTTCGTCGTGAAGCGAAGGATTGGAGAAGTTGACGATGAGATAGAATTGTCACAGAAAATCGAAGATTTATCACGTCAACATGCTGCATAAATGGGTTGAAGCATCGACACTTCTACTTCTGTACGACAGCAAAGAGGAGACTGACATCCCCAGCGTCTGTTTGAATCCTCAGAAAATGAAGATGGATGACTTAAAGGTTGGCGACAGGTTAAAATCTAACCAGAAGGAAGAATTGTTGAATCTACTGACAAATTATGGCGATGTTATTAATGACAAACCAGGACTTACATCTCTAATCCAACACGAGAATGACACTGGGAATGCCACAGCAATTCATCAGCGGCCATACAGACTACCAGAATACAAAAAGGAAATAGTACAGCATGAATTAAAGGACATGCTGGATATGGGCATGATAAGACATTCTAAGAGTAATTGGAGTTCTCCGATTGTACTTGTGCCAAAACCTGATAATAAAGTTAGATTTTGTGTGGACTGTAGAAAGGCAAAATTTGATGCATACCCCATGCCTCCGATTGATGACATAATTGATAAACTGGGCAGAGCAAAGTATATATCAAAGCTGGATTTATGTAAAGGATATTGGCAAATTCCACTGTCGGAGGTGTCAATTTCAAAGACTGCTTTTACTACACCATTTGGGCTTTATGAATTTATGGTCATGCCATTTGGTTTGCATGGAGCTGGCGCAAGTTTTCAGAGAATGATCGACATGGTTCTGGAAGGCATGGAGGAATTTTCATCCAGTTATATCGACGATTTATTAGACTTTTCTGAGACTTGGAATGAACACTTAAAACACCTAGAAAAAGTACTCGCGCAGTTGAGGATTGCAGGGTTAACAGCAAATCCTTTGAAATGTGAGTTTGCTGCCAGAGAGGTTGTGTATCTGGGTTATGTTGTTGGAGATGGGTGAGTGAGCCCAGACGAGCTGAAGGTTAAAGCGATAAAGGATTGTCCGAGACCACAGACTAAAAAACAGATGAGATCATTTCTTGGGCTGGCAGGCTATTATCGCAAACTCCTTCCGGGCTTTTCGGAGATAGCCACACCACTCACAGATGCCATGAAGAAGCGACAGCCAGAAATTGTAAAATGGAATGATCTGTTGGAAAGTGCTTTCAATAAAGTAAAACTGACACTAACAAGTAGCCCAGTTCTGAAAAATCCTGATTTCTCAAAGGGCTTCATACTGCAGTGTGATGCATCGGAAAGAGGCATTGGAGCTGTACTTAGCCAGAGGAATGAAGATGGGTGTGAACATCCTATAGCATATATAAGTAGGAAATTATTACCACGCGAGTGTAACTACGCGACTATAGAGAAAGAATGTCTGGCCTTAAAGTGTAGTATAGAGACATTTCATGTGTACCTGTATGGGAAGGTATTTGTCGTGAGGTCAGATCACAATCCATTGAAGTGTCTCAACCAGATGAAAGACTCTAATGCTTGGCTTGTTAGATGGAGTTTGGCCCTTCAACCATATTCGTTCACGATTGATTATGTGCCTGGAAGATTGAATAAAAATGCTGACTATCTTTCGCGGACATTTCATTAAATATGACAAGTTACAAAAGACTGCAGGAGCAGAGGCCAATTGTCAAATTATGGCCATGTTATTAAAGAACATGATATTGGAAATCTTCATCACCTTTTCTAGTGCAGAGACTGCTGAAGCAGAAACCGCACGCTATTCATGCGGTTGTTTTACATACAAACTGTGTTCAATTTGGATTTATATCACCCCTCGCTAACCCATAGACTGCAGGAGCAGAGACCGCTTGTCACTATGCGGTTGTTGTGTAAATAAACTGTATTCCCGACTGGATTTACATCACGTGGATTGACTCAAAGACTGCAGGAGCAGAAACCGCTCATTACAATGCGGTTGATTTGTAAATATACTGTAGTTAGTTTGGATATAACAACCTATTTGATGTCAAGACTGAAGATAGAACTCTCCGGCATGGAAGTGTTAATGTGATGGAGCGCAACTTGTTTTATGGAGATATATTAATGCTCAAATGATTTTGGATTTACAGTGTGGTATTCAAATTCATCTTGCTGTTTCCTTAGTGGGAATACAGTGTTAACTGGAATGTGGATTACTTTAACCATTGGATTTACCAATTATCAAAGTAAAATTAGTGCTAATTTGTTAAAACTCAGTGTTTTAACATCTGAAGGGAAAGGGTGTGTTACAGGCTAACATTCCAGTCAGTATGACATTACACAAGATTATTTTCTCTCTGACTTGAGTCACAGATATCATAACATTTAAATTAACTTCAGTAACTTGCACTGTGGAGGATTAGAATTACATACAACTGGTGTTGTGGAGAGAGTGACGGATGACTTCCTGAAAATTTTGGAGGGAAGGTTTTTGATGGAACTGCGAGAAAAAAAACACAGACAAAAATAGTTTAATGTAGATCTTGTATGTGGTTAGGTTGAATAAAAGTAGTCTCTTGTAGTGTAGTACAGAGTTGTTCTAAGTGAAAACTGGGGGCCTGAAAGAGACGTGTAAACTCGGCCAGTGACAATCCACATTAAACTTGGTAACATATTGATGTGTCCAATCACGCGTATCCAATACCATTTTCCGAAAATATCAACATCAGTTTGAATATCCCCTACTTTTTTGAATAGTATATAAGAAACAATTATAGTTGGCGCTATATGGGCCCACGTCGTCAGTTACAGTTAGCTGTGTCCTGGTCAAGCAGACATTTCTGACTTCGGTCTCCACCGACAGTCTCTCCTCTCCGGGATCAATGTCTACGATACAATTTAAGACCGTTTTTCATATCCATTTCTTCACAGGATTAAACCCATTGTCTCATGGACTTCGGTGGATTTTTAAAACAGTTTTTGCTCTGCCGCCATCACCTCGGTCCCGTCTTTCAAAGTTCAGATGCACACTCACTGATATTGTCCTCGTTGGGTTAATCTACCCCTACCTAACTAACAAATACTGGTGCCTGGCAACCATTGCAATTTTACCATAAAGAAAACAACTGGCTTTCCCAATTAGAAGAATAATTGTTTTTAATTATAGTGCGCATTATTACTTTTGAACTCCAACCACAAACCGCTTTCCAGAGCTCAACATGATTAAAAGGGAGCGTTGCTAATTACCATTATTTTAAAGCATCGAACCGCAGAAGCAAATTTATGGCCAACTATCGCCTATAGTTCGTCCCCTGAGTTCCAATGTGTTCTATGTGCCTAATGGCACATAGAACACATTGGAACTCAGGGGACGAGTTGTATCTGCCGTATTACTAGCTTTTCTTTGTACATCTGTACATATTTTAGAACTCAGTTATTTAGCTTTTATATTCTTTTTTATCTGCTTATCTGTTTCCACATATACATATATACAATATATTGTAAACCACACTTTTATTCTTGCCCGCGGACATCCAATATGCCCCGAGTGTTAACCAGTCGTTCTTTAAATGTCGGATGTCAACGACTGAAACATCGAAAGGCAGTTTTAACAATTATAAAGTTATTTACCAACATACTTCAAAGAAGAAAAGAAATGCTCAAGCGGGCATAAGGATCTTTAGTGATTGTCTTTTTATCTGTTGTATCGTTGCCATAAATATTATATTTTTTGTCTTTGTGCTTTTGCTGAAGAAAACAAATCCATCACGCCTTAATACTTGTAATGTCAGGTTTCAACCGATCCGAGTCTAATTAAAGTGTCATTCTATTTACAGGATTGCTTGTTAGTTACACAAACGAACACTATATTGCCTTCTCTTGTATTTGCGAGTGTGATATCCCATTTACTGCTAGCAAATGCTATAAATTTAAGGTTAAGTTTTCTCTTAGAATACACATTATTGGGTCGGATAATTTGCCCTTGAAATAAATAACAAATCAAAAAAAGAGAACGCGAAATTATTCAGAAAAAATTCCCATTGCCTTTTCACACGGTTCACTCCTTGAACCTTACACTTTGAGTGCCATCGTTACATACAGAACTGGCTTGGAACGCGGTGGCTCAGTGGTTACGGCATTGGACAACAAACCGAAAGATCCACGGTTCGAACCCCGCCAGGGGTAACTGCGTTGTGTCCTTGAGGAAGGCACTTAATCCCGATTGCCCACGTGGGGGCGCGGTGGTGCTGTGTACTAAGGCGTACTGCACGTCGATGGTGCACTTGTCTTTAAACAATGCTAACCCTGCTTGAGTGGAGTTAATACGTTGGTGAGTCTGACAGTTGCTCGCCGTTGCTCGGTGGTTCTCTTCGGGTACTTCAGCCTCCTCCACACGTAAAAATTGTCCGACATGAGGTGACCCTGGCTGTCGAAAGTGTCGTTAAACTCCAACAAATAAATAAATAAATAAATAAATAAATAAAGTACTGGATAGAGAAAAACGTGTGAGTGTGTTTTCTATTTGAGAAGATTAAGTAATAACTTATTCGTACAGCCCTTCAGGGCTGTGGGATTAAATTATTGCCAATCTTCCTTATACTGGGAATGATAAAGTTAACAGAGACTGACACAAGCATGACGGAGCGTGAAATCCCTCGCTTTCCAAACGTATGCGGAGCTGGGTGGGTGCAGAAGGAGGCTGGAAGACTCACAAGTGAGAAGTGATTTTTCAGGTCTCCACACATGTTCCCATTTTCCTTGACAGCCGATACATCTGCTCAAATGTTGATGTTTGAATCCATGACAGTTTTGCATTAGATTAGATATGTTTTTAAAACTAAAGTAACAATAATCAACAGGGAAAATAAAAAAAAAATCAACATGAAAATGGTGTTCAATCTGGAGGGATTCGTTAATTTTACCCTCAGTACATTTCGAATAGCTATTACCGCGTTGCCTGCCACAAGAGGAGTTACCTGCCCATATCGGAAAGAGTCTGTCGCCAGATGTATTGTACGGACTCTTGATAAT
Organism: Pictodentalium vernedei; assembly: GCA_031216915.1. NCBI lineage: Eukaryota > Metazoa > Mollusca > Scaphopoda > Dentaliida > Dentaliidae > Pictodentalium > Pictodentalium vernedei. The sequence continues at coordinate 241,766,039 of CM062289.1, forward strand.
AAAATATACTCCAATAAATAAGAGTTGTCCTCCCAACAATACATTCCTCATGACAGACCACTATTGATTTTTTCATAAAATCAAGTCATGGCTGCTTGGTAGCAGCCATGACTTGATTTTATGAAAATCTCAAGAAAATACGCGACAAGCAAGAGTCAATCTTTGAGAATCAATAAAACACACGCTCATTGAGTCACTAAAGCTTTGTCTTATTGATAATTACAATTAGGAAAACGATCCCTGATTACCAATGAGATTTACCAAAGTGCGATATGTCAAGGGCAATTGATTGTTTAGAATCCAAAATTTCTCTAAAGCTTTGCCTTATTGATAATTACAATTAGGAAAACGATCCCTGATTACTAACGAGATTTACCAAGGTGCGATATGTCAAGGGCAATTGATTGTTTAGAATCCAAAATTATAGCTTCATTTAAAACCTGTTATTTCTGGTATGCGAAGTAGAGATTTTCATACTTAAATCATGTACTGTTCATGTAAATTGTGACCTGTGGGCTTTGAGTAAGCGAATCTTTCCCAATATTCTCATTGTATATTTTCATGTCAAGCATTTAATTATCTTCTCTGGTGTTACTTTATGCCGTTATGTAAACATTTTTTAGTTTTGTTACATTTAATTCCTTTCCAAGACATCGTCCAAAACTGAAGTATCCACCCGAACGATTTAAGTACTAAAACATTACTCGAATACGAGAGAAGTTGGGGATATTTAACCCCCTTGTTAGATAGTTTTGGGTGTCGATGTGGATATGTCTTATTTAAACTTGCTCGTGTCTCGTATCAACATCCAAGACTTGGTCACATATACTGCACATATAAGACCCCATGAGTTTATCAAAGTGTCGAAAACAACACAGAACATGACTGGTTAATAATCATTGCTATATTCGCCAATTTTGTTCGTGCTATCCGCGTCAACAGTTCGCAGTGTTTTTCAATATTTACATTCCACACAGCAAAAACCAAAGGGCAAGCTGACTGTCCATTCTCATTTGTCACAATAAGACTAAAATCCTCGCCCTCTGATTGGACGAGAACTCGCGTAGTTGTTTCTATGTCTCCAGTAGCATATGTTACGGGTACGCGGAGTATTTGAAAAGACGTTTCCCGCTTCGCAATTATTTAATGTGCTATATAAGTAAAGAGCAGTTGGCTTGAACATAGGGGGTGGTTATTTTCGATGTCATCAAAATTCTAAGCAGTGTCATAATTTGTCACTTTTTTGTTATCCATCCGTATTTATGTACAATTCTTCACAATTTTGAACGTCAAAAAAAAACAACCCCAAAAACAATTAGCATCATTTGGGATTTGTGACAACATCGAACATAACATGTCACCTATTTTCAAGCTATATATCCTCTTACTTATATAACACCTTACTCAATGGAATGACTTGCAAACCCGCTTAATTTTTCTAGGTTTTTCACATGTCAGCAAACGATGTTCAATTACCCAACGTAACGGCCAAAACCGGCCAGCGCTATTCTCAAAAATCGCCAATTAATTATCATTAGTTTTTCATTTTTTGTCTCAAAAACATAGGTTATGACCCCCTCGTTGGAACGAGCTCGTTCCAACGAGGGATCATAACCTATGTTTTTGAGACAAAAATTGAAAACATTAGTTATTCAAGATTTTTTTTTTTGCAAGTGTCGTCTGTTTTTCATGTTAGGTAAAGGGTTAAATTACAAATCGGGTTACGATTTAAACTAAGTTTGAGTGACCTCGACCTTTATCTCATTCATTGACTATTTGTCCTGTAAAAGTCGTGGGGTACACGTTAGGTTTATTTAGTAAACCTGTTATCATTTAAAATTGCCTTGTTTATTTCACGCAGTGGGTTTGGGGTTATGAGTAGGTTCTTATTGGAACATATATGTTATTGTGACGAATTGACGGCAACATGATCCGAGGTTTGCGGCTCAGAGCGTATGTTCAAACTCGACACTCCGCGTCTCGGTTGAATATAAACTTCGAGCCGCAAACATCAGAGCATGTTGTCGTCAATTCATTACAATAAGTTATAATATTACAACAGGCATGCAGATCAAGCTTTCGGATCAACAATCTAATTTTATCAGAAATCCGACGCTCTAACAAACTGTTTGTTTACCCACTTTTCGTGAAGTTTTCGCACACAATTTTCGCACAAACTGCTGTTGATTTAATGTAATGCCACTTTGTTTGCAAAGATATAAGGATATTCCTACGTGCTCTAGTCATAGATATTCCAACAATAAATACGTATTTCGCCTAAAAACACCAAGATATTAGCATAATTGACATAATCACGCGGTGTGATCAAAAACAACAGACGCGGCGATTCTTCATTCAAACGTATTTAGTTTACATACATGTCTAACAACATTTTAATGTCATTATAGATTCGGCAAAATCAATTCTTGATTAACTGGTAGAGTGCTGGAAGCCCATATTGGGGCTTTACTCAAAAGTGCAAGTACTGCAACTCAAAGGCTTCAAACGAGGTGGATATTCTTCACAGTACTTTGAATCTAAATGATTTAGTCTGTATGTATTTTCCCTGTTACAATTTATGGGAGAGTGCCCAAAGGCACTCTCCCAAAAATTGTAACGTGGCAAAGACTTGTGAACAAATTGTGATGACTTAAAATAATTCAGCACTCTTGCCAGTTAAGTAACATTTCTTGCTTTGATTCGGAGAAAATAGTGCTGTTAGGTTCAATTTTCTGGAATATTTCAACAAACCGCTTTTCCGACTAATTGAAATATTCCAGTCGATTGAATCTAAAACATAAGCGACAGACTATTTACGAGCGAGACTAGTTCCAGACCATAACAGCATAATTTGACCTAGGTCTTAAGAGTTTGCATGCAAATTCCATGGTAACGACAAACGATCGTTCCCGTTTCCGTTTTGGTTCCCTCAAGGTTAAAATCATAGAAACGGAAAACGGGTTCTCACAGTTTTTCAACACTGTGATTTCTTCGAAAGTGAATTAACATTCTACCCAGTTCGAGTTTTTTGCAATTGTTGAAACAACAATCTGAATCATACTAATGAACATAAGTTTGATATATCACTCGATCATTAAATATTCATCCCTGGCTAATATCGTCATGATAATCGACTTTCGATAAAGTTGTCTCCCATGAAATTATTAGACATGCGGGAAAAGTCAAATTAAGAAGCAAGTAACTGTTTCGAGAACACCTATGGCATCAGTAGAAAATAAAGCCAAGCTTTCGTTTATTGCTTTTAATAAATGAAAACAACAGAGAGATCTCTGAGCTGTCTATTGTTTTCGTTTATTAAAGGTAACACAGGGAAGCTTGGTTTTTTATGGCAAGCGAATGAGAAGCAATTACTTCATAGATAATCCGTTATTAAGAATATCTATCAGTATTACACCTCCCAACACTAAACGTCCAGTTTGGCTCTTAGTTTAGCGAATGTATTTTTGCAGTCATGTAATTTGCAAGCTTCCATTCTTCTCAGGAAAACAAAAATAGAAAATCTCATCTCCTAGTCTTTTTTTTATAATGAAACTGGCAGTGTTGTTTATTGTATAAGTCACGATGTGCACTCTGTTGATATAATTAACCCTTTACCCAACGAATCGGCCGCATCCGCTCGCGTAATATGCAAATTCAGCAGTTGAAAAAATATTATTTTTCAAAAAATTTCAACAAAACCATATCATGTGACCACTCGTTGGAACGAGCTCGTCGAGCTCGTTCCAACGAGGGGTCACATGATATGGTTTTGTTGAAATTTTGTGAAAAATTTGAAAAAATGATATTTAAAATAATAAATTTTGATATCGTCTGCGTTGGGTAAAGGGTTAACAGAAAAAGGTACAGCACGTCAAAAGATGTTGAGAACTCAGTTAGTTTTCTCCCGCGTTGTGTCCTTGGGCAAGGCACTTCACCTCGATTGCCTACATGGGGGCACGATGACGCTGTGTACTAAGGCGTACTGCACGTCGATGGTGCGCATGTCTTCAACCAATCTAACCCTGCTTGTGCCGCGGTGCAGAGTTCAGAGTTACGATGTTGGAGAGCCGACAGCTGCTCGTCGTTGCTCGGTGGTTCTCTCCGGGTACTCCGGCTTCCTCCACCAGTAAAACTGTCACCGACATGATATGACTCTGGCTGTTAATGTGTCGTTAAATCCTAATAACAACAACAACTCAGTTAGTTTTAAATGCGTTTTTACAGAGATTATTAGTCAAACTTGCATACTGCTTGGGAACAAATTGTAAAAGACCAGCGTCTGTATTCTTATACTGCTCCACAGGAAAATGCCCGAAGTTTGTGAAATGATGTGAACAACGATGTTACAAAGTCACTAACATTTTAAAATTTAAATTTTTATATCGATTCCGCATACCATCAGTGTTAAATTAACCAGAGGCGGACTGGCCGTATGGTCCATCAGGAAAATTCCCTGCGGGCCACCAATTGGGTTCCCCCTTGGGCCCCCAAAATTGAAGCATCCCAACAACTGTTCGCGCGTTAACTTTCGTGAAAATGACCAAAAGGCGAAATGGATCTTATTGCATAGACTACCAGTATATCGAAATGTTCTCTATGTGGCTATGTGGACTTCCATTGGCAGTATACGTAGAGGACATTTCGATATACGAGCAGTCTAGTCTAGCATTGATTGTTGAGATGAAAGTAACCGGTGTTCTTTCAATTTGAAAAGTCAAAATTTTCTCCGATTGGGCCGAACTTGTGTCTTCCCGACCCCCCTTCCCCGGTAAAACCATTTTTTGCCGAAGGACCTATGAAGATGATACAAAAATGTCACCCAAATGGCCTCTACGTGCAGTGTCATTGCTCGCTCAGAAGCTGCGTTCGTTCAGTTCGAAAAAACAAAATTTTCGCCAGGTCTGTGGCCTCCCATGGTGCATTTCCCGGTAGTTTTCTTGGCCCAGTCTGAGAAATTAACTGACAGGTTTAGTAAATTAAGGAGAGCTAACTTCTCTGTAAATCTCTCCCAATGACGAAAATTATCAGCCATGAGTGCGTTTCAAACAGCTTGCGGTTCATAATCTAACAATCGAACAGTACGAATAGTGTCGTCGCAAAGAAACGAGAATATTTCTCTGAAACCATTTAAAATGTAATTTTCTCACGCCTACGTAACAGACACCAATACGAAGACAAGTTCTCCTCTTCAAATCCAACATTTGCAGCACACGCTTTTAAAGAATTCCAGGCAAGGAGGAGCGTTCACGTGAAACTTGAAAACAAGGTTGTGGGACCCTCTTCTGAATTGGAAATTACCTAGAAATGAGACTATGATGGGAATTTAGAATTATGTGTAGGACTTTTTTAGAAATTATTTTTGTGACTAAACTATCTTTTGGCGCTGAGACTATTTCGAATTTGAACTTCACATAAAAGGGCCAAAGTATTAAGTTCTGTGAATATAGATATATATAAAGTTTCAGTTGTTGAAAAACCGAAGTATTTACACCCCTCCCCCCGAAAAAAATCCAAACACCCTTTTTTATTGACTATACGTTTACACCTCTTATCTTCGATAATAAATATTACACTGCAAAAAATATAGGTTCTCTTTAGAACCAAAACTGGTTCTAATCTTGTCCCTGAGATGGAACCAGTTCTGTTTAAACAGTATTTATTTCAAATCAAATAAATTTACCAAGGTTAGCATTCAATTGTAACAGAATATTACATAAAGTGAAGTAGATTCAGCAGTAAACTTGGAGTTTATTCAACGCAGTCGCCCAACATTTTGAAACAAAGGAGATATGAACAGTTGGCATATCGAACCAGTTTGTGTTCTGTACAGAACCAAAACTGGTTCGATATGCCAACTGTTCACATCTCCTTTGCTTAATAATGATTTGAGACAACCTCGTATAAGCTCTAAACTTACGACTGAAACCCCCTCAATTTATGTTTAATTCTGGTAATATTTAATGTTAATCTTTATAAATTTATTTGATTTGAAATAAATACTGTTTAAACAGAACTGGTTCCATCTCAGGGACAAGATTAGAACCAGTTTTGGTTCTAAAGAGAACCTATATTTTTTGCAGTGTAGAGCACTGCAATCTAAAATTTCAGGTCGACTCGAATCAAAGGCGGACTGGCCATATGGACTACCGGGAAAATTCCCGGTAGGCAAATTCCCGGTGGGCCCGTATTGCAGGTCCCTCTGGGGCCCCAAAATTAATGCAGCCCAACACGTGTTGGTGCATGAATTTTGTGAAAATAATCAACAAACGAAATGGATCTGATTGCATAGACTGCCGGTAGACCGAATATGATCTCTATTTGGACTGCCACTGGCAGTCCACATAGAGACATTTCGATATGCCTGCAGTCGAGTATTGCATTTGATCGCTCAGATGCAAGGAAACAGAGATCTGTCAGTTTGAAATATCAAAATGTTCGAATGAGTGTCGCAGGATTACGGGGTTAAATTGATGGAGGAAAATTTATGTTCTTATCTGCACTCAGCCGACAGCCAGTGACTGTCATCTGAACCCCAGTTCGAACGTAAACCTTGCCACCTTATCAATGCCCTATCCATTTGGGACTCTTAGGATTCCTGAAGGTGCCTGTGGCTTAGAACGCCAAAGGGTGATCAACGATAATTCACTGAAAGATTATTTATTTACATGTACGAAGAAATATAATATGAAACAAATTACTCACAAAATTATCCCCAAGAATACACTAATTACGCGAATAAAAGTTTATTCTTTAGGGCCCTCGACGTCTCCCACAGCTAGCTGTGCCCGCTGAATCAACCTCACATCATCTTCATCCTCTCACGGTTTGTGACAAATACAAAGTGTCTATTCACTTCCCGTTGCTTCCTCCTCGCAGGGTTAACTTCGCCGTCAGGCGGGCTTAACTCATATAATGCGCTGAATCACAATTCAATCGGCGTCTACCACAGTTCACGATGACTTTGCGCCTTGCCTGGCTCTCATGTTGTTAAGTTATTCTTCGCCTTCAGATATGTACTTAACAAAGCTTACATAAAAATATTCTGCAAAGTGTTCTCAACATCACCAATTCTCGCACCGCCTAAAATTATCTTAACTCGCGAGCTATTCAAGCGCTTACTCAAGCCCTTAATACGGTTTCTAGACCTCAACGTCACCGCTTTTACTTCTTTAGCTACTGTGCCACTACGGTTCGCAACCGTTAACAAACTACAATCGGTTCCTTACAACCCTCACAGGGTTACAAAAATACGCGGACTTTCAATCTCGGTGCCTGTGACCCTCGACGGCCAAGGCTAAATTCGGACCTTCTCTGAGTGCACTCAGGCCAACTGCCTCTCAGAATTCTGCTTCTCTAAAACAGGTAATGCCGTTTACCTAAATGCATATAGCTCCCTGACCTCGTACTTCCTGTTCCTGATCCTATTCCCATATATGGCCACCGACTTGGCCCGCGACTGCTCCTATTCTAAATATGAGCTCTGTGGCTCCCCCTACTTCACAACGTGCCTTTACTTTCGCACCGATGCGGCACTTTCTCTAACCTACAGCATGGGACCTCCCCATCTACTCGCAACGACCCACAGCCTTACACACCTTCCGACTGGAATTGGCTGGAATAAATTTTTCGAGAAATCCCCCAATCCGATTTTTATTTAGATAGCCAGAACATTTATTCTCAGTTAATCGCTTCTCTTCAACTTGGCCGTTTAGATCTATCTTAATTTAACACTCGCTTTAAAGTTCCTTTGAAAGACTCGCATTTTGGTATCTTTTGACATTGCGGAGACAGGATAGATGCATGATATGGGGGTGTGTCCAGAACAAATGTGATGCACTGGTTTCCAACGATTACAATTTAACTGGTCTTTAATTACCCAGATAATTATCACAGAAGAGAATATTGTCTCTCTTGCTATTGATCTGTTATCAGAAGTCCATATGGCGTTGAACACGTGCACCATAATGGACATTAAATTTTATACTTCATTTAGAATCTCTTGAATTAATGTCAGTTTGACAAACCTGTTTTCCAGGCAGAAATATTATCGAAAATATTTACACTTTTATACAACAAAATCGCAACTTTTGGCTATCACCTTGACAATGAGCGACGAAGATGACCCAAATATGCATCGAAATGTCCTCTTTGGACTGCAATTCATCGCTCAGATGCAGGGAAGCAGCGTTCTTTCAGTTCGGAAAATCAAAATTTTCTCCGGATTCCCCCCAGGGCATTTCTCCGTAACTTTTCTTGACCCACCCGCCGGCTCGAATTGAAGCAAGCAGATGATTTCGAATCGAGGGAATCTAGAATCGAATCTCGAGAGGAAAACTGCACTTCATACAACCCAAGATATTGTAAGTCTCCACTCAAGCATTTTATGCAAAGCCGTATCGTCTACTTGGACAAATTAATCGAAAAATCGGATTATTCCAGAACAGAATCAAAGTAGTTTAGAAAGAGGAACCTCCTTCAACTCTTCTTCATTTATCAAGTCTCCTGTACTGGTAGGATATTGAGAACATCTCGATGATACGAAAATTTCCTAATCAGCTGGACACACGCCGGTGTCGTTCTGTGTTTATTACACGCATTCACGTCTATAAAAAACTATTATTAAAAGGACACTCAGCAATTCATTTGACAACAGTTACTGTCAACAAAAAGAACACATTTTATCGCCAACCAAAGTTGCGTGGGGAACCCGTGTTACTGTTTCGTCCCCTGAGTTCCACTGTGTTATATGTTCCTACTGACATTGAACACACCGGAACTCAGGAGACGATTTTCAGCTGTAGCTAACGATTCAAATTATAATTGCTTTGCACAATTTGTTGAGAATTCCAGAGAGATTTCGCTTCTATTTAAAAATAGTCCGTCAACGATTTCCGCTCCGCACATGTGTGCGGAACAGATTTTCATTTCCCGCATGGTTTAGTGTTGCTGTAGATGGGGATTACATAAAACAGGCGTGTAATAAAAAGCCTTTCTTGAGATATTACGATAATTGTGCTCGTGTTATTGATATTGTTTCTGGCAGACCTTCACACCCACTTTCTCGTAATTGCAAAGAACTCCATAGTAAGGATTCGGGTTTCCATTCTGAACTCTCTCTGGAATGGCAGCACTTCTTGTAACAAGCAATGGGATTTTGCGTTCATTTTCAGAAGCCTTAAATGTGGCAACCAATTAATTGTGGACGCGAAACCAACCTATGTGTTGTTGATCGGTTAATTATATGTGCCCTTGGACACCGATCTCCTGCATTCACATTTGATAGAGTTTTGTTCTCATTTCCACCAATGTGAGTTGATAACATGCGGGAAGTTAGCAAAATAAATGATACGATTCTACATAAATATTTCCAATATCACGTCTCTCTTATGTTTGAAAAGCTTCCCCAGAGGTGTGTCAACGAATTACAGGTCCCGATTTCAATGAAATATTCTGTGGATTCTTTAAAGCTGTGATGCGCAATACAGTCTACAGTAACAGAATTATCCGGAGCAAAGTGATAAAAAGGGTCATTAGAACCCTTAGTAAATTATAATAAAATATTAAGAGAGTACTGGAATGTACTCGTTGGACAGGTTATAACTGTACAGCATAGAAAGATAATATAATTTTGTTGCACTAATATACACAGCAGGTTTGGTGAGAATCACTGAGAATCAAACCTTGTTATTATATCTGTCGATCACAGTACCAACTGTGTTAAGTCGAACACCAGATATGCTTGTAGGTGTGCACATCAGTGGGCACAATACTGTCAAATTATTGTAAATCTGTTGACGAAAAATGAGGAGAAGACCTCTATAACTTCAATTATACCCAGATAAAACCAAAACTGTTTGGAAGAAGTGATGATTTTCGGACGTTTTGGTATGTTGAGTTGTCAAGTTTTGATGGACTGTTGTTTCTCTACTAATGAGGAGGAATTTTTACTTGGCACCCAATTGTCAAACTGACCCATTGTTCTGTCATGTCAAACTGATTTGCAGAAATGGAACAGTGGTGTGATATTTCGTCGGCTCTGACCAGTTTTAACTAGAGCCGGCTAGACCATCACTTACACCGCTAACAGAACATCCTCCAGACCGACGACTATTGAAGCTTGGACATTCCTGGTAGAGGTATGGAAACTGACTGGAAGAGGCACTCCTTTGGCTTCATTAGCAAAGTGTGCCCCATGTTCACTTATTTCACTCGAAGTCGCGTGATGCTTGTGCAGCAGGAATTACGCAATCCTGTTCAATGCCAGTCACATTCATCTGGGTATAACAGAGCCAGCAGAAGTCCAGATCAGACTCTCAGCCGACATACGTGCTTATCAGGATCTTGTTTGTAAATTTGTGGCTGGGCAGATCGTGACTGCCTTCAGAAATAACTACCGTCATTCTTGTTAAAGGAACTTTATTGATTTCCCAGTGTTATATGGTATTGATGAATAGTTTTGAAGCTTGTATAGACTAAAAACAGAATAAAGACACATAGAAAAGTACCGACCGAGTACTTGCTTGCTGAACTGTCCATTAGCTGAAACGTGCAATATTTGCCAGACAGTCGAACCAACAGACGGTACACGGATTACTTGGGCCACCAAATCAGAACCTTTTTCCAGTTTTAAAAGACAATTGTGGCTACTAAAGTCCTGTCATGAAATGCACACAAACAGCACGTCGATCTGCGAGTTAATCTTCGCGTTATGACCATAGTATGGCTATCAAATTATGTACATATGGCTTGTGCACAAGCAATGTTTCAGCCAATGGACCTCCGGGTAACCCGGAGGTCCATTGACAGAAACATTGCCTGTGTTTGCTATGAGTAACCAGGAGAACCTGCCATGCTTTGGATGCCATTCGATATGGCAATTGCGCGCAATTCCTGCGCACAATTAAGCCTTGATAGGCGCACGGTTCGTGACAGGACTTCTAGTTTTAACTGTAGCCTTATTCTTTCAAATCTTCTAGACTATCAACGGAGCGATACCCGCTAGGGCACACATACTCGTTCTAGGCGAATATTTACGACATTCACAGTGGCTTTCAAAAGTTTTCCATTAAAATACAGACCATCCCATTGGGAATTCTTGGAAATGTGTTGTAGATGTTCACGATTTCAAAATGTCTAGGAATTTTGTCCACCAACCACCTTTTCTTCAAGGACGTAGCGATAGGCGGTGGGTAGAATGAGTGTGTCTCCCCCCCCCCCCCCCCCCATCTTTCGTCATGTTTACAATAGTTGGAAATTTAGAGTCATAAATTGGAAGTTGTTGGAATTTTCAGGCGCTAGTGCAATTTTCCAAACAAGTCTAGAATTTGGCCAAAATATGAAGCTTTTTGGACTGACAAAAAGTGAAAGTCCTTCAAACATTGATTGAAAAACAGTAAAAAATCTCTCCAAATATTGACTTGTAGTTGGAATTTGTGACTACCGGGAGCCTCAGTTGGATAATTTACAGTCAAGGGGGTGTACACAGGGAATTATGCATCTTAAAACCTTTAGTTGGTAACGTTTGACTTAACCCTTTGAACCCCAGAGACCTCTTTTCCGGCCGGGTCACAAGCTACGTCATAATGACAATAAGTGGAATGGCTACAAGCTAAATGTGTGGTGTGGACCAAGCAATATTTTCAATAGACCTTAGGCTGCACGTTGAAAATATTAATTGATCTTACCCCAAATAATGAATATGGACTCTTCCAATTGCTTCCATTGAACTTACATGGAGGATACCATCAGTGTTGAAAGTGTTAATGTGGGAGGTGCTAATGAAGGTTCTCACTTTTTGGAAATTATATAGTGATACTTAGAATATTTTGCCTACGGTTGAGATGGAAGAGTGGGTTCAATTGGAATTATAGTGGTGGACACCCCCCATCTAAGAAAACTTGGAAACGTCCCTGATTTTCTTCAGTACTCGATGGATTATTATGAACTGTCACTCGAAACGCAAAGTACAGGACACAAAAAATACTTATTTCTATTACTTCGTGATACCTTAACTGTGTGTGAGCGTGTGTGAAACCTTTTTTCTGTAATATGCAGCCAGAATATTGTTTTTTTTTTCAACAATGGATTTCGAGACAAACATGAACATACGCATTTAGACTAAGTATTGAGCTTAGGAATTGGTTAAACTGACTGCAATAATTAATGTTATGTCAAGTTAGTGTCGAGTAACACGCCCTCGAACTGGATTTTAAGTTTCAGTCACATAATGCTTCCTTTACTGATTCCAAGCGACAAGGAACATGACTTGGGTAAATCACAATTGCAGGGGCACCGGATCTGATAATGATTTTTTGTTTGTGCAGAGGAAAATTCCTCTTTAAGCTCAAGCATAAAACTATAAATCTACAACGAAGCTTTACGAATGTCAACACCGCGCCACTACAATTGTGCAACACATGCCTTATGTTGACACACAAATCATGTAGCATGTCGGTGAAAAAATGATGGGGAAGGGGGGCATGTTCCCCTGTACATCTACCTCCCAGTTCCGCCGTTCCTGTTTAAGTGACATTGGCGACATTAAACAACTGGTTAACCACTTGAACACGAGAGAACATTTCCCGGTCCAGGAACACGATACATCATACTTTAAGTAGGATGACTGCCAAGATAAAGTGATGGGTAGACCGTTGAATATTTTCAACGTGCAAAGGCTGCACGCTGAAAATATTAATTGTTTTTCGCGTTTCGGGTAGATTAGCGAAAAACTTTTGTCTGTGCAGACACATTAGAATACATATTCGCGCTCTTTTGAGCGCAGGGTGTTTTGATTGGTTCAGATGTTGTGCGTTTCACCAATCAAAACGGATAGTAAGAATTCTGGGAGTTTTCATATGTCCGGGACATTCATTTCTAGCCAGATGCTCGACAGGCTCATGTCGCACTTTCATTTTGGTTTTTTAGGCTAACAAGTTATTTTAAAAGATGAGGATTTGACACCTTACCCTGGGTCACCCACGCATTGGCTTCAGTCACAGGTTTCCAGTGTTTTTCTTTATAACGACTGCAATAAATACATACCTTACTAAATTGAAATACTGGTTTTTCCTGGCCGGCTCGGTTATCAAAACAGGGTTTTTGTTTAAGCTGATCAAACCTGCTGCTATGTCACCGTATGTATCAGAGTTCATTTACTGTTTGTATATACTGTTTATATACCTCAACATGTTCCTATTTGTTAATAAATTGCGAGCTCTGTCAGTAGCAGTCTCTCTGACTATCGGTCACCCAAGAGTTTGTGTTTATTATTCGGAGTGGAAGACAGACTGATTGGTCGTAACAGTTAGAACCTGGCGACGACAAACAGGAGGTGAGAATATCGTGCTGATGTAAACCCAGGGCACGCGGGCTACTGCTAAAAGGGAAATTACGAAACATTTCTTAGAACTATATATTTGTGAACAGGCACGAAAAACACAACTATTTAACTCTTGGACCTCCGGGTTCAGCTAGAGAATCACTAACTTAAACTTCGCTTAACCATGTGAAGCTAAAGAACGCTATTACGGTCCCGGAACATGATACGTCATAATATTCAAGTAGAATGAATGTTCAGTGCATGTGTGGGGTAACCAATTAATATTTTCAACATGCAGCCCGAAGGCAGCACATTGAAAATATTGAATGGTCTACCCCTTCCCCCCGGGAAATGAATTTGAATTCTTCCAATTGCTGTCATTGAATTGACCTGGAAGACACCATCGGGGTTCAAAGGACTAACACTTTGCCTACCGTTAACACTTTGCCCACCGTGACGGCCAAAACCTCAGCCAGCGCTATTCACTAAAGTCGCCAATTAATTTTCAATATTTTTTCATTTTTTGTCTCAAAAACATAGGTTATGACCACTCTTTGGAACGAGCTCGTCGAGCTCATTCCAATGATGGGTCATAACCTATGTTTTTGATACAAAAATGAAAAAAAATAGTTATTCAAGAATTTTGTTTACAAGTGTCGTCTGCTTTTCATGTCAGGTAAAGGGTTAAGGTAACGACCATATCCGATCAACACCTTTAACAAACGCCGCTATTCAAATTGTATTATCTTCATCAATTTTCGCACCCAAAACATTACTCACCCCCAGTATAACGAGCTGGTCGTGCTCGTCCCAATGGGAATCATAAGCTATGTTTTGGAGACGAAACATTAAAAGGTTTAGTTATTTATGTCATTTTTAGAAGTATCGTATTCTAGTCGCGTCAGGTAAATAAGTAGCTTACGTTTTGTAAGTTATTGTATTGGTCTCTGATGTACCACCCAGAAGCAGCAGAACGGGAAGGGCACATGGGTCACGTACCCTCTCCCCCATTCTCTACAGACATGATTCTTGATTACAATTTGAGTGTTTGCAAATATAGCAATTTATAGGAAGTCTTGCACTGGGTTATCTGCACATGTGAACAAATTTACTTGCAATTAGCAGTTGAAAAAATGGTTGAAGTGGAATAAATATCGCGATCCATGTTCAAACCTAAGCATGCGCACTAAAAAGTGAGACAAACGGGATTCCGTACATTTGCTGGCATAAGATTGCAATACATGCTCTGACATGAAAGGTCATCGTTGGCTGTAACATCAAAAGTACAGAATATTTATCAGCATACCGGCTTTTTCCGCACAAACGCCACCACAAACCTTTTAACCCATTTCGTCACACACGCCCAAAAGGTCAGAATCATACCTTTTTCTGTTACTCCATTTGTCGAACGTTTTGTTCACGGGACTAAACCACGACAGGCCAGGTGCGTCTTTGATATATTGCCCCACACATCGCCTAAAGCCGCCACATACGCACCTTTACATTGAGCCCCCGCAACCCCAGAACCCACACCCCCACACACTACTATAGATGCGTTGATTCGGGGGGAATGATAGCAAACGTTTCCGATTTAACCCTTTACCCAACGCAGACGATATCAATTTTTATTATTTTAAATATCATTTTTTTAAATTTTTCAAAAAATTTCCATAAAACCTTTTCACGTGACCCCTAATTGGAACGAGCTCTACAAGCTCGTTCCAAAGAAGGGTCACATGATATGGTTTTGTTGAATTTATTTGAAAAATAATATTTTTTTCATTTGCAGAATTTGCATATTACGCGGGCGGATGTGACGGTACGTTGGGTAAAGGGTTAATGTCTTATAGATAGTTTCATATTGAGAAAAAGGTCAGACGATTTGCTTAACAAGTAGTTTACTGCGATTGAGCAACACATATTGATGGGCTTCAGTTCCCCCTATCCACATTAATAATGTGACAATTTAGTTGTTGAGACAGTCATGCCTCTTGTTGCTAGCAAAGACATTACCAATTACGCAAATTCCCGCAGGCCCACGAGAAACACTTTAACAATGTACTGTCAGTTTTCTAAAGCAATTACGATTTATTAATTCGCAGTTTCAGTTTTGTAGCTCTGAGGAGTAGTTAAACAATATCCTAACCTTCCGAGTGGATTTCACAGTCGCGTAAAGTGTTATTACGAGATAATTACGATAATCCAAAAGAAAGAAGAGAGGGAGAAACCTATTAGAATTCAATGACTCCCATATCGAGTGCCATGATATGTGTTGTGACTTTAGTTCTCACCCTGTCTTTAAGTGAGGGACTGTTCAGCGCGTACAAGATCGGGTGCGTTTGTGGCTACAACCGCCCTTAGCTTGATGAATGGTGACTCATTCTGGCAATATCATTATTTCAAGCAGGAAATGTTTCCTATAATGCAACTAGGAATTTAACCACTTCAGTATGATTTAACCGAGCTCAATGAGCTTTGTCAAACAATATTGAATTGCTTACGCACCTTGTTGCATCATAGGAAATATTTACAGGTTGAAGTTTCGATACATGAATTTTGACATGAGGATGCTGAGAGTTGTAAAGCTGAATACAACGAAAACAGCGATCTCGATTGCCAAGATCTTCCTTTTGTTTGGTCGGTGGTCGAGTAGGTTTTTTTTCACCCATCGCTATCTTCAACCATCGGCTAAGGTTATTTTTTTCTAAAGTGTGTGGAGAGGGAGGATGGGGGGGGGGGGGGGGGGGGGGGTATCAAAGTTCCGACGTCCTGCACTGCATCGCTAATATCGGTCTAAAATTTATGATAGGAGAACATTTGTCACGTTTCCTTAGAAGGTCTTTGGAAAAAGGAAAAACATAAAATCATTGACTCAGGGAATTAACAAAAAATTTTCAACAGACTGAATGGATCCCTGCATTACTGTAAAACAAGTCCACAAATCAATTCCGCGGTTGTCTTTAAACAAATTAATCGACTGGGCACAATTTTAGTACAGGCCCTTAAAATTATGTCGCCTGTTCACCTCTGGAATTGTGAAACTTCTGATTCACTCCAAGTTTCCTGTTTGCACGTGCAAATGTTCTCACACAGAAATTTAACAAGTACAGAACGAGAAAAGTACATTACTATAGAAACTCTGAGGATGGATCTCTCCACCTGCAATTATTTGCAGTATTAGCAAAAAAGCAGAAGGAACGCCTGCAAACCATCAGTTCATTAACCATCGAGTTGGTCCAGTCCTGTGGTCCAAGAGCTAAACAATTATTCTTGTCTTTCCCCCAAGAAGTTTTAAACAAGAATACATAGCTGAGACATTAATATACTCTAAAATCAGTTGGGTCAAAAACCAACCTAAATCAACTGAGTTGAGTGAATATGAACTTAATTGGGTTCATATTCACTCTTACCCAGTTAATTTGAGTCAAGTTTTAACCCTTTACCTAACGTAATGACCAAAACCGGCCAGCGGTATTCACAAAATTCACCATTCTATTTTTAATATTTTTGTCACAAAAACATAGCTTATGACCCCTCATTGGAACGAGCTCAACGAGCTCGTTCCAAAGAGGGGTCATAAGCTATGTTTTTGAGGCAAAAATTCAGAAAAATTAATGCTTCAAGAATTTTATTTGCAAGTGTCGTCTGATTTTCATGTTAGGTAAAGGGTTAACGCAACTGATTTCATAGCGTAGCCAAAATACGAGTTGTCAAAAGATAGAGGTGAAACAATAATCCAAGTACCCATCTTGAATTGTTTTTGCACAAAATAACCTAAAAAGCCGCTCTTAACATAGGTATAACACGAACGATGGCACATTTTTTCTGTTTCGTGGCCCATGACGCATGAGACGTCGCGAAAATGGCTTTGGGTGTAAACCCGAGCGTGATGTTTCTATTCATAACTGGTAAAATATCCCAACTACATTATCAAGGCATACCTCCGTGGAATATTTGTCATTCTGGATTATAGTTAAAAGAAAACCCAGACTTTCTGCATTGCTTCGTTTACCATTATCGAAAATACATATTCGGATCACCGATTTCACCGCAATGATTTCGACTCGAGTTCGACTATACCCTACTCTTACTACAGGTCTCGGTCTAACCTTAAGTGTCGACAATGGCAACAGGGCACATTCTCAAAGTTGCTTACATATATCAAGTAAATATGCCACGATGAGTGTGATCTTACCAAATTGAACATTTTTTTTTTCTAAAACCAGCATCTAAGGAGTTCGAACGCGGGACTACAGCCAGGGGCGTTGCTAAGAAGGTTTAAGCTCGGCGGTGGGTGGGTAACACCTCAAAATTTTTTTCTAGGCCGGACATTTTCATCTAGATTGGAGTCTTAGATATCATTTCGCTCCCTGTTTGTAATCATGTGCTTTCTTATTAGACAAGATTTGATACTTGGACTTATGATACACACTCATGTCATACAAAGGAGGTTTGTAGTAGCCATTCTGGCTACTGGGGGCCCAGCACGACCAATTTGGAGTACTGGTAGGATGCATATTAATTACATTATACAGTTATGGACTTTTGTGGTGGTGAATATGAGGTTCATATCACATCATATTTACCACCACAATACTGTTTTATTATATACACCATCCTAAAACAAACAATCTTCTATTTGTCAATTAAAAGTTCAATTATATCAACCAGAAATACTTAACAATAAAATAGTTACCATCTGCAGAATAACATGAAAATGAGACGGAAGTCAGGTTGACTGCGCATGCACGTCGATTGAAATAGAACTAGACAGAGGATTTCCAAAAGCTACATTTAGAAAGTTGATATTCACTGGAAAACTGGTGTACATGAATTTTTGAGTACCAGTCACGTGTATAAGATTCAGCTAATAGAAAGGTGGTTATTTATAAAGTATATAATAAAAGATGTTGTGTTACGGCTACCACATGTACATTTCATATATCGAAAAATAAATTTCAAAGAAGTCTCGAGTTTTTTAACTATAATCCCGACTGACTAATATTCCAACTACATTATCAAAGCCACGATGATGTAGTTAAACTCTACGATCAGTCAGGACTAACCACCATAGTCGGCACAAATCTAGTTATCCCCCACCCCCCTCCCCCCCCCACACACACACTCAGTCATCTTCGCGACGCCCCTGACTACAACTCCCATTGCCATCGCCTCACACTGATGTTTCCACAACCATACCAAATTACACAACCCAAAACCCCCTAAACAGCTGGAATTCTTCTCCGATATGCGAGAATTGGCAATTTCTAAATGTTGTTTGTGGTAACTGTTTACGAGAGAAGCTTGTTTGTTTTACTAGGTGTCCGTGGATGAAATATTTTTTCACATTCACTGCGGCTGGAACGGATTAGTTAGTGTTACATCGGTCTCATATCGATCTCTGGTACCAGGCTTAATCCTGAAATCTCCCCTTACTGGACATTCGCCAGCATGCCGTTGTCTGAATTTATAGAGGATATCTAGTGTTTTTGGGTGGATATCTAAAATTATCGCATGAGTGACCGATACAAATGTTTATTTTTCGCGAGCGCTTGCGCGAGCGAACATAGCCCTTTGTCACGGTCACAAGTGAGATAATTTGAGGTACCCACTCAAAAACACCAGATTTTCTTTTTATTATACGCTTTTTATAAGAATCTGATAATTCCACTCGTTTCAACCATGAACTGATGCATGAAAGTAAACAGCGCATTCAGCGAATCATTTGTAACGCGGAAGTGATTTGATCGATAATCGGAACAGATAGCGTCTTTTTCTGTTGGCGGGTTTCTAGTCCAACATGGCATGAAAGTCCGTAAGATAAGTTTTTGGTTTGGTACGTCCTTTGAAAGGACGTACCAAGCCAAAAACTTATATTACGGACTTTCAGGCCATGTTTGGACTAGCGAGTTTCATGCATCAATTCAAGATGAATACGTGTGGAAATTATCGCTATCCACTCCAAAACACTAGATTTTCTTTTCATTATACGTTTCTAGAACAAATTGATCATTTCCAGTGATAATTTGACTCGTATTCACCTTGAAGCGATGCTTTGAAAGCCGCCATTTTGATTGATACCGTGAAAGTGAAAATTTCTATATCTTCACAGTGTGGGATACGATTTCTATCTTTCCGCAATTTCTTCGATAATCTATCGTTTAGCGTATAATAAAATTGTATATCGTCTCTATCGTGCAAATAGTACCACCAATATTATGTACGACCATTGGTGGAATCATGTTGATTTTATCTAATTAAAGGCAAAGGTAAATGCAACAAAAGAGTGTGGGATTAGGATATAGTATGGTTAATCTGCTTAACATCGGTGACCTCTAACCTCCATATAAAATCTCTATTAAATCGCGGTTTAACTATTAACCTACTAGGTATTTTCGTGGAATTTTTCATCAAATCAAGTCATGGCTGCTTGATTTGATGAAACATTCAATAAAGTCTGAAATCAAGAAGGCATTGATCACTCCAATTGGTAGGGACATATTTGTTAGCAAGAAGTGGAATTATATATCTCCTAGGTAACGGGGGTGTTTTGTACTGGGCTGGAAAATCCGCTGTATTGTTCCAACAGCTAAGAAAGCTTCAAAATGGGTAATCTGGCTAAGATAAAACCATATAACTAATTTTCTCGGGCAAATGAAATTAGCAGACCGCTGTGGAAACTCCAGTGGGCGGACATTTTCTTTTTCAGATTCATCAACTTCTGATAGTGAAGTAGATCCCGTCTTTATTGCGGTTAACAAACGAATCACCCTAAACTGTTCAGTATGACCATACTCTCCGACAAAAATAATTTAACAGTTGGTGGACGGCGAGCTCTTAAGAAACTTTGAAAAAATACGAAATTAGTTACCAAACCAGATAAGAGCGGGTCAGCTGTAGTTAGTTCAAAATCGGGATAATTATATTTTATAAGTATAACTGATAAACAACATCAAACATTAAAATAAAATATATATTCACTTAATTGGCCCCACAATGCTGAAAACTTTAATAAGATCTTGATATTCCTCATCGACTAAGTTCATATAAACAAAATACTAATTGAGATATTTAATAGCTAAACTCAGTGATCAAAGATAATTTTATATCTTACCTCCTACAAGTATCTGGGAATTTCATTGGTTCAAAGACGTCACATGCAGACTGCATATAAAATCATATACTGCCTGTCAACATCAATATACGCTAACAGCTATGGGTAATCTCCCTTTTGGTCATTGATTATTCAAAATGGCGGCAGCCGATAAACGCTTAAAGTTGAAAGATTGAGTGTTGGAAGCCCATATTTGGTCTGCAGTGCAGGTTAGGCAACTTAAAAGGCCTCATATTCTGTGGATGCGTGTCATGTTACCTTCGAAAGGAAACTGTTTGGTATGTATGAATTTCCCTTGTTACAATTTATGGGACAGTGCCTGTAGGCACTCTCCCATAAATTTTAACAAGGCAAAGACACGTGAACACATTGTGAGAATTCTCTTATTTAATATTGATCGATGTTGTTATTAGTTCTGTGCATCGATGCAGCAGTCGGTAAGATATATTCGTTACACAGTTTGTTGGTGGCCTAATATGCTTCTCTCTCGTCCAATATGAAATTAACTGACACCATATATACCATTTTAGGCCACCAACAAACTGTAACTAATAGTATCCTACCTGTGATCCACAAAGACCGTTCTCCAGGGACGGATGACTTAACTCTGCCCGAGAGATCAAGTGTGTCGCTATAATCGAGAGCTAATAGAGATCCGATCTATGTACAAAATACACAGGATTTCCTATAAAAAATTTAGAAATTAAAAGTCTCGAAAAATGCATTTTAGTTTCACTGGATACTGACAGCATGTATACAAACATTGATATTGATAAAGGAATAAAATTCATTAAAAGTGTATTCAAAAGATATCCTGATGCAAAACGCCCGGGTGAATAAATTTTGCATCTTTTACATTTAAGCTTAAAAGGTAATGGCCATCCATCTAATGGAGAACATGGTTTAATAATAATGAGCAAAAGATTCGGTCCTAATTTTACGTAGCAGAATGGGAGTAAAATGTCTTAAGCAAATGTGGAAAGCATCCTCTCGTACATCTCAGATATTTGGATAACATTTTCATCATTTGGGAACATTCAGTGAAAGAGTTTGACGAATGTTTAGAAATTTTAAACAATCATACTCCAAACATCAAAATAAAAGTTATAATCAGTCAATAATCTATTAATTTTCTTGATGTAATCGTATATAACAACCAATTCCAAGTCAATGCAAAATCATTCCATCCGCAACATACATATAAAGGAATAACAGCTCATATGTATTTTTAACAAAGTTCTTCACCGCAACTGTTATATACAAAATCATTCCATCCGCCACATACATATAAAGGAATTTATTATTTATTTATTGGGGTTTAACGACACTTTCGACAACCAGGGTAATCTCGTGTCGGAATATAAAGGAAACAGCTGTTCAGTTTTCACAACAACTCCAGTGATAAGGTAAATTACAATTAGGCATGTTCCCCTCTCTTGGCGCCTAGAAATATCAGGGGAAACTCAAAGTGCATTTTGCGTAGCATGAAATCTCTGACTGAAACAATGGAAACTCCGGAAGAAATTAATGATTTCGTGCCAATAAGAATTGAACACAACTGATCGCTGCTTAATTAGTGGCGAGCCCCTCGTGACCAGTGAGAGTAATTGATCTGTGCACAAACAAATAATCATTATCAATCCGTAGTTTCTTCCACTACGATTCACCCAATGCCATTTACTTGATCACTTGTAAACACCCTAGAAATCAAAACGTGGATCAAACTCAAAATCCATTTCGAGAGCGTACAAACTTGAATGTAAATACACAGAACAACAGACGCGAGGGAATGGGTTAATCGATATGGCACGAGTGCCAGCGCGGACGGATAAAATGAGTTTTATCCTTCCGCGATGGCACAAGTGTCATATCGATTAACCTATTCACACGCGTGTGTCGTTCTATGTTTATTACACGCCTTCACGTCTATAAAAACGATTATTAGAAGGACACTCAGCAATTCATTTGACAACTATCAACAAAAAGAACACATTGTATCGCCAACCAAATCTGCGATGGGAACCCGTGTTACTATTTCGTCCACTGAGTTACAGTGTGTTCTATGTGCCTACTGGCACATACAACACATTGGAACTCATGAGACGAGTTTAGCTATTGCTAGGGGTTAAAATTGTAATTGGGTTGCACGATTTGTAGAAACTTCCAGTGAAATTTCGCTTCTATTTAAATATAGTCCGTCAACCATTTCCGCTCCGCACATATGTGCGGAGCAGATTTTCATTTTCCGCATTGTTTAATATTGCTGTAGATGGGAATTCCATAGAACAGGCGTACAAAGAAGTGTACTTCTGACACCCCAGTAGCACAACATTTTAACCATCCTCTCAATTCTTTAAACGATTACATAATCCATCCAATTAAACAAGGATCCATTACCTGAGGTAAAACAGATGAATTTTGAAAAAAAAATCGAGAAGCTTTTTGGTTCATCTTCAAGCCGTCTGGTCATTTGGTTTGAACATGTCAGACGGAGAATGCGGAAATGTCCGTTATTCTTTTCACTTTAACCCTTTATCAACATAACGGCCAAAACCGGCCAGCGCGATTCTCTAAAATCACAAATTAATTTTCATTATTTTATCTGAAAAACATAGGTTATGACCCCTCGTTGGAACGAGCTCGTCGAGCTCGTTCGAATGAGGAGTCATAACCAACCTTTGTGAGACAAAAATGAAAACAATTAGTTTTTCAAGAATATTGTTTGCATGTGTCGTCTTCTTTTCATGTTAGGTAAAGGGTTAACAGACAATATAATGAATATCGAAACTGCAAACACAGTTAACAAGAAATCCAATTTAACTAACTCAAAATTAAAAGAAACCTTAAATCTTCGACCTGTCGTCACTTAAAAGAAAAACAAGCGCTTGCGTAACATCTTTGTGAGGCCTAAATTGGAGCCCATCAATGAATAATATTAATTATTACCGGCAGTTTAACCAGTTCCTAAGCTTAACACTTAGTGTCAAATTCATGTATTTTTATGTCATGACTGAATCCCATTTGGGCTCAAAATATATTATTTGAATGCCATATTTCAGCGGCATATGACAAGAACAGACCGTTTTTAGAGAAACAGTATGTGCCGGTGAGTGTTTTTTTTACCTCAAATATACACATACCTACCCACTCACATCCTAACCCCACCCGGTACACACCTGCCCCTCATAGTGGTCAATCAGTCCCGCCCTTACCCTTGATCCATCTTGATAAACAAAAATCTGGCATCGCCCCTTACATAATAAAACACTTAATCACGTTACATTTTAAAAGTTATAGTTATTTTTCAAAGACAAGATTTCAGTTTCTTCTCTCATGTGAAAACGCAACATTTCTTTATAACAAAGGTGTTGTCAACAATAGAAATCCATCACCCGTAATTGAACGTGATCGTCAGTGTGTTGTCTTGAAGAGATATATCAAATATAAATAACTCATTGTTTAATTAATTGCGGTTCAAGACGTCGAAAGTGTACATTGACAGGTAAAATCGAGAACACTTCACTTCTCCGACAGTTACAATTTGTTGGACAAATTCAATGAAGAATTGCCATGCGAGTTTCAGAATGTAACACTGAAGTTTGAAGCTAAATCGATGAGCTTGCAAAACTAAATTCACTTACTTTGCCATGTGCTGATATTGTTCAGTTCAAGTCTTTTAACTGGTAGAATGCTGGAAGCCCATATTTGGGGTTTATTCTCAAGTGTAAGCACTGCAACTTAAAAGCCTCATATTCTTTGGATATACTTCATATTACTGTTGAAGTGAAATTTTTAATTAATTAATTAATTAATTAATCAATTAATTAATTAATTAATTAATTAATTAATTAATTAATTAATTAATTAATTTATTTTTTAGTTATTTATTTATAGGGGCATTTGTTGAAGACTAGTGCACCATCGATGTGAGGTACGCCTTAGAACACAGCACCACTGCGCCCACACGTGGGCAATCGGGATTAAGTGCCTTAACCAAGGACACAACGCAGTTAACCCTTGCGGGGATCGAACCGTGACCCTTTCGGTTTAAAGTCCAATGCCGTAACGAATGTACCACCACGCTCCCCATTTAGTATGTAAGGATCTACCTTGTTACAATTTATAGGAGAGTACCCACAGGGACTCTCCTATAAATTGTAACAAGCCAAAGTCATGTGAACAAAGTTTAATGTCCAAAAATAATTTAGCGCTCTACCACCTGTGAAGAAAGGGGTGGCCGGCACATGGGATGAGCCATTAGTGTGGATGTTAAAATAATTGTCTTTTGCATGAATTGAAGAATAAAGGCGGTGGGAGTGGTGGGTGTGAGGAAGGGAGGGTACAAGAGCCACCCTCCCCTCCCCCCCGTCCCCACACACACTTTTTTAGCTGACATGTCTCATGAATGCACGATACATTTGCAGTTTGGGAGAATGTGACTGTGCCAACATATATATTGTCCTCTACCCTATAATCTGCAAAAGTTTACAAATTTAAGCCAGTGATTCTATTTTCACCCGGTTCGGTTAATTCTTCTATCTACTAGCGTTCAGGTTGGAAGGTGGTTGAAATGGGAGAAGCTGACAGAATGGTGACCAAATGCGATGTATGCACACTAAAAAGACTTGTGGACATTAGCACATTTGCTGACATGAGATTACAATACAAGGGCGATCACAAAGGAATGTCGTCAGAAGTAGTATATTTCTTCTCAGCCTCTACTTTTTAACACATTCCAACATTATGTCAAGGCCCGAGAATCAAGGAAATGGCATTTTTGTGAAACAGTTTTTAAAGTTCTCTTCTACTAGGTAGAACCCAGTTGGTTCGGTGCGTCTTGGATATTTTTGTGTCCCGCCCTCACCCCACGAAACTCGCACACACACTTTCATCGATTTTTCGCAGCATATGTTGAATAAATGGGACACATATTTCAAAATAAAGATTTAAAAGTATACATCTATTTCGTTGTTTGGTCACCTTCAGTGGCGTAAATATTTCATGAATAAAGTGGCGGTGGAAGTGATGGTGGTAATTGGATATGCCGGTGTTGGAGATCTATCGGGTTGGTTTGCGAAGTTTCGAGAAAACACATAACTATTCTGTGTTTGTATTCTGTTAGAGGAATATATACAGCCCTTAGTTAATATTCAATGCAAAAAAGAGTCCCTCGACCAAGTTGCTGTCTTTATTACCTTTGACTAATGTCTGTCTATCCAGCATGGCACATAGTCAGATACTTGAAAGACCGAGGTGTGCTTATGAGATAGGTCGGAATATGCCTAGAAAATCTATTGCACATACAGATAAGTGGGTACTTTGGGGTCTGAAGGATGATGGTTAGTGGACTAATGTTTGGGGAAAGTGGGGATTAGTATGGACTGATGGGGGTTATTGGGGACTTAGCTCGTAGAACATGCGAGGCTCCTGGCTACTACACAGCTGATGGACACATGGCCACTAGATTGCTGCCTCTATCAACGTTCCCTCTCATTATCTCCTAGTTGTACTAATGCTTTATACCAATGTTACTATTTTCCACCCCAGTACACTATTTCTGATGACTATCAAAGCTTCTATGGCTACACAATCTGTCATGTGCTAGAATCTTCAAAAATGACTACTGATTTGTAGCATTACTACAAGCTTGCTAGCTCCCTCTGAATTGTCTATACCTATGCATTAGTTCAAATCTTAGGTTCATTATGTCATTTATCTGAATCCGGAACAGTTTATACAGTTCCTTGATAGAGTGTATACTGGGGGTTCATTACGAATCGGCGACTCTCTGTTACCTAGATGTTCATATGGGATTGTTAACAATGTAATCACAACACATATAACACATGGACACGTTCCTGAAAGACTGAAAGTTTCTTATGCGATAGGTCGCAATGTGCCTCAAAAAACGTATTGCACATGGGCACATACGTGTAGCCGAAGAAACTTATGGAACGCGATGTACTGTCTAAGGGAGGATACTTATTTGAGGACAAGTAACTGAGTACAGTTTTCAGTTTTCAGCTATCAGAGGATGGTTCTCTCAGTTTGGCGATTTTTGCCGACATTGCTAACTGAGATACCCTGCTTTTACCTACAAGAACAATTATTCGCCACTACTACTAACACTTGAACTGGTCTGTACCACTACCTTTGATTATCACAAGAGTGGTCTACCCCATAACTAGACTGACTGGCAGCACTATTGGGATCTACTCCCATAACTAGGGTGGCAGCACTACAGGGATCTACTAGGGCGGTAGATTCTACAACTAATGACACCAGTCGTGTCATTCCTATGCAACACTTACACTGTCACTATGAGTTCTGTGGTTGGTTTCCATTACAACTTAAAACTTGGAATAGCAAAGACTCGAATCAAACCTTACTCACTCTCGACCCATCTGGGTATTTGAGGATACTCATATCATGTTGATGTACTATTGGCGGTAATTATCGGAGGGCCATGAGGTTAGACCTCAATGAGAGAAAAGCTATAACCTCTTTTGTGTATCGGGGGATACTTGCGATATGAAATGATGTTGTTGCGATGGCAATTATGGATTGATATTGCCTGTAGAATCCTACACTCTATCCAAAATCAGTTGGGTTAAAAATCAACCCAAATCAACTTGCGTGAGTGAATATGAACCCAATCGGGTTGATATTTCTTCAACGGGTTGATTTGGGTTGATTTTTAACCCACCTGATTTTAAAGTGTATGGCTTTCACAGTTTTGTAATATGAGAGTCATGACATTAGAGACCTCAATAAATAATATTATTTATCCTTGTGTTTTCCAGGGTGTATGGGAATTTACACCGGTTTGGGAACTTATACACCCTGAGGCAAAGCCGAAGGGTGTATGGGTTCCCAAACCGGTGTAAATTCCCATACACCCTGGAAAACACAAGGATAACGGATTTATTTCCAAGAATTGTGGTGTAGTTAATACTTTCACCTACATTGTAGGCAGAAACTGACAGAAAATTTGTACTTTACAAGTTTCTTTAATAAAGCCAGAAAAATATGGATGTCATTGGAACTGGCTCAATGAGCCAGTCCCAATGACATCCATATCTGTAATATTTTATTGCACATAAATATTAAATTTCCTGTATTTTTATTTTTGTTCTAACATAACCGAGCAGAAGGTATGAATTAATAATTAAAAATGGGTACTTTTTTAGCCATATAGCTTGCTCTTGTATATTCTTGTTTTTACACTGTGGTTAACCACGGTGTAAAAAAAGCCACTAAGGATTGCATGTTACACCGTACCTCTCAGCCAATCAAAATGCAGTATTTTGTTTCATTTGGAAATAATGTCTAATACATTTGTGCCATTGAGGCCTCTCGTTTTATCCTTCCACGCTATCACTCGTGCCATATCGATTATGGTTTTTTCTATTTATATATTGTTCCTTTTCAAGTTGATTGAAGTATTTGTTTCTTTTTAGTAATTTAGATGTGATAATTTATATGAATGCGTTATACTCATTCACAATATGGCGGTTTAATGTGTTGTTCATTCACATATAGCAGACGTTCATTTGGGTAAATTGTCGTTTCGCATTCTGCAATTCAACTGGATTGGTGGAACGCTCATACGTCACGCATAAAATATGCCAATCGTTTCTAGCTTTTTGAAGAATATAATTATAGCGAAAATACTTTGATGTCAGTGAAAAATGAATATGTTGTCGATTTGTACATATTTTTGAATGCCACAAATCATAATTAACTCCCCGCACACTGATGTCAAAATATCTAAATTTCAGGCAGAAAAAAATTCCCATAATGCAGCTAGAAATTTAACCAATTCAATCTCGTTTGACAGAGCTCATTGAGCTCTGTCAAACGAGATTGAATTGGTTAAATTTCTAGATGCATTATGGGAAAAAACAGCTTCCTGAAATTTTGGTATTTTGACTTCAGAGTGAAGGGGGTTAAATTAAATACTGTAAGAAATGTTTGTTTTTGTAAGTTGAGTGAATATAAAATGTCTAACTGTTCTAACCATCAGTATCGTCTGTACTACAGTACAGAAGTTATCGAGATTAGTTTTTCCTAACACCGTCTTAAAGTAAAAAACATTTCTCAGTATAGAAGGATTATCAGTTTAAACAAAAGTCATCTGAGCGTTTTAATGTATTATATTCGTAATGTTTCATAATAATTTTGTTTTCCCAGGTGAAAGCAAAAGAATAGTTGGGTATCATTGGCTTTCAATGAAAGAAAATGTAAGTAAATTATTGTTACCTTCACACTCTCCACAACACCCTCATTTTATACATTAATGTGAGTACAAAAGCGATCTCGTACATAAGAAACAAGTGAAAACAGCAACTGTGATCGACTGATAAGTTTTTTTGTGTGTTTCGTTTTCAAAACCGGATTCTATCAGAGTTATGGGCAGAAAAGCTGAAGGAGAATTTCAGCCAGATCTCAACAGAGTTGCAATCTGCAATCTGTAGGTCATTCTCTCCACTTTTGTAACCTCAATACCGCACGTAAGCAAAAACTGATATTTGATTTCGTAAAGAATTACAGATTGATGTTTTGCCATATGATAACAAAGGCAAGGCACTCTTTGATAAAGATGAAAACTTTCTTGTCTATATTAATTGGTCTAGCCCGCACATTCACTTAGCATGCCATCATACTTATTATGACGTTTCATGTCCCTGGTACGGAAAGGGAATCTCGGATTCAAAGGGTTAATCCCTGCTGAAACTCGAAATCACAAAAACTATCGAGCACTGGTTCGCCATTATAATTTAACTGACCCATAAAGTAGGCAACAGTAGTAATTCGATGCTGATAGAATCTTATCCGACGGGTACCTGACTGTCGTTCATAAGTAATGCATTTTTAGATGATCTTTGGCGCGGATGGTGAAGAGAAGCCAGCAGTCAGTTCAAGAGGTTTCACATTTTGGCGTGATTGTGAGGATTAGCAATTCTTGTGTGTGGTCCAAGAGAAATTTTTATTTGATTTAACGTTTTTTTCTTTCCCATAATTGTGGACACAAAGCAAGACAACATCAAACCGGAATGTCTTATATTTTTTCGTTTTCCTTATTATGGCCCTAATTCCTCGTGTGTTAAATCAATATTAAAACCCGGGACCACCCCACTTGTCCCCTGTAACAACCAGTAGTGTAATAATCAACCAGTAATAAATAATAATAATAAATAATTTTATATAGCGTAAAACCACCTAGGGTGCTCTAAAATGCTTTACAATAAGATGACCTGAGAGTCAATCCATATAGAAAACTGAGTTAAATAAATATGTTTCAAGTTGTCGTTTGAAAATAGGTAAGCTTGTCTGTGATCTGATCGGGGAGGTAGCTCATTCCATAGTCGTGGACCTGCAACTGAGAAAGCCAGTGCGGTCGCAAACACAGACTTAACAAAAGGTATAGTTAGTAAAAGGTGGTTAGATAAACGCAAACTTCGACCAGGACATGACGAGTGATAAGCTCTCTCAAGTAGGCAGGCGCCAGACCATTGATACATTTAAATACTAACAAGAGGATTTTGAATTGAATTCTACTTTTCACTGAAAGCCAGTGGAGACTTTTCAGGACGGGTGTGATGCGGTCGTAAGGCTTAACGCCACTAATAATTCGAGAAGCCGTGTTCTGGATTTTCTGCAACTGCTGTAACAGTGATGATGGCAGACCAAGGAAAAGGAAGTTACAATAATCTAGATGGGATGTTATAAACGACTGAACCGGTTGTTCTAGAGCTTTACGACTAAGGTATCGGCGCAGTTTGCCTAGTTTTCTGAGTTGCCAATAGCCGGTTTTACAAATATTTTTGATATGTGGTTCAAATGTATAATTCTTATCAAAAATGACACCGATATTTCTTGCACTGTCGGTGACCACAGCAGTATTGTCACCAACTTCAATTGATTGAAAAGGAGAGGTGAATATAGTTCTTTTCTTGGTGATGACCAGAATTTCAGTTTTAGAGTCATTCATTTTGAGCCTGTGGCTGGACATCCAATGTTTGACAAAACGAATGCATGTCTCCATTTCAGAGACAGCATTCGCAGTATCCTGAGCATCACCAGGACTAAATGCCGAGTAGAGTTGTGTGTCATCCGCATAGAGGTGGTATGGCATGCCGAGGTCCCTCAACATCTGTCCAAGTGATGCCGTATATAGCGTGAATAGTATGGGACCTAGGACAAAGCCCCGAGGTACACCACATGCCAAGGATTTGGGATCGGATCTACTGTTCTCAATACAAATTTGCTGAGCACGATGTTCCAAATAACTATGAAACCATCTGTAAAGTACTCCACCCATGCCAAGTTGATTTAGAACATTGAGTAAGAAGACATGATCAAGAATATAAAAAGCCGCCGAAAGGTCTAGCAGAACAAGCAGAACAGACTTTCCCTGGTCCAAAGCACATATGATGTCATTATGCACTCTTAATAATGCTGTTTCCGTACTGTGGTTGGATTTGTAGGATGACAGAAAGGTTTCCAATAACTTGTTTTCTGATAGATGTTTATTTAATTGGCTGACGACGACCTTTTTGGTAAGCTTATCAATAAAGGCTAGGTTAGACACTGGCCTATAATTCTTCAAGTTATTAGAATCAGGTGTTGGTGTTTGGATGAGAGGTGACACAAGAGCACGTTTCATGTCGTCTGGAACATGGCCTTCAGAGAATGATGCCTGAATGATTTTAGTGATAATTGGAACCAGAGATGAAGAAACAGATTTCAAAAGTGATGATGGAATCGGATCAAGATTGCTTGATTTACTTAAGCCAGATAAAATTAGTTTGGATATATCATCCTCACAG
Organism: Pictodentalium vernedei; assembly: GCA_031216915.1. Lineage (NCBI taxonomy): Eukaryota > Metazoa > Mollusca > Scaphopoda > Dentaliida > Dentaliidae > Pictodentalium > Pictodentalium vernedei. Next base: position 241,797,303 of record CM062289.1, read on the forward strand.
GATGAAAATTTGAAAATTTGGTGTTGCATTTAGACACTACTGACGCAGGTGGATCTTCTTTACCAATACTTTCCTGAATAAGTTGGATTTTAGTAATGAAATAGTCGCTAAATCTAGAAACAAGATCACTGATGGTTGAATGCTCCGGAAGTACCACTTGTTTTGTATCACCTAAAAGGTGCTTTGTGACATTAAATAAAGTTTTGAGATCTGGTGTATTCTTTATCATATTGTTATAATAGTCCCGTTTAGCACTCTTTATCATTGCATGTGTTATATTTCTTTGTTGGTGTAACATTTGACGGTGGATTTCAAGTTTTGATTTATTGTACAGTAGTGTAATAATCAACCAGTAGTGTAATAACAATTAACCAGTAGTGTTATAATCAACCAGTAGTGTAATAAAAATTAACCAGTATTGTAATAACCAGCAGTGTAATAAAAGTAAGCAGTAGTGTAATAAACATCCATGAAAAGCAACAATTTTTCAACAAAATTTGAAGAAATTTTGAGGTGGCTCAAAACATAGTTTGAGTATATCTTATCGAGTTTTAATCATTTTCTCGTATATATAAAGGCGATTTGCAGGTCAAACACCATTTCGTGGATTCAATACGGCGCGGAAAGGCATTTCTATGATTTTTATGTGATGCGTGTTTTCTGGTGTTTAATGTCACTTTCTGCGTTTGTGGCTTTATGTAAACTCAAAGTTGGCCAATTATTTGTAGTAATGCTGTACTTTTGAGAGACTGCTTACCCCAGGCATAAGTTGTCAGGTTCTATCATACAAGAAAACTAATGTGTGATAAAGTGTGGTATTCAAAGGCTAAAATTGTGTGATCTCCTGCGTTATCAACAATTATAATATTTAATGCGGCCCCGGCGAACTCAGAAGATCTCTCTCACCTCCACTCATTTCAGTCGCTGTATCATTATGCGTGGCTTTTTCCGTCTAGTTGAACGTTTTGAATTCTAAAATTCGTTTTTCTTCTGGCAGTGGTGCTCATCATATTCCTTGAGCATAGACACTCTACCATATTTTACAAAGGTGTGGTGCGGCAGGGGGGGGGGGGGTGGTGGTTTACCTAAAATCTGCGATCAGTTATTTTTTCCATCTTGAAGGGGGAGGTCGATAAGAGAGTAGATGGTATCTAAGGCGAGGTGAATAGGGTGGGTGCTTTGGAGGTCCACTGCAATTTCCGTCTGCCATGTCAAGTGATTGTTCTCGATTACCAATGGTAGACAGCTGTTTAGATCCTGTGATGATTTACTTTTAATTTCTAAAAACCTTGAACTCATTCAACATGCAGATAATATTGTTTCAGCAGAATTCCTTGCTGGCTTAACACTACTCGTATACTACATTAGATGTGTGTCTTGTGACATAGGGATATGTGATGCAAGTGCACGTGTGCAGCGCGTATAATTAGGTGATACGTGTTTCCGCCGTCTATTGTCTACTGGTGACCGCCATCTTGGTTTTTATGGTAGCACGTGGTTCCTATATGGACCCAATGACCTCTAATAGAACGAGGATATGTTTTGAGGGTAAGTGCGATTGGACGCGAGTATAATGACTACCCAAATGAGACCGACATCTATTTTTATCTGGCTCGGATTCGCGAAAAAAGTTCGTTTTCTATGTTCTTGGCCTTTCCCTGGCTCGGGTTCTCCCAGAATCCTCGTTTCTAACGAACACGGACCCCTGCCCAGTGTACCACACAGTGCTGTATGACCTTAAAAACGCGGGGTGTTTGATTGTACTAGAGTATTTTTACTAAGAGTGGCCTTGCAGGCAAATCCTCCACTCTGTTACAGGATTTTATTAGGTACGGATACTTCCAGAATCCTCGTCTTTATGTGGCTTGAATTCTGTATAGAAACCTCTTTTTTGACTTCTTAGACCGTCTACTGCCCATTCTTAATCTATTTATGGACCTGGCTATGTCCTTATCATTAGCTCTAGTCCTAGCTAGGTATGATACCCTCCCGACTGATATTTGGCACCCTTTTTCATTGGAAGAGGCCATGAGGACCATGAGGAAATTCCTTATTAAGGCACAATCTGCCATTCATCATATCCTCATCTAGGTATTTGGGGATGACCAGAGCCAGTTTATGGGGATTGGTAAGGACAACTGGAGACAAATCTTTGGGAACTGGTAGAGATCAGTCTTCGGGGACTACTACCTGCTACTATTATCTACTACTAACTCCTACCACTACTACTACTACTACCTACTACTACTACTACTACTACCAACTACTACTACTACAACAACTACTACTACTACTACTACTACTACTACTACTACTACTACTACTTCTACTACTACTACTACTTCTGGTTAGAAGTAGTAGTAGTAGTAGTAATAGTAGTAACAAGAGTTGTAGTAGTGGTAGTAGTAGTTAGTAGTAGTAGTAGTAGTAGTAGTAGTAGAAGTAGTAGTAGTAATAGTAGTAGCAGGAGATGTAGTAGTACTAGTAGTAGTAGTTGGGTATTCATTATAGTCCCGTCCATTCGACCTTACCCTCAAAACATATCCTCATTTTATTAGAGGCCATTGGGTCCATATTACAACCACCTGCTACCATAAAAACCAAGATGGTGGTCTCCAGTATACAGAAAAGACGGCGAAAACACGTATCACCTAATTACACGCGCTGCGCACACCCACTTACATAACATATCCCTATAGGAAGGCGTCACAACATGGCCGCTCACGCGGGCACCACAGCAACATAACATGGCGTCCCTAAGTCCCGTGACTATGACGCCCCTTGCGCCTCCCCCATTCTCTCCCCAAATCAGGGTCCTTTATCAACACGATACACTTCTCCACTACTAATGTAATACAAGAGTAGTGTTAAGCCATCAAGGAATTCTGCTGAAACAATATTTTCTACATGTTGAATGAGTTCAAGCTTTTTACATTAAATGTAGATCATCACAGGATCTAAATAGCTGTCAACCACTGGTAATCGACAACAATCACTTGACATGGTAGACGGAAATGGCAGTGGACCTCCAAAGCACCCACCCTATTCACCTCGCCTTAGATACCCTCTACTCTCGTAATCTCTCGGTAATCGAGAACAATCACTTGACATGGCAGACGGAAATGACAGTGGACCTCCAAAGCACCTACCCTATTTACCTCGCCTTAGATACCCTCTACTCTCTTACCGACTTCCTCCTCCAAGGTGGAAAAAATAATTGATCGCTGATTTTAGGTAACCCTCCCCCCCCCCCTGCACCTTAGTAAAATATGGTAGAATGTCTATGCTCAAGGAATATGATGAGCACCACTCCCAGAAGAAAAAGGAATTTTAGAATTCAAAACGGTCAACTAGACGGAAAAAGCCACGCGTAATGCTACAACGACTGAAATGGGTGGATATGAGAGAGATCTTCAGAGTTCGCTGGAGCCGTATTAAATATTATAATTGTAGACAACGCAGGAGATCACACAATTTTAGCCTTTCAATACTACATTTTATCACCCAAAAGTTTTCTGGCCTGATAGAACCTGACAACTTACGCCTAGGGTAAGCAGTCTCTCAAAAGCACAGCATTACTATAAATAATTAGCCAACTTTGAATTTACACAAAGCCACAAATGCAGAAAGTGACATTAAACACCATAAAAAACGCATATCACATAAAAATCCTAAAAATACCTTTTCTCGCCGTATTGAACCCACGAAATGATGTTTGACCTGCAAAATGCCTTTAAATGTACGATAAAATGATTAAAAATCGATAAGATGTACCAAAACTTTGATTTGAGCCACCTCAAATTTTTTTTCAAATTCTGTTGAAAAATTGTTGGTTTTCATGGATGTTTATTACACTACTGGTAAAGTTTATTACACTATTGGTTATTACACTACTGGTTGATTTGTATTACACTACTGGTTGATTATTACACTACTGGTTAATTTTTATTACACTACTGGTTAATATTACACTACAGGTTGATTATTACACTACTGGCTGTTACATCACCTGTCCTCAATTATTCGATTGAACGTATTACATCTGTCCTCTGTTGCATTCAACTCCCACCCAGACCTCTCTCACACACATAATGTACTCAATTACATTGTACATTATTTTATATTGTCTTGGCAAAACGTATCAAATTGAATCGACACATCAGTACCATCTCCAACAACATAAATAGCGTTGTTAATAAACGCGCAAAGAGGCGTGTAATTCACAGCGAGATGATAACAGGATATTTGACGAAACAATGTTACAATTACGCAGAAAGATCAATCAATAACACAACATTTTCAGCCATTCCTTACACAGACGTGATGAATTTATTTTCGGTTTACATTGATGATCACTCCCACGAAAGTAATTTTTTCTCGATATCAAATTAAACAGTGAATTTAAGTGAGTAAACATTAAAGTCTAAGGTGCTAGATCAAACTATAATGAAAACGTCTAGTAGTAGTAATGTTATTGCTCTGCCATCAAGGAAACCAAATTGTTTTTCACTCATAAGATTTTCATTGTCGTGTGGTCTGGGGCGTAATCGGGGGGGGGGGGGGGTAGAGGATGTGACATGTGACACTCTACAATAATTCTCCGGCGGGAGATTCTCACTTGGACTGGAGAGTTAGATGTGGATTCGCCCTTGGTGGTAATCATCCAATAGAGAATTTAATACCAAATTCATCTCTTTGTGTACAAATCTCTTAAGAGCATGACATCATCCTATATTCAAGATTTGTTAAAGAGACATATCCCCATCTTGAAATTTAGGATCAGAGGCTAAAATGCAGCTCTCTCAACCCTGTCACTACTGAAGACCGCAGGTGACAAAGAATGTGTGGTAGCAGCATCTACTGTCTCTATGCTACTCGCTTCCTATTAGTCTTGAAAATTCTCCTTCTGTAACTTCATTTTATCCTTTTACTGCAACGCCCACTTCATCCATATATGGAGGACCTCTATGTACGCCTGTATGCGAGGAAATTTAATAAAATTTATGACATACTTAAAACTCTATCATCTGATTAATTGTTGGAAAGGGCTCTCTGAGCCCTTTCCAACAATTAATCAGATGGTAGGTTTGTTCTGCGCATACCATAACGTACAGATAATCATCAAAAAATAGGTGACAATACTCGTGTTCAGCAGCGTAAGTGTTAAAAGGAGTCTAAGACATTTTTTTATCCAATGCTTTTTAGTGTAGAACAGCCATCCTCCCTCGGAATCCGGCTAATGGCCAAACTCGGCTCGCAGAGCTGGGTTGGGACCGCACTATGATTTTCTTCCCTGCCAAGTAAACTCGAAATATAGGTTCGTTCTTCGTTAGGTGTGATTCCTGATCACTTCAGGCTTCGGAAAGGAAACAATAACTAAAGGAGCAACGAGTCTTGTATTCACATTTAAACTGAACTGATTTCCATACTCAACATATTTAACAGTTTGATCAATATGGCAGAAGGTTTATCGCATGGGTTAAATGGTTTTTCATCAATTTCAGTTTATCTATAGCCCTGTATTGGCACTATAGTACACCTTGGAAATGTCACTGTCATAAGCTCACAACAGGAGCTTCATACACTAAGTCTTAACTTTTGCGTCTGTGCGCGTCTGTAGCTCTGACTGCAGGAGGGTCCCGACTAGCAATGTTAATTACCTTGTGACAAAATAGTTCTGATTTGGATTAGGTTGATCCACTCGGCCGGCTAGTTTAGCAAGTCTACGTCACATACATTATACATGTGTCCTTTGGTAGAACTCTCCTTGAATGTTCCTGTCCTTTTGGAATTCGCACACTTCATGGCAGAACTTACAACTTCAAAATGCACTTCCGAGCTTGAGCGAACTGTCACTGGTCGGCATTGAGTTGATATTCACAACACCCTGATAATAAAACAGGCTACTACGCGATCAACCTCTGCGTTCCTAAGGGTTAACACAAAAATACAATAACCTACACTTTGAAACAGATGCGAGTCGATCCTCGCTAGCGACATCTAAACTAAGCCTTTACTTGGGTTCGTAATCTATTCTATAATTTCGGGCCCGAAGCACTCCTACGTCCACCCAATCTGGCAATAGCGGCGTACAACGGAGCTTCGTGGATTGCTCAGCAATTCCACTCGCACGAGACCCTATTATATGGCGTCTCCTAATCGGCTGAAACCCACGTCTCACCCATAAACTGCCTAAACTCAAGTCTCTCTCCTAAACGACCGGAACCCAAGTCTCTCTCCACACTTTTATATCTTGTCTTTGAATGTCCAAACATGGCACGCGACATTTCTGAAGATAAAATCCGCGTGCCCCCAATGCATAATTTGTTAAGCGTATCTCAAGAAATAATATACTTAATAGCCATGACGATTGCAATCAATCTATAAGTGCTAGTCATTGCGAGATTAATTAACTGAATAAAGCATGTAGACATTTTGTTCTGACTAGTAATATGCCAAAGAAGTATCCCACTGCGAATCGCCAAAGGCTAATTATCTAATTAAAACATGTGTGCTTACAACACAGATAGAAGAAATACATAAATATTTGTGAACTTGAAAGTAGGGGGATGGGGCCTTCTCCCTTTAGACCGACTTTACCCTGACACCCTCTAAGTTTCATTTGATTAAGAATTCACATCTCCTTCACGGTTAGTTTATTCGAGTGATTCTTCCCATAATGTTTATATTTACAACTAAATATTCGTAGTCACATGTCTCTCCAACACTAAGAAGTTTGCTGCTACCTTCCGGAATACAGAACTCCCACGCTCTCCACTTTCGAGTAGGTTCCACTTTACTACCCACAGGGACAACTTTGCTTTTCTTTCATTTAGTTCTAGTTTCCATTTGTTCCCATATCTCCCATCAATGTTCACAACAACAAGATAGAGTTATTAGTGTGACGTGAAACAGTCAACAAAATTTGTATTCAATGTCCCCAGCAAGTCTCTCAGCCTTTTTGTTGCTTAGAGATGCCAATATGCAGGGGCTGTCATTGCTTCTAAACTTCCAACTCACTTTCAAAATTTCATAATCAGATCATTTTCTGTGCTTTAGAGCAGTCGACATGAAGAGTTCGAATATCAAATTACTGACGACGACGGCGCCTCAATGGGTATAAATTTGAACTCGGTGCAAATTCATACATCTCGAAGCGCCGTCGCCCTCAAATGACCACGAGATATTGTCTCCGACATAATAATTTTTACATTAGTAAATTAAGCACTGCCCGCCTTCATTAATCCGTATAACTACGCCACAACCAGAATCTCTGCTTTAGCGACACTGATGAAGTATCTTGCCGACATCCTTCGAATTACAGAATAACTGTCGGTACCGAAAAATTATCCACAATTCCTCGAGAGACAATATTTAGTAATTACTGGAGACACTGACCAATGTTTTCAGTGTAACACGTTTATCTGCTGTCAGGTTTATACCCAAACCCGTTCGAAGTTTGTTGCAATAACATTTTTACCGTACCTGCGTCCGACATCAAATCAATATAATTACTGCTTATATGTTAGTTTCTAGTTCACACATCTCTAATATCTGTCTTTAGCCTCAACAATTAGATCTGCAAAACTGAACCAGAAATTGTTTTATTCAGAGCAACATGGACAATTTTGCGTAGAAAAAGAAATTTTCGACGAAAACAGCAGTGAAATGGGAATTTTAGATATATAATGTATGGAATTCTGCGAAAAGGTATACAAACCACAAGCAAAGTTTCATATAAACGGAAATACAATACAAAAAAAACCCCAACCGAACCCAAACCGCGCAAAACTCCATGAAGGCGAGCGGGGAATGATTTGGAACCGATGCCATGTTATCCATTGAACAAAATTATCTCCGGGAGAGAGAGAGAGAGAGAAAGAGAGAGAGAGAGAGAGAGAGAGAGAGAGAGAGAGAGATATATATATTACGGAACCGAAAAACATGTTTGAAGTTAAATCCATTAGACGTATTGGATAAAAGTTTAACCCTTTGCCCAACGTAACGGCCAAAAGTGCCAGCGCTATTCAAAAAAATCGCCAATTAATTTTCATTATTTTTTTAGTTTTTGTCTCAAAAACATAGGTTATGACCCCTCTTGGGAACGAGCTCGTCGAACTCGTTCCAAAGAGGGGTCATAACCTGTGTTTTTGAGACAAAAATGAAAAAGATTAGTTATTCAAGAATTTTTGTTTGCAAGTGTCGTCTGTTTTTCATGTTAGGTAAAGGGTTAAAGAAGAAACAAGTCCACATTTGAGAGGAAAATACGTCTTCCAATCATATAGTGTGATTACAAAAGAGGGCAGTGCATTTCGACCGGATCGCGATCTGGTCGTAATTTTGTTCGCTTTTATATTCACAACTCTGTAAAATATCCCGTCGAAAATCCACACGAAAAGAAAGCATCTCAGATGTTATTTTCGTTTACTATTCGCCAATTAGTCTTGATGTTACAATTATTTATCTCTGAAATCTCGGCCCAATGCTATAAAGGTGTCGCTACAAATAGCAATCATATCGCCATCCGCTTGAGAAGGAGAGAAGTTTCGCGATCCCAGTTTTGTTAGAATCGTCAGGGAAACCTTCAAGACAGACATCTATATCACATATACATTACAGGAAAGCCGTACCCAGCGGTCTTTAAAAAACTGATTTTAAGTAGTTGATAATGATCAATTGAACGATACAGGATAAATGGTCTAACATCGCAACATGGTCATACCAGTTTATGCCATAAAATCTGCAGCGTGATCCGGGATTTTTTCGCCAGACGATTATGATATGTTTAGTGATGTGTATTGGAAATTCTAGTTCACATCTCCACGATCTTTTGCGTATCAAATTAATAAAAAACATATATAGTACTTTGATCATGTGGATGAAATTGTAATATTTTGAGTTCTACTTTTGTTCATGTTACTTGTAGATTACCGCATACTGTCCTGTATAGGATGTTTTAAGCTAATAAATGTTATGTTATGTTATATTTAACACAGTAACACAGAAACACTTGATTTTCCGAAATGCTTTGCGAAGAAACCTGAACTAGTGGGCAGTAGCGCAATCAAGCTCAAAGGTCATCGATCTAATTCCATTCAAAATTCGACTCTGTTGTGGGTTATTTGTTTACCCTCTTTTCGTGAATTTTGATGACCTTTGATACAATGTGATGTGCCCTCATTCACAAAGATATATAAATATATATTATATGCTAGCCTGATAATTATCGCAAATTATCTAAAAGATATTTCTCGATATCCATCGACTCGATGGATATCGAGGAATATCCCCCAGGAGCTTCCTAAATGACGTCACGCAACGCCGCATCACATCGCCTTGAAGGAACAATCAGCTGATCTTTGATATTGTTTTGAAACGTACGCATTTGGGGTCGAATAGCGCTGAATATGGTGCAATAAAATATCTCGTAGCATATAATAAAAAAGAAAATCTACTCTATTTTAGTCAGTATCCGGAATTATCTCATGAGTGCGGACCTGAATGTTTTATTTCTCACTAGTGCTCGCGTGAGTGAAAAATAATATTTTCAGGTCCACAGGATGAATCTTTTCAGGACTTTCTAAATGACGTTACGCTTCAGCGCATGATGTCGCCTTGAAGGAACGATCAGCGGCTTTTTGTTATTAGTAGTATGTCATGTTCCCCTACAGGTGGAGGTTGCCGGACCTCGGTGCCGGACCTCGGAAGTGACGTCATGTCACGTGACGTAGTGGCGCCATGTTGTGTTGTCATGGTAACCCGCGTGAGCGGCCATGTTGTGACGTCATCTCCATAGTGATACGTGGTGTGAGTGCGCATGCGCAGCGCGTGTTGTTAGGGTGATACGTGTTTCCGTCGTCCATTTTGTATACTGGAGGCCGCCATCTTGGTTTCTATGGTAGCACGTGATTGCTATGTTACCTAAGGCCTACAATAGGACAGGGGTATGTTTTGGGGGTATGTTCGATTGAATCGGAGTATTTTCTGGAACGACTTCCCTGGATAATTACCACAAACAACCCGACAACTTGTATTATTTCGAATTCTTACAGAATTCTCTGCTTCTATCTATATATGCAATAGTTATCGTTTATCTGGCCATGTTCCTTTATTCTAGAGTATAATCCAGTAGTGTAGAAGAGCCTATTAGTTGGAACGGTTTACCTTATTATTGCTATATTTAGCAATGATGGTCTATTCTTGTTAGTTCTGACCCTATTCCAAGTACTCTTGTTGTTTCATTTATATAACTAACCAATCAGATTGCTTGATTTCCCATAATCTGTATGCAGGGTTATCTCCCTTGTGTATAACAAAATTCTATATCCAATGGCACCCCAATTTTAGCACCCCTTTTTTGAAAACACCTGTGGCTATGGAATCCCTTTTTTGTCATATGTGCTTATGTGAAAAGGCACAATGTGACACAATATGCCCTATCACATAGGCACATGCTTTATGTGCCGATATGTGCTTATGTGACAAGGCACAATATGACACAAAATGCCCTATCACATAGGCACATACGGGTATTTGAGGATACCTATGGCCTGGTATTGTATTATTTGAGGATACCTATCGAGGATACCTACTGGAGAATCCCTTTTTGTCATATGTGCTTATGTGAAAAGTCACAATGTGACACAATATGCCCTATCACATAGACACATACGGGTATTTGAGGATACCTATGGCCTGGTATTGTATTATTTGAGGATACCTATCGAGGATACCTACTGGAGAATCCCTTTTTGTCATATGTGCTTATGTGAAAAGTCACAATGTGACACAATATGCCCTATCACATAGACACATACGGGTATTTGAGGATACCTATGGCCTGGTATTGTATTATTTGAGGATACCTATCGAGGATACCTACTGGAGAATCCCTTTTTGTCATATGTGCTTATGTGAAAAGTCACAATGTGACACAATATGCCCTATCACATAGACACATACGGGTATTTGAGGATACCGATGGCCTGGTATTGTATTATTGGAGGATACCTATTGAGGATACCTATCGAGGATACCTTTATAGGATACTTATCTGAGGATACTATATAGGCTGTACATATCCCTATAGGTCTCTTGCTGGCCCTTAGTACTATTAATCCACCCGATGCATTATGTTATCCTATGACTGGTATAGGTAGTATGCAATGCTAGGCATAGGGGTATTGTGGGTAGGGGTACTGCCTGGTAGTTTAGAACGGTACTATAGTATGGCGGTATATACACCTATAGGCCCCTGTTAGTGCTTGGTACTATTAACCAACCGATTGCTTTGTTTTATTATATGGCTGGTATATGTAGTACGTTATGGTAGACCTAGTGATTTTGTGGGGGTGGGGGTAATGCTTGGTAGTTTAAAAAGGTAGTATAGCATAGGCTGTACATACCCCTGTAGGTCTCTTGCTGGCCCTTGGTACTACTGATCCACCAGGTGCTTCATATTATTGAGCGGTATTCTCATAGGATAAGAGTCGTAGTAAATTAGACCTCAATGAGGGATTTTTAATACGACTCTTATCCTCATTTCAGAAAAAGGGGTGCCGAAGACCCTATGCTTTTCAAAAAAGGGGTACCGAAATTGGGGTGCCGGGGATATTGCCATTGATATAGGTGTTTATAACTCTGTACGATTAAGTACAGGTTATGGGAAATCAAGCAATCTAATTGGTTAATTATAATTTATATAAATGATCTAGATAAATGAAACAACAAGAGTACTCGGAATAAGGTAGGAACTACTGGTATTACGTACCACCTTACCAGTAACAGGATGATACAAAGCATTTGGTAGGTTAATACTATCAACGGTTAGGATGGGATCTATAGGGGAATATACCAACCATACTCTGCTGCCGTTCTGTATTACCAGGCATTGACCCCCACCCAGAATACCGCTCAATAATATGAAGCACCTGGTGGATCAGTAGTACCAAGGGCCAACAAGAGACCTACAGGGATATGTACAGCCTATGCTATACTACCGTTTTAAACTACCAAGCATTACCCCCACCCCCACAAAATCACTAGGTCTACCATAACGTACTACATATACCAGCCATATAATAAAACAAAGCAATCGGTTGGTTAATAGTACCAAGCACTAACAGGGTCCTATAGGTGTATATACCGCCATACTATAGTACCGTTCTAAACTACCAGGCAGTACCCCTACCCACAATACCCCTATGCCTAGCATTGCATACTACCTATACCAGTCATAGGATAACATAATGCATCAGGTGGATTAATAGTACTAAGGGCCAGCAAGAGACCTATAGGGATATGTACAGCCTATATAGTATCCTCAGATAAGTATCCTATAAAGGTATCCTCGACAGGTATCCTCAATAGGTATCCTCAAATAATACAATACCAGGCCATAGGTATCCTCAAATACCCGTATGTGTCTATGTGATAGGGCATATTGTGTCACATTGTGACTTTTCACATAAGCACATATGACAAAAAGGGATTCTCCAGTAGGTATCCTCGATAGGTATCCTCAAATAATACAATACCAGGCCATAGGTATCCTCAAATACCCGTATGTGCCTATGTGATAGGGCATTTTGTGTAACATTGTGCCTTGTCACATAAGCACATACCGGCACATAAAGCATGTGCCTATGTGATAGGGCATATTGTGTCACATTGTGCCTTTTCACATAAGCACATATGACAAAAAAGGGATTCCATAGCCACAGGTGTTTTCAAAAAAGGGGTGCTAAAATTGGGGTGCCATTGGATATAGAATTTTGTTATACACAAGGGAGATAACCCTGCATACAGATTATGGGAAATCAAGCAATCTGATTGGTTAGTTATATAAATGAAACAACAAGAGTACTTGGAATAGGGTCAGAACTAACAAGAATAGACCATCATTGCTAAATATAGCAATAATAAGGTAAACCGTTCCAACTAATAGGCTCTTCTACACTACTGGAGTATACTCTAGAATAAAGGAACATGGCCAGATAAACGATAACTATTGCATATATAGATAGAAGCAGAGAATTCTGAAGGAATTCGAAATAATACAAGTTGTCGGGTTGTTTGTGGTAATTATCCAGGGAAGTCGTTCCAGAAAATACTTCGATTCAAATGAACATACCCCCAAAACATACCCCTGTCCTATTGTAGGCCTTAGGTAACATAGCAATCACGTGCTACCATAGAAACCAAGATGGCGGCCTCCAGTATACAAAATGGACGACGGAAACGCGTATCACCCTAACAACACGCGCTGCGCATGCGCACTCACACCACGTATCACTATGGAGATGACGTCACAACATGGCCGCTCACGCGGGTTACCATGACAACACAACATGGCGCCACTACGTCACGTGACATGACGTCACTTCCGAGGTCCGGCACCGAGGTCCGACAACCTCCACCTGTAGGGGAACATGACATACTACTGTTATTGTCTTGAAACTGTTTGCAGTCGAATTGGGCTGAATTTATTGCGCAGTAAAATGGCACGTAGCATATAATAAAAAGAAAGTCTACGCTATTTTAGTGAATATCGTGAATTATCTCATTCGTGTGGGCCTGAAAGTATTATTTTTCACTCGCGCAAGCGCTCGTGAAAAATAAAACTTTCAGGTCCACACTCATGAAATAATTCCCCATATTCACTAAAACAGCGTAGATATCCTCTACATATATCCCATCAATAAATATTTAATTCACATTGCAAACATCAAGATATTAACACAATTAGTGGAACAAAGCGACGTTATCATAAAACTATAGCTGTGTTGAGTTTATATTCGTGATAGTAAATGTCAACAAAGATTCATTTAAATCACGTCGGGATTATCATTGAGAACGAACTTTCGTTAATTCAAAGAAAATGAATGTTGTTCGAAGTTTTTTACATTCAATCGGATGAAATATTTCAGTTATTCGTAAAGGCGAATCGCAGGTTCGCTTTTTCAACCCACTGAATATTCCAGCCGATTGAATCTAAACATAGGCGATGGTCTCTTGCAGGGCTAAACTGGTTCCAGACCATACCGGCATCAAGATCCTTACAGAATTAGACAGGTGGACTGAGAGCTTGTAGTGTCATATGTATGAGATGACATTCAATGAAATGAGCATAATGGACATATGGGTATTCGATGTCAATTGCTTTATCTTTGATGCAGGAACATACGTTATTTAGTGACCTACTATTAAAATTTGTGGGTCCCCATACGTATATTTTACATCATGTGACTGGATTTATTTTTGGTTGAAATTGTATCTCCATATTTGGTGTAATGGATGCCAGCATAGTCTACCGAAAAAGAGCACGAATGCTATTCAGCTTCAAGGAAATGTGTTCTAACTTCTCCCTCATCTATTCTCGCCTCAGATGGTGTTTGTGTTCAAATTTGGTTTTTCGAGAGAAACTGACAAAACTGGTAAACAACCCTGAGTCCCATTATGATTCAAGGAAATAGAACTGTCCAAAAAGGCAGCTGGTTGACCTATTGTGAAACGTTTACTGCACTTAGGCTTGATGACCTTTGTCAACTTGAAATGATTAACTCTGTAACACTTTATACGATGTAACGGCAATACCTGGCCAGCACTATTCACAAAAATCGCCATTCAAATTTTAGTATTATTTTTTTCATTTTTCTGGTCTAAAAACATAGCTTATTACCCCTCATTGGAACGATCTCGCTGAGCACGTTCCGATGAGATGTCATAACCTGTGGTGTACGACCCAAAATAATTTTCTTCTTATTCAAGAAATAGTTTTGCAAGTATCGTCTGCCATTCGGGTTAGGTAAAGGGTAAACGGAAAACAGATTGACATCCGGTACGTTATCATGATTTTATGTACATGCATCTAATAATAACACGCATAATCCGACATTCTTACTCTGATAAAGCGACAGATACTCTATTCCAATTTTTATATTAATAAATAATATGGCAAGTTCTTTATGCGCGAAAACTCCTGTGCTATTCACCGCGCATGAAAGAAGTTGCAATGTAAATACACAGAACGACACGCGTGTGTGAATGGGTTAATCGATGTGGCACGAGTGCCAGCGCGGAAGGATAGAACTAGACCCATTCACACACGCGTGTCGTTCTGTGTTTATTGCACGCCTTCGCGTCTATAAAACAATTATTAGAAGGACACTCATCAATTCATTTGATAATTATCACCAAAAAGAACACATTTTGTCGCCAACCAAACTTGCGAGGGGAACCTGTGTTACTCTTTCGTCCTCTGAGTTCCAATGTGTTCTATGTGCCTACTGGCACATAGAACACATTGGAACTCAGGGGACGACTTTTAGCTATCGCTAGGGATTGAAAATGTAATTGCGGTACACGATTTGTAGAAAATTCCAGTGAAATTTCGCTTCTTTATAAAATAGTCCGTCAACGATTTCCGTTCCACCCACGTGCAGAACAGATTTTTATTTTCCGCACGGTTTAGTGTTGCTGTAGATAGGGATTTCATACAACAGGCGTGTAAAAAAATAAGATACACGTTAATCAACGTAGACGTTGAGATGGAATACATTGCAGCAATTTTGAAATAAATCAAGGGTAAAGAGAAGAGTCTAATTCTGTAGAATGACATCAATTATTAGTTAACTGCTGGGGATGCTCACATCACAAAATACGAACTATAAATTTAAATGTCAGATTAAAGGTCTCCAGAGAAGTTTGTTTGTAGCTTATTAGTTGTTGATCCCATTATCGTTTCTGTTTCAGACAATGTGCTTCCGATGACAACTCTTCCACACAAATTATGTAATTTTCATGAAACGGTCAACAGTGCGTTTTGGAACACAAGAGAATTCTCAAATAAGAGGCCAAGATTTTAGGCGCCAATTTTCGATGCGGAATTGTGAAGACATGTGAACCCAATACAAGTAGCATCCGACAAAATGACAAACACAGACTGAATCCAGTTTATCGATTACCCTCTTTATCAGTGCTAATCTTCAAACCATGATGGTGTGGAGTAAGTGGTAGAATGTCCACCCTTCACTTACAATACTAGTCTCTGATCTTTATTCAATGGAAATGTTCTAACAGAGCTTTAAAAAACAATGTCAGAGGCCAGTTGTGTGTGTTGAAGAAAAACTGATGAGAAAAATTGTATTTGGGTTAGGTTAAACTTAATTATTTTGCAAGGAGTGGTGAACAAGTTCAGCAATTTCTATGAACCCTTTACCAAACGGAACGACAAAAACTGGCCAACGCTAATCACAAAAATCGTCATTCAACTTTTATTATTTTTTAAAATTTTTGTTTCAAGAACATAACTTAGGGCCATGAGCAATGTTTTTGAGTCAGAAAATGACAAATTTTAGTTATTCCGGAAATATTTCGCAAATGCCGCAATTGATATAGGGTAAAAGGTTAATGCCTCCCATTGGCCCTACGTCACAGATCGTGGTTACCATTTTAACTCACGTCCTCTTCCATTGTAGGAAGTGATGGCTGAACTGTGGTGGTAAATAATCAATACATTAAAAGACTACTCTAGTTTATACTTTCCGTACCCAGCCGACTTGGGCTTTGTGCGAAAGGAATTTTCAAACGTCGCTCAGTGGCGAACTATAATCTTTACTTCTACATCGGCGATAGAGTAGAGAGAAATACTAGATGGCTAAGCCTTTCTGAATGCGAGGTATCTTGACCGCGAAACTCGTTCAAAATGAAACGTATAAATGATTGCATCTGGGACATTCAGTCACCTTTTTCTCAGTGAACAGTTATCTGGAAATACACAGAACGACACGCGCGTGTGGATGGGTTAATCGATGTATCACGAGTGACAGCGCGATGGCACGAGTGTCATATCGATTAATCCAATCACACGCGTGTGTCGTTCTGTGTTTATTACAGGCCTTCGCGTCTATAAAACAATTATTAGAAGGACACTCGGCAATTCATTTGACAGCCATCAACAAAAAGAACACATTTTATCGCCAACCAAATTTGCGAGGGAAACCCGCGTTACTATTTCGTCCCCTGAGCTTCAATGTGTGCTATGTGCACACAGAACACACTGAGACGGTTTTTAACTATCGCTAGGGATTCGAACTGTAATTGCGGTGCACGATTTGTTGAAAATTCAAGTTAAATTTCGCTTCTATTTAAAAATAGCCCGTCAACGACTTCCGTTCCGCACATGTTTGCGGAACAGAATTTCATTTTGCGCATGGTTTAGTGTTGTTGTAGATGAGGATTTCATGGAACAGGCGTTTAATAAAACCGTTTTCTTCATTACACTAGAATACCGAGTATGTCTTCTAGTCGTCTTATATCGTCTGTGAACTAGGGCTGTCACGATTTTTTAATTTAGGAATCGATTAATCGTCGCAAATAATCGATAATAATTGATTAGTCGTACCTAGATGACCCTACCCCTCTCGCTCTCTTTGGACTCGTTAAAATGAAGTTCAAGTCAGTTGACCTATCTCAAGTAAACAACGAAGACGATTCTCTTTTAGGTACATTCAAAGCTTTGATGTTCTGAACTTTTGAACCGTCAGTGTAATAATCATCATCGGTCGTCATTTACGAACTGCGCAACTGATGACCGGTCTTGATTATTACACTGACGGTTCAAAAGTTCAGAACATCAACGCTTTGAAAGTACCTAAGAGACAAATGCTTCTAACGGCTTCTTGAGGTTTAACGTCGACGTTCTTGACCTTTTACCTTTAGAAACAATAGTTTTTTCATCAAATTTTTTTTAATTATTAAACGTCTAAAACGGGGTAAAATTTACCGATTCTTCGACAACGAAAAATACTAATCGATTTCGGCATGACCGATCGACAATCGATTAATCGATTAATCGTGACAGCCCTACGGTGAACGCAGATTAGATAACCGTTTTTTATCTACCATTCACCAAAATACATTACTACACCACATGGTCGTTGTGTTCAAACTAAATGTCAATATACAAACAATTTCCGCTGTACGCCTTCGCACATGTTACTATGAGCCATAAAACTGAAATACAAATGCATTTTTGATTGATAAACAAGTTATTCTTAGCATACAAGTTATTCTTGGAGAACTGCCAACCTAGTTATCAGTTATTGGTTAGACGGTTTCCTAATGATCTTGCCCACAAGTATTGGAGGGTCAAGTATATGCAAATATAATCAACATTTGCGAGTATTTTCTGATTACCCAGTTACTAAGAGCAAACATTTCCAATTGGTCATCAAGAATGTGTTTTCCGATGAAAATAAGAATCAATCAATCCAATAGATGCACTGAAGAATACAGGGATGGTATAGATGAAACAATGACTTCTAGCGACAGCATCCCGATTGTCCCACTTTCTTAATTTGGGTGTGGAAATAAAGTGGGTCGATGGGGAAGTGTTAATTAATTATCTACAGGTGTGACAGGAATGATAGTCCGTAGGAAAATTAGTCCCTCTGGACTATTATTCCGCGGAATTATAGTCCTAGGTCTAACATTTCTGGGAATAGTAGTCCGCCGGACTACTATTCCTAGAAATGTTAGACCTAGGACTATAATTCCGCGGAATAATAGTCCAGAGGGACTAACGTTCCTACGGACTATCATTCCTGTCACACCGGCTTGATCAAAGGTTATTTATCACTTATAGTTCATTTCACTTCAGTAAGTTGTGTTACCGAATAGATCACTTAATTATTTGACCAAATTTAAACAAACTGCTCATATGTTTCGCAATTTTTAAATTGAAAATTGCATATCTTCTCAATAAAAAAATCTTCACACAAAGAATACAAAAGTACAAAAAAACTGAACAAAATGTAAAGAAAATTTACATTGAAAATAATACATCTTATACGAAAAAATAAATATTGATAATGACGAACACAAATAAATTTGTGATGTCACAGCTCATTTGCAAACCGCTGCTTGTATGCATCTAGGTGTCATCTACAATGCTTTAGCATTGCAGATGGCACCTTAATGCACCCAAGTGATGAAATGAAGATTTAATGAAGTCAATACTTTTCTCCTTTATTCTTTTCGTTGATGATTACCATCTGCTCCACGATTTGTCTGAAGAAACTTCACAGTAACGGTGGTTTGGGAGCAGTCCTGTCTGGAATGTCTGTTAGAGTCACGTCATTTATGAGATAGCTGCTAGAGCTGTAGGTTTTTAAATTTCTTGTTCGGTTTCGGTTTTGGTTTTTCAGGTGGAGTAAAACCTCGGTTCGATTCGGTTTTCGGTTTGTTCATGAGGCCAAGTAAAATTCAATAAAACTCATTCTTATGCCCGGAATCATAACTGAATGGTAGTGAAATTGAGTGAAACTCAATGAATGCCCGAAATAAGCTATATAATACATGAAGAATCAGGAAGGCCAATATAATAATTACCTAAATATACAGAACTTTTATTGTGCTTGGCCATTTTTCGAGGTCTGACACCTACACGCAACTTGAGGAAAGCTGCAAACACAACTAAACTGAAATGTCGGAAATTCACAGAATGTAGCCTTCCCAGAGTAGTGAGAGCACCCAGACACTGCCATTGGCAGTGTCTGGGTACTCTCACTACTCTGGGATGGCTACATTCTGTAAATTTCTGCAGCAAGAGAGTATTTAATAAAAAAAACGAAAAACCTTAGATTACGGTATGTCGACGGTTTCGGTTTCGGTTTTAAAAAAAAACTAGAAACCTCGGTTCGGTTTCGGTTAACCTGCAGCTCTAATAGCTGCACGACAATCACGTTAAAGTTAAAAGGACTGACGTAAACTTTGATAAAGCACGAATGTTTACTACAAATTAAAATGCAAACAATATGATAACTATACTCATTCTACCTAAACTGAAACACGATCCTTGGATGATAAAACGAAAACACCGCTGAAAAATGTGAGTAGTGTCCAAATTATGAAAACAACTATAACTTGTTGTCTTAAGCAAAGTTGGAGAACCGGGAAGAGCAATCAGTAGTTGTTGAACTCAGAAAGTGGTACAAACGGGAATAATAATAATAACACTTTGGCCGGCCGCTGATTTGTCGCGGTTCTCGGATGAGAAGGCCTTGGTTACCCCTGTATTCCCAACTGCCTCCCTATTCCACGCTTCCTCTCTCCTCCCAACACTCGGAGACGAACTGCGTGATGACATCCCTAACCCATTTCTTCCCAATCTCTCAGATTAGCATATTAACCCTCTCCTTTGAGTCTCCCACTAACCACATGTCCTTCATTCTCCTATCCCACTTCCCCATTATACTCCCAGTGAATCTTATTCTTTTAGACTGGTATTTTGGGCATTCTAGAAGAAAGTGTTCCAGGGTCTCCACCACGCCCAAATTACACATCTTGCACTCCTTTTCACTGTTTTTCCCAATTTTTCCCCTCAGCTCCAGGGACCGCGACCTCAGCTTGAACAACAGTGACCCCCCCCCCCCCCCCCCCCAAAGGTGCCATCAAGGTACTCTTCAAAACCAGGCTTCTCTTTATCGCGCAGGCCACCCAAATACGTCTTTGATTTGGAATAAACCTTTCTAACTTGATGATTTCCAGGTTTGAAATGTACTTTCGTTTTCTTATGCTCACGTGGAAGAAAAACAACTGAAAACCTTTTTAAAACTTGTAAAATCTACTATTTGTAACAACACAGTATTCAGTTATCCAGAAAAAGTACAGATCTACACATGGAAGGAGAGCGATCTCGTGTCCACCTTACTCTGCACACCGTACCCAGATTATACGCTTTATGGGCGGAAGCTGATGTAATTCCAAATGACTTACCACTTTAAGGGGAAGGCAGGCTCTATTAAGCCTCTGTATATACCCACAATTCGCCATTTGAGACGTATTTTTCGAACGAAAAAATTCTCAGGAGGAAGCCTCTCGGAACCCCACAGTGAGAGATCGACACATCCTTTCTATACTCCTTCCACTAACATTTTAATTGTATGACCTTTTTCAAAAGATTGTAATATAATTTTGGAAAATTGAATTTGATTTTATAAAATGTGCATCAGATACTGTGTAAAATACAGTTAATCGCTGTGTCTCCTTGAAGTGAAGTGACACGGAAGGAGCTTTTCGGAAAACGAAACAATAAACAGAAACATTTTGGGGACCGCTATTTAACCCTTTACCTAACGGATCGCCCGCATCCACCCGCGTAATATGCAAATTGAGCAGTTGAAAAAATTAAATTTTTCAAAATATTTCAACAAAACTATATCATGTGACCCCTCGTTGGAACGAGCTCATTCAGCTCGTTCCAACGAGGGGTCACATGATATGGTTTTGTTGAATTTTTTTCAAAAATATAAAAAAATTATATTTAAAATAATAAATTTTGATATCGTCTGCGTTGGGTAAAGGGTTAAACCATGTCAGGATAAAATATTGAATGCATCTAATGTAGATCAGTTTCAGCGACTGATTCGTGCTCCCGCGTTGTGTCCCTGGGCAAGGCACTTAACCCCGATTGCCTACATGGGGGCACGATGGCGATGTGTACGAAGGCGTACTGCACGTCGATGGTGCGCATGTCTTCAACCAATCTAACCCTGCCTGTGCCGCGGTGCAGAGTCCAGAGTTACGATGTTGGAGAGCTGACAGCTGCTCGTCGTTTCTCGGTGCTCCGGGTACTCCGGCTTCCTCCACCCGTAAAACTGTCACCGACATGATATGACCCTGGCTGTTAATGTGTCGTTAAACCCTAATAAAAAAAACTGTAGATCAGTACTGCGTCTTGCAATAAATTGTTTTTTAATATACGCCCAGATACAAATTATCGGAAAAACGAAACTCTCTTTATCTCAGGAAGTATGTACAAATACTTTAATGAGAGTACAAATGCATGTTCCAGATGAAGTTATCCAGCCTATTACCCATTTTAATTAAAAACACCTGCTCAACTGTAATCGAAAATGCGATTCTCCTTCTCCTCAAATTTCTATTTCAAAACAATTTCGTTCCATTTGTTAACATTGTGAAAATAATAATAAAAATAGTATGATTTATATTAGATTTCAAAATAAGTCGTCCCTTGAATGCATGAAGGTGCCAACTGCAATGCTAAAGAATTGCAGTTAGCTCCTTTATGCTCTCATTGGACGATTTATAAATAGACTCAGGTTTCTCGTAGAAAAGGTCTGCTTTACATAGTCTGCCTTATTTCGACATTTCTTTCTGCGTTATTACATCTTAACATGTGACAAAGAGTTCAACCCACAAACACCTAGAGTACCGTGAAAGTTATCTATCTCTTTCTCGTTCGGATCTCGATATGATTGCCATTGACCAGGACCCATTTACAGAGGTGGATCGAGATTTCGCAGATAAAATATTGCGCAATTATGACAACGAAAGGGCATTTGAGATCCAATGTTTTCGCATATCTGTTTCGACGATAGTGATTCTATAGCGATTTGGAAAAAAAAGCGGAAAGAGAATTTCCACTAGATCGCGACAAAATTAAATTATCTGCCGTCTTTGTAACCACAGTACTATACATACACAGAACGACAGGTGTGGGTGAATGGGCTAATCGATATGGAACGGGAGTCCGCAAGCCTCGAGTTTTATCCTTCCGCGATGGCACAAATGCCATATCGAATAACCCATTCACACACGCGTGTCATTCTATGTTTATTACACGCCTTCACGTCTATAAAAAATATTATTAGAAAGACATTCAGCAATTCATTTGACAAGTATCAACAAAAAGAACACATTTTATCGCCTACCAAATTTGCGAGGGGAACGCGTGTTACTATTTCGTCCCCAGAGTTCCAATGTGTTCTATGTGCCTACTGGCACATAGAACACATTGGAACTCAGGGGGCGATTTTTAGCTATCGCTAGCGATTCAAATTGTAATTGCACGATTTGTACAAAATTCCAGTGACATTTCGCTTCTATTTTAAAAATAGTTCGTCAACGATTTCCGTTCCCTGGAAGAGATTTTCATTTTCAGAATGGTTCAGTGCTGCTGTAGATGGGGATTTGATAGAACAGGCGTGTAATTAATAGATAAAACGAGCTGTTCTTGCAGTACGCAGGGGGAATCTGGCCACCAAAGGAGTCAACATCTTCCAAGTCCCCACTTTCAAGTCCGGTGGAGACTTGATGACCCAACAAGGGAATTTGCAGTTCATAGATCATGTCGATGAATTTGTTACAGACTGGGTTTTTTTCTTGATTCATTCCGAAGGACAAATATTCCACGGCGTATTTTAAAATTCAAGAATGAAAGCTTAAGTGTTAATTCCTATGGTGATTAGGCAGTGATTACATGGTCGTTTGTGTCGTTCCGAATATATTAGAGTGTATCCATCAGTTGATAATCGCTGATTGACCCTTCCTGTAACAGATACACGATGCTTGACAAATCCTGTATTTTAATAAGCTGTAATTATTGCTTTGAATTTCAGTTTACATGTCGTTGTTATAATATGTAACTGTTTGTATATAATGTATGCACTGCATTCTCCTATAACCAGTAGTCTGGTTACCGACTTGGAGAGAAATACGGTCGGTTCCCTCCATTGGTTGTAAATAAATGTTTAACGCCAGTTAGGTTATTGTAACCATTAACCGTCACTGTAATTACTCTAATGAACAATTGAACAATCCCCCTATCTGATGTGACCTCATTTGTATTGAATTCAGTTCATTTTATGTTTTTCTCATGATTGTGTGAACATGTCATTAAAGCGTTGTTCTATTGAGTCGGATGTTTGTGTATTCATGGACGTTATAATATTACGATAAGTATATCTTACTGGCGTGGTGGCAGTGTGAAACGAACTCACGTTCGCTTAATTTATATCAATATTACACAGATTTTTCCGTAATAAGTCAAAATTCACTGACACTCATTAGGCAGTTTGTTCAGGAAACTGTATTCCGACGTTCATAATGGCTTCAAGTTCACGCGCACCGAAGCAGTGGTGCCTTACAAAAAATGAAACTGTAAACACTTTCGAAAATTGGAAGCAGAACTTACAATATACACTCTCGCTCGATGCGAACTTCGCTCCGTTCTTGGTTGAAGGCGTACAGTGGCAAAAGAAAACAAAATCAAATCCATTGCGTGGATTTTTGGATGACGCGACATCCGTACCTAGCGAAAAACGTCGACTAGCCTCACAAAAAGTAGCTCATTTAGAACTCATGCTAGGCCAAATTGCTAATTATTGTCCAATAATTTCTCGGAATTCCATAGTTAAAACATCTACTTCCATGAACAATATTTGGCAGTTAGTTCGGATGCACTTCGGATTCCACACGACAGGGGCACATTTCATTGATTTTGATGACATTAAGTTCGAATCCAACGAAAGGCCCGAAGACCTTTTCCAACGATTATCAGCGTTTGTTGGGGGCAATTTACTCACCTCGGAATCAAATATCACTCATCACGGTGAGGCTGTCACCGAAGACGAAGAGCTGTCTCCATCCGTAGAGAACTTTATTGTACTAACATGGCTTCGTTTGATTCACAGAGACTTACCTAAATTAGTTAAGCAAAGATATGGGACTGAGCTAAGATCTCGAACTTTATCATCTATCAAGCCCGAGATATCCCAAGCTCTACAGTCTCTGTTAGACGAGTTACAATCTTCTGAAGACTCTCGTATTTTGCGTAGTGCCGCATACAGGGCTAAAAAGGGAGGGTTTCCTTTCAATGCCAGGTTTAATAAACCACCCCAGTCAACAAAACCTACCCCTAAAATATCAAGAATCTGTCCATTATGTGAACAAGCGGGTCGTGACAATGTAAACCATTTTCTCAGCCGGTGCCCATTCTTACCGGAACAGGACCGGAAGTTTATGACAAAAGCACGCTCAGTCGCTGCGCCTGCACTTGGCATACACTCGGACCTCGATTCCGACGACGATTACGATAACGAACACGAAACATTTCGTTCAGTAACCGATACACATGACGTAACTCCTAAGACATTTCCACCGTCGTCTCGTCGCGTTCAGGTTAAACAGTCGCCATACTTTCATGTTTTTTCCGTCACCATTCAATCAATGTAACTATAGACCCGGGAGCGGAAACAAACATGATACGTGAGTCACTTGCGAGCTTTATCGGGGCTAAGATCACACGAAGGTCCCAACTTGCCTTTCAGGCCGATGGTCAATCACCGTTAACAGTAGTATGCGAGACGCTTATAAAATTCCACCGCTACGACAAAGAATTCACTCTCGAAGGATTGGTTGTTAAAGACCTTGACGTGGACGTCCTAGCGGGTGTACCCTTTATGAACTGTAATGATATTGCTGTTCGACCCGCAAAGTGTCAAGTTTTACTTGCTGATGGGACTGCATATCACTATGGTCTTGGAAAATCATCTACCTCTCATGCAGTGCAACGTACCCAAGCGTACACATTAAGAGCCCCCCCTGTCAGCACAACTATCTGGCCTGGAGAGTTCATTGAGGTAGAAATACCTACTGAATTATCACCAGACAGTTCGTTGGCCATAGAACCGCGTCTAGATTCACCTAGTTGTAGCAAAAGTAACACTAGAGCTGGCCAAATATGGCCAGAACCAAATGTACTAACATGTGTTGGTAGGAAGGTCAGGATCCCTAACTCCTCAGTCCTTCCCAAAGTCCTGAAAAGAAATGAACATTTTTGCCAGGTCATTCCCACTTTGGAAATGTCCGAATCAAAAGGCCATATACCAGTTGCTAAGTTCACAATTAAGTCACCCCCCAAGTCAAATGCCAACAATCATACATTGTTTTCCTCCAGTGTGAGTGTTGATCCAGATAGCATTTTACCCACAGCTATACAACAACAATTTAAATA
This sequence comes from Pictodentalium vernedei, assembly GCA_031216915.1. Classification (NCBI taxonomy): domain Eukaryota; kingdom Metazoa; phylum Mollusca; class Scaphopoda; order Dentaliida; family Dentaliidae; genus Pictodentalium; species Pictodentalium vernedei. Next base: position 241,823,122 of record CM062289.1, read on the forward strand.
TCTTCACAGAGAATTTGATGATGTATTTAGCCCCCATTATAAGGGGTACAATGGAGCATCAGGACCATTTGAAGCTAGGGTTAACATGGGGCCCACATTGCCCCCTCAGCGTAAAGGCCGTGTACCACAATACGCCCGTGACAAACTTGAACTTCTCCAAGAGAAGTTCAATGACCTTGAAGCCATGGGCGTCTTCAGTCGGCCTGAAGAAGTAGGGGTGGTAGCAGAATACATTAACCCTTCCTCCCTCATTAAAAAAACATCTGGCGACTTTCGTCTTGTTACAGCGTTTGCAGATGTAGGGAGGTACAGTAAACCTCAACCGTCCCTCCTTCCTGATGTTGATTCAACACTGAGAAACTTAGCTCAATGGAAGTATATTATAAAAACAGACCTCACAAGTGCCTTCTACCAGATACCTTTAGCACGGAGATTCAATGAAGTATTGTGGTGTGGTCTCTCCTTTCCGAGGTGTGTTTGTGTACACTCGCTGCGCAATGGGGATGCCTGGGTCAGAAACAGCATTAGAGGAGCTAATGTGTCGTGTATTAGGAGATTTGGTGCAGGAAGGCTCGGTCACTAGATTAGCCGATGACCTGTATTGCGGGGGAAATACACCTGAACAACTCCTTGATAACTGGAAACAAGTCCTGAATTGTTTGGACAAAAATAACATTAAATTAGCACCTCACAAAACAACGATCGCCCCCAAAACCACCAATATCTTGGGATGGGTATGGACAAATGGACAACTTCAAGCATGCCCACACAGAATTGCCACTCTCTCATCTTGTACGCCTCCGGAAACCGTCAGAGGTTTACGCTCATTCATTGGTAGTTACAAAGTTTTGCCTCGTGTTTTACCCAATTGTGCTCCATTACTTGACCCATTAGATTCTGCAGTAGCCGGTCGCCAGTCTCAGGAAAAGTTAGTATGGTCAGACAAACTCACTCAAGCTTTCCAAGATGTGCAGAAATCTCTATCATCCAACAAGGTGATTACTCTACCCCGTCCAGACGACCAGCTGTGGATCGTTACTGACAGAGCCATGAAAACACCTGGATTAGGGGCCACACTCTATGTTACACGCAATGAAAAGCCCAGGGTTTCCGGATTCTTCAGTGCAAAACTCCGCAAGCGCCAAGTTGATTGGATACCGTGTGAAGATGAAGCATTGAGTATTGCCTCCGCGATAAAACACTTCAGCCCTTACATAATTCAGTCTAAAAACAAAACATGTGTGTTAACTGACAGTAAGCCTTGTGTTCAGGCATTTACCAAACTCTGTCGCGGCGAATTCTCGTCCAGTGCACGTTTATCTACGTTTCTCTCCACTGCAAGTCGATTTCAGGTCTCAATTAGACATCTGGCCGGTTCGGCCAATATGCCTACAGATTTCACATGTAGAAATGCCCCTGAATGTGAGGTTTCAAAATGTCACATTTGCTCCTTTGCCACTGTGTGTGAGGAATCTGTTGTACGAAACACATCTGTTCAAGATGTGTTATCAGGAGTGACCAGATTACCGTTCACTAGTAGGTCCGCATGGTTAGCCACACAATTAGATTGTCCGGATCTCCGCAGGACACATGCTCATCTCACTCAGGGAACGCGACCGTCAAAGAAAATGACCAAGATCAATGACGTTAAAAGGTATCTTTGCGACGTGACCGTTGCACGCGACGGGCTACTTGTACGTAAGTCTGACGGCCCTTTTGATTCCCCACGTGAACGCATTGTGGTACCACGACAGGCTCTAGAAGGTCTCCTCACCGCCCTGCACATTAAATTAGGACACCTGTCCTTCAATCAATTGAAAACTGTCTCGCACAGATATCTGTTCGCCCTCGACAAGAAAAGTGCTCTGGACAAAGTCAGTAAATCTTGTCATCAGTGTGCTGCATTACAAAATATCCCCCACACTCTCATTGAACAGTCTACGACTGAGCCACCTGACAGTATAGGCAGTACGTTCACATCTGATGTCATGAGACGTAACCGTCAACTTATCTTAGTATTGAGGGAATGCGTATCTTCTTACACCAGTGCTTGCTTTATTGAAAGCGAGCGCAAAGAATCATTACGAGATGCCCTTATTCAACTGACAGTCGAACACTGTCCATTAGATGGACCGATTCCAGTAATAAGAACGGACCCAGCCCCGGGCTTTACAAGTCTCCGTAATGACGAAACGTTACGTGCTAACAGAATATGCATACAAGTAGGCCGAATTAAGAATGTCAACAAAAATCCTGTTGCCGAACGGGCTATTCAGGAATTGGAACTTGAACTGCTCAAGTTATTCCCATCCGGAAATCAAATTTCCCCTTCCGAATTAGCCATCGCAGTTGCCCAGTTGAATACTCGCGTTCGGTCATGTGGCTTATCGGCGAGGGAAATTCTCACACAGCGAGATCAGTACACTAACTCTCAAATTCCTATTTCTGATCGTGATATAATTATTCAGAAACACAAAGATCGCTGCCAAAATCATCCGTATAGTGAAAAGTCAAAAGCCCCTAGTCAAAAAACGACTAACTCCTTCAGTATTGACATTGGTGACCTGGTATATCTTTACACGGACGGCAACAAATCCAAGGCAAGGGGTAGATACCTAGTAGTAGCCATTGAAAATGAGTGGTACAGTATCCGGAAATTTGCGGGTGTCCAACTCCGTGAAACCATGTATCGTGTTAAGAAGAGCGAGTGCTATAAAGTACCGCAATTCGAACACACAGACTCAAATGCATTACTTAACAGTAACTCACACAGTTCTCACGACACCGACAGTGAGGATGATTTCGTACCGCCATCACCACCCGCTATACCTCCAGAGATATCATGTCCCCTTGCAGTTACTCCGGCAATTGATCTACCTGTTACTTCCACACCTACTAGCACTAACGACACCACAGGTTTCGTTACAGACTCTATACCAGTTGCAAGTGGTCTGGAAGAAATCGGTCCCCGTAGATCTTCCCGACATAGACAGTTATCCCATCATCTTAAGGACTATGTACTTTATTAAGGGAGAGAGAAAAGAGAAGGCAGTCACGCCAGTTAGGTTATTGTAACCATTAACCGTCACTGTAATTACTCTAATGAACAATTGAACAATCCCCCTATCTGATGTGACCTCATTTGTATTGAATTCAGTTCATTTTATGTTTTTCTCATGATTGTGTGAACATGTCATTAAAGCGTTGTTCTATTGAGTCGGATGTTTGTGTATTCATGGACGTTATAATATTACGATAAGTATATCTTACTGGCGAAAGGTTCAAAAAAGCTTTTATTGAGCTACTTTGCACACTTTACGACACCCAAACAATTAGTTCTTGCCTCTATTGCTGTACCCGAACAACATGGGGTCTCATATGTGAATGTCTCTTTACTGAGTGGTTAACCGAAGTACACTGGGTGCTCTGCAGTTTTTTCTTGTGTGGAGTTTTAGAGATAAGAGTTTGAAATCGATCAAGCTGGAGGATCTAAAACTACCAACCCTACAAATCAGACGACAACAACATCGTCTTATATTCTTTTATAAAGTGGTTGAGGGGAAGGTACCAGCAATACCATCTAACAGTTTTATAAAATTCCAAAAACCAAATCGCCAAATTAAAGTTAAACAATATATATGTACAGACTGCCAAACATCAAACATTGTGAGTTCATCTACAAGAAACAACAGCAGACCTGTAGAAATTTCATCAAGTTGAAATGAACAAAAAAACCCCTCTCTATTCGTCCGCATGGCAGTTAACTGGAACCATCGAGAAGAAAATATAGTCCGCGCACCGAAGCTAGAAAACTTCAAAGCCGCGTTACTGGACCATCGCCATTAATGCGCCCTCCCCGTCCCATCAAAGCCCACCAGGGATATCTGCGACGTATTGATTGATACAGATACAGATTCTGTAGATTGCTGGTACGTTGTAGTTGCCTCAATGAGCATTTATAATAATTATGAAAATCATCTAACACCAAGTCCACTTTATCAGTGTGGCGAACTCAAGACTCCTGAACACTTTTTTCTTTATTGTCCAATCTTCCCCAACGCACGCAATAATACGATTCATCTACTTTCCTTTACCATAGACACTTCCACACTTCTCGTTGGCTCAGAATTCCTCAGCAACTAGGAGGACAGTCTAATCTTTGATGGAGAGCACGACTTTATTCTACAGAGCGGTAGGTTGCAACATCAAGCTGTTTTTCGAAAATACTCCCTCTTCCCTCAGAACTCTTCCCCTCACCCAAACGCTCCAAATTCTTCAAACTTACTATCATATTATTCAATCAGCTGTTCAATTATAAGGAGTATCTCATTTTGTCCACAGGCAATGCATCATGTATTCTAGATGGTTACTTCTTCTTCTTACTCTCTTCCCGATTCCTGTTTTTTATTTCCTTTTTTTCTCTTCCGTCTACTTTCACTATTAATCCCATCGGTATGTGTTGTTTAACCAATCTCGTATATCGCTGGGTGAGGGGAAGGTCCTTTGATCAACTTGTTCTGTGTATGAAACTAGCATAGCGAATGCCGCCTTCGAATTTGATTTTGTGACGACCTGCCAGTGTCCCTCTTTTGCACCTGTTTGTGTAAGTCAAAGCGTATCACTAAGCAAAAATGGGTGAATGAACATGTGTACCCTCAGTGTCCACTTGGTTAAATCCGCAAGGAGCGAGGGACAAATAGACCGACTGGTCCGCTGTTTATGCCCCTCAGGCTGCGATATACGAGCTCCACTACTGATCAATGCCATCGCATTTATCTATTTATGAAAAGTGTTTTCGATCCAAGGAGACGACTTGTATACAGTACATAATGGCAGAACAGGACAGTCGAATACTTGACTACTTACTCATTTATTAGGCTTTTTCCTTTGAAAAAGACTATTGTTTTTCTACGGATTATTATTTATTTTTATTTGGGGGGGTGGGGGGGGGAGGGGGGAGGTGAGGTTTGGGGTTTTTTTCCCCACACATTTTGTCCGTATGATTGAGAAGCCATTTTCGAACCGATTTTCACACAATTTTGCACACGCATAGGCAGACACACAATCTAAAAATGTACCAAAAGCGGAATTTTTGATTTAACCCTTTTTCTCCAGAATTGGAAAAAACTGTCAAAATTAGGGTTTATCGGCACTTTCTCAAAACGCGTCTCGTAGATTTTTTTACATTCATTATTGTTAGGCCTGAATGTGACACGATTATTGATATACAAGAGTTATTAGGCAATGCAATTGTTAACCCTCCACAGGCTGCCAAAAAGAGAAGTTTTGATGAAATGGGCTGTTTTCGCCCCCCCCCCCCCCCACAGCACCCAAAGGGTACATGAGAAATAAACATAACTTCCTTTTTATAAGTAATAAGGTTATGCAGAAAAACAAGCGTTAACCCGTTTTGGACTGGTTAAACCGCAATACCCCTCAAAAGCTCAAAAATTTCTGTAAACCAGTCTTGTAGATTTTCAAGAACAATTGGCCACGCGCTGGTCTTGATGTGATTCCAGTAAGCATTTGTTAACCCTCCACGGGCTGCTAAAAACGTCAAAATTGTGATAAAATGGGCTGTTTTTGGACGCCAACAGCACCCAATGGGTATGCCACAGCGAAAGGTACCTTTTTTTCTGACGCAAGATTTATAGGGAAACATTTTTGTAAGTAGTAAGGGTATTCAAAAATCGAAGTCTTAAATTTTAGGCTGGTTAAAGAGATACCCCTTAAAAGCTTAAATTTTCCGTTTTCTGTGGGTTTCTGTAAAAAAAAATTTTGATAAAATGGGCTGTTTGCAATCCACAGGGTAAGGCTTGTGATAAAATGGGCTCTGTTTGCGATCGCAAACAGAGTCCATTTTATCAAATTTTTTCATAACATCAATAAAGGAACTTCAGTGAGACAGTTAAAAACAATTCATCAGATACTCTGGGGTCACAGAAAACCATGTAATCTCATCTGGAAAAGCCATGATTCTCCAGAATCATAAAGTCTAGTTATTACCATTATTATTATATTGTATGCAACTATATTAACTGTTACTGTCCTGTTCTGCCATTATATACTGTATACATATGACAAATCTTCTTGAATAAATATTGTTTAAACTAAACATTCAGCGATGCAATCAAGAGTACTATATAAAATGTGCTAAGCCTTTGTTCCTTACGGAAACATATCTTGTGATCGGCGATCGAACACGGAGAAAACACAATGTATTCTAATTCTCGTGGTGGTATGTCATGCATGAAGTCTGTACTTAGGATATTGCCAAATTTGTCCCCAAGTTATAATCCAAAAACAATGGATACCAACTCTAAAAAATGAGACTGGCATAGAATAAAAAAAACCCAAATAAGTCACGACATATTTTTCAAACCGCGCAAAAAAATGCATGCTAACCGCATTTGGTATTGGTATTATCGAGCAATTACATTTTGACGCGGTGACATAATCATGAAATATGAAATATGTGAGCTGCACTGCGGCTCTCGGGTTACTCTCTCAACATCAAATATAAATAGTGCAATTTATGTTATAGTCAGTCAATTAATATCCACAAATTGCCGGCTCCATTTATCAAGTGAAAATTGTTTTTTGAAGGTTACTGTCCATGTGAAATCTATCTTATGGCTATACACTTAAAATGTGTAAAGTGTCTAGTGACAAGATAAACTTAACGTAGACAGTAACCTTTAAATTATTGTCCACCCGATAAAAGCCACGGGGCTTAAAATTTGTGAATATTAATTGAGTGAATTCGTTCGAAATTATTTAACAACTTTCCTTTAGAGGACAGTCAAGATTTATACTACAGTTTATTAATGTATTTTTTATGGGGGTGGGGGTATGATATTTTAAAAAAACTGCTTAACTGCTGTCAGAGGTTATTCTTCTCTCATCGAATTTCTAATTAAAAATAAAGATATATGTGAAAGCCGGGAACAGTTGTTCAACACTCGCAGATGGTGAATGTTCAGACAGAGATCAGGTGATTTGTGCTTTAAAATGATTCGCCGGTGGCTCAATCGGAAAGCTATAAATGTTTTCCAAAGCGCGCGTAAGGGACAGAAATCTAATGTTTTTCCGTGCTTAACGATTTTTATTATATTGATGTGAATGAGCAGCTATGTATTTCCACTCGCGGAAGGGACGCGAGCAAGCATCTAAGCCACCTGTCAAATTCCGTAAGGAATTCGGCGCTTTTATTGCCTGGCACCTAGCTCTTAAAAAGTCCATCGTCTATGTTTAAATTCAATCGTCTGGAATATTTCATTTGGTCAGACCAACTGAAATCTTCCAGACGATGGAACATTCATTTTTTTTGATTCAACGCAAGAAATGTTTCTCAATCGAGACCCGATTCAACCGAATCTTTAATGACCCCCATCAGTGCCATTGTACACAATTCTTTATTAAATATTTGTGAATGAACTGTCATCACAGCTGTAGTTTTATGATCACGTCGCGAAGTTCTATTAATTGTGTTGGGATCACGGTGGCTCAGTTGGTAGAGGTGCAGGCTGCATTCCGAGAGGTCCTCGGTTCGAATCCCACCTGCGGCAACCGCGTTGTGTCCTTGGGCAAGACACTTCATCTCCATTGCCTGCATGGGGGCACTGTGGCGTTGTGTACAAAGGCGTACTTCACGTCGATGGTGCACTTGTCTTCAACCAATGCTAACCCTGCTTGTGTGGAGTTGATATGTTGGAGAGCTGACAGTTGCTCGCCGTTGCTCGGTGGTTCTCTCCGGGTACTAAAGCTTCCTCCAACCCGTAAAACTGTCATGGTCATGATTAGCCATTGTGCATAAACATGTAACCTTAAACACCAATAAAGAAACAAATAAATTAATTGTGTTAATAGCTTGATGTTTTCAAGATGAATTAAATACTTATGAACTGCAGTATCTATAACTGGAGCTCGAAAGAATATCTGTTTATGTTTGTGAGTAAAAGCTCGTCACATTAAATCATCGGAACTGCGCGCAAACTCAACGAAAAGTGGGAAAACAAATATCCAATAAGAGCGTCAAATTTCTAATAGAATTGGTTGTCTGATAGCTTGGGGCGCGAGTTAAATATATAACTCATCGTATCCTCGAACGAGATAATTGTTGGTATCCACGCAACAACACTAGAAACCCTTCATGTAATTTAACTTCAGCCTCTAGTAGAATGAGATTTCGGAAATGTCCTTGCACATGAATGAACGTCAAAAAAGAAAGGTAATAAAAAATAGTTTTCCATTTTATTTCGCTAATGCAAACTGAAACAAGTCATCGAACGATCATCGGCGCTATTGTATTTATGTTTTAGATTGTGCGGTTGCGTGTAAGATAATTATTCTACCATGTTAGATAAGAGTTAGTGACGTATTGTGACTGGTGTGCTTCTTGACAAGCAATTTTATGTAATAAGAAGTTTCGGAGACAGAAATTGATCTTCCGCACATTTGAACCTGCGATACAGTACTTTATTACACGCCTGTTCTGTGTAATCCCCAAATACAGCAAGAGTAAACCGTGTGGAAAATGAAAATTTGTTCTGCACATATGTGCGGAAGGGAAATCGTTGACGGACTACTTTTAAATAGAAGCGAAATTTCACTGGAATTTTCTACAAATCATGCAACGTAATTACAATTTGAATTGCTAGCGATAGCTGAAAATCGTCCCTTGCATTCCATTGTGTTCTATGTACCAGCAAACACATAGAACACAATGGAACTCAGGGGACGGAATAGAAACACGGGTTCCACCCGCAAATTTGGTTGGCGATAAACTGTGTTTTTTTGTTGATAGCTGTCAAATGAAAAGCTGATTGTCCTTCTAATATTTTTTTATGGACGTGAAAGCGTGTAATAAACACCGAACGACACGCGTGTGAGAATGGGTTAATCGATATAGCACTTGTGCCATCGTGGAAGGATAAAATTCGAGACCTGTGGCCTCTCGTTCTATCCTTCCGCGCTGGCACTCGTGCAATATCGATTAACCCATTCACACGCGTGTGTCGTTCTATGTATATGGCTACCAAAGTGGTATTTTCCTCGATCAGATCGCGATTGCTTCACGTCACACATTTACACTAGTGGTTCAGAAATAAAATGCTCCAAAATTAGAGACCTTTCGCAAAATGAATGACGACTGATGAGAATTACGAATGGTGTACTACGTCAATGGAATTTATGTTCTTCATATCAACTGTCGTTTTTCCCTATCTATAGTTACGATTACGAATTAAAACACGCAGATATGACATATTGCAAAATGCTTGAGAGTGTTTCTCCGTCACTTAATGTGGGGGGTTCACGCTCAGATTATGTCCTTAAACTTTAATCGCCCTGTGGTCTAAATTTCCATATCTTACTAGCACTCAAATCATTCGTGGACGCAACACGAGAAAATTGCAAAACACAAACGGACTCGCAGTCATTAATACGGCGAAAAGGTTGTTTGACTATCCGACGAATTTACGACTACTATTAACCATTCGTAATTTTTATCGGTCGTCGTTCATTATGCCAAAGGTGTCTAATACGACAGATCGCGAAAAAGAAACGAAAATAATATCTCAGATTTCTCTTCCGACGAGTGAGATCTTACAGTTCTGTAGGAAGAAAAGCCGAATGATAATTTCGACCGATCCTTCGAGATCACTGTACTGTATGTAATTTTGGATAGCAGAAATGGGTAATGAAGATCACGCGTAGAGTTCATGTTAAGCTGGTGGATAGACATCTTATATCACAAACAAACTCAAAACTCAACTATATGGCTGTATCATGTACCTTATTTACACCTTGTGCAGTTCTTAGAAAAGGAGAAAGTGTGAATAGATCATATTAGTTATCCTTGTGTTTTTCAGGGTGTATGGGAATTTACACCGGTTTGGGAACTCACACACCCCGAGGCAAAGCCGAAGGGCGTATGAGTTCCCAAACCGGTGTAAATTCCCATACACCCTGGAAAACACAAGGATAACGGATTTATTTCCAAGAATTTTGGTGTACTTAATACTTTAACCAACATTGTAGGAAAAAATTGGCAGAAAATGTGTACTTTGCAAGTTTCTTACACAAACCCAGACAAATATGGATGTCATTGGAACTGGCTCAATGAGCCAGTTCCAATGACATCCATATCTGTAATATTTTATTGCACATAAATATAAAATTTCATGTGTTTTTATTTTTGTTCTAATATAACCGAGCAGAAGGTATGAATTAATAATTAAAAATGGGTACTTTTTTAACTGTATAGCTTGCTCTTGTATATTCTTGTTTTTACACCATGGTTAAACGCGGTGTAAAAAAAAGCCACTGTGGATTGCAAGTTACACCGTACCTCTCAGCCAATCAAAATGCAGTATTTTGTTTCATTTGGAAATAAAGATTATTACAAAGTGAATCGACTTATATAATTCCATCGAGTGGATCCGAAGATCCGATGTCGTCAACAAGACGGAAAGCAAATAAAACCAAAAAAAAAAAACCAAAACATATTATTTTGTTGCTATAGTGATATGTTTATTAAATACGGCTTTTCTGCAGTAGAAATCAACCGAAGGGCGAATAGCCTGCAACTGAAATTTGTTACTATATATATTTTCGACGACATTATTTATTTTATTTAAAGCTGAACATACATAGAGAAGGTTGTGGTGCGTCAAGTCCACATTTACAAAACCATGTAGTAAAATAGTAATATATTTCCAAAGCAAATAAATCCGGTTATGAATAAATTGTGAGAAATGTTTTATTGAATCTAGAAACGAAAATGGTAGCTTAACATAATTAGCGTTATAGCACGTCGGCCTCGTTCTGATACCAGCTATTCAGATGCATCAATTCCATTCATTAATTGATCTCCAAGCGATCAGACGTAACTGCGAACACTCCTAATTATCACCTAATTAGAGATGGATTACCCATCGCCACAAATTAGAAACGCTTTGATGGTGCTGAACGCCAGTTCACCTATCAACTGGAATGTCCAACATCAAATACCAACAAGAAACCTTCTCAGACAGTGGTAGCAAGTTTAGCGGGCTTCCCGCACTGATCCACACACGGGGAAGGGACAGAACACAGACGCCATGTCCGGAAAGAAGAGTAGAAAACCTGAAAAGGACACGAAGACGAAGAAAAGAAGACAACATTAGTCAAACGTCGGGACGCCAGAGGTATGGAGGCTTAGCTCTTGAGGAGAAGAAGCGAGACAGGGAATCGTGAGATGGAGAAAGTGACAGCCACCAAACCATCACCAACACCTTCCCCTCCTACGCCTACCGGCATCTCTTCACCACAGAGGACGAAAGGCAGGGAGATGGAAGAAGAGGAGGAAGGGGAGATGAGGCCGCCCAATCCGATTGACGTCACAGACCAGAACATCATCAAAAGATTCGACTGTCTCAAAATAGACTTCATTGGCACCAGTAACAAATACATCAGATTTGCCAACGACCACTATACCGAAGCTCAACAGAAAATCCTACTCGAAGATTACAGCAACAAAGAATTTGAGGCCTACAACATCCGCGACCAAAACATCCACAAATACATGAGAGAGCTATCATAAGAACTCGAACACTTCCCCCCTTTTCCACGCCCAGATATGGCGACAAAAATTATACAGCCAATGAGGGTCAAAAGGGGTTTGCCCCATACCGTCCCTCGCGCCTTCGGCTGGCAAAAACCATTGATTTTGATTTAATCAATCCAACATGGATCGGACAACTTCTGAGTGTGGTGCAGCGATCAAGATTTGCCATCCATAAGAACATACTATTAGTTTTCTCGACTACACAGTTTGTTAACAACCTAGTTTGGCATCCACAATTTCAGTTAATTCCGTATTTGGCGACAGCTTACCTCTCACCCAATGTGGAATTAATTGACATCTTTCATACCAAGTTTGGTCACAAAAACTGCGTGGCGAATATATCTTATCAATGTCTCTTCCTATGCACTAAACTGGGGGCGCGGTGGCGTTGAGGTTACCGGTTCTCGTCAGATCACCAAAGTTAAGCAACGTCGAGTCCGGTTGGTCCTTGGATGGGTGACCGTCTGAGCGATCGATTCGGACTTCCGCGTTGTATCCTTGGAAAAGGCACTTAACCCAGTTTGTTCACATGGGAACACGATGACGCAGTGCACTAAGGCGTACTTGGATGGTGCGCATGTCTTCAACCAATCTAACCCTGCCTGTGCTGCAGTGCGGATTTACGATGTTGGGGAGCTGGCAGTTGCTCGTCGTTGCTCGGTGGTTCTCTCCGAGTACTCCGGCTTCCTCCACCCGTAAAACTGTCACAGACACGATATGACCTTGGTTGTTAAAGTGTCGTTAAACCTTAATAAATAAATAAATAAATAAATAAATAAATAAATAAATAAATAAATATACACTAAACTGGCGGTTGAAATGAATTATAAAATATAGAATTCTTATGTCGATAACGTAAACCAGATATTGTCTACCGCCATTTTGACAGACGAATAGCTCTTTTCTCAACTCACACAATATCAGTGCTTTATTTTTATTATTTCCTTTTCAAGTGGTTCAAAAACTTTCAAACAAATCATATCATGTGACCCCTCAATGGAACGGGCTCGTCGAGCTCGTTCCTTTTAGGGGTCAAATGCTGTGGTTTTGTTGTTGAAATTAAAAGATATTCAGCTTCTGAAGTTGTCCATTACACACGCCGATTCGTTAGGTAAATGGATGAACAAGTTTAGCTCACTGACCGTTAGCCGTGTATAGATTTATACAGACTATGTATGGTATATACACAGCCTGAACGTGACGAAATAAACCCACATAAATTCAACACAATTTGAAGAGAGTTAGATAATCAGCAATACGATCAAACAGGACTGCCATATCAAAAGCGGATGGAGAATATGGACCGAGGGTCAATACTATAGAACTTTTACAATTGTATTTTCTAGTTTTGACTTTAAATGAGTTGAAATGAGCCATTAGCATTTCGAAAGATGAGGAAATTTGCCAGTTGGCAAATTTCCATTTCTTTTGAACTGCTAATGATTTATTTTAGTAAGGTATATTAACGGTTAGAAAATACAATTCTAGAAAATACAATTGTAAAAGTTTTATAGTATTGGCTCCTGGTCACGGCCCATCCTCGATCTAACCGAAATTCTCCATCCGCTTTTCTCTCCATAATCTGACCTGTTGTAACAGAAAAGCAAACCGATCGCTTATAAGACGCTATATTCATTTTTGTCTTAATTTAGTCATGAGGTTAAAGAATTTTATTTATCAAATCTCATCTCAATCGAGTGGGATAAATGTCTTGCGATCAGATCGTAATTTTATCGCGTTGCAATCGAGAAAGATAGCTATATCTTTTACAGTTACTGTACATGTCAGGAATTAAACAAATTTTAAATGTGATAAAACTTTCGGCCATGTTGATTTATTTAGCAATTCTACATTGGAGAAATTTATCAGAAACCGACTTACGTTTTCCTTATTCATACAGCTCTGTGTTGCCGGAAGAGAATGAATGATCAATCTATCAGTTCTATAAATTCAATTCCAATGTCAGCAAAAATTGAAATGATGGATCATTTTCTGCTTGATATTGTAGACAAAACAATATGTATCTCTGAATATGAGAAATGGATGGCGTATAAAGTTTTCTATTTCCAAATGAAATAAAATATTGCATTTTGATTGGTTGCGAGGTACGGAGTAACTTGCAAGCCACGGTGGCTTTTTTACACCGTGTTCAACCACGGTGTAAAAACAAGAATATACAAGAGCAAGCCATATGACTAAAAAGTATCCATTTTTAATTATTAATTCATACCTTCTGCTGTGTTATGTTAGAACAAAAATAAAAATACAGGGAAGTTAATATTTATGTGCAATAAATTATTACAGATATGGATGTCATTGGAACTGGCTCATTGAGCCTGTTCCAATGACATCCATATTTGTCTGGTTTTATTTAAGAAACATGCAAAGTACAACTTTTCTGTCAGTTTTTGCCAACAATGTAGGTTAAAGTATTTAGTACACCAAAATTCTTGGAAATAAATCCGTTATCCTTGTGTTTTCCAGGGTGCATGGGAATTTACACCGGTTTGGAAACTCATACACCTATCGGCTTCACCTCAGGATGTATGAGTTGCAAACCGATGTAAATTCCCATACACCCTGGAAAACACAGGGGTAACTAATACTATTTTGAATTTATATAAATCTTAATTTTGTATTGGGGTTAATAATTCCGTCGAACAAAATAGGTGGCATTGCCAAACGTTTTTTAAGACGGTATTTTCCCCATAATATTTTATGGTAGAATCCCCGGCAGCTGATTACGGGACTTTTAACGTATTTTAACGGTTATTTTCTTATGTGCAGCAGAGGTTTTGCTTTGCTTTTAAAACTATTTTTGCAAATTTACCGTTCTGTTGGGTGCAGTGTTTCGGGTTGGTTGAAATTAAGAAAATCTTCTCTCGTTTTTCTTCAAATGAGCAATCCCTCAGTCTAGCTGTACCAATCGCGATTTACTTCTTACGAATGTGTTCGACGTGTTTCCGGTTTAAAATTTGGCGCATTTTGCTTGTAGAAAGCAATGTTATATGTAAAACACCATATCACTTGAACTACGGCTCAGTACAATGCATCAATGAGTTAAGTGAAGGGTTGAAATGTCTCTGATGGAAGCTCATGAAATCGCGTAGAAACCGAGAGGACGATTTGGAGCCGCGTTAGTCTCAATGCAACGACTTGTCCACTCATTATTAACCTGTCACCGGCCTAGTTTGGCATTTTTTCTGTCTATTTGATGAACTGTTTCACTCAAACTGCAAACACCTTATACAGGACAGGGTGGTTAGAGTTGAACAGTTTATCTCAGACCGTCTTACACCGACAATTTGGCCATTTCTATACAAAGATACCAAGAACGTCGGTCACAGATTAATGCAGATTTTTATGTCATATATCGATCACTTTTTAGAAAAACGCCACAGAGATGAAAAATAAGTGTGCTTCAAGTATTTATTTATCGCACTCGTGGATTGGTTGTTCGAAACGTTATGGCGGGGGGTGGGGCACGCATATTAAACATTGTTATATGTGGAATGAATCAAGATTTGAAGATAGCAGATTGGAACTTCAGAAGTGCTCTGTCGTTGTTGACGTCGTGGCACACTGTGATTCCCAGCGTGACACATTTTTGAGTCCGGTACATGCTAATTAGGTCTAAACAACAGGTTCGGGAGCCCCGAGTGACGGCAGTTACATGTAGTTCTAAGAAGGCATTCCTTGATGATGTAAAATTCCTAAAGTTCCGTGATTGGCCTCAGACAAAGACTGGCACGGGCCTGTGTGTGTTTCTCGAAGGCCACAATCATGTTTTAGAGGAATTTAAAATGTTGGTTTCTGATCCTCCACCGGGATTCGAACCAACGGCAACACCGCCTGGCAATCAGGAGTCCAACACCTAAACCACTAAACCATTGCACACCGTCAAAATAAAAAAAACAAAAAAAAAAACGATGGCTGGAATCCAGCTTTTTAGATGGTGTTCTCATGGTCACTTGGTTCATCTTTCGTTCGGCAGCAGCATGAAAGTGTGGAACGCGCTGGCAACAGTACAATGAAAGTGCAGTGGTTGGCCTCAGACGAAGACTGGCACGGCCTGTGTGTGTTTTTTCGAAGGACACAATCGTTTTAGAGGAATTTAGAATATTAATTTCTGATCCCCCGCCGGGATTCGAACTCTCGGCAACATCGCATGGTAATCAGGAGTCCAACACCTAATCCACTAGACCATTGCACGCCGCCAAAGAACAATGGCCGGAATCTTTCTTTATAGATGAAGTTCTCATGATCACTTGGTTCATCTTCATTTTCTGGTAGCAGCATGAAAGCGTGGAACGCGCTGGCTGCAGTTCAACGAAAGTGCTGTGGAAGACTGGCACGGGCCTGTGGTGGTTTCTCGAAGGACACACGCATGTTTTAGAGGAATTTAGATGTTGGTTTCAGATCCCCCGCGCCGGGGTTCGAACCCTCGGTAACACCGCCTGGCAATCAGGAGTCCAACATCTAATCCACCAGACCATTGCACACCGCCAAAAAAAACGATGGCTGGCATCTTGCTTTTCAGATGAAGTTCTCATGATCACTTGGTTCTTCTTCCTTTTTGGGCAGCAGCATGAAAGTGTGGAATGCGCTGGCTACAGTACAACGAAGGTGCTATGGTTGGCCTCAGTCGAAGACTGGCACAGGCCTGTGTGTGTTTTTCTAAGGACACAATCATCTTTTAGAGGAATTTAGATGTTGGTTTCTTATCCCACGCGGAGATTCAAGCCCTCGGTAACACCCTCAGGCAACCAGGAGTCCGACATCTAAACCACTAGACCATTTCACACCGCCAAAGAACGATGGCTGGAATCTTTCTTTTTAGATGAAGTTCTCATGATCACTTGGTTCATCTTCCTTTTCGGGCAGCAGCATGAAAGTGTGGAACGCGCTGGCTACAGTACAAAGAACGTGCTGTGGTTGGCCTCAGACGAAGACGGCACGTTTTATTAGACTTCAGTTTGCAAATCAGAATCAGATATGGTTACTACATCCATTATTACACGCATGGTCTTTGAAATCCCCACCTACAGCACACTAAACCATGCGAAAAATGAAAATCTGTTCCGCACGAAGGCGTGTAATAAACACAGAACGACACGCGCCTGTGGCCTCTCGTTTTATCCTTCCGCGCTGGCACTCGTGCCATACCGATTAACCCATTCACACGCGTGTGTCGTTCTGTGTATTTACAAGCTGAAACTCGCGCTTCAAGTCTAATAGTTGCGTGGTAGCTTCTTGGTTATCGCATCGCAGATTTGATCGACATTAGTACGCGTGGCTTCAACTGACGCTAAGCTTGCTTGAACCCGGTTGATAAGTTGGAGAGTTTTTCTCCGGATACTCCATGTACCCCTACCCATGAAACTGCTCGATGCGATATGCCCCTTGCCCCATAAGTAAACTAAAGTTTGAGTTGGACCACGTTAGTGATTTTCCACTGTATACAAATCACAAATCTTAGATAACGCGTGAGGCACAATTGGCTGATAGTCTAAAATGCTTCAAAGAGCAATGTCAAAACACAAATTGATTGTACCTTTACATTTTGTTTATAAATAATATAAGTTTATTGAAAACACGTCGGTTCCTTCCGAGTTATACGTGTCATGTCACTTTGTTAAGATACAAAACTGCAGAAACGAATCCTCGAGGGGAGATAATCTTTGTAATTCTCCAGATTGAAAGTGGAAAATATTGATGGTCTTGACGGGGGTAATTTTTCATTTTGTTTTGGATGTTCCGACGCGCTATTAATTTGAATAAAAATATTAAATCACTATTTTGAGGTAGAATCAAACCTCTGCCAGATATATGCAATTTCCTGTTAATTGGGTATCGATTTATAGGTACGTAAAATCGGATAAGTTTAAACATCCTTGACTTATATAGTCATAAAAAATCGGCTTTTCATAAAGTTATCTCCCTTGAAATTATCAGACTGGCGAAGAAGATGCAATTAAGAAGCAAGTAATTGTTCACAGATAATTCTTCATTGAGAATATCTATCAGTATTGCACCTTCAACATTAACGATTCCACTTTGGCCTTTGTTTAGCGAATGAGATTTTACAGTAATTTGAAAGTTTTCATTCTTCCTAGAAAAAAGCAACAAATCTCCTAGATTTTTATATTAATGGAAATGACAGTGTCTATATTATATGTCACACGGTTGACATAATGAACAGAAAAAAAAAATTACAGAACATCAAAAAGTGGTGAAAACGCCGTTTTCGTATTTTTAAAGTGAGTTTCAACGAAAAAAAACAGCGAAATATTCAAACTGATTGGGAGGGAAGTGTAAAGAGATAACTTCTCTATTTTCATACTACTTTTCAGGTTCGATTTTTTATAAAGGACGAAAGGCGCCGGAGCGCCCGAGTTGAGACGGAGGCGAAGCCGACATCGAAACTCTTGAGTTCTTTATACTAATTTCACACTTTTTTTAACGTAGGAAGTAGTTAACGAGATGAGACTTCACGAGAATGACTCTGGCTGATTGAACTTTTTTTTCCAAAGGAACCGGGGACAAATGAGGTCACATTTTTTCAAGGATACTCGGACATTAGAACAAGTGATGGATCTCCATCATTGCTTTCACCATCATTATGTCAAGGGACCCGAAATATATTGGGTGACGGAGGTGGGGGCTAATGGGTCACTGATTATGTCACGTGACGTCCATAGCAAGTAAAGCACGCCCCTAGCAACGGGCAAACTACTGGGCCAATTTTGACCAGTTGTGATACATGAACCCAACATGCATTGCAAACGAAAACAGACAGGTCAATGGTGTCGTCGCGCGACTTTCCTAGCAACCAGAGCCCCCCCCCCTTAGCAACGGGCTAACTACTGGGCCGATTTTGACCAAATTCGATATGTGGACCCAAAATGCATTGCAAATAAAAACAGACAGATCAATGATGACGGCACGTGACTTCCCTAGCAACCAGAGCACCCCTTAGCAAAGGGCTAACTACTGATGATAATAATAATAAAAAATACCCCCCCCCCCCCATCTTCATTGTTTTCCACAATATACTGACCGAGAATCAAATATCTTTTGATTTGTTTTCAAATTGATCTGTTCATGTTTAAATTAATTATTCCTCAGATTTTTCCTCAACATAATGTTTTACATGAAACTACATTTGTGATACTCAGTCTTATTATTTTAAAGATGGTCTTTTCAGTAAAACTGCATTGACATATTATCATCGTCCTTTTTTGCAGAGCACTGCTGTATTTTCTTGTTGCCTATTCAGATCGCCATATTTGATTGCACGTAGTTGCTATAGGAACAAAAGGTCACCAAAAGTTGAGTTCAATTGTATAAGAATAAATAAAATTACCATAAACCAACCGACATTTTCCCTTAATTAAAAAAGGAAACAAAAAACACAGAAAAAATGACGGAAACGGACTTTGCGAAGCCGCATCTAGAGTTTATAACAATTCCTAGTGCTATAGGACTGGAAGGGTGCTGTGCTATTGTACAAGAGTTCATCGAAAGCAAATAATAATGTCTCAACTTTCCTCCATTTTTCACTTCGTGTTTAACAGGTGCTTGGAGAATAATGGAATAATATTTTTCAATGACATTATTTAATAAGAATTCGGTGACAACAAAATCAAATATAAAAGAAAAAATAGTTATAGTATCGGAAATACGCGAGTCAGATTGATAAGGTTTGCACTTGGACATATACGAAAGACAAAATCCCTCGAGGCCGTGACGTCGCTACTAACGATTCACATCCGACTTATCGTGCAAACAGACGTTTTCGGCTAATTGCATATAAGTTACACGTGATGTTTAATCGATAACAGCACAGGTTTAAGCCGACAGTTATCCATACCATGCTCACAACGAGTTTTGCCAGTGGAAAGCTATCCTTGTCGAGACAGATTGCTTTCTTCTGGCAAAATCTGTATGATGTGTTTAAACTTTCTTTTGTGGTGGTGATCGTTTGATTCGATTTGTACACTACATTTCATTTTCCAGAGAGTGTCATTAATCTACTGGCGGAACGTACAAGGCATAACAAAGTGAGGGCCCCGAGAAGCTTCGAAATCCGATTCGATTCGAACTTGTCTGACGATTTGATTCGATCTGATTCGAGTCCCGTCGATTAGGAAATATTCGAATCGCGAAGATATTCTAAAAATGCTACCCAGTATGTCCTCTTGAACTCTTCTTCTATCATCAGGTCTCCTGGAGAGGAGACCTGATGCTAGAATAAGAGTTCAAGTAGGTTCCGTATCCGAAATTACATTGATTCCGTTCTGGAAAATTCCGATTTTTGATTGATTTGCAACAGACGAGTGGCCCTTGTTTACAATACTTGAGTGGAGACTGGCAATATTTACACGAAGATGCAAAATTATAATTTTAGTAGCGGTGAGATTCGATTCGAGATTCGAATTGAAATCTTCTGTCTGATTCGATTCGAGATGTGATTCGACCCGAAATCGGAGATTCGGAGGCTCGATGCAAAATTATTTTTAAACACATAATTTGAGCACATTTATCGTAATTTCGCCACGACGCTTATCGTCGCTATTATTTAGTGGAATGTGAAGACCTAACATCGTAGCAGTGTCAAATAACAGAGAATTTCAAAACTTTAAACTGATGTTGTGGACAAATTTGTTGTGTTGGAGAGTAAGAAATAATGTTGAGCTATTGGATCGCTGTTTAATCATCATTTGTCCCTAATGCCCGAATAATCTAGACATTATCCCTTTATTTTGAAATGTAATGTCTAGACTGTCAATAAATGTCACCACATTATTCCATTTCAGAAAAAACAATGACAGATCTCCACAAAATTACTGAAACGCTTGGCTAAATCAAAATTAATGACGCCATGTTTCATTCCTGAGATAATCACTTTTTTTCGTGAAAAGATGTTCTTTTTCGATGGTTGCATACGGGGTATGGAGGAGCCGGCTCACAAAACGACAGGGAACTAAAAATGAGAAGGCTACAGTCTCTGTCTTTTACCACACTGACACAAAATGTAAAAAAGACTAATGACAACATTTGAAAAAAAATGACTAAAAACATTAAAGGTATTCTATAATTCGAGTTAATTCGGAGACAGTATTTCCGAATTTCCAATTTAACCCCTAGCACTCTGGCAGTGGTATAGAATTTTCTACAATCACTCTGTTTTGCTCATGTTTAACTATGAATTTAACCAATTATATCTTGTTTGACAGAGCTCACTGAGCTCTGTCAAACAAGATATATTTGGTTAAATGGTAAACTGCATTGTGGGAAATATTTGCTGCTGAAAACCGTGCTATTTTGACATCAGAGTGCAGAGGGTTAAGTGCCTGTTTGCCATTTTAATTTCCTAGGCAATGTTTTAAATTTGAACAACTGTTGAAACAAAGGATCAACAAATCTGTTGTTGATAAACCTTTGTTTTATGCATATACACATACAGTGCGATCACCGTGGACTGTCCACTTTGCACGGGTGGGCTGTATTTCCACAGACACAATAATATCAGATTCCAGACACCAAGAATAGGAAAAATCATCACAAATTTAATTAATGAAGCACCGGGTACAACCCGGTGCTTCATTAATTAAAGTTTTTCTGCTGATGATTTTTTTTACCTGGTAAACGCACGCGTGGACATTACTGCCCACGCATGGATTATGACTAGTCCACGACGACAGTACTGCAGCTACCAAGTTATGTGTTTCTGTTATGAAGTTTCTGAGCATGATTTTATTATTTGAATCGGCGCTGAAACTGTCTACACTTCTTCTGATTAGCTGAGATGTACTATACTGCTTTCCTTAGTTTTACACATCGAGGGTACTAAATATAATTGTGCACTATGCACTTTTTCTGAAAAATAGCCGTTGATTATTCTAGGACGTTCCAATATCGGTGCACAACGTGCCATTTAAATAGATTTTTCAGTAATTCATGAATTAAGATGCTTGTTTCAGCACCTAGATACTTAGGCAGTGCACATAGGATTGGAATCCTGAGGGCTAGCAAGGTTCTTCCTCGATGTGTTCGATATAATATAATAATTATTGCACGACATGTCAAAATAGTAGTCCACGCATGGACTATTTTTTCTCGAGGTCCAACATTTTGGCACAGTCAACTCCTAGTCGTGCAATATTTATTATATTGTCACTTCCACTAAGCAGTGCAAAGAGTATATTTGACGTAACTAGCCTGTAATACATCGATGGCAACAGCGGCCTCTCTCTCGCAAAAATTACTATTTGGTCATGACACATTTCCACAGGTGGATCGAGATTTCGTAACAAATTACATTACATCAATAAAAACAAACGAAAGAGCTTTCGTTGTTAAATATTTGAACGTTTCTATTTTCAACAGGTGAGATTCTACAGTGGACAGAAAATGGAGATAGAGCATTAGGACTGGATAACGACACAGTTCCGATTAGGTAAAACTTCTCTCTCTCTCTCTCTCTGCTTTTGTAATGACAGTACGTTTCAACGTCTTGTAATTATAATAATATAATATAATAATATTGCTGATCACATTTTTGAACGATGCCATTTATCCATCAAATAGCTCATTACGGAAATACTGTTCATAGCATATCTCATAAACCCGTGACGTCAGAAGTCAACGTCGATGTGATCATTTTGAGTGGGTTGGTTTTGGAAGCAGTATTGGATTAACCTTAATACCTGAATAACTAAAACATTTTTCACTTTTGGCCTCTGAAACAGAGCTTCATTGGAACGAGCTCAACGAGACAAATGAGCTGCGAAAGCTGAAATGGTCAGGGGTTGCAGAGAATGACTCGAGGATTCGCCTGCACAATATGTTTTTGCGTTAAAAGAAGGCATGTTGGTATGCTTTCTCATCTTCAAGCAATGAGGAAAGAAGATTCACCGCGATGAAGGTGGAACTCGATATCGAGGAGTCGGGTTCGATTGAGCGTAGCGGAATTACTGTTCTCTGTGTCCATAAAATGACGTCGAAAATGGAATAATAGAGTCTCAAGTGTGATCTGATATCCATTAACGCAGGTCACTGAACAGATCTATATTAATAATCCGCAAGTGTTCACTTTCTTCCCTTGTATTGAAAAACCAAATCGGACCAAATAACAATGCACGTAGACAAGCGTATGTTTTTAACAAAATATAGTAAGTTCGGAGGAATTAAAGCGCTCTGTGTGCAACACATGTAGTATGTGAGAGCTTCTACTCCGATATGTATCGTACTCTTTTTTATGTTTCAACTTTTGCAGTCGTTATGGACTCCGCATATTGGGTGAATATTCTGTTCCGATTCGGGTGGTCAACTAGTCAGCGTCCTGTGGTTGGACACATAAATCCAACCGAGACATCATGGGGGGGGGGGGGGGGGGGGGTGGGGGGGGGGGGTAATTTGATACAGACGCAATTTGTTTAACATTGATGTTGATTTTTTCATGACAGTATAGCTTTGGTAAGCATTTTTCATCCACAGTCAAAAGAGTAAGTAGCCAGGAGAGATATCTGTCCAGATATATGGAGCTTGGTTAGTTGATCAACACAGAGACCTGTCTGTTGCGACGACAATTGCTCATGAAACTTTCCCAGCTGAAGAGTTTTTATATTTTCATATCACACTGGGAACATACCTCGAATGTTAATAAGGAAACTTACCCGGAACATTATAATATGCAACTCACCCCACCGTTTATTTCATTTATTGCAGCAGAGTTTTTATCTTTTTATCAGCACCCCCCCCCCCCCCCCCCTCCCCATAAATTGTTCATAACAGAAACCAAGAAATGTTACCCATCTGATGTCTGCATATGTAAGGGTCTAAAAGCAGTTTATATCTCCGTGAATTTATTTGCTTATTGCTAATTTAATCAACTTTGATTAGGTTAAGAGTGAAAGTACATACAGTTTTACTACGCAAAAACAACGCCACATCAAATAATCAAGACCATCGAAATTCACGCTTTCTGATTGAAGACAATTCGGGTGAATATCGTAATCGGTATGCTATCAAAGAATTAATACCCGTGAAAAATGTAACGGTCTCCTTGTAAAACAGAAATAACATTTTTTACTTTATAGACTTTATAGAAATATTTTTGTTAACCCTTAACCTAACATGAAAAGCAAACGACACTTGCAAACAAAATTCTTGAATAACTATTTTTTTTTATTTTTTGTCTCAAAACCATAGGTTATGACCCCCTCATTGGAACGAGCTCGACAGGCCCTTTCCAAAGAGGGCACATAACCTATGTGATTGAGACAAAAAATGAAAAAAAATAATGAAAATTAATTGGCGATTTTTGAGAATAGCGCTGGCCGGTTTTGGGCGTTACGTTGGATAAAGGGTTAATGATCGTTTCTCACACATACTTCTTGGTTATCATCCGTGTATTACTAGATGCCGACCAGCTAACGATGACGGTAGAGGAGGAGTTGGACTAATAATAAAAAAGTATTCACTTTCACATTCTAGAAGACTTGTCTATCTTTACACCACTTTGTATAGAGGCAACTTCCAAAACAAAGAGCATACTTGGCATTATTTACAGGCCGAATACTGCGCTGAAGGGCGATCTTGATTTGTTTTTAACTCTCTGGCGGGTCTTACGAAAGCTATAAATAGAGAAAACAAGCAAACATACGTGATGGGACAATATTAATCTTCTTAATTTTTGGAACCAATAACATTAACTCTACAAAATAACCAGTTTGGAGACTTTATGTTCAGCTCTGGATTCATACTATTGATTACAAGGAATATAATTTAGCGTAGTTAATATATCATATATTCTGCAAAACTTGTAGCACCTACACTGCAGGGATAACAATTACTGACATAAGTGATCATTTTGCAACTTTTTTTTCGGACATTCCTCAGTCTCTAAAATATCCCAAAATGCTTGAGAAAGTAAGCGATCATTCAAAATAGAAAACTTCAAAAAGCCTTTTGCATATATGTGATTTAGCGAGATTATAAAGTGAATTCATTTCAACATACGATGCCCGTTTCAATAAAAACTTCGAGAAAGCCTTTTTTTCTAAAAGATTCGCAGGTATCGAAACATATATTAAGCTGGAGCCCTGGACAACCACAGGACTTATACAATCCTCAATTAACTAGTTTGGTTCTAGAAGCCCATATTTGGGCTTTATTCTGAAGTGTAGGTACCATAGCTTAACGGCTTTATATTCAGTGGCTGTGATTCATATTTTCTTTGAAGTAATGTTATTTATTCAGTAAGGATTTGCCGTGATTCATTTCATGGGGGAGTGCCTCTCCCATAAATTGTAAGAAGGCAATGATATGTGACGTAATTTTGATAACCAAAAACAATTTCGCCCTCAACCAGTAAACAAAAAAAAAAACTCCCGCAAAAACTGAATGCCCTAATGAGCACAAACTCAGAGAGACACAAATTCTACAGTTAACAATATAATAAATTGTTACATATCTCAGAAGCTAACTATTATGACAGTGCTTTAATGTTCAACAAAATCAAGTTAAATTTAAATATGTTACGGAATACCATAAACAAAAACCAGCAGTGCACGTCACCAACAATCCAATTGTTTGATAGAGATACCAAAAATGAGGACAGAAAGGAAACTGCCAATAGATTTAATTCATTCTACGTTGGAATTGGAAAACAACTTAACAACCAAGTACCTTTCACTCCTTGCCAGTACTCAAATATTGAACTAACAGTCATTCCAATAGAAACTCATTTTTATTCAACCTACAAACAGGCATGAAGTGATTCTCACTGCCACCTTGTTTACCTCAAAAACAAGGAAAGACTGCAATAACCTAACGTCAAAATTGCTTACGAAAATATAACAAAAGTGGCTAATCCAACAGCTCATATCGTTACTCTGTGGTATTTTTTCAGATAACATGAAAACTGCAAAAGTCATACCCATATATAAATCCGGTGACAAATATATTTTCCACTAATTATAGGACCATAAATATCTTGCCCGCGTTTTTCAAGATTCCCGAAAACATTAAGAACATGAGACTGAAGTACGAAAGAATATTTTTATATCTTTGTGAGTAAATGGACATCAACATTCGTCTAAGCGCAAACACCACGAAAAGTTGATAAACAAACAGCCAGTAACAGCGCCAGTTTCCTAACAGAATTAGACTGGTGGCTTGAGAACTTGAGACGTCACTTGACTAAACACAACGGCTGGGCCATAAATTTTTAATACACTCTAAAATCCTTTTCGCTAAAAATCAACCCAAATCAACTGGGTTGAGTGAATATGAAACCAATTGGGTTCATATTCGAGACGATTTAACAATTTTTGTTCCGAATGTATGAATATTAGTTCTACCATAGAAACATTTCAATTCTCTTTACCTGAAACAGTCTTCATATCTGAGAATGTTGTGCTACGTGTATGGAATATTAACTGCTCTACATTTTAGATCATTAAAAAGGAGAAGAATTTGACGTTTTTAGGTCTTCGGACTTTGTGTGCGTTCCTTTTTCTTTGCTAAAATAGAATCTAATTAGATCATCCAGTGTGGACGATTTTCAACACTAATGTGGCCTTTCTCAGTCGTCATGAAAACTTTTAAAATTGTTTTCTTCTGGAACTATTATTCATTTATACAGCTCATAAATTCCGATGACGTCACGAAACCGGTAATATGCTCAGCGATCACCATTGTAACCCTTTACCCAACGTAACGACCAAAACCGACCAACGCTATTCACAAAAGTCGCCAATTAATTTTCATTATCTTTTCATTTTTTGTCTCACAAACACAGGTTATGACCCCCTCTCTGGAACGAGCTCGACGAGCTCGTTCCAAAGAGGGGTCATAACCTATGTTTTTGAGACAAAAAATGAAAAGAATTTTGTTTTTTGTAAGTGTCGTCTGCTTTTCATGTTAGGTAAAGGGTTAAATGTTTTAGTGACAAAACGTATTTTACACTGAGGACAGAACCCTACGTGAGGTTCTTTAAGGTTTGCTGAAGAAATGTTGTTATGGGAGCTGCTGGGCACTCTCTGGTAATGTGTGATACTTTAATGGCAGAGACCATTAAGGTCAGCAGGAAGATGAATGACGTTTAAAGTAGTGACGTGAGCGCACCAATTCAGGGAACGGACGTATGCTCAGTACTCAACATCGCCTAGAAATAGTTGCTCCTTTCCATTTAGAAGGTCATGGCGTGGGTTTATATAGCTTGGAAATGAGTTCTCTCGTGGTCAAAAAAATAGCCGACAGGAGCCCCCCAAAATACACTCTAAAATCTGTTGGGTTAAAAATCAACCCAAATCGGATTCATATTCACTCAACCCATTTGATTTGGATTGATTTTTAACCCAACTGATTTTAGAGTGTACTCTACATACCAATGCGAGCCATCATTCAGTAATACGTGCTCCACACGCATACTATATAGTGCTCCAAAATATCAATCTGAGCCCGATAGTCCAGTGAAAATTATCAAACTTACCAGTTGCTCTTACCAGAAAAAGTTTCTGTTTGGGGAGGACACGTGACCCCTGATACACATAAAGCCTTGTAGATCAGGCTTACTGCAAAAAGTTAACTAACTCAACGGTATCGGGTCAATTCGCCGCGGTCTCAAGTAGCTCCTGAGCTGTTATGCCCCCATGTGAGTTCGACCCATTTTGTTCGACCGGAGCTGTTCCACGCCGATGTCAGTTCATCGTCATGTCTATTCGTTTCAGGCATTTGTTGTTATTTTTCATAAACATTTGAAAAATGTTCGTAAAATATTTTATAATGATCGACTACCAGTGGCTGTTAGACTGTTGCTCGAGTCTCCCAAGCGACAGTCGAAAATGGCTTACCCCAAGACAAACCTGTATTGAAACATATATTTAACAGCATAAGTACCATATCTGACTGACGATTTCTCTTGTCAGTTTCCTGAGTCAAGTCAGTATATTTCAGGGCGTCATATCAGTTGCAGGTGTCAGGATAGGGCTTGTTTTAAGCTTATTTGTTTTACAAGGATTAGCGAGCAAGTTATGTACCTTATATTAACGCCTTTCCTTCGCCTAATGGCGCAGGTGTGAGGAATGACCTTCGTAGCGGCACCTTTGTGGCCTCGCCCTTCTCAAATACTACGAAGGGATCTTTAGTCTGCACGGAGTGTGTCCCTCTCTTCTAAGAGGACAGCTATTTTAGTCACCACCCGATAGGATGGCACGCTGTAACAGCATCAACCGCGCAGTGGATTGTGCTTTTTCATATCATAGTCGGGGTGAGTAAATGATGTTCGGCAATTTATAGTTCTCTAAATTTACTATCACCAGCAACCACTTGTGACAATCGTATGGCTATTCGGTGGTATTTGAACATTAACGAACAAGCCAAACTGTCACGATGATTAACTGGATAGCCGGGGCACCTGGCCGAACGTGGCATTCCATGTGGCTCTCTAGGAGCGCGTGTATTAAATTCAGGTGTGTTGATATATGTATTACGAAATTGTACAAGTTTTTCAAAAAAGAAGGCTGCAAACAAATCCTCAATTTGCCCCTAACGAGCTCTAATTGATACCAAGTTTGAAAGTTTTCTAGAGGGAGTATGTCATCGTCCTGCCTAGCATACAAGTGTCTTTGGCCCTCGCCGCACATATCTTTGTCATCTCGGCGAGTGTCAAAGACACTTTGATGTTAGGCATTTGCTGACCCCACCACTAAAGTTTCAAATTCGGCGGTAGTCGGAACAATAGTCTGGTTCCGCCTATCAGGATGACCAAATGTACGTAACTGTATTGCATTATATCTCATCAATATAGGCTCTTCGTCAAGCTTTCGGCCTCTTGGCCTTCTTCAAGGACCGTTGAGCAACGGTCCTTGAAGAAGGCCAAGAGGCCGAAAACGTGACGAAGAGCAATATTAATGAGATGTTTTACGAGAGTGTCCCTACACAATGGACAATTTAATAACGTGTAAATTGTATTATTATGCACGAAAATCAAAGCAACAAAGTGAATAGTACAGAATGATCCTACTGGGAAGGAATAAAACTATGTTACGATACTCGTATAAATTTCGTTTTTAATAAATTCACAATTATTCGTCATTTGCTGTATTGACCTTCTTCATTCGGAACAGTTGGAACAACTGTCCGTGGTGAAAGTTTGATATGTCATTATTTTACAAAGTGAGATATATAAAGAAATATATATATATTCATCGAAAAGAGACTTGAGGCATTGCACTGTGACATCTGGTGAATGATTTCAGCGATAGTTGGGTGTCTGACAAGCACACATTCCACGCACTGGGCTGTAGAAGACATGGATGGTCAGTCAGAGAATTTACCACATTCAGTCCAAGACCTCAATACCTCCTCGGTTCGCAAGACAAGCGCGGATCCGACGTGACATACTCCTCACCAAAAGTCCAATATCAGCTTGACTGATGTTATTCCATTCTTCCTGCAGTGCAGAGGCGAATTTTTTGACATTGGTAGGGGGCTGTTGGCGTTGTCGTAGCATATCCCAGACGTGCTCGATTGGTGAAAGGTCTGGACTTAATACTGGCCAAGGCAGTGTAGTGATGTTCTGCTCCTGGAGGAACTCTGTAGCGACACGGGCCCTGTGTGCTCTTGCATTGTAATCTTGGAAAATGAATCGACGGACATGACGTCGCGCAAATGGCACCACATGAGCTGCTAACATGTTGTCACGGTAGAACTGCCATGTGACACGTCCTTGGATAACATGTAATGCTGTTCTGCTTGTCATGGTTATACCTTCCCACACCATAACCGACCCACCACCAAAACGATCGTGCTGCCAAACGGTTACGTCATAGTATCGTTCGTTTCCGCCGCCTCCACGCTCTGTTTCGCCTGTCATGGGAGTCGAGAGTGAACCTCGATTCACCGGAAAACATGACGTTGGTCCACCGACGATTGTCCAGCGCTGTCGTGGGCCACACCAATCACGCCTTGCTGCGATGTGACGTTCAGTCAAAGAGGAATTATTCGAGGTCGTCGAGCGTACAAATTCTAGCTGTGAAGGCGATTGCGGATAGTCCGACCACTGGCTCGCACATCTGTCGTTCGGTGCAGCTGCTGTCCAGTTTCTGAGGCACTTTGATGGCGGTTACGTAATGCTGTTGTTCGGATGAAACGATCCTGGTTAGCAGTTGTCGCCCTTGGACGACCTGACCGACGTCTGTCATCAACATTGCCTGTCTGACGGTAGCGTGACCACAACCTGCTAATCACCGATTGAGTAATGTTGAGAATTTCAGCCACCGCAGTCTGTCTGTTGCCAGCTTCCAGCATGCCAACGGCTCGTAAACGTTCGTCAAGTGTCAGTCTTCGCATACCTCAAAAGTTACGTTTCGACCAGAAACTATTAATGAACGAGTTTATACCAAGAAAAGAACGATGAGACCTCCGAAAAAGCCCGTCCAGTATGGAAATTTCAAAACGTACCCTACAAACATTAACGCAGCGTTCCTGCGAAAAACATGCACGAAGTTTTCGTGGGCCGGTGACATTCATGATCCACACTAAACTTGGTAACATATTGATGTGTTAATCACGCGTATCCAATACGATTTTCCGAAAATATCAACATCAATTTGAATAGCCCCTACTTTTTTTTAATAGTATATTTTTAGTTTTTATTAACATTCCGAACGACTAAATCGCTGTAATACGTTGTTTTCACAACAATCGAGTAATACCAAAGTAGACAGAAACGTCCAGATCAACAATGCGACTGAAAATCACTTTGTGCATAAGGAGAATAAATTATTTTGATTGGAACTCTAAGGGTAAAATGGAATGCCTCTGAGGTCAAGGAAAAAAATGTGTGGTGAAAGACAGGAAGACAGCCTTTCCGCCTATGTCATTTCCACGCAGGGTAAACACTTCCACTGTTACTCGTTTTGTTAATTCGATATCATTACAGGTATTTGCAGCAACGTGTCCATCCATCCATCCATCCATCCATCCATCCATCCATCCGTCCGGACAATAATACGGGGCTTATGAGGTTTTTTTTGCCCGACCAGGCATTGTGAGCTTACTTCCAGATTATGATCTTACGTACAAATATTATGAGGTTAATGTCTAAAATATGAGACTTATGAGGCAAATATCGATTTGTAACGATTTTTCGGGGTTTGTGTTAAGGTTTATGGTCCATTAACGGCTGAGGTTAGCGTTGCCCCCCCCCCCCCCATTTTCAAGTTTATCTTGGAGGATCTAACCATGTCTACCCCCTCCCCCCCAAAAAAAAAAAATCCGAAGAAATGACTTTCTAGAGGTTGTCCGAACGTTTTAAAATGATCAATTTTTCCGCAAAAAAATAAGCTCCTAACTCCCGTTTTCCCGCACGTCCGTGCGTCTTGCCGTCCGCCCGTCCGTTCAGTCATCCTAACGAGAAATATTTACAAAAAGGCTTTTCCAGTATGTCCAATGACAATGAGGATAGAAGGGACATGAGGTTAGACTACATTGTAGGATTTCCGTCCGCCACTCATGCCCCATACAAGAAACTCGAAAACTGAGTTTACCCTTGTATAGTATATCATTATGTCCCATGACCTTCCAACACCTAGATGAAGTTATGTGGGACTTGAGGTTACTCCTTGCATGCTGGTGATGGATATTCCTGCCCATGAGAGAATTTCTCTTGTCACTGAAATAAGTATAATTTGGGCACATTTAAACAAAATGTTCTCCTGTAAATTGAATGGATGTTTTCACCCATGATTCGTTGTGGTAAATTGAGATGAATTTTTTTTTTATAAAATCTAGCCATGGCTGCTTCATAGCAGCCATGACTAGATTTGATGAAAAATATTTAAAAAAAATACTCAGCGGGTTGAGAGTTAAACCACATTGATGGATTTGCGTCTGGCCTTCATGGTATCATACGAGAAACTGGAAGACTAATCTAACTCTAGTAGGCTTTACCAGTATGTCCAATTACCTTTCAAGACCTTTTAATATCCAGACGAGGTTACAAGGGACTTGAGGTTACACCACACCGACAGCATGCCTCTTGACCCCATACGATGGAAGACGAACGTCTCGATCTAGACACAATATGTTGCGATATTGGACGTGGCATAGATAATTGGAGCCATCTGAATGGTTGATATCCCATGTCCGGACAGGACCAAAGATAGTCGATTGTAGCTAAGCCAATATAGACAGCTGAAGTTAGAGTTGCTACAATAGGGTCCATAATAGGTAGAAAACGAGGATTCTGAAAGAATTCGGGCCAGCAACATAACCTTTTAAGGGCTTATAGAACTACATGCTACCCATAACGGTAGGCGTCTGGAAGAATTCGTGCCAAAGAAAGTCCGTTTCGGTTCTCTTTCAGTTGTTTAACGTAATATTGGGTAGTTGTCGGGTTGTTTTCAGTAATTAGTTATGTCCCAATCGAAGACATCCTCGGAATCCATGACTAAGTCATTCAACACACTAAGCTACTGGAATAATCCAAACTAGATAAATAATTGTCAGTTCCATTTTGGTAATTAGATGTGCACCCATCGAAGCGAATATATCCTCAGAACACACCCTTTCTTATTAGAGGCCTTCCAGATTCATAGTATCACCATAGAAACCAAGATGGTTCCAGCAAACAAAATGAATGAAATACGCGTGAGCCTAACAGCGCGACCCCTCACCGTTGTGTACACAATACAGCAAGGCGCGCTATAGTGTCAACCCTACATTACGTAACTGGGTCACGTGACTATGTCGCCACTTCTGTCCCCATTCAAGCTCCAAAGCAGGCAGGATCTCCACTTCTTCTGTTACTTCTAATGGTGGGATCTCGTTTTATCTGGAAAGGGTTTTTTGTGTATTAATCCTTTGAACCCCAGAGGCCGTTTTTCCGGCCAGATCACAAGCCACATGATAATATCATTAAGAGGGATGGCTACAAGATAATTGTGTAGTGTAGACCAATCAATATTCTCAACGTGCAGCCCTAAGGCTACACGTTGAATATATTAATTGGTCTAACCCGATATAATAAGTATGGACTCGTTCAATTCCTGCCATTGAACTGACATGGAATATACTACCATTGTTAAAAGGGTTAACCCTTTACCTAACATGAAAAGCAGACGACACTTGCAAAAAAAATTCTTGAATTACTAATGTTTTTCATTTTTGTCTCAAAAACATAGGTTTTGACCCCACATTGGAACGAGCTCAACGAGCTCGTTCCAGTGAGGTGTCATAACCTATGTTTTTGAGACAAAAAATGAAAACAATAATGAAAATTAATTGGCGATTTTTGAAAATAGCGCTGGCCGGTTTTGGCCGTTACGTTGGGTAAAGGGTTAATGCACTGCTTGTTTTCGGATCTAGATCGTCATGAAACGGTTTCTCGATTTCCAACGACTGATACGCGCAGCAGACATATTATAAAGTTGATTGAAACTGTCAATAGGTTCTGATCGGTTTGTTAGGATAATCCACCAGGGATCGACTGATAGTGGTAGTTACAGATCTTGAATAATCGAGGGAATAGAATGTGAAGGAAACATATTTCACGTCTGAGAATAGTCTCGTAAACAAATTCGATGCATTACTGTTTTTCACCTTCGCTCAGCAAACTGGTAAATACAATTAACGCTATGTTTCCATGTTGAGTGATAAATCTTCCTAATGTTCATCATATATTACAAACTGGGCTTAACCATTGGTAACGGAACCAGGAGAATTGCGACGGTGAATTTCTCTGTACTTTTTGCCGTCTTAGTTCGCCTCTAGCTACTGTAAATCAGTAACAAAGTGTTGCTTGTTACGGGGAGGGGTTTATAGTCTTCTAGGACATTGTTCCAAGTTCCTGTGGAGCAGGTAACACGAATAATAGTCCGTCAGTGCAGCAACAAAGTGATTAACCCCAGTCCGTGGCAAAATAATTGGATTTACTTGATTCAACGAAAACCAAAATGAATTGAATATTGTTTGCCTGGATAATCTCTCTGTTTTTCCTAACTTCGAAAAGTCAAAATAACTTCAAAATTTTTTAGTGACGCTGTTTGCTAACTGGATCTCATCTTCCTAAAATTTGTTTGGACGACCGTTTTACCTTTATTCATTTTAAATAGACTTTACCAACATGGGGCACATGAAAGAGTGGTGTAGGAGAGAGAGAGAGAGAGAGAGAGAGAGAGAGAGAGAGAGAGAGAGAGAGAGAGAGAGAGAGAGAGAGTTACTTAAGTGTGTAGTTCATAACACTTTCAAAAACGCCTTTTTCAAAAAATATTTTCCAATAATGTTCCCGACTACGAACGTGAGTATTGCAGAAAGCAAGGTTAGTGATATAACTATCAACCCACGATTTTTCAAAAAATGTCTCATATAAAGCTCATATAAAGCAGCCATAAATTATATTGATGCTCCGAAATACTGCAGATGAAGATATCTGATAGAAGATGGTGAACACTTTTTTCTTCAGTGTTCAGTCCATATACAGCATGTCGACTGCAGCTCTTCCTGGTCCTTTCACAATTATTTACAAGATTGTGCCTGTTTCCACACAAAAGTTTATCCACGGCACAAATGAATTTTATGGCGTTAGGTACTTGGGAACTTGACGTTTTGGGATGCTGCCAGGTGCATTGTTAACTGTTCTCTGTCGAAGAGTTGTGTTATTTGGAAGCTTTTACTTGGTTACTTTCATATCGGCCGAGATGTCAGCCCGAGGTAACTTTGAATTAACCTGAGACCAAATAACCTTTCTATTTATTGAACCCAAACAAATAATTATAAAATGTTCTCAAATCTGTTACAGTTTTCTGACAGTGTTATTGTTTCTCATTCTTTTCTCCAAGTCCAAAGTTTCCTCCACTTCTTTCTGTTCAGCTATCCGGACGTCTCTGGACAGTGGGGAGGGGGGGGGGGGGGGGGGGCAACCTCCCAACTATCTGTTCTCCACTTCGACGAATCTCCGATCACAACTCTGAATCCTAGTTTGTGCAGAGTTGCGTTGAATTGTTTGTAATCTCTCTTCTCTTCATCACCTAATCTTTTCTTACTGCCATCTTTATTTTCTCTTCATACAAAAACTTAGCTTCAAGTAATGCTATTATACCTGGTCACACAAATTGTTCCAATTGTGTTCGGCGAAAACGGTGAAAGGTTTCGATAAAAACAACCTGCTTTCACCTAGTAACGCATCAAGGGGGACAACTTCTTTCACATCGTTGGAGATCAGCGCCATATCAGCCGAGTTTGAAGTCATATCTGTCGAGTTTGATAATGGTCAATTCTGAGAAAGATAATCACATCTAATAAATAAATCACGGTACGATCCTTGTACATCGGGATCTTTTAGGGTGGTCTCATACTGTATCATAGGTACTTTCTGTATGGTAAGAGTGGGATTAATTAGCCAAATGTGTCTTAAATAATCAATGCTTGCTCGTGCGGACCGGCGTTTGACAAAACTATAGGACGGCCCAAAAAAAACTCTGCCCCACCCCTACACTATAAATTACTTATTTATCAAACCAATGTATTGAGTATTATTTTTATTTCATTTTCCCAAAATATTTATTTTTTTACCGGCCACGACTTTTCGACAATATTTGACAAAGCATTTCTTGAATAACCAAACACTTTCCTTTCTTAGACTCAAAGACTTTGCACGTTCCAATTATAGGTCACATCACAAGCTATGTTTTTACAACAAATATAAGATTTACATGGTGTTTTTTCAATTGCTCTGACCAAATATGTTCTCTACGGTAGGTAAACAAATAAGCGTGTTTTCTTTGATATTGACCGGTTGCTAGAGCTTGTAACTATTTCCCAGGAGACTATAACCCCCTTCCCATACTTACCCCTCTCATATATAAAATACATACGTATATTTTTATATGTGAAAGAGATGTAAATATGGAGAGGGGCTTTCTTCTAGGATATAGTCCCAAGCTCAAGTTGACCGGGTAACACGAATAATAGTCTGACAGTATAACAGAGGGTTATATGAATGGGACTTGCGGTTTTGAATAACATTTTAATTCGAAATAAGATAAAACAAGAGGTGGGCATGCACTCAATACAACTTTTCACCGAGATATATTTTGTAACCTTCCACAAAATCCTCACAAAGTGGGTTTTTTTAACACACCCCATTACAAAAGTAT
This sequence comes from Pictodentalium vernedei, assembly GCA_031216915.1. Lineage (NCBI taxonomy): Eukaryota > Metazoa > Mollusca > Scaphopoda > Dentaliida > Dentaliidae > Pictodentalium > Pictodentalium vernedei. The sequence continues at coordinate 241,858,900 of CM062289.1, forward strand.
TGTGATTCCAAAACCGAACATATAATTTAGACCTGGTCGCGACTGGGTGGCGATCTGGTCGAGCTTCTCTGTTCACCTTCCTCCCACACAACTCTGTAGAATCACACCTGCCGAAAACGAAGTGCGATAAAGTTGAATCTCAGATGCTATTTTCGTATTGTTTTCGTGATTCATTCTTGTATTTGCCGCGGACCGGAGTACGCGTGTCGCGACTAGGACCTCTGTTCCCATCTAAACGCTGAAGGATTACAAAAAACGGTTTGTCGCCCTACGCTTAGCTGACAGTTTTCGTCATAGGAAGATATTTACGGGAAAGGTAACTCCCCTTAATTACCTAAAGCTGTGAGGAAATTTAACACGAACTGTATGGGAATTTGATCTAAAAATTGAAATTTTGAAATGCCAGCGAATTTGTATCTTAGATGTGCGCATCGTTTCACATTTTTCAGGTATTTTCCCGTAGAGTGGAATAAAATACAGAAGCATGCTTTTTACAATGCTTTTCCCACACAGTTTGAACATTTGACTATTATTCTCATTTAAAACTCATTTAAAAATATGAATACGGCATTTTCACCATCTTTTTATGTTCTGTAACTTTTTTTCTGTTCATTATATCAACAGTGTTCGTTGACATATAACACTGACACTGTCCCTTCCATTAAAAGTCTTGTGGTGAGATTTGCTAATTTGTTTTCTGTGAAGAATAAAAACGTGCAAATTACCGTGAAAACCCACTCGTTAACCCTTTACCCAACGTAACGGCCAAAACCGGCCATCGCTATTCTCAAAAATCGCCAATTATTTTTCATTATTTTTTTCATTTTTTGTCTCAAAAACATAGGTTATGACCCCTCTTTGGAAAGAGCTCGTCGAGCACGTTCCAAAGAGGGGTCATAACCTATGTTTTTGAGACAAAAAATGAAAAAAATTAGTTATTCAAGAATTTTGTTTGCAAGTGCCGTCTGCTTTTCATGTTAGGTAAAGGGTTAAAGAAACAGACAAAGTGGGCATTAACTTAGTGTTGGTTGCAATTGTTGGTGAAATACTGATAGATATTCGTAATGACGAATTATCTGTGAAGTTGGTGCTTCTAGTTAGCTTACCATAAAACGCCAAGTTATGGCAAATAAAAATGGAATTTCAATGGCAAATAAAAATATGTTCAGTTAACGCCATGTATCCTTTTGTTACTTTTAATAAACGAAAACAACAGGCAGCCCAGAGTCTGTTTTTTTCGTTCATTAAAAGTAACAAAAGGAAACTTGACTTTATTTTATACTGATGTCATAGGAGTTTTCTTAACATTTACTTGCTTCTAAGATGGACCTTCCTCGCACGCCAAATAACTTCAAGGTAGATAACTTTAGCGAAAGTCAATATTCATGACGATATAAGACAGGGATGCATCGGAATATTAAGGTGACTCTAAAGTCATGGCTGCTAACATGGAGGCCAGCACCCTAGAAAATGTGACCATTTCATTGAACAATAACAACGAAACAGCCTTGCCCTTGGATACCAGGGCTGGCCATGTCACAAAGAACGTGATGGGACCCCAAAAATATGCCTTTCGCGAATTTACGAGTCACTTGAGACATTAGAAAGTGTGCACCGTCGAAAAGTCGGAGATGGTATGGTCTAGTTATCAAGGAATGGCGAGACGCCTCACCTTCCAATGAACAACCAACGCGAGCCATCAGTAATGGACTGCAGCAGTTGAGCCTTAATTTGAATAAAACACATCGAACATAGGACTAAGAACATTTTCAACCCGGATTCTTTCCGTCTCAAAAGTGTCCGTCATGTTGACGGTAGGGAATTCAAAACACTGAAGGTTGTGAGCAACATTGCTACGACCAAACTCTCGTCATATGTTCTGGGACATTCTCATGGCAATGCCACTGCTGAAATTCTGATTGTTGAAATATTTCAAGGGAAGCAGACTAATGTGGGTAAATTGTATTGGTTTTCCGTTCTTTGAAAATATTCTTCCCTAACCAACCGAAGCAAGCATTTTGTTTACATTGAAAGGCCTTGGCATTAGTTTGTATTCATGCGCGACAATTATCTGCAGAGAACAAAAATTGCTTTTATCTTTAATTAACGAAGGTTCGACATATAGTGGAATTTCAAACCCATGCTGTATTGTTTAGTTGTTGAGATATTCGTAGACTAGTAGCTATTCCACTTCTTTTGATCACAAACCAAGGGAACTGTTGTTCATCATGCAATATTGATGTTACGACATTACTGGTCTGACGTTCGGCTCCTTGTCGGCCTGGTCTTGTTGAGTTCCAGAAATAATACTCCTAATTTCCTGATCTGGTGTAATTTGTATTGCGAATCACTGTACACTATGTATTTCACGATATTCGTTTGGATCCACAAAAGATCATCAATCATTTCAAATAATCTGTGAGCTATTTGACTCATGCCCACAAGTATTTGTTGATCGAAGTTGTCATCACCAAAAATTCACATGCGCTGGTAAGTCGCTTGTTCAAAGTGCGAAAAATAATATTTTTACCCTTTAGCCACCCCACTGGATTTAATCACAAAACAAAATATGGCAGAAGTATGAACATGCACTTGTTCTCTATCAAATGGTTTTCTAGTCGTTCCATGCAACTTCTCAACGAAAATGAAGTATGGCAACACACACGAGGAAGAATCGAGCTTCAAAAATGTTTTGGGCGCTTTTGATTTATCGGAATATAGGCCAATAATCACGCATGTTAAAAAAAACTACGCACAAAGTTACAGATACGACCTTTAAATAATAAAAATTCTAGAAAACAGAATTGAAAAACAGTAATTAGTTACCAAAATATCATTACCAAGAATATTATATACCAATTCATTGTCAATGGTTCGGCCACTCTGAATACCACAATAGTCTAAGCAATACATAAAAGAAAATACAATAGATTTGCGTAATCTTCACACGATATTCATGATACATTCCATAAAACACGCAATATATTTTCAGGCAAAGTACATCCGTCCACCTGTCCGTTGGTTTACTTTTTGCATTTTTCTCTTACCTGCCTAATAATAGTGAGTGCTGAAAAAGGCGAGGTCCTGCATTTTGGATAAAAGTGAATAATAGTAATGGCATTTTTACCTTTGGACTCTTTCTAAATAATAAGGGTGGCTAAAATTTCTCTTGAAATTTACATGTTTAATAGTAACAGCACTATTATTCGACAGGTGAAGGTATTCTAAAATTATTATCAATAACATAGTTGCTTCATTAAGAAAAAGGTTAACCCTTTAAGACTTTAATTATCCTGACGTTCAAACGTCACTGGGAATTCAGTTTCTTCAACGTTTTTTTCAAAATGCGATGTCAAACGTCGGAAAATACAAATAACAAGATATTGTTCACAATAGTGAATATCTTGTTGAGGGCTAGATTATTTTTGGTGGTCTGAATTTGTTATTCAAAACTTGTTTTATTACAAATTATTGGAGAGTGCCCACAGGCACTCTCCAATAATTTGTAATAAAACAAATTTATGTAAACAAAATAATCTTTCTGTTAGACTGAATATGAAATATAAGCAAGGAATGTGTTGGCTTTTGATCTGGTATCCTCATTTTTGAAAGCCCTGATAGTGGCTTCTAGCAATCAGCCAGTTAAGAAGTCTTGACAGCAGGATTATATTAATATTTTAAGCTGCGATAACATTTGGCTCAACGGTTGTCATTAAGCACTATTCGGAAGAAAATATGAATTGAGGTTAATACTTTTAAAAATCGAAAAATAATAACAAAACAAATGACCACAAAGTGTCAACACGCTGTTTGATTTCGTACGTCATAAGACATACAAAAGTATCAAAGGGTTAAAAGAAGTAAATACTAACAAAGTTTCTTCATGTTTACTCTCATGTTCAAGCTGGTAGTCATGGCTGAAGCACAGCTTTTTATTCCATGATTACTTACTCTACTATATATAAAAAACCATTGACATAAATTTTAGCTTCACACACCAACCGTGGAGAACAGCAATGGGATTTCAATACTAAAAATTTACATCTTCAGTGGAACAGCATCCAAGTTGACATTTGTTGACCTCTCCTTGAATGCAAACTTGTCTAAATTTATCACCCGTCGCCTCGTGAAAAATGAAATGAAACTGGCAATTATTTATTACGTTTTTAAATAAGTTTACCTCATAAGATACCAAAAATTAACAAACAAACGTTGTCTCATGTTAATAACGCATCCATAACTCGAAATAGTATGTTATTTTGTTATAAAAATAAAAAAAAGACCCCTTAATTTGCGCTTTTCGTTTTCTATTTCGTTTAGGCGATGAAATTGCCAGCGGAAGTACCGCCCACCGGTGCTCATGTAAATAAAAATAGATTAGCACGTGTGAATATTGATTTATTTAAAATTGAAACTCTTATTAATCAGACGGTCATGGCATAAATAAAATATAGCAAAGTAGCTTGGTGTACCAAATGTTCACCACTCGTGGGGAAGTGGTCTTAACCGCGCGCCAAAGGCTCGCGGTTAAGAACACTCCACCACGAGTGGTGAACATTTGGTACACCAAGCTACTGTGGGTATATTCTATATATACATGTATTAATTTGACTTTACTGGCCGAAAGCACTTTTTGTGTTTGTGGGTGTTGTACCTAATTTTGGTGGCAATCTTCATGAATCTATTTGTGCCACCCCACAATGCAGTTTATTTGGCGAAAATCGGTTGGTGGCGAATGTCGAATAAGGAACCGGGAATAAGTAACAGTTGTCACGTTCCCTTATAATACAGCCTTAATATAATACAAAAAAATGTACATGTCCTTGTCATAATTAGGCACTCTCCCATAAATTTTGACAAGGCAAATGCTTGCAGACTAAATAATTCCACTTCAAAGATTATATGAAGCATATCCATAGAATCCGAAGCATCTTAGTTGCAGTACCTACAATTCAGAATAAAGCCCAAATATGGGCTTTCAGTACTCTACCAGTTAAAGTGATGGAATGTAATGCGAAAAAAACCCAAAGAACGGGACACTGCTAATTGGACTTTTTCCAGTTCGAATCAAGTACGAATCGTCGAATCGCGTGTTTAAGGTTCGATTTCGAACCGAATTCGAATTAAATCGGACATTCAGTCGGTATATGTGATTTTCGTTCGCAGCTTTAATGATTCGAAATAATCGTACAGGTAGTCGGGTTTTTTCACACAGATAACATGGTAAGTTCATAGGGATCGAGACGGAAGAGGAAGTGATTGATAGGTGAATAATAATATGGAATACATCGCTGGAACGCAGTTGTGGTCAGAGATTGTGGTACCATGCGTACAACTGATGCACGCGCATGCATTCTGGCATAACGTCGGCTCGGATGCGCCTATTGATTTTATTCGTGTCTCCCTACTGAATGTTCAAAAACTAACCACCCAACTCACTGATTGACGAGTTATCTGTTATATACTTGATATTGCAGTAATTGGCAAGAAATAAAGACCACATATAATAATACACGCGAAAAAAAGGACATACGATTCCAGGATCGTCATCGGAATTTTCGATTTCAGTATTCGGCGGTCAGATATTCGAAAATCGAATGAATCGGATCTGACAGACGATTCGAAACTCAAAGATTCGCAGGGCCCTACTGAAGAGTAGAGCATGACAGGTGTGAAATCAATTACATAAAAAACAAATGGAGTTGACTTTTCATGGATCCTAATTGCATGGTGTGTGTGTGTGTGTGTGTGTGTGTGTGTGTGTGTGTGTGTGTGTGTGTGTGTGTGTGTGTGTGTGTGTGTGTGGGTTTGTCTTACCAACTTGACGAGGTAACTAGACAAAAGAATTTGCGTGTTTCGCCTTACCGAGGTACAAAAGACAAAAGAAACCCTTTACCTCGGTTGTTTTCCCAGAACTGTACCGGCAAAACGAGGTAGAAACCGTTAGTCCACACAAAGGACAAACAATGGGGTACCTCGGTATGTAGGGTAGACAAGACTGTGTGTGTGTGTGTGTGGGTTTGTCTTACTAACTTGACGAGGTAACTAGACAAAAGAGTTTGCGTGTTTCGCCTTACCGAGGTACAAAAGACAAGAGAAACCCTTTACCTCGGTTGTTTTCCCAGAACTGTACCGGCAAAACGAGGTTGAAACCGTTAGTTCACACAAAGGACAAACAATGGGGTACCTCGGTATGTAGGGTAGACAAGACTGTGTGTGTGTGTGTGTGTGTGTGTGTGTGTGTGTGTGTGTGTGTGTGTGTGTGTGTGTGTGTGTGTGTGTGTGTGCGTGTGTGTGTGTTGGGGGGGGGGTCGCTTTCTCCGTCCTTCATGTGGATCCGCCACTGAACACCACCAGAATCAAAACGTTCCTGTCAGCAAACGTACCATCGGGAAAAACCTGATGCTTCAGCAGTGGGAAATCATTTGATGGTCCTCGGTTTCAGCTGCACCTGTAACTACACATGTGGACTGTAACTGAAGGGAATGGGATGTGATCAAACTGGATCACCAAACCAATGGTATGCTCGAGTTTGATCAGTCCTCTTGTGTAGTTACAGGAGCAATAGAAACCGAAGACAATAATTAATTTGCTGATTAATTCTATCCGAATGTGAAAATGGAATGCTGTGTTAACGATGAGATAATAAAGAAAGTAACTCTTTATCTGATAAGGCTTGAAGAGGATACGAACTATGTTTTTTCTCTTAACCCTTTACCCGACGCAGACGATGTCAAAATTTATTATTTTAAATATTATTTTTTCCAAATGTTTCAAAACAATGTAACAAAACCGTATCATGTGACCCCGAATTGGAAGGAGCTGGACGAGATCGTTCCAATGAGGGGTCACATGATATGGTTTTGTTGAAATGTCTCGAAAAATAATTTTGTTTTCATCTGCTGAATTTGCATATTACGCGGGCGGATGAGTCTGATTTGATAGGGAAAGGGTTATCCCTTTCAACTCTACGCCCTGGATACGGTTTTGCTCTATGTACTACAGCGACAGAGACTGCAACAGTTTATTTTGTATTTATAGGGAGGTTTAGTAGTAATAATTAAATCCTTCAGCCCTGTAGGGCTGTAGGATGAAATTATTACTCGTCCTAATTCACGATTTGGTATTGATTTGGTTGCTTGCACAAAGACGGCCTATTTTTTAATTATGCAAGAATTTACACTTTTTTGGATCTCAGAACTTAGGTTATGACCCATAATTGGAGAGAACTCGAATTTTATGTGCAACTCTCTTGGATTCGATCTGTTAAGTCAGGTAACGATTATCCCTTTACCAAGTGTAACATAAATCATCATTCAAATTTTATTACGTTTTGAATATTTTGTCCAACAAAATAGCTTATGACCCCTCAATGGAACGAACACGTCGATCAGGCATTAGTTTATGCCTGCAATGAGAACAACAACGTTGGGTATGAAGAGGGGTGGTCCACATCGGTGAACGGTTGTAGTTTGACAAGTATAGGCAGAGGGATGTTCTGAGATGTATTCTGATTATTTCTGAGATTGGAATGAAGGAAACACGATAATCGAACTGGTGGATTGTTCAAGATGTGTACAATCTAGCAAATCTGGACGAACGTATTTGGCGGAATGCGATTGTGAATTCAGGTAAAAAACTTTGATGAACTCATGTTCTGCAATTCTGATAGATCATAGCTCAAGGAGACAATCAAGTGGAAGGTAGACCATTCGCATATATCATCAAGCAGACAAAACTGTACGTAGTTGGCATGGATAAGAAATTTGAATGTGCCGGAAGACTTGTTTGGAAAACGGCGTAGATAATTCGTCGATCGTTTAGTTCCATCCATGCGCGTAATCCCAGTTCCCTATTTATGGAGGCAGAATGCAGTCAGGTGATGTTTCGAGCTAATTTCTTGAAATCTACGGACAGTTTTCGTAGATTCTACGGACAGTTTTCACATATAAGCATTCGGTGGGTCATTAGTTTGATTGTTTGTTTGGGGTCAGCGATCAATGGGCGGTTTGTAGAAAGGCATGGGGATATGAGAAGAAGGATAGTATTTACGAGCACAAACCCGTACTGTTCAGTAAGTTGGCGGATTGGTTCGCCACGGATTAATCGGCTCCACTGTCGCGCCGATTTGTATCGATGCACTCTTGGCATCAGTACAAAGGCGGTATTTCGGACCGATTGGTTTGTTAGTACTCGCTTGGACATCGCGGCGGAATACTTTCATAAATTTTTCATTGACTAAACTAGTTTTGGAATTGTGAATCCTTTACCTAAAATAGCGGACAAGAACTGCCAGAAACTTAAACAGAACAAGCGTACCACAGCCTAAAATATCTCGGAAGTTTCTCAATAAAACCACAGAAATATGGAGGATACCATTAGATACCATTAGAACCATCGCTGAGCTGGTTCTAATGAGATTCATATATTTATATGGTTTTATTGAAAAGTCTTGAAATTTGTTTTGTAAAATGTGTGATTTATTTTTAAAAACACTGTGTATGTGAAGGTTAAGTGTTAACATGACGACTCCAACATGCACAATCCCAAGGTCTCAGGCCACCAGTCAAAATCAGTAAGCAGTCCAACGCTGTTATGTGCTGTATGTTTACCCGCTTTTCGTGGAGTTTGCGCGCAGGCCACAAACAGGAAATTCGAAGACGAATTTCATATTCTGTTTATCATATGTCACCACCGTTACCAAAAAAACCCACATCTTTTAAATAGAAAAGAAGGGTTAAAAATGGAATTTCACCTTGAACGACATGCATTTGACTGTGACGCGTCACAGCTGCACGCAGTCGCCATAGCCGTATTAATTTGACACAGATCTTTTCGGTGATAGTTAGAAAGCGTTCTCTTAAAATTGACTAATCAAATTAACTGAAGGTATTAAGAAGTACTAATTAATATTTATTGAAAATAGTAAACAGTAATAAGTCGAGTAAATGGAGAAGTCATATGATAAATTCTTTCCTGCTCCTGTCATGGTTATTCCAATCAATAAGTATTTCATCTACCTTAAAACACCAATATATTAAAACAACTTGTGTAACTACGCGGCGTAATCGTAAACTATAGCTGTAGCGAGTCTCCGCTCATAATTATTTAGCAATCAAACATCTACTGAGTCAAAAAAGAAAATGTATTAGAAACAAAGGTGACAAAATAGCATAAAGGATGAAATATAATAGTTCTAATGTTGCATGTTTGTGGACAAGAAGTCGTGCAAAGAGTTCAGTGACATGTTGTTGTCCACCCAACCGAATACAATTCTGCTACGGATTTCAAAATAGCACGTGCTACCCGAAAACGTCAAATTGAATGGGTGACCGACGATTTTATTTGTGTTATGTAGTGCTGGAGAGCCTGGGTTATTGAGAAAACACGCTAGTTTTTGTCTTCCGATATTTTAAAAAATGCCAAGGTTAACCGAAAATCCGAGGTTGCGTGCCATTGGTATGCATGAAGCTGGGATACATCCAGATGAGCTCGCTGCTGAGTTCGGAGTCACTGTGGCCACTATTTACCGTCTCATTGGAAGGTATAGAACCACTGGATCTACTGCCGACCGACCGCGCTCAGGTCTACCAAGAGTTACGACATCTGCACAAGACCGACACATCAGGACGTCTCATTTGCGGGATCGCTTCCTTCCAGCGACGATGGCAGCGGCAATTACTCCTGGTAGAACTAACAATAGAATCGGTGCACAAACTGTCCGTAGCAGACTTGCTGAACACGGCACCCGAAGTAGGCGCCCATACCAAGGAACAATCCTTACCCAACGTCATCGTACCATCAGAATGAAATGGGTACGTCGGCGTGTTCTCTGGACTCAGCAGCGTTGGAGCACAGTTCGTTTTAGTGATGAATCACGATTTTTTCTACGGCGCGCTGATGGTAGGGCAAAAGTGTATCGCCGGCGAGGAGATCGGTTTTCTGATGCTTTGGACATTTTTGAACAAGCAGGTGTTTTCATCATTACTCAGTCTGGCAACGCCATACAACAATTGGGACGTATCTGTAATGTGGCATGGTCGAATGCTCTCAAATAATTCATTTCTAATCGCGTTATACTTAGGACATGTCATAAAATACTGATGAGCGTCTTCAAAGGTTTCCCCGCATGAGCACGAGGATGTTTCCGATAAATGATTCTTGAACTTGTGTGCACTGAGATCACTACATTCATTTCGAACCATGCAGTGAAGAATGTTAAATTTTCTTCTATCCACATTAAAATGTGTGGGAGACATATAAATTGGAGGTCCTAACTTCTTTTTGAATTCGAGCACTGAAGCAGATTCTTTACTGACTCGGGTAGAATGTTCCAGATATCAACACAAGACGGGATGAAGGATCGCTTTAAAAGTTCAGTAGGTGTCCTAGTGGGTACAAAATTTGAACCCCCTGAAGTTGTATGGGGAAATTTCATTGAAGCGCGGAGGTAACAGTTCAACAAGGTAATCGGGAGCAGAGGCACTTACAATTCGATAAAACAGGCAAATCTTTTGGACATATTGTCTACTCTCGAGTCTTTGTCAACCAAGTTCAAACAATAATTTTTGAACTTGAAACGGACCTAGTCATCCCACTAACAATTCGAGCTGCATCTAAATGAATGTCATCAAGACGTTTCAGCAGATATGCGCTTAAGCATCCCCACACTGGACTTTCGTATTCCAGAATAGACATGATGAAAGATAAATGCATGCGCTCTAGTGTTTTTCTGTTAAGGGAATATTTTAGTTTTCTGAGCCGTGACAGTCCAGCACTCGCTCTTTTGCGGATAATGTCGGTATGGTGATCCCAGGACAGGTTAATCTGTAAGGTTAGTCCCAAATGTTTGTGTGTTTCAGCACATGTCAGAACAGTGTTCGAAAACCTCGATATCTGGCCAGGAAACATCTCTCTGAAGTGTAAATTTAATCAGGTTTGTTTTATCGGGATTAAAACTAACAAGCCAGTTATCAGCCCATAGATTCATCTGATTTAGATCTCGGTTCAGGACGTTAGTTACTTCAATTGCAGACGATGCGCTTTTGCTGAGACACGTGTCATCAGCAAAAGGTCTTGCGAGAGAGTCCAGATTGTCTGCTATATCGTTGATATACACCAAAAACAAAAAGGGACCAAGCACCGAACCCCGTGGGACACCTGCTTCGATAGTCCTGTGGTCGGAGTAACATTGGTTCATCAAAACACGTTGTTTTCTATTGGATAAATAATCAGTGAACCAACTAAGCAAGGTGCCAGATATTCAAATTTGAATACCAGTCCCCGGTGCCACACTCGATCAAAAGCCTTGGAAATTTCACAATACACAACACAAGTAAACTGCCTTGAATCAATGGCGCTACAAAGATTGTGATATACTTCGATTAGTTGGAAAACTGTACTATTTTGAGGAAGGAAACCAAATTGGTACTCATAAAATAAGTCATTCTCAACAAAATGAGTGAGTACGTATTTGAAAACTACTCTTTCCATAACTTTGTCAACACATGATAGGAGGGATATTGGTCTGTAATTGTTGGCATCGAGTCGATTACCTTTCTTAAATATTGGAGTTACATCTGCTAATTTCCAGTCACTTGGGTAAGTACAACATGACAAGGATTATCTTCAGACGTTAGGCGATTTACGTAATGTTCTAAGGCAGGAGTGGAACGCAATACCACAGGGTGACATCCAGAGACTTACCAGGTCCATTCGCCGTCGATGTCTTGCCACTGACTGCATGTGGACTTTTCATTTCACCCCATGTCTGAATTGCGACGTCCTGATGTAACGCTTGCAACAGTAAGAACATGAAATTATGCAAATTCATACAGCTAGACTCGAAATATGAATTTACAATAATTTGTTTGGAATTAAAGTCGATAATACTAAAACAATTGCTCCTCGAAGTTTATTATTCTTTACTCAGTATATTTAATAGTATCAATAAAATCATAAAGGATTCGATCAAATCGATTGTCGATTGAGAAACATTTGTATCGATGCATTTCGAACCTTTACCTGATTCGATTCAAAATTCGACTGGAGCAAACAATCTTGATTCTTGGCTCTACCATTACACGACTACAGCCACTACCAGCTAAATGTGTCGAGTCTGGGGAAAGTCAGTTAATGGGAATCTTCAAACAGTGCTGGGCGGAGAAAGGGTAAAAATCGTTTGTTTTACAACACTTCCCGCGTTATCAAAGAAGCCTCGTAATGTTGTCTTGACAACTCTAAATTATTTTTGACAGCAAATTGGACAACCACGTGAAACAATCAAATCTTCACTGGTAGGGAGATGAATTATTTTGGTTCTAAAATCTGTTCACTTGTCTCTGCCCTGTTACAATTTATGGGAGAAAGTCTGAAAACACTCTCTCATAAATTGTAACAAGGCAAATCAATACAAATTAAATAATTACGCTTTAAAGACACGAAGTGTATTCACAAAAATTACGAAGCCTTTGACCCTTTGAACTCTGGTGGTATCTTCCATGCCAGTTCAAGAAAAACAATTAGATGGGTCCATATTATTTGGGGTAGACCAATCAATATTTTCAACGTGCAGCCGCTGTGCTGCACGTTGAAAATATTGATTGGTCTACCTCACATGTTTACCAAACAGCCATCCTATTTAACAACGTTATGGCGTATCACGTTCCTGGCCGAAAAAGCGGCCGCTAGGGTTCAAGGGGTTAAGCTGTGGTACAAACAGTTCAGAATAAAGTGCAAAAGTGTGCTTCCAGCACTCTAACAGTTAATCGATAATAAATACGTCTGTCATCGAAGAGCTGAAGAGGCGATCACAATGGTTTGTGTAAGCTGCTTAACCGTTACTCAACATCCAGAACGCACTTTCGTCCGGACAAAGCGTTGAATAAGGCGTTATGTGTGTTTTGGGTGGGATCTTAAGTGGGAAGTTGTAAGCTTTTTTGACCGTTTGAGAGGAGAGGTGACTACAGAGTGGTGAGACCAAACAGTCTGTGTGCAGCACATCTTACTCAGTACTATTACTATCTTCGAGTAGTTCGAGGGTGGAATGAGGAAAACCCACCGAGGGGTGAGATATCTGTCTCAAACATATGTTTGCCGAGTTTCTGGCTCAAATATATTTCCACGGGGGTTAGACATATTGAAGCCATTTTTAACAACTAACAATCCGGAGACGTCACTTTCAAAATGATTGATTTCCGCGATGCAATGTGGGGTGTTGTGGAAGAAAAGCATCATTAAGTGTTCCAGAGTTACACAGGTAGCTGTGTCAATTGAAGAGAAGCTGAACGCCATGTTTATTTATAAAGTGTAGACGATGATGAAATAGTTCGGCGATCATTAAGTATTCAAATAAAAATGGACACGTGAGGTGGGTAAGATTTAACCTATCTCATCCAGTTATCTCAATCAGGATACGCATGCAGTAAAGGGCAAGTGGAGGGGAGAAAAAAAAAATCACGTGGTTAAACATAGAAGAGCAGAAATCACCCGACCTGCTGACTAACGACTCCCTCAAGTTGAGGTATACCCTAAAATCCGTTGGGTTGAAAATGAAACCAAATCAACAGGGTTGAGTGAATATGGACCAATTGGGTTCATATTCACTCAACCCAGTTGATTTGGTTTGATTTTCAATCCAGCGGATTTTCGAGTGTAATCTACGATCATCTGTGTTTTAGCTGTGTGATCACAAAGACACCAGCAAGTCACACTGACAAAGAATATGATTATGAACACATTTTATCCATCTCTACCCGAAAGAGAGCGCAGCTAATAAATAATGACAAAACCCCTCTCGTACTGAAACTGCAATTAGGAATTCGAAACTCAACATTACCTCAGGTTTAGCGCCAAACTCCCCCTCCTTCCCGAAAATTAGAAAACTTATTAACTCTTTACCTAATATGAAAAAAGACGACACTCGCAAACAAATTACTAAATAACTATTTTTTTTCATTTTTTGCCTCAAAAACTTAGCTTATGGCTCCTCATTGGAACGAGCTCGTTGAGGGGCCATAAGCTATGTCTTTGACGCAAAAAATAAAAAAAAATAATGAAAATTGAATGGCATTTTTTGTGAATAGCACTGGCCGGTTTTGGCCGTTGCGTTTGGTAAAGGGTTAACCCTTTAATTAAAACGTCTGGATGTTGACACCAATTTCAAAAGTAATTTCCAAATATAGCTTTCGTCCCCTGATCCAAACGAGCTCGCTTCAATGATGGGTTACGGACTATGTTTTGAATTGAACAATTGAAAAACTTGAATTGTATTTTTGTACATGAGCATTTTGTTACCTTAATCGTTAAGTCTAGAATATTAATTTTCCAACTGCTCAAGCGCTGATAACTCCCCCACCCACCTCCAATATGGGTCACAAAATGATAAATAACAATTTGTCTCACCTAATTAACTTATTATTTTAGGTTTGCAAATCAGTATCACCAGGGTTAATGTAGTGGATATTGATTATCTGGGGAGGCGGAACCTGGGGGTGGGGGCACGTGCGCCCATACACACACATTTTCCACAGACATGTCACATAATGAAACAAGACGACTTACATAAGCTAACAAGCTTGATGTCAGATTCGTTCCACCTGGTCAAACAGTGGTAGCTCCGGCACGTCTTAGACAGAAGACCACACACACACACACACACACACTCTTTCATTGAACGTCCACCACCTCTGTTAACGCTTTACCTAACAGACAACACTTAGTGCAACCAAAATTCTTGAAAAACTCATTTTTTTTATTTTCTGCTCAAAAAAGTAGGTTATGACTCCTCATTGTAACGAGCCCAGCGAGCTCGTTCCAATAAAGGGTCACGGGCTATGTTTTAGGAGACAACAACAATGAAAATTGTATGGCTAATTTTTGTCATTCGCGCTGGCCGGTTTTGTCCGTTACGTTGAGCAAATCTTTAATTTTCAAATCTACCTACTGTAGATATTGTCACCCCACCTGACCTCGCCCCTCCCTCCGAGTGGGCACAGGCAAACAAAAACATCAACTTACCTGTTCATTCTTGGAAAATCGCGTCAAGAGAACTGATATAATTCAAGAGTCAGCTAGTCGCTTCTGGAATTTTTGTTAGCATTTGCTGTTACATCATATTCAGTTCTCGCCCATGCCACACGTCTCAGAAATATGGTGAAATAAGTGAGGAGCAACCCTCATTTATAACCAGTTATGTTACCAGTTTGGTGACACCTAATATGAAAAGGTCATGTTCTGCAACTTTATTAATGAGCCAGGAAAGACAACGTGACATTGTGAATAATATGTATATCAAATATCTACAGGAACTGATTAGCTACCATCCGTGAGACATCCTTTGAATTTCCTCTACCTTACTTTATCTTCGAGGGCAATATCAGGCAATAAGAATGGTTGCCAAAGTTCACGACCTAGCAATGTTACTCTTCCTGACATGTTCAGGCTAATAACCAATATTATTTGAACAAGTTTTATGAACCTTTAACTCTTTTAGCGCGGAATAATCCGAGAAACAGAATTTCTTAGCGCCGAATACTCATCAGGAATTTTACAAAAAGTATAGGTTGTTAGACTAAAGCGTTATTATTTTAAAAGATGTTCTAATGATCTCATTGATAGTTTTTCAAATGATTTCCTGTATATATTTAAATGGCACCTTTATACTTTCAAGGGACGATATCGTTGTTCTGGGACAGGACAAAAATGGTGCACGAAACATATGAATACATATGTTTGTTCAACACTTTACCCAACGAATCGGCCGTAGTATGCAACTTCAGCAGTTGAAAAAAAAAAAAAAAATTCAAAAAATTTCAACAAAACCATACCATGTGACCCCTCGTTGGAACGAGCTCGTTCCAGCGAGGGGTCACATGATATGGTTTTGTTGAAAGTGTTTGAAAATTTTGAACAAATTATATTTAAAATAATAAATTTTGATATCGTCTGCGTTGGGTAAAGGGTTAAAAGCACTAGTCTTGGAAATGGACACACACAATCACACCTCAGTACCTTTCCGCGGTCTGCCGTCTGTCGACTTTAGTCGCCTTTGGCGCCAAAAGAGTTAAGAAAATTTGGAATCGTTGGTTTTACAGTTGCCTGTATTGACATAATTCACCTCCCAAGGTAATTGAAACTAACAGTAATAACAGTAGTACCTACTGTATCTGTCAATTTTAACATGGAACCGTCAATAGATTATTTCGAATGAATGTTTCAGCTGTAATGTGAGAGGATCCGAGAGGCCGCTTTATTGGTCGAAGAACATGATTATTTATTTATTTATTTATTTATTTATTTATTTATTTATTTATTTATTTATTTATTTATTTATGACATTTTCGATAGCCAGGGTCACCTCGTGTCGGACAGTATTGCGGGTGGAGGAAGCCGGAATACCCGGAGCGAACTAATGAGCAACGGCGAGCAACTGCCAGATTCCCAAACGTACTAGCTCTTCACAATCATGGTTAAGGGGTCGTCCAACCTAACTTTGGTCAATTTTTTGACATTTTCCCAATGCCTCAGAAACAGATAAGAGAAGTAAGGAAAGGCAAATTATATATCAATTAAAATTATATATCAAAATAATGAGTAAAGTGCATAGAAAAGGTACATATAATTTTTTTCAGGAAACAAAGTGAATTTTATGATTTTGAAGAAGATTAATTTGCCAATGGCATAAGTAACGAACCGGTAAAACCACAAAATAATCGGTAATTCGAAAGCCTTGTCCTCAATATAATGAGAACATACTACAGACTCGGAGAAAGCATTTTTTGACACACGCTCTGGTAGGTTTTGATGTTTGAACGTAATAACACCAACACAAATTTTGGATGTTCCGGATGTGGCCATGTTTCAATGATGTTTATTCCGGTCATGTGATTACGATGTGGTTCTTGCAGAAATACTCAATTTGGGAAATCGTAAGAATTCAAGGACGTGATCACTCCCTTTATTTGTTCAGAACAATGTATGAGCGGATTTGCAAACGGGTGACAGCAAATACTTGAGCTGTTAATGTCATAACTGCAAAATATGGTTCGAAATTCCCTCTCGTGTTTACAGGCCGTCTGAACTTTTTTGTTGACAAAAAATCTGAATTATTGCGCACTAGAAAGACAACATGAACCACTTGTAAAAAAATAACCGAGTGTATAAAATCGGGACAATACACATAAAATAAGGCAATATTCATAACAAAGTAAGCAGAATGCTTCGGAAATCACTTTTTCACGAAGTATATTCCAAGTGACCTAGAATTATATTGAGCGTGTTAATTTCCCCCTGTTGTTGCAAAGTTATTTACTTCCTAATAACCATGGAATTCGTCGCGGCTGTCTTTGATGCCTGCAAAGGACCGATTGAAGATGGGTTGAAAAAGATGCATTCGCGCTTTTAAATAAGGTGCGCTTGGACGATGCTGAGAATTCAGTTTTTTCTTGCAACCAACCATACTAACACAAGCGTCGATCAGTGTCTTTTGTCATCTTTTTACACTGACAAATGTGACAAATCTCCTCCACCGGAAACCATCCCCCAATTTGCATATCACAATAAACATAACCGCTGTCACTGAGTGTCAGCGTGGCCGTGTGGTCAAAACCGAAACGAATTATCGAATGCACGGTCAATATTAGCTGTAATTGGCTTTTAAACAAATGAAATACACGAAATATTCGCAATTTCTTCATTATTCATGCCGAGTTACTTTTTAACCAGACCACATGCATTCAGTTTCGTTTGTCGGCATCAAACTGATATTGTTTGTGGTAATTAAAATAGTACGGGAAGGCGAAGGAAGCCAAATATTTCCCATCATCTATTAATTAATTAAAATTGATAATTTCTTTTATTTTACTGAAATTATGAATTGATCAGGTGGGTGTGTTGCGATTATTATGCCCCAGACCTGGAAGTTGGAAAATCAAAGGTGCATCTAGGGCCGTGCAGTGGTGACCCCTGTCCTCTTAATCTTAGTCTTACCCATTCATCATTACATGTACCAACATTCTCCCTTGTATCTCAACCATTGCTACTCCAATTTGAAGGATATTTGGTGTTGTGATCGAGCATCATGGGGAAACAATGCCTGTGTAGCTGCTGTAGCATGTTTTTCTTCCCACATTTTTTCAGAGTTGTGGTACTTTTTCACTCTTTTGAGTTGGAAAATTTTGTTTATAACTAGTTGATTTGTTACAATTTGTTGCAAAGTGCCTGCTAATACCCTCAATTGTATTGCTACAGAATTTTCTGGTGAAGATTTTGTTCCTATTACTTATCAAGCAATAACATAATGAATATTCTGTATGAAGCCACAAATCTGATGTTTGACACTTTTATCGGAGCTGTTTTGAAGGCTTATGGAACTCAAAATGTTGATTGTGCCAGGACTTTTCTATTCACCCATTAATCGATAAATTAAGTGTTATAGTTGGAAGTAAGAAGCATGAAAGGTCCAGAACTAAAAGTCTAAAAAGAATGTTTTGCAATGTAACATGATTTTTGCAGATACACTTATTTGGAGGGTTACCTGTCTGATAGTGTTTGGAACATGTGTGGCCAGGATCTTCACAAAGAAAAAAAGAGTTAAATTTTGAGAAAAAAGGCATATGCCTTGAGTGCCGGAGGTAGCGTCATACAAGGAAGAGAGCCCCCTCCACCCCCCTCCCCCTCCCCCCCCCCCCTCCGGGAAATTTTTTGTATCAAATGGAGCTCACTTGTCACCTTTTGGGGATTGCTTTGTGTACTGCGTTCTTGAAAAAAATATGTGAGACCCTCTGGATGTGCCCTTCTGATCTCAATATGCCAATAAGTCTCCTTGGGGAAAGTACATGCAATAATGGTTATGTAAGGTTGATTTGATGTATTTTGAATAACAATGTACTTTTAAGTACATTAGATGGTTTATTGCAGTGACAGGTTATAGTTACCCTATTTCTTCTCCAACAGATATCATGAGTGTATTGGTGTCCAAGAGTAAACAAGGCTATTATATTTATTGATAAACCAGACAAATTTAACAATTTAATCACTATCAAATTGATGCATGGGATAAAAGGGGTTACAGTGCAAGGGGTTTGTAAATCTATTTATTCAACTACAATGTATGACTTTGCAGTGCATTCTACACGGGAGAATATCATAGTTTCTTTCCAAACCATCACAGTAACACATACATCTTTATATTGGGAGACACTCTTTTGTCCTTCCATACTTCTTCTGCTGGACTCCTTCAAGTTGACCTTTGTTGAACTCCCCAAATCAAAACATAAACAAAAGAAAAAGTCTGCCTTCAATCAGTGAGCACTCCACTTATAACATTTGGTCTCAATCTTTATTACATTCATGAATTAGGAAAAGATTCCTTTGAGTATGTACTTCAATGTTTATAGCTGTTATTTTATATTGAGGTATTTTATTGTAAAAATTTTGTTCTCTTACTTATGCCACAGCAGACTTTCAGGTGGTGCTATTTAGACATGGCAGCAGTTCCATGGCAAATTTCAGTTTCCACATGTTGTATGTTTCATTCCAAGCATTTTGGTATATAATTTATTGGGGTTATTCATTTTGGGACTTTTTTAGACTTGAAAGAAAATTACATGAAATTTGATCAAAGTTAAATTGGACGTCCCCTTAACATTGGTTGAAGACAAGTGCACCATCGACGCACAGTACGCCTTAGCACACAATGCCACCACGTCCCCCGTGGACAATCGGGATTGAGTGCCTTGCCCAAGGAAACAACGCAGTTGCCCCGACGGGGATCGAACAGTGGACATTTCGGGTTGACGTCCAAGCCCGAAACTACTGAGTGCTCCCAAGAACATGATACGTCATAATTGAATTAAGTTGGTTGGGTGTTAAGTGAATGTTTGAGGTGTACCAATCAATATTTCCAACGTGCAGCCCCAACGCTGCACACTAAAAATATTACTGGTCTACCCCAAGTAATGAATATGGATTCTTTCAATTCCTGCATGCCTTCAAATTGACATGGGCTATACCACGAGTCTTTAAAAGGGTTAATGGGTTGAGCGAAACTGACCAGCCTGAAGGTCAGAGTGCGTCCTGCGTTAAAACAGACATTATATATCAAGTGTTATAAAAATATGTCACGTTGTTTTGTTATCAACAATACCAGGCTTGCTGTAAGGGCTACGAGGTACCTCCTTAATACGATACAGATTTCGGTTTCGTTAAAAAATTAGCATTTTCAGCTGTTTGGAATAGGCAAATCTTAAATCTTCAGATGTCGAAAAAACTGTGTAAAAATTCTATGTTTGTCGAGGAACAGGGGTTAATACCATTCGAGAGGTGGGAGATCCACACTTTCGCAAGTGACACAGTCGAAACCCAAAGGCTGCTGCCTGGACCGTGGTTCGAAAGTAAGTCTCACCACCTTATCAGCGCTCTATCTGTTTGGGACTGTTCAAACTCCTGAGGAGGTCTAAAAAGATAAATGTGTAATATATGGTACAGTTTACTCTTTACTCACAAATTCATCAGCAATCCGGGAAGAATATATACTATTAAAAAAAGTAGAGGATATTTGTTTAGTTAAACAAGACTTACCTGAAGGGTAAGGCGACGTTTGACTGTAATTCAGTCTTCTTCTGTCGCAGGGAGGGATGACACGAGATTGTGCGAGTTCACCAAAAGGTCATACTTTAACGTAACGAGAGGACGGTAAAATACCCGTACATGTACATACATTAATGAACCATAAATCTGATTGCGATGGAGCAAGTGCATATATTTGCTGTAGACTACATGTAGAATTTCTGCAGGTTTCTCACAACTGTGTGTGCTGCATTGATGACACGACTTGGGTTGGGTAGGGAGGGTGTGTCATCCCCCCCCCCTACGACAGCAGAAGACAGAATTACAGTCAAACATCGCCTTACCCTTCAGGTAAGTCTTGTTTAACTAAACAATTCTGTCTTCTCCAGTCTCCGTACGGGATCCCACGAGGTGTTTAACGCAGTCCTCGAAGTTACCAAGTGAAAAGAGTGCAACGGAAGGAGAGTCTGTACATGTATTACTGTGTAACTTGTTTCAATAGAGAAGATGCAAATTCTCCCTGTTTGTTATTGGTTTTTTATAAAACTTAGTAAAAGTGGTTTCTTTGAACCAGCCCACAGTTGACAAGATTGTGGAGATGGGAACCAAATTTTTGGCAGCCAATGAGGAGACGGCTGACCGCGTACTGTGTGGTGTGAAGCGGGTCATGTCGATGCCCGCCATTATCAACCCTGTTTTATCCATCGAGCAATGGTGGATTTTGCGACCGCCTTGTGTGGTTTAACATAGCTAATGAAAAGATTTTGCATGTCATTACGAACTGGAGTGTTTTCTGCAAATAGGCCTGTAATGTTCTGTATACACATAAATCCCCATCGTCAGGGAATTTATAAAGTTCCAGTGGCCTGATGTGTCTCCCAGGCCTACTCTGTTTTACTAACTCAGTAATGTGTATTAAGTAGTAATTCTCAAACTGAACAATATTATTCACATGTATCAAATGTAGCGTCTGGGCTCTCTGTGCTGTTAATAGAGCCAGAAGAACTACTAATTTCAATGTCAGTAATTTTAAAGAAAGTTTGTCGCTAATATTGCTTGACTTAATTCAGTTAAGTGCTGGTTGAACGTCCCAGACGATTAGATTTCTGGGTAATGCAGGCCGGAGTTGGAACACACCCCGTAGAAATCTCATCACCAATGGTCGGGTTCCAATAGTTTTTCCCACATCTGTTATCAAAAAGGTTGAAAGTGCACTACGGGAAGTGTTGATAGCACTATATTAGAGGCCCTGGTCAAATAAGGTGGTGAGAAATTCCAAGACCATACCTATAGGTGGTGACAGTGTATTAACACTCCTTTCACCTCAATTTTTTTCCCCGACGGATGTAAGTTTTGTATTGTTTCTTCGTCGCCTGTCGCCATGGCAACATGAGGATGTCAGCAGCCCGTGTCGAACCTTTCTGGCTTTGGTGGGGGGGGGGGGGGGGGGGGGGGGGGTACCTGACAATCTGCAGGCCATCAAGTGTGTCTTCGTAAACGGATGGCGTTCGTCCTTGTATGGAAGCGTCAATGTGTTTTTCCCCCTAGGTAAAAGAAAAGGGCAATCAATAGGTTGCTTTGTCAATTTTGAAAAACCATGATTGTGATATCCAAAAGGGTGCTAAAACAAGTGCCTCGGCATTATCTCGTTCAATTTTTTGTAGAATTTTCCCAAGCAAGCCAAATGGTGGGAAGATATATATCAAGTTTTGGTGCCATGGGAGTGTAAATGCATCAATAGCTAGGGCGCCAGGGCCTGGCTGCCAGGCCACATAGTGGCCCACTTGATAATTTAGACGTGATGCGAAGAGGTCAATATCAGGCATTCCCCAAATTTGTATGAGCTGATGAAAAATGTTTGGGTCTAATTTCCATTCAGTATTATCATGATATAGCCCGCTCTGGATGTCAGCTTCTATATTTAAAGCACATGGGATATGAGTTGCTGAGATCCACAAGTGTCTTTGCATTGCCCAAAGCCATATTTTTTTGAGCCAGGGCATTACAAAGATGTTTGGTTCCACTCATATTATTTATATATATACAGAAGTTGTACTGTCACTTTGAATTTGGATGTGCTGTAAAGTGAAAGTGTTACAGAATGATTGATCTCAGTGTTAACCAAACAGCAAGACGTTCTTTCGCATTTATGTGGAGGTCCGTCTCTGTTTCTGACCACCTCCCCCCCCCCCCCCCGAGGTTAGTGTCCCACAAACACCTCCCCAGGCATAATTTCATGCATCTGATTGCAGAGTTATGTCAGGATTGCCACGGAAGGCGGGGGACATGGTTTCAGTTATATTAGCAATCCAGTATTGTAAGTCCTCTTTAACTTGTGGAGAGACTGCCATCAAGGCACTGAAGTTGCCATATGCTTGTTTCAGAGCACTGATTTTAGAATTACCTAAGTTTCGGTAAAAAAGTTTCCCATATTGAAACCCAGGAAAACTAGCAACCATTTTCCCACCAATTCTGCCATACCCTGAATAGTGGCATGAATTTTGTGACTCAGCTGTATGCACAATGTTCGTAACTCGTGTGCTCTCTCTGGCGTAAGTGAGACTATCATAGTTGTGGAATCTAAAATGAAGCCCAAATAAGTTAGGGCGTGGGTAGGTTCCAAAATAGATTTTTCGGGGTGAATTATAAAACCGGCTTCCAGGCCTAGATTAACTGTGTCCCTAGTGTTATTGCAACAATCTTCCTGGTCCTCACCAACTAAAAAGGAACCATCTATGTAAGAGGCATTTAAATGTCCCAAGGATCGTAAATGGCCGTAAAAAGCATTTGAAATTTTGGTGAATATTCGGGGCCCCGAAGAAAGCCCATTGGGGAGTACACAAAACTGATATTTCACCCCTCCCAATAAAACCTCGAATATTTTTGGTGAGACTCTTTTACTGGAATTGAATAATAGGCATCTTTCCAATCTACCGATGCCATGAAACAATCCGGTGTCATTAGGTTGAGGGCAGACTGTAGGCTTTGCATTTTAAAATGTTTCTTTTCAACATTTTCATTGAAAAGCTTCAGATTGAAAATGAGCCTAAATGTCCCATCTTTTTTCGGACGGACAAAAATGTTGGAAATATATTCACCTGCACAATCTGATGTGGCTGGTGCGATTACCCCTTTTTCCACAAATTTGGATATTTCATTGGAAATAACCCAGTGTTCTTGTTTATTAAACGTAATTGTACGTGGTGGAGACATTTGCAAAGGTTTAGATTGAAATTCAACGTGAATACCAGTGAGGGTATTTAATATCCAACGGTCAGCTGTGATCTTGCGCCAATTGTGGACATGATATTGCAGCTGTCCTACCCTGAAATTATTCACGAGGCAATGTAATTTTGACCGAAGGTTTTGAATGTATGAAGTCCAGGATAAGAAAGAATTGCTCACCTGGTATTGCTTGTCCTGTGCGACAGTGGTAGGGGGTATCCGTAGGGCAGTCGTGGTCGTCATTGGCGAGGAAGAACTGGTGTCGGGTCCTCCACTAGAAGCGTCTGTCCGTCTTGTGGTAGGGCTTCTTCCTGTTGGTGTTGTTTACGGCCTTCCGAAAAAATGACTTTTTCCTTTGCCGGCAAACTTGCTGCTTCCTTTAAACTGGTGACTATTTCCTTTGGGGTAGCAGCCAAACCGACTGGTGACATCACTTCCAACTTTATCAGTCTCCTTTATATCCTTGCTGGATTTAGCCAGATCTTCCACAAAAAGCATAGTGGGTGGAGTCATTGTTGCTCGCAGAACAAAGGGGAGCATACCTGTTGCTCGAGTCAGGTTTGAAGAGCTCTTTCCGGCGCATGGAGATGTCATGGTGTGCTGAGACTAAAAGACTCACCGAGTCAATGAGTGTTTTTATGTTGGCTTCTATGTCCACTGGTGTATTTCGAGATTGCCCCTTCATCAGGCTGTCAAATACTTGTAAGGTGGCATAGGTGCCCTGCGTTAATTTTAACTGGGCCCTCTGAAGTTTTACATCGCTGGATCGGGAGAAAGATTTGACTTTGCCTCATAACTCCTTGTTCACTTTGGAGACAACAAGATTATGGACGTTTTGAGGCCGAGTGTATCGTTTTCAGACGTTCCTCAATAAGTCCTTTGTCGGTCAAACTATTGGTGATACGTGCCAGTTGGTCGTTTAGAGCCGGTCCCGCCTCCTCCTCAAATTCCATTTCCTTGTAAATAGAGGATAAGTAATTGTCCCGGTCATCCCGGTGGTCCTCCTGTCGGTCCAAACTGCTATGCCTGCGCCGTTTTGTAACATTTGTGGAAAGCAGCAACTCGTTGATGCGGTCCTCCAACAAGCTTTCGTCATCCGACGCTACGCCCGTACCCATCTCTGCCTCCCCGTCTCCATGTCGCGATGGTGCCGACGAATGAGGCGTACCGATTGCGGCAGTCAAACTTTCAAACTTCGAGACGAATGTGTACTGGAGTCCCGTTATGGCTTGAGTGAGCTGAGTCAAAATGGCGTCAAGGGGAAGTTCCTTTGTGTTTGACCCCGGTGTAGCGCCCCTTGCATTATCTGGGCCAGAAGGTGCGTGCCCATCTGCCACTTGGATCCTGCCTTCCCGATCATCCACAGTCAATGATAAGATGTTGTGTTCATCCGATTGCGGGATATCGAACACAGAAGCAGTCTTCGAAACTTGTTTCACAGACAATGGCGACATTCCCGTTTGCGGGGTGGTGGAACCACTCACCAAACTCCTTTTTCCGACCAATTCTCCGGAATAGTAATCCTTCCATTTCTGTTGGTTATAGACGTGTTTTCCAAAATGCGTAAGATTCGTGAAAAATTAACTTTTAAAAAGAGAGATTTCGCTTGATTTGATCGATGACCTGAATCTTTTGTGTGCGTTGAGAACAAAGGTAAACTAACACATGTCCTTTTTGGTGAACTCGCACAATCTCCAGGGATCCCGTACGGAGACGAGAGAAGACAGAAATGACAAAAGTGAGATATATGAAAAAATATATTTATATGTTCATCAAAAAGACAGTTGAGGCATTGCACTCTGACATCTGGTGAATGATTTCAGCGATAGTTGGATGTCTGACAAGCACACATTCCTCGCACTGAGCTGTAGAAGACATGGACGGTCAGTCAGAGAATTTACCACATTCAGTCCAATACCTCATAAATCCTCCTCGGTTCGCGAGACAAGAGCGGATCCGACGTGGCATACTCCTCACCAAACGTCTAATATTAGCTTGACTGATGTTATTCCATTATTCCTGCAGTGCACCGGCGAGTTCCTGGACATTGGTAGGGGGCTGTTGGCGTTGTTGTGGGCGCCTGCCAAGCATATCCCAGACTTGCTCGATTGGTGAAAGGTCTGGACTTAGTGCTGGCCAAGGCAGTGTAGTGATCTTCTGCTCCCGGAGGAGCTCTGTATCGACACGGGCCCTGTGTGCTCTTGCATTGTCACCTTGGAAAATGAATCGACGGCTATGACGTCGCGCAAATGGCATCACATGAGCTGCTAACATGTTGTCACGGTAGTACTGCCCTGTGACACACCTTTGGATGACATGTAATGCTGTTCTGCTTGCCATGGCTATGCCTCCCCACACCATAACCGATTCATCACCAAAACGATCGTGCTGCCTAACGGTTACGTCATGGTATCGCTCGTTCCGTCGCCGCCACACTCTGTTTCGCCTGTCGTGGAAGTCGAGAGTGAACCTCAATCCATCGCGGAAAACATGACGTTGCTCCACCAACGATTGTCCCAGCGCTGTCGTGCTCCACACCAATTACGCCTTGCTGCGATGTGACGTTCAGTCAAACATGGAATTATTCGAGGTCGTCAAGCGTACAAATTCTCGCTGTGTAGGCGATTCCGGATAGTCTGACCACTGACTCGCACATCTGTCGCTCGGGGCAGCTGCTGTCCAATTTCTGAGGCACTTTGATGGCGGTCACGTAAGGCTGTTGTTCGGATGAAACAATCCTGGTGAGCAGTTGTCGCCCTTGGACGACCTGACCGACGTCTGTCACCAATATTGTCTGTCTCAGGGTAGCGTGACCATAACCTGCTAATCACCGATTGAGTAATGTTAAGAATTTGAGCCACTGTAGTCTGTCTGTTGCCAGCTTCCAACAAGCCAACGGCACGTAAACCTTCGTCACTTGTCAATCTTCGCATACCACAAAAGTTACGTTTCGCCCAGAAACTATTGATGAACGAGTTTATACCAAGAAGAGAACGATGAGACCTCCGAAAAAGCCCGTCCAGTGCAAATGAAAATTTCAAAACGTACTCCACAGACATTAACGCGGCGCTCGTGCGAAAAATCTGCACGAGGTTTTCGTAGGTCGGTGACATTCATGATCCACACTAAACTTGGTAACATATTGATGTGTTCAATCACGCGTATCCCATACCATTTTCCGAAAATATCAACATCAGTTTGGAAATCCCCTACTTTTTTGAATAGTATATTATAGTTTACACACAATTACAGTTCGTACCATTTGGGCCAACTTCGTCAGTCACAGCTAGCTGTGTCCTCCTGGTCAGGCAGACATCTCTGGCATCGCCACGCGTTTGTGGCTTTAGTATTTTCGATAGAGTTTAGGCGGGAGCGCGGTGGCTCAGTGGTAGACTGTTGGACTATGCTTGAGGTCTCGAGTTCGATCCCCGTCCGGGACGACCCGCGTTGTGTCCTTGGGCAAGGCACTTTATCCCGGTTGCCAACATTGGAGCACGATGACGCGGTGTACTAAAGCGTACTGCACGTCGATGGTGCACATGTCTCCAACCGCTGTAACCCTGCTTGAGCGGAGCTTGAACAGAGTTAGAATGTTGAGGAGCTGACAGTTGCTCGTCGAGTACTCCGGCTTCCTCCACCCGTAAAACTCTCTTGGTCACGATCAGCCATTGTGCATAAGTATGTGACCTTAAACACCAATAAATAAATAAATAAATTGAGTTTAGGCACGTTTTTCATCAACACTTCTCTCATGGGGTTAAACCCACCGTCAACTGGACTTGGTTTGCTTACAGTTCGGCTTATGGTCCACTGTCACATTCTGGAAGTACGTGTCCTCCTGTAGACTATGCGCACCCAGCAATACTCAGAATGTATACAGCTTGAAAGAAACCGATTTTAGCAATAATTGCACTCTTTGAAATCGGAGATACCCAGCTAGATTGATGCATTTTAAATTGGAATCCATTTACCGTTTTCGGTCTTTGACAATTTCTCACCATAACGTTCGGCTGTTATGGGTACCTGTCGATCTTTGCAATTGGGTAATCCATACTGAAACGGGAACGTCAGTGTCCACTAGCGATTCTGGTGAACGTTACACGGCGCTTATGGTTTTTCAGAAGATATTATCTCGTTATCAAATGAAATGAGGCGTTACATATAATAGCCAGTCAGGGACGTGGCGACAGGTGTGTGGGGTGTGTGGGGGTGTCAGCCCCCCCCCCCCCTCCCCAAATCTGGCCAAAATTTCCTATAGTTAGAAATTCGGAGGGCGAATCATGAGCAGTTGGAAATTCCATCTCTGGATTTTAGAGCTTCTTTGGTGATGCTGATGCCTCCTTTACTTCCCAAAACCCCAACTCGGTTTCAAACCAGCAAAAAATCTAACTGTTACTTTTTACAACTACAGTGTACGCAATATCGAGCTTCATAAGTATGCATGCATTTCTATAGAACGTTTACTTATCGTAATAAAAATAAATCCTCGAAATGCACTTCAAGAAAATCACATCGTGTAAAATCGTTATCCTGAGTTAATTCCATCATTCACAGTTACAAAATGATGAAACATCGAAAATTGATCATTCCTGCATAAGATCTGATTTAATGTTAGGATAGTCTGAATTGCTCAAAGTTCTACGCTTGAGCATTTGTTTAGCACATATTACATATTCAATTCCCAGAGCAATACCAAATAATAATAACCTGATAATTCTATCATAAATGGGTTGGCATTTAAGTTACTAGAATCGTTTTTGTGCCCCCTTTCAAAATTTTTCTCGGTAGTGAATTTCCAACTAGGGGAGGGACCGGGGAGAAACCCCTTCCCGGTCCCTCCCCTAGCTGGAAATTCACTACCTTACACCCCCCAATCGAAAACCTCTAGCCACGTCCCTGTAGGCAGTGTTCCTCAGCTGCTGGGTACTATTTCTAAAACCTTGAGAATATTGGCTGTCCCACATCATTCATTCAAACAACGAACATATAGAAAATGAGTCCTAAGATATTTACATTGATTGGTTGTTTGGATACCCAGGGTTTGAATTTTCACTCACGCAGCCATCTTTATGGCGTTTGAGTGATCTATCTGCCGTTTTGTCACTCGTTAAAAAAACCCATGATGCCAAGTCTACCTTTGCTTATGGGGAGGTGTTCATTGCGGTTTTCATTTTTCGAAAAAATCAATATCATTTTGTTCTATCAGTTAAATGAGGTGTTGAAAGTATGTTATTTTTTCTATCTTATGAAAGAAATGGATGGGTAGACTAATCATAATCAAAGGCGAATACAATTCACACGAGATGACATTTTTGTTGTTTATGTTTTGGTTTAATGTAATATGGTTTAATACACCCTCGGCGAAAAATATTTGTCCTAGACAGCCAGAAGTCTCCTGTCTTGGTAAGAAGTCTGAGTGAGGAGTTCCCACTCCACACACCCACCAACCACCAAAGATAATAATCATGTAGATTCGTAGGGCTTTGCGCTAAATTTAAAAAATGTATGATAATTTTTAGGAAAACGGCCATGCTGTTTTGTTTGTCGTGATAAACATGTTGTCAGCCTCTTGCGGTGAGAACCGACATTTATCGATTTCAAACGCAACAAGGCTTGGTGAAACCTAAATTTTAGGGGTAACAAAGTCTCTTCGTATCTGAACGTGTGGAACTATCGACTTGAGCACCAGTGAGTATCTGCCAAAGGAGGCATAAACATGATTAGAATTAACAAATAAGTTCAGCGACACACATTTCATTTATAGACAATTTCCGAAACACTTTTGTAAAATATACCCAGGCATCTCTCAAAGAAAATATGATGTTTAGAACAGGCAGAACAGCTGAAGAAACGAAAATTGGTAAAGGGTCTACCGGGCTACCAAAGTATACCTCAGAAAAATCTACAGCACACTAGACTGTTATATCCTTAGCATAGTATATTATAAGATTTTAGGTAACCGAATAGGACTAATATTCCCTTGGCTCAAAATGGACAGAGAATAGTACAAAAAGTGGCGTAACTATGAGAGAGGGGGGTTGTAGGGACGTATAATTTTCCAGTCGGGACATTTTCATCGGGTTTGGAGTCTCAGATATCGATTCGCTCTTGCTAGTAATCGTGTACTTTCTTGAGGGACAAAATTTTCTTCTTGAAGTGATGTCACACACACAGTCGGTCTCAAGCAAATGAAGGTCTTTAGCTTATTGGGGGTGCTGAGGTCCCAATTTTGAGTCCGGTACGTGCTAATTAAATAAGAAGTTGGGAAACCCATGCATTACGACTATTATTTATACCATGGTTACCTATTCTACTATATATGAAAAGCCTATGACATAAATTTTAGCTTTACACACCAACCGTGGTGAACACGACAGCAATGGGATTTCAATAGTTAAAATTTACACCTACAGTGGAATTACATCCAAGTTGACCTTTGGTGACGTCGACCTGAATGCGAACTTGTCTAAACTTATCGCACGTCGCCTCTCGAAGACTGAAATGAAAGTGGCAATTATTTATTCCGTTTTTAAATGAGTTTACCCCATAAGACGCCAACAAATAACAAACATTCATTGTCTCATGTTAATAAAGCATCCATAACTCGAAATAAAATGTTATTATGTCATTAAAATGAAAAACACCCCGTTTCTTTTTCCATTTCGTTTCGGAGATAAAATTGACGGCTGAAGTACCGCCCACCGATGCTCATGTAAACAAAAACAGATTCGCTCGTATGTACTTCTGCTGCTCAGTAAAAGTGAGAAAAAAATAATAGCGACTGTTAATAATCTGACGTTCATGGTATAAATAAAATATACCCAAAGTAGCTTGGTGTACAAATGTTCATCACTCGACATAAATTTTAGCTTTACACCCCAACTCGTGGTGAAGTGGTGTTAACCGCGCGCCAAAAGCTCGCGGTTAACACCACTTCACCACTCGTGGAATACATTTGGTACACCAAGCTACTATGGGTATATTCTATATTTATCCACGAATTTAGAGGAAGGCATACCTTGACGATGTGGTCGGAATATTTCCTTAATCGGGACTGGAGTCATAACAATTGGGCCAGATTGGGTTACCTCCCACCCCCACCAATAGATCATCTTCGCGACGCCCCTGGGTACAAATTATCGTGACCTTCCTCTCAGAGTACGCGCGCACACACAGAAAGAATCTCATAATACAAAACGCAAACACTGAAAGAGAATCGTTTCATAGGTGCAACGCGCGTAAAAGGGTTTTGGAAGTTGGTTCTGGACATGTTGATAACTAGGATTCCGTGAGAATCGTTGAAAATAAATCACCACCAGGTCACACCCAATGTCCCATTAAACCCACCGTACCCATATGAATCTCATATAACCTTAACCCTTTCAACACTGAACCCATGGGTAGTATCATTTAATGCAATATTTTCTATCCCAAAATGGGTGAATTATTCTGAATTTATAGGGTGGTTTAGTAAAAACATGATCCTATAGCTTTGTAAAGCTGTAGGATTAAATTATTACTGATCCGCACTACCCATTTATTGTTCATTGTGTCGTCAACTTGACAACTGTCAAACTTTCCGTCACGCAGACATTTATGTAAAATAGTTGAATGGGTTAAATCCTAGATGGCTACCTCGATCAATGAAATTTATTTATTTATTTATTTGGGTTTAACGAACTTTCAACAGCCAGATTCATCTCGTATTGGATGGTATATAGATGGAGGAAGCCGGAGTACTCAGCGAGGACCGCTGAGCAATGACGAGCAACTGTCAGACTCCGAAACGTGCAAACTCACGCACAAGCATGTTTAGCATTGGTTGAAGGCAAGTGCACCGTCGACGTGCAGTACGCCTTAGTACACCGCGCCACCATGCCCCAACTGTCCACAGGTCGGCAAACGGGATTAATTGCCTTGTCCAAGGACACAACGCTGTTTCTCCTGTTCATACTTGAACCATGGACCTCTCGGTTTGAAATCTGCAACTCTAATCTGTGTATAACCGCACTTACATCAATCAAATTCTGTGAATACAATTTATATCTTTACTGGACTACTAGTAAAGTAAATTTGCGAAAATCGAAGGAGTGAGCATTTTTTTCAATTTGAAATCGCATTTGGCGAACAGTGATAACCTATATGAACGCCAGCCCCTACGCCCACCCTGGACAGTAAACTTACAAAGTAGATGATACCGGAAGTGCAGATGCATAGTGAAACACGGCATTACACTGGTATATTCTCAGGCACTCAGAACACATGGAAGCGTCATGTCATGTGTAATTATACTGTCGGGTACTTCACCTGACACGATGGGACCCTATCTGTTGAAAGTGTCGGTAAAACTGCAATAAACTAATAAGAAAAGAAGACTAAAATCTCCATGGCAACCCCGGAAACTGACGCAGTGCTAGTTTACTGCGTAAACAACCCCAGTTTACTGGTAAAATATGACCCAGTCACCAATGCTTGGAGTGGAAGTCCTTTAAAATGGGCAACATGGGTAAACGATTGAGTGCGGTTGACTTTATCTCCATGTAGCGGTCGCGATTAGCCCCTGTGCAGAATATGTGACCTTACACACCAAAAAATAAATAAGTAAATACCCCACTCCAAAATAAATCCATTTGAATATCGATCCTTTCGATCAATAACATAATCTGCGTGTACTATTGATTTTAGCCAAAAAAGTTTGAGAAAAGAAAAATGGTGAAGTATTTGCTCTCAGATGTGAAAATTAACGTGTACTGGGAGGAATATGAGTTTAAAATTGTTGTTGAAGTTTTCTACCTGCAGGAAGATATTAGTCAACAACGACAAACTATAATTTGCAATCAGTGGCTAACAACCATCATTCAGCTACGCATTTCAATGCTTCCTTTTCCATTACGGCATTGGCAACGAGAATAAATAACTCATCAATGTGATAGTTATCAGGCTTAGGATATAAAGTGTGCACATTTTTTTTCAATAAATGATTGCTAACGGTTTACGAAGAAGCGGAAACAAAATCTTGAATAACTGAATACTTTCCTTTTTTTGTCCGAAAATCCTAGCCTTTGATCTCTCATCAGAACGAGCAAAACGTGCTTGTTACAGGGAGGGTCATAATCTATGTTTTATTAGATAAAATGTAAAGAAAAAATAATAAATAAATTCGAATGGCTATTTATTTTTCTGAATACTCGTGTAGGCTATGGCCTTTATGTTGAACCCAAGAGGCCGTTTTTCCAGCCCAGGAACATAATATTTCATAATTTCGTTAAGTTGGATGTCTGTTAACCCTTTACCCAACGCAGACGATATGAAAATTTATTATTTTAAATACTTTTTCAAATTTTTCAAAAAATTTCAACAAAACCATATCATGAGACCCCTCGTTGGAACGAGCTCGACGAGCTCATTCCAACGAGGGGTCACATGATATGGTTTTGCTGAAATCTTTTGAAAAATATTTTTTTTCAGCTGCTTAATTTGCATATTACGTGGGCGGATGTGGGCGATTCTTTGGGTAAGGGGTTAAGTGAATGTGTGAGATTGACCAACCAATATTATTGACTGGTATACCCTAAAAATGAATATGGATTCTTCCAATTGCTGCCACTGAACTGCCATGAAAGATACCACCAGGGTTCAAAAAGGTTAAGAGTTAAAAAGATATCATCGCGTCATGTGAACTAACTTCTCACGATACATTGCATTATTCGTCCCTACAAAACAGCTGATAATTGAACTATCTACACTTTATTCCGGTTACTGAAAATATAGAACTGACAACTCCAAAACGCCGGAAGAGATGTGTTTTGCATGTTCCAATTCATCTAACTTTGCTCAGACCTTAAAAAATAGATTCAGGCTTGAATTGGAAAATGTCTATTAAACTTTCAGTGTTAACCCTTTAACAAACGTAACGGCCAAAAACGGCCAGCGTTATTCACAAAAATCGCCATTTAATTTTCATTTTTTTATCTCAAAAACATAACTTATGACCCCTTTTTGGAACGAGCTCGTTCCAATGAGGGGTTATAACCTATATTGTTGAGACAAAAAATGAAAAAAATAGTTATTCAAGAATTTTGTTTACAAGTATCTTCTGCTTTTCTGGTTAGATAAAGGGTTAAATCTGAATGACACATTTCACATTCGTGTTCATTTTTCACTTCAGCAGGATTTGGCTCTGTCCCAAAATCTTCATAAATGTGTAATTCGCTATGTAAAATCCGACGTTAATTTCCAAGTCACCTAAAAACGTTTTTCCTTATGGAGTTTTCAGTATTATTTTTTACACGTTTGTGTTATTCGAGTGGTCACATTTAACATGGGAATCCCATAGACATTTTCCAGTTCACCTAACATTTCAGGTTTCAAAAGATGTTCCGTGCTTTTCCCCGGTTTGCTCATTAGCACAGAATTTTACATAGGGAATTACACGTTTGAGAAGGTTTGGAGAGATGGGCAAATGTCCGTGTTCAAATTATTCTTTGTCTGTTTTAAAAACTGGGCAATTCAAGTCAAAACCTAATTTTTGTAGGTCTGAGCAAAATTAGGTGAACTGGAACCCGCAAAACGCATCTCCTATCTTGATTTTAAATTATTCCAGGAATGCTTTTCTTCAAAATCTCAAAAGTCAACTGTCTGATATTTTAAGTGACCGACAGGTCTTTTAGTGAATAATCATAATAATAATAATAATAATAATAATAATAATAATAATAATAATAATAATGCAATGTTAACGTCTAGAATCCACCGCAGTGCTCTCTGACTTACATTATTACCCCGTATCATAGGCGTACACACCCTTTGTTCATTCTATAACATTCTCAGCTCAACTCAACGGAGCATACTGCCGGTACTGCACAGACGGGCACACAAGGCAAGCACCTCAACAGGTCCCTATTTTACACCTTGGTACGGTGGAGCTTGCGTAGTACTGGTGAACATTCCCAACGTCCACAGCTGGCTTGTGATGCAACGTCACAGAATCACACACTCAAACTTCGCCGATCTCACACCAGCCACTGCTACGGGGAGCACCCAAATCAATCGCCGAATGGTCACCCATCCAAGGATTAACTGGGCTCGACTTTGCTTAACTTCGGTGATCTAACGAGAACCGGTCTCGCTTCACCAGTGCTCCCCATGAATGAAATGTAATACAGGTGTAAGGTAATAGAAAGGATAATTTTGTTTTGGCAGATAATTACTACTGATCCTCCATCCCAATCTGGTGTTTATTATTAGGGCTCCGAGACAGGGACGTGGCTAGAGGTTTCCGATTGGAGGGGTGTAGGGTAGTGAATTTCCAACTAGGGGAAGGGACCGGGGGTGGGTGAAAGTCCCCCGGTCCCTCCCCTCCCCATAGTTGGAAATTCACTACCGAGAAACATTTTGAAAATGAAGCCATGAAAGGGGGCATAAAATTGATTCTAGTAACTGAAATGACAACACATTTATGATAGAATTATTAGTTTATTATTATATGGTATTATTCTGGGAATTGAATATGTGCTAAACAAATGCTCAAGCTTAGAACTTTGAGCAATTCATACTCTCCTAACATTAAATCAGATGTTATGCAGGAATGATCAATTTTCAATGTTTCATCATTTTGTAACTGTGAATGATGGAATTAACTCAGGATAACGATTTAACATGATGCGGTTTTCTTGAAGTGCCTTTCGAGGATTTTTCTTATTACGATAAGTAAACGTACTTTTTGTCGCAGGATTACGGGTTTAAATTGATGTTCGAAAATGGAGGAAAATGTATGTTCTTATCAATGCTCAGCGACAGCCAGTGACTGTCGTCTGAACCCCAGTTCGAACGTAAACCTTGCCTTGCCACCTTATCAGTGCTCTATCCGCTTGGGACTTTTAGGATTCCGGAAGGTGCCTGTGGCTTACAACGCCAAAGGGGTGATCAACGATAATTCACTGAAAAGATTATTTATTTACATGTACGAAGAAATAAAATATGAAACAAATTACTCACAAAATTATCCATAAGAATACACTAATTACGCGGATGAAAGTTTATTATTTAGGGTCCTCGACGTCTCCCACAGCTACCTGTGTCCACTGGATCATCCTCACTTCATCTTCATTTTCTCACGGTTTGTGATACATACAAAGTGTCTATTCACTCCTCGTTCCTTCTTCCTCGCAGGGTTAACTTCACCGTCAGTCGGGCTTAACACATATAATGTTCTGCTTGTGTGACTCTATCAGCGTTCTCACAGTTCAATCACAATTCAATCGGCGTCTACCACAGTTCACGATGACTTTGCGCCTTGCCTGGCTCTCACAGGGTTAAGTTATTCTTCGCCTTCAGGTATATACTTAACAAAGCTTACATAATAATATTCTGCAAAGTGTTCTCAACATCACCAATTCTCGCACCTTCTAAAACTATTTTAACTCGCTAGCTATTCAAGCGCTTACTCAAGCTCTTAATGCGGTTTCTAGACCTCAAAGTTACAGCTTTGGCTACTATGCCACTACGGTTCGCAACCGTTAACAAACTACTATCGGTTCCTTACAACCCTCACAGGGTTACGACAATACGCGGACTTTCAATCTTGGTGCCTATGACCTTCGACGGCCAAGGCTAAATTCGGACCTTCTCTGAGTGCCCTCAGGCCAACTGCCCATCAGAATTCTGCTTCACTTTTTATAAAGTCGGAACGCAAAATTTAATCATATTAATTCTGATCAAACGAGTGCTTTATAATTCGATATGGATAGAGAAATAAATGCGAATTTTATTTGAGGTAAACTATTTTGACATTTCGGCGACAGGATAGAGGCGTAATATGGGTATGTGTCCAGAACATGTATGGTGCACTGGTTTTCAACAATTAGATTTTTACTGCTTTAATTACCCAGATAACTATTGCAGAAGAGAATATTGTCTCTCTTACTATTGATCTGTCATCAGATAGCCCATGTGGCGTTCAACAAGTGCGCCATAATTGACATTAAATTTCATATTTCATTTAGAAGCTCTTGTATTAACGTTAGTTTGACAAATCTGTTTTCGGGGTCCGTCACATACCTATCTTTTTTTTTTTTTTATTTTTTTTTTTTCCAATTGTTTATTTGGTGATATTTTGCAGAGGCCACGATTTTACAATCCTCCGTACAATCTCACGTGGCTAGGAGATGCAAGAGGGCATACAAAATATTACATATTATGTTATCAAATCTGTCACAGCGAGATACTCTAACAATTGGAAAAAATGTGTATGTATGTGTAAGTATGTACAATAGGATGTATGCGGGGGGGGGGGGGGGGGGGCGGTGCGTGTGTGTGTGTATGTGTGTGTGTGTGTGCATGTCTTTATGTAGGTGTATTTGAGTGTGTTGTGGTGGAGGTGGGGTGGGCTTAATGGGTTAGATTGAGACTGCTTCTATGAAAAAGACGATAGAAGGGGTAATTTGAGATGACTTGCTGAGACAATTCGTTATTTGTATATGCAGCCATATTTTGTCGATTAGCTCAGTTTTCACTCGTTTGAAGGCAGACATCCTAGTGACTGGATTCGGTGTTCCCGGGAACTTTGCGGATGAAGAGGAAATGAGCGTGACTCTAAGTAAGATGACATACCTATCTTTACGCTTTACATTTAACCCAGGCAGAAATATTATGGAAAATATTTACACTTATAAACAAAAAAAAATCGCATTTTTTAGCTATCACCTTGACACTATAGACATCTCGTACCGATTGACATCATGCATACTAATGAAGCTCGATATTGCGTACACTGTAGTGGTAAACAGTAACAGTTGGAATGTTTGCCGATTTGAAACCGAGTCGGAATTTTGGGTAGTAAAGGAAGTAGCATTACCAAAGAAGCTCTAAAATCCAGATAGATGGAATTTCAAACTACTCATGACTTGCTCTCCGAATTTCCAACTATAGGAAATTTTGGCCAGGAGTGTGTGTGGGGGGGGGGGTGAGACACCCCCACACCCTCCTCTCGCCACGTCCCTGCTTCGAGAATCGAAATATTTCGGGTTGAATCATGCACAGGTTGTCGAGTCGAATGGAATCTAGAGACAACGCACAGCGTGCCATTGATAAAATTTATCCTCTCACATCCCTAACGTCCGTCGGAAATTTTTTGATCTTGAGTCTTGAACTCCTTTTTAAGAGATGTGACTCCCACCCGCATGCCGTTCGGAATATACAAACGTGTCAGTGAAAATATCCGACTGATCTAAAATTTCCGACAAACTCCTCGGCGGGAAAGCAGCCCCACCCCCAATATCTACGCCAATGGTTTCACCAATCCGACCGGTCTAGGGTGCTGATCCTCATTGTGGACTTTCGTTCATTCTGAAAACAACTAGAGACGGTAGTAAGTCTGTGAAGTTGTAGGGATGGGGTAGGATAGTGGGTAGGGTAGGGACGCAAATATTCAAAACACACCGTGCCAACTATTTGAGAAATTGTTCAAAGAAAAGGTAGTTTCCCTGATACTCAGATCTTGATGAGTGCGAAGCAGATGTTAAAGAAAGTCTAGGATGGAGTTGAACCTGGTGACGACGTCATGTCGTCTCACGCGATGAATTATGAATGGAAATTAGTAAAAGATTAAGAAAAGTAATAAAATATGAATGGAATATTTTGGAAGTAACACTGACCGGATGTGGCCTGATATGGTCGGATATAAGATAAATGGTTAAGTGAGTTATTAATCCTTTGAACCCTGGCGGTACCTCCCATGTCAGTTCAATGGCAGCAAAATGAAGTCCATTTTCATTATTTCGGGGTAGACCAATTCATATTTTTGAGCCTGCACGTTTAAAATATTGATTGATCTACCCTACACATTCACTAAATGAAATTATGACGTATCATGTTACTGGTTCGTGAAGTCGGTTCACGGGTTCAAAGGGTTAAGCTCCGCCCGAAGTCGTTGAGATTATTTCTTTGTGGACGTTTAACCCTCTACCTAACATGGAAAGCAGACGACACTTGCAAAAAAAATTCTTGAGTAATTTGTTCTTGACCAGGGACTAGTTTTACCCATTTTCTTCATTTATTCTGTCATTACAGGATTTCTGTAAAAGTGATTTTGTTTCGCATGTACAAATTCAGCAGAACCCTGATCAATTATGTAACAGAAGAAAAGAGCCAGACGCCAAACATAGAACAAATTAATCTCCTCTCTTGAAAAGAAAACCTCTCCAGCTGGGCCATTTTATTCACATATTTTGAAATATTGCAGGATTATTTTCACTGTAAAACTGCATTACATACAGGAAGATTTGGTACTCGGCTACCCAGCGGGTGGACATCATGAATGATCCACACCACGTTACCCTATTCGTCACACCAATGTCGTCCTTTGAAATCACAAGGATAGTAAATGCCATGAGGCCAAAGTTAAGTCAAGACTGTGAAAATCTTACGTCCACCATCCTTAAACACTCAATAAACTTGGCTGCGGCTCCACTTGCACATATGATGAATTCTTCTTTCAGTAAGGGGAAAGTTCCGGATAGGATGAAAATTGCTAAAGTAATACCTGTCTTTAAATCGGGAGACGAGAAGGAGTTTACAAACTACAGACCGATCAGAATTCTTCCCGTATTTTCCAAAATCCTTGAAAAATTCATGTCTGTAAGACTTGGAAAATTTCTAAATAAATATGATATTCTTTACCATCACCAATACGGGTTCAGGAAAGGGCATAGTACTTTACATCCGACTATGCAACTGCTAAAATACATGGCTCTTGAGAACAGTAAAGACAGTAAAGATAGTACGATAGCCCTGTTTCTGGATCTCTCTAAAGCTTTCGATACCATAAGTCATGAAATATTAATTAAAGAACTGGACTACTATGGGATAAGAGGTCATGCAAACAACTGGTTTAAGAGCTATCTCCATAGCAGGACCCAATATGTCTCGCTTGGAGACAGTAAATCTGTTCTAGCTGAACTAACATGTGGAGTTCCTCAAGGTTCTATTCTCGGCCCTACACTCTTTCTCATATATATAAACGATATACATAAGTCAACAAAGCTATACCTACACTCTTTTGCAGATGACACTTCGGTATACAAATCCGGTGCGGATATAATCCCTCTAGTCTTGGACTTTAATGGAGAACTTCAAAAAATATTTGATTGGTGTGCTGCTAACTACTTATTGCTAAACGCTAAGAAAACGAAACACATTATACTTAACCCTTGTAACAGGGACAAGAACGTCAAATCCCATCAAATACGGATAAAAAATCAAGTTATTGATAGAATTGGTAATAATGAGACTGAAAAATATCTCAAATTTCTTGGTATAAATCTTGATGAGAATCTTTCCTATAAGGCTCATATATCGCATATTTGCTCGAAAGTCGCTCTCGCAAACTACACCCTCGATAAAGTAAAGAAAGTTCTCCCACATAAAGTCATGAAAACTCTACATTTCGCACTTATACAAAGCCATTTGATTTATGGAATTCCATTATGGGGGGGGGGGGGGGGGGGGTAGGGGCTCAAAAGCCTGTAATCGTGTTTGTAAATTACAGAAGCGATCAATAAGAATTATAAACAACCAAAAATATAATGCCCATACTGACCCTTTATTTATCAAAGATAATATACTGAAGATTAAAGATTTATATAAATTACATGCCTCCCTGTTCTTGTTTGACTGGCACAATGGAAACCTGCCAGGATTATTTGATGATTTTTTCTCAACCGTGAATAACGAAACCTTTATGAATACTCGACAAACGGGTCAGATTCGTACCCATAGAACGAGAACCAAAACGCTTGATGCCTTCCCAATCTTTGCATTCCCTAAATTATGGAACGAATTAGACATTGACCTTCGGAAACTGAACAACAGGATAGAATTCAAAAGTAAGTTAACAGCTAAACTTATTTCTTCTTACGAGAATAACATCTCCTGCTCAAATCCGTATTGTCCCGACTGTCCTGTCTAGCCCTATCTTTATTTTTAGGTGTAGCCTCGGCGATCCTGTCCAGTGTCTGTTATTTCCTAGTGGATAACTAGGATGTAATATACAGTGGACGTTTGTTGTTAGACTGTCCTTTGTGCATTATCGTCCTCAACCAAACTTGGTCTGGAGCTCGTCCGAGGCAGCCTCTTGACTTGGTCCCTTGTCAAACATATATACGATTATATCAGCCTTTGTGTTTGAATGGGTCCATTTCAGCGGCGCCTGGGTGTCCCTGAAGTCCGACCGTCACGTGCACACACTCAGATGTTATAATAGACGTTGGTACATTAGACACGGTGAAAAATTAATTTAAACAATACTGAGAAAGCACAATGTTGTGCATGTCTTGTTTCTCCCCGCCTTTATCTTCTTTGTTCTCTCTTACTCTTCTATGTTTTTTTCCTATAGGGAAAGGCAGGAAGACAGCCAATCTGGCTATGCCTTTCCCTGCCAGTATACACCTTAAAAATTAATATTATCTCTTATTGTGTATGTGCCTTATTATTGTAAATTGGATATTGTAGATTTATATACATTTGTCATTTCTGTATTTGCTTAGTATACTGGTGAACAAAATATCTATCTATCTATCTATCTATCTATCTATCTATCTATCTATCTATCTATCTATCTATCTATCTATCTATCTATCTATCTATCTATCTATCTATCTATCTATCTATCTATCTATCTATCTATCCATCCATCCATCCATCCATCCATCCATCCATCCATCCATCCATCCATCATCCATCCATCCATCCATCCATCCATCCATCCATCCATCTATCTATCTATCTATCTATCTATCTATCTATCTATCTATCTATCTATCTATCTATCTATCTATCTATCTATCCTATACCCTTACAGTACTGTGATCACAAAAGCGGGAAGATAATTTGTACCGGATCGCGACTCAGTCGCGATCAGGTATAAATTATCTTTCCGCTTTTCAGAATCTCACCCCATTGGAAAAGAAAAGTAAGAACAACGAATCCGAATTGCTACTTTCGTTTGCTTGTATTGTTTCGGTTTGATTTTGCAATTCTTTACTTATGGAATCTAGGCTCATGGTGTGTAAGTGTGCCGCGACTTATTCGCGATCTAATCGAGAGAAAAATACCACTTTTGTAAACACAGGGCTATACTTAATTGATCAGTAAAACTTGTCGACTCAATAATAATGTAGTTTTATTTCCAAATAAAACAAAATACTGCATTTTGATTGGTTGAGAGGTAAGGTGTAACTTGCAATCCATAGTGACTTTATTACACGGGTTTAACCACGGTGTAAAAACAAGAATACACAAGAGCAAGCTATATGGCTATAAAAGTACCCATTTTTAATTATTAATTCATACCTTCTGCTCGGTTATGTTAGATCAAAAATAAAAATACAGGAAATTTAATATTTATGTGTAATAAAATATTACAGATATGGATGTCACTGGAACTGGCCCATTGGGCCAGTCCCATTGACATCCCTATTTGTCTGGTTTTATTTGTGAAACTTGCAAAGAACAAATTTTCAGTCAGTTTTTGCCCACAATGTAGGTTAAAGTATTAAGTACACCAAATTTACACCAGTTTGGGAACTCATAAACCCTTCGGCTTCGCCTCAGTGTGCATGAGTTCCCAAACCGGTGTAAATTCCCATACACTTTAGAAAACACAAGGATAACTAATAGCCTACCCGGCAATCCATGAGCTTTAGATAGCTTGCTGTGTTTACAATATTTGTATTCTACTGGTCTAGTAATTAAAAACACGAGTAGATGTCCACCCCCACAGTTGTCGAGGACCATATGCATACGCCGAATAGTGCTACAATAAACCCTGAGACTCAAATGGCAGGGATATTCGATCCACTGTTCTGTTCCAGGCCTTACTTCTAGCAGAAAAACGGAATAAGTTCACTGCTCCCGTAAGCGTGCCCTAACTGGAGGAATAGCCAGCTTCTCTGTCAAAATTCGTTTGGTGATGTGTTTTCCAAATTTGATTCTCATTTGGATGCACACATCCCAAGTATCACATATTTGTAAGTACATCGCATTGGTTTATGACTTTATGTATGACCTTACCCTTCAGATCACAGTTGTTTATAGCCAATAGGCTGCCAGGTCTTCATTAGAATTTGTTCTCGTGCCTTTACCAAGTTCAAACAAATCTTTACCTAGTACAAATTATGGGAGATTCCTATAGGCACTCTCCCATAAATTGTAACAAGGAAAATCCATAGAGATAAAAAAATTCACTTCAAGGATAACGTGACCTGCATCCATGGAATGTGAAAATTTCACGCTATGGTGCCTGCGCTTGAGAATGGAACCCAAATATGGTCTTCCTACTATCAACCAGTTAACCGTCAAGGTGATAGCTTGAAATTTCGATTTTTGTGGTTTAAAAAGTGTTTATAATTTTTCTCCTTCGGTCTAAAAGCCAAAGATAGGTACATGACGGACCCCGAAAAACCGATTTGTCAAGAAAGCCATCTGTGTAAATAAATCAGTGGAGGCCATTAAAAGTGATAACTTTAATGGAGAGGAATCTCAATAGGAGTCGATAACGCCAATTAGCGCTTATGATGGTTTGAAAAAACGATGTTGCCTTATAAGCTTCAAACAAAAGACGCTCGTTTAGCCATCCAAGATGTCAGTCATCGAGTTATATGGTCATCAGAGGCGAGTATCTTCTAACTATTGGTAGAGCACGTGTAGGCCATGTATCCTCTTTTTCTGACGAGTGAGCTGTCACATATGTCAAAGTGTAGCAAACTTAAAAGAATTTGAAAGAGAAGTTTAAATTAAGACAGATCTAAAGCGGCCAAGTTCAAGAAAAGCAATTAAAATTAGAATTAATGTTCTGACTATCAAAATAAAAATCGGCATATTTCTCGAAACTTTCATTCCAGTCTGAAGGTGTGTAAGACTGTGGGTCGTAGGCGAGCGAGGGCTGGGGATGTCCCACGCTATAGGTTAGAGGAGGTGCCGCATCGGTGCGAACGTATAGGCACGTTGTAACGAAGGGAGCCACAAAGCTCATATTTAGATAGGGAACAGATGCGGGCCAAGGCGGTGGCCATACACGAGTTTAGGATCAGAAATACGAAGTACAAGCCCAGGGAGCTATTTACATTTTGACAATCGGTACTACCTGTTGTAGAGGGCAAACCATGCGTAAGCAGAGTAGGCTTTGCCTGTATGAACATTATTCTGAGATAAATGGAGGGGCGTTTAACCCCATCGATGACGAGTTCGTCACGGTGAGAAATACGTTCACGAATGATTCAGGCGACGCTTCGTGAGTTTTGGCAGAATACGTGGCTTGATTCTATTTTCACCAGCAACGACAAAGCCCGGTTTCAGACATCTGGCGAGGCTAATACCAGGGTGTGTCCTAAAAGGTAACAATTGGAAAGCTCAAAATCAACAGGATCACTCTATGACAATTTTAATACAAGCTTCAGTTATCATGTTCATGCAGGTTGCCTCATGGAAATTTTAACAGTTCTCTTAATTTGGGTAAGGGGTAATCATTGGTTAAATTAGCTCTCCAATTCGATTGGCGAATTAAAAATAACGCATAATAATAGGACGCGGTGTAGGTTAGGGAATAATGAAATCTTGAAGTCAAAAAGTATTTTTGTGTGGAATGTTCAGTGATAAATTGCAATAATGGATACCTCATGCTTGGATCAGTTGATTAGTATGGGAGAGCGATAGGGTTTCGTGGGTAGTGAGTTGCAAAGTTTGTGAAAGATGAGCAAAGCGTATGGCGAAAG
This sequence comes from Pictodentalium vernedei, assembly GCA_031216915.1. Taxonomy (NCBI): domain Eukaryota; kingdom Metazoa; phylum Mollusca; class Scaphopoda; order Dentaliida; family Dentaliidae; genus Pictodentalium; species Pictodentalium vernedei. The sequence continues at coordinate 241,903,461 of CM062289.1, forward strand.
AAATGGCCGCTGAATCAGAGAGTCAGGTTGCGTTAGAGTGCGAAAGAGACCACGAAAGAGCTGAAAGAGAAGTTGCGTTAGAGCGCGAAAGAGCTGTGCTAGAGCGTGAAATGGCACGTGAGGACGCTGAAAGGGCGCGTGAGGAGGCTGAAAGGGTGCGTGATGAGGCTGAAAGGCAATATGAGAGGGAGATGGAAATTTTAAGGGCTAAGCCGCAGTTACCCGGAGCTAATGGTAGACAGGGTGGATAAAGTCCCGGGGGAAAGGTGAGGGGCCCTTATCCGCAGTTACCCAAGTTCAGTGAACAGACTGACGACATTGACACTTACTCACAGAGGTTTGAAAAGTTTGCTTAAAGTCAGGGTTGGCTCGATGATGCCTGGTGGGGGGGGGGGGGGGTCAGCCTTAGTCCGCTATTGGCGGGCAAATCGCTACAAGTGTATGTGAGTATGTCCCCTGACCAAGCTAATGATTACGGTGAGCTCAAAAGGGCTATGCTCAAGAGGTATCAGCTCACCGAGGAACGGTTCAGGACGAAATTCAGAGAATGTAAGGTTGAGAAGGGTGAAAGTGTGTACCAGTTTGTGTCAAGGGCCAAAAGATATTTCGACAGATGGGTCGAACTATCAGGAATAGAAGAGTCATTTTCCTCCCTGAAGGATCTACTTATCAGGGAGCAGTTTATGTCGTCGTGCGCCCCCGGGATGGCATTATTTGTTAAGGAGAGGAAACCGAGTAACGTAGAGGAAATGTCTAGGGTGAGCAGTATTTAGAGGCTCGTGGGGGAGGTTTGACCCAGGGCAGGTCGGACAGGAGTGAGAGTAATGGGTTTGCAAAGGCACCCACTAGGAACTTAAGCCTCGAGCCAGAAAGTTACAGGGGGAATCAGAGAGGGTCAGGACCCAGGGACACAGCTTGCTTTGTGTGCAATAAGAAAGGGCAACTGGCCAGAGACTGTTGGAGAAGGATGGTCATGGGGAGACAAAACGGGGTCCCCCAAAGAATTGGAGGGAGGGACCCGTCCCCGATTAGTAATGGAAGGAGGAGTAATGCGATAAAGTCTGTGGAGAATAGGCAAACAGCGGCATTCTACCAAACAATTGAGAAGAGCCCACTGAGCCAAGCACTCGAGATTGAGCAGCTCAGACTGGAAGGGGTGTCGGTATTACTCATAATTAGTGGACTGTGTGAGGGATACCCTGCCCTTGGTAAAAAGGAGGAGATGTCGGTGTATCCAGCGTATGTGGGTGACCTAGAAGTCCTTATGCTACGGGACACGCACGGTAAAGAGGGAACACATTAGCGGCGGACATCTGACGGGGCACGACCACATGTGTGTGCTGATAGTGTGCTAATAGATGGGACGATTAGGAAGTTCCCCCTTGCGAGGGTGAGGGTGGATACCCCTTTCTATAGCGGTGAGGTATAGGCAATGCATACTGAGGCGCCCATTTATGACCTCGTGCCTGGGAACACACCCGGGGTTGTTCAGAACCCGACAAAACATGCTCGGAAAGGAAAGCGGCAAAATGGGCATCGTGAGCGGTCAGCCGATCCCAAGCCGCAGAGGCATCGCGACAGGTGAAATCACTTGAGGGATCAGTGGAGTTGAGTAAAGATGCACAGGTAGAGTGCACATTGGAGGGCCCTAAGGTTAACCCTTCGACCATGGAAATCAAGGGAGTGGCTGAACGGAAGCAGCCAAGGTATTTGGACGAGAGAGGGCATAATGAGGATCGGCACGGATGTAGTCCAAAGGTTAGGAACCTTTCGATCAGTCAAAAGGTGACCGTGCTCCAGCCGACAAATCAGGTAAACCGCAGTTACAGTGGGAGGGGCCATACGCTGTAACAAAAACAATGGGCAGTGGCCATTATCGAGTAGACATAGACGGATGTGGAGCGGTTTTCCACGCAAGGTTTTTTCGGATATGCCAAAATATAAAGGACACTGACCTCACGCTATTGGCTGTTGAAGGTGCATTGGGCCAGGGGAGGCCGCGAGAGGTGGCTGGAGTAGCCACACAGGGGCATCACAGACGTAAAGTTAAGACAAACCGGGTGTTGTATCTGTGGCAGCGAGCTCTGATACGGCAGGCATCGCCTGTAGGTGTTGGGCGTGAAGATGAGTGGTGTCCTTGGTGGAACACGTGCCTAAGGAATTGGTCCCGGTGGAGGGGCTGAGGAGCTCTCTGGGGCATAGTATGGGGCCCACCCACGTGGGAATATTTAAAGGTGGTGCCTAATAGGGCACGTGAATCGCTGATGGGCATAAGCCGGGCGTGGCACCCTATCTAAGGATGGGGCAAGTTAGTGGGGTGAGAGGAGTTAGGACAAGGGGTTCATCGGCTGGCATGGGTCAGGGTGGATTCCTCCTTGCTAATATTTTTCACGTAGGTGTTGCGTGAATGTATATATGTGGGAGATAGTATTATATTTTGCAATGGAGATAGGACAGAGAGTGTGTTTAGGGGGACCTGTTGGCTGCTTGTGTACCAACGGACCTCCTTCTATTGTGCGCCAGTTGATGTATGCGCGCTAGTTAATGTGAGATGTGGGTAGACTCATGTGTTCCAACGGGGTATCGAATAGAAATGCTGGAGGGTTATTTTTTATGCGTGTCATCGTGCGTATGCGTGTGGCTACATGTATGTGAAATTATGAGTATATCGGTGTAGTAGTAGAGCGAGTGGTGAGAGAGCTCTGGGAGAGAAGTGTGAGAGTGAATGCACGTGAAAGCTACCTCCTTGGTTTATTCGGAACAACTGAGAGTATGATCCTTGGTATGGGGTTGTTAAGGTGATAGCTTGAATTTTCGATTTTTGTGGTTTAAAAAACGTATATAATTTTTATAATTTTTATAATTTTTCTCCTTCGGCCTTAGAGCTGAAGATAGGTATATGACGGACCCCGAAAACCGATTCGTCAAGTTAGCCATCTGTGTAAATAAATCAGTGGAGGCAAATAAAAGTGATAACTTTAATGGAGAGGAATCTCACTAGGAGTCTGTAAACGCCAATTAGCGCTTATCTAGTCTGCAACAACGATCTTGCCTTATAAACTTCAAACAAAAGACGTTCGTTTAACCATCAAATGTGATCTAATTATCTGGTTATTAGAGGCGATTGTCTCCTAATAATTGGTAGCACGTGTAGGTCATGTATCCTCTCTTTCGGACAAGTGAACTGTCACATATGTAAAAGTATAGCAAACTTAAAAGAATTTGAGAGAGAATTTTTAATTAAGACAGATTTAAAGCGACAAAGTTCAAGAGAAGCAATTAAAATTAGAATTAATGTTCTGACTGTCGAAATAAAAATCGGGGGATTTCTCGAAAATTTCATTCCAGGCTGTAAGACTGTGGGTCGTAGGCGAGCGGAGGCTGGGATGTCCCATGTAAAAGGGTAGAGGGGGTTCCCCATCGGTGCGAAAGTATAGGAACGTTGTAACGAAGGGAGCCACGAAGCTCATATTTAGAATAGGAACAGCGAGTTTAGGATCAGAAATACGAAGTACGAGCTCAGGAAGATATTTGCATATAGGTAAACGGTACTGCCTGTTGTAGAAGGCAAACCATACGTAGGCAGAATAGGCTTTACCTATATGAACATTACTCTGAGATAAATTGGTGGCGACTGCTTGAGTGAAAAGCTTCCACTAAAGTGACAATAAGCTAGTAGCCGTGCGACGGCAGGGGTAGTGTGACATTTCGTCATTTGTTGCGACGGCAGGGGTAGTGTGACATTTCGTCACTTGTTAGAGGAAAGGCGATATAGTAGAGTGACAATACGCTAGTGGCCGTGCGACGGCAGTGGTAGAGTGACATTCCGTCACATGTTAGAGCAAAGGCGTCCGATAAAGTGACAATACGTTGGTGGCCGTGCGAAAGCAGTGAAAAAGTGAAGTCAAAAGGCGACCAAAGTCCAACATCATCGACAATAGAGAATGCGGGCCCGCAAGTCACCCAAAATATGTGTGGGTGGGGTATGATTGACGTTTTGTTTTCTGATTCATTGGATTTTATGTAAGTCACAAATTACCATATTTAGTTTTATATATATGTATTAAAATTGTTGTTTTTGGTGAACCCCTCTTGATTTATGCTTTTTGAGGAAAAGTCATTGACCCCTTCAGGATAAGAACCACCCCAACAAAAACGAAACGGGCGTGTTTGTCACGGTAAGAAGTACATACATTCATGCACGGACTCATTCCTTGAGTTTTGGCTGAATACGCGGCGTGAATCTATTTCTCCCAGTAGCGACAAAGCCCGGTTTCTGACATTAACAATAACAACAACAAAAATGAAAAAATAAATGAATAAAAGTCTCCCACCCATTAATTTGAAAAATTAATTACCTGTAAGCTTAACTTGGAAACTGCAACAGTCATCTCTCTGACGAAATTATGGTGTATCCATAGCATGGCCTGTGGAGATTAACCCTTTACCCAACGTAACTGCCAAAGCCGGCCATCGCTATTCACAAAAATCGCCAATTAATTTTCATTATTTTTTTCATTTTTTGTCTCAAAAACATCGGTTATGACCCCAAGTGTCGTCTTCTTTTCATGTTAGGTAAAGGGTTAAACATTAGTGTTTTGAGAGGTGGGGTGAGTTATTTTCCAGTAATGGTAAACCAAATAAAGACTATGAAATATTGTTTGACTTGCATTACAGTTCCCCGAGCTGTCATTATTTCGTATTGTGAAATTATAACCATCTTTAGGACGTAATAAAGGATTTGTAATGTCGACTCATTGCCCAACAAAAGTCTGCAATCGCACCACCAATAACTAATCAACACCTGAAAATTGTACTCTTCTTTCTACTCTTCTTTTATGGCTTACGATTATTCATTGAAATAATTTCGACAGACTCTTTCAACGACCGTTCACTTTAAATGACGGTGTTTGAACTGTGTTTTGAGAAACAGTGAAATCTAACAACTTCTCTGGGGACATTTCCAATGAGAAACTTTTTTACGAATCTGACAAATTTGATAGGGTAAATACACAGAACGACACGCGTGTGTGAATGGGTAAGTCGATATGGCACGAGTGCCAGCGCGGAAGGATAGAACGAGAGGCCACAGGCCTCGAGTTTTATCCTTCCGCGATGCCACAAGTGCCATATCGATTAACCCATTCACACACGCGTGCCGTTCTGTGTTTATTACATGCCTTCGCGTCTATAAAACAATTATTAACAATTATTAGAAGAACACTCAACAATTTATTTGATAATTATCACCTAAAGAACATTTTGTCCAACTAAACTTGCGAGGGGAGCCTACGTTACTCTTTCGTCCTCTGAGTTCCAATGTGTTCTATGTGCCTACTGGCACATAGAACACATTGGAACTCAGGGGACGACTTTTAGCTATCGCTAGGGATTGAAATTGTAATTGCTGTACACGATTTGTAGAAAATTCCAGTGAAATTTCGCTTCTTTATAAAATAGTGCGTCAACGATTTCCGTTCCACACACGTGCGGAACAGATTTTTATTTTCCGCACGGTTTAGTGTTGCTGTAGATAGGGATTTCATACAACAGGCGTGTTATAAAAGAAATAACAATTAAAAGGTTATTTCTCAGACAATGATGTTGATAACATTTCGCTCATAATAAAAGGATTCTGTCTGATACAAAAACATAAACATATCTAAAAGAAGTGATCAAAGTGATATTTAATAACATCGAGATTAACAGATCCAACAGACGATTAGCTTTTAGAAGGATAGGGTCCCGTTTCTTGGTCCATTACTTTGGTTCAATGCGAAAAACGGTCTGTGTGTTTAATTTAGTATTTAATTTTCGTTACAGTGGATGGTAAAAGAACAAAACGTATTTTACAGACTGGCACTTTTAGCTCGTTCTATTTCGCCTGAACATTATTACAATCCATTAAAATGAGAACCTAGGATATTATAATGGAACAGAGTGTCTATATTGGCATCGCTGAATAGAAACAGGGCCAGCAAACATTGCATTGTGCCTGCCTTGTTCATAACATTTTAAATTACTATTAAATTTAAAAGCAGTCAAAACAAGTTTCGATTTGGCAAAAGCTCTCAAACCGTCGCAAAAAAAAACTGTGAATAATATGTAATGTTCTGTTTAGAGACCTGCGCTCAGTGCAGCGGTACATTGTACTTTGCTTACAATTTTTATGCTTTTGAACTAATTTGGCGTAGATGGAAACTCCACACGTGGATATTTTTTACTAACATTTAGTACACTAAAAGCTTGTTGAAATTCAGTAAGTGGGGTTATTTTGTTGTCTGCAAGTCTCAAATAACAGAAAGACTTAACACTGAATATATTTCAGGATAGGCGAATGGTTGGCTTGTTTGTGTTACTGTACCGAAAATAGTTGACAGAGGAGATAAAAGCTTAATGGAAGTGGAGAGACAAAACTGGACCTACCATGCTTCGGCCTGGTGAGAAAAACATTAGACACTGATTGATCCAGGGGCCAATACTATAAAACTGTTACAATTGTATCTTCTAGAATTGTATTTTCTAGTTAATGGTTAAAATGAACCATTAGCATGTTCAAAGATCTGGCAATTTGCCATATCTTTTAAAATGCCAGTGGTTCATTTTAGTCAGTTATATTAATAGGTAGAAAATACATTCTAGAAAATACAAGTATAAAGGCTTTATAATATTGTGTCCTAGATGAGTGTGACGGGATCAATGATCTCGATGCAAATGGATTGCTGGAACGCTTGTTGGTCCTTACAGAAAAAGTGTGCCAACCTCCGCCATCTTAGTGGGGAGGGATTGCAGTTGCTAAAAAATAAACAATAATCAACAACACACACAATTCTCGAAGACTTTCAGTTCTCGGACGCCTCGAAATCGCCCATCACTGTGACAAATGAATATGTTGACGATGTGTAACAGCAATACAAATTGAATATTTACAACATATTTTACCCATTTGAAGCCGAGCGGCCGTTTTGCCGACCAGGAACATGATACGCCGTTAAATAAGATAACGGCTCAGTAAATGTGTGGGATAGACCAATCAATATTTTCAACGTGCAGCCCCGAGGATGCACGTTGAAAATATCAATTGGTCTACCCCAAATAATGATTATGGACTCTTCTAATTGCTGTCAATTCTAATTGCTGTCATTGAACTGGCATGGAAGATACTACCAGAGTTCAAAGGGTTAATTATCATTGGTGAAAAACAAATACCGAGATTGACACAAGCGTTACAAGTTTACATGTCAGGGAGTTATCACGTTGATAGACATGACGCCATCAAATGGGGGTGCAGACTGAGTTGCGACGATTTTCGCAATGAGTTCGTTCCAATGAGGGATCTTAAGTTATTTTTGGGTGTCAAAAAAATTGAGAAACTAATAAATTTTGAATGGCATACTTTTGTGAATAGCGCAAACCGGCTATGGCCATTACGTTAGGTGAAGGATAGCAGAAGCACGGGTGTGTGGGGAAAACCAAGCCCATGGCAGCGTGGATTTGCAGCACTAAGGTGATAGTTAAGCAATCATATGTATTGACTTATTAGCGCTGTGATTTATTTTAGAGTGGGAACAAGAAGTTTTCGCTCGCTGAAAATTTTTTGTTATGTTATACGGTGTCGGAAAGAGCTTTCAGCGACCTTTCGAGCATTGTCAAAAATGACATGCCCTCAGCAGAAACTTTTTATGTAACGTATCACCCTAATCCGCCCGACTCTACGCACAAATATCAACTTTCCAAGTTGTTTCAACTTTTACTTCTAAAACAACGCTTATGAACTGCATTGGAACGAGGTCAATAGCTATGTTATCGGGGCACAAAATTAAACGTTTGAGTTATCCCGGAAAAATTGAATGTGTGTCTTTATCGTGTTATGTAAAGGTTTAACGTGGGGGAAACTCTAGAACTGATCTTGTTCTGTGTTACTCTGGACCAGCTGGTCGACTTTGACATTAATCCTTTACCCAACGTAACGGCCAAAACCGGCCAGCGCTATTCTCAAAAATTGCCAATTAATTTTCATTATTTTTTTCATTTTTTGTCTCAAAAACATAGGTTATGACCCCTCATTGGAACGAGCTCGTTGAGCTCGTTCCAATGAGGGGTCATAACCTATGTTTTTGAGACAAAAAATGAAAAAAAATGAGTTATTCGAGAATTTTTTTTGCATGTGTCGTCTGCTTTTCATGTTAGGTAAAGGGTTAAAGGACGTCAAGAAATAATCTTAGGATTATTTTCGGACGTTAATGCCGTTAAGATGATATGTTGCTTTGTGTAATTAAAACGTATTGTGCTATAATTAACGAACGGTAATAAAACTGACGCATTGTATATGTAATAAAGACATATGGTTTAACAATGCAACGCATTGTGTAATAACCCAATCATATAAAGGGGTAATACATCTTAAATGATGTAAACGTCTGTAACAAAAACATGTTCCCAAGAATAATTCGAAACGTGTAATTCGCCCAAACATTATCCGACAAAAACTAAACTGCATTTCTGGTTTGAAGGCAACGACATTGCCGATATCCTAGCAGTACACTTACAAAATACAACACTGAACCATGAAAATACTGAATAAATGACCTCTTTATTTAAACATTGGGCCTCACCCGAAATCATCGGGCGTCATCAACTTGACGCACTACAGAAAACCTGTATGTGCAAACCAATGACCACTGAGTCTAATGGACACTCGCCCCAAAGAGAATTATCAATCTTTTTTCTTTGTCCAGTTTAAAAAAAACCCACCCAAACTTATCTGTATTGCCAACAAACTTATCATCGTAATTAAATATTATACGAGTATAACATTAACGTCACATATACCCGGCTCTTGGGTGTTGTGCTTTATGGACCGGTTAAACATTACACAACCATACGGCAATAATATAAACCAGCATGATACCAATAAGTTACAGGATCAAAAATCTAGTGGATTTATAATACAAAGCAATGATTTATTCCTCCCACAAACGTAAATTACAGAGTCATCATCATAGTGGTATTACCGTTATGATTTCCAATCATGATTAGCACTCAGCTTGTAGACATGAACGAGGACTGTATGTCAGTTGCGATACATCGGTTCAGAGGTGGGCGGGCGCCGTAAGTATAACAGTGACTCATGTATCCATATATGCAGAAATTGCATCATAAAATTTAACTATCTGCATACTGATACTGCATTTTCAAGGAGAATTGTGTTCACATAATAGCAACTAGAAATTTAACCAATTCAGTCTTGTTTGATAGAGCTGACGCCCCCACCAGACGTTTTAAGGGACACTTTGCCGGCTTGGTGAATATACGTTTTTTCAAGTCTTTTCTTTCGAATGATATGCATAAAATTGAAACGAACGGAGATCAGGGAGATTGTTTTTTACATCGTTTGCGCGTACGCGCGTGCGGGCGTGAGTGTGTGTCATTAAAGTACAAAACTACGCACTAGTAGAGACCTTTCCTACTGAGACGTTTTTTTCTTGTAATTTGCCGCCAAAATATTGTTTTCATCAAAATATACGTATTGATCCTTGATGAGTTTCAAACATGACCAAAAATAGTACACAAATGTGATTTAAACGAAATGTTGATCTTAGAAACTGGTTAGACTGACTGGCAATAACATTCATCGATGCGCTGCAATTTAATCATTACAAGGATGTTTCTTATAAAAGATGACAGGTTAAAGATTTAAAGCTTCTTGTAACTTAGAGGTGGTTAAATTGAATTTATCTTTTACTGTTTTTGGTATTTCGATATTCATTCTGTTATATATTTAAGTGAAAGGAATCATGGACCTCGTTTCGCATTCTCCTTCTGATATGTTCATACCAAATGGCTAGAGGGTTTGAAGCGTATTGGTCCAAAAAGCTTCACGTTTTTTCCTAAATCATCTGTTTCTTCTAATGTATCTTTAATTGGTGGTTGTTCAATTGGATGGATTTTAAAATAGTCAAAAAATGGCTAGGAAGGCTAAATTGTTGTGCTACTGAGTCATCACATTATGTTTTATATCCTGTGTGTGTCGAGTATCACGCATTGGGAACGGGTTTTGACTTTGACCTACATACTGCCAGTGACAGTGTTTACAAGTGATAACGTAAATGAGATTGGGTGAATACATCAGTGTGTGGCATTGTATTTTCTGTTGGAAGTTTTATATGGTCTCTCCTTTTGTCAGAAAATGAAACCTACTCCATTGCCCGTTGTTGTGTAAAGATAGCACTCCAAAACCGTCATAGGAAATAGCTATTTGGTTCAGCCAGAGCTTGTAAAACAGTAAAAATAAAAATAACAAAAAATCGCAAATAGCCATATAAAAACCGTGCTCTTATGTCTTGTTACAAAAAGTTTACTTCACAAGTCACTGATCAGTGTTTTCAAGATATGTTGTTTCCTCAGTCTGTGAATGTTTAAATTACAACAACAATTTTGGTTAAACTTATCTTTTACATCTCTACACAGAACCAGTAAATAAAAAGTAACACGAATTCAGTTACGAGTATCCTTCCTGTTTTTATTTCAAAGCAAGAACATGTTACATGTATACATCATATTAAATAAAACAGAAGTTGTAACAAAGCAAGATCTATAAATTAGTAGTACATAAAATAATAAAGAGAAAACAAAACTTATAAGTACGGGATTCGACAGTAAGATGGAAGGCTTTGTGAATCGTCTCCCAGGTAAACTGATATAGTCACACAAGTTGAATGGAATCTTAGGTTAATTTTAGACAAAAGAAATTGTTTAAACAAGAGAACAAGAAGTTTAGATTGTCAGGGAAGAAGCACTACGTTACTATATGAGCATTCGCATAATATCTTTGTATGCCAAACTTGAAGGGGACGGGCGCGAGAGCGAAATAGTTAACCCTTTACCCAAAGTAATGGCAAAAACCGGCCAGCGCTATTCTCAAAAATCGCCAATTAATTTTCATTATTGTTTTCATTTTTGTCTCAAAAACATAGGTTATGACCCCTCGTTGGAACGAGCTCGTCGAGCTCGTTCCAACGAGGGGTCATAACCTATGTTTTTGAGACAAAAAATGAAAAAAATGAGTTATTCAAGAATTTTTTTTGCAAGTGTCGTCTGCTTTTCATGTTAGGTAAAGGGTTAAAGGGGGTAAAGTGAAACAGTGAAAAGAAAATGTTGGAGAATAATAATAAGCCATCTTGAATACAGAATGTAAATAATGTATGACAGTTCGCTTGACAGTAATTAGAGTGTAGGCGATATAAAGAAGAGGACATGACCAGCTTGATAAGACATAAGAACATGATTTAGAATGGGTTGGCACTAATAGTTTAAATCAGGGCATGTTTCAATAGCTTTGTAGTATCTGAAACGACCACTTGAAATAAAATTTTGTACAACGTCAAAAATATGATGATTCTCGGTATTGGTCAATAATTCTGAACCGCACAGTAGCGTAGACAGATCTAGAGTGAAAAAGAGCATCGATTGTATCATTACGAAGGTTATCATAAAATGGGCAGTATAAAAGAAAATGTTAAGATGTCTCGACTTTTCCACGCACAAAAAAGGGAAAGCAGCAGATGGTTATCATATAAATGCGCTTTCAGATTATTTAAACGCACCCTACAATAGAACATCTGAGCTGGGCGAGATTTGCTACCACTATAAAAGAGGGATGATCGCAGGTAGCCATTGTTAAGGATACTTTTAAAGATGATAACAGAGGAATTTTCTCATACAGGTAAGGGTAGGCTATTCCATTGGTTGATGACATAGTGAATGAATGTGGACTGGTACCAAAATTTGTGCGACAACACAGAACTTCGATGATTGTGACAAAGGTCGGAGATTGTGTCGATAGTTGGTCAACGAGACAAGCGGTGATACTTTATTAAGAATATGTGGGGTAGTTAAGTGGAGGTACATTTTGAAGATTTGTACTAATTTATGTTTTGAAATAAGCAAACGGTGTTTTCATCGTGTGTTGATATTCTGTAACCTTCAACCTGTTTTATCTTTTCATTATATCAACAGTGTGTGCGTCGTGACATATAATACAGATACACCGTCCTCTTCATTAATATAAAAGTCTAGAAGGTGATTTGCTATTTTTTCCCGGGAAGAATAAAAACTACAAATTACTGTAAAAACACATTCGCTAAACAAAGAGTTGGGGAGGTGTGATACTGACAGAAATTCTTTATGACGGATTATCTGTGAAAGAGTTGCTAATTAGTTTGCCGTGAAAAGCTAAGTTTCATTTTGTTGCTTTTAATAAACGAAACAACAGACAGCTCCGAGAGCTGTCTGGTGTTTTCGTTTATAAAAAGTTCGAAACGGAAACTTGGCTTCATATTCTACTGATGTCATAGGTCATAGGTATTTTCTCAACAATTACTTGCTTCTTAATTGGACTTCCCTCGCGTGTTTAATAATTTCAAGGGAGATAACTCTGTCGAAAGTTGATTTTCATGAAGATACACGTCCGGGGTGAACACCCAAGACAGACGTTTAACACCAGAATGTCACGTCAAATTATTCGAATTGTGATCCATGAATTTTCAATAAAACTTTAGAACGTCCATCGAAAATATTGTTCCATAGTGCCTCTCTTCTTATTAAATTCTCATTTTAAAACAATTTCAACCCATTTGGGAGCATTGTTTTGGGAATACTAAAACTTGCTTCGTCAGGTTAAAAATATCCTACAAAGCACGGGAAAGGTTAGACAACTATAAGATGATCTGAGTTTCGGTTAAGACGTGATGCCTTGAATTTTAACCATAATTAGTCTGTGTGAAACACACAGATTATTGTTTTTGTACGGTTTCTTCTTCTTCTTCGTCTTCTTCTTCTTCTTCTTCTTCTTCTTCTTGTTTCTTCTTCTTCTTCTTCTTCTTCTTCCTTCTTCTTCTTCTTCTTCTTCTTCTTCTTCTTCTTCTTCTTCTTCTTCTGTCTTCTCCTCACTTCCTTGTCCGCACGATAACTCGAAAACGAATCGTCCTATCTCGCTGATTTTTGGCGTACTAATAGACAGTCACAAGTTTATTTATTATTATTATTTATTGGTGTTTAAGGTCACATACTTATGCATAGTGGCTAATCATGACTATGACGGTTTTACAGGTGGAGGAAGCCGGAGTACCCGGAGAGAACCACCCAGCAACGACGAGCAGCTGCTAGCTCCCCAACATCGTAATTCCGCACTGCAGCACAGGCAGGGTTAGATTGGTTGAAGACATGGGCACCATCGACGTGCAGTACATCCCAGTAGACAGTCACAAGTACTTGGCCACCTATGTTTTTCAGATTCTTGGGGCATCAGGTGTGTCCGCAGGGGTGTTTTGAAAGTGGGTCACACACACATCTCAGGCATGGTATGACATATTGCCTGGGACCAACACCAAATGAGTCGACACTCGATAACGGTTCAAAATATGGGTCAAGGTCACTGAGGTCTGCCAGGGGTCACTGAGTGCATTGTTCACAATTGCCGTAAAACACATTTTTTACCCCCTAATGCATTCCCAAAGTCCATACATGCATTTTTTACACGAAAATAGTGTGCGTGGCCAAAAATTTGAAAGTGGGTCATGCTCATATGTCAAGCATGGAATGACGTATGGATCTGGGACCAACAGCAAATGAGTCAAAACTCAATAAAGATTCAAAATAATGGTCAAGGTCACTGAGGTCACTCGGGTGTCATTGAGTGTATTTTTCAGAATTGCTGGAAATCACATTTTTGGACCCCCTAGTGCATTCTCTTGATCGAACCCTTTGAATGCTGTACACATATATGCCTTTTCTGGTTTCTTGAAAAAAATCATCTCATTCCTGAATGAATATCTTTAAATACTGTTAACGAAAACCTTTTTCTGATTTCTTTAAATTTATTTTATTCCCGAAAATAAGCCTCCAAAGTATTCCCATTACGTTCATAGAGGGGCGCGGTGGCTCAGTAGGTAGAGGTGCAGGCTGCAAGCCGTGAGGTCCTCAGTTCGAATCCCACCTGCGGCAACTGCTTTGTGTCTTTGAGCAAAACACTTCACCCCCATTGCCCACGTGAGGGCATGGTGACGTTGTGTACTAAGGCGTACTGCACGTGGATGGTGCACTTGCTCTAACCCTGCTTGTGTGGAGTTAGTATGTTGGGGAGCCTGACAGTTGCTCGGTGGTTCTCTCCGGATACTCCGGCTTCCTGCATTCGTGAAACTGTCCGACACGAGGTGACCCTGGCTGTCGAAAGTTATTGTTTAAACCCCAATAAATAAATAACATTCATAGAAGGCATGCCTTGCCTTGATGGTGTAATTGGAATATTTATGTCTTCTATGCACTGTTTATCAACACGGTAACCCGAATACAATCAATCTTTTCTCAGAGTTGTTTGGTATACTGATAGACTGCCTGCCATCAGTACTCGGTCATCTATGATTTTGAGGTATGTGGGGCCTTGGGGCTCTAGAGACTAAAATATGTTTACAACATATATTGGCATATGAGTTCGCTGAATCAATAGCCATTATCTAAAACAGAAGAGAATCATAAACAAAGGGTCAGAGAGAAAGCTGTACACTGAATAGCGCTATATATTTATTTAGTATCATGTTACAAACTTCATTCATGTTGAACAAAGAACCCTTAACTTTTCAAAGCATTTTTAAAATTTATTTATTCTCATTCATAACACAGGATCGAAGGTTTTGGGATGGAGTGGTGTGTGGCGTTCTCGAAACATCTATCACAATTATAAAATAGTGGAATTGAATATTTGAATGGTCTGTTTTTAACCCTCTTAATACTTCAATGTGAGTGGAAACACCTTTAATATAACTCATGGCTACAGAATGGTTTTCGCTCTCTTTTCTGTTACATTTGATTCTATGTGGAATGGGACACCTTTTCAGTGTGCATTCCAAAGTAAGGCATTCTTAATCCTTTACCCAACATAACGGCGAAAACCGGTCAGCGTTATTCACAGAAATGTCTATTCAGTTTATTACTTTTTCATTTTTGCTTGAAAAACATAGCTTATGACCCCTCATTGGAATGATCTCTTTTATTAAAGGATTATTTATTTTATTTATTGGTGTTTAAGGTAACATATTTCTGCTCAATGGCTAATCATGACCACAACAGTTTTACGGGCGGAGGAAGCCAGAGTACCCGGAGAGAACCACCGGACAACAACGAGCAACTGTCAGCTCCCCCACATACTAACTCCACACAAGCAGGGTTAGCATTGGTTGAAGACGGGTGCACCACGTGCAGTACGCCTTAGTACACAGCGCCACCGTGCCCCACACGTGGGCATTGGGGTGCAGTGTCTTGCGCAAGGACACAGCGGTTGCCGCATGTGAGATTCGAACTGACGACCTCTCTGCTTGCAGCCCGCACCTCTACCAACTGAGCCACCGCGCCACCTTTTAAAGGATCAAAATGGAGTATTTAAAGGGAGGATTTTTAACCCTCTCAAGATCTCAATATGGGTCCCAAAAATTTTATTTTATGCAAAATTGAGAATAATGAAAACCTTTTCCATTCTCACAGTGTTGTTCTGAACAGACATGGGCATGGATGGGACCTCGGCATTTTGGCAATATGAGGGCCTTTAAGGCCTTTTTACGTCTATATTCCAACATTACTGAACACTTTTACTCGCAATATATTTCCCAGCATAAAATGCTATTCCGTAACATTTTCTAGCGAATATGAATATTTGACATCACCAACAAATATGGCAGATCTGGAGTTGGTGGAGCCAATATTTGTAAAGTGGTTTATGCTCATAATTCAGGCTTGGCGTGTCCTATAGACATGGAACCTACTCCGAATGAGTTGAAACTTGCTGAAGGTTCAAAATGTGGTCCTCCTCAATGCCGTCAACAGAGGTCATTAAGAGCATATTTTTCAGACCTATTAGGAATTTCATTTTATATCAACTAATGCAATTCTAAAGATTGTACATGTATCTCATCATTCAAATAAATGGCAGAGCCAGTAATGTTAATTACTGATTCCTTGATCGAACCGTTCCAGTGCTGTACACATATATGCCTTTTCTGGTTTCTCAGAAAACTTGTTCTGATTCCTGTATGAATATCTGTAAATAATGTTAACGAAAACCCATTTCTGATTTGTTAAAAACTATTTTACTCCCGAAAATAAGCCTCCATAAATTCTCTTTCTATATTGTTTTTTTTCCTGATACTTTAACTCTTTTCCCACAGACTTGAATTTATTGGTGGCAGTAAATTCTGTTTATCTAGTTTGTCTACGTCTTCACAGACATTGGTGTTTTTCTTTCCAGGCAGACGTTATGTAGATTTTGCAAGACTTCCCAGAGAGGTGTTTCGACAATATTGTATGCAGACAGACGGACTTTGTTCAATTTCTGATGATCAGTTAGTTTTATTAGAGCCTTTAGAGATTCCTACACACTCCACTTGTTAATTATGCTACGTGCTTCAGTATTAAAGTCTTCGTCGATCATAGGGTATATTCGTTCCTGCAGCTCTATTGTGGTGATCAGATATTTCGTGAATTATCTACCTTTATTTTTGATAAATATACCAAAAGGTCATTAGATACATTGTTTATCTTTTGTCTTCGGATTTCTTCTTTCTCTATTTCATACAGTATCTATGTTAGTAACCATTATATGTGTCCTGCAAGTAATATTTTTTGACAGCATCCTCACTGATTTACTTCTGTATTAAATTTGTGTCCACGCTATTCATCGGCACCTTGCTGTGATATCTTTTTCTACCGCCGATGCATAAGTATATTTGATTAACTCTTAACCCGCTGAGTATTTTCAAGATATGTTTCATCAATCTCGTCATGGCTGTTGTAAAGCAGCCAAGACTAGATATGATGAAAAATGAATCCACATGTGCCACAAGAAATCATTGGTCAAAACATCCATGCAATTTACAGAGGGGAAATATGGTTAAATGTGCCCAAATTATACTTATTTCAGTGCCAAGAGAATCCGTGTGCAGGGCAGGAATATCCGACAGCAGCATATAAAGAGTTAAAAAAGGTAATTCTATTAAAAAAAAAGATTTGAGTTTTGAATGAAAATAAAAAAAATCTGGTGTTTCGTGTGTACACTAACGCTTATCGCATTCTCGGGCATATGAAATTATGTATTTCAACCCACCACATGGCTGTTCGTGAATATATTCATTCCTTATACGGTGGAGTGAAGTTGTACCCACTCAAGAGACAATCGCCTTTGTTCACGCAAAAACGCAAGATACCCCTAATATCTTCTCTTAGAACAAGCGTGACAAAATCTGCTGTGTTCCAAACGAAACTTGTCCGTCGCCTTCAAAAAAAGAAAACAAAGAAAACCCAAACAAAACAAACAAAAAAACAAACAATTGTTTGAATACTTTTGTTTTACAATATTTTTCGATTTGCTTTATTGATGTTCATCATTTTGATTACGGAAGCGGAAAGCGAAATCGATCTCAGACTTGTCGAAATATTTGTCTTTCAGCTCTTCTGTCCACTGCTCTGTAAAATATCGCATGTCGAAACAAAGACGAGCAATTGTTGCTTCTTAGATGCTAGATTGGTTTGTTATTCTTGGCTCAGGTTTTTTGCCACGTTTACCCCGAAATCTCCGTGTGAATGTGTTGCGATCAGATAGCAATTCTATCAAGTCACGACCGAATAAATGACTGCTCAGGGTCCGCGGTGGCTCAGTGGCTGCGGCATTGGATTTCAAACCGAAAAGGTCGAAGGTTTGATCCCCGCCAGGGGTAACTGCATTGTGTTCTTGGGCAAGGTACTACATCCAGATTGCACGGTGGTGATGTGTGCTAACACGTACTGCACATTGATGTATTCAACTTGTGCGGAGTTAGTACGTTGGAGAGTCTGACTTTTGCTTACCGTTATTCGGTGGTTCTCTGCGGGTACTCCGGTTTTCTCCACCCGTAAAACTGCCTGATGCGAGCTGACCCTGGCTGTCTGAAGTGTCGATAAATCCCAATAAAAAGTGACTGTTTTTGCGGTCGCAATATCGAATGGCGTGAGCCGCTTTAATGTCATTGAGATGGCAATACGTGATACCACTGCATATTCTATAATGCAATATAAGGGACAGAAGTGTCACAAACAAGAGTTGGCCCATAACACCTGTAAAATGACTCTCGTAAAACCTCAGTGCTCATGTATGGTTAAGTTGTTAATTAGAGCTGGGTGTGATTTTTTCAGGATTGGTTTCGGTTCGGTTTCAAGAAAAAACCTCGATTTCGGTTCGGTTTTTCCATGTGTTAAAAACAATAAAGTAAATAACTCTTCAGGCCCCTTAACTTGGAAAAATTACTTAATAGTTTGTACGACCCCACTCACAACAAAAAACCCTGTCTGTGAGTATCCCCATTGAGTTCAGCATAACTTTCCTTTGATCATTCTTGGGGATTCTAGATCAGAGGCTAAGCCTATTGAGTCAGACAAACAAAACCCCAAAACAAAAAAAAAAAAACAAAACAACCAAAAGCACACATTTGGGTAACAAATGAATAAAATTCATGTAATCCATGTTGTGTTCTCGTTGTCACGTTTTCTCCCTATTAGACACCTTTCGCATAATGAACGTTGACTGATAAAAATTACAAATGGTAAAAAATAGTCATAAATTCATAGTGCACCTTTGCGCAGAATTGACGACTATCCGTTTGTGTTTCGCAATTTTCAAGTGTTGCATGGCGACAAATAATTTGATTGCTAGTAAGAGATGGAAATTTAGGCCACATGGCGATTACTGTTTAAGGACATAATCTTAGAGTAACCTCCCACATTAAGTGGCGATGAAACGCTCTCAAACGTTTTGCAATATGATATACTGGGTGTTTTAAAGAGAAATCGCAATCGTGACTACGGATAGGAAGAACACAAATTCCAGTGAGGTAGTACCCCATTCGTAATTCCCATCAGTCCTCATTCAATGTGTGAAAGGTCTCTGTTGGTTCGTCCAGTGGACTAGTCAATAACGGACAGAATGTGACAATGAGGTTACTATGCATTAGCCCATTCTCCAGATAGACTAAGTGACGAGAGTCCATAAGAGCCACTATTCAAGTTCTTTACCAGTAAGATAGTCTAACCCTTTACTTAACCCTTTACCTAACCTGAAAAGCAGACGACACTTGCAAAAATAATTCTTGAATAACTATTTTTTTCATTTATTGTCTCAAAAACATAGGTTATGACCCCTCGTTGGAACGAGCTCGTCGAACTCGTTCCACTGAGGATCATAACCTATGTTTTTGTGACAAAAGATGATGAAAATTAATTGGCGATTTTTGTGAATAGCGCTGGCCGGTTTTGGTCGTTACGTTGGGTAAAGGGTTAATCAGTTTATGCGTAAATACAGTAAAACAGAACTGCTGGTTTTTGTTTGCTCCTGCGATTCGATTTTCCGGTTTACCGCCAAAAACCTAAACCGAACCGGAAAAGCGAAAAAACGTCCAGGTCTAGTGTTAATAAATAACAAATTAATGTCATATTTTGAAATTCCATCTTGTAGACAAGTGTGTGTCAGTTTTACAATGACTGTACACGTAGTATCTTACTTAACCCATCTGTTATCGGATGCAAACACACCAAACCAGTATATTTATTGAGAACTAATGAATATTGTCTTTAGATATCTGTGACATCTTTTCAAAATTTAAAGCACATCAAAAAGATAAGATACATCTCTCATCAGATGATGCACTGATATATCACATATCATTCATTTTAAGAGGTAGAGGCTGAGATGTACTGTTATTATGTTATTTCGAACTACTTTTGAAATATTTGGACATGAAATCCGTAAACACTGTCACCTTGTCTAGGGAATTCTCTCCTATTTTATTGAGTTTCCCGACACGAAAAAGCCAATCGAAAACAATCGTGGTGTTACAAACGTGGCGTTCTTACTAGACTTAGGGGTTGCATAAAATGTGGCCTGTTTTTTATTGAGAAGCGGTACCTTACGCAATTAATTGGTATGTCATGATCTAAACATCCGCAAGACAGTTTACCTTCCTTGCTCTAATATTTCGGCTTTTACACACGCAATTTATTCACCATCACTCCTCTCTCCAACAAGAAGAATAAGAAAACTGGGTCCGTGCAGTATATAGCAAATAGTTATATGGTCTACATAAGCAGTTGTCGGCGGATGTGAGGACGACCAAAGCCGTACAATATTATGTTACAATCTTCTAGTGTATACAGTTGGTTTAAAATGAAATTACCGATAACGACGGTAGATCGCATATTTTTGCGAATGTAAAAGGACGACGTTATTCATCATAAACTTCAATATATTACGATTTTTACGATTACATTTTTACGATACAATACAACCATCGTGTCTTAGGTTGTTTGCTTTGTGTGATGTTTTTATTGTCTCATGATATTGGATATAGTTTTTGAAGTTCTGAGATAAGTTATTACATCAATTGGCTAAAAAAGTAACGATATGACAAAACGTCTCGTTGGTGAGAGACCTTTTGTCATATCGTTACTTTTTTAGCCAATTGATGTAATAACTTATCTCAGAAAAAAAACTTCAAAAAATATATCCATTATCACGAGACAATAAAAACATTACACAAAACAAACAACCTAAGACACGATGGTTGCACGGCAGTGTTATCACTTCACCGAATCCAAATAACAGACGACATTTGAAAAACAAATTATGAACAACTAAATATTTCCATGTCTTCCTCAGAAACATGCCTTACAACCTCTCATTGTTACCTCAAAAACATAGCTTATGACCCATCATTGGAACGAGCTACAAGAGCTCGTTCCAATGGTGGGCCATACGCTATGTTTTAGAGAGGCAAACAAAAAAATACAAACATTTCAATAGAGAATTTTTCGAATATGATTACTTGCCTTTGCCATTACGTTAGGTGAAGGGTTAAGCAACCAATTTATTCATTCCATAATTAGACATTTGTACCGCAATCATTTTTAAAATAAGAGGTATAAACAAAACGTCAGAAGAAAGTTTCTGAACGTGTGTTTAAAAAAATAAGCAGAAGAAAAAAATCTGTCGAACAGTTCAAAGAAACCGTATTCTTGCCACTTGACCATTTGTTTTTGCTCCCAGAGGATTGAATTGAACACACTTGTATTCTCGCTCGCAAAAAACTAACACCTCTCATCTAGACTTTCGTTAATGTTTAGAAATGCAAATAACATGCACGAGCATACTTAACCCTTTCTTTACCTAACATGAAAAGCAGACGACACTTTCCAAAAATTCTTGAATAATTAATTTTTTTCATTTTTTGTCTCAAAAACATATGTTATGCCCCCTCTTTGGAACGAGCTCGACGAGCTCGTTCCAAAGAGGGGTCATAACCTATGTGTTTGAGACAAAAAAAATAAAAATTAATTGGCGATTTTTGAGAATAGCGCTGGCCGTTTTTGGCCGTCACGTTGGGTAAATGGTTAAAACTGTTTGGATAGCATCAGATCCAACTGTATCAATCAAAAGTAACATTCTACTAAAATGACTATCGATTTGTATAATGACAACTTTAATATATGGAAATATGAAACAGTGATGCACACGCAATATCATTTTATGAAATGTGTTTGCCTTTTCTTAATCAATATTTACATCGTCCAATGCGTTGTCCGAGTTTAAAATGCAATAGAGAGAGGGTCGATTAGTAATAAATCGTTGATAAAAAGGAATTCTTCCTCACAGATACTTTCACTTGGCTTCACTGCTAGGACTTCCCTACCACGTGAGAAGAAGGCAACTCAATATTTTGAGTCCACTTGCATCCACGCTGAACTTGGATTGCATCCTATGTCTCTGACTTTCTAATCTCCTCTTTTTTCCATTTACTTCATACAATATCTTACAGTGCTTCATATTGACTCTAGCCTCTAATTAATTTGTGTAAATCAACCATTTCACTTGGGATGCGACCCACAAATGCTTCAAGCTTACTGTTGAATCCCGTACTTACAGATTTCTCTTTATATTTCACTTTGTTATTCAACATCTGATGCATACACATAACATGATTTTTGTTTTGTAACAAAAATATTGTTTGTACCATGATTACCTACTCTACTGTATATAAAAAGCCTATGACATAAATTTTAGCTTTACACACCAACCGTGGTGAACACGCCAGCAATTTGATTTCAGTTGTCAAAATTTACACCTACAGTGGAACTATATCCAAGCTGACCTTTGGTAACCTCGACCTGAATGCAAACTTGTCTAAATTTATTACTCGTCGCCTCGTCGTCTCATGTTAATAATGCTTCCATAATTCGAAATAGTATGTTATTATGTTATTAAAATGAAAAAAGGCCGCGTAATTTGCGCGTTTCGTTTTCTATTTCGTTTCGGCAATAAAATTGCAGATTCGCATGTGTGAATATTGAGTTATTTAACATTTAAACTCTATTAATCTGATGATCATGGTATAAATAAAATATACCCAAAGTAGCTTGGTGTACCAAATGTTCACCACTCGTGGTGAAGTGGTGTTAACCGCGCGCCAAGGGCTTGCGGTTAACACCACTTCACCACTCGTTAAAAACACTCGATACTTAAGCTACTATGGGTACATTGTATATTTAAGCCAGATATTTTCGGTCGTGAGAAGAAATGTAAACATCTGCTTATATCCAGGAAATTTAACAAACCGTATCACCCTGTGCTACAAATGTTTGGCACTGATATCAAGGAAGTTTATTACACTGTTAGAAATTACTGTCAAATTTATGATAATCTATTGGCAACTAACTGAAGGCCCTGTCACCGTAAATTTTACGGTAACTATCGTTTCTGCTCAAGGCGTACTCACACCAACGGAGAAGTGCACATGTTTAGTGGAACATGTTTTTTTCAGTACGAAAGCAATTAATTCTTTAATTACTGCTTTTGCATAAAAGCATCCTCTGGGTCGATTTGACTCTTAAATTGAACGAATTAATATCTTTAACCTGCAGCAAATCGGATGCATGTTAAAGATATTAATTGGTCTACTTTTGATAACGATTATGTAGCTACATATATACTTATCAGACCCTTGGTTCTGGTTCTCCATCGAAAAAAATGTCTCCATTGTCAAAATACAGATTTTAACCACAACATTTACTGTAATATTACGGTAGCTAGCTGTCAGTACCTTATCATACTTTCTAAAGTATATTTTACACTGTATCACAAACATCTTAGTCTGACGTTGGATCCCAGTGGCGGCTGGACGTCTCACATTAACGACATCAAATTCAAAGCATGGAAAAGAGTTAAACTTACTACACAGCTCGAGTTCCAATAAGACCACAGTGCCCTTGCGCAAATATACCTTGCGTTTACACACCCTCCTCTAGATTATGCTGACACTGTTTGGGACAACTGTGGCACCCAGCAGGAAAATAAATTAGACAGAATTCAGATCGTATCATATCCGGGGAACTAGGAGCTAGCTAGAACCTCTATTTTTAGAGAAATGCAGTGGGAAACATTAGAAACACGGCGTGAAAAGCACAAACTAACACATTTCAAGATTTTGCACAACGTGGTACCACCTACATCTCCAACATGATTCCACTTGCATCCTGGGAAAGACATTCAAACAATCTACGCAATACCACTGACCTCACCATCCATCTATGACAAACTGAAATGCACAACAACTCCTTTCTGCCTTCCGTTACAAGACTGTGGAATAAGTTACAAAAGCTCAATGAGTCATTTCCCAACTTTAAAGTATTTCTTAATTCCAGCAGGCCAAGGGTACCTCACTTCTACTATAACCACGAATCGAGCAAGGCAAAAATTTTACACCGCAAACTCCGATTACAATGCGATAACCTGAACGAGGATTTGTACCCTAATCACCTATCGGGCAATTATGCACGCTTATGTGGCGAACGCGAAACAACTGATCACTACTTCAGTCGGGTTCCATTCTTCGACCACATGGGAATAGATACTCTTAGTAAACTACAATATGTGATGTATACATATTATCGCCACAATGAAGTGATCTGGGTCGTAGTATCACGTCGAGTTGAGGAGGTCAGATTGCCGGATCAAACGAGCTGCCGCAGGCATCGAGTTTGATCCGGCAATCTGACCTCCTCAACGAGACGTGATACGACGACCCAGATCACTTCACTGTAGCGATAAAAGGTTTATTATATGACTTATAGTTCAACATCACATGCCAACGATAGCATTAACAATTCCCCCAACTTTTGGGGGGTAAATTGGATTGAAGTTTAAAAAGAACTATTTTTGTTTACACTTACGTGGCATTCTGAACAATGCATGGTATCAGTACCTCCGAAAGTAACAAATCCAGCTTTTCTCAATCAGATAGAAAATTTAGTTCCGGCAGTTGTAAACAACAATTCTACACTTCTCGAAACTCAATTAAATCAGTTGAGCAAACAGGATAAACGTTCAGTCCGTGCACTGTATGAAAATGCTTCACTAAACAATTGCCAAATTTCGATAAACAATTACTGCGAATTCGAACGCACCCGTAAATAGTCCGTCATACTTTAGTGATACGCAATCGGATTCCACACTGTGGATTTTCCGTGGACCAGAAAAAGATCGTCAAACTGCAGTGATATTTGGCGGTTAAATTACATAGTCATATAATAAACACTAGTATTCTCCTAGTTTCGGAAGTGAAATCTACTCGAATGAAATCAACAGCGACATCTTCGAAAGTGTTCACATTTTCATTAACCGATCAAAATGGTTTTGTTAACCCTCACCTTTATTGGGCGTCGATGGCGCCCTTGCCTTCAACCGCTAATAACTCTGCTTGTACCGGGCGAGTAAGTTGGAGACACTTCAGTTGAATCTGATGGTATTCAAACAATTCTGTATATACCCTTATACTTTTTATTTGTGTTTCTGAACATTGCCAAAGGTCTAGATGAGAGGTGTCTCGCCCTTACTGGGTGGTTCTCTGCGGTATACCGGCTTCCTCCACTCGTCAAATTGCCTGACACGATATGACACTGGCTGTTGGAGATGTTAAACTCCAATAAACAAAAAGACAAATACATTTTTCTACGGTGGCTGATTTAGACCACCCTCAATACTTTTTTATCTCGAGATCTCGAGACAATATCTCAAGATTTCGAGATAATATCTCAAGATCTCGAGATAATATCTCAAGATCTCGTGATAATATCTCAAGATATCGAGATAATGTCTCAAGATCTCGAGATAATATCTCAAGATCCCTAGAAACTATCTCAAGATCCCGAGATAATATCTCAAGATCTCGAGATAATATCTCAAGATCTCGAGAAACTATCTCAAGATCTCGAGATAATATCTCAAGATCTCGAGATAAGCATGAAAATTCGTGACACCCTTTGATCATTAGCATGAATTCACTCAAACTGTTTATTCACTTGTCGCACCTTTTCCGACTGCAACATACTCGTGCCCCCCCCCCCCCCCCTCCATGACAATCACACGAATCCACTCCTGTCATTCCGAACACTTATCAACCAATCACCTTGTTGCGAAGTTATGAGAGCCAACAAAATCACCCGTCATCCGAACTAGCACTTGCTGGGGTCTTGTTTCCACTCCAATCCCAAAGTGTCAACCCAGCACCCGGTACCTCCCAGTACCTACTGTAGTGCCTGTTACCCCAAAACACAACGTTTTCTCACTACTTTACAAGATGAAAAGTTTGTGTCTGTCTAACACTCCAAATCCAAAGTGTTGATCCAGTACCCGGTACCTCCTAATGCATACTGTAGTATTTTTTACTCTAAAACTCAACGTTTTCTCACTTCTTTTCCTCCTAGCTCCACGCTGATTGTAGTAATGTTACCCTGAAACACAAAGTTTACTCACTACTTTACAAGACACTAACCCATAAATACCAAATATTTCCTTCCAGTGCCACATTGAATGGAGCGATTTTTACCACAACTCACAGAGTGTACTCACTACTTTGCAAGACACAGACCCGTAAATACCAAATAGCTCCCCCAGCTCCACGCTGAAGCGTTTTATCCCCACAGTGAAATCAACCACCCACTCCCTTGGTGGATTTTTCACCTGCTTTCCACTTTGGTGACTGAGACACATCGTCTCTTGACACGCTGTTATTCCACGGACCCGTCACACAGCATAACTTTAGCCCCATTCCCGGGTCCATTTTGACCGAGCAAATCGACGGTGCTTCTCGGTGAATAATAATTTTACACCAGTGACAGCTATAAACCTACCGACGGATTCCCTTTCCTCTCGTTTGTTTGAAAAGTCTGGATTAGGAGTAACTAGTTACCCCCTGTGGATACTGCTTCCGGACGATTGATTAGGGCCTTCACGTATTCCCAACGTCACTGTTAGAAAAGGGCTTGCCCAGTACAAGGCTGCAGAGGCTAGACAAAACCGTGAATTTATGGTCAATACCCAGCAATCCCCTGACCCCCAGACCAAATTGAAACCCATAACCCTGAACCCAAGAGGCAAATGGAATCGCCCTCCCCCCCCCCCCCCCTCTCCGGTGAATCCCAAACGTGGCAGGATCATGAGCATGACTAACATTGTTTCCACACAAAACCCAATAACATGTAGTAATGAAACGATTGACCTGTCACCCGACAAGTCTCAACGGTCCACACACCTTTCACGCTTATCCAGGGAGATACCCGAAAGTGACAACTCCAACAGTGAAGTATCCAGTCCCGCGCATATAAAGGACAACTTGAACCCGATTCCAAGTATCTCCGAACAAGATGAAGCCCAGTCAACGTCGTTTACTGCCACCCTTAACCATCTACAACATGGCACCCCAGTTAACAATACGACCCTCCGTTATCCCATTCGCTCACCCGGTCACATGAGAACACCCCCCCCCCCTGTACTCTGTACTTGTGACCCCCACCTTCAACGTCAACTCATGAACCGACTGTAATACAGGACATCCCGTATCATGAGAATGTTTGGTCCTGGGGGCGCCGTGGCTCAGTTAGTATAGGTGCAAGCTACAAGCCGAGAGGTCCTATTTGGTATTTACGGGTATGTGTCTTGTAAAGTAGTGAGTAAACTTTGTGAGTTGTGGTAAAAATCCCTCTATTCAATGTGGGGCTGTAAGGAAATATTTGGTATTTATGGGTGTGTGGCTTGAAAAGTAGTGAGTAAACTTTGTTTTTAGGGTAAACATCACTACAATCAGCATGGGGCTGGGAGGAAAAGAAGTGAGAAAACGTTGAGTTTTAGGGTAAAAAACACTACAGCATGCACTAGGAGGTAACGGGTACTGGATCAACACTTTGGATTTGGAGTGTTAGACAGACACAAACTTTTCATCTTATAAAGTAGTGAGAAAACGTTGTATTTTGGGGTAAAAGGCACTACAGTAGGGACTGGGAGGTACCGGGTGCTAGGTTGACACTTTGGGTTTGGAGTGGGAACAAGACACCAGCAAGTGCAAGTTCGGATGACGGGACTCGGTTTATATTAGAGCTGGACTGAGATTTGGTGGGCTCTCATAACTTCGCAACAAGGTGATTGGTTGATAAGTTTTCTGAGTGATAGGAGCGGGTTCGTGTAATTGTCATGGGGAGGGGGGAGGGGCACGAGTATGTTGCAGTCGGAAAAGGTGCGACAAGTGAATAAACAGTTTAAGTAAATTCATGCTAAGGATCAAAAGGTGACACCGATTATATGTGCTTATCTCGAGATCTTAAGATATTATCTCGAGATCTTGAGATATTATCTCGAGATCTTGAGATAGTTTCTCGAGATCTTGAGATATTATCTCGAGATCCTGAGATAGTTTCTCGAGATCTTGAGGTATTATCTCGAGATCTTGAGATAGTTTCTCGAGATCTTGAGATATTATCTCGAGATCTTGAGATATTATCTCGAGATCTCGACATAAAAAAGTATTGAGGGTGGCCTAAATCAGCCACCGTATAAAAAAGATGCGGGCAGAGAATTTCGATCAGATCGCGACTGGGTCGCGATCCGATCGAAGTTCACTATCCGCTTTCCTCCCCACTTCACCCGTTGAAAGGAAATGAACATTTTAATCTCAGATGCTATTTTCGTTTGATTTTCTTGAGATTGGCTTTGATTTCGCAATAGTCTGTTCATGAAACCTCAACAAACCCATATAACTGGGTCGTCAGCAAATCGCGACCTGATCGAGAAAGAGACCACATTTGGATCGCTGATTTCACTATACTATATAAATTATACTGTACACCTGTGAAACGAAAGGGAAAACCGGAAACACAAAACTGCGATTCATACACATTAGTTAGGGGAATTAATGCCAAAATATTCTCAATTATTTATCTTTACCTTTTTAGCTCACCTGAGCGAAGCTCAAGGGGAGCTTTACTAATCACTTTCTGTCCGTCGTCGTCCGTCCGGCGTTAACTTTACATTATCGACTTCTCCTCCTAAACCACTAGCCCAATTTTATTCAAATGTTGGCTAAATGTTTATTACCTAATGCCAATTCAGATTTGTTCAAATGAAGTTGCCCCTCCTCCTGGGTGGTGCCACGCCCCCAAGGGGCACCAAAATCTTTGTAAATTTTCTTCTCATGAACCAGCAGTAGCAGAGACTTGATATTTGGTGTGCAGCTTCCTTTTGAGGTGTAGACTCAGATTTGTTCAAGAGAAGTTTGTGGGGCTATACTTGGCGTCGTTATGAGAGGGGCAAAATTTTTTGCCCCGCCCAAAATTTCTATTTTCCAAACCGAGAGGCTGATTTGAACCAAATTTTATGTGAGGGCTTATTGGGTCATGAGTACTTGATTTATGCAAAAAAAAATTTCCCGCAGCCCCGTGGGAACCGCAGGAGCTAAAAATAGAAAAAAATTAAAACGCCCATATCTCCAAAACTGCACGGCACTGAGAATTTTTATTTGGTGTGCAGCTTCCTTAGGACCAACAGAAAGGATTGGTAAAAAAAAATTGCCATCGGTTTTATCATAGGGTACAGTTTCGGGACTTTGAAAAAGTGCTGAGTCAGCACTTTTTAACACTAGGCAATGGGAAAAACATTAAAAAATCTTCTTCTCCAGATCCAGCAGGCAGAATCTTTTGATATTTGGTATGCAACATTGTAGGGTGGATCTGATTCAAGTTTGTTCAAATCGGCCCCCTGGGTTCATATTTGGGCTCAGTATAGGAGCCCGATTTCGAACTTAGTGCATTTCAGGCAAATTTCTTAAAAAATCTTCTTCTCCAGAACCAGCAAGCAGAATCTTTTGATATTTGGTATGCAACATTGTGGGGTGGATCTGATTCAAGTTTGTTCAAATCGGCTCCCTAGATTCATATTTGGGCTCACTATAGGAGCTCGAATTCGAATTTAGTGCATTTCAGGCAAATTTCTTCAAAAATCTTCTTCTCCAGATCCAGCAGGCAGAATCTTTTGATATTTGGTATGCAACGTTGCGGGGTAGATCTGATTCAAGTTTGTTCAAATCGGCCCCCTGGATTCATATTTAGGCTTACTATAGAAGCCCGAATTCGAACTTAGTGCATTTCAGGCAAATTTCTTAAAAAAATCTTCTTCTCCAGATCCAGCAGGCAGAATGTTTTCATATTTGGTAAGCAACATTGTGGGGTGGATCTGATTCAAGATTGTTCAAATCGGCCCCTTGGGTTAATATTTGGGCTCAGTATAGGAGCCCGATTTCGAACTTAGTGCATTTCAGGCAAATTTCTTAAAAAATCTTCTTCTCCAGATCCAGCAGGCAGAATCTTTTGATATTTGGTATGCAACATTGTAGGGTGGATCTGATTCAAGTTTGTTCAAATTGGCCCCCTTGGGTTCATATTTGGGCTCAGTATAGGAGCCCGATTTCGAACTTAGTGCATTTAGGCAAATTTCTTAAAAAATCTTCTTCTCCAGATCCAGAAGGCAGAATCTTTTGATATTTGGTATGCAACATTGTGGGGTGGATCTGATTCAAGTTTGTTCAAATCGGCTTCCTAGATTCATATTTGGGCTCACTATAGAAGCTCGAATTTGAACTTTGTGCATTTCATGCAAATTTCTTAAAAAATCTTCTTCTCCAGATCCAGCAGGCAGAATCTTTTCATATTTGGTAAGCAACATTGTGGGGTGGATCTGATTCAAGTTTGTTCAAATCGGCCCCCTGGGTTTATATTTGGGCTCAGTATAGGAGCCCAAATTTGAACTTAGTGCATTTCAAGCAAATTTATTAAAAAATCTTCTTCTCCAGATCCAGCAGGCAGAATCTTTTGATATTTGGTATGCAACATTGTGGGATGGATCTGATTCAAGTTTGTTCAAATCGGCTTCCTAGATTCATATTTGGGCTCACTATAGAAGCTCGAATTCGAACTTAGTGCATTTCAGGCAAATTTCTTAAAAAATTTTCTTCTCCAGATCCAGCAGGCAGAATCTTTTGATATTTGGTATGCAACATTGTGGGATGGATCTGATGCAAATTTGTTTGAATCGGCTCCCTAGATTCATATTTGGGCTTCCTATAGAAGCTCAAATTCGAACTTAGTGCATTTCAGGCAAATTTCTTAAAAAATCATCTTCTGCAGATCCAGCAGGCAGAATCTTTTGATATTTGGTATGCAACATTGCGGGGTGGATCTGATTCAAGTTTGTTCAAATCGGCCCCCTGGATTCATATTTGGGCTCACTATAGAAGCTCGAATTCAAACTTAGTGCATTTCGGGCAAATTTCTTCAAAAATCTTCTTCTCCAGATCCAGCAGGCAGAATCTTTTGATATTTGGTATGCAACATTGCGGGGTGGATCTGATTCAAGTTTGTTCAAATCGGCCCCCTGGATTCATATTTGGGCTTAATATAGAAGCCCGAATTCGCACTTAGTGCATTTCGGGCAAATTTATTAAAAAATCTTCTTCTCCAGATCCAGCAGGCAGAATCTTTTGATATTTGGTATGCAACATTGTGGGGTGGATCTGATTCAAGTTTGTTCAAATCGGCTTCCTAGATTCATATTTGGGCTCACTATAGAAGCTCGAATTCGAACTTAGTGCATTTCAGGCAAATTTCTTAAAAAAATCATCTTCTCCAGATCCAGCAGGCAGAATCTTTTGATATTTGGTATGCAACATTGCGGGGTGGATCTGATTCAAGTTTGTTCAAATCGGCCCTCTGGATTCATATTTGGGCTCACTATAGAAGCTCGAATTCAAACTTAGTGCATTTCGGGCAAATTTCTTCAAAAATCTTCTTCTCCAGATCCAGCAAGCAGAATCTTTTGATATTTGGTATGCAACATTGCGGGGTGGATCTGATTCAAGTTTGTTCAAATCGGCCCCCTGGATTCATATTTGGGCTTAATATAGAAGCCCGAATTCGCACTTAGTGCATTTCGGGCAAATTTATTAAAAAATCTTCTTCTCCAGATCCAGCAGGCAGAATTTTTTGATATTTGGTATGCAACATTGTGGGGTGGATCTGATTCAAGTTTGTTCAAATCGGCTTCCTAGTTTCATATTTGGGCTCACTATAGAAGCTCGAATTCGAACTTAGTGCATTTCAGGCAAATTTCTTAAAAAATCTTCTTCTCCAGATCCAGCTTCAGAATCTTTTCATAATTGGTAAGCAGCATTGTGGGGTGGATCTGATTCAAGTTTGTTCAAATCGGCCCCCTGGGTTTATATTTGGGCTCCGTATAGGAGCCCAAATTTTAACTTAGTGCATTTCAGGCATATTTCTTAAAAAATCTTCTTCTCCAGATCCAGCAGGCAGAATCTTTTGATATTTGGTATGCAACATTGTGGGGTGGATCTGATTGTGATTCATGAACGTATTTATTTGTAAAGTTGATAGAATCTTAGACAAAATTTGCAGAAAAGATCTACTATAGAAGGGGTGGTATCCAGGGTGAACCGTTTACCCAAATCTAGCAGTACTAATGCATTATTCACACAAATCTCTGTTCAAATTTTATGACCCCTCATTGGAACACACGCATTCAGCTCATTCCAACAAAGGTCATATGCCATGTTTTCGAGACAAAGGAATAAAAATTTTAGTTATTCATGAAATTTTTAGGCAACTGTTGTCTGTTATTCACATTGCTTCATGAAATTTCAGTACTTTTAGAAGTTAGCTCAGTAATCAAGGGTTAATTCCCCTTAATTAAATGTCGCCTCTAAAAAACAACCACTTTGCATATCTTACCTTTTTACCAGCATAACTGCCAAAACTTGTCAGCATTCTTCGCAAAAATCGCTATTCAAATTTTAATTTTTGTCTCTTAAACATACATGTACTTATCGCTTGTAAATACCCCATTGGAATGAGCTTTTTGAGCTCATTCCAATGAGAGGTCGCACACCATGCTTTTTGAGTCAAAAAAGCAATTTTTTTAGTTATTCCAGAATTTCGTACGTAAAACACAGCTTTATGACTTCACATTAAAATGAGCTCTCTAAGCTTGTTCCAATCAACATTCACGCACTATGTCTTTCACACAAAAAATAAAATTTTCCATTTATTCAGGAATTTTGTTTGCAAGAACACTCTTACCCCCCCCCCCCCCACACACACACAAACACACACACACACACACACACACACACACACACACACACACACACACACACACACACACACACACACACACACACACACACACACACACACACACACACACAAACACAGATACACACATCTAAAAGTTCGTCAGCAAAAAAACAGTTACTTCAGTTTTTAAATGCATTATAGGAACAACTTGCCTAATCAAATTTAAATACTTTTGCATCATTCTGTATCTAGAACAAACCATTTACCATATCTTTACGCAAAATTCTCCAGCATCATTCACAAAAAAACACCATTATTTATATATTCACATTTCTGTCTTAAAAATATACCTGATCTTCCCATACCCCTATTGGAATAAGCTGTTTGAGCTTGTTCCAATGATGATAAAAAAACTAATATTTTGGAAAATTTGTGAAAATTTTTGTTTTCTTGCATGCAAATATATACATGTAGCACATGGAAGATATCCACAGTTGGGGAGAGATGTCCAAGGCTATCTCTTCACATTCCTTGTTTGTGCTTCAAGCTAAACCAGTTTGTCTGCAGAGATAAATTTGCTTTATTAAAAATCTTTGGAGATTGGCCACACACCAATGATTTTAAATAAAACTAATTTTAGGTAACAAATGTTGAACTTCAAAC
Source organism: Pictodentalium vernedei (assembly GCA_031216915.1). Classification (NCBI taxonomy): domain Eukaryota; kingdom Metazoa; phylum Mollusca; class Scaphopoda; order Dentaliida; family Dentaliidae; genus Pictodentalium; species Pictodentalium vernedei. Next base: position 241,936,662 of record CM062289.1, read on the forward strand.
AAAATCTATCACTCAACCAGTTAATGTTGATGAGGCATGACATGGTGAAGGTGACCTAAAATACTTCTTAGAGTCACTTTGTCAGGTGAGCGATTAAGGCCACGTGGGGCCTCTTGTTTTCTGATATGATCGCAATGTCTATGTTTTGCATACAAACCTTAAAGCTTCTAACCAGTTGGCCTTCTCTGCGGCGCACAATCTGCACAAGAGATCTGTTCTAACGGGTCATTTGTGGTGTATTTGTGGTGTATCTGAGGAGCTTGAAAGATGCTAATTGAGCATGAGTGCTATTTCAGTAGATTGAGTTAATCAATTTTTAACCTCCTTCTTGTCACGACTTTCAAATGATGTTAGTTTATTGACCTCTTTAACACTGCATTTATGCGTTGAGAACATATCTAAGGGTCTATCGACGTGGTTATGGCATTGGACTTCAAACCGAAAGGGCCACGCGTTGATCCCCATTAAGGTTAACTGCGTCATTTTCTTGGACAAGCCACTTCATTCCGTTTGCCCACGTGGAGTAACGCTGGCGCAGTGTATTAAGGCGTACTGTACGTCGATGGTGCACTTGTCTTCACCCAATGCTAACCCTGCTTGTGCGGATTTAGTCCGTTGAGGAGTCTGACAGTTGCTGGTCGATGCTTGGTGGTTTTCTCCGACTATTCCGGCTTCCACAACCCATAAAAATATATTTCAATGTAAAGCTACCCCCCCCTCCCCCCCCCCCCCCCCCCCACACACACACAATCATATTTCAATGAGACACCTATGATTTTATGAAAATTTATATAAAGAAGACCAGGGTATATACGAAATGGTTTTAAAATAGGTGGTAATCGCAGTACAGATATATGGCGGCATTTTTATTTGGTGGCAGAAAAAACTCCTGCAGTTGATTATTAACTGCCTTAATAACTCTGTATTTACAAACTATAGGCTAAAGTGAATCTTCTGTTATGTAAAACAAAAAAGACATAGAAAATACTCACCATGAAGCAAAAGCTCTGGTTATGAAAAGTTTATACAGGCACGTGTGTACTTTTATATCGTAATCTTCCAATAAAACACATTTTATGTTCAGGTAATCGATTTTTCGAGTTAACCCTTTACCCAAAGTAACGACCAAAACCGGCCAGCGCTATTTACAAAAATCGCCAATTTTCATTATTGTTTTCATTTTGTGTCTCAAAAACATAGGTTATGACCCCTCTATGGAACTAACTCCACGAGCTCGTTCCAAAGAGGGGTCATAACCTATGTTTTGAGACAAAAAATGAAAAAAATTAGTTATTCAAGAATTTTGTTTGCAAGTGTCGTCTGCTTTTCATGTTAGGTAAAGGGTTAAGCTAAAAAATAACATAATTATTTAATTTCAAAAACCCAAAATGAAACCTCTGGTTGTTCTAAAAAAATACAAATGAAATCTTCTATTCCTCTTAGATAAAGGTTAAGCTAAAAAATAACATAATTATTTAATTTCAAGTTTATCACCTGGTTTAATCCTTTACCTAACGAAACGGTCGCATCCGACCGCGTAATATAAAAAAATGTTCGGCTGAATAAAAATCAAAATATTTCAACACAACCCATATCATGTGATCCCCTCATTGGAACGAGATCGTCGAGAGATCACATTGTATGTTTTTTGTTGAAATTTGTTTGAAAAATTTGAAAAATAAATTTTGGTCGTGTGTGGTAAGTAAAGTGTTATACCTTTCACAACTGAGTTCCTGGAAAGGATTGTCCCATACAAAACTGTCTGTAGTGATTCGGTGACTCCATCTTGCACTTGGAGAGAGGTTCAGTAATATTTTGATCCAATAACCCTGTATCTTTGTAGTACAGTTGCCAAGTACAGTCAAGGAGATTGCGCATTTTAATCATTCGAGTGCAAAAAGAGTGAGGATGCAGCCGGCATTAATTCTCAGGTGAAATCCATGAACTGTTCGGCCCGACAAAACGCACAACCACGTGCCACAACGTAGAGCATGAAGTGATGTGAGAAAAGGTACAGGGCATGAAATCTCACCAGTGACCTAAGGATGAGTAAACTGTATACCCTGGTCCGGGAAACTTGTCCGAGAACAATCCAAGACCTCTTAGTTAGGGCCCTTCAACACTAACAGTTTTAAACTGCTACAGCCGCGTCTTAAATCCGGGATTGAGAGGATTACCGGTGGAAACATATTCATGACATTAAAATTCCATTGCAATGCTTCAAAATCAATTTATCATAAAGCCCGTTACTAAAATACTCGTTTCCATTTCTAAAGTTGTGGAAATTAAAAATCAGAGTTGTGCGCTTTGTCTTTTGTGTGAGGGTGGTTTTTCGCCTCGTTCGTTCGTTCATGTTTTATTTCGTCTTTCTGCTTTGTTGTTTGGTAAAAGTAGTTTGAACAGTTACGGAATGTAATTATAAGAATTGAATACAATTTTTATAATCTTTTTTGGAGTATGAACGTGTGGGAATGGGTACAAATCATGTATGAATCCCGAAGGTTCAATTCTTAATTATTTTTACCCAGAAAACATTACTCCTCATTGGAAGGTCGTTCACTGAATGTTTATAAGCTATTTTTAGGCAAAAAAACCCAAAATGAAACCTCTGGTTGTTCTAAAAAAATACAAATGAAATCTTCTATTCCTCTTAGATAAAGGTTAATTATTTTATTGCGTAAAAGTGATTCAGCGGAAATTATCATCACTCAACCATACTACTGAAATGTCATACTGCTTTGAATATCCAGTGCAAATGAACATAAACATCACTGTCTGATATGTTTGTCACTCCAAGCCTGTTGCGCTAAGCAGATAATAATTGCCCTTTATTTGATCCTTCTACGGGTTATAATTGCAGCAAATGCCTTTAATGGTAATATTATATCTTAAAATAGATGATGCAGAATGTTGTTCTTGTGTAGACAAGTTAAATCGATTGTAATGACATATCTCATTAATTCAATATCCTCTGTATGGCTTGTTTGTTTGTTCGTATGGGTGATCGCCTATTTAACCATTTGAACCCTAGTGGTATCTCCATGTCAGATCGATGACAGCAATTGGAAGAGTTCACATTCATTATCTGGGGGTAGGCCAATTAATATTTTCAACGTGCCGCCATTGGGCTACACGTTGAAAATATTAATTGTCTACCCCACACACTCACTCAGCAGCCATCGACTTAATAAAGTCATGACGTATCATGCTTCTGGGCCGGAAAAGCAGCCGCTCGGGTTTAGAGGGTTAATGTAATATTCTCATTAACTTCCTTGCACTTTGTAATTGCGAATCGAAAAATAGCGCGTCCATCATCCACATGTCTTCTGCCAGGAACGTTAACATAAATGACATTAAAAACTAGAATTATTCCAGTGAGCGAAGGAAGTATTTTGGAAATGGGGAGTCATACAAAGTCATCCACACCCTGATTTATATTTTTATTATTCGCTAAGCGATAGATTGTTGCGGAAAGACAGAAATCGTACCCCCACGGTGAAGATATTGAAATGTTCACTTTCACGGTTTCAATCAAAATGGCGGCTTTCAAAGCATCACTTCAATGTGACTACGCGTCAAATTATCTCTCGAAATGATCAATTTGTTCTAAAAAACGTATAATAAAAAGAAAATCTAGAGTTTTTGAGTGAACACCGATCATTTACAGCAATAAGTCAACACGTATTCACCTTGAATTGACGCATGAAACCCGCCAGCTGAATCAGACCGCAAGACGCTACCTGTTCCGAGTATAGATCAAATCACTTTCACGCAACAATGCGCGACGGAGGCCGGACTATTATAGGCAGCGATCAGCTGTTTACTTCCATGCATCATTTTAAGGTTGAAACGAGTGGAATTCTCGATAGGAATGATCAGATTCTTATAAAAAGCGTATAATAAAAAGAAAATATAGTGTTTTTGAGTGGATACCGAAAATTATCTGACTGGTGACCGAGACAAATGGCTATTTTCGCTCGCGCAGCACTCATGAAAAATAAAAATATGTTTGGGTCCCTCATGAGATAATTTTCGGTATCCACTTAAAAACACTAGATATCCTCTATGTACTGGGTGCCTTGCTAACATATTAACCATTGACCCAACCTAAATAACCGACCCGCCCTATTCACAAAAATTGCTATTCAATTTTCATTATTTTTTTTAAAAAAATTTTGCGTTAAAAACATAGCTTATGACCCATTATTGGAACGAGCTCGTTAATAATGGGTAATAAGCTATGTTATTGACGCAAAAAATGAAAATAATAGTTATTCAATAATTTGGTTTGCAAGTGTCGTCTGCTTTTCATGTTAGGTGAAGGCTTAAAATACAATACATAAAGTTATGTTTGCGATCCACACACCCCAATATGGAGAACAAAATGCACATTTTGGGTTCCATATTGAACAAATTGTTAGATATGGAACCCCAAAATGTGCATTTTTCTCGATTTTAAAATCCGATGTAGGGATAAATCAGGGTGGTGGGTCATTGGTTAGAGCTTTAAACTTTAAACCGAAAGACACCCAATGGAGCTCTTCACTATATCGCTGTACTTTGTCCATTAATCATCAATTCTGGCTCGATGAAACGAGATTCTTATTTTTTTCCTAATCCACTTCATGCCTGTCTCAAACGAGGCTCACGTGACAAAATTGACGAGCGAAGATGTTTGAAGCGACCAGTTTACAAATGCGAACCAAAAAATCGAGCGCTTTTGTGATGAACACTCAGGCCAAACATTTCACAATTTCTTGTTTGTTTACATTTAAGATGTATTCAATTTATAAATATCCACTTACATGTACATACAATTAACAAGCCATTACTGAAGTGAACTGACAAATTGTCATATCTTAAAATGCTAATGATTCATTTTTGTAAGGTATATTAATAGGCAGAAAATACAATTCTAGAAAATCATTGACATGTAAAAGTTTTATAGAATTGGCTCCAGGACAAACACGACACCAACGGGCTGTGGCTGATCCGGTCTCGTTAATTCGATGGAATACAACACCACAGGTCAAACGACTGTTGTAATAATCTGTATTTATTACATCGTGAGCTTCCCTCGTGCCCTATACAACGACGACGAGCCTGTATGAGCAACAGTGTTCTCCGTGCTTACGTAATATTGGAACAACACTAGGAGACATGTCAAACAGACGCGTCGAAAGTTATTGAAAAAGGTGCGGCCATCAGAGCACGAAATGGTGTAGGTTTCTATAGAGTTCGCGGATATGATTCCCTCGGGAAAATTTTCAGCTTTAAATATCTAAGAAGTACCTTTCCGACATTGTGCCTTCGAGTCCGTCACGCTTTGGTTCAGGTGGTACATACCAAATAACAAGTTTTGCAAAAGATTTGATAAGAGATCCGATTTTGAACATACTCTTTCATCTCAACACCAGACACTACCAATTACCTTTTCTTCTTGATTGCTCTCTTCAACCCGCGAACAGTCGGGCAAATGTTATCGTGGAACGAATTCTTGTCATTGTTGCAGTAAACTACACACCATGCCGCATTTCTCTAATTTACGAAATTTGGGGAAGTTCTTTCCACTGTGTTCTTGTGAACGTTTTCTTAGTATTTTACGATCTTCAAAAAGGAATATAAGTATTGGGGGCTGTAGGTTGTTTATGTTCCTGAATTGGATGTTCATAACATTGTTTTGACTTCACGAGGTACAAATTTCTTCGCCAGAATATAAATTTATTTTCTCCGTGGTGTTTACTTGAAATTGTAATGCAAAATGAAATTGCATCTTTGACTGTCATTTTTAGTGAATCTTGGAGTGATTAGAAATTTGGAAAGATGGGAATAATTGTATTGAGAAATGTTATTAGTCAGTCGACGGGGGAGATCGTTGAAAACAAATACGAAATATATTATGCGATAGGAAAGAATAATTTGCAGTTATCGGTAGAGTACAATTTTTGAGCTTTTTGCTCCTAAACATAAGTCGTAGAGTTCATATTTATTCAGTTTAATATAAGGGCACACACTTAGGTTTATGATGCATCTTGATGCATTTTACATAAAGATTTCAAAGCAAAAGATGGAGATTAATGAAGCACTTGACAGTTCGTTCTTGGAAGTGCCAGGCGAAGAGATAGTAACGTCGACACCAATGAAAAATAAAACTAACAAACAAGCCAATCCCTTATTCGTGTTAAGAAGGACCTCCAGTCAGTGAGGGTCAGAATAAATGCAAGATTTGTCACAAACACTTTGCTTCAACAGAACCTTGCTCTACCGACCGCATGCTTGCTGCTTCACCGATCGCTGAATAAATAATTTACATGAATTATATTTTAATGAAGTCATCACTTTAGAAGTTGTTTTCACAAAATAATAATTTAGCGTGGCCTCAATTTTAACCCTTTACCCAACAAATTGGCACAAAGAGACTCAACGGTAGCATTCGCTCCACCAACTGCGGGTTGTTCGGCGTATAAAATTGTTGGAAGACACCACTCAACCAGATAACCTTTCACCAGTCAATTCCCAAGAATCGCCAGTCAAATGTTATTAGTTTTTAATTTTTTTGTCTTAAAAACATAGCTTATTACCCCTCATTGGAGCGAGCTCGTTAGAGAAATATTTTCGACAATGTCGTGTACTATTTCACCTGGGTCAAAGGATAATTGAATTGATAAATAACAATCTGAAATTAAATTGAGACAACTGTTACATACCCGTGTAGATGTGTATATCCGGAGACTGAAAGCATAATGAAACATTGCACACAGGCATTTTACCAGCTGGAATGCATCAGATCTAAATAAATAAATTGATAATTTAAAATGTCTCTCCAATCAGAACAAAAATGAACAGTGGCGAAAATAAATAAAACGTGGGCGCTAGGTTTTTTCACCGCTTGTTCAGCTGTAGCGACAACGAGTTCTAATTTGTAAAATGACCGTTCCTTGGTTAAAACATCGTACTTGTTACATAAAAAAAACGTAACTGGGTCGTACGCCAGGTTGACTCGTGCCTCACCCACACTTCGTTCCACAGACATGCTACATAAATATACATGTAGGATCTCTAATGAGTCGCCATTTGATATGAAATTTCTGAACCGAGTTCAAAAAACAATTGATCTAAGCCGAGGTTTCCATGGCTGAGATGGATTTTGGTGAACGAGGTTCAGACACTTCATATCAAATCGTTTAGAATTTAAGATTCTTTTTTTATGGCATAAAGTGTAATTCTATACATTTCCTAAGGTAAAAGGATGGCCCAGAGGTCACGTCGTTAGACTTCAAACCGGTAGGTCTACGCTGCAAAAAATATAGGTTCTCTTTAGAACCAAAACTGGTTCTAATCTTGTCCCTGAGATGGAACCAGTTCTGTTTAAACAGTATTTATTTCAAATCAAATAAATTTATAAAGATTGACATCAAATATTAACAGAATTAAACATAAATTGAGGGGGTTTCAGCCGTAAGTTTAGAGCTTATACGAGGTTGTCTCAAATCATTATTAAGCAAAGGAGATATGAACTGTTCGCATATCGAACCAGTTTTGGTTCTGTATAGAACCAATATACCAGGTATTTATATTCGCTTTGTTTCAAAATGTTTGGCGAGTGTGTTGAATAAGCTCCAAGTTTACTGCTGAATCTACTTCAGTTCATGTATTATTCTGTTAAAATTGAATGTTAATCTTGGTGAATTTATTTGATTTGAAATAAATACCGTTTAAACTAAACTGGTTCCATCTCAGGGACAAGATTAGAACCAGTTTTGGTTCTAAAGAGAACCTATATTTTTAGCAGTGTATGGTTGGATCCTCGTCAGGGGTAACTGCGTTGTGTCCTTGGGTAAAGCACTTCGTCTCGATTGCCCACGTGGGGGCACGGTGGTGCTGTGGACTAAGGCGTACTGTACGTCGATGGTGCACTTTTGTTCAATCAATGTAAACCCTGCTTGTGTGGAATTTATACGTTGGTGAGTTTGACAGTTGCTCGCCGTTGTTCGGAAGATCTCTCCAAGTATCCCGGCTTTCTCAACCCGTACAACTGTCCAGCACGAGGTGACTATTGCTGTCGAAAGTTTCGTTAAACCTCAATAAATAAATAAATACGTTTGTAAATATCGTCTGCTATTCGTAACAGATGAGCAGTTAATGGAATATAAGAGAAGAATAATTCATCTTTTCCTCTGAAGCCAACTCCCTCACTTTTGACTTCTGTTGTGAGCGATATTTCCGTAATGAACTATTTGATTATGGTTACGTGATAAAAAATGAGTTTGGGCATTTGTTTTTATACAAACCTATCGATACTCAGGCTCATAAAATATCTTCCAGGATAAACAAATTTAGTTGTATCTAATCAAGGCATCCCATCTTCAATCGGTGCGGTTTATTTATTCTCCTTCTTCTATCTTTGGTTTGGAAGATTGATGAAGTTGAAGAAATGAATCGACCCCTAACCATGACCATTGAATTATACACCCAGTATATCGAAACATTCTGTTGATATACATCTATATATATCCTCCGATATATATAAGTATATATATAGTAGCACCTGAGCACTTAATTCTACGAACTGCACCTCAGAAGAAATCAGCAACAGTACTTGTCTTTTTCAAATTTCTCGGATGCCATAGAATTAAGAAAGAACGCTGATTTTGTTTACATTGGCATGGCGGGGGTTCGTGGTGTGCGTGGTTCAGTATAGTTTCGCTAGGCGGTTGGTGCCGAAGGAAACTCTCTCTGCGTGGGTTCGAACCCCCGTCATGCCAATGTAAACAAAACCAGCGTCCTTTCTTAATTCTATGGCATCCGAGAAATTTGAAAAAGACAAGTACTGTCGCTGATTTCTTCTGAGGTGCAGTTCGTAGAATTAAGTGCTTAGATGCAACTATCTGATGAATAATTAAATAATTGAGTATTCCGTGTGTTCTGTACTGGCCTCGTATATACTTGGTTAACTAGCATTCCCCTTTTTGGGGGTCTGTCGGTGGCCGAGTGGTGTGCGTGGTTCAGTATAGTTTCGCTAGGCGGTTGGTGCCGAAGGAAAAACTCTCGGCGTGGGTTCGAACCCCCACCATGCCAATGTAAGTATATATATATATATATATATATATATATATATATATATATATATATATATATATATATAACTTCGTCAAATTGCCGTCATGCTCGGAAGTTTACTTCCTTCTAAGCGGCTTTCATTTTTGACTAATACTTATTCCGTTACGTTAAGTGCCGTACCAATGTGTATCGCGTCATGGGAACGTAAAATTTAGCGTCACGCTGATCCTAATTGTTGAATGGGAATTATAAAATTGATCGTGATACGCGTACGTCTTACAGATCGATTTATTATTTGGCAAGTGGCTGCCTAGCTCCTAATCACGAACCCGTCTATAAAATCGCCGATGCATGTCTTCCTTGGGTGGCAACAAGTAAAGATATGTTCCGCATTACACGTTGTTCACCTTCTTTAATTGTAAATTATGGACAAACAAGACCGTATCATATCTTCCTAAGGTGGTAACGAGTGGAGATATATTCCGCGTTATCTCGCGCATTTTTTTGTTCTCAGCCTTAGAATTAGAAACATTCAATCATTTATCTCAACCTCGCCCTGGTAACAGAGGCAGAAGCGAGTTCGCATGCAGTATTCACACATTCAGCCATTCCTTGACCCGAATTGTTTACACGCGTTGTTCTCCATATTCAAGTGTATTGCTTATAAAACCACTGTATCATATCTCCGTTGGGTGGTAAAGATATGTTCCCCGTTTCATGTTGTTCCCCGTATCCGAGTCTATTACGCGCAAAATAACCGTATCATTCTTCCTTGGGTGGCAACAAGTAAAGATATGTTCCGCGTTATTACGTAAAAAGCAAATATGAATTAGACACTATTTCTAAAACCTCGCCCTGGTAACAGAGGCAGAGGCAAGTAACTTCGTATACCGTATTCACACATCCAACCACTCCGCGCGCCTCCATATCTCCGCCCCAGTACCCAAACCGCGTCAATCAGACATCAATACCGCTGATGGAAAATATAATTTTTCATACCCTCCTTGCGTAGTAATACCCCCCCAACCCCGCCCGATCCTTCCAGGGTGTGTAAATGTCTTGTCCCAACCCACTATTGCAGCATATATATGCCCTCCACCACTGATCTAAGTGCAGTCCCTCCTATAATGTCTACACTGACAATCGTAGGCTAGGGTTCCATACCCCCCCCCACCCACACACACACACACACACACCACATACACATGATGTACGCACTGACATGTACCAAATGATCATAATCTCGCAACATATACACGCTATGTCCAACACCAATGCGTGCGTGTTTAGGTGTAATTGCTCTGTACACTAATTTTTGTCCCCCCCCCCCCCCCCCCCCGTTCAGCAAGTTTATAAATGAGAATATTTGGAATTATTCTTGTCTATTGAGCCCATTGGGTTCTAGTGTTTGAAGTTTGTTAATCCAAAATGCTTCACGACCCCTCCTGTAAGCTGTATTTTGTTTATTAATTTGTTCAATCCCAATAATCTTAAAATCGTTTATACTATGGTTTTTGGTCAGAAAATGATGTGGTATCGATTCATCCATAACCTCAAGTTTTATTCTACTCAGGTGGTTTTGCATTCTCTCATACAATTTTGTCCCCGTCTCTCCCACGTACACGACTTCATTGCACTTGTCGTAGAAAATCCCATATATCACATTCCTGGACATGCAGGTGATTTTTTTGCCTATGTGGTAGGCCGTCCCGTTCTTGTCTGCGAATTGTTTTGTTTGGAGCATAAACCCACAGATTGCACATTTTCTCTCGCATCTATCAGATCCCGTCCCTTGATTGTTGAACATTTTATTATGCTTGCTGTGGACTATGATATCTCCCAAATTTTTCAGTCTTTTGTACGAAATCAGGGGAGGTTTTTCGAATGCCAACTTCATGCGTTTTGAGCGGTGTAAAATGGGCATCCGTTCCCGCGTTATTTTCCCGATGTCGGGGAGGCGCCGCGAGTATGTGACCACAAACGGGACTCTTTCGCCGGTTGAATTGTTGGATCGTTTTTCAAGTAACTGTTTGCGCTCGATTTGATCGACCTTCTCTAGTTGTTCGCTTACAAACTTTTCGTCGTAACCTCTGGCATGCAGGTGCTGTTTTATATTATTTTTGTGGCATTCATATTCAGCATTATCGGAACATATTCTTTTTACTCTTGAAGCTATTCCATATGGTATCGCTCTTTTAGTGTTGATTGGGTGATCTGACTTTGCGTGTAGGTATTGATGCGTGTCCGTGGGTTTTGTATATAAACCGGTTTTAAGAAATCCGTCTTCAATTTTGACTACCGTGTCTAAGAATTCTATCTCATTTTCAGACCACCTTAAATCGACCTGTATTCTTGGGTGTATCGTATTTGCCAAAGAATGATATTGTTTCAGAGACTCCAACCCATGCGTCCATACTCCCCAGATATCATCAACGTACCGTACCTGTTCAAGGGGGTGTAACTTCGATGCTTTTGACAGTTTCTCTTCCCATTCACCCATATATGTGCACGCATAATTCATCCCTAATCGCGAACCTATTGCAACGCCGTCGGTTTGTAGATAATGTCTTCCTTTAAATGAAAAATTGTTGTTGTCCAAAACAGTTTCTATTAGTTTAAGACCTATCTCTGTTGGGAATAATTTTCTTTTAGAGTTTTCTAGTGCTTTTTTACATGTTAATATACCTTCATTACGTGGGACGCTTGGATATAGTTTCTTGACGTCCATACAGTACATTATGCTGTTTTCAGGGAGTGGTTGGGGTATAGAATAGAATTTTGCGCGTAATAGACTCGGATATGGGGAACAACATGAAACGGGGAACATATCTTTACCACCCAACGGAGATATGATACAGTGGTTTTATAAGCAATACACTTGAATATGGAGAACAACGCGTGTAAACAATTCGGGTCAAGGAATGGCTGAATGTGTGAATACTGCATGCGAACTCGCTTCTGCCTCTGTTACCAGGGCGAGGTTGAGATAAATGATTGAATGTTTCTAATTCTAAGGCTGAGAACAAAAAAATGCGCGAGATAACGCGGAATATATCTCCACTCGTTACCACCTTAGGAAGATATGATACGGTCTTGTTTGTCCATAATTTACAATTAAAGAAGGTGAACAACGTGTAATGCGGAACATATCTTTACTTGTTGCCACCCAAGGAAGACATGCATCGGCGATTTTATAGACGGGTTCGTGATTAGGAGCTAGGCAGCCACTTGCCAAATAATAAATCGATCTGTAAGACGTACGCGTATCACGATCAATTTTATAATTCCCATTCAACAATTAGGATCAGCGTGACGCTAAATTTTACGTTCCCATGACGCGATACACATTGGTACGGCACTTAACGTTTAGTCAAAAATGAAAGCCGCTTAGAAGGAAGTAAACTTCCGAGCATGACGGCAATTTGACGAAGTTATATAAAATATTTGATGAAGTGTGTGTATATATATATATATATATATATATATATATATATATATATATATATATATATATATATATATATATATATATATATATATATATAAATCTACCCTCCCCAACACACAGCATTTTACCATCTTCCATTGATCTTGTCAAAACCCGAGAATCAACGACCCTGGTGGAACCTTTGCCATATGTGTGTTTACGCCCCCATTCAACCCACTCCACTCCCACACACACAAATGTAAAATTTGATTGCGTTTTCGCCAACTCCGGAAAAACCACGGAGTCATTCACTCACATTTATATTGAGTTAAATAGAGTCATTAAACCTTCATTAGCACTACACATTTGCCGAATAATATCGTAAAACACTGTTCCTGATTATTTTTCTGGCGTATCAGAAAATAGTTACGACGTACTTCTGATTGAGGAGAACGTTCTTGGAACACTTCGAGTCCTGTTCGAAATGGCTAATTAAATTTATGTTTTTAACCCTTTACCCAACGTAACGGTCAAAACCGGCCAGCGCTATTATCAAAAATCGCCAATTAATTTTCAACATATTTTCATTTTTTGTCTCAAAAACATAGGTTATGACCCCTCGTTGGAACGAGCTCGTCGAGCTCGTTCCAACGAGGGGTCATAACCTATGTTTTTGAGACAAAAAATGAAAAAAATTAGTTATTCAAGAATTTTTTTGCAAGTGTCGTCTGCTTTTCATGTTAGGTAAAGGGTTAATCGATATTAAACAATTCTGGGTAAAACGATTCTCTCAGGTTTTGAACAATATATTTCGCAAGAAATGATGTTACACTGAAAAAAATACCGTTAAGAATACAGCAGACGTTCGGACAATGATAAAACAATATTGTAAAAATACAGTATCTAATCTGAACGAACATTAGCAATGCCCAACTATTTTTATTCGATCTTGGTGCAGAGTCGAGGAACTGATATTTAGTTTCCCTTCATAACACCAGAAGGCTGCCCAGATGCAGGGGGCGGACTGTGCCAAGAAAAGATACAGAGAATGAAACACAAGGGGGCCCCAGACCCGGAGAAAATTTTGATTTTTCGAACTGAACGAACGCCGCTCCTTTGCATACAGAGGGGGGGGGGGGGGGGCATCAGTTTGACCATAGTTCGGCCCAAACGGAGAAGATTTTGATTTTTGAAATTGAAGGAATGCTGTTTCCTTTCATCTGAGTGATCAACGGCAGACTAGACTGCTGGTATATCGAAATGTCCTCTATGTGGACAGCCAATTACAGTCCACATAGAGAACATTCCGATATACTGGCAGTCTGTGCAATCAGATCCATTTCGCCTTTTGGTCATTTTCACGAAATTTCACACACCAAGAGGTGTTGGGCTGCATCAGTTTTTGGGGCCCCAAGAGGAACCCAACAGAGACCCAACGAGAATTTTCCCTGTGGATCATACGACCAGTCCGCCTCTGCTCAGATGTCATGACGAGTAGATTGATTAATATCTTTAACCTGCAGCAATATGGCCAGTACTCTTACCATATTATATCGGTATTTTTTACAATGTATGTCATTTATACCAAGCGCACGGGAAGCGTGGGCTACTACTCAAACGTAGCGGGTTCGCTCTCAATCCAAATCCTCCCCAACTTATACCTTCAATTAATAAATGAAAGCACAACAAGCGCTGGCAAATATTTAGTTAATGAACAACCCGATTGTACTCGATCTTTTTTATCTTTTTGCCAATGATTTACTGGTACCCTTTGTCCTTTGATTGGCAGGGTCTTTTGCGCGACATTGACCCGAGAAGAACGCGTTATAGGGTTTGGCTCTTGAGACACCCATTTTCCATCTTTTTGTTTTTGACTGTCACTTTAGTGGGTTGCGAAAAAGGGTAGTATCTGCAAAAATATCAGACAGCAGCCATAAGCAACTGCCGTACATTCTAATGTAGTGATCAGGAATAAGTGGGGCCTAAGTCCAGGTCGCTTCGAGTGAAGGTTCGCTGTGCACCCTGACATCGAAACATCAAACTTTCAAGCAGCACGTCTTGCACTTAATACAAAAAGGAATTTAACCAATTCAGTCTTGTTGGACAGAGAATATTGAGCTCTGTCACACAATACTGAATTACTTGCATTATGAAACATTTGCTGCTTGAAATCTCGGTACAGTAGAATCCTCTTAATTGAATATCCATTTTGCCAGTGAAAATTATTCAATTAACAGGAGTATACAATTAACAGGGATTTGGTCAGTTTCCTGTGTTCTGGAGGTAAACTGAGCATTTATTCTATTATATCGTGTTTGACAGAGCTCACAGAGCTCTGTCAAACACGATATAATAGAATAAATTCCTGTATTGGATGTAGTGAGGCCAAAAAGGTTGATAAATAAGGGGAATTTGGTGTGTGTCACAGTAATTTTTTCGACATATTACAAAAATTTATATACTATTAGCAGAAGTTTACTCTACAACCCATTTGCAATTAACAGATCAAATTTGTACTGAAGATATGGTAAATGGTTTTGTGTTTGAAAATTATATTAAATTAACAGGGATATACAATTAAGAGATATCCAATTAAGTGGGCTCCACTGTATTATGACATCAGTGTGCAGAGAGTTTAGTCCCTCGCTCAAGAAAACAACAGTCTTAGCCAAATACCCACACTTTTTACGCTTTCTCCTAGAAATGATAAATATCCTTCCGGTTAAAAACCCCACTCCAGTTGTGTTTTAATGGTACCCCACATTCTCTCAAACATCACATAATCAGAAATTAAGCCACAGAAATTGAGACGGGGACTTTTGAAGGACTGAGTACTCAATGAGGTGGCCAAAATCTGCCAGGTTTGATACAACTATGTCATAAATTCAGGAATGACGCAAAAAGGTCGTGCTGGAAAGTTGTTAGGTACCATAAATATATTAGGTCTCGGGAGATTAGAAAGTTGTATCTTCCTGGCGACATGCACTACATTAAACCCAATGGAAACATATTTTATGGCAGTTCAATACCTAACCGATTGACTGAAATATAGTCCCTTTTGTGCAACGAGGCTCCACCTGCAAGGCTTTAGCAATGCAGATGCTGCTTTGCTGCACTCAAGGGATGATATGCTCAAAACACGGACCTTAATATTGGTTGGATTAGATCACTGGTAGATGGGTGAACCTGGAAAGTATGGCCATTTCAAATGGAAATAATACCACATATTTTGCCATGAATGGGACAGAAAATCGGGGTCTCATTATACAGGATTTAATCCAGCTCCCCTATTATACAGAATTTGGATTAAACCTCACATAATTGAACAAATATGGTCCAATCACAGACAAGGAATGAAGGAGAGAAATATGAACTGATAAGGGAAATCTCAGTGAACTGAATAACTGTAATAAGTTTTAGCAGCGTAAAATCAATTTAACATGGCACTCTAAGAGAGATTTATTGCAAACAGAGTGACATTTGTTAGAACTATCTAAGAAATCTTGCTCCGCAACGTCCAGTTAATTAAACATCCGACGTTATGTGGGGTATTATTATTATTATTTTTATATCACCACAGAGATAGATTTCATAATAGTACAACATTCAGTATCTGATGAAAATCAAATACTCAAATGAATGCAGATATATCAGAAGGCAATGAATGTGTTCCATTTTTAAAATGGCCGGTCCTAAACTCGAGAATCAAACCCTGGAAATATGACTCCAATTAGTGTACATTCATCAACATTGATTTCTACTACAAACTGAAGCTCCACAAAGGAACCCAGTTGCTGTTGTTTAAAGTAGCGCCATGACATTATGCATGTCATTTGGAACCAACAAAAGGGGAGTCGGTGGCTCAGTGGTTACGGCATTGGACTTCAAACCAAAACGTCAACGACTTGATCCCCGCCAGGGGTAACTGTGTTGTGTCTTTGGGCAAGGCACTTAATCCCGATTGCCCAAGTGGGGGTACGGTGTCGCTGTGTACTAATGCGTACTGCATGCCGTCAATGGTGCACTTGTCTTCAACCAATGCTAACCCTGCGTGTGTGGAGTTAGTACGTTGGGGAGTTTGACAGTTGCTCGCTGTTGTTCGGTGGTTCTTTCCGGGCACACCGGCTTCCTCCATCCGTAAAACTATCCGACGTGAGGCTGTCGAATGTTCGTTAAACCCAAATAAATAAATAAATAAATAAATAAATAAATAAATAAATAAATAAATAAATAAATAAATAAATAAATGGAACCAGCAACACTGATCTCTATGTAATAGCAAGACAGGCTCCAATAAGGAGAACCGTCCCTGTTGACTGAGGTCGCATCACGACATTATGAATGTCCCATAATCACCATTAAATAGCTCATTACGGAAGTATCGTTCACAAAACGTCTTGTATGGGGATGTCACAAGAAGCCAACGCCGATAATAACGTTGTGAGTGAGAAGGTTTTGGAAGTAAAATTGAACTGATCGTCTCTTATTTTTCATTAACTGAATGCAGGTTAAATAGCAATGTAGGTTAAATAGCAAGCGCATGAATACAAGTGAATACAGTTTTTTTGTAATAAATTACTCTGCCAATCTCCAAATGCCCTTTATTTATAGGCCTATTTGACCCCTGTAAATCCACTTCGGACATTTAATCTATTGTATCCTGTTTGACAGAGCTCCATGAGTGCACCATCGACGTTGAGTATGCCTAAGAACGCAGCGTCGCCGTGCCCCCACGTGGGCAATCGAGACGAAGTGCCTTGCCCAAGGACGCAACGCGGTTGCCCGTGACGGGGATCCATCCATATAACTTCAGCTTTGAATTCTAACACCGTAGCCTCTGGGCCACCCTATTACCTTAGGAAAAGTATAGAATTACACGTTATGTCATAAAAAAGAATCTCAAATTTTTCACGATTTGATATGAAACTCGTTCACCAAAATCCATCTCAGACTTGTAAACCTCGGCTCAGATCAATTGTTTTGTGAACTCGGTTCTATAATAGAATAAATACTCAGTTTAGGTTTAACATGTTGAGGCGTGACTCACGTGACCAAATCCCTGTTAATTCAGTAACTATTGTCACTGAATAATATTCTCCAGCAAAGTGCCCATTCACTTAACAGAGTTCCGCTGTATTGGAGTCAAAACAACACATTCGGTGATGGATATACTCTTACGGTTGAAGGTGAAATTCTTTTTTTCTTATTCTCCTAGTTTTCTGTCTTCAATGCACTTCCTTGTCCCCACGATAATTCGAATACGAATCCTCCTAAAATGCAGATTTTTGGCATACTGATAGAGGGCCAATTGTACAAGGTACCTATGTTTTCAGGCTGTTTTGAAAGTGGGTCACGCTCATATCTCAGGCTTAGTATGACTTACAGACCTGTAACTAACACCAAATGAGTCGACACGCAATGTAGGTTCCAAATATGGGTTAAGGTCACTGATGTCACCCAGGGTCAAAGAGTGCATTTTTTCTGAATTGCTAGAAATTGCATTTTGTGACTCCCCAATGCATTCCCGAAGTTCATACATGCATTTTTACATTCAAAAAGTAGGTGGGACCGAAAATTGTGAAAGTGGATCACGCTCATATCTCATGCATGGTATGACCTATGGACCTGGGACAATACCAATGGAGACTAAACGCAGTGGAGGTTCAAAACCTGGGTCACGGTTACAGAGGCCACCCAGGGGACACTGGGTGCTTTTTCAGAATTGCAGGAAATTACATTTTATTATGACCCCCAAATGCAGCGCCGAAGTTCATACATGTAGTTTTATACTAAAAAATGTGGATGGGGCAAACAATTTTGAAAGTGAGTCACGCTCATATTTCAAGCATGTATGACCTGTGGCCCTGGAACAACACCAATTGAGTCTAAACGCAGTGGAAGTTCAAAACCTGGGTCACAGTCACAGAGGTCACTCAGAGAGCACTGGCTACTTTTTTCAGAATTGCTGGAAATCACATTTTATGACCCCACTAATGCACCGCTGAAGTTCATACATGCATTTTTTATACTAAGAGAGTTGGTGGGGCCAAAAATATCGATTTCTGATTACTTTACAGAACACGTTGGATCTGATGCGCAGAAATTATTTCTGATTCCTTGAAAAATTTTATCTGATTCCTGTATGAAAATCTTTAAACGATGTTTCTATAATAATATAGAAAGAGAATTTATGGAAACTTATTTTCGAAAGCAACATATCTTTAAAGAGACCGGAAATCCGTTTCCGGTCTCTTTAAAGATAGGTTGCTTTCGAAAATAAGTTTCCAAAAATTCTCTTGTTATATTATTTAGTTCTGATTCCTTCACCATTTTCACCCAGACTCTAATTTTCTGGTTAATTCTGTTTCTCTAGTTACTTTATAATCTTGCTATTTACTTTTTGAATCCATGTCCGTGAATGCAACAGAGGACTCTCCTTTCAAAAGAGTATCTCGGCATACCACGTTTTGTGAAATACCATGGCGTACCATGCTGCTTTATCGAAAGGGCACACATAGATCTTCAGCTTCAAAAAGACTTTAACTGGCAGGATCCCTCGACATTTGGATTGAATCACCACGCCCATCCTAATCATGAAAAAAGGCTGACTGGAGTAGCTTTAAACTTAAAAAAAAGATATTAACTTCTTGTTGCATGATTCATGAGTTCATCATTCCGAAGAAAGCAATCTTCAAATTATTTGATGGTTTAATATTTCCATTTTACTTTGAAAAATAGTGATTTTTAACTTTGTTCCGATTTCGACAGACTTCTCTCCACCACTGTCTTCACCCACTTGAAAGCGACGACACTTTTGTGGGCTTGAAAATAGAGGTGTTTAGTTTTGCATTGGCCACAAAACTAAACACCTCGATTTCAATGTGATTTTAACGAATTTAATAACCTTTTGGGAGGAAAAGTTTTGAACAATTTGATGGATATGAAGTTGACACACAGATAAAATTAGAAACTTTAAACAAAAATGAAAATATGAAGAACTTTATCTACCAATAAAAATTCAACATTATTTTTAAAAAGTTCATGGAACGCCCCTAAAACCCCAAAGACAGCACGGACAAGGAGAGGCTTTCCTTCGGAAAGTCACGGCAGATCAAAGATTGCGCAACAGGTTTTATAATGATTGGACAGAAACTGTCAAACACACCGGCCTCTCCTCCCATACCCCCACCCCACCCCCACCCAAACGTTCTTAGCGTTTGGATCCTATTAAGTTTGCATATTCCCACAAAATATTATTCCACAATTCAAATACACTGTATATTTTAAGGGGATATCAGTTAACACTCATGCAGCGTTAGTTCGCTACATTTTAAATTGCGTTCTGAGCTCAGGTGTCCCTGATCTCAATTTGACCAATAATTCGACTACTGAGAGCACTAATACCTCTTTACACTTAAGGAACAAATTATTACCTCACAGTACAATCTAACTACTCTAGTTTGTTTTTCTGTCTTTGTAATACAACCCGTCCACAAACTTTTCTTCTCTAATATCAGATCACCCGATTACAGACCCCCAGACTGACAAATGCATCTTTAAATTGCGGACGAACGCAACATGATTAGGTATTGAAGAAAGGGATGACACTTCTCCAATTGATATAATGAATGGAAATAACATATATAGCAACCGAGTCATGTTTCACAACTGTTGTTTGAAGAAACTAACTCACAAATCATTTCTACAGTATTGATTACCAACCCTTAAAAACATGACACGCTACAAAGAATAAGACAAACTGTGACCATGCCCTCAGAACCTATTGTCTGAAATAAAAAAAAGTTGACGTTTGTTGAATTATTTCCTCCAAAACTATAACTCTCAGGAAATGATGTTCCCTTCGGCAGATGTACAAACTGCATGGAAATATTATGTGAATCAAAATGAACTGTTAGTTTCGAGTAAAACATTTGGACTTGTCTCCACTATATTTTCACTTGGTGACTGCACACGCTACTGGGGTCGAATTCTCTCTTGTTCTGAGGGCCTAATTAAAAAGCTTCATACCTCACTGTAGGACAGAGATGAAGCAATTAATTTCCAGTCGTCCTGAACTTACAAATAAAAAGATATACGAAAATCATATGTGGATACCAACAGTTGGCGACTTATTGTAACCTGAACATCGTATCCCTGTTTGTTCGGGATTACGCCTGAACTAAAAAAGTAAAAGATAATGACTACATTTGGTGTGAGATATTTTAATTGGTAAAATTTAAACCCTTTAACATGAAATGCATAACACGTAAGTCAATATTTAGAAAAAAACACTCGCCGAGAAACATAGAAATCATAAAGTATGTGTATGTGGAGAGGGGGGGGGGGGCTGCCCTATGTCGTGTAAGGTAGAAAATGGTCATTTTGGTCATGTATGGGTAACTTTTGTAAAGACTCGAGATTATTTTTTGTCCGCGAGGAGACTAGATCGTCTGTTGTTAAAACTCTTTACCTAGCCTAAGCAGCAGAGCACAGTTGCAAAAAGAAATTTGAAACACTACAAATGTTCATTTTTGCATCAAACACATAGCTTATGTGCCCTCATTGGAACCCGACACTATTAGTTGTTAAAAAAAACCCACAGCAACACCAAAGGGTTTTCCAATTAGCTGTCAACTTCATATCCATCAAATTGTTCAAAACTTTACCTCTCAAAAGGTTATTAATTCTAAATCGTTAAAATCACATTGAAATCGAGGTGTTTAGTTTTGTGGCCAATGCAAAAACTAAACACCTCTATTTTCAAGCCCACAGAAGTGTCGTCGCTTTCAAGTGGGTGACGACAGTTAGTGATGGAGAGAAGTCTGTCAAAATCGGAACAAAGTTAAAAATCACTATGTTTTAAAGTAAAATGGAAATATTAAAACTAACCCACAGCCAAAACTTTCTTAAACCATCAAATAATTTGAATATTGTTTTCTTCGGAATGATGGACGCATATATCATGCTATAAGAAGTGAATGTCTTTTTTCAGTTTAAAGCTACCCCAGTCAGCCTTTTTTCATTCATTTATAAGCCATACACACAGATAAAACTAGAAACTTTAAACAAAAATGGAAATATAAAGACCTTTGTCTACCAATAAGAATCTAACATTATTTTAACCCTTTACCCAACGAATCGGCCGCATCCGCCTGCGTAATAAGCAAATTCAGCAGTTGAAACAATATTATTTTTCAAAAAATTTCAACAAAACCATATCATGTGACCCCTCGTTGGAACGAGCTCGTCGAACTCGTTTCAACGAGGGGTCACATGATATGGTTTTGTTGACATTTTTTAAAAAATTTAAAAAAAATGATATTTAAAATAATAAATTTGGATATCGTCTGCGTTGGTTAAAGGATTAAAGAGTATATCCCAAACTATTTGACTATATGAACGCACATTTGATGGAAAAACGATTTTGGGTTTAAAGTGAAGTGTTACGTCTTTCTCCCATTGACAGCAAAAGTAAAATTGGAAACAGAAAATAACTTAGTTTTTCGCGCATGCGCATCCAGGTGGATAGAAATAGTTGTACATGTTTAGAATTAAAAGGCTTCTAAGATTTGAGTTTCCATATCGCGTGTCCTTGACCTTTGTCATCTGCATCTAGTGGTGCCGCACAACAACTTTCCCTTTGTTTATATATGTGTATATATTGGTGTTTAAGGACACTTTCAGCAGCTTTTGATATCTCAGGGCCGCAACATGGGAATAAAGTGTCACGTATTAGCCAATCGTTTATACCTATCTTGCCCACTTTAGAGGACTTCCACCAGGAGTTGGTCCCGGGTCCTATTGTACCAGTAATGCAGAATTTGTTTGCCGCAGTAAACAAGCACTGCGCCTCTTCCCGGGGTTCTCACCCCCCCCCCCCCTCGCCCTTTAACACCCGTGTGAAGTTTTATGCAACTCCACCCAGCCATATAGAGTTATGACTAAGAGACCATTTTCCAGATGGCCATACAGACAAATAGACGAACACGAGGACAGACAGAGTCAGTTGGATTGACAAGGTGGTGTCACACGACATATCTTTCCTTTATTCGTTATTCTTTTGTGAAAATCCTTGGAAATCCACACATTTGACAGTAAGCTAATAGCTTATTCGGGTCATCTCTCTACTTTGTGGGGCTTATGAATTCTTATTTGCACGTGTCGTCAGCTATTCGTGTTAATTAAGGGTTAAGATATGTACATACCAACACAATGCACCCATTAAATTCTAAAATAGAAACACAATACAGAATCAGTAGAACATTCCCAGATTGTTCTTCTTTCCTTCCGGAAAGGTTATGGCGAAGAAGACATCAAATAATTCCCATAGTCCTTTTCTTTCCTTGTGGAAACGTTAGGACGAAGTTGTAATTACATGTACGTGATGTCAAGTTACGTCTTACTGATCTCTATATGGGGAGCGCGGAGGCTCAGTGGTAGGCTGTTGGACATCTATACTAGAGATCCCGAGTTCGATCCCCGTCCGAGACCACCGGCGTTGTGTCCTTGGGCAAGGTACTTTATCCCAGTTGCCTACATGGGGGCACGATGACGCCGTGTACTAAGTGCGTACTGCACGTCGATGGTACACATGTCTTCAACCACTGTAACACTGCTTGAGCGGAGCTTGAACGGAATTAGAATGTTGAGGAGCTGACAGTTGATCGTCGATGCCCGGTGGTTCTCTTCGGGTACTCCGGTTTACTCCACCCGTAAAACTGTCACAGTAACGGTTAGCCATTGTGCATAAGTATGTGACCTTAAGACACCAATAAATAAATAAATCTCTATATATAGTCCAGGCACATTAGACATAAAAATGAGAAAGTAAGGAAAAAAATCGGAGAAAGCTGATTTTTTTATATGTTTCCGGGACACACATTGCGGATAAAGTGTGAAAAGTCCCCGCGAATCCGAGTTGAGCTTTTTTAGTTATAGCGTTTTTTTGATGAAAAAAAAAATAAAAAAAAAAATTCGACCCAGCTCCATATTTCTCATTCTTATTCGCCTTAGTAGGGTGAGAATCATAAATATCGTGCTGAATTATATTGAGAATACATATCCCCAACAGAAAATGCCAACTTTGTACCAATCCTCACACTCAATGGTGAAATATTCACGAAAATGTACAAAATTACGAAAAAAAATTTATTGTTTTCATACACACAACGGTACACAACGTCCATTAAATCAAATCTACGACTACTTTGGGAGTTAAATTATATATCAAAAATTGCAGAAAAGCAGTGGCTTTATAATGATATATAACAATAGTCATTTATTCCATAATGAACTGGTGAAACGTGTGAAATGTTAACCATACCCCCTAAACTCAAATTCAAACGGCATCGACTTTTCTCATTCAAATACCGTATTATAGCATCATTGTTTCAATTTCCATGTTCACATAATGTGGTGTTCGCCTACACTCAAGATGCATTGGCATGTAATGTGTGCACGCCCTTGATGTGTACTCGGCGGCTTCCATATGATTATGTCATATTTAGGGGCAATTGGTTCGATCATGGCTGGTAGCGGCTTGGATGAACTTTGGGGGACTGTTTATGCTGGTGGGTCAATCCATCATTTGATCAGTGGTCATGCATATTCAAGAGCAGTTCGTGCCCATTTGCTAACACAAATTGCCATTACAAAACTTGTGTTTGAAGAAAGCCGAACACTAGATAACATAGACTGCATAGAAGTCAATGAAATATTCTGTGGACTTGCCAGAGGTGACTGTACAACAGCTGACGCTGTCAATCAAGAAAGTGTCAACCATCTACTGTCAAAATTACACGAACTGCTCCAGAATGCGTCCGTAGGACGCACAGGAAAGCTTTGGGTACAATACTACGAGCAAATAGGTCTTCTCCAGTTGTTCTTGAGAGCAGAGCGCACAGGCGACTGGTAACTCCACACATATTGTGTTCGCAATATGATTCCAGTATTTCACGCAGGTGGTCATTTTGCATACGCAAAAAGTTCTCATCTCTATTTGCAGCAGATGAATGAGCTAACAGAAATAATGCAACAGGATGATTTGAAGTTGTTCACTGAGAAAGGTTACTTTACCATAAGGCGCTCAGATAAATTCTGGGACGGGATATATTCTGATCAGACCATAGAGCAGTGTTTAATGAGAATGTTCAAGCTCCCTGGTGGTCTCACACATGGCAGGGGAATAACCGATAGCACTGTTGCGAAATGGGTACATGGACTACCTCTTTGCCTTCCGATATGTAATGCTCTCGAAAATTTTGTTCATGTTCACACTGGTCATGGCGAACAACATCGGGATCTCCGTCAAAGTTCACAATTGACTGATGCCAATGATATCACCAAATTATTGAACTGGCTCAGAGTGCATTCCCCCTTTCAGAATAGAGATCCACTACAATTAGTCTCTATAGCGACCGGGCTTGTGGCCGACGAAACTGTGAACTGTGACCAAGTTCGCAAAATTGGTGAATGTTGCGTATCGAATGTTGTAAGCAAAACGTTCAACAGCATCAAACTACGACGTGTTGACACTGTGAAGTCTTTCGCATCGATGGCAAATAGCATCAAAGTCCGTGGAAGTAAGGTAGTGATTGACTCCACAATTCTGTTCAACCGCATCACATGTGTTATTCAGTCACAAGCAGAGATGGAAGAGTATCTCAAATATGAACTCGCCCCGAAACCACCAGCATTGTTTGATTCTGCTGGAATGAGGAAGACACAGAAAAGCACGCTCGGTAAGATCCTCAAAACATACGGTTCCGAGCAAACTAAAATCCCAGAACATTCTCTGTTTGTTGTAGATGGTGGATTTTTATTGAGGGCAGTTGTATGGCCTAAACAGTCGTCATATAAGGACATATGTACATCATATTCCAATTATCTAGTGAGACATTTTGGGGCGAACGTCGTGGTTGTTTTTGATGGTTATGCTTGTACAATGTCGACAAAGGGCATGGAACAAGCCCGTAGATCTAAAGACAGGTATTCCATTGATATCAATATCTCACCCGAGTTACCAGCCACCACACCCCAATCCGATTTCCTTGCAAATGCCAAGAACAAAACCCAACTGATCGATCTTCTAATGCAGGAGCTATCTGCTATCAATATTCAGTCCAAGCAGGCCGAGGCTGATGCTGATGTACTGATAGCCGAAACTGCACTTGACATCGCTCAAGATGACAACAATGTTGTCGTTGTGGGAACAGACACAGACTTGTTAGTCATTCTTACCTCTCGAGTTCAACCGGGATGTAATATTCACATGATGTATTCCATTACCCCAAACTTACTAGTTTCAGTTAGTGAAATAGCAACCAAAATGGGTGACCATAGAAGCAACCTCCTTGTAGCACATTCTATAAGTGGTTGTGACACTACTTCTGCACTCTTTCGAGCTGGTAAGAAGAAAGTATTCAGTACAATTGTCTCCGATGTTACTAGCGACTCACAACAGTATGTCAACACAATTTTGTCGGATGACAGTACACCAAATGCAGTAGCCGCTGCCGAGGAACAACTTCTCCTGATCTTATACGGGAGTAAAACAATTTCCTCTCTCGACCAATATAGAAATGCCACTTACAAGCGTTATGTAGCAAAATCTAAACTGAATAAACCCATCGACCTAGCCTCACTCCCACCAAACAGCGATGCTGCACAACAACATGTCTACAGATGTTATCTCCAGGTCCAACAATGGCTGGGCACTTCGCTTCCTTCGACGGATTGGGGGTGGTCGCTAGACAATGGACTTCTTGTACCGACTGCAGCCACAAAGCCATGTGCTCCCGATAACCTACTGAATCTGATCAGTTGTGGTTGCAAGAGTGCTTGTACAAAAAGGTGTGGGTGTAAGAAGGCAGGACTCTCTTGCTCAGGTTTGTGTAATTGCAGTTCGGATTCTTGTTACATCCACAGAAACACTGTCCTGTCGGAAATTTCTGAGTTCGATGAATAATATGTATATAGGTCATGTCATTTCTGTATATAGCGTTGATAATATTCAATGTAACTTAATCCATGTTGATTGATTTGTACATTCTGTAAATATTATTTAGTGATTTTTGTACATTCTGTAAATATTATTTATTGATCTAATGCTGCCAGACACAGACGTGTCTGTTCGGTCCCAAGCCCGAAAATAGTTGAGTTCTCATGCTGACGAATTTTATGCCAAAAGGGGAACTCGGCCAGAAGCAGAGGGGGTCTTCCATAATGTCTATTTTGTAAGCAATGATAAAAGTCTTCAAATGGTGGTAGATTTTTTATCGTCTGTCCAACTAACATCCCGTTCTGTACTACGACCCTTTGGGCAAATCCGTTAGGAAAATCGTCATTTTTTGCGTAAATCCGATACTTTTTTGTGAATTTTCAATAATTTTTCGCAGAAATTGTCACAGAATGCACATTTTCCTCTAGGTAAATGTATATTAGACATTATGTAGCTCGAAATACGAGTAAACAAAAAATACAGTTGGATCAATTCGAGGTTACAAAGTTCGTGCGATTTTTTTTGATTTTTTTCAAACGCGTTTTCGAAAAAAGGCTGTAGAAAAAAAAGCTCAACTGGGATTTTAGGGGACTTTTGTCTAATCGTTCAGTGACATGTACTCGACATTCCCTGAAAAAATCAGCTTTCTCCGATTTTTTTCCCTAGTGAAACCTAATGTTCTTGGGCTAATAATTGGATTGCTGGTACGTTACGGACGATAAGGCAGCACAACGAGGGTGGAGAACGGAGGGCTATAGTTAACGACCAGAGTTTTTCCTGTATTTCACGAGCGCCAAATGTGCGTGTTAACCCAGAGTACCGGCCATATACAATCAGCCGTATTCACGGAAATCGTCATTCAAATTTGATCATCTTTTCATTCTAAGAGCTCGTTCCAATGAGGGGTCATAAGCTATGTTATTGAGACAAGTAATGAAAATGTTTGGTTATTCAAGACTCTTTTTTGGAGTGTCGTCTGCTGTTCAGGTTGGGTAAAGAGTTAAATAAAGGAAAAAACATAAAGGGCCGTTGACTCCTAGCACACACACCCCACCCCACCCCCTCCGTATTTCCCCGATTTGTGTTATGTATTTATACCACAACTGAACTTGATCTAAAGTGAACGAAGCTTACATTTTTAAAGAAAATATCTCTTTCAGCGGTCTGTATTTGTGTGAAATTATTTTGTGTCGCAGCATTTCATTCACCTTATAACGTCAATCAGATGTGTAACGACTAATCGGATGCACTCTTATATGCCGTTTTTACACATAGGCCGAATTCCAAGCGTGAAGAATCAGGCACATTACTCAATGTCTGTATTGTATCAGATAACATTGAATACACAAAGCAACCATGGTATAAATGTCGCAACTCCTGTTTTTCCACACAAGCATGGCGTCATGACATTGGACGCATGTATCTCTTCACATGGTGACATGTCATTACGTGGACGATGTTACTTTGTGATTGTGATGTCACTAGTGCTTACTGAAACCTTAACATATAAGCTCTTGTTTTGTGTCAACAAATACTAAACCATTCAGTAAGTAGTCGTTCATCAACATGTTTGTTTTTCGAACTATATTTTTTCAAATGAAAATAATCAAGAAAATGTATTTGCTGCGCATTGTTTATTAATAGGCACAAACTCCCATCATATCAGTAAGTTGATGGAAGGTGGGACTCATTTCTTTTTTAATGGGTAAAATTCTATGCTGTGGGTAGAAACTCTCGACCATATCCGGTTGAAGCTTTCTGTCCGCTTCTGTTTTTACAGTGCTGTACTGAAACCTATTGAAGCCAACATGTGTAGCGGGGGGATCGAGCATTGCGAATATTCGCAATGCATTGCGAATATTCGCATTCAAGAACGCAAATATTCGCATTCAACATTGCGAATATTCGCATTCTGATTTGCGAATATTCGCGTTCAGCTTTGCGAATATTCTCGTTCAACATTGCGAATATTCGCATTCAATTCCGATTATTCGCAATGCAGTGCGAATATTCGCAATGCATTGCGAATATTCGCAATGTTAAATGCGAATATTCGCAATGCATTGCGATTATTTGCAAAGTTGAATGCGAATATTCACAATGCTCCCACCACACATGTTGGCCCTAATGGGTTGAATGAGAATATTCGCAATGTTGAATGCGAATATTCGCTATGTTGAATGGGAATATTCGCAATGTGAATGCGAATATTCGTAACTTGTATGAATGCGAATATTCGCAAAATTCGCAATGTGAATGCGAATATTCCCAATGCTCCCACTACATATGTTGGCCCCAGTGGGCTTCCTTTGTACTGTGAACAAACAACCAAAGTGCTCGTGAAGCATCTGGATGGTTAAAAAGATATGAACCATTTACCTTTTGTACCTGGGAATTTTCATAGCAATACATCAATGGTTACCAAAAGCAACTGCTTTAACTAATCGTGATTTACGAAGTAAGACATATTAGTACAGACGGTAATAAATTATCAGCTAATTGGAATCGTTTACAGAAGACAATCCATAAACTATGGCGTTACAGGCGCCTCAGTTTTTGTTTACATTAAAATTAACGTAAAGCTTTTGTCCAGTACGACTTAACGCACAGAAGCCGTTTGCACTTTACTGAGATGTTGTACAGAATGTGGTCTGACAATGACCTTTCGAGTTCGATCCCCGTCCGAGACGACCCGCGTTGTATCCTTGGGCAAGACACTTTATCCCGGTTGCCTACATGGGGGCACGATGACGCCGTGTACTAAATCGATGGTGCACATGTCTTCAAACGCTGTAGCCTTGCTTGAGCGAAGCTTGAACAGAGTTAGAATATTGAGGAGCTGACAGTTGCTCGTCGATGCTCAGTGGTTCTCTCCGCGTACTCCGGCTTCCTCCGCCCGTAAAATTGTCACGGTCACGATTAGCCATTGTGCATAAGTATGTGACCTTAAACACCAATAAATAATAATAATAATACAATGACGTTTCAGATAATACTGAGCCTGAAAAGCTTTTCGCCTAAGCATTTGTTTTTTCCCAAGTGTCGTCAGACGACACTTTACAAGGAATAACTACTACAACTATAAATTCGTTTTATTTTCCAGACTTATGCGAGTTATCCCAAAGACTTCTTTTTTTTATAAATTACCATGCTATTTTCAATGAAGTCGGTTTTTTACGAACACACAATTAATCTTGAGGTGACAGAGAGTTGAGTTTAGGGTAACAAATTTAATTTTTGCAAAGCATGATTGCGTCAGGCCATCATGTCTCCTCCCAATCCTACATTTTTCCCCAGTGTAAACCCTGATTGAGTTAAGTGGTAAAGTGCTAGAAGCCACTACCAGGGCTTCAATATATAATAATAATAACTCTTTGGCCAGCCGCTGATTTGTCGCGGTCCTCATAAGAGAAGGCCATCATTCCCCCTGCATCCCACCCCCTCTTCCCCTCCTCTCCTCCCAGCATTCAGATATAAACTGCTTAATAGTGTCCCTCACTTCCTCTTTTTCAATTTCTTCAATAAGCATTCCTACCCTCTCCCTCGTGTCCCCCTTCAGCCATCTATCCTTTGTTTCTTCACCCCATTTCTGCATTATTCTTCCAGTAAATTTTATTCTATGAGGTATATACTGTGGGCATTCCAAGAGAAAATGTTCCAGGGTCTCCACTACTCCTGAGTGGCACATTTGGCATCCCTTTTCCCCATCTCTCCCAATTTTCCCCCGAAGCTCCAGTGATCTTGATCTCAGTTTGAACAGCAGTGACCCTCCAAAGGTGCCATCTAGGTACTTCTCAAAAGCTGGCTTTTCTTTATATTGTAACCCCTGCAGTGATCTTTTCACGCTAACCCCTGCTCGCCAGTTTCGATTACAATCTTCCATGACTCTCTCTTTGACAAACCTTTTGCCTTCTTTCATTCCTACTTCTATGTTTGTGACCTCTATAGAGTAATTGTCCATTAGTTCCCTCACATGTTTTGACCACCCCGTTTCTATATTAGAATTCCAAATGGTATCGAGCATCAATTTGCACCACCGTTTGTCAGGCAGGTTTCTCAAGTAGTTAAAGTAACACAGTTTTCCCAAATCTACCCTGTCCTTGATTTTCATCCACCCAAGCTCCCCCCTTACTGCTTCCAAAGCTGCAGCATTACTCGACCCTGTTATCCATCTGCCGGCATCATTCTGAGTACTTTCCAACTTCTTAATAACGGTTTGGTTTAATGGAATCACGTCCGTGCCATACGTTATACTTGGTAAACCCACCCTCTCCCACAGTGTTTTCCCCACAAAGACCTTGTTGAAACTATTTTTCCCTAAAAGTTTTAGTTGATTCAGAATTCTTTTCTCCTTCAGAATCAGTTTGGCTGAGTAATTTCTATACACCCCTCTTCCCGTTATATTTATGCTTACCCCTAGATACTCATACTCTCCCGTTTCTCCTACAGTGATTTGTTTGCTTTCCCCTTCGGGGATTGAGAACTCCCCCACTCTCCATCTCTTCGTCATATCTACCTTGCGTCCAACGGGTATTACCTTGCTTTTATTTTCATTTAGTTCGAGCCGCCAAGTGTTCCCATATCTACCAACAATTTCCAGCAATTTCTCTAGCCCCTGTTCAGTTCTAGACATTAACGCCATGTCGTCCGCAAAGAATAAGCCTGGTATCTTTATGTCTCCAACATTTACCCCCTCCGCACTCTGAATTAGTTCGTCCCCTAAATCTTTAACATACAATGCAAACAAAATCGGTGAAAAGATACACCCCTGCTTGAGGCCTATATCCATAGGGACTCGTTTTGTAGTGATACTCCCTAGACTGAGTTGGCTTTGCACATCTGTATACAGTGCTTTCATGATTCCCACAAAGTCACCCCCCAGTCCGATGCCCTCGAGCTTTCGCCACATACCTTCCCTCCACACTCGGTCGTACGATTTTTTCACATCTAGAAATGCCAGAAATATCTTTTTCTTTTCTGCCTTTGTTGATTCTATCAGTTGGGTGAGTGTAAATAGGTGATCAGTGACTCTTCGTCCTTTCCTGAAACCATTTTGAATTTCTCCTAAAAAAACCTTTCTCTTCAATAACTTCCTCTAGTCTACCGTATATGACCTTACAGAATACTTTTCCGATGTTACTACTAACTGATATCCCCCTATAGTTATCTAGAACTTCCTTATCCCCCTTTTTGTGTATGAACGACACCTTACTTTCCCTCCACTCTCTGGGGACCTCTTGCTTTCGCAGAGCCATGTTGAAAAGGTTTGTCAGGACTTCAATAAGTGCCTCCCCTCCATTTTTGAGGAATTCGTTCGGAATTTCATCAGTCCCTCCCGCTTTACCATTTTTTAATTTCGAGACCACGTTCCGCACTTCTTCTGCCGTTATTTCGCTACATACACGATTGGATAGGTTCTCCTCCACCAGTGTATTTCTTTTTGGTGGGGATCCACTGCCCCATCGCCTATCGTTTATCTTTTCCCAGTGCTTGACTAGCTCTGAAGCGATACGGCCTTTATCTTCTGTACTTTCCCCATCCACTTTGATACTCTGCACACTACTTTTCCCCCGTTTATTTACCCAGTTCCAAAATACGTTTGAGCTCGAACCCCCCGTTTTCATTATTGTTCTGGCAAGACTGCAATTGCGCTCCTTCCTATTATTATTCTTTATCTCATTCACCTTTTTCCGTGCCAGTTCATATTCTCCTTTCATTAGTCTCGTGTCATTGTTATCCACCCCTTTAAGCTTCCTACTTCTTCTGTAAGCAGCGCATTTTACCTTCCTTTCTTTTATAGCCTTTTTCAGTCCCTCGTTAACCCTGTATCCAAGCTCTCTCGTTGGGACCCTCACCCTTCCTATACAATCCTTCCCTGCCTCTGTTAGGCTATTTACTATGCCATCTGAAATACTCTGGACATTTGCATCCCTAGGTATACATTCAAGATTTGGTTTTAGTTTTTCCCGAAACTGCTTCCAGTCGGCTCCTTGTTTTAGTCCCCAAACTTCCTTGAAGGTATTTCTGTCTCTATTCGTCTTTTTGCCCATAATCTTAACTGTTATCAGGCTGTGATCACTGCCCAAGTCATTTTTTCCCTCGTCATCTATTTCTACATCTATAACCTCCCTCCATACGCTAATGTCAGTGAGTATATAATCAATTATTGTTTTCTTATCGTTCCTCTCCCAAGTCCATTTTTTCCCTCGTCATCTATTTCTACATCTATAACCTCCCTCCATACGCTAATGTCAGTGAGTATATAATCAATTATTGTTTTCTTATCGTTCCTCTCCCAAGTCCATTTACCCTTACATGTTCAGGATCTTTAAACCAAGCTCTTTTGATAGGTCCAACATCTTCCTCCCATTCGTGTTAATTTTCCTGTCATGCCCTGTATGCCCTCCTCCTTATCCCCGATGTGCCCATTGAAGTCCCCCATTAGGACAATACTGAACCCTCTGCTTTCAAGCTCTGTGATATTCGATCTAAGAGTTGTATATATTGAATCATTCCACTCGGGCTTACTTCCCTCCACTGCTAAGTATACAACACCAACGGCAACACTCCTGCTTCCTAACTTGATTTTTGCCCAGACTATTTCGTTGGATACTGAAATCTGAGTCCTTGCTTCTGTGAGATCTGTAATCAATGAGGGCTGTAATTCCTCTTTAGCGTAGATGCCAACACCCCCACGCCGTTTCTGACCCTCAGTTCGCCCAGCTCCTATCCACACGCAACCCTTCATCTGATCAACCCGCTCATCCCGTCGTATCCACGTCTCACTTAGACCAATTATATTGAAGTCTCCTTCGTCCATCATTGTTGATATTTCGCTTACTTTCTTGTGCAGACCCTGGATGTTGCAGTACCCAAACTTAATGAATCTTTGTTTTTTTGTCATCACTGGCCCATTATTATAACCCTGGTATGTCCCTGTGTTGTGCATGTTTGTTGTTCTTCCTATGTTCCCAGCATTTGTGCCCCTCTGGGTTATCGGCTGTGGTCCCCTACCCCCCTTTTCTCCAAAAAAGGCCCAGCCACCTGTAAATTTTTTTTTTTTGGCCCAACAGGTCTGTACCCATCCTACTTAGATGCAATCCGTCTCGCCCATACAACTCTCCTTGTCCCCAGAATGAATCCCAGTGGTCAATGAAATGTATTCCCAAGTCTTTGCAGTGCTCTTCCAGCTCCTCGTTTAGTGCCATAATCCGCGAGTTCCTCTCATTCCCACCACCCATAACGGGGAGCACCCCTGAAACGATGATCCGAGCATTCCTGCTAAGTAGCTTACTAATTAGGTCCTTGTATGTGTCCACCAAACGAACTGATTTCCTCTCCCTGATGTTATTGGACCCCAATAATACCAATAATGTAATACCACTACCGGATCAGGCCCCGACCCAGCTACAATACCGTCCACTCTATCCCTCAGGTCCTCCACTTTAGCCCCCGGAAAGCACAAAACTGTTCTATTTTTACTGTCCGGACCACAGACAACCTTGTCGATCCCCCGAACTATGCTACTTCCCGCAACCACCAACTTACTTTTGGCCCTCGCCCTATTTATCTCCTCTAGTCTCCTATTGTTTACAGCGTCCTCTTCCTCTCCAACAGCCCCACTCGGAATCAATATCGGTATCGGTATCTTTGACCTAGGATTTCTCCTATCCTTGTCCCTCCGTCTCTTTCCAGGCCCTGAACTACCTGGACTACTCCCCTGGTCTTCTCCCGGACCCCTCCTCCTTTTTCCTGGCCTAGACCCCAAGCTACTATCTGTTGCAACTACCTCCATCTCCTCCTCTGTCTCTTCCGAATCGAGCACATCAAATCTCTTTCTGGTGCTGCACTCCCCACTGCCTTTGGACTTTACACCCCTATCTATCTGCTTCTCTGGCCCCCTTTCCTACCACTTTTGATAGTCCACGCCAAACGCTTTACAGCATTGCTCCGGCCTGGGCCTGGGCCCCCTCATCTGTCCTACGTACTTTTCTAGCAGCCCCCACCTCATCACCTACCTCATTCACATCAAAGGTTCTACCCCCATGTTTCCTCTTGGAACCACCGACAACCACCCATCCTTCTCGGAAAGCTACTTTCATAGGCGTAACTCCAGACAGCCCCGCCCTACCAAGTTTTCCCTTCAGCTCAGCAATCTCCCCCTCAAACTTAACAATTGTCTCAAATAGGCGGAGGATTTCCTGACAGTTTGCACATACCTCTCCATATACCATCGAACGACAGTCCCCATACATCATAGAACACTGTTTACAAACTTCAAGCCCAATATCGCCATCGATGGCCCCACCAACCCGGCTCTGACCGACACCCCCAGTGACCTCTGTCTGCACACCAATACTCACCCCGTTGGCACCGTTGACCTGGACCGCGATATTACACGTATTTACCTCCATACTTACCTCCGTCTGAACAGACTTGCTCGCCATCATCAAGACAAAATTACGCGATCGGACAGGGAAAACTGTAAACACGCGACAAAAGGCGACACGACGAACCGTTCGACAACTTAGCGCTCACAGTTTTATTTAAGACCTCCTAACTTTGTCCCATTTACTATACTAAACTAACTCCCCACAAAGTTGAATAAAATAACCTGAAAATGAAATATATATAATTAGTAAACAATAAAAATACTTAATTTCGATTCGTAACCAAGGAGACTTCTTCTGTATACTTGCGGATCGAACGGTTACCTTAGCCTAAATGTGTCATATTCTGTGGATGTGCTTCGTATTATCTTAGAAGTGAAATTGTCTATACAGGTTTGCCTTGTTACTTGGCACTCTCCCATAAATTATGACACGGCAAAGGCACATGAACAAATTTTGATGACCAAAAATAACTTAGCACTTTACCAGCTAATAGGAATTACGTTGAAAGATAAAACACAGGATTTGTTTCTGGGATGAAGAAAGCCTTTGCAATTTCTCTACACTCCATTGCATCCTTGATAAACCCGTATATGCAGACTTAATAAATGTAATCATTTTGGAACTTGAGATATTATATGCCAGATACCTAATGTGAACTCCAACCAGTCGTACCAAATATTCCATATGACAATTTCAACACAGTCTATAGATCATTTATTATTATTGAAATCTTCATTGAGTGGATCATGAG
Source organism: Pictodentalium vernedei (assembly GCA_031216915.1). NCBI lineage: Eukaryota > Metazoa > Mollusca > Scaphopoda > Dentaliida > Dentaliidae > Pictodentalium > Pictodentalium vernedei. The sequence goes on from CM062289.1 coordinate 241,972,292, forward strand.
CACAAACGGAAACTCTGGGACAAAGGTTGAAACTTTAATTGTATTTTCTAAGGGTTTTGCACAGAATAGGGTAACAACCCAGTTGGAGATAGTTAGATCAGAAATTAAGAAATTAGTGTCCCCCCCCCCCCCAACCCTTTCTTTGAGTTTAAGCTGCCCCCCCCCCCCCCCTCCGGAATGTCTGTATACGGTGCGAGTATCTGAATAACTTATGTGGAGACTTGCGTTTATGGGATCCAATAAATACAGAACATAGATTGTAAGTTCCCTTTGGAAACAGGAGTGGGGGTTTGTTTGCGATTGTTTATTGGTCAGCGCATTAGAATGGTTGAGGACCGATCCTGATACGCGTCATTTTCGTTGTGTCCTTGTGCAAGACATTCTATTCCGATTGCTCAGATGGGAGCACAATGGCGCCGTGTATATTTGCCATCAACCGATATTAACCCTGCATATGCCGGGTAGCAAGTTACATAGTCCGGCAGTTCTCTCCGAGTAAACTGGCTTCCTCCACCCGTAAAACTGTCCGATACAATATGACCATGACCCTAGAAAGTGTCATTTAACCCCAATAAGCAAACAAATATACACTCTTTTAAGAACCAACAGCGTTTTCACGCTTGCGACCGATTAGTAATATGTTTTTCCGCCCCATGTGTCGGAATATACAAATTATCTACTTCCTTCAACAAATAATCTACGTGAAATATATACATATTATCGCAACAGTGAAGTGATCTGGGTCGTCGTATCACGTCCACCTTCAGGCAGCTTGTTTGATCCGGCGATCTGACCTCCTCATCCAGAGGTCGAATAGTTTCACGGTCGGAGAAATAAGGAGCACCACCGAACAATTGCGAGTAACTGTCGGACCCTCGAACGTATTTATTCAGCAGAAACAGGGTTAGTAGTGGTTGAACGCATGTGTATCATCAACATGCTGTTCATTTAGCACACTGCGCCCACCTGCTTCCACTTCGACAGCTGGAATTAAGATATTTCCCCAAATACTCAACGTAGAATATCCTAGTCAGGATGGAAGCTTCGACCTTTAACCCCTTACCTAACATGAAAAGCAGGCGACACTTGTAAACACAATTATTGAATAACTATTCTTTTTTTCATTTTCGCGTCAAAAAACAAATGTTTTTTTCCCCTCATTGGAACGAGCTCAACGAGCTCGTTCCAATGATGGGTCATAAGCTACGCTTTTGAAGCAAAAGCTGACAGAAAAATGGGAACTGAATGGCAATTTAAGTGATTAGCGCTGGCCGGTTTTGCCCATTACGTTAGGTCAAGAATTAAATCTGAACTCCAGTATGCTAACAAGTGTGACCCCGCGCATCCAATATCCCCACAATGAACAGGAAAACGGATGAAAGTTGCAAAACAATTCAGTGGAGAACTAAACATTTTAGTTTAAAAGTCTTCCTTTGGCCATCATAGGAACAGGGTTCATGATTCATATAAGATGTTTTCGATGGTAAAAGTGAAAAAATAAATTTTTAAAGACGATTTCATCCCTGACAAACATCGTCATGAAAATCAACTCTCGGAGTTGTATGTTATTTTCGTTTATTAAAAGTTACAAAAGAAACTTGGCTTTTTTGGCGAGACAATTAGAAACAACTAGTTCACAGAAATCCGTCATTAAGAATACATATCACTATCACGCCTACCAAAACTAAGTAAGCGTCCATTTGGGCTCTTTCTTTAGCGAATGTATTTTTACAGTACTTTACAAGTTTTTTTTATTCTTCCCAGGAAAAAAGCAAATCTCACCTCCTAGACTTTTATATTCATGGAAAGGACAGTGTCTTTATTATATATCACGACGCGCACACTATTGATATAATGAACAGAAAAAGAGTTACAGAACATCAAAAGATGGTGAAAACTCCGTTTTCTTATTTTTAAAACGGGTTTCAACAGATAGTAATAGTCAAACGTCCATATTCAATGGGGGAAAATTGTTGGAAGCCAGCTTCTGCACTTTTTTCTACACTTCAGAAAAAAGTTTGTGAATTGATGCACACGTCGATGATACAATATGACCATGACCCTAGAAAGTGTCATTTAACCCCAATAAGCAAACAAACATACACTCTTTTAAGAACCAACAGCGTTTTCACGCTTGCGACCGATTAGTAATATGTTTTTCCGCCCCATGTGTCGGAATATACAAATTATCTACTTCCTTCAACAAATAATCTACGTGAAATATATACATATTATCGCAACAGTGAAGTGATCTGGGTCGTAGTATCACGTCGACCTTCAGGCAGCTTGTTTGATCCGGCGATCTGACCTCCTCCTCGGTAACATTTCGAAATTTCTGTCTTTATTTGAAATTCCCATTCTCTTAGTGTTAAATTTACTGCCAGCTTCAGAAAATTAAGGGGAGCTAACTTTTCCGTAAATCGCTTCCAATGACGAAAATATTGTCAGCCATGTTGGGAATAGAACTAACCAGTTATAGGTGATACATTAGGTAAACGTGTATTATCTGGATTTCTGTGTTAACGGAGACCATTATAGTCACTTAACTGGTTGAGTGATAGAAGCCACTATCATGGCTTTCAAAAAAAAAACAAGGATACTAGAGCAACAAAAAACAACATTTTTCTTGCTCATGTTTCATATGCAGTCCAACGCACATGATATTTTCTTTATATAAATTTGTTTTACTACAAATAATTGGTGAGTGCCTGTGGGCACTCTCCAATAATTTGTAATAAAACAAATTTTGATCACACAATGGCCCATCTCTGTTCGATTTCCGCATAGTTTGCGGAATTCCCGGTGGAGTCATGACGTCATTATCTTTGCAGTATATTAGCATAACATAAAGTTAAAAGCAAGCTTGGGCGCGAAATAGTCTATGAATTTACAGTTTCTTCGCTATATCACGAGTTGTCTAATGCAATACGTCGCCCTAGGGTGCAACAAGGCGCCATCTGGGGTCCCGATAAAACCCAGAAGAGAGAGAGAGAGAGAGAGAGAGAGAGAGAGAGAGAGAGAGAGAGAGAGAGATAATTATGGAGAAACCGCTGCAATCAGATCCATTGTGAACGTGTTATCGCATCCACTGCACAACAAGGTGAAAACAGGAAGTCGCGTACGGTATTATTATTCAACTATATCGATTCCCGAATCAGGGCCTTAACTGTGGTCCTGTCCAATAGAAAACGACACAAAAATACCATCTTAAAGTTTCACACCCCATCTCACCAATATGATATACTGGGTGAATTAACTAGATACTGCCTATAGAGCAAGGGGAAAAGTCATTTCAAGAGGAAGGTTGCTGAAATTCCTTATCATTTATCATGTCAAAATTTTCAAGCAGTATTAAGTTATTTATTAGTATTCCAGTCACAGATAACTTTGGTGGAAATATTTGCATTTTGATTCTTTTTGCACATGTGTGCCGCTATCAGAAACGTTTAAAACCAATTTGTAAATTAAATTTCTCAGACCAGTTCACTTGGAACATGAAAAATACCTCACTTATAGATAGAAACTTAGTGCTTTATTTATCAGCCGATTTACGTTTGAGAACCACAACCTTCGAATAAAACTGTCAAAAATGCTTTCAAGAGCTAAAACCAATTATTTCTCAGTGAAAAATTTCTCTACGAATTTCAAAAAACATTCTTCTTCATGAATTCTTTATAGAACTGAATTATGAAAATGTTCAATTTCCATTTCCGCTAAAACGAAGCTGTACTAAAACGTGAAAAGTGTGAAGTCTGGTGAATAAGTTATCAGCGAAACGTAGGATGAAGATCAGCTATTATCTCATCTACATGACACAGTGGACCAAAACCCCACTTTCACAGCTCCATCTACCAAAGATCTTCTTCGAGGTACAGAAAGACATATACACAAATACACATCACACCAGGGCTGCAAAACGGTTGGACAAACCTCACGCCCTTAGTCCACAAGTCTAATTCTGTAAGAAATTCGACGATGTTATGGTCTGGAACAAGTCTAGACCTCAAATAGTCCATGGCCCATGTTTAGATTCACTCGTCTGGAATATTTCATTTGGCCGGAAAAGCGAACCTGCGGTTCGCTTTTCCAACCAACTGATATATTCCAGATAATTGAATCTAAAAATACCATAAACATTCATTTTATATGAATCAACGCAAGAAAAGTTGTTCAATCGGGATTTGATTTAATCCAATTTTTAAAAAAAATGACATTAGGAGTGAAAACTCGCCATGGCGTACTTTTGGTTTTTTAAGCCGTGTAGTTCAACTAATTGTGTTAATATCGTGATGGTTTAAAGAGTGAATTAAATACTTATTGATCAGAATATCTAGCATGAAAGAATATCTATATCTCCGTGAGCGAAGGAACATCACAGCACATCAACGGTAGCCTGCGCGCAAACTCCACGAAAAGCTCGAAACGACGTCACATTCCTCACAGAATTAGACTGGTGGACTAAGAACTTGGGTAAACCTGACCTGTGGCAAAGTGTTCGAATCTTGGTGTTCAGGTTGGTGGTATTTTGTGTGTGTGGGTTTTGTGGACCTTCTAAGACCTGATCTATCCATTCATCTTGTCACGCATCTGCCTATACAGTTTATTGACCAACACATGTAGAACATGCCCACAAAAAAGAAGTACCAATATGTGTTTATGTACGAGTACACTATATGCCTAAAACATATAGCTCAAGTGGGCATACAGATATTTGGGCACCTATTTGTTTCTAGACTTATGTGGACATTTTATGGGTTGCTGGACAGTTTTGTGGACGGAGGGTGGCCTTTTGAGAACTGATGTGGACTAATTTGGATCTCTGTACACTAATGAGAACTTTTGTTCTTGGCTCCTAGCATATGCCTTCGTGACCCCGAGATCATCTTGTGATTTTCGCGTTTCCTTGTGGCTACTAGCCCCTAGATTACCCCGATGTTTAGTGAATTTAGAAAATATAATACTTGCCACGGGTAAGACAACTACATTTGACAATATTCACATTTGACGAGAGTTTACGTCAGTATTGGAGATGTCTTGAAAAGTATGGAGCCGAAGATAAATGGACAATAAGCAACAAAACCATTTTCGCGACAATGTTCAATTTCTGCCGATTGTTGTTTTAAGAATGTACAGCACAGTCGCCATGGACTGGTCGAAATCTACGCGTGGGCAGTGATGTCCACGCATGCGTTTACAGGTAATAAAAATCATCATCAGCAAAAGTTTAATAAATGAAGCACCGGGTTGTACCCACTGCTTCATTAATTAATTTTTTGATGATTATTCTTATAATTAGTGTTTGGAATCTAATATTATTGCGTCCGTGGAAATATTGCCCACCGTGGAAAGTGACCAGTCCACGGCGGCCGTACTGTACAGTACTGTGATGGCAAAAGTGAGACAGGCACACATCGAGGGTCGAGATTGCATGAATAAAATATTGCGAAATGAAGACCGACTCAAGAAAAACTAACGAAACATGCATATCAGATTCAACGTTCCCACATTTCTTTAGTTTAAACATATTGTGTTTGCATATGTAGCTAAGTGGACCAGAGTGTAAGTGCTTAACACTTTGGAGCTCCCTTCTCAGGAACGATAAACACAAAGTTCAATACAATGGCGAAGCAAACGAAAAGGATGTATTCAAACTATTAGGGGGCGCGCTGGCGTTGCGGTAACCGATTCTCGTAGCAACGTCGAGCCCGGTTAATCCTCGGATGGGTGACCGTGTGAGCGATCGTTTCGGTCTCCAGCGTTGTGTCATTGGACAAGGCACTTAACCCCGATTGTCCACATGGGTGCACAATGACGCAGTGTACTAAGGCGTACTGCACGTCGCTGGTGCGCATGTATTCAACCAATCTAACCCTGCCTGTGCTGCAGTGAGGAGTTACGATGTCGAAGAGCTGGCAGCTGCTCGTCGTTGCTCGGTGGTTCTCTCCAGGTACTCCGGCTTCCTCCACCCGTAAAACTGTCACGGTCATGATTAGCCATTGTGCATAAGTATGTGACCTTAAACACCAATAACTAATAATATTCAAACTATTATGAACAAACCAATAAAGTGAAGAATGTTAAGGGAAAAATCATTGAAAACACTGTTAAGTAGTTTGAGAACTTGAGGATTAAAGAACACTATTAACGCGTTCTGGTTTACGGATAAATGTTTGAGTAGCTCCAAAGACAGTTACATTATCCGAATAATTTGTGGACTGTACACCACACAAGATGTCATCTACTATCCTATAAAGAAGTGATGTGCGTTTTCTCTATTTATTTATGGGTGTTTTAGGTCACATACTTATGCACAATGTCTAATCGTGGCCGTGACAGTTTTACGGGTAGAGGAAGCCGGAGTACCCGGAGAGAACCATCGAGCATCAACGAGAAACTGTCGGCTCCTCAACATTCTAACTCTGTCCAATCTCCGCTCAAGCAATGTTACAGCGGTTGAAGACATGTGCACCATCGACGTGCAGTACGCCTTAGTACACGGCGTCATCGTGCCCCCATGTAGGCAACCGGGATAAAGTGCCTTGCCCAAGGACACAACGCGGGTCGTCACGGAGAGGGATCGAACTCGGGACCTCTAGCATAGAAGTCCAACAGTTTACCACTGAGCCACTGTGCACCCCCGCGTTTTCTCTATATGGACCATAAAGAAGTGTTATTTCTTTTCCGACGAGTATGATTCTAAATTGAAGTAGGGAGAAAAACGAAGAGTTAATTTCAACCAGATCGCGACTGAATCGCGATCCGGTTGACATTTTCTGTCCGCTTTTGTGATCATAGTACTTCAGTTTCATGTCTGCGAAAAACGAATATATTTATGATATACATATTTTCATGACAAATGCAAAATGAATATTAACAACATATTTGAGTTATTTCTGACATTAAACAAGTTCAGATATTGGGATGCTGATCCCGTGCACATATTGGGATACTGATATCGTGCAGATATTGAGATGCTGATACTCTGCAGATATTGAGATGCTGATACCCTGCAGGTATTGGGATGATGCTACCATACAGATATTGGGATGCTAATACAGTGCAGATATTGGGATACTGATACCCTGCAGATATTGAGATGCTGATACACTGCAGATATTGGGATGCCGATAACCAGCAGATATTGGGATGCTGATACCGTGCAGATACTGGGATGCTGGCACCGTGCAGATATTGGAGTGCTGATACCGTGTTATCATTTGTCGTGCTAGAATTTCGGTAAACACAACAACGTTAGCGATATGAACGCCGTTGCGCCATGATAACAGTCACAGCATATCGGCTTTAACGCCATGAAAAACATCAACGATGGGAGGAGTCACACGCGTGTGTTGACTTAACACCATTATCAAAGGCGCAGATTGAGATTACAACATTTTTGCCAACTTTTCAGCAATCAAGCTGTTTTGAGATCAGTGCTCAAAAAACACTTTGGCTGGGAACTAGGCTATTTTTCATTTCTGTGCATGACGTCGTAGCACATCCTATCGGTTTTTTATTGGAGTTTAACGACCCGCTCGATACCCAGCGTCACCTCGTGTCGGACAGCTTTACGGCTGGAGGAAGCCGTAGTGCCCAGATAGAAACACCGAGCAGCGGCGAGCAACTGTCAAACTGCCAAACGTTCCAACTCCGCACGTGCATGGTTACCATGGTTGAAGACAATTGTACCATCGACGTGCAGTATGCCTTAGCACACAACGTCACCGCGCCCTCACGTGGGGCAATCAGGACTAAGTGCCTTGCCCAAGAACACAACGCAGGTACTCCCGGTGGGGATCGAACCGGGGACCTTTCGCTTTGAAGTCCAATGCCGTAACCACTGAGCTACCGCGCACCCTACCGTACCAGAAAGTCTCTGTTTAAAATCAGTTGGGTTAAAAATTAACCCAAAATAACTGGGTTGAGTGAACATGAACCCAATTGATTTTGGTTACCCACCTGATTTTAGAATGTCCTTCCACCTGATAACTCTCAAGACAGATAACCAATCAGCTCATGATTTCGAGAACATTCGACAACATTTTATTTAGCTCTCAAATCAATACAGAATCTTACAAAACTCCAACCATCTGCACAGTAAGGAGGTATTGAAATTTGAAAAATGTTCAGAAATAACTAGAGTAGCAAAAGACATTTATTGTACAAAAGTGCCGTTAAAAGACGATAATATGCTGGTACAGGCTGCAGTTCTGTAACCGCCGTGAAGTTTACGATAACAACTGTTACTGCTTTACACTTTCAATACTGATGGTTGAATGGTAATGTCGAACAAGCGTAACTGGGATATATTAGCTCTATAAAAGCACTTGTCAACTTTAAAACAGTAATTCACATTTAAAGCAGGAACCGACATGTCGGGAACCAGAGTAAAGGTTACAGAAAAATACATGCATTATATACAAATCAGTCACTAAGAAACTGAAATTCAAAGCAATACTTATAGTTTCTTGAAACACAAGATTTTTCAAACAGCATGAAGCTGTTGTACGATCAATCAGCGTTTATCAGCTTATGCATGCACGTTAATGTATTCGGCAAGGCACAAACAAGCACTACAATTACTACCTAATCACCACAAGAATTACCACCTACGCTTTCATTCTATAATTTTGCAATACGTTGTGGAATATTTGATCTTCGAAATTTATCTTGAAAATTATCCTATAAAAGTATGGTCCCATAGTCTATTTTGTACAGCGTTATGGAGGTTTCTATCAGGTATATGTCGGCAAGTTCAGTAATATTTAAACCTACAGCCCGATACTGTTGTAGGTTTAACTTATCACTGAACCTCCTGAGCAGTTACAGTACAGTCGCCTTGGAGTTGTCGTTATTCACGCGTTTGTCAGGTAATAAAAACATCATCAGCAAAATTTTAATTAATGAAGCAACGGGTTGTACCCGGTGCTTCAATAATTAATTTTTTGATAATTATCCCTATAATTAATGTTTGAAGTCTAACATTATTGCGTCAGTGGAAATATTGCTCTCTCGTGAAAAGTGACCAGTCCACGGTGACAGTACTGTAGGCGTCAGTTGTGTTGTCAAATCACGGACTGCCAACTTTTGATTTTTGCATAAAATTGTACATACCGAGATAAAAGCATTAAAATTTAATGATATCAGATACTAATGGAGGAGTTTCTTTGCTCAATGGAGCTCGATTTTTTTCCAGCAGAATCGAACGTAATTCTTCAATCATTGTTTTTAAATGATGACGTCGTCCAAGTCGAAAGATGACCTGTGCAATTATTCGGTAAACTAATTAAGAATTCTAATCTATAGCCATACGTCCAGGCGTCTGAATGTTAAAATATTAATTGGTCTATTTTGATGACTTCTGAAGAACCTTCTCATGTATTAAATCCTGACCCATATCGTCAGGAAAATCGACTTTCCATAAAGTTGTCTCCCTTGAAATTATTAGACGAGCGGGGAGATGTCCAATTGAGAAGCAATTAAATGTTGAGATAACACCTATGACTTGACACCAGTAGAAAATAAAGCCAATTTTTTTTGTAACTTTTAACGAACGAAAACAACAGACAGTTATTAACCCTTTACCCAACGTAACGGCCAAAACCGGCCAGCGATTTTCTCAAAAATCGCCAATTAATTTTCAAAATATTTTCATTTTTTGTCTCAAAAACATAGGTTATGACCCCTCGTTGGAACGAGCTCGTCGAGCTCGTTCCAACGAGGGGTCATAACCTATGTTTTTGAGACAAAAAATGAAAAAAATTAGTTATTCAAGAATTTTTTTTGGAAGTGTCGTCTGCTTTTCATGTTAGGTAAAGGGTTAAAAGTTACATAAGGGGGAAACTTGTCTTTCTATGGCAAGGTAATCTGAAGCAAATACTCTACAGAACATTCGTCATTAAGAATAGTTATCAGTATCACACTTACCAATTCCAAGTAAGTGTCCATTTTGGCTCTCCGTTTATCGAATGTATTTTTACAGTTATTTGCAAGTTTTTTATTCTTCTCAGGCAAAAAATTAGCAAATGTTACCTACTGGACTTTTATATAATGGAAAGGACAGCGTCGGTATTATATGTCATGATGCGCATACTATTGATATAATGAACACAAAAGAAGTTACAGAACATCAAAAGATGGTTTCTTATATTCAAATGGATTTCAATGGAGAAAAATTGTCAAACGTTCAAACTGATTGGGAAAATATTATAAAAGGTCAGCTTCTGTATCTTTGTACCAGTCTGCAGGAAAATGCCCGAAGTTTGTGAAATGATGCACACATCGATGAAACAAATTCGCTAAAATTTGGAAATTAAAATTTTTATATGACATTCCCGCACCCTTGGTGTTAAATTTGCTGACAGCTTTATGAAATTAAGGGGAGCTAACTTTCCTGTAAATCTTTTCCAATGACCAAAATTGTCAGCCATGAAAGCAAAACCATATATCGTTTCCTAGTGTCTGCTTCAACGCCTGATAAATATGTGTCATATTTTACGTATATGTAATGGCAGTTAATTGCCGGCATTCTCCCATATGTTTTCTTGTAATTTTTGTCAGTGTTGCTCTCCATGTCTAATGTGTAGTTCTTTAGAACTGACTGATGATTATTTAATTTTTACATACTACTCTTGCGCCTAATTTATGCTGTAACACTTAACAAGTTCAGGGCTAGATTATTTTTAGAGGTCTGAGTTTGTTTATCAGAATTTGTTTATTACAAATTATTGAAGATTGCCATAGACACTCTCCAACAAATTGTAATAAAACAAGTTATATATAATCAAAATATTATTTGCGTTTGACCAAATGCGAAGCATAGCAAAAAAAATGTTGGCTTTTAATCTGGTACCCTCATTTTTTGAACGCCCTGATAGTAGCTTCTAGTGGGGGCGCGGTGGCTCAGTAGGTGGAGGTACAAACTGCAAGCCGAGAGGTCATCGGTTCGAATCCCACCTGCGGCAACCGCGTTGTGTCCTTGGGCAAGACACTTCACCCCATTACCCACGTGGGGGCACGGTGGCGTTGTGTACTAAGGCGTACTGCACGTCGATGGTGCACCTGTCTTCAACCAACGCTAACCCTGTTTATGTGGAGTTGGTATGTTGGGAAGCTGACAGTTGCTCGCCGTTGCTCGGTGGTTCTCTTCGGGTACTCCAGCTTCCTCCACCCGTAAAACTGTCATGGTCATGATTAGCCATTGTGCAGAAATATGTGACCTAAAACACCAATAAATAAATAATAAATAAATAAATAGTAGCTTCTAGCACTCAGTTAGTTAATTAACTGAGCGCCTATAACTCTTCCAAACTCTGCTCTAAACATAAATGTTTCGTTCTTATTCTGAATATAAATTATGACCTTTCATTGTATGGCTCAACACGCTTGATTCCATGTGCGCACATAAGCAACGTTTATTAGGCGTACCCGTTGTAACTCTTTTATGGTTGACAATTTTCATCATTGGAAAAGATTTATGTGAAAGTTACCTCCCAGTAATTTCCGTAAGCAGTCAGTAAATTTAATAAGAAGGGTATGGAAATTTCATTTAAAAATTGAAATTTCGAGATGTTAGCGAATTTGTATCATCTGTGTGCGCAAAATTTCATAAAATTGAGGCATTTCCCCGAAGAGTAGTATAAAAATACAAAACCTAGCCTTTCACAATTTTGGTCCGTTTTGTTTCGGTTTGAAAGTTTCATGATTATTCTCTGTTGAAGTGCATTTAAATATAAGAATACGGTGTTTTCGCCATCTTTTGAATACGGCGTTTTCACCATCTTTTGCTGTTTTGTCATTTTTTGTATGTCCGTTATATCAACAGTTTGAACATCGTGACATATTATTAACCCTTTACCTACATGAAAAGCAGACGACACTTGCAAAACAAATTCTTGAATAACTAATTTTTTTAATTTTTTGTCTCAAAAACATAGGTTATGACACCTCTTTGGAACGAGCTCATCGAGCTCGTTCCAAAGAGGGGTCATGACCTATGTTTTTGAGACAAAAAATGAAAAACATAATGAAAATTAATTGGCGATTTTTGTGTACAGCGCTGGCTGGTTTTGGACATTACCTCTGGTAAAGGGTTAGAACATTGTCCTTTCCATTAATATAAAAGGGTAGGTGGCGAGAATTGCTATTTTTTCCTTGTAAGAATAAACACTTGCAAATTACTATAAAAACACATTCGGTAAACAAAGAACCAAAATGGACGCTCGAGTGTTGGTAGGTGAAATAGTGATAGATATTCGTAATGATGGATTATCTGTGAACTAATTGCTTCCAATTAGCTTGCCATAAGAACCCTAGTTTGCCTTTTGTTACTTTTAATAAACGAAAACAACAGACCTGTCTGTTGTTTTCGTTTATTAAAAGTAAGAAAAGGAAACTTGAGTTGATTTTCCTTTGATGTCAGAGGAGTTTTCTCCTGAATTACTTGTTTCTTAATTGGACCTTCATCGCTCGTCTAATAATTTCAAGGGAGATAACTTATCGAAAGTCGATTTTAATGACGATAGAAGCCAGGGATGTTAAACTGTTTGACTGCGTATACACTTAACGGTTATTTAAATCACAAAACTATTGTTAACTGTAACATCTACTTTTCAGTATGTATACATTATGAAAAAGTCGGAAAATAGTTCTTGTTATTTTCCATCCAGTATAAGCATGAAGCACAGCTCTTTTGCAACGGTAGGTGTACTTCACGTTTTAACAGAACTAACATCCCAGATTTATATTATCATAAAAATCGAATTTCGATAAAGTTTTTTCCCTTGAAATTATTAGACGGACAGTCAAGTTTCCTTTTGTAACTTTAAAAAAAACGAAAACACCAGACAGCTCCCTGAAAGTAACAAATTGGAACTTGGTTTTTATTACAAACTAATTGGAAGTGACTTGTTCACCGATAATCCGTCATTAACCCTTTACCCAACGAATCGCCCGCATCCACCCGCGTAATATGCAAATTCAGCAGCTGAAAAAATATTATATTTCGAAAAATTTCAACAAAACCATATCATGTGACCCCCTCTTTGGAACGAGCTCGTCGAGCTCGTTCCAAAGAGGGGTCACATGATATGGTTTTGTTGAATTTTTTTGCAAAAATTTAAAAAATGATATTTAAAATAATAAATTTTGAAATCGTCTGCGTTGGGTAAAGGGTTAAGAATATCAATTGGTATCACACCTGCCAACACTAAGTGTCCCCTTTGTTTAGCGAATGTATTTTTACAGTAATTTTCAAATTTTTATTCTTCCCGGGTGAATATTAGCAAATTTCACCTCCTAGACTTTTATGTTAATGGAAAGGACAGTGTCTGTATTATACGCCACGATGCGGACACTGTTGATATAATTAATAGAAAACAGTCACAGATCATCAAAAGATAGCGCAAATGCCGTTTTCTCATTTTCAAATGGGTGTATACAGAGAGTAATAGTCAAACGTTCAAACAGATTGGGAAAAAGAATGTAAAAAATCAGCTTCTGTGTTCTTATACTACACAACCAGGCCTGAAAATAAGCAGCCTGACATTTGCAGAGTAAGGTCCCCAGAGGGTGAATTTGATGATGCTATCCCAGTGGGCCAATTTATCATCTGGGTACCTCTTTCTGTTTAGTTTTGAGACCCTGATTCAGATTGAGGTTCACAGAGGGTAAACTTAGTGATGCTACCCTACTGTGCAAGGTAGCATCACTAAATTCACCCTCTGGGGACCTCATTTTGCAGATGACAGTCTGCTTATTTTCTGGCTTGTACTCTACAGGAAATGCTTGAAATTTGTGGAAAGATGCGCATATCGATGATACAAATTTCAATTATTTGTATGAAATTCCCATATCCTTAGTGTTAAATTTACTGACAGCTTTGGGAAATTAAGAGGAGCTAACTTTCCTGTAAATCTCTTCCAATGACGAAAACTGTCAGCCGTGATTGACAAAACTTCTCCAGCCACATACACTAAAGTCCGTCATGACTTCTCTCTTCCTAAACATAACTACTGTGATCTGGACGAGATAAAAACAACTTTTTGAAGTTTTGCAGAAATATATATTGTGTGATGCTCAGGTTGTTTTGTACCATGGGCAGTCGCTACTAGTCGCTAGCATCCCTTGCGAAAGGAGAAAATAGAATTTGTGTGTTGACAAAGTAGAGTATGGGGCGATGCGGAGTGGGCGGGTGTGTATGTGTGGAGGGGAGGGGAGGGGAGGGGAGGGGGTATCCTAGTCTCGGCGTCCATGTGTGATGTGTGGAGAAAAATAAATTAACTGGTCTGCTTACCTTAATGAAAACAAAAGTAACAATTCTCCTTTGATGTTCCAATCATAAACAACTAATTCTAAGTTTATCGTTTCTCATCTCAAAAAGAAGAATTTAACATCAAACAATCTATCCAACAAACACGCTGAATGTGAGGTTAAATTATTTTCTGATGTTTTTACCTTCGCGGTCAGTAATTCAGTGAGAGCGGATCGATAACGCGATCACATTACGAATGAACCAGTGTTATTTCAGCAACCGATCTCCGCCTAATGGAGTGATAACTGCACACTCAGTTGGGCCAAAGCGTGGAAAAATCGCGATGAACAAGGGAAAAAATTCACTCTAAAGTAGCAAGATCTGCAAACAACATGGAGATGTTCATAAACACGAATATTTTTTTATGATTTAGCTCCCCCGAAACAGAAAAATATTTCACATGAAGTCCCTCGCACTTTCGCACTTTTCTTTTATGTTTGTATCGTAACCATTTACAGGGACATGGCTACTGAGTCTTGGTCCGGGGTTGTACTCTCTCTGAATTTCCAAACTGTACCCCTTCCCTCTTGCTGGTGAACAACCAACTTTTGATAAATTCATTCGCACTCTCACCCAAAGAGAAATTTTTCCAACTGTTACCTGTGAGTTTCCAACTGTTGAAGAAATCCGAATGGTGTATCTCCCGTGCGTTCGAAATATATGGTGTTTTGGTTTTAGAATTTGATATCGCCCATTGAGTTTAACAAGGCGCCATCTGCAATGCTTCGGCATTGCAGATGATGCATTGTTGCACTCTTGATTACAGATAGAAAATCTCATGAAATGTGGTTTAAAAATCACTAAATGTCTTGCAAACGGTCACCGCTGCAGATAAAATGACACGAAATCTACTACCATAAGGCGCGAAATTTCCAACTGTTGGTGCTTTAAGGCGTAAATGTGTAACGACAGAAAATTTTGGGCTGGATTTGGAGGGGGAGACACCACCCCTAACCCCTGTCGCCGCGTCGCTGATCATTTATCTGAAAAGTCTAGAAGATGATTCTTTCAAATAAAAAATAAATATTGAATAACTAAATAGTTTCATTTTTGTTGCCTCTTAGAAATAGCTTCTGACTACTTAATGGAACGAGCTTAACGAGCCCGTTCCAATGAGAGGTCATTGGCTATCTCTTTGAAACAATAACATGAAAAAATTATAATCTGAATGGCGATTTTTGTGAATGGAGCAGGCCGTTTGCTGGGAGGTACGTTAGATAATGGTTTGAAATATTTGCTTCTTGTAACAAGTAACTTCCAACAAGCTCCCAGGCCACCAGTTTAATTTTGTTCGGAATTCTACGCTCTTATAGGGTATGTGTTGACCCAGTTTTCGTGGAGTTTGCGGGCAGACTACTGCTGATGTAAAGTTATATCTTTTTACTTACAACGATATACATATATTCTTTCGTTCTCCAGTTATAGATATTCCAATTAATAAGTACTTGTACATAACAGCATTCTTCGACTAAAGTTCTGTCCTGTTCTGTAAGTATTTGACTTTCCTTGTAAACATCACTATTTTGATGCGATAAATGGAACTACGCGGCGTAAACATGAAACTACAGTTATCATGAGCCGTCATTCAAAATTATTTAGTAAACAAATATGTCGGATGGGATTGGTGAGGTCAAATCAAGTTTCGATTGAGAAACATTTCTTGTGTGAACGTTAATCATATTTTTTTTTAAATTCAGGCAGATGGACTATTTCTGTTGATTGGAAAAAGGGACTGAAATATTCTATATGATCGAATATAAGCATATTTAACCCTTTGAACCCTGATGGTATCCCCCATGTCAGTTCAATGGCAGCAATTGGAAGAGTCCATACTCACTATTTAGGGATAGACCATTTAATATTTTCAACGTGAAGCCTCGTGGCTGCACGTTGAAAATATTAATTAGTTTACCCCACATTCATTTAACAGCCAGCCCACGTGATGAAATGATGACGTATCATGTTCCTAGACCCAAAAAAGCGGCCTCTCGGGTTCAAAGGATTAATGGCGAGAGTGGTTCCAGGCCATAACATCATGAAATTCCTTATAGAATTTGACTGGTGGCTTGAGACCTTGTGGGGGAGTTCGGCATCTACGAAGCATTTACAATTGTATTGTCCAGAAATATGTTGCCTGTGGCAGCCTGTCTTCGGCAATCAATAATGGAATCATTAAAACTTTAATAAACATGGTAATTGATCGATCACAGATTTTAATTTCGTCACGATTCTGTACAAGTCTGTGAATCTCGTCCACCAATTTTGGTGTTTGGTTCATATATCCAGCCCTGGCATTTTCAAGGCGTGCTGACGGGCTACACAAGCAATACCCGATTAAAATGTTTCAGAAGGGCAATTTTAGCACTCCTTTAAATCATGTATAAATGGCGTCGATATTCAGAATCAGCGCTCAGACTACTGACCGGAACATTAGCATCCATCATTTAAGTCAAAAGAATAATGGGGAAACTGAAGATACAAGTTCATGATCAGTGCTCGCAACTAGTGACAGGTAATGGTGTCTGGGACCTCCCGACCTGCTGATATGTGATACCACTCGTCCCATTCAGCCAATCATAGTTCAGACAGGTGTGAGAAAATTTAAAACCTCAATGTCAAAAATCGTAAAATCCTCTACTCTACAGGCCTTAAACCTAAAAAGGAACGTGAGTCGAATTACCGGTTTTTCGGCGTTCTTACTCATTTGTCACAACATTTGCGCATCAGCGATAACAGAAAGCTCAAAATAGTCTTTGTATATCGGCTTCCTTTAAAGTGGATATTTATTATCCACCACTCTTTCTTAAGAAAAACTCTGTACGAAATTTATAAGCTTTCGCTAGCCTTTCAGTCGTATATCGGGATGTGTTTGACTCGTTACAGGTCATAGAACTACACATTCATGATATTTCGTGGCTTAGATGCTCATTATATGATGAAAATTGCCAAAAAGTGCGTGTCCTTATTTCCAACTTTCAGGAGAATAGTCATCACACTATTCCAAGTTTTGATTGTTTCCAACTGTTTTCCATTAAGACTTAGTGTGGTGTCTCTCAGCCTCAAACACGGAATCTAATCCAAGGTAAATTTACAAGGTCAATAGCTGTGGTGGGCTCAAACCTTTTTGCCCTACGAGGGGTTGCCCAAACTGTTATCGAAATAGTAAACCGTAGAATACACTGCGTTTGGCTTGTATAAATAAGCAACTGTAATTGGTAGCTGATTCTACTCAATCAACAATGTGGCTGAAAGCATAGCGTCTTCTCGGAGAATCTGTTGATTTTCCAGTATTTCTGAATATAATCCGCTACGCAGGGGAGTATATTTCCAGTTAACATCCGCTGTTAACAGGTTTGGGTTTTTTTTTACTAACCAAATGCTCCACTCGTCAGCTTTGGTCAGGGTAACCTCATATTAAAGCAAGTTTAGGGGAATCAGAAACCTATAAATGTCATTTCTGTTACTGTCCCTACTGAAACAGTAAGTCGCCGTGGACTGGTCGTAATCCGTGCGTGGGCAGTGGGTAGTGATGTCCACGCATGCATTTATCAGGTAATAAAAGTCATCATCAGCAAAATTTTAATTGAAATCCTTTACCCAACGAATCGCCCGCATCCGCCCGCGTAATATGCAAATTCAGCATTTGAAAAAATATTATTTTTTCAAAAAATGTCAACAAACCATATCATGTGACCCCTCGTTGGAACGAGCTCGTCGAGCTCGTTCCAACGAGGGATCACATGATATGGTTTTGTTGACATTTTTTTTTAAATTTAAAAAAATGGTATTTAAAATAATAAATTTTGATATCGTCTGCGCTGGGTAAAGGGTTAATGAAGCACCGAGTTGTACCCAGTGTTTCATTAATTAAATGTTTGACGATTATTCCTATAATTAGTGTTTGGAATCTAATATTATTACGTCAGTGGAAATATTGCCCACCCGTGCAAAGTGACCAGTTTACGCTGGCCGTACTGTACATTGAAGTAGTAACAATAGTGAACATTTTGGTAACCTTGGGACGCAAAACTCAAAGGCAGAAATCATTCACAACATCGGGTTTTTCACTGTTCTGATGCCATCTAGATTTAATTATTTGTTAACCAAAATGGATCCGGGGCTATTGTTTTGCATCCCGTTCGTCTTCGTGTTTTGGGAAAAGTGGTACATGAGTGACAATTGCGGTAACAGGAGTGAATGTGTGTTACAGAAGAGCTACATTTGTTATTTTTCTGAGAAAATCAGATTCCAAAACTAAAAAAAAAACATCCACATTGGATGATAACATGGCAATATGGTAATTTCAAACCGTACAGAAAGTTTAATGATCACATATTATTTAATTATATTGCTGGTAACAGTGGTGACCTATCATTTGATTTTCGATGAATTAGTGGAACCTCTTCCAGTGTACTATCCTTTGGAAAATTTATCTGCATGAAGTGCTTGCCTTCTAGACTATTTTTTATGAAGAAGCTTAGAGTATAAAGTATGCATTGTGTCCCGGAGAATGCGTCTCGGCGGAGAGAGAAGCTAAACCAGAACCAGACTGTCCCAACCTTTACTGTCCACTTTTTTCTGTCATGTCATAAATAATTTCAGTCTCTCAATTTTCATGTTCTGAGGTAATCATCACACTAGCATACTTGCATCAAGGTTCAATGTGAAGTAGGCATTTTCTCAAGCGGAGAAAACCATATAATCAAATCTGGAAAATTTCACGATTTTCGAGGATGCTGGCACAATTCACCATATCCATGTCATGATCGGACAAATTTCCGCTTCAAGGGACGGCATGCGGGATTTATTATGTAAATAGTAGTTTAAGCGCAAAATCTCGAAAAATCAGACATTCAGTCAGGAAAAGTGTGCGACAGCAGGAGAGGCATCCTGCATGGGTACACCAGCCTCAGTACTGGTTCAGAGGGGCTAAGAGAGATTAAGTTGGTATTTCAGTTTTTTCGTTTCTAACGCATACACAAATGGCGCTCTCAACTTAAATTAGGTTTGAGATTTTTTAATAACCAAATATCCACTTTTTGAAAAAAGTCCATTTAACAAGCAAAAGCAAATAATACATGTTAATGAATAATTACCTCATACCGTGGAGCTTTGTTCACAACAGGCAGACCCTGTTTAAAAAGCTTGGGGCGTTTGGTCCATGAAGGAACAGAGCTTTCAGTAAAATGTGTGGGAATTATTTGTTCTGACATTGCATTTTGATTTTGGTCAAATCAACTTGCCTCGCCCCAAAAGGGAGGGGGGTGGAGTTAATGCTCCCAAAGTTTGAAAAAAATCTTCTCGTGAATCAATGGGTACAGTGATGTGATCGTTGCTACCGAGCTTTCTTTTGAGGTGTAGATTAAAGCTTGTTTAAAGTTCGTAGGACAACATTTGCCCCGCCCGAAACTTCTAATTTCTGAACGATTGAGCCGATTTGAAACAAATTTGGTATGTGGTATTATTGAGTCATAACAACGATTCCCCGCATTCCATGGGAACCCCACGAGCTAAAATAGAAATATTCTGAAACGTTCGCATATCCAAAACCACACGAAACTGAGAACTATTATTTGATATGAAGCTTTCTTAGGAGTACCACTCCACTACTCGGTGCCAAGTTCCAACAAGAACTCGATGTCATTTAGACATCGATAGAGCAATAAATCGATATGCTTTGTTCATCCAAGTCGGCCAGTGCATTCGGAGGAAATCATGTTGGGGTGCTCAATGAATGAGCTTGCAGACAAGTCTCGCATCTTCATTGTGACCGGATCAGTTGCAGAGAGTCAGAAGTGATGTACTTCCATAATTACTCTATGGGATTAGCGCGCTTTGGGTAGACAGCTACTCGGAGATAAGTGTTTTTCAGATTAACAGCATAATTATGTCGAGATTACTGAAATAGACTCCTATTTGCGTGTTGAACGTATTCTATGTGTACGTTTTCGGAGTGAACAAGAGCAGTAGGTTTGATCAAGGCAGGGGTTCCAGATTATAGCACAGAGGACATCTATTGCATTATATAAACACCTGTTGAGGTTCTTCGTGATTAGAAGTCTACAAAGTGCAGTGAGAACAGTAAGGATTATCATAATTGACATATGTGGAATATAACGAAAGAAATTTGGCAGTCAAGGTTTTCTTAAACACGTTTCTGTTAAAGGCACCTTTCCCCTTAAACACGTTTCTGTTACTGGTTGCGTTGTCAAGAGCGTTCCAACTTTTTGGAAAAGTGTATAAAGGGAGATCCGCTCTGTGTTTTCTCTATATGAAGAAGGTCAGACTGCCTGAAAGTCCTACCAGATTGATTGTCTGCTACACTTAACAGATTATTAAAGTACGCCGGTAATCTACCATTTTACCAGACAAAGACGAACTGCAAAAGGTGTAGTTTAAACAAGTCATCGACCTTAAGTAATTTGTCTTTATTAAATAGAAGATCTGTATGGGTATTGTAATTTATGTTATTAATTATTCGTAGTGATCACTTTTGCATAGTCACTTGTTTCTTAGTAGCCCTGGAGCTACCCCATACGTGGATACCTAAAATTACCAGGACCAGACAATTTCCTCAAATTTCCGAAAACAATCCGATAACTGCCGGAAATTGTGTCGAAAACGGCCCGGGTATGGCGCTTAAAACCTTAGCATTCGGTCTAATTCTGGCTATCTCTGCCCTCGACCAACGGGATAGCTCCAAATGTCTAAGCCACACCATTGCCTGATACACTAGTCTGTAAGACTCCTTGGAACAAGTCACAAGAGTCAGTCGAGCAGTGACTAGAACAGACAATGCTCAGATGACTCGAATGCTATCGCGCAAATAAACTATCGAGGAATTACCTACCTCGCAAAATATTCACAAACGTATCATACAAAGGGGTTTTCTGTGAAATGGATTCTGTAACCAGTATTCTCTTATCCTCTAGAGCAACTGTCTCCTTTCGCTCGTTGTCGCGTAGTAGTCAAATTATTGGCTTCTACTAACAATATGGCTTCTGGCTCCTAGACCAGACCATTGCATCCATAGGTCCTAGACCACTGCTACTGACTTGGTCACAATTCCCGCAGTCGTACTAGATCACATCCGACAGTGTCTTTGTTTATCTTTTACTACAGTTTCCAACCACTACCCCAGCCGAAACCCTCCATACTAAAGAGAGACACAATCACTACTGTCGTGACTACTTATTTTATCATGACTTCTTTGATCCTAGACCATCTCATGACCATCATGGCCCCTTGTGCCTATACAATTCATGTACGACGCCTGGCTCCTATACCATCCCATGGTCATTGTAGTACCAACAATCGAGTAGTGACTGGAGCACATTACGCTCTGATGACTCAAATCGTATCGAGCAGATGAGATATCGAGCAGCTGCTCGAAAGAGTGACTACTTCTACAATTCTTCGACTCGTCTTCAGAAAGAGATTCTACAAGATAGACACGCCAAGAAAAGTTTCGGTAAGTGGGATTGCAAGCGGATTCTGAGAAATGACGTTCCGTGGTTTGTAATCAACCTTCGAGGGTGTAAATGGGATATGGATGACAGCAAATACTCATTTCCGTTTTGACCGTCGTCGGGTGAAGACATAAAAGTCCATTGCTGCAGACATTGTGGAAAAGCTTTTTCTACATCATACATCACGTACTGATACAAAGTTGATTATTGTCCGAAGGGGGAAAGAGAGGACGGAATTATCTTACCAAAGTATACGTAAAAGATATAGAAATTATTTGCCGTTTCTATCTCAAACAGAATGACGCGAAACGAAGATGAAGTTTCAAGAATGGACCAATCTGCAGAGCATCCCAAGAAAGAAAGTACAAAGAAGAACAAATCTACAGACTAACTCTGAATGATGTTACCACTCAGAAAAGCGAAGTGTTGGAGTTATCTGCCTTCAGAGCACCAGAAATCAAAGCTACCTACAAAACCACACTACCTGCCTTCAACGAACGAACTAGCTGTTTCGGAATTGGACAGGGAAATAGAGATATTATAATATCAAGAATACTGAATTTTCGAATGAACACACAGGAATGTTCTTCAGTTCAACCTGACGCTACAGAGATTTCAGCAATTTCTACAACAAAGCTGCCGCATGTCATCTGATCACGATACATGATCGATTATCACCTAACAAAGAGTGTATGGGACGATGATCGAGGTGAAAGACAATTGTCTAGGAGCAGTATAGTAGATAGGAGCTTAATACAAGCGAGGAGACATGGAGGCCATGGGATTGTCGTAGAAGTCATGGTAGAATACTTTCGTAATGGCTGTAGTGATCGGTCATCGGTATTGTAAACTTTAAGCGTGCGAGTGTTATTCGAGGGTTGCGAATTTGACCATACAGAACGTCAAATGGACTGAAAATGTTGATTCATTATCTTTAAATGATGTGAAATAAAATAGTTTCAAACTCTAGATGAGTGACCCATTATTAGCTACGAGATTAATATAGGTATAGCAGTAGTAAATACTTTCCCATAGTCGACCATTTTAACTTTCAAACTAGATGAGTCTCTCACTATACACTCATGTCCTGGACAGTTCTGACATATTGTTAAAAGAAATTTGAACAATTTCACAAATGACTCAGCAATACCTCCTCTCCAGCTGCAGTCTAGTCACGGATTTAAAGTAATTGATGATGATAATGAAAAAGCTAACATTCTAAATAAATCATTTTTAGAAAATAGCAATTTGGATTCTTCAAATAGAAATCTTCCTCCTTTTGAGGCGAAATGTTCCATCTTTTTATCTGACATTAACTTTACTGAACCGGAAATATCCGATATTATAAAATCTTTACCGGCCAAAAAGTCAAGCGGACATGATGGCATTGGTCACAGATTACTGATGGAAACTAGGCATAGTATATGCAGACCTTTTTTCCTTTTTGTTTAGAAAGTCCTTATCGTGTAGCGCATTTCCTAGCGATTGGAAAAAAGCAAACGTAATTCCTTTATTCAAAAAGGGTGATCGTTCTAATTTGAACAATTATCGGCCTATATCGCTGTTACCATGTATTGGGAAGGTGATGGAAAGAGTTGTCTTCAAGCATGTGCATAACCACTTTCAAGTCCATTCGCTTTTCTACAAATACCAGTCTGGTTTTCTTCCACAGAATAGTACAGTTTACCAGCTCATAGAAATTTACTATAGCCTGTGCAGTGCAGTAGATCAACAATTATTTACACGTGGTGTATTCTGCGATATTTCGAAGGCTTTCGACAGAGTTTGGCACAGAGGGCTTATTTTTAAGCTGAAACAGTATGGAATAACAGGGACACTTCTACAATGGTTTGAAAATTATCTGAGTAATCGACAACAGCGAGTTATGGTAAACAATTGTTATTCGGAGTACAATACTGTCTCTGCTGGTGTGCCTCAGGGCTCGGTGCATGGTCCATTTCTCTTCTTAATAATATAAACGATATTGCAGATAGCTTGGAATCACTCACAAGATTGTTTGCCGATGACACGTGTCTCAGCAACAGTGCTCTCTCAACACTGGACATATCCAGAGTCGTAAACGACGATCTTTCTATAATAAATTATTGGGCGCATAAATGGCTCGTGAAATTTAATGCTGCGAAAACGAAATCTGTATTGTTTACTTTAGCTAGAGATTTTAACTACCCTGATATAGTCTTCGCGGGAACGTCACTCCAATTTGATGCTGACCACAAACACCTTGGCCTTACCATTACAATCTAATTTATCTTGGGATAATCAGATATATGGAATTTGTAGGAGAGTGTCCGCAAGACTTTCCCAGATAAAAAAACTTAAATACTTAATGAACCGAAATACGCTTGAAAGGATGTATGTTTCGTTTGTTTTACCCGTTCTTGAATATGCTATTGTTACTGTTAGAAATGGGTTGGCACCCACTCCAAGACCGCAGGTACATT
Source organism: Pictodentalium vernedei (assembly GCA_031216915.1). Classification (NCBI taxonomy): domain Eukaryota; kingdom Metazoa; phylum Mollusca; class Scaphopoda; order Dentaliida; family Dentaliidae; genus Pictodentalium; species Pictodentalium vernedei. The sequence continues at coordinate 241,996,534 of CM062289.1, forward strand.
AAAAAAATGTGTATTTTTTATCGTATCATCTATGGTATGGCTCCCGAATATTTAAGAGATCTTCTTCTTCTCTCTCGAGTTGGTGAACGTTCACAATATAACCTTAGAAATACGTCGGATGTCTGCTCCTATAACGTTCGGACAGAAGTTATGAAACGCTCATTTATTCCCACATGTGTGACGTTATGGAATGCCTTGACAACCTCAGTAAGAAACAATAATACATTAATGGAATTTAAAACGAAAATAACTCCAGCTGTTCCAAAACAACCGCGGTACTTTAACATTGGGAAGAGAAAGCTAAATATTATCCACAGTATGATCAGAAATTATTGTAGTGACCTGAACGCGCACAAGTTTAACAACTACATATCAGATACTCCCTTTTGTGATTGAGGACCTCATTTTGAAGACGCACATCACTTTTTTATGGTGTGCACTTTCAATAGTTCTATCAGAGTAGAGTTTTTAACTCATTGGAGCGGTTCCGCATAAGCACGATAGATGACATTTTGTATGGTATACCGTCGATAAAATATTCTGAAAACGTGGTCAACTTTAGAGCGACTCAAAAATTTATCCGCAATTCGGGTCGCATTAATTAATATTCGTAAGGTGTTAAGCGTTTTGTGTCATTGATTTTGGGGACGTAGTTTATCTCTGTCCTTCGAGTTCCATAATGTGTGAAGTACGTTTCCTGGTTGCTTTTTTTCTCTTTGCTTCCTTCTGACTCCTCTCTTTTCTCATACTTATTTTTGTCTCTCCCTTCCAGGTTTCTTTTCCAAAATGCACACTTCCTTAGCACTCTTTACCTTGTAAATTTGTTTAAATATTAACCAAGTTTCATCATGTTTGTGCCGCTATTGTAATTGAACTTTGCTGTTATTGTTTCTGGAGAAGAGGGGCTACTAAGTGTTAAGCACTTGTCCTCTAATACACTTAGCTATTTTTGCAAATGAAATATGTTTAAACTAAACTAACTTTCGTGTGAAAAAAAATATGATCGAATCATTTCAATTTTGGCATTCAAATATCTTTGTCAAGTAGTATGGCCCTTCAGACAATATCTTCTGTTCTCAAAACTGGGTGTCATGCAATAAATAAGAGAGAAAAATTGTCTGAAAGCAAACTACCGGGCACATATTTTCGTGGTATTCCCATAAAAACACGCCAATAGTCAATTGTATGTTTTAGGCCTCAAACTTCATCATATCACCCCTCTTTTTTTTCTCCGCAATACTCAGCTATGACGTAAGACTAAAGTACAATACTTCACACGGTTTTTTTTAAAAAATGTTTTTTCTCAATGCCACATAGCTTCGGCGATTTCATTATTACCGAGTACAACTTTTCAAGGCGGGTAACTATAATTAAAATATTTAGTACTGTTATACCTTAACATATCAATCAAATAGTGGTACGCTGTACAGATACAAAACTGTGGATGGTTTCACTCATTGAAGCGGTGTTTTACAATAAAGGAAATAACACGTGTGAACCGACGGATTCACTCAGATTACTACACGCTTCTATGCGAATATCTTACGCAAGTTATAGATAATTAATAAACATTGAAAATAAATTGTTAAAAAATTACACAATTAATCCTACCTCATCAACATCGTATTATATGAAAAGATTGACTATAGTTCTCCTTTACTGATTTCATCACCTTGGCGAATTAAGTCATTTGCTGGGGAAGTATAGTGATGATACCAGTGCTCAGACCAAGAAAGTCTTAATAATTTGAAGCAGTTATCGGCTGCAGTTCGGCCGCCTTGGGCTGGTTACTTTCGCGGGCGGACAATATTTCCACGGACGCAACAATAATAGATTCCAAACACTAATTGTAGGAATAATCATAAAAAAAATTAATTAATGAAGCACCGGGTACAACCCGATATTTCATTAGTTAAAATTTTGCTGCTGATGATTTTTATTACCTGGTAACCCTTCACCCAACGCAGACGATATCAAAATTTATTATTTTAAACATTATTTTTTTTAATTTTTCAAAAAATTTCAACAAAACCATATCATGTGACCCCTCGTTGGAACCAGTCCACGACGACTGTACTGTATTCGTTTATCCACATTTCATAGAGTTTGCGTGCAAACTACCGTTGATGTAATGCGAGGCCCTATTACTCACGAAAGATTTTAATATATTTCTTCGTGCTCCAGTTATATATATTCCAATAAATAACTATTTAATTCACCCTGCAAACATTAAGATATTAACACAGTGGGTAGAACTGCGCAGCGCAATCATAAAACTACTGATGTGGCGAGTCTCCATCATCCTTGATTCATAAACAAACATCTGTGATGGGTTAGGTAAAGGCAGTAAAGATTCGGTCAAATCAAGTCTCCATTGAGAAACATTTTTTTTCTGTGTTGATTTAACCCTTTACCCAACGAATCACCCGCATCCACCCCCGTAATATGCAAATTCATCAGCTGAAAAAATATTATTTTTCGAAAAATTTCAACAAAACCATATCATGTGACCCCTCTTTGGAACGAGCTCTTCGAGCTCGTTCCAATGAGGGGTCACATGATATGGTTTTGTTGAAATTTTTCGAAAACAATTAAAAAATGATATTTAAATTAATAAATTTTGATATCGTCTGCGTTGATTAAAGGGTTAAGGAATGTCTATGGTATATTTTAGATTAAGTTATATTTCCATTGCGTAGAAATACAAACCATTGATACTGTCTAGGATAATTGTTCAGCACCCAAATCGCCGAGCTAGAAATAATACGATCGCAGCCGCAAGGATCATTACCGGGGCAGCTGTCAGTTGTAGTAAGTCTTTGCTTTATTCCGAAACTCGCTGGGACTGTCTACAATAAAGACGTCGCAAACACAAGCGCCGTTAGAGTACTTCAAAATGTATCATCTTATGTCGCCCCCTCCCCCCCACCCCCCCCCCCCCCCCCCCCCCATATATTGCCAATAAAGTTCCATCGGTTTATTGTGATATTATTACTTTATTTTTATAACTTCATTTTCAACAGATACCGATGGAGGAGCACGAGAGGTCATTTGGGAGACTTTAAATTTGATTTGGAGACTTGACTTTTTTTGAATAAGTTTGTGCTTTTACTGTTCGGGAGCGTAGCCTTTAAATGAATTATAAACTGTAAAGAATGGGCCTACAAAAACATATCAAGTTTTCTTTTGTAATTTGAAAGGAAATATCCAGGAAATATTCCAGTATTTATTTCCTTCCTTCTAAGATGCTGAAAACGGGACTGAATGCTGATCATTCAAATTTCAAATTGACAGTTTACCTCTAGACAATGACATGAAAGAAAGGATCAGTTTTATAGTGGGAGAGACCGTGAAAGCGCCACTACTCTATCCAAACACGAACCAATGCTCATGGAGGTTGGAACTCTCCAATTATCATTGGGGCTCTATCCATCATCGAATATCACTAATCATCCCCAACATCATCAGGAGTTGGGGGGGGGGGGGGTGGAAAAAATTTGCAAAATCCTGATGCTGGGGCGGGGTGGGTGGGTGGTCATAGTGGACAAAAAAAAATCCTCAGACACTTTTGGGCAAAATTGTATACATAATCAGTGAAGTATCATTCAAGAACCAATAAAAAGACACTCAAGTTATCAGGGGGTACCTACCATGGGTTATATATGATTATAAAACTGTTATTGCGGCTGAGCTATGATTCGGCTTATAGTGATACAATGTGTGACATATTGAATAATGCAAGTTAAAATGCATCACTAATCAGCTGCTGCATAGAGATTTTTGTTTGCTACATCAACACCCTTCACTTTGATATTGAAGTATACTTTCTCATCTGCAAGTATCTCTCTTCACGTCAGTCCATGCTGGTTCATGAATGTAGTCAAAAAAATAAACAATTTGTATGGTATTTTACAAAGCTCTCTGAACTCTGTCGAATACCACATATATTGTTGGTTTCTACAACATATCTGAATACATGGAGAGATAACTATAGGTAAAAAAAAGTTAATGATATGACATTCAAGAGTGTTAATGAATTACAATAGAACACGCCTTAAGAGACCGATGACTTTGGAGACCACGTTTTTTTGGACATACCTGGACATACCAGATTTACTCTATATTTGATTTGTTATGGGAGACCATCTGCCTTAAGAGACCACTTTGGTCTGATAAAACGGATGCTCTTTCAAGACCTGTCCTACTGTATAAGGTTAATCACTCAATACTGTATGATAAAATTGGTTATGGTGTAGTATGGTGGGAAAGATGATGCCGATGCATGTATTTAGTGGGGGTGGGTGGTTCAGATAACCCCTGAAAAAAATTGTAAAACTGGAAAAAAATTACATGGGGTGGGTGGGTCCGGTCATGTAATGTAATTTTTTTCCAGTTTTACAATTTTTTCAAAAACAAAAAATCCGTATCGGTGTCTGCGTATTTTTTCCTACTCCCCACCTCCCCCCCCCCCCCCCCCCCCCCACCGACATCATTGAGAAAAATTGGTCACCTCCAAACGTTGAACGAATTTTGTTTCCACGAATTATATACTTCGGAGAATTTCGGGTCACTCGCCGTTTGACAAAACTGATAGCGACAAGAGTGCAGTTTAATTGTTTATTAAAGAACAGGTGATAAGACAACAAGTGCTGGTATGAGGTTAACTAGCACGACCTGATTACAGAATATTCTTGATCAACGGTTCAACCAGTTTTCGTGAAAGTTGCGCGCAGTTGACCGTTGATGCAATGTTATCCACTTTTACTCACAAAGATACAAGAAAAAAACTTGATCATTCCGCTGATTTTCCGCGCTGCTCTAGCGAGGACTCCATGCTCCGGAAGTACTTACTCCCCCACCCACCCAATCTCACAGCATGCAGACACAAACTGTTTTAAAATCCTCTCCCAGCTGGGGCTTTCTCAGTCTCCCCAAATATAATATTGATCCTTTCATTCCCTCATGCCATTCCTCAAACACTTATCGCTCGTGTTTTCATCCCATTCCTGCATTTGTCTCTCAAGGAGTCTTATTCTACTGGGCGAGTTTTGGGGGCATTCTAGAAATAAAATATTTCAGGGTGTTCTTTCCTAAGCTGCACATTTTGTACCCTCTTTCGTCAACTTTCCAGATCCCCCTCAACTGGACTGACTTTAGTCTCACATTGAACAGCACAGACCCCCGAATAAGATCCATCTAGGTACTCCCTAAAAGCTGGCACATCGTTGTTGCATAGCCCACCCATTGAGTTTTTTACCCTAATTCCAGCTCGAAAATTTATTTTATAATTCTCGAGCATCCTTCCTGGTGGAAAGGCTACCATGCTTTAGTCCTATACAGATCTTCTTTCGTACTCCAGTTATAGATATTCCAATCAATATCTATTTAATTCAGCCTGCAAACATTAATATAGTAACACTATTGGCGGAACTATGCGACGTGATTAATCCAAACGCTACAACTGTGAATGGTTTTCATTCAATAAACAAACATGTCTGATAGTGTTAGAGCATTCATTAAAGATCCAGTACAATCAAGTCTCAGTTGAGAAACATTTCTTTTGTCGATTCAAAGAAATTGTACGTTTATGATATATTTTAGATTCATTTGGATGGGATGTTTCAGTTGGTCAGAAAAGCGCCCCCCCCCCCCCCCCACCAAAAAAAAAAAAAAAATAAATAAAAATCCAGACGATTGAATCGAAACATATGCAGTGGTCTATTTAAGGGATAGACTGGTTCCAGGCCATTTTTAGGGTAAAATTGTATGAATTTCGATATTGCATTGGGGGGGGGGGGGGGGGGTGCACAAAATACGATTTCCAGCAATTCTGAAAAATGAAGACATGTGTGAAGTTGGGTGTGTGGGTCTTTGTCGCCGATAGCGGTGATTCCAATTCACAGTTCGTATTAGAATTCATGTAGAAACCGGAAAGAACTACTGCTGAGACGCTGAGACGAGAGAAACTCGAACATTGTCACATTTAACAGATCGATGTCGTTATGTGGCTGTGTCACTTATAATTCGACGGAGAAACCTGTTGCTGGCTTATCACAGACAAGTGTGTGTGTAGGTGGTGGGGGGGGGGGTGGGAACATGCGTGTGGGTGCATGTTTGAGTATGGGGGTACACTTGATTGAGGATACGGTAATATGCGTATGTAGACAGGGTAGAGAGACAGTCACTAGAGGTTTTACGACACATTGGTGTCTTCATTTCGTGTGGAGAAATGGGACACTTGGACTGGGACCCGATGATCTGGGCGACACGGTTATGTCACCCGAGATATTATGACGCGTGGATGTCCCCGTTTAGGGCAGCGTCAGCAGAAGAGCGGGGGTCTTGGATAGGGACATGAGGACCTGGGAGACATGGTCGAGATATTGTCAGCAGAGGAAGTGGGAGACATGGCTGCTTTCGTTTGGGGTGTGGTGGCGCCTTGGGTGAGCAGAAGGTGGACTCTTGGATGGGGACACACGATGATCTTGGTGGCGGTAGTTGTTCTCTTGAAATAATATAACCGAGAACATATGTTCGAGTGTGGGTGATGACAAATATATAAATAGGCCGGTCATTATAAATCGCTGCAAAATCAGTCTTTTTATTGTTTATTGCTTATTTTTGTGTTGCTTTATACGATATTTTTGTAATGCCATACATTTGTACACTATGGTCGCACAATAAAGTATTTTATTATACGCTAAACGATAGATTATCGAAGAAATTGCGGAAAGATAGAAATCGTATCCCCCACTGTGAAGATATAGAAATACACTTTCACGGTATCAATCAAAATGGCGGCTTTCAAAGCATCACTTCAAGTTGAATACGAGTCAAATTACCACTGAAAATGATCCATTTGTTCGAAAAACGTAGAATGAAAAGTAAATCTAGTGTTTTTTAGTGGATACTGATCATTTCCAGCAATAATTCCACACGCATTCACCTTGAATTGATGCATGAAACCCGCTAGTCCAAACATGGCCTGGAAGTCCGCAATATAAGTTTTTGGTTTGGTACGTCCTTTGAAAGGACGTACCAAACCAAAACCTTATATTAAGGACTTTCAGGCCATGTTTGGACTAGAAACCCGCCAGCTGGATCAGGTTGCAAGACGTTATCTGTTCCGAGTATCAATCAAATCACTCCCGCGCTTCAATGATTTAATGCGCTGTTTACTTTCATGCATCAATTCAAGGTTGAAACGAGTGGAATTATCAGATTCTTATAAAAAGCGTATAATAAAAAGAAAATCTAGTGTTTTTGAGTGGATACCGAACATTGTCTCACTTGTAACCGAGATATATGGTCGCTTTCGCTCGCGATAGCACTCGCGAAAAATGATCATTTGGCCCGGTCACTCATGAGATAATTTTCGGTATCCACCCCAAAACACCAGATATTCTCCGTCTATTCTTTTGGGGTGGAATATACCTTAGATGAACTTGAGCTGGGATTTCCCCGAAAAAACGATTATAAATAATTTAAAACCAATTAAAATAGCAAGTAGAAAACAAATAAAAAAAATTAAAAACATTTAAAAAATTAAAACAATTTAAAAAACAATATTTTTTTAAAAATTTAAAACAATTAAAATGACGTTATCGGTGCATCTGGTGCCTCTTGCGGGAGAAAAGGGTTGCTCAGCGATTACTCACTATTGGTATCTCGATGTATCATTTTTTTTTTGGGGGGGGGGGGGGGTGGTTGTTGTTCAAAGTGAGATGTGTGTCACTCGAGCTGAGGGCAAATCGGGAACTGGAACGGCGAGTAATGAGTGTACCAAATGTGCAGCTTGGGGATAAAGGAGAGCCTGGAACGTTTCATTTTAGAATGCCCTAGAAGAATAAGATTCCTTAAAAAACTAATGGAAGAATGGGTTGAAAGCAAGGGAGATAAGTGGATGAGCGATGATATGAGGGAAAGAGCCAATATCATAGTTGGGGAGATTGAGAAAAGTACCACTGGGGGAAATTATAAAACAGTTTGTGTCAAAATGTTGGGATATTAGGAGGGATATTGCGGAAGGGGTGACTAGGTGGGCGACTTCCTCGTTAGAGGACCGCGGCAAATCAACAGCCAATTATTATTATCAGGTGAGGGCTAAGTAAAGATTCTTTGTTTCTTTTACTTTCAACAACGCGCGCAATCTGTAACAATATATATATATATGTCTACTTTAACGTCATCATTGCAGACTTCGGTGCCATTCGATGGTGGGTGACCTTAACTTGTCCCCCAAGAACGGGAAGCAACGGATGCAATTAGAAAGTCGATATGCCAGCTTTTTTTCTTTACCCGGCGATGTCAGAACGGTTAATAATACATTGATTATTTGTCTGGATATTGTGATACGGTTGAAGTCTAAAGGCCTGGGGGAGTTCGAGCAGTTTATTAATTGGGAATCAAATATTCATCAAAGAAAATACAACAGGGGCACCTGATCTCACACACAAGTCTATGGAAATGAAATGCGCAATGTCCGAAAAGTATCTCAAATTTGAAATATGAACGTCTAATCTTGGAAATTGCTTCAGACCCTGATTAACCTCAAAAAGAATGAAGCACAATGATTCATCGGTGACCAGAGTATCTAATCTTCATCATCAGAACGTCAGTTGCTTCGAATAAAAATACCAGCACCAGTGAATAAATATTGTGGAATCTAACATTCTGTTGAAGAAAAAAGTTGATATTATAATAAAATATCATCCATAACTTTACAAACTCTGTGATGTGTACAACATCCGATTATATTTTTAAATATGGGTGTGTACAACATCTAATCTGATATATATGAATGAAAGCCTCTCCACAATTTTAGTGATATGGAGGTAAATAGGCATCCCGGAGAAAATTTTGAAAAAATGAGTAACATGGGGTGGGTTTCGATTGTTTCCAACCACCCATTATTTCATTTTAACGCAGTTTCTGAGGTTTTCGTTCATCTGGCGTTTCCGTTTAAGCAAAAATTAACTGGATCAACTAATTAACGTGCTATTTCGGTTACCCTCCACCGATAACGTGAAGAATATTCCGGGAGGTTGTTGACTTTAGCATCTTCCTTTTACGTGTAACACAGAAACGTTGGCAGGAACGCAACGTAATTGGGAATGAGTTTAGTACTATGTAATCACGTAGAATTCGGCTGACATTAACCCTTCACCCAACGAATAGCCCGCATCCGCCCGCGTAATATGCAAATTCAGCAGCTGAAAAAATATTATTTTTCGAAAAATTTCAACAAAACCATATCATGTGACCCATCTTTGGAAAGAGCTCGTCGAGCTTGTTCCAAAGAGGGGACGCATGATATGGTTTTGTTGAAAGTCTTTGAAAAAATTTGAAAAATGTTATTTAAAATAATAAATTTTGAAATCGTCTGCGTTGGGTAAAGGGTTAAATACATCTCAATTAAAAACTCTGTAGTCACGCATCATTATGTAACAGATTCCTTTCCAAGCCCTAAGAACATAAGAGATGTCAATAAACTATATAATATGGTCACATGTCAAGCTCAAGCTCTCACGCCATCATTTAATTCCGTACTGAACTCAATGATGTTATAGGCTGTTTGTCGAGCTCCGGGTTCTAAGGGCAGATGGACGTGCTGTCATTGCCTTGATACCAACGGACAAATACGGAATCTGAAAACTACTGAGCGTAATTCTGCAAGCAAGATTTTATAACCGAAAGACACACCGTTTCAAATTGAAAAATGTAGACCTTTCATCCCTTTGACATAACAAAGCTCTATTAATTCCAATAAAATTAAAGTTAATCTGAAATAGTCGGGTGGTCGGGTAGGGATATCTAGAAATGGATTCGAACTAATTGGAGTTTTTTGGCATTTTGTTAGTCATCTTCGGATGTATTGATCATGAACTTGTGGTTGAATTTTTTCTGAAATGTTGGGCATTTTGTTATTGCGAAAAATAAAAAAAAAACGCAACTGTTTCTGAAAAATTTGCATTTTTCACAAACGTTGAGAGAAAAATCATAAACCGCTAGGAATTAAAGTGAAATAGGACCAAAATCATTGAAAATGCAAAACTAAATCGTTTTTAAGGCAAAAAAAGCTTTATCTCCTTGAGTTAGAGCACCTGAATTGGCCAATAAGCACTGATCCGCCATGACAACGAACCGTATATAATTCGGCAGCATCCACAAACCAGATTAAAATGAGAACTTGTTATTCTCAAGTCCAATTGCATCTTTAATATCAACCTCAACTTGATTAAAGGGTTGCTGCAGTAATGTGCTACACATTTACCAAACTTTGTACACGAGACTGCGTTCTTTTGCCAGGAACAATTGCTCCAAGCACAATCATATTTTGCATCGCACTACAGTTGCAAGTAATTACTTCAGAACACCATCTCGTTTCTCCCACAAAAACTTGCGACATCAATGTCTGGTGGTGTTTGCATGTCCGAACACATTCATAAAATTGCTTGAAGATGGGCACGTTTGAATGACCTAAAAGAAGGCAGAATAAGTTCCGTCCCGCGTTCAACAAGTCACTGATGCTTCCAGTTCGCCCAAAACTCTCAAATCAATACTATGTTTCTCCAGAATCGAATGCGCTGATACTTCACGCTTGCCGCGAATCAAACTTTGTCTGCATTTTTCTCCATGTATGTGACCAGTTCCTCAAATCGCGTAGCTTATTCTTGTTCACACGACTTAGTCTCTGCATAATTAACCCTTTACAGAACGTAACTGCAAAAACTGGCCAGCGCTATTCTCAAAAATTGCTAATTAATTTTCATTATTTTTTCATTTTTTATCTCATAAACATAGGTTATGACCCCTCGTTGGAACGAGCTCGTTCCAATGAGGGGTCATAACCTATGTTTTTGAGACAAAAAATGAAGAAAAATTAGTTATTCAAGAATTTATTTTGCAAGTGCTGTCTGCTTTTCATGTCAGGTAAAGAATTAATACTGCGTTCACTCGTGAATTTACAATAACAATCCTTGTGATACTGAGCGTCTGCTGTATGGAGTTCACTGACTGCCCAATCAGGAGTATACGCTCTTCGGCTGTTTATTGTCACCTCGACGGTCACACACTTTTTCAAAACAGCAGTCTTTCATTGACTGTGTTCGGGGTGTTTAGGTGTTTCTTGTCCTTCGGCAGGCACAACCCATGCCCCAGAAGAGACAATGAGTTCTGAAGTCGAAACCAGACCCCCCGACGAGTTAATGGCGGCTCAATACTTGACCTGCGACTACTTGTTCGTCTCTTCCTTCTATAACACTTCCTGAATCACCACTGCCTGGAATTGGATTTAAAAAAACAATTAATATTATTCCAATTAGACTTGGCCCCTAAGACAGGTTTTGACAATTAATTTATAATTACGAGGAGCCCGCCTAGAAACAACAACAAAAAATCCAATGCTAAATTGATCTGTGATTTGTGTTTTCAACTTCAAAAAGAAAAAAGTAGTAAAAATGTTTGGTTTTTTTGTCACTGCAGGTTATTAATTGAACTTCAACAATTTTACGAACAAAGGAGTTTCAAAGAAACAGAACAATGTGAAAAACAGTAATACTCCTTATAAAGAAACACAGAACTAAAGCACATATCGTATGTCCAAGACAATTATACGGGAAAAAATATTTCGCAGTCCAGGTACAGTGCTTCAGATCCCGTCATCTCAGATGACGAAAACAATGAACGAAACAGAAGCTATAAAAAAACAAAAATTAAAATAAAATGTAAACAAAACATGTAGAACAATCGAAATATAGAATCACGAATATAAAAAAGTCACAACTCCTAAATTCTTTAAAAATATTTTATTGTGTGGGCAGCTTGGGCCCAGAAGGAAAAATAACGAACGCTTTTCATTCTAACAGTCAGTATTACGAACACGATACTGAGTCAAAAAAGGAAGTATAATAAACTTTGAGGAGCATTCTTTTAGTATTATCGACTTTAATCCCAAACAAATTATGTAAATTCATATTTCGAGTCTAGCTGTATGAATTTGCATAATTTCATGTTCTTACTTTGCCAGCGTCACGTCAGGACGTCGCAATTCAGACATGGGGTGAAATGAAAAGTTCACACATGCAGCCAATAGCGTGTATGTCCACCGTTTGCCTCTTGGATGCAAAGACATCGACGGTGCATGGACCTGATAAGTCTCTGGATGTCACCCTGTGGTATTGCGTTCCACTCCTGCCTTAGAACATTACGTAAATAGCCTAACGTCTGAAGATCATGAAGTCGTACCCGACTGTCCAATTGATCAAAAAGATGCTCGATTGGCGACAAATCTGGCGAAAGTGTGGGCCAGGGAAGAAGTTCGATGCTCTGCTCCTCAAGAAAGTCACGACAGATACGAGCCACGTGACATCGAGCATTGTCTTGCTGGAATAACTGCAATCCGACGTTAGCGTTGACAACAACAGCGTTAAGAATTTCGTCCCTATATCGCTGTCCATTCAGATTACCATCGATGAAGATCAACTACGTTCGATAGTACAAGGAAATTCCTGCCCAAACCATTACACTACCCCCGCCGAGACGGCAGCAATCCCGCTCGAAAGCATCGGAAAGTCGTTATCCTCGTCGGCGATACACTTTTGCCCTACCATCAGCGCGCCGTAGACAAAATCGTGATTCATCACGAAAAAGAACTGTGCTCCAACGCTGCTGAGTCAAGCGAACACCCTGACGTACCCAATCCATTCGGACGGTTCGATGACGTTGGGTAAGGATTGGTCCGTGGTATGGACGTCCACTGCGAATGCCGTGTTCAACGAGTCTGTTGCGGACAGTTTGTGCACTGATTCTATTGTTAGTTCTACCAGGAGTACTTGCTGCTGTCCTCGTTGCCGGAAGGAAGCGATCCCGCAAGTGAGACGTCCTGATGTGTCGGTCTTGTGCAGGGGTCTTAACTCTTGGTCGACCTGAACGCGGTTGGTCGGCAGTAGATCCAGTGGTTCTATACCTTCCAATGAGACGGTAAATAGTGGCCACAGTGACTCCGAACTCAGGAGCGAGCTTATCTGGAAGTATCCCAGCCTCATGCATACCAATGGCACATAACCTCTGATTTTCGGTTTACCTTGGCATTTTTTAAAATGTCGGAAGACAAAAACTAGCGTGTTTTCTCAATAACCCAGACTCTCTAGCACAACATAACATAAATCGTCGGTCACCCATTCAATTTGACATTCTCGGGTAGCACGTGCTATTTTGAAATCCGTAGCAAAATTGTATACGGTTGGGTGGACAACAACAACATGTCATTAAACTCTTTGCACGACCCTTGTCCACAAACATGTAACATTAGAACTATTATATTTCATCCTTTATGCTATTTTTTCACATTTGTTTCTATTTTTCTTTCGTTTTTGACTCAGTATATATTAAGCTATCGTTTTGTTGTTTTTGCTCAACAACTCACTTATTAGTAAATCATTGTCGTAGAATTTTTCAGAAAATATGGCTCCGTAAAACCTGTTGGCGATATTGTTTCCAAAATTTGTCATATTTTTGTCATTTCCAACCATTTTTATGCCACAGAAGCAGCCATTTTAACCCTTCACCTAACACGGAAGACAGACGACACTTGCCAAAATAATCTTGAATAACTGTTTTCATTTTTGTGTCAAATCATAGGTTATGACCTCTCAGTGGAACGTGTTCGTTCCAAAAAGGGGTCATAATCTATGTTTTTGAGACAAACAATGAAAAAAATAACGAAAATTAAATGATGAATTTTGTGAATAGCGCTGGCCAGTTTTGGTCGTTACATTGGGTAACGAATTAACAGAACATACTGATTTATAAACAAAAGACAATAAGAAGTAGAATGCAGCCGGTTTATTATCATCTTGTTATGTATTGTGTCAACAGTTTTCACATTTAAAAGCGTCAGACATTTGTTCTGGCTTCATAAGCAGAAGTCATATCAATGGATCCTCATCAGTATTAACCCTTTTGTATTTTTGTACGTGTTATGTACGAAATATTTTGTTTAATTTAGCCCTTTGATACTTTTGTACATGTTATTACGTACGAAATCTTTTGTTTAATTTGAAAGGAGCAAACCCCATGCCACCGTGACAATAACATTTATCAAAAGTTGGGGCACATAGTAAGCTTCAAAACAAAGAGCTCTACGGGGAACACTGGAACCTCATGTGGAAATTAACATTAATGGTTTTAAATCGCTCAAATTCTATTTTTATCATGACCAATTGACCCTTTGACCTCTGAGGACGTCATCGATGATGCTGTCAAAAGAAGTTTATGGCAGCCACTGAGGGTGATCATTTACTAACAGAACTGTACGTTACAACCCTGGCTCTGTTAAATTTGGTTCGAGTTATAGCAGTTTGTTTTAATTTGTCCCACCCCTAAAAGTCTGTTACGAAGGTTTGCTCGTGTACTTTTATAAAAAAAAACTCATAGAAAAAAAAGTTGCCCAGCATATGTTCCTGAACCAATGCTTGTTTCATACAACACATATGCCTGGCAACAAGAAAACACCAAAAAACGTTAGTTAGACTCCACTTCCAGGCACCCCCAAAATCCAGGTCTTGCTACTGGCCTAAAATGTGTTTTTGTAAACACGATTTAACCCTTTGATACTTGTGTACGTGTTACTACGTCCGAAATCTTTTGTTTAATTTAACCCTTAAAAATCCCCTTGTATGTGTTATTACGTACGAAATCAAACAGCGTGTTGATACTTTGTGGTCATTAGTTTTCTTATTATTTTTCGATTTTTAAAAATTTTAACCCCAAATTCCTATTTTCTTCCGAATAGTGTTCGGTGATATCCATTGAGCCAAATGTTATCGCAGCTTTAAATACTAATATAATCCTGCTGTCAAGACTTCTTAACTTGTTGAGTTAAAGGGTTAAAGGTTTTCACACAGGAATCGGATAAAACGTTTGAAGAAGCTAGCCAGGAATAATTTCTGTGCACACCATTTAACGTGTTCTATACTGGAATCAAAGTGGATATTGAAGAAATCAGAAATACACTACTGTGTACTGTATTTGTAAAGTTACACGAAAAAAACACAACTAATTTGTAAAAAACGGAAATTTTGCAATGAGTATACCCCCACCCTAATACTTCAAACCTTGTATTGATTGGTAACGTGTCTGATATGCAAGTGTGTCCTTCTTTCAAACTTTTGACTCCGCCGCCCCCTAAAAAGTTTGGAGCTGCCCACTTTGGGGGCATTTAGCTTCACTTGAAAAATGCACTCGGTGACTCCCAGGTGACTTGAGTTACCTTGACCCCTATTTTGAAAATCCATTGAGTTTTAATTCATTTAGTGTTGTCCCAGGTCCTTAGGTCATACAATTCTTGAGATAGGAGCGTAGGACACTTTCAAAATGGTCGGCCCTGCCCACATTCTGGGGTGTAAAATACTTGTGCGAACTTCGAGAATACATTAGGGAGGCATAAAATGTGATTTCCAGCAATTCAGAAAAATGTACTCAATGAACCCTGGGTGACCTCAGTGACATCGACCCATATTCTGAACTCCCATTGCGTTTGATTCATGTGGTGTTGGTCCAAGGTCCACAAGTCATACCATGCTTGAGATGTGAGCGTGACCCACTTTCAAAATGTTTGGCCCCACCCGCTTTTTTTGAAAGTAAAATTATAAGCATGAACTTTGAGATTACATTTGGGTGTCATAAGATGCGATTTCCATCGATTCTAAAAAATACACCCAATACCCCCCCCCCCCCTCCCCCTCTCCTCCCCCGGATGAAACTGGGATTCATTAGAAATCGTCTATCTCCACCATGGGTAACCCTTCGCGCATTCTATCTCAGTCAATTTTTATGTTTAGTTAGCTTCGTGACGAATTTGGAATTTTCTTGATCACGAAAATGCGCGGCTGAATGATATGATGGTTTCATGAGAAAGATGTGGTACCGTGCCGTAGACACAAGGTAGGAGCAGGAGGTGAATGGACCCCACAAACCCCCATATACGATTATTTTCTGGAGCCAATAATATCAAACTTTTACAATTGTATTTTCTAGAAACGTATTTTCTGCATATTAATATAACTGACTAAAATGAATCTTCAGCATTTTAAAAAATATGGCAATTTGCTAACTGGCAAATTGCCACATCTTTAAAAATGTTAATGGTTCTTTTCAACACATTTAAAGTCATAATAGAATTGTAAAAGTTTTACAGTATTGGCCCCTGCAACTAATGTAATTACCGAAAACATACCACATTTAGTATAAATTGACGGTTTATCGAGCCTCAAAATGCCACTAGATAGCGCTATTGTGGGGCTTGATTTTCACGCCCCATTCCATACCCTCCATCATTCAGGCCTCCGTTATGTGTCGGACACATATAAAGCTGAGATCCCAAGAGATGCGTGTGCTTCATTCTTAATTGTTGGAAAAAGTGAACAGACGATTTTCTGTCCGCTAACCTACGGTTCCCATGTTGAAACTACGTCATTGTGCGTCACATTATAACATGCGGTCTTTATTTTTGCGATCAAAGACCTACTATAAGGTATCATTCGAAATGAAATACTTCTTCGCCTGCAGCTTTATTCTGTCGAAAAGAAATTCCGTTTGAAATGAGTAATATTTGTACAATAGCTTAGAATCCATGTCAATGCCAGTTTCTGAGTGATCGATTTTGTAATCTTCGGGATTATGGCACTTGTAGCGTTTGCAATATACGAACGACCAAAAAAATATTGTGCATTTAAAGCAGGGGTCTTAACGAGGATTATATTTTGATGTGAATGTTTTGGAGTTATGCCTACATCCGCATTATCCCCTATGAAATAACACGACCAGAACATTATACCGCATTTTATGGTACTTGTCATGCAATCGTGTTTCCGATATTGCGAACTATTTATCAATCACAACTATCAAAAGCAAGACTACGTGAACCGCTTACCCGATAACCCCCCCCCCCCCCCATGCGATACACAAAACCCTCACGAAATTTATTATTATTATTATTATTATTAAATTTTACCTATTGCTTAATCTGTTTCAAATTCATCCTCAAACCAAGCTGAAAGAACCCTTTGCTTTGCAAGGCAGTTTTATGTATTATTCAGGTCTGTCTTGTAACACTTGATAACTTCTTAATTCTAAGGAGTAGGAGAGACTCTTTCAATTGTACCCTCTACAGTTATCAGTTATTAAAATGGGGTATTTAAATGGTGTGTTTTAAACCCTCTCAAGACTTCAGTGTGGTTCCCCCTAAAATTATTTTAATGCATGACTATAAAAATCCAAGAACCCTCTCAGCACCTACATCTCTTGATCTTTCTCTGTTCCAATGGGCAGTCATAAGCACCTCTGAGGCCCTTAAGGCTTTTAAAAAAAATATCTGTATATCCATATTACTGAATTATTTTACTCAAATGTTTTACTGGGGTCTGTTACAACCAGTAGTGTATAAATTTACCAGTAATGTCGAAATCGACCAGTAATGTCGAAAAAATTAACCAGTAATGTCGAAATCAACCAGTAATGTCGAAAAAATCGACCAGTAATGTAAAAATCCGTAATGTCGAAAAATTAACCAGTAGTGTCAAAAAGTGACGACCAAAATGACGATTTTTCGCAAAAATTTCAATATTTTTTCGGGTTGCTCAAATTGTACTTTTGCCTATATTCATCGACTTTTAACCATTTTCGCGCAAGTTTAAACACATTTACCCCAGTAAATATGGAATTTTATGTTTAACAATTATTTCCCTCTTTCATATGCACAACATATCCCATCCTATTTGCTCTCTCTCTCTCTCTCTCTCTTCTCTCTCTCTCTCTCTCTCTCTCTCTCTCTCTCTCTCTCTCTCCTCTCCCTTTCTCTCTCCTCTTTCTCTCTCTCTATCTCCCTCTCTTTCTATCCCATGTTCCTCTGCCTTTACTCCCTCCCTCCCTCCCTCCCTCTCTCTCTCTCTCTCTCTCTCTCTCTCTCTCTCTCTCTCTCTCTCTCTCTCTCTCTCTCTCTCTCTCTCTCTCTCTCTCTCTCTCTTTCTCTCTCTCCTCTTTCTCTCTATCCATCTCACCCTCTTTCTATCCCATGTCCCTCTGCCTTTGCCCCCACTCCCCCTCTCACTCTCTCTCTCCCTCCCTCTCTCTCTCTCCATCATTCTCTCTCTCTATCCCCCTCTCCGTCTGTCTTTCCCCATCTCTCTCTCTCTCTCTCTCTCTCTCTCTCTCTCTCTCTCTCTCTCTCTCTCATATGTTGTGCATATGAAAGAGGGATGCTTTGGAAGCACAAAATATTTTTTTTTAATTTTTGAGGAAAATACAGTACCATACCATATTAGTGACTTTGTTTTAAGCATAAACGATTTGGTAGAAAAGAAGAACTTTCAAGTGTTGATAGAATCCGTAATTACTAATTTGTTACTATTTTAGGTTTTCTGGCCGTTTCAGCCCTGTTTCGTCCACACTTGGTCTTGTTCTAATGTTCCTAGCCTCTATCAGCCCAAACACATGTATGACATGTGTGATTCATGACCAAGTCCAATGGGGTGAAGTGTAACACGAACAAATGCTAGAATGAATGACGCCTCATACAACTCGCCTGTGAATCACTAGATGTCGTTCAGTCTCGAAATACTAACGTGTATGGACTAAAGCAGACCAGTACCAGAAGCACTATTGTTGGTGGACTACTGTTCGTGATGAGTGGTATGTTTGAGGGATCATTTGGGTGAGGGAATGGGTGAGGGGGAAGTGACATCATAGTCACGTGATCCCCTTACGCCATGTAGGGATACACTGTAACTCGCGTAAGGGGCCATGTCGGGGCGTTATTGCCATGGCGATATGTCGTGTCAATGGAGTGCGTGTTGCTATGGTTACACGTTTCCATCGTCCATTTTGTATACTGGAGGCCGCCGTCATGGTGTCTATGGTGAAACGTGGTTGATATTTGACCCAAATTCTCGAATACAATGGAGGATGTTCCGAGGTTGTGTTCGATTAAACGGGCTATTTACCACAAACAACCCGTCAATTACCTAAAATCACAAAAACGAAACGTGGACCCGGTAAAGGACACCCACCCCCATCTTAGGCTTATAACAGTGTCACGTAGCGCTACAGGACTGGAGGGGGGTTGTTCACTAACTTTCAGAACACCATTGTCATCGAATGAGGCCATGAGAAAATCCCCCAAATAAAGGCTTATCTATCATTGCTGTTTTCTTCAACTTGGAATATTATGATCCCCGATGAGTCTGAAGGTGGGATGGGGAAATCTCACCCGAGGGGCAAGATATTTGAACCAGATCCGAGGCTTGCCGAGGATCTGGTTCAAATACCTTGCCTCGAGGGTGAGATTTCCCCATTCCCACCTTCAGACTCATCGAGGATGATTTTTTTTTCTCCCCACACACGGGGATTACGTCATTATAAATAATTGGCGGTCACGTGCTGACATACCCAATTTATTAAGTCGTAGTCCTTTCGAAAAACGAACAATTTCATCGGAAAGATCGTACAAAAGTTAAGTATATACCATAGGTATATACTAAAAAAATTGATTTGTAACACTGTCCGTAATGGGGGTTAATGAATTTGCGCGTGTCAAACTCTAATGTAAAGGGCATTGTGAGATTATTGATCGATCGATAAATTCGCGCAGTGATATTATTAATTTATTTATTTATTATTATTATTTATATTATTATCTGCAGAGAAACATAGGGTTGAAACAAATCAAGTTTAATATTTGAATAATAATTAAATATTGAGTCTATATCAACAAGGAACAGATAAATAGGTAATAAACGAACACAATTTAGGAAGCGTTTGCAAATTGTGAAGCCATTTTGTTTATTTACAATTGTGCAGACGGTGATGAAATAATTCCAGCGACCTAATAAAATATACAAATGAGTATGTCACGTGGGGTGGGTGGGATAGAAATATCCCACCCTGCTGTCTCACCCGGGACACGCGTATGTTTCACGAAGAGTGGGGGGGGAGAAAAGGGGATTTCATATCCACTGACGTTTCCTAAAATGAAGTGTCTTAGTGAGATTCCACTGGAACCGATTAAACTACCACAAATGTACCAACGACAGAATGTGCAACCAAGCAGAAACCCGTTGATACCAAAGCCTCCAACGAAGAATAAACTTACGGAAACATCCTACCAGCATAATACAACAATGGATGAAAAACCGCCACACCAGTATGTCCGAGCGACGAAGGGGCGAGAAGAGAAAAAGACGTTTTGGTTGAGCCAAACCTCTTAGACAACATACAAGAATGACAGCATGCACTAAGTAGAGACCCAAACGAGCGTGCCACGATGTACTTGGATGAAGACATGAGAGATATCATGGAATCCCGAACCATAAGCGAGAACGAAAAGATTTTTCAACACAACTAGATCTTACAGCGTTACGGAGGATTCTACAACAAAGCTTCACAACCATTAACGATCAAAATATAGAACCAGAAATGTCAACAGAGAGAACCATGTGAATAAAGGTCATTATCTGAACAAATACAGAGAATATGAAAAAGAACAGAACAGAACGAAGATCACGTCAACAGTACAACGTTTAAGGTAAGGATTAGAAATTGAAAAAAATGAAGAACAAACAGAACAAAAACTGAACTATTTATTACGAAGTTTAACACGTTGTTAATTCTGATACAATTTGCGTTCAATAACTTTTCATCTGAACGGCATTGGTTCTTTTTCAGTAGGGAATGAAAATATCCTCAATAGTTTATGCGAAATCACGGAATCCGATTACGCGGAATCGGTTAGGAAAGTTTTGAAAGTTTAGAAATATTGTAAATCTATAATTCATACTCGGCATTTCCCAACCTGCACTTTTTGCATAAACTCTTTCTCCCCACTATTACATGCACAATAGTCTGTAATTTAATTCATGCACGGTGTAATTGTTTAACTTGCCATTGTTTATTCAAACCGCCAGAGTTGCTTGGGATCAATTCATTTTATTCACTATTAATTGTTTGGCTGGCAGCAACCTTGTCCAGAAAAATCGCTTTTTATTGTAAATTACGAAACGGTTATTACCAATACATAATTGTGCAATTGCAGGGAAATACACTTACTTTTATCTTGTCTTTTAAAACCACGTTTTAATTTTAAAAATGGGTCGAATATATATTCAGACCGCAACTTCAGAAGAACTCCAAAACCAGATAAATACCCATTGATGAAAGAACTGCACAAAAATTATTAAAATGCAGAAAACGAAAGGGATTTCTGGAATTAGATGATTTACTTGAGAAAACCAATTTTATTTAACCCTTTACCTAACATGAAAAGCAGACGACACTTGCAAAAATAATTCTTGAATAACTAATTTTTTTCGTTTTTTGTCTCAAAAACATAGGTTATGACCCCTCGTTGGAACGAGCTCGACGAGCTCGTTCCAACGAGAGGTCATAACCTATGTTTTTGAGACAAAAAATGAAAAAAATAATGAAAATTAATTGGCGATTTTTGAGAATAGCGCTGGCCGGTTTTGGCCGTTACGTTAGGTAAAGGGTTAACTCTTGATAATTGGTCTGCTTTGTTGATAGAAGGCAGTATAACCAGGAGATTAACGATTAACTCGGCATTCAATGAACATGCAGTATCCACCGTAGAAACATGTACCCAAACTCCAAATTCAGGAGAAGAAAGAACACCAACTATGAGATACGATCACTGGTATGAAGTGGCATAGCTTCTCAGAGAGAAAGTAAAGCGAAAGAACTGGAAATAAAGTTTCAAATCCAAGATGGAATGTGTGATAAAAATTACTGGATGGTGGTTGAAGATACGAACGGAAAATGTGACATATTCCTGAATGAACATTATATTTCGAAAGATCAGCATCTGGATAAAATGCAGAAGTAGTGGGGGCGAAATATGAAAAACTAGAAAAAGAATACTGGACATACAGGACATTCTTTCAGGAGCAAACTAAGCTGAGTGAGAGACTCGCAACATTACTTGATGACAGAAGACAGGAGCCACACTCATACCAAACTTCAGTCTCTGAGAAGCTCAATGTCAAATAGAAGCCAACAACAGATTCACCAAACGAAAATACAGACGGCGATAAGTTACTCGTGTACATTTTGGAGGGCAATACAGGGGAAGTTGAAGCAAGCAATATGATAAAAAGCTCGACTTGGATGAAAACGAGATGGTCAAAGAAGAATTCGAAAGAATATGTGGTCTCCACGATGCTGTTAAATCCCCGGTACCACAATATGAAGTTCAGAGTTCTGACGCAAGAGTAGAGTCGTCATTCGAATTCGAAACTGTTCAGTGGAGGACTGAAAAAAATGTTCCCTCTACGCCCTGACAGGACATGTTATACTTTGGAAAACACATGGAATAATGTTAATCTGTCTATTGACCATGGGTTGGTCTCGTTTCCAAAATTAGAAAGATCGTTGGAAACACCCCCCGCCCAGCGGACGGACGAGTCCTTGGAGCAACAAGTAACTTCTTTGAACAACCATTTGAGAAATGGAGGAGCGTCTAAATCAATCACCGAGAAACAACTTCCAGAAGCAGTTGGAAACCAAGATTTAACTACTTCGACTGATCAGATTCCTTCAGCTGCGACTCAGTTTCAGTATAGATCGCAGTCTAAAATTTCCGCTTGTTCTACTTTCTCAAATATCAGGAAAGTTTCTGATGGACGACGTATTGGTGATACCACCTGTCATACTTCTGGGCCTTAGTTTAGGATAAAAGTATAGACAATCAAAAAGTCGAAAACGCACCAAAACAAACGAAACTTCATTTTTGGGAGAGAGACTGAAACCCGATTCAAAGAAATTCTTCAATCGACATCTGAATAGAACCAACATGTCAACTCAAACTGCAGCTCGACAAATACCTTTTATTGGCAAAAGGCAAAAACACCAACATGTTCCACAGTATCGAAACCCAGTACACAGCCAGTTTTCGGGGCATATGATCCAGCTGTGCGACATATATTCTGTCAGCCGTCACCTTCACAATCTCCAGGCAATACAGGCGGCGATGATGTACGGCGTATTCTTGGTGCTCCGAACCAGCCAATCAAGCAGTTACCAGGACCGAATCCACCCACGCATACAGTTAAAATTGGAAGTCCTGTCACGAACTATGCGCTTATTTAGGCTTAATTGCGCGTAGGAATTGCGCGCAATTGCCATATCGAATGACATCTAAAGTACGGCAGTTTCCAGAACCTGGTTACTCATTGCAAACACAGGCAATGTTTCTGCTACGCGGAGGTCCATTGGCTGAAACATTGCTTGTGCACAGACCACATGTACAGAATTGATAGCCTTTACTATGATGATAACGCGTAGATTAACGCGCAGATCGACGTGCTATTTGTGTGCATTGCATGACCGGACTTCTTGTTTTAATTGTACGTTTGCTAATGGCCACAAGTTTATGAATGGCTCCCGTGCAGTTGGTACCTGAATTATTTCCGACGTCTAAAATTAGACAGCAACCTCAAATGGCACACAGTCAGTCTTCATTGTTCCATCTGAAAAACGTACAATCTGCCGAGAAAATAAATTGCTACGATTTTTATAAATTATACATTTGTACGTATTTAAATCATTGTTAACTGGAGGTAAGTGCTTTAGGTTAACGGTAGTTTCTTAGCAATCATTCATTTTGTTTTTCATAAGTGAAAATTGGAGGTTACAGCTTTAGATTTTCACTGATTTCCTAAAAAGAAGTTCTGGCTCCTTAAAGAAAACTACATTGTGCAATGTACACCAGCACTTAGTTCGTTGCTCATTCAGATATAAATATGTATTTTAAAAAATGAAAGAATGGGCGGCTGGTTTTATCCATAGCTCTTTTAAAAATACAGAACTTTGAAATGTTGCTAAAGATGTCATTGAATGTGTGAAATGGAATGACTGATTATTTCGTCAGCTTCGAAAGTGTTCCATCCTGGACACAAAAATGTCCCTTTTATTTGCATAGGTTCCTGAACTTCAAAGTGGACTTTATGTTTATGTTTCTACATGCAATAGTACAAATCTCTTACCAGAGCTAACCATTCTGCCCTAACGGTATATATGCAGCTGGACTTTGATTAGTAGCATAGGTATTCTTAAAAGTAAAGTTACATGCACGAGCATTGCATCAGATGCAGCAACGATTTTGGCGAGTGTATGAAGAACAGTCTTGACATCCGTGTACTTTTGCAAATTGGGTTTTACCGTTGGTAAATGGGGTTTAAGAAGATATAATTTATTAAAAGCCATTTTATACAGATCTTAACGTGCAAGTAACTCTCAGTTTGCTACAATGAGTACCGATATTTTTAGTGTAATTGTCAAAATGTAAATAGACTTTTAAGTCTCTTAACAATTTTAATTATTCGGTCAAAACCTTCTGGAGACTTGTCTTAAACATCAACATTTACAAGTTGAGAAATACCACCATTGTGTCCAGTGTGCACATTTTTCAGAGTTAGCAAAATGCATACAATTTGTTCAGACCCTGTTCAAACATAGCATTTGGTAGTATTACAAGAAGTGCACTTGAAAATATTTCTATCAGTGGGGACTGGAGGTTATAGCTTTAGATCGCCACTGGCCTAATACCCTTTGCCAATATCAGAATAAAAATGTATCTTGTTAAACACAAATATCAGTGGCGATTGGATCAACACTGATTTCTTTGCCAAAGATGATTTTAGGACACTGCACAGTTTATTCTGACAAATATTGAACACAAAGACTGGTATTAGATTATGTTTGATCGCTTGACTATTATTTCTTTTACAGCTCCATTTCTCATTGTACAAGATGAGGTACCAGACGGTCTTCAGTAGACATCTCAAATGTTCCTCAAATGCCTCAGGGAATGACTTGAATACCTTTGTTATTTGGCACACTTATACCGAGGAATCCGAACTGTTAACATCGTAACTCGATACATTTGACTAACCTGCTTGCGGAGACTTGGATCTTCAGTGTAAGTGACATTTTCATGTAGGAAAATCACTACACCTGGTCAGTTTCGGTTGTTTTGGAGATTTTAGGTAGTTTTCGGTTTGTTTAATCAAACACAACCTCTTATAAGAGGGTTTTAGGTTACAGAGTACCACGCCCCACCATATAAAGATGGCGGCATCCAGTATACGGACGACGGAAACACGTGTCACCCTAACAATAAAGACACGCTACATGGGCACTGACACCACGTATCACAGTGGTAATGACGTCACTGCATGGTTTATCGGGTGGGCTACCATGACCATCCCAAATTACGTAACTGGGCCGCGTGACTTTGCCGTCACTTACCCTCACCCATTCCCAAATGATCCTTCAGAACGACATTACATACTACCTACAAGTTGACTTTTTAACCCTTTTAATGCCACGCCGACTTTAGCCATATATGAAGAACCTCAATGTACGCCCTCATGAGAGGAATTTTAATAACATTTGTGACATACTTGAAACTCTATCATCTGATTAATTGTTGGAAAGGGCTCTATGAGCCCTTTCGAACAATTACTCGGATGGTAGGTTTTGATCCGCGCGTACCAGAACGTACATATAATCATCATAAAATAGACGACAATAGTCGTTTTCGGCAACGTAAGTGTTAAATTCACAAGCCCTTAAAAATTTTATACATTCGAAACGAATATCTCGAATTGTCACTCCCTCTCGAACAGAAGTCAAACGCCGAGACGATGTTGGCCGAAGAAATTATGGACTGTCGAATGGATGACTTTCCTGAAGATTGTGTTCTTTAAAATCTGGAAATAATCTTGAGCAGTGTACGGTCCTGCGAAACTTTTAAATTAGATTTGATACGAAATGTAATTAAATTTAGATTTAAGACGAAATAGCGGCCATGATTAGCCATTGTGCAGAAATATGTAACCTTAAACACCATTAATTAATTAATTAATTAATTAATTAATTAATTAATTAATTAATTAATTCGATTCTAGTCCTGGTGATTCGAAAATTTTGTAAACGTCAAGATATTATGAAAATCATACGAAGTGTCTCCTCTTGAACTCTTCTGTCATCAGGTGTCCTTTCATTCCGTTTTGGAATATTCTTTTTTGTATTGAGTTGCTTACAGGGTCGAGTTGTCAAGACTTGCAATATTTATTGTTCTAAGAAATATATACAATTGTAGTAGCGGTGATACTTAGTACGTTGGGAGTCTGACAATTACTCGCTATTGCTCGGTTGTTCTCTCATGGCACTCTGGCTTCCTCCACCCGTAAAACTGTCCGACACGAGGTGACTCTGGATGTTGAAAGTGTCGTTAAACCCCAATAAATAAATAAATAAATAAATAAATAAATAAATAAATAAATAAATAAATAAATAAATAAATAAATAGCAGTGCGATTCGATTCAAGATTAGATTTGATTCGCACTCTCTCATATCTGTCACAAGTTCTCGATTCGAGCAGAAATTAGATATTAGAAATTCTCTAGAGCAATGGTGTATTGTTTATTCATATACATATACAATCATCGATGCTGTTTTAATATTTACAATTTCTGACAGCTGCAGGAAACAAGGTGAATGACTGGTGTTCCATTGTGAGACATACGATTGCACCTTTTCACACACAGCAGTCTCCGAGTGCCAGCTGTGCCTCTAATTATTCGTACACCAACGTCAAATTAACCCCACATCCTGCCGACAAGCCTGAATACATCTATCAAAGGTTTCAGAGACAGTCGGATGCTTTCGGAACTGATGTAAACAGTTTCAGCCCTCCATATCATATGCATGTATCTTGAACCAGGTAACTCCCCTTTTTCTGTGCATGATGCGCACTGCTTTGGCAACGTTTGTCGGTGAAAGTGACATCAAATGAAAATGATGAAACAATCAACGCACCATCGAAAACCACCCGCGAACCTTTCTTGTGAAGTTGGAAAAAGGCAAAATATACCGAGTCAAAAAAGAAAGTATAATAAACTTCGAGGAGCAATTTTTTTAGTATTATCGACTTTAATCCCAAACAAATTATTGTAAAATCATATTTCGGGTCTAGCTGTATGATTTTGCATAATTTCATGTTCTTACTATTGCCAGCGTCACGTCAGGACGTCGCAATTCAGACATGGGGTGAAATGAAAAGTTCACACATGCAGTCAATAGCGTGTATGTCCACCGTTTGCCTCTTGGATGGCAAGACATCGACGGCGCATGTCACCCTGTGATATTGCGTTCCACTCCTGCCTTACAACAGTACGTAAATCGCCTAACGTCTGAAGATCATGTTGTCGTACCCGACGGTCCAATTGATCCCAAAGATGCTCGATTGGCGACAAATCGGGGGTAAGTGGGCGTCACGGAAGACGTTCGATGTTCTGCTCCTCAAGAAAGTCACGATAGATACGCGCCACGTGACATCGGGCATTGTCTTGGTGGAATAACTGCAATCCGACGTTACCGTGGAACAGCGGGACAACAACATCGTTAAGAATGTAGTCTCTATATCACTGTCCATTTAGATTACCATCGACGAAGATCAACTGCGTTCGATGGTGCAAGGAAATTCCTGTCCAAACCATTACACTACCCCCGCCGAAACGGTCGAATTCCCGCACGCAAACAGCAGAAAACCATTCTCCTCGTCGGCGATACACTCTTGCCCTACCATCAGTGCGCCATAGACAAAATCCTGATTCACCACTAAAAGGAACTGTGCTCAAACGCTGCTGAGTCCAGCGAACACGCTAACGTACGCATTCCATTCTGACGGTACGATGACGTTGGACAAGGATTGGTCCGTGGTATGGACACCTACTTCGGATGCCGTGTTTAGCGAGTCTGTTGCGGACAGTTTGTGCACTGATTCTATTGTTAGTTCTACCAGGAGTAATTGCTGCTGTCCTCGTCGCCGGAAGGAAGCGATCCTGCAAGTGAGACGTCCTGATGTGTTGGTCTTGTGCATGGGTCGTAACTCTTGGTCGACCTGAACGCGGTCGGTCGGCAGTAGATCCAGTGGTTCTATACCTTCCAATGAGACGGTAATTAGTGGCCACAGTGACTCCGAACACAGGAGCGAGCTTATCTGGAAGTATCCCAGCCTCATGCATACCAATGGCACACAACGTCTGATTTTTGGTTAATCTTGGTATTTTTTTAAATGTCGGAAGACAAAAACTCTGGCGTGTTTTTTTCAATAACCCAGGCTCTCTAGCACAACATAACACAAAGAAAATCGTCGGTCACCCATTCAATTTGACATTCTCGAGTAGCACGTGCTATTTTGAAATCCGTAGCAAAATTGTATACGGTTAGGTGGACAACAACAACATGACATTAAACTCTTTGCACGACTTCTTGTCCACAAACATGCAACATTAGAACTATTATATTTCATCCTTTAAGCTATTTTTTCACATTTGTTTCTATTATACTTTCTTTTTGACTCAGTATATAGTACCTGGCTAAAATACATTAGTTAACTCTAAACCAAAAATGAATAGCAGACGACACTTGCAAACGATTCCCGAATAACTAAAACGTTTCAATTTTTGCTCCAAAAACATAGCTTTTTACAACTTATTGGAACGAGATAAATAAGCTCGTTACAATGACTGGTCCATCTTGACTTATCTCGTCACGAAAATCGACATTCTATAAAGTTATCTCTCTAGAAATTATTGGGTGGGAGAGTTCCATTTGTTGCTTCTAGCGGGGGAGGAATTCGTCACATACAGGTGAATTGTGCACTTGGTGATACCTTCTTGAAATTTGGCACACTGTTAGTGTAGGCTATGAGGTTCTCAAAAACGATCGGCTACAAGTTGACACCGACCGGTGGCGACCAGTAGCGGCACAATCCAAAATGGCCGCCAGCGGCTGAAGGGAACCTCCTTTTCGACGGTCTACCGACTATACATCCGATTGTAAGGGCGCGAAAGTGAACTCTGATCCACGCACGTGTTGGAAACAGACGTGGGAGATGATGTAGAATAAAACGAGATTCTCTATACGGACGCATCAATTTCTTGGAACTTGAAAAGAGCGTTGTTTCTCCGGGATCAGCGTCATTCAGGCAAACCTGAATGACGCTGATCCCGGAGAAACAACGCTCTTTATGAAGCAGTCTCTTTGCCATACAATCTCTTGTTTGGCGTAATTCCGCAAGCAATTCTGATTTGTCTGTCGAAATTAATTCGAGAACGCGATTGTTCACAAAAATCATTCACAGAATGAGTGAGAATCCTCTTCGTGTACGGACTAGTACTGACTGGGAACGTTGTTGCTTTTGCCAGCAAGACAGTTCCAAGAAATTGATGCGTCCGTATAGAGAATCTCGTTTTCATGACGCCTATAAAGCTATTGAGGAAGACATTACGCGCTTCCTAGATAATGGCGTTGAGCTTCCATATAATTTGACCATTGATTGTTTGATGAGAGAGAGTGATGAGTGTATGTCGATGTCACTGTTGACGAATAAGGCAATATATCATAAGACATGCCGTGACAGTATTCGGACTCACATCGTACAGCGCGTGCTACACAAGCGAGAGCGAAATGAGGCAGTGGCATCCTGCTCCACGCTGAGTCCTAAAAGAACACGGACAAGTTTTGAATCTGGCTGTGACAGGAAACTGCCCCAGTGTGTTTATTGTCACAAACGCGAAGGTGACAGCAGTGAGCCTATTTGCAGATCAATGTCTGATAACAATAAACTCAAAATTATGGCAAAGGAAGCCGAGAACTGGGTTGTTTTTTCTCGGGTCAATGCAGCATTTGATTCCGCTGCTAGTGATCTTTACTATCACAAAACCTGTTATTGTAAGCTTGCCAATGAAGCACGAGCGGCTAAATCTAAAAAGTCGAAGAACGCCGAACATTCCGCGTCAGGCCTGCCCTATGACCCTCTCGTTATGGCAGAGCTCATAACATTTGTTGAACACAACGATTCCGCGATGAAGCTTGTCGATCTCAAGAATCTGTACAGTCGGAGGTTGAAGCAA
Organism: Pictodentalium vernedei; assembly: GCA_031216915.1. Taxonomy (NCBI): domain Eukaryota; kingdom Metazoa; phylum Mollusca; class Scaphopoda; order Dentaliida; family Dentaliidae; genus Pictodentalium; species Pictodentalium vernedei. Next base: position 242,026,528 of record CM062289.1, read on the forward strand.
GTCGGTTCTGATTGGCTTAGTGAAGAAATACATTCCACTCGATTCAAAGAACATTTGTTGCAGAAATTGGGCGATGGCTGGGACGCCTTCACACAGGGTAGAGATGTGTTTATTTCAAGTAGGTTTCGAGTTGGCTCCTTGTTGTCCGAATCTTTAACTCGTATAGTGTCTGAGGAAGAGGCAAAAAAGATAGTTGATGTGGGTCTTCTTCTGCGTAAACACATACTCATATCTCAAGCTCCTTTCACGGGATCATTTTCATCTTATTGCTTGAGCGAGCCTGTACCCAACTCACTCCTGACTCTTCTTAGAGTTCTACTTGAGGGCACATGTAGTATACAGAACTTAGGCGATGATGAGACTGTTAATGCCAAGACTCGAGTGGCTTGTACTATTTCACAGATGTTGATCAGCAATTCAGCGAAACGCTCCGAACATGCACAAAATGTTCACCAGAGACGTGACAGAGAAACTCCAATGCCTCTTTATGTGGGTTTGAAGTTGCATGCCCATGATCGTATGAAAAATCTTATCAGAGATTTTCATCAAATGGGACTCTCTGTCTCTTATGATCGCGTAATGGATGTTCGCAGGAGTTTCGCGAGAGCTGTTTCACTGCGGTTCAAGAACGAAGGTGTTGTAGTCCCAGCTAACTGCAAACGTAATGTTTTCTCGATAGGAACCACTGATAACATTGATGTATCTGGTAGATCTGATATGCATGGTACGTCCATCACACTCATTGGTCAACTGAGCAGGGACAATGTGGGTACTGATCCCCCACCACTGAGTTTAGATGTTCCAGAAGACACACAAATTGAACTCCCAGACGACTATGCATTTGTTCCTTTCGTTGAAGACTTTGGTGGGGACATCAGGCTTGAATCTCCAGATGAATGTAATGTACGGCCCAATGAATATGCAGATTTGAACGTGGGAGAGAATGACTGGTTGTCTCATGTGTCACAGATCAGCAATAAAGGGAAGGTTGATGGCAGCTGGCAGCTTGATGAAGTCCCTGTGACCTTTTCAGGCTTCTTTTCAAAACATGAAGATCAAGACAATGTCAAACCTCGTGCAGTTATTGGGGTATTCCCTGTTTTCAGTGAGCAGAAAGCGGACTCACTCAGTATGCAGAAGCATGCTATGTATGTGGTCAGGGAAGCTACTGCTTTCGTAAACCCCGGCCAGATACCTGTCATTGAAGGTGACTGTCCGTTGTATGCCAGGCAGAAAAAATGTCAATGGCTGTTCCCAGAGGAGATAGGTGAGGATCGAATGGTGTGTATGATTGGATTCCTGCATCTTGAAATGTGCACCCAAGAAGCTGGTGGTAAGCTTATGGGTGGTTCTGGTTGGGAGCGAATGTTTCACCTCGCAAAGATATTCACACCCGGTGTAGCATCATCCCTACTTGGTGGGAAACATGTCAAGAGGACGCGACAGGCATATCTTCTCACTCTAGCTTGGCTTGAGATCCTCAGAAAGAATGCTTATGAGATTTACTGTCAGCAGACTGGGCCCCATGAGTCATTTGAAATGTGGGAACAGAGGATTCTTTCACAATCTCCAACTGCGCGCTATTGGGGTGAAATCGTTCGGAACTTTCTCTTGACAAGCTGTCAATTCGTTCGGAACCAACGAATCGGTAACTGGCCTGGTACACTGTGTTCTATCGATGAGTTGTGCAGTTACTTTTTTGCCCTAGGACATACAAATTATTGTCGGTGGGTCCCCGTATTTCTGAGAGACATGTCTCAGCTACCCAGGCGGCATCCTTCAATCCACAACAAATTCATGGAAGGCCATTTTGTGGTCCAGCGTAGTGAGAGGAAGTTCAGTATGATGGGTTTAGATCAGAGCCAAGAACATAGTATCCAACTACTCAAAGAAGACAGTGGTCCAAAAGGTCTCTATGGCCAGGCTGAAGAGAAAGTCGTTATTGAGCTTTCAAGGTCAGAAGTTCTGCGTGTTATAGATGAGTATGAATATGCAAGTTTCCACACAACATCATCAGATAACACGGAACACCCGGAAAGTTCGGTATCAGAGCAGAAAAAATTTCTGAATCAATTGAAATCTCTCCTCGATCTGGTGAATCAGGGACTCATTATCAACCCTTATGATGAAACTAGTGGTCAGCTGGTGACATTAGATACTGGTGAATATATGGACCCCGAAGTTAGTAAGAGTTTACGGTCATTACCCGAAAGGGGCAAGCATTTATATTCCACTTTCTTGAAGGAAAGGCTTGTGGAATGCACCGTACCCCTGAATGATGTTATTCCCAAGGCAAATATATATACCTTCCTTAACCCACCCCCAGCCAACCTGGACAAAGGCCGAGACAAACTCATGTCAAGTAAAGCAACTGCCGCAATAGTTACCCAGATGTTCGTTTCACTGCAAGCCCGGCCTGATTCAAACATGGATGAGTTTTTCATGCACGAGAATGCACGTGATCCGCCAGCATTATCCGATAGAGGTAAGCTACGGAGTGGGACAAAATCTCAAATTCTCAATTGTTTACCAGCTATTCCTGCACAAGGGAAGAATTCAGCAGCTAGACAAGCTTCAGTTGTCATCTTGGATATGCCTGCTGTAGTCCATGTAATCAAACCACAGAAAGCGGATCTGTTTGGAGAATATGCTCGATTGCAATTATTGCCATACATCGAATCTCTGATTAACACGAACACCACAAGGGTTGATGCGATCTATGACTGTTACCCCGAAGGCAGTTTGAAGAATCAGACGCGAGCAAAACGCCTCGGTGAGACAGCAGTTAGGTTGATACGGGTGTCCGAGAACGTCCCTTTACCTAAAGGGAAGAATTGGCAGGCATTCTTGAAAGTTAGTGAGAATAAAGACGAATTTTTCAAGTTCCTGTCTGCTGAACTGCTGAAATTAACATCAACATCCGAGTACCAGTTGTTAACGACATCAGGAGAATATGTACTATGCAATAAGGATGTTAGCTTATGTGACATATCTCCATCGAACCACGAGGAAGCAGACACGCGCATGATGCTTCATCTCAACCATGCAGTCTCACAAGGTCACAAAATAGCTTTTCTTCGCACGGTTGATTCTGATGTCGTCATTCTGTCTTTGCACCATTTCGCAACATTCCGTGACCTTGGACTCAGTGAGCTGTGGATTGGGTTTGGAATTGGAAAGGCATATAAAGATATGCCAATTCATGAGATAGCTTCACAACTTGGACCTGATTACTGTAAGGCCCTGACTTTCTTCCACGCCTTCACAGGTTGTGATGTAACATCCAGCATGCTCGGCATTGGGAAGAAGACAGGATGGAATGCATGGATGAATTTTCCCGCATCAACTGAAATGATGATAGAATTGACTGAGAATCCGCAAGTCTTTTCAGAGGATTCCCCTCATATGCAGCATATCGAAAAACTCACCATACAGATGTACAGTAACAGTTGTGTCAGTACACGTGTCAATGATGCGAGACGGCATATGTTCACACATGGCCTTAAGTCTATGGAAAACATCCCGCCCACCAAAGCAGCTCTGTATCAACATGTAAAAAGGGTAATTCTTGTGTCATCTTTCATTTGGCATCGTGCTCTGCAGAAACACTTATGTGTGCCAGACCCATCACAGTACGGATGGGAGTGGAATCCACGTCTCAATATTCTGGTCCCATTTTGGACTCACCTAGGAGACGCAAGTGCTGCATGTGCACTGATGCTCCACTGTAGTTGTGCCAAGGCCTGCAAGGGCAATTGCAAATGCTTGAAAGCTGGATTAAGGTGCACACCTTTGTGTAAGTGTGAAGGTGGCTGTTGTAACAATATTGAGTAGTATACTGTCATGTTAGGACCAGTCATCTCCTATTCTGGTATTTTTTTTTCCATTTTCGGCCAGTTAACACATGTCATGTTTCTAGTTGAGTTGATTTTGCTAACAAATGTTCATCCCATGTGGCTTGCTACATTGTCCGGGGTATAGGAATACAGTTTTAGATTTCGGAAAATAGTCTGTTATTTACTGCACAAGACGGTGTTAATTCATGCATAGCATGATACAATATCCCCAACTATTTTGCCTCTGTACAACAGTTGATACCTTCGTTCACCCGTGTGTTCATCTATGGTATCCTTGTCTTTCTCTGGCCATAGGCCACATGTGACTAGTCAGTTCCTACTCCATAGCAAATCAACTTGGAAATCCTTCATCTTGTAGCGCACTCATGTCTCAATGAATCCATACCTGAGTTGATCTAATAAATCTAACGTAAGGTATCAAATTGCCATACCGGATCATATTTCGATAAGTTATTCGCTAAAACATTTCGACCACTCATCGACATCAAAGGTCATGTTTTGGCTCCCAGTGGTGGCTATATCTCTATATCCCTGGTAAAGTAGCATACCATGAGGGATGGGCATTAAGTGTCGGCAACATTAATCCTGACTTGGAACACACCACATCTTAACTGGCCGAAAATGAAGAATACTACTTGTAGTCAAAAAATATTCCTGTACCTCGAATGACTGCAAACATACACTCACCCCTTCTAGTCCCATTTTGCCAATGTTCTATACTGGCAAGATAACATTGTATAATTAACAACGGGAACTAATGCATCCCGAGTTCATTCCAGCACTGCCCTTGCTGGCAGACGTGTCGCTATGGTGTTGAGATTGAACCAGAACTCCTCTAGAAATTTGATAGTTTTATTTTCTTAGAAAATAAATCTATCGAAAATGCCGGAAGTTGAGAATAGACTGTCACTTTAATTGGATTATCAAATGTCCAAGTATCCCCACTGCTGCATACTATCGAGTACCCTTGTTCATGTGTTGACAGGAATCTCTCATACCATGTTCATTTGACCATTGCATTCCCGAGAAACATTCAACACTAATTTATCTACGGACGGACGATCATACTGACAGTCAGACACACAGACGCACACATCGACGGAAATTCTGATCCCATTATCCATTAATCTTCCCCCCAACTTGTTCCAAGGGCTTCACTCCATCATTCACATCAATTACAGCACATGTATGGTGTTAGGTTTGGAGCTTCAGTTGTGCGATCGGCGAAAATAGCTTTTTTTCGATCCGCTTGGCGGCCATTTTGGATTTCGCTGCTAGTGGTGGCTAGAGGATGGTGCCAACTTGTAGCCGATCGATTTTGAAATCTCTGATGCCTACCCTTACATCATGCCAAATTTCAGGAAGGTATCACCAAGTGCACAATTCTAGCGAATTCCTCCCCCGCTATTCTAATAAACAAAAACAACAGGCAGCTGTTGGAGCTGTCCGTTGTTTTCGTTTACTAGAAGCAACAAAATGAAACTTGGCTTTTTATCGCAAGCCAATTAGAAGCAACTAGTCCGCAGATAATCCGTCATTAAGAATATTTATCAATATCACACACCTTCCAACTTTGACCCTTTGTTTAGCGAATATGTTTTTAAAGTAATTTATAGGTTTCATTCTTCCAGGGAAAGAAATTAGCAAATCTCACCTCCTAGACTTTGAAATTGATGGAAATGACAGTGTATGTATTCCTTTAACTTCGAGTCAATGTTTTGTTTACATTCCATTCTAATTGATAAAACTATTTCCCTAATCTGAAAGATTCGTCTCACCTGTCAAAATTGTTCGATCTTTTGCGTGGTGTTCGCATCCGATTAAATACAACACCGGAAACAGACGGAAAGTTTCCGGAAGGTACATGATCTACCGATCCGCATAATATTGATTACAATGTGTGACGTTCAGACAGCCGAACTAACGATTGGTATTCATATTTGAGGTTATTAGAAATAATTTGTGTTATCCGATTTCTACTGTACAATTCCGTTTGAACCCACTTTCAGCTGTTGTGTTTTACTGGTAGTAGTGGTAATAATAGTAATAACATAACTTTGTCTGGATTGCAGTTTATTATAGACTGACCGGAAATGATTAACAACATCCCACCTTATTACCGGCCCTCGATTGCGTCTCGGACCGCTTATAAGGCTCAAAAATGCCAAAGAAGTATACGAAGAAGCAAGAACAAAGGTGAATATAATCAAGGACAAAGGTAGAAAAATGCTGAAATAGTGCCCCCATTAAAGCAATAAGAAAAACAAGAGGTCAAGTTCCAAAAATATTCTGGAAATGGATAAATAAAACTAACAAAAGCAGGCCACAGTGGTTATATGAAAAAAACGAAAATCGAAAAGTTGTTAGTCTAGAACTATAAACAGTTCATCAAAAAGGTGTGTCTTATCACCTTATTTGATAACACTGTTTTAAAATATTCCTGTGGGGAGACCACTCTCTTCAATGCTCAAACTTCCTAAGACAATTGACGCCTCCGTGCTTGCAGCAGATGCTTTCGAAATCTGTGAACTACCTACCATTCAGTAGGGCCATCATGGACGGGTCAAAATCCACGGGTTGTCGTTTTTTCCACTCATATAATTCAGAGATGATCCGCTAGGACACCTAGCAAAATTTCCACCAATGAAGCACCGGGATTACCCCGGTGCTTCATAGTAGGTGATAAGTGGGGATTCACGACCACTTTGTACATGTACGTGTACAACATACGTACACGATGCGTTTACCAACGTGGGATTCAGTGTTAAATCGCACGCTTGTTCACAAAAATGTTCAGTGGTCTTGAATCCCCTGTTTTTTTGTGACTCCTAGATCGCACTTTTAACGTTCAAATACTCGTGGTGAACGTTGAATGTCACGCGTTTTTTTAAAAAAAGGTGAAATTGTACATTTTCACTTTTTTTTTTACTTTCAAAATTTTTGTCAACGTTCCCATCGCAGATCAGACCATCGATCCATCGTTGGTGAACGCGAGCAAAAATTCTGGGCTAGCATAAAAAAAACAATTGGGGATTCTGGACCACTGGTCCAGAATCCCCAATTGTTTTGAGGCGGTGGTTTTTTCCCATTTATGACGTAAGTAGGGGAATACCCATAGTGGGATTTTCCAAACTCATCTAATTAAGCAATCAGATTGCATGATTCTCCGCTAATTAACCAATCAGATTGCTTGATTCTCATAAACTTAATCATACAGAGTTATCTCCCCTCGTCGTGGGGTGGGGGGAATACCCGGATTTTTTCCAAAAAAAACTTAACAGACAACTATTGAACGCTTCCATTTCTGACGTGAGTGGGGGAATACCCGAGGAAATAAAAAAAAGTGATCGATATATATAGGAGAGAAAAAAAAACATAAACATAAAAATAATTATACATTTAATTTTGAAAATAATAAAATAACTCGCATTAGCATACTTAAAGGAACATTAACAATTAAAAACGAAAAATGTTTTTACAGATGGATTCTAGACACCGATATCGAATTTTAGGAGAGTATGAACGTGCTAAGAATGGCATTCAGTCGGCTGACAGAAGCAGACGTCTTGGTGAGATGGAACTCAAACGCGAAGCTACAAAAATATTTAAACCCGTGAAGGAGGGTCAAGAGCGAAGCAGGAAGGAGATAGTCGAAGAATTGAGACCCATAAAAGAGAGTTCTTTGAGAATGGGTTCGTTGCCTCTTAGTTTTGGAAATCGGCATTCCGTTCAATCTACACCGGATTACGTTCCCACGGGAATTCAAACAGAGAGCGAGAGCGACACCGATACAGCTTCGACTATCACCACTGGTAGCGTCGCATCGTCTGATGATGGCGGTAAGAGAGATCTGTTGTATGGATTTTATAAGGATTCGGAGGGGAAAATTTTTGTTGGTGACACAGAAGTAGATATTAGCGATGATGAATTGATCGTTGGTCGAACAGATACGAATTGACTGATGGACTGCGCAGATTGCTCCTTTACGACAAGCCTAGCGATTACACGGAACAGGATTTCGACAATTACGGCGACATTCTGGTTCAGACCCACGCCATGAAGAGAAATAACGATGCCAGAGAAACGAGACCTAAAGCCAACAGAGGTTACAAGTGGACGAAAGTGGTGAAACCCATATGGGATATGAACAAGAAGTTCGTCGAATCGGTGACTGGCAAAGGGGTGAAAACCACTTTTCTTCCAAGCGATTCTGACGCTCTGTCTCAGAGATTGAGTGAGTTTGTTGATGGCGAGCAGACGGGCTGGTAACACAGGATTAGATAATCAGATAGTTACTATATCTGACGAATTGTTAAGACAGAAGGTTTTGAATAAAAACCATTATAAAAGGCTGATGAACGAATTGAAGGATTGATGTGTATATAATAAGTAGAGAGAAACAAACAAACAAAAATAAAACAGTAAATTTTTACACTAGAATAATAAAAGTATTTAAAAACAACAAAACGATTTACCAGTGAAAAAAAATAAATATATTATAAAAATAAAATATGTTGGTGATAAAGAACAGGGGATACGTCAGAACTTATGTTCAAGGCGGTTCTGGCATCGTCGATTCTATAATGCGAGCGTTCACGAGCGATGCGGGTAGAAAACTCGCATCGACCGCGTTTGAGGTCGGTAAGAAGACGGCTTTGGATGCTGGTAAGAAAGCCGCTTCCGAAGCCAGTGGTAGGATAGCTTCTGTGGCTGGCAAGAGGGCAGCCGACGCGTTGATCGACAAGTTGATCAGTCCGCCGGCGAAGCGAGCTGCGTTAGAGCGAACGCCGAAAAGTTGGAAAGATTTTAAGGATGCTGTGGTACCCATACAAGATTTAGCCAAAATGACGAGTGGATCTGGATTGACACAACGGTGTGATATAAATAAATAATAATATTAAAAACTGAGTTTGAAAAACATAAAAAATTTGTGTTTGAAAAGAATCTAAAATAACAAACAAACAAAAATAAAACAAAGATGAACATTAAAGATATGTCTTGGAACGACGCTGCGATCAAGAGGTCGAATAACGAGTTCTTTCCCAAAAGCATAAGAGGCTTGATAGAGGGAAAATCGAATTGTGGAAAGACCAATCTGTTGTTGAATCTGTTGTCCCGACCCGACTGGTTGGATTACGACAGATTGTTCGTGTTTGGCAAGAGCTTGTTTCAACCCAAATACAGATTGCTTCGAGAGTGCATGGATCGTAGATTGCCAAAGGACGTCATAGCCAGAATCTTTGACAGTAGGGAGGAATTCGACAAGAGTGAAGCTTCACTTTCAACCATTTTGGACGGTGCGGCGATGGAACTGATGAAGAGAAATGCATCTTCGAACGTCGAGTGTCGATTTTATGAGAACGCTAGCGACGTTCCGGATCCTAGAGAATTGAAATCGGAAGATAAGAATCTCATGATTTTCGACGATCTGCTTTTGGAGAGACAGAATCGATGCGAATCGTATCACGTTAGAGGTCGACACAGCAACGTGGACTGTTTCTACCTGTCGCAGAAATATTTTCGATTGCCCAGACAGACGATAAGGGAGAACGCTAATTTTCTATGTTTCTTTCGCTAAGATCTCAAGAATCTCAATCACATCTACGGCGATCACGTCGCAAACGACATGAGCGCGGCGAAATTCAGGAGATTCTGCAAGAGGGTTTGGGATGGTGGACTTTACAATTTCGTCGTGATCGATTTGACAAGCGAATTTAATCGCGGAAAATATCGGTGCAGATTCGACAAGTTTTATGTTTCTGATGATAATAAGATAGAGCGTGAAAATAAAATTTAGAAAATAATAAATCTTCAAATAATTAGTTTTTTAAAAAAAAATAAAATTAAATATAATGTTCGAACATGGAGAATTGTTAGAACGGATAGCCGAGAATATGGCTGCAAAACAATCCATTCAAATCGTGGTGAGTGGCGATTCGACTCGATTCGCTACGAAATTCGAACCTTCCATCGAATTGAATAGAGGGAAAAGATACGAGATGGCGTTGGTGAATCTGGAGACTTATTATTCCTTTCCCAACGTCACCGAAAAGAATAACTCATTCAAGTATTCCGACGGAGTGGATTGGTTGGAGATTCGAATTCCCAAAGGAAGTTACGACATAGACGATTAGAACAATTACATTCAGATGCGAATGAAGACAGATGGAAAGGGAAGCAACAAGATCAGACTCGCTTCCAATCCTAATACCTTACAGACGATGTTGGATTTGGAATATAATTTTCGAGTGGATTTCAACACGGACGATTCTATAGGCAAGATGTTAGGATTCGATCGAAAGATTTATCGAGGCCACGCGGCATCTGAAAATACGGTCGACATTCTTGCAGTCAATAGCATTCTGGTGAACGTGGACGTGATTGCTGGAAGCTACGCGAATGGTAGTGCTCAACCGACGATCTATTCCTTCTTTCCAAACGTGTCGCCGGGTTATAAGATCGTGGAGCGACCTCGAAATTTAGTTTATCTACCAGTGATTTTAGACACGTTGTATAGTCTCAAAACCACGTTGACGGATCAAAATGGTGAACTGTTAGATCTTCGCAGAGAGAGGGTGAGGATACGATTTCACATAAGAGAAATATAAAAGCAAAAAAAAAAAAAAAATATTGTGTATATATATAGATAACAAAAATAAAATAAACGCAATATTAATTTTACAAAATTATTTTAATATAAATAATTATTAAACAAGAAACAATTGAAGTAAATATATTTTAAAAAAAGAATTATGACAGAATACATGATTAAACACGTGAACATATCCGCAGGACAGAGGAAGAAACTTAAGAGAGTGTTAACAACTCGAGGTGAGGCTGTGAGATTCAAATTCACTCACGAAGATCTGACGAGAGGCGGTTAGGATTCGATCGCCTGGACCAGAAGTCAAATCAAAAGGATGGAGAAAGCGATTCGTGGTGGAAGAGTGTTGACGGTGAGATTGAGTCCCGCTCAATTGAGATACAATTTGAGAATGAAAGGTGGTTTTCTACCGCTATTGGCAGGAATCGCCGCAAAAGCATTACCCTTCACCGCAAAGGCACTACCCTTTCTCTGAGAAATTAATGGGTGGTAGCGGACTGTTTTTGAAGAAGGGAGGAGCCGTGTGTCGCGTCCACGTAGACGACAGCGGTAAAGGATTGTATCTAGAAACGGTCTCTATCTGAAGGGTGGACAGAATGTTGAGCGACTCAGCAAGGGTTTGTTGCTCGGTGAGAATTCGCTGTTTAAGAATATACCGATTTTGAATATGTTATTATAATATAAAATTATATAATTATATAAAATATAAATCATAGAAAGTACAAAATAATATATTTAAAATGGGTAAAAAGGTGGAGAAACAATTTTATCACCTGGATGAAAAGGTGGAGAAACAATTTTATCCCCTACTACAATTAGACGATAATGACGAATATTGCGAGACAGAGTGCAAAAAAACAAAAAAAGATGTGGAAAAATGGTTAGATGCTAATGATGGATATCTAAGGAAAGAACTGATGAAAGAGATTGATAAAGCGCGGGATAGACTGTTGGAAGTGAAAAGAATGAGATGCTTTCCACCGTCACCACTACCTTCTGAAGAGAATGGTAATGATGCAAGTGTTACCAAGAGATGCACAACATTCGTTCATAATTATGATTCGGATAAACAAATGTGTTGTTATAAAAACGTATCATATCACAAAAAAAAAGAAAAAAAGAAAAGAAGAATCGATGCTGAAATTTAAGAAAAAAGGAAACGTTATTATAATGGTAATAGTGAAGAAGGAAAACAAAAAAAAATGAGATCTAAAGATGATCTCATTACTTTTTTTTTCCTTCTTCTTCGCTAAAAAATCAATCTCTCTATTGTTTATATTTCCAAGTCTGTTATTAGCATGTTGACACTCGTGTTTTCTCCTTTTTCGCAAATGTGTTGAATGTTTATCTTTACTCTTTTGAGTTTTGTTACTTCAGTCAAATCGCTCTCACCACCCAATTTCTTCACGAGTTCGAATGAGATGTTTGGAAATATGTAACGTCCATAGAGCAATGACAAATCGTCCTTGTCGAATTCTCTATCTTCGGCGATGACGATGTTCTGCAGATCGCTTTTGTACTCGTAAAACAAATCGAGCGCAGCTTCGTCCAATTTCAAAGGCATGCGATATTTGTCGTATTTGTGCTCTAAGCCCTTCGTCTCAACCTCGTTCAATTCGATGGGATCGTGTCGTTGTAATCTATAGATTTTATGACCAAATTTCTTATACGTTTCGACTCATTTCAATTTCAATTCGCATCTTTTAGGTGTTGTTGTCCTCATGATCGATTATTTGGGGGTTTTTTTGTTTTTATGAATTCTTGCAAATAATGTATATTTTAAATTTTGTATTTAAATAATAATTTGTTAAAAAAGTTTGTTTATTTTTTTTTTTGCTCTTTATATATATATATAAAAAAAAGTTGTTTTTTTAATTTTTAATTTTCTTTAATGTAAAATTTTTTAGTAAAAGTTTTTTTTCTCTTATATATATATAAAAAGTTAAATTTTAACATTTCAATCTCTCTATTGTTTATATTTCCAAGTCTGTTATTTGCATGTTGACACTTGTGTTTTCTCCTTTTTCGAAAATGTGTTGAATGTTTATCTTTACTCTTTTGAGTTTTTTTACATCGGTGAACTCGCTCTCACCACCTGATTTCTCCACGAGTTCGCGTGAGATTTTTGGATATATGTAACTTCCATAGAACAACGACAAATCATCCTTGTCGAATTCTCTATCTTCGACAATGACGATGTTCTGCAGATCGCTTTGGTACTCGTAAAACAAATCGAGCATGGCTTCATCCAATTTCAAAGTCATCTTATATCTGTCATATTTATGCTCTAAGTCCTTCATCTCGACCTCGTTCAATTCGATGGGATCGTGTTGTTGTAATCTATAGATTTTATGACCGAATTTCTTATACATTTAGACTCGTTTCAATTTCAATTCGTATCTTTTAGGTGTTGCTGTCATGATCGATTATTTGTTTTTTTTTGTTTTATGAATTCTTGCAAATAATGTATATTTTAAATTTTGCATTTTAATAATTTGTTTAAAAAAGCTTAGTTTTTTTTTTTTTTTTGCTCTTTATATATATATAAAAAAAAAAGTTTTTAATTTTAATTTCTTTAATGTGAAAATTTTTTTGGTAAAAACTAATGAGATCATCTTTAGATCTCATTACTTTTTTTCCTTCTTCTTCACTAAAAATCAATCTCTCTATTGTTTATATTTCCAAGTCCGTTATTAGCATGTTGACATTCGTCATTTTTCCACTTACGAAAATGTTTTGAATGTTTATCTTTACTCTTTTGAGTTTTTTTACATCGGTGAATGCGCTCTCACCACCCGATTTGTCCACGAGTTCGAGTGAGATTATTGGATATACAGTACGTGGAGAGTGTATTATCACTAAATCACCCGCAGAGTGGAGATTCCACCCGAGCAATAATTGCAAATTTGGTGCAAAGCATAACCAGAACCACCAAAGTTTCAGCCAATGGACCTCCAGGTTAAACCCAGAGGTCCATTGGCTGAAACATTGCTTGTGTTTCTTGCCGATATATACAAAATTTGAAAGTTATAGCTTGGGTGATAACTCCACTCTGTGGGTGATCTAGTTACAATCCACTCTCCATGTACTGTATGTAACTTCCATAGAACAACAACAAATCATCCTTGTCGAATTCTCTGTCTTCGGTGATGATGATATTATTCAGTAGATCGCTTTGGTACTCGTAAAACAAATAGAGCATGGCTTCATCCAATTTCAAACACATCCGATATTTGTTGTAGTAGCATTCTAAGTCCTCCATCTCAACCTCGTTCAATTCGATGGGATCGTGTTGTTGTAATGTATAGATATTAAAACCGAATTTCTTATATGCTTCGTCTCATTTCAATTTCAATTCGCATCTTTTAGGTGTTGTTGTCATGATCAATTATTTGGTTTTTATGAATTCTTGCAAATAATATATATTTTAAATTTTGTATTTAAATAATAATTTGTTAAAAAAAGTTTCTCTTTATATATAAATAAAAGTTAAATTTTAACATCCTTTTTTTCATATTAATTCAATTTTTTTTCACGTTAAGAACATATAATTGATTAATTCTTTTTTGAAGAATTAAAACATATAAATAATTTTAAAACTTTTTAACAAATTATCATTAATACAAAATTAAAAAAAAAAATATTCTTACAAACCCAATTTTGTGGTAAAAACAATGATCAAGTCCAAACATCCAAATTATAGTTTAGAACGTGCAAGACTTCAAACATTTAAAAATTGGCCTTCGCATCTTGCTCAAAAACCCGAAGATTTAGCTGCTGCGGGTTTCATTTATGTAGGTAAAAGTGACAGAGTTAAATGTTTTTGTTGCAACATACATTTAATGAATTGGGAACCTAACGACAGACCTTTGGTAGACCACATAAATAATACCAAAGGTCGTTGCGATTATTTGAAGAAGATTCAGTCATTGGGACTGATTAAAATTGAAGATGAAGAATGTGAAAAAAATAAAAACGAGAGTTTATTAAGGGGAATTTTACAATCCGGATACATGAAGGAACAATTGTACAATACATTGAATCACGCAAACAAGACGTTATCTCAATTCTTGACTTTAGAAGATTTGATTCGATTCATGAAAGAAGCAGACGAGTTTTAGAACGTGCAAGACTTCGAACCTTTAAAAATTGGCCTTCGCATCTTGCAGTTATCATCATCTATTGAGAAGGAATCGGGTGACATAAACACGCGTCTGCTTCGCGGAAATTTGTTTTGAACCTCGTGCGAGACTTCGCGTAAAAGTCATAAGAGTTCTATTTGTCTTGAACCTTCTTCTTCTTTTTTAATAGTTTTTAATAATTTCGAACGACATTGTCAATTAATTTTTGTTTGCTAATAGTATTACAATTCGATTTTCTATCATTTTCTTTCGAAACGCGTAAATATAAATTACGATTTTTTTCTTCTTGGTTTTTTGGAGAATAACGATTATTAAACAACGTCGACGTTTATGTCGAGATTCCGTTGTGGATGTTGTCATCATGATCGATTATTTGTTTTTTTTTGTTTTACGAATTCTTGCAAATAATGTATATTTTAAATTTTTGTATTTAAATAATTTGTTTAAAAAGTTTTGTTTTTTTCTCTTTATATATATAAAAGTTAAATTTTAACATCCTTTTTTTCACATTAAAGAAAAAAAAGGATGTTAAAATTTAACTTTTTATATATATAGAGTAAAAAAAGCAAAACTTTTTAACAAATTATTTAATACAAAATTCAAAAAAAAATTCTTACAAATGAAGCAAACAGATAAAACAATGGTAAATTTAAATGAGAAAACCGTACCTCAGTTAAACGAGATTTGTAATCTATTACAAATTTCACATTTCAGAAATCATAGAACTAAATCAATAAAAATTGAAGTCATACAAGAATATTTGCGAAACGCTAGAAAGGCAAACGAAATGTCAATAGCAACGACGTCAAAAAATGGATCGGTTGTGAAAAATGAGAAGAAGAAAAAGATAGTAAAAGGAATTGAAATGCCGATGTCGAAAAAAACAAAAAACGTTTTGATTGTGAAAAATAAGAAGACAACTAAATGAAAAGCCGTTGAAGAACATCAAGTTTCCAAAGAAATGAAAAGAAAAACTAAAATGAAAATGAGTGATGCACTTCAGATTCTAGACAAACGAGATATATCGAGCAAAATTCAACGAGCAATCGATGAAGGGAAAGGAGAAGAATATGTAGTATGACTCATTACAGAACTATTCCAATCAAAGCCCGTAGAACGGGAGAGTGCGATCAAAGGCGATTTTAAAACTTTTGATATGGTTCCCTCTTTCAAGAAAATCGATCCGAAATTGTTCATGGAATGGGTGAAGAAAAAAGTATTGGATTTGTTTCGCAAATACATGAACGTGGGACTAAAAATTAAGATGATACTCCATTGCATGATGAATAAAATCGACGTGAAGTCCGGTGAGAGCATCGTGAAAAATGGATATTTCAGATCTAACGTCGAACCCGTATTTCAAGGTTCAGATTTATCGGATGTTTTCGAAAAGATGAAAGACAAGCTGTTGACGTCTCTCGCAAATTATCAACATGAAGGTAGTAATTGGACGTTTGATGAGGTGTTGAAACTCGAAATTCACATAACTAAAAATGATTCGTTGAAAGGATCTTCATACTTGGAATTACCATATTTCTTGGCTAAGAAACACACTGTGGTCAACGTGAGAAATAAAGATGATCAGTGTTTTAAATGGGCAGTCACCTCCGCTTTATACCCTGTCAGAATACACTCCGATAGAGTTTCTCGTTACGAGGAAACTTCTAAAAATCTCGATTGGACCGGAGTGACTTTTCCAACAGAGTTAAAACACAACGAACGTTTCGAGGCTCAAAATCCCACCGTAGCGGTGAACGTCTTTGGATACGACGATGAAAAACAAAAGATCTATCCTCCCAGACAGACTTCGTATCTCAGAAGAGAAAAGACGATTATTTTATTATTGATTTCGAATGGTGACAATCATCATTATTGTTGGGTTAAACATCTGAGCCGATTACTGTGGAAACAAAATAATAAACATAAAGAAAAGATATCTTTATGTTTCAATTGCATGAACATGTTTCACAGCGAAGACTCGTTGGCGAAACATCAGGAATATTGCAATGAAAATCAAGGTGTCGTGTCGAAATGCCCAAACCTAACCTCATCGTGAAGTTTGAAAATCATAATAGAAGGTTAAAAGTACCATTCGTCGTGTACGCCGATTTCGAATGTTTCACCATGAAAATGAGTTCCTGTCAACCCAACGCTCTTCAAAATTACGTCGAAAGATATCAAAAACACATGCCTTCGGGCTATTGCATTTACATGAAATGCGCTTTCGACTTGCAACACGACATGGGTCCCTTCATCTACACGAAACAGTATGAAGACGACGACGTGGTTCAAAGGTTCGTGGAAGAGTTAGAATCAAAAATTCAAATGTTATACAACAAATTTAAAACTCAGGCGAAAATGATCATCACGCGAGAGCAGCAGGACGAAAATAACAGAGCCACCGAATGTCACATATGCAGACAATCGTTCGACGAGAATTCGGAGGAAAATAAGAAGGTCAGAGACCACGATCATTACACGGGTCTGTATTGCGGTCCAGCTCACAGCAAGTGTAATTTAAAATATCGAGATGCCGTTTTCTATCCGGTGATGTTTCACAATCTATCGGGTTATGACAGTCATCTGTTCATGAAAAATCTCGGCACCTCACACGAAGAATTAAATTGCATCGCGAACAGCGAAGAAAGATACATTTCCTTCACAAAATGAAAGCTCATGGAGAAGAAAAGAGTAATCAACAGAGAGATGTTGAAAGAAAAAACGAAATTCATTCATAGAGCCATACGTTTCATCGACAGTTTTAAATTCATGTCGACCGCTCTGGAAAAATGAGTCGATAACATGAGCAAGGATAAATTTAAAATCACGAGCGAACATTTTGGAGAACGAGTAGACGTCATGTTGAGGAAAGGAGTCTATCCTTATGATTACATGAACGATCTAAAGAGATTCAAAGACACTGCACTACCTTCGAAAGAAGATTTTTATTCGAAATTATACGAATCCGACATTTCCGACGAGAATTACCAACACGCCAAAAACGTGTGGAAATCATTCAATATGAAAACCATGAGAGATTATCATGATCTCTATCTGAAGACCGACGTTCTGCTCTTGGCAGAAAATTTTCGAGATGTCGAAATTATGATCTGGATCCCGCTTGGTATTTCACCGCACCCGGTCTGGCGTGGGACGCTCTGTTGAAGACCACTGAAGTCCAATTGGAATTATTATCTGACGTGGACATGTTGCTCATGTTCGAAAGGGCTGCGAGAGGTGGCATCTCGATGATCTCCCACAGATATTCTGAAGCTAACAATCCCTACATGAAAGAAGGTTTCAATTCGAAACGGTCGACTAAATACATACAGTATTGGGACGCTAATAATCTGTATGGTTGGGCTATGAGTCATCCTTTACCGATTGGAAATTTCGAATGGGTGAAGGAACTGGAAGAGATGCAAAAATGGAGAGACTATCCTTGCATTTTAGAAGTCGATTTGAACTATCCGGAAGAATTACACGATCCACACAACGATTATCTGCTGGCTCCCGAATGAAGGAGACGAGGAAAAACTCATTCCCAATTTATTTAACAAACGTAACTACGTCGTCTACAACGAGAATTTGAAACAGTATGTCGATTACTGGATGAAATTAGTCAACATACATCGCATCATTCGATTCGATGATGAGTCTTGGATGAAAAAATACATCGATCTCTACACGAATCTCAGAATTCGAGCCGAGAACGATTTCGAAAAAGATTTCTTCAAACTCATGAACAACTGCGTGTACGGTAAATCAATGGAAAACATCAGGAAGAGAATCGACGTTCGACTCGTCACATCTGAGAAAAGAGCTAAAACATTAGTGGCGAAACCCAATTACAAACACCGAAGCATATTCAACGAAAATCTAGTGGCCGTTCACATACAAAAGACGCACCTGAAGTTCGACAAACCGTATTATCTCGGACCGATCATCTTAGATATCAGCAAGCGATTGATGTACAAGTTTCACTACGATTATGTCAAACGAAAATTTGGTGATAAAGCCAAACTACTGTTCACCGACACGGACAGTTTAGTTTATGAGATAGAGACGAAAGACATCTACCGAGATATATCTCAGGACGTCCAACATTCAATCGAACGACAACAAGAAGGTATTGGGTAAATTTAAGGACGAGAGCGGTGGTAAACAAATCGTTGAATTCGTGGGCTTGAGACCCAAACTGTATGCTTATCGTCTAGGAGATGAAGAGATGAAGAAGTGCAAAGGAGTTAAAGCATGCGTGGTGAAAAAAACATCTCTTTCCAAGAGTATAAAGATTGTCTGTTAGGAAGTGGTCCGGTGTATAAGACTATGAAATCGATTCGAAGCAAAAATCATGACTTGTATACCGAAATAGTCAACAAGACTTCACTGACGGCCGACGACGATAAGAGATTCGTGTTAGACGATAAAATAAGCACTTTGGCACTCGGACATTGGACTGTGGATCTAATTAGAGATGATATGAATGTGGATGATTGAATACTAGATATGATTGTGGATGATAAGATTCCAGATATGATTATGGATGATAGGATTCCAGAAAATGAAGAGGAATTAGATGGATTCAAAATTATAGAAATCGATAGTGACATCGAGAGTTAGTTTAAAAAGAAAAAAAAAAAAAGAAAAAAAAAATAGCATCATTTTAGTGAATTATAATAAAATAAATAATTAAAAAAAATATTTACACATTTATGAATAAGAAAATAAAGATATCCATAGAAGGTGTCATCTTACCTAACAAACCCCTATCCAACATCGATCTGCTGAATGCGGCAAAAGATTTGAAAATCAAAGATTTTCTAGGCGTGTTTTCCAGAGATGCCTTGCCGAATAGAAGACCTTGACAATCGGAATGCAGAATTTTAAATCTAGATGATTCATCGGGTGAAGGAACTCACTGGGTGGCGTGGATCAAGAACGGGAAGAAGAAAAATTATTATTTCGACAGCTACGGAATCTCGCCGCCAAAAGAAATAAAGAACTATTTCAACAAATCGATGGTTTTGTTACAACACGGAACAAGTGCAATCACCAGATCAAGTGTTTTGCGGTCACCTGTGTCTCTACATTCTCAAGAGATGGTCTGAAGGAGATCGATTTCAAGACATTCTTAATGATTTACATTAGAGAGAGATTTTTTTTTATAATATATATAAAGATAAAAAATTATTTTAAAAATTTTAATCGAATAAAAACGAAAAATAAAATAACATAGTTCATTTTTAATAAACTGCGTTTTGAATATATTTTTCTAAAAACCAAAAAAATCCCTACAACAACATGCCAGTCGATAAATTTGGTAGAAGTGACGACGAAAAAGTCAACCTAAGAAAGAAGAGGAAGACGTTCGAAGTCGACAATGGTTACAACGTTGTCAACTTGGACGAATGTTACATTCGGAGATACAAACCTCGAGAAGAACCTTTGAACATGAACGATAAGAAGCTCTACAATCTTCCCGAGCCAATAGATCTTGCAGATTCTGCGACTAAAAAATACGTTGACAGGGGGAACGCCGATTTTGAATGAATCCTGCTAGATAATTACGTGGATAAAACCATGACCGGCGATGTCGATCTGAAATCCAAACATTTGGTGAACGTCGCAAATCCCATAGATCACACCGATGCCGCGACCAAGAAATACGCGGATGACTGTCACGCAAGATTCAGCGAACACCTGAGAAATAGATACGTTCAGAAAACGATGCACTCGGAATTGAATGCCAATTCTAACAAGATAATGAACGTGGCCACTCCCACGAATCCCAAGGATGTGGTGACCAAACACTACGTAGATCTGGAACAGAGAAAGTCTGACGGACGAGAAATGAAATCGGATCTGAATGCAGGATTCAACAAGATATTGAATCTGTCGAAGATCGACAACACGGATGCAGACTCAACCACGGTCAACAAGGGCTACATAGATTCTGCCGTGATACAATGACAAGAATACCTAGAATCTCAAGTGGACGATCTCTACCTGAACAAAGAATCTGGCGGAACCATGGAGGGTGGCATCAACATGAACGGTCACAATTTATTCGGTCTCGATCACGATCCCGAATTCGATTCCAGCGCGGTCAGCAGAAAGTATGTGAACGACAACTCAGTCTGGAGAAAGGGTGACATAATGGAAGGTTAACTAGACATGGGTGGACACGCGATCACGAATCTACCGGATCCCGTGAACATGACGGATGCCTGCACCCTGATTTCGGTGGTGGAGAAAGTCAAATATGCTAGACAATTGATCACTGTGTGGGCCGAAGAGGCCGACACCTTGGATGAGGGAAAAGCTGAGTGGTCTTTCGGAAATGGAGGTAGCGGATCGAAACATGGTCAGGTGGGATATCCCATGCCGCTGGGAGGTGAAATCCTTCGAATGAGTCTGGCTTCCTCGGATTTGAATAACAGAGCGGTCGTCAATCTCATGGTGAATGGTGTAGAGAGCGATAAGAGATACAGCGTCAAAAAGACAGAGAATCAACACGCGAATGTTAGCACGTTCGGCACGCCTCTCAAAGTGAACGCCGGAGACAGGATTAATTTCATTATGAAAACCAATAATCCCGAAGCCGTCACTTCCGTGGTGAGTCTACTGATCGAACTAGTTCCTTTGAACAAACAGTGAACGCGTGGAAAATAATGAATTAAAAAAAATAATGTGTGATTATTAAAAAACAAAAAAAACAAAAAAAAAGTAATGAGATTTAGAAAGATGTTCAATCTCTCTAGATCACATTACTTTATTTATTTTTTTTGTTTTTTTTGTTTTTTAATAATCACACATTATTTTTTTTGTTTTTATTTTTTTCACACTCGTCTCTCATCGAATGATCGACATCTTATTTCTGTCCTATTCGAATTGTAATTCTCTATCTGACAGGACCAGGGTGAAGGCTTCGGTTTTTCTCGGAACGTTCCTATTGAATTGCATCTTGATCTGAATGTCTAAGATGCTACTCTTGAGTCGTTCACTCTGTTTACTGACGTCGAATACGAACATGGGATACATCGACTTGTATTCGCCGGGAGATATGTTAGGGTTGCTCATCAATTCGTTTAGACCGTGATACTTCTTTCTAAAATCAGCGGCGTCGCCATACAGTCTGCAGAAATCGTTCTTGTCGAACGATGCGTTGTAATCGATGGCTGGATATCTCGTGGCGTTCAGAAACACTTGCATGTTTCTCAAATGGCAGTGATCGAACAACGACGCATTCTTTCCTGAGACCCGTCCCTATCGGTTTGAAACGCAACCACGATGAAACGCGGTCTCTCGGAAGCGGATTTCACCATCAATCTCCAATCGAAGTGATTTGTGGAGGGAGGAATGCTAGCCGTGTCGCACTGTCTCATTCTAAATCCCACGGGTAATTTACTCTTGGATTCTATGATCTTGTAGAGACGCGCTTTCTCCACGATCGAAGGCTCCACGTGTGGAACGAACCACGATATCTTGTGTAGAGTTATCTTACCTGCATTGGTCGCAGTGAGTCTCACTATTGCATCGTCGTCTCCTTTTCGAATCAACGTCAGATTGTGTTTGAATCCGTACATGATCTTGTTGTAATCGTCCGCAAATCCGAAGATGTGTTTCAAAGGTATCCTGAACGAAAACGTTCCTTTAGGTCTGGACGTCTTGACGACGAAGTCGAATATCAAGGCGGCGCCGGCGCTAGCAGGGCCGACGGTGTCTTTCACCCACAACTGATTAAGTCCTCTGGATTTCGAAAAATCATCAGGATACATCAAGAGTCTGAACATCGTGGTGGCCTGACCGGGATGAAACACAGATTCTATCTCTTGTCCGGATAGTATGTATTTTATATTACTGAATAGATGCATGATGCCATTATTGGCTAGAGTAACCGTGTCGTCGTCGGCGTAGTCGCTCCCATCTTCCTTGGTGAGACGTCCCTGCACCACTATGTAACTCTCGCTAGGATGTATGAATAGATCTTGAGTTTCAACGTTGATTCTTATCTCTCCCGCATTGTTCAAACTCGTTCCGGTTACCGGTTCGTATTCGTGAACCTCATATTCTTGAATACTTTCATCTTTCACTATGCTTTGTGCTATATCTAGTATATTTGTCATTTTAAAGGATTTTTAGTTTTTTGTTTATTAATTAACTTGCTTTCTTTATCTAAAAAAAGTTTTTAATTATTTTTTATTATTATTTTTTTCTCTCTTATATATATGTGTGTAAACAAGAAAATGTTAAAGAGAGTAAATAAAAAAATTTTGTTTTCTTTATCAAAACTTTGTCTTCTGTAATTGTTGTTTGTAAAACTTTCCGATGATCTCTTCTCCATCCAAAGCTTCGATTTCGTAAGTCACTGGATCGGTGTGAAATATTTTGATTATCACGAAGATTTCCGAGGTCCATCGAGGAGTATAACCCTTTTCGAAGTGCTTCTTATAAGCGTAAATTCTCACTCGATCACCAACCGCAAATTTCGGCGTTCTAGATTTCTTCTTGATCTTAGATCTCTCAGGATATAGATTCGCGTAGACCTGTTTTTCGTTTCGAGGATCGCTAGCTTCCGCGGGAGTCATCTTGATCAATCTGTCTCGGGTGTTGTTGTAATCTTTGACCAGACCGTTCAGAGCGTATATGTATTTCTTGGTCGAATTCGCCGTGAAGTATCTGTGCATCTTTTCCTTCATCGTTCGATTCCAACGTTCCACCACGCTGGCTTTCTCTTCGTTTTCGATCGAGTAGAGGTCTACCAATCGATGAACGTGCTTGTTGTAGAATTCCTTTCCCTTATCCACCCATAATTTACTCGGTTTTCGACAAGACGAGTCGAACACGCTCTTCAGAGCCTCGGCAACGCAAGGTCCCGATTTATTCTTCAAAGCTCTGATCCAACCGTATTTGGAAAACATGTCGATGACCGTCAATAGATATTTGACGCCCTCGTTCCACCTCGAAAACGATCTCATGTCGACCAAGTCGGCAGACCAAATATCATCCAGACCCTTCACGAACACCCTTCTCTTTCGAAATTTACGCACTATGGGTTTGTGTAACTCCTCGGCCAATTCGCTCGTCAATAATCGTTTCTTCTTCTTTTCCGATGCGCTTTTTTTTTTGAACGCCCCATCCGAATCGACGTTTCGCACCGATCAGATTGCCGACCAGCGAACGTTCTATCTTCTCTCTCCTGGTCGGATTCGATATGCCTCTCAATTTCCCTAACATGTTTTTATCGCAGACGTCGTTGCGAGTCTTCGTGTTGGGATGTCCAGCGTAGCACAGATCGTGATCATACGTGGCCGCGTCCACCCTATTCACAGGTTTGCTCCAAGATTTGGGAGTCAGATCGGCGTTGAGTCTCTTGTTCAATTTCGTTCCGGGTCCCGTGAAACTGTGACCGGGCAGATGCATTTCGAAAGGTAGATTATTGATCATTTTATTCACGATGCCTTTACCTTTGCTCGCGTTCTTTTTTTTGACGAATCTAGTCTTGATAGAACCACACACGTCGCAAATTCCGCGAAGCATCTGTCTGTCGTTTTTAGTTCACACTTCTCTAGAATTACTCGTCTCGGTAACTCTCTTACACTTTACGCAATACAGTTTTTAAGAGTTATTTAAATTAATTTCGTTTTTTATTTTATATATAAATTTAATAATTAATTAATTCTGTTCTTATTATATATATAATTTTTTTTTTTCAATCGCTGCTCTTGAGTTCTATCATCTTACTGAATTCCACCCTGGCCTCTTTCCTCCCCTTTTCCACGAGAGAATCCTTCATCTCTTCCTTGATGATCTGACGAGTCTTGATTCTCACGGCTTCTTTCATGGCATAATATTTCGTTTTCTCGCTCAATATCGCGAAGTATTCTCCGTCCGATATCCTACCGTCTTTCAACGCCATAGAGATCATTTCGGATATCGTGTCGATCTTGGAGTCGGCCAAGACGCGAATCTTGTCGTGTTTCCTTACCTTCAGATATAATTTCCTACTCAAAAAGTTTCCGAGCGTGCTAAACAATCCGGCGGCGAGAGCCACTCCTTCTACGGTCAACACGATCGGAATGCCGACCGCGGTTGACAACAATCCGATGCCGGCCGCGTGTAAACCCATGGAAATCGTGATGAGTGTCGTGATGATCGCGTTGACGAATTTCACGAAACGCGAGTACTTCTTCTTGAGGGAATGACGAGAATCTCTCTCTCGAGTTAGATACTCTTGGATTCTACTGATTTGATCGATGCGATACCTCTCTCCTCTTTCTCTATCTTCTAGCGACGGTGTCGTCGGCAAAACGTTGATCAGCTTCTCATCCTCATCGACTACTAACGTCGGATACAATTTATTTCCGGTTCTCATTTTTGTGTTTTTTTTCTTTCTAATATTAGATAAAAAATTTTATGTGTATTTATTTTTATTTTCTATTCTCCCTTATTTTATATCAACGAGAAAACTTAGACGTATGCGTCATTGAACAATAATTTCATGATGCATCCCTTGTCTTCTAAAGTCAGACTTCTACACGTCAATTTCAGTTCTTCCAAAACTGTAGGCTTGTCTTGTTTCTTACAGAAGACTAATCTCTTCCAAAGCGTGATCACATCGTTGAATCTAACGCGTTCGAACGCCGGTTCGAAATACTTGACGACCATATCTTCCCTTTCCATCGTCAGACACGAATGATTCTCGTGATCGAAGTCTAGATGATCCCGACATCCGACGAATCGTTCTAACAAGATGGGACGTAGTTCTTCGTTTACGCAGATTGCGTATGCTCTCATCAGCATGTTTAAAAGAAACCTCGCTCTAATAGTCTGGGAAGCGCACATGATTTACGTATTTTTTTATTATCTATTCGATTTGATATATTTATTTTTTTAAATAACTATTATTTATATATTTTTTTTTCTCTCCTATATATATCGATCACTATTTTTTTATTTCCTCGGGTATTTCCCCCACTCACGTCAGAAATGGAAGCGTTCAATAGTTGTCTGTTAAGTTTTTTTTGGAAAAAATCCGGGTATTCCCCCACCCCACGGCGAGGGGAGATAACTCTGTATGATTAAGTTTATGAGAATCAAGCAATCTGATTGGTTAATTAGCGGAGAATCAAGCAATCTGATTGGTTAATTAGATGAGTTTGGAAAATCCCACTATGGGTATTCCCCTACTCACGTCATAAATGGGAAAAACCCACCGCCTCAAAACAATTGGGGATTCTGGACCAGTGGTCCAGAATCCCCAATTGTTTTTTTGATGCTAGCCCAGAATTTTTGCTCGCGTTCACCAACGATGGATCGATGGTCTGATCTGCGATGGGAACGTTGACAAAAAATTTTAAAGTAAAAAAAAAAGTGAAAATGTACAATTTCACCTTTTTTTAAAAACGCGTGACATTCAACGTTCACCACGAGTATTTGAACGCTAAAAGTGCGATCTAGGAGTCACAAAAAACAGGGGATTCAAGACCACTGAACATTTTTGTGAACAAGCGTGCGATTTAACACTGAATCCCACGTTGGTAAACGCATCGTGTACGCATTTTGTACACGTACATGTACAAAGTGGTCTTGAATCCCCACTTATCACCTACTCTTCATTGGTGGAAATAAATTTTGCTAGGTGTCATTGCGGATCATCTCTGAATTATATGCATGGGAAAATGCCCACCCATAGATTATGACATGTCCACGAGGACTGTACTGTAATCGGTCTTCTTTATTTTTCCAGATGAACGGTGAATGGGTTATCTCAAAATTCTAGATTTTATTCTCTGCAAAAGCAATAACGACGTTTAAGGTGGACGGCAAAAGCACCGACGACCGGGACCGTATAACAGTAGAGATGGTCAAGCATTGGAAGAGGGTAAATGGTAGAAGATGTGGGTCAGGGGCGTCCCCCAGAATGTATGATTGGGAGCGCAGAAAATTATCTGACTCAGTATGAAGAGAAATTGAGCTGGGGAAGTGCGAAATGCATTCATAAAGTTAAAGAAGGTACTGGCGAATTCCCAACAAGTTTTTTGAAAAGAGGAGGGCGTCCATTGTATGAGAATCTTACAGCACTATTCAGCACGGCAATCACAAAGCAAAAAGGTCACTACAGGGTGAATGTAACATTCATACACAAAAAAGGAGATAGGGAGGTTTTTGATAATTACAGAGGGATATATGTTACCAGCAATATTGGGAAGGTATTCTGAAGGACTTGTGGAAATTGTCGAAAAAAGAGGATTTCTGGTGGAAAAGGTGGACAAATCACTGACCACTTCTTTACTTTCTCCGAACTGATATAATCAACAAAAGTCAATAAGAGAAGGATGTTTGTGGCCTTCCTTGATGTGGAGGGAGGGAATGTTGCAGAAACTTGAGAGACTTGGATTCGGAAGATGTTCAAAGTGTACTAAACCTACCTTGGAAACATCACAACAAAAATCCCAGGTGTATTCATTGCCGATGACATGGTTTTATTAGCCGAGAGTGAAGAGGAACTACAAAAGCTGTTAACAGTGGTAGGTAAGTGCGGGGATAAATGGCGACTTGAACAGAACGAAAACAAAAGCAAAGTAAAACGTGTGGGCCGTAGGGTGGATGCGTCGCGAAGGTGGAGGATAGGTAAATTCTCTATTGGTGAAGAGGTAAGCAATGATATAACTAACAGTGGGGGGAAACGGGAGTATATGAATATTTATGTGTTACAGGTAGATTCAGAAACCACACAAATAAATAAACTTAAGACAAAGGGGAAAAGGATACCAGTTTGTTAAAACTACTTGAAAGAAATAGCTGTAAAAAGGTGTTAGTTGGAAAAAAAACATTTGGGGGAAGGCAAGATTACCAAGTATAACATATGGAACGGATGTCATCCCTCTAAATGAAACAGACGTGAGGAACTTGGAGAGTCTACAAAATGATGCCGTTCGGTGGATAACTGGATCAAGTAACGCAGCCGCGCTGGAAGCGGTCAGGAGGAAACTCGGGTGGATACCAGTTAAAGATAGAATAGATATGGGAAAATTATGCTACCTGAATTATCTGGTAAACCTCCCAAACAGCAGATGATATAAAACGACGTTTAACCGTGTATGGAACTCTAACATCCAGCCAGGGTAGTTAAGGCAAGCGAAGGCGCTAATGGAGAATTACTCAATAGAGACTGAAGATCTGGAAGGGGCTGCAGCAGGGGGTAGCCTTATCGGGGAAGGGTGCTTGAGGAATGCAACAGAAACTGGTGAGATGGAATTAGGACCAAGTGCTCATTAGATGGGTTGTACAAAAAAGATGTCCCAGCTTTTGAGGAGTGCCTATATGGATCTTATGGAGGGTCTTTGTTGTTCAAAGTGAGATCGAAATCACTGGAGTTGAGGGGGAGAATCGAGAAAGGCGAAGAAAGGGTGTGCCAAATGTGTAATCTAGGAGTAACGGAAATCTGGCACATTTCATTTTAGAATGCCCCAAATAAATGCCTAGTAGAACAAGACTCCTTAGACTTCTTGTTCCAAAACATGGCAGGTCTTATTTAATCCACTAAAAACTGACCCATTGTACATTTCAGGTAAAGCAAAGCCCACGCTTCGCCCCCATCTTTACCTTCTAGGACAGCGAATAGAAGAGGCGGACACTCATAAACATCTTGTGTTGATCTTTTCAAAAACAGGACAAAGGGTTTCACATGTGGAGAATCTTATAAATAAAGTCAGTTCCGTGATAAACTGTCTAAGGAGCCTAAAATATAGACTGTCCAGACACTCATTGGAAACTCTGTATAAATGCTTCATTCTCCCAGTGTTTGATTATGCCGATGTTATATCGGATGGTTGCACTGGGACTAAATCAACACTCCAAGAAAATCTACGCTTGGATGATTTACGAACTATAATAGGGGTAAATAGGGGGGGGGGGGGGAGGGGAGTCATCAACTTATTTGCAGGGAATCTGGCTTCATACCGCTCAAATAGTGCAGAGGACGTCATGAATTGATAGCTTTGTATAAAATCATGTTCAAAAAACGTGCCAAACTACATTAAGCTGCTAATTCCGCGACCTGTATCAGAATTGACTTGTCACCCGCTAAGATCTTCAGACTTGGTATGGGAAATTAAATGCAATACTAATAGGTTTTCTAACGCGTTTCTGCCATCAGCGGTAAAACTTTGGAACGGCCTCAATGCAGATCTGACGAACTGTACCTCCGTAGATCGATTTAAGAAGAAACTAGCAATTAACGCCCACGTCGTTCCTGAGTTTTATTGTGTGGGTGGCAGAAGGGAACAAATCTTTCACACGAAGCTGCGTTTAAATTGTAGTGGTTTAAAAGGACATCAATTTGATAGATTCATAAGTGATAATGTTTCTTGTACAGGGGCGTAGCCGGGGGGGGGGGCACATTATTTCAGGCGTGCCCCCCTCCACCCCCCTAGGTGATGTGGCCTAATTATTGATGCCTTTCACAACTTATAATGTATGGACACAAACAGACTCAGAGTCAAGGAAATTGCGTTTTTTGTCTCGAATTTCACAATTTTTTCCAGGACAGCTCACCTTCCATTCAGCGAGAGAGACGCCGCTGTTGTGCTCGCTCCATCTGGCCGCTACGTGGCTGGGATGGCGCTGGGTATCCTATTTTGTATGCCCCCTAATAGTTCAGCGATCTGAACGCAGCGGCTATTCATCTACGTAAGGGTGTAGCCGCTACGTTCAGATCGGCAGAACTACCCCCCCCCCCCCCAACCCCGAGATATTACACTTGCCCATTTAAGTTTGATATTCTGGCTACCTGCCTGTTCTTTCTTGTAGGTGTGGTCATTTACATGAAGACTCTGAACACTAAATACTAAAATGTCCTCTGTATGCAGAACAAGAAAATTTTCTTCTGACAAAATCGGGGAGGGGGGGGGGGGTAGGAAAAACATATCGAACACAAGGCGCAAAAAGTTTTTTTCCGACCCTTGGGCACCCCACCCACCCCTTTGTTGAAGGAAATATTTTTTTTCTATTTTGAAATTGGGTACCCACCCCCCAAAATTAGAGTAAATGGTACATAAACTGCTTTGACTGGCAATTTCAACGGGTATTGTTGCTGGAACATGGTTTGTATTGTTCCAGTAACCATTCCCGACATTTAATCTACCCACAACCAGCTAGAGATAAAACAGAATTCTCCAGAGTTTGCAACTGGAATTTGGTCACATTTCTTGTCAAGTTTATGAATTTATTCAAACTTTCTCACAGACACTGGCAGTCAGTGTATACATGGGTAATCAGGAGAGTATACAGCATATACTGGCATTCTACCAGAACAGTATTAAGACAGGTGTAGCAGGAACAGGTGTGAAATATGTTGAAGAATTTGATGTTTTACCTCGGTTTCACCACTGTATTTGCTGCTAATTCTACTGATTTCTTTTTGTTTCTACCCATTTCTACACTCGATTTTAATTTCATCAAACTAATCTGAATTTATTAAGCATTATCAAGTGCAGAATTCGTAGAGGCAGTCAGCTCAATGTTGTATTGAACTTACCAATAGTCTATGTGATGAGGGGAGATTCGTTGGTATAGGAAATACATTCCTCATAAACTCTGCACTGAGTGGGTGTAGTCAACGACAAGACATGCACTAATCCTTATATTATATCGAACACCCATCAAGAAAAACATCTGTCCAATTTGTTAATCTATTACCAAGGTAGCAGCCCTACCAACCAGTGTTATATAGAAAAAAATACCATTTAGTTTTCAAAAAACGTTTTCTTCTTCCAAAACACGGCTTACTGATATGAGCAGACGACAAATATTGAATCGTTCGGCAAGGGTAAACAAAACATTTCTCCCAAACGGAACTGCGTATTCTAGAATCGCGCAACTCGCGAATGAAAGCTATAATTTGCGAAATTTTGACAACGCAGTTTGATAATTTCCACACATTTGTCACACATATACATTACCGAATGGGTCAGTACGGGATACAAACCTCCGAAGATTCAAATGAATTCCATTATTTATTCGTTTACTGCCCAAAACATACAATTAAATAGCGAAATAATATGAGCAGCGAAACAAATGATTTTTCATATCCGGACGCGTTCTCATGAATGTTGTACCCAGGTATGGATCATTCTCTTCGAAACGAGATATGGATCGGATTCTCAAGGAATAAAATGAACGCCTCGGAAAATGTGACTTCCACAACGAAAAAGCGATACATTTTTCCACAATGATTTCTTTCCGGGTCGTTTTGTGGATGCTGTGCCTCTGTGAATCGATATTTAAATTTAGCCTGATTAGTTTTATTCTCCCAGTATGAAAAGAAAACTGATATAATAGTGTGCCAAAAACAGAAAACGTGTAGTGCCTGGGTATAGTGCCTGGTCAGCTCTGTGGATGCAAACTACACGAAATAGGGGTGCAGCATTCCTCCAATCAGGAGCCTAGAAGGTCACGTGAGGTATAATATTACAATATATTGAAGGCTATTCATTCAACAGAGAGGCCTGAAACCTATTTGCTCAAAACCTGTTATAAGACCAGTGGCAGGATACCCACTTTCAAAGTACTTTTCTGCAACATTCAGCTTGATCTCACTGAAACATAATACCCATGCATATACTTCCTGACTCAGATGATTCCAACCCACTTTATTCTATGATTTAATTTTATTCTTTGTTACATCAGATTGCTATAGTTTATTTTAAAATAGTTAATTTTATTTCTGTTATAAGATAACCCAACTAAGGTCAGGTTTCAATAAGATAGAGAGTTTCCACTGTCAATAAACCCTCTATCAATAAGATATAATGTCCTGCCTATTTGATGGTTCAACCTTTGCTGACAGAGTGTCACAAATTAAAGGGAATTGGTTTGAAGGCTACTCACTAAGCCTAAGGCTTGAATGATCAATAACAACCCTGCATTTTTCTCAGACATGTATATGACTGGAATTCATAATTACATAAAGAGAGTCTGTGAAAGTAATCAGTTGCATTGGGAAATGGTATTATTCCACTGTATGATATCTACTATTCATGGTGAGAAGAGTCCATTTTATTGTCAGATCTGGTTAGTTTACATTTATGTTAGATTTCATAAATGATAATTTGCTTAAATTGCTTTAACTTTTTTTCAAAATCGTAAACCACTGATGGCGTGATGGGACACGGTGAACGTCTGTCCACATTCCCATGCTGCTAGCCCCTATCCTATAAAACTAAGCACCCCCGCCCCACTGTTAACCCAGAGGAGATGGAGTGGTGGCAAAAAGACTACACAAACTTTCCTGATCAATTTGCATCACTTATTTGAAAGATAAGAGCTCACAGGAAAACAATTTTTAGGCATGGAAAAAATTTGACGACCCCCACCCCCCCCCCCCCCCCTCCCTGGCCACACCACTAGTATCACTCTTATGTTATAGGCGATCTAGAGAAAACTGCTTGGGAAAATGCCAATAAATTCAGTGCGGTATAGGAATTTATCAGGAAAACAATGAGATTCGAGTAAATAACTATTTGCCAGTGGAAATGAATCCTGATAACACCTTTACTTTGTAGGGTGACGGAGTGGGGTATTTTGCAGGGGCTGTGGTGGTTGAACGTAGATTGGGTAATTCACTTACAATTTCTAATGCTGGAGGAGCACTTGTGAAGTTTTTGGACCATTGACCTCTGGGTGTATGGCAGGGAATTGAAGACCTGCGGATGATTCTTGTGTTTTGCTCTTAGAGATTTAGTGTTTTCGTCAAGTAGTAAACTCATGATTTTTGATAGTGCCTCCCCCTCCCCCCCCCCCCCCGACGCGTACTGTGGGCCTATTATACGGTCATGTATACCAGAATGTCTCCATACTTGATTGGTAATAGGCATATAATAGATGGCGAGATATAGTATGGTACTTTCTTTCCAATTCATTGGATCAGTTTCTGTTTTATGTACAGTTGCACTTGAATCATTGTAATGTGTATTTCGGTAGGGCACCGCGTCAATATAGGCATTGACTGTTTGCCAAATCCCATTTCAATGAGGAAATAAAAATACTATTTAAAAAAGACTCCTTAGAAAACTAATGAAAAGATGGGATGAAAACATGAACAAATGAAGGACAAGTGGATGGAGACTGACATGAGGGAAAGGGTCATTTTTATAGTTAGGGAGATCGAGAAAGCGCCGATGGGAGGAATTGTGATACACTTTTTGACTGAGTGCCTGGAGATTAGGAGGGAGAGTGGGGGAGGAATAGTCCGGCGAGGGACTGGGTAAATGTAGGTCTCCTCATTAGAGGACCGCGACAAATCTGCGAAAGGCCAAAGAATTATTATTATTATAAGCTGTTGGGCTGTTAATCATTTCAATTTGACCGTTAATAAATCTCAATGCTCTCCAAAACCATGTTATTGTTTTATTGTCAGCTTTGGCATACACTCTGAGATTTTTAACTCTTTGATCTCGTGGGCCCCGTAAGAGTACACGATGAAAATATGAATTGATCTACCACAAAATAAAGAATATGGACTCTTCCAATTGCAGCCATTGGACTGACATGGAAGATACCACCACTGTTCAAAGGGTTGACATATGCCATGAACTATTTGTCCTTCGGAATTGATTCAGAAAACCAATCCATAATAGTAGTGCATTCTTTTGACTGTTTTAAACTAACGGAAGAATGAATTCCCACTATAGGTATCGCGGAACTAAATATTGAAATAAGAGTGAAACGCCTTAAAACGTTGCACTCGGAAATGAAGCAATCTCTAAAAATAAACAGCCTTGGGGAAAATCCATTGTTTCAATAAACGTTTGAAACATTCTATTGACATCTTGCATTATTGTTGAATATTCCTGATAAAAAAGAGGGTGATTTGATGTCTTTTGGACCTAAAAAATACAATTTACTTTTTGTGTGTTTTAGTAGGGAATTCCCTGAAAAATATGTGCACGTGACCGATACTTCCCTTTGTGTCAGTTTTTCTCTCTTATTTGTTGCATGACCCCCTGTTTTCATATCAGAAAAAGTTGTCTGAAGGGCTATTCTTGACAGAGATATTTGAATGCCAAAATTAAAGTGATGCGATCATATTTTGTTCCGCCTGAACGTTATAATGGTCGCCTATGGGAAAATATTTAGTTCTGTGATACCTAAAACACGATGTAAACAGATTTATCACCAAACGAGTGTTATATATTTTTAGACGAAATCGTGAAAGGCCAAAACATTCTTTTAGCTCATTCACCACCAGAAAATCGACTCTTACTGGATACGTTGATAAAATTAATATCAGAGTTCAGTGTACGATCAAACTGAATGTTTATATTTACCGTCGATATCATATTTCACGTCACTCCAAATGGCCGCGTGTTTTATGTAATCAATGTGATCATAAACCTGCACTGAAATAAAAATAGCTCAGTTTGAATAATGAGCCGTGGAAGCGGAGGTACAAAGAGGCATGTGCCCCAACACTTTTCAGAGAGAGAGAGAGTCCTGGACAACATATCTTTACCAACCTGTCACTGCAATCTTGTTGTAAATTAATAGGAAGGTGAGTGTGTGTTAGGGCAGACTCTCTAATCCTAATGTTAATACTTGACACAGATTCCCTCAATGATTCGTCTCTAATAACGGCTTTGAAGCAGAGTAACACTGTTTCGACCTAGTCAGGAAATTTGTTAAATATGGAGCCAAATATGTGTATTTTCTCGATGTAGAGGTATGTGAGTCCCAACTACCTTTGTGTATTGTATTCCAGCCATGCCACTAAGGCATATTAACTACCATCGATATATATCAGTGTGTGTGTGTCTATAGGCGGAGGAGCCATGGCAGGGGGAGGGGGCACAGGTGACACGTGCCCCTCTACTTTTTTCCATAGATACGTTTCGCAGTTGCACAATGAGTTAAAATGGGCGCATGCAAACGTGTCAATATACAGGCATTCCTGTAACATTATTTGCAAATCCAAACAATATTTAGCCAAAGAATCCCACTTTCGGTCGTTTCGGACCGTTTCTTCTACTTCAGCCATCTTCCAAACCGAAGGCCGGCCTTCGGGTTGGAAGATGGTTGATGTAGAAGAAACGGACAGTACAGTGACCACACAGCAGCATATTCATCTAAACGAGATATTATAACGAGTCATGGTAGATTTACCCATATACGATTGTAACCTTTCTCACACTGGGTCGAAAGATGGTAGCATTGTAAATGTGTGCACCTCCACTTTTATCGAGCTTCTGTCGCCCCTGTGTGCGTCTTTGTATGGCCGTACTCCATCTCACATCCCCTAAGTTTGAAATGCTTCCTACGTCACAGGGTGGTGTTCAGCCTCTATGCTTCTTAAATTTCTCCATTATTTTTGAAAGGATGTGGTGGGAGTGGAAAGTTTGCATTCCTTTTTTTTAAATGTGTGTGTTGGGGTGCGCTTACGAAAAGAAAAGAAACTATCATTGGCTGTTTTGCCCAACAGTGGGCACTTCATCAGTGGTAACGTGAACGCAAGAAGAAATGAATAATCGATTTACATATATTCCATTAAATCAATTACTAATTCCCAGCAGTAGTCACAGCCTTTCATGACAAGACCACGGAGAATGAAATTGGTAAACTCCTACGTTTGTATATGTAACAGATTAATTTCCTGCTACTTTCTGATACTGGAGAAAGTGTATCACCAGGGGACACTAAAGTGATTAATATTCCAAACATTTCCGTTCACCAGAATCTGGTCAGCTATGATAAAGCTTTGGCAGTCTGACGGGAATAGTACCATTGACTACCAAGTGACCGTAGCGCTATCCATATAATTAGGTCATCCAACGAAACTGGAAATGACTTATTAGGATCGTCCTAATTTTTTGTCTGCCATGATTTTCAGGTACTTCCCGTTGAACTAGGAACACCAAATGTGGCACATGTATACAGACCAATTTTATCTAGAATTGAATTTTTTTGTTTTTTCAAATTTCATCCCCTAATGCGTCGAATGCGATTTTTCCATTATCTTATAATATCGACATCTCTATCAAACCTACCTATGGTCAAAATGGCATATGGTCAAAAATTAAAACGCGTTGGATTTTTTTCGAAATTTCAATATGTTGTAGAGCTCCAAAAAGTAGGAGATACATGTTTTTTGTTTTTTTTATTTAACTTTATGCTTCTACGTTACTTTGAAAATAAGTCTATTTTCTACATTAGAAATTAAAAGGCCTACATTTATCAGTCCAGTTGTGCACTATTTTTATTACACGTCTGTTCTATGAAATCCCAATCTACAACACACTAAACCATGCGGAAAATGAAAATCTGTTCCGCACATATGTGCGGAACGGAAATCCTTGGCGGAATATTTTTAATCGAAGCGAAATTTCACTGGAATATTCTACAAATCATGCAAGGTAATTACAATTTGAATCGCTAGCGAAGATGAAAATCGCCCCCTGAGTTCCAATGTGTTCTATGTGCCAGTAGGCACATAGAACACATTGGAACTCAGGGAACGAAATAATAACACGGGTTCCCCTCGCAAATTTGATTGGTGATAAAATGTGGGGTTTTTTGACAATTGTCAAATGAATTGCTGAGTGTCCTTCTAATATTTTTTTATGGACGTGAAGGCGTGTAATAAACACAGAACGACACACGCGTATGAATGGGTTAATCGATACGGCACTTGTGCCATCGCGGCCTCTCGTTTTATTATTCCGCGGTGCCACTCGTGCAATATCGATTAACCCAATCACATACGCTTGTCGTTCTGTGCATATACGGAATACAGATTTGATATTTACCACTCCTTTTTATCGCCATTTGAAGTTATGAACCTTAATTTTTTATTTCAGTTTGACACACACGATGCCAGCGATGTCAATTTTGCCTTTTTTCTACACCTTTTATTTTCAACCTCATTTTGAGCCTTAGTCTTTCGAAAGTTTAGAAATATAATCTCTGCCAAAAACCATATCTAAAAATGTTGTGCCGTCCTCGGAAATTTCCAACCGTTATGGTCCAATTCTGAGGTGATGTTATTGGTGGAGAGCGGGCATATTTCAGTATATTGTAGAGCTCAAAAAATTAGGAGAGAGCCCTTTTTGGTTTGTTGACGTTTTTGCGCCTTTTTCACTCAGAAGCGTAATTTGGTGACAAACATACCTCCGTATTTATATATGATACAGCTTTTAAACCTCAAAAATCGTTTTCAAATACGATCCACCATGTGAGCTATGCGAATTTATCAACTTGTAAACTTTTTATGTTTAACATTATTTTTAAGTTCATCCTTTCAAAAATTCGGCAATATAACCTCCTACAAAAATCATATCTAAAATTTTGTGTCGTTCTGGGAAATTTTCAAACCGTTATACCTGAACGCGAGGTTACGTCATAGAGGGCCACATGGTCAACAATTAGAATGCGTTGGATTTTTCTGAACTTTTAGTATGTTATAGAGCTCACAGAAACTAGGAGGTAGCTGGGGATTTTTCGATTCAACTCAAGTTTGCCGTTTTTACGTCACCTTGAAGTTTATCCCATTTTCTCTGTTCTTAATTAAAAGCCCGATGCTCTTCGGTCCATTTGCGAATTGCGTCCTATCTCTCTATCTGAAAAGCGTATTTAAAATCATACTAAGTTGTTAAACCAATTTATTCATCTCAATTTGTCACATACGATGCCAGCGATACCAATTTTACATTTTTTTCTATACAGTTTATTTTCAACCTCATTTTGAGCCTTAGTCTTTCGAATTTTCGGGAATATAATCTCCACAAAAACATATGTAAAAATATCATGCCGTTCTAGGAAATTTCGAACCATTATGGTCGAACTCTGGGGGTGATGTCATAGAGGGTCTTGGTTCAAAAATTAAAACCCGTCGGATTTTTAACAAAAATTAGTATGTTGTAGAGCTCAAAACTTAGGAGCTAGCGTTTGTTTTGCTTTTCGATGTAACGTCATTTTGACGTTTTTACCTCACTTTGAAGTTTAGTCTATTTTCTACATTCGTCATTAAAAGCCCTGCGTTCTTGGGTCCAACTGTGCCCTAATTATATGGGATACAGTTATGAAACTTACTACTCCAATTTCTGGCCATGTTGTGAACCTTTGTTTCTTTTATTTCAATTTGAGACTCCCGATGTAAGCGATGCTATTTATACGTTTTTTCTAAACCTTTTATTTTCAACCTCATTTTAAGCCTTCGAAAATTTGAAAATATTTTTTGCACGTCACTTGAATGTTCAGCCTATTTTTGACACACTTCACTAAAATCGATAAGCTTTCTGAAGAGTTACCAAACTTTTGTAGCCTGAAAACACTACATACACGTCACACTTGGCAACCCAAATAACAAATAATGTTGGTGGGAGGAAACATGCACGCATTCATAGCAACTAGAGATGGGCTTCAAGCTCCTGCATAGAAAAGAAAGATGATGGAATTTTGTTTCTTATACCTTCCATCTGGTGAGAGACACCCCCCCCCCCCCCCCCACACACACACAATAACAGACGCCCAAATGCGTAGTTGATGTCGAGCATTGTGCAGCTTCATTCGGACTGTTCGAAAATTGATAACGATGGAACGTTGGCGATCGAGGTCGGAAACGTCAAAATTAAATATCACTGTATCAAGTTGAAATCAACGAACTTTCACTTCTCATCGTCACGAAAAACAAGTCGATAAAAAAACTTGAAAATTCAATATGTTTTGGTTCCAGATGGCCAGGGCAACGCCATCGTTTGGTGATACAGCCTTCATTTTCATTCTACCCACTGAGAAGCAACAAAAAGTAGCTTTGCGGGTTCTTCAATATTTTTAAACTACCCAAGTAAATTTCGTATCACAAGTTACTTTTGTTTAAATTATCAGCTATCGGTGCATATTCTAGGGTATCTGGAAATTTTACACTGGTTTACAAATTGCTACGGTCCGAGCGCCCCCAAGGGCGTATCAGTTTTCAAATGAGTGAAAATGTCATTCCTCCTGGAACATTCATTATTCACCCATAAGGATTGTATTGTCCTGTGGTCTTTGAAGTGAATTTCAGATCAGTGAACGAGGAATATAACCTTTTTTCTGATAGAGCTTTTCAAACTCTACACACCTCCCCGTTGAAAAGAAGATCTTCAACGGGTCCCCAGTTTATATTGAAATTTACAAAACGGGCTCAGTAAATTCGGCCTGGACCGAACTTTAGTGAGTTGAAGATTCTATTTATTATATGATAAAAAAAATCCCACAAAAGACACTGCTCGATCTTTCAAGAATGTGTTCATGTGGTGTATGTGTTCTGTTTACATTTTAAGCGCCACATGAGCAGATCTCGTTACTATGAACAGACAGTCTCTAACATGTATGACACCCTAGCACGCAGTAGGTTGAGGAAGTGTACAGACTTAAACAGGTTTAGATGAATGGAGTGACCTGATTGAGTCTAATAAAGGCTTGAGAGAGAGTGGAGGTCGAGAAAGGGTCTGAGATGGCTAGCGAGCCTGTAGTAGTGCTACAAATCAGCAGAAATGGTGGGAGGCTCTAGCACACGACAGACAGTTGTAGCCATTATACAAACCACCGGTAGTAGAAGTCTATGGTATTGGGTTACGAAAGTGGAAGCCCTGTTCCAGTCACTTCTCGTTTGACTTTCAGACTCATTTGCTGGAACTTATAAACCCTTTCACGGAATTCCTATAGAATGCCTTTTTAGGAAACGTCCGTGGTTATAGAATCCCTTTTTCCGAGATGAGTCAAAGTGGAGTCAGTTGTCCGAGCAATTGCTCGATAGCTCATTTGTTTGATGGGATTCGAGTCGTCCGGGCAATGCCTGTCCCAGTCACAACTCGATTGACGCTTGGATTTATTGTTAGAAACCCGTGTGAAAGTTAATTATGTGGCAGTGGGTGGGGTTTGGTTGAATGGAGAGATCAAATTGGTCAAGGCCAAAGGTCAAAACCAGAGATAGCGAGGACTAGATCACGTAACAGAACGAGTGTAGGCAGAATCAAACTTCATAAACAAGCAGAAAAATGAAAAAAACACGAGTAAGCAAAGGTACTCATAATTAATGGGACACACACCCACACTATATAGAGCCTTATAACACAACGTGCTAGTAAAATAAAAAGGAGTCTCCAGGAATCCGGACAACAAATAGAAACCGAGGATTCCGAAGGGATCCGAACTAGCAAAACAAGTGTCGGGCTGTTTGTGGTAATTTGATTGCCTCTTATACAAAGGAACACGCCTATTATTGAAAAAAGGAGATTCGGGGGGCATCTAATCCCATTTCGGTCGTTTTGTGTGTTTTTTGGCGATTTGGAGGGATTGTCGGGTCTATTTGGGTAACTAGATTTACCTCCGTTGAAACGAACGCACCATGAGAACATAAACCAGTCCTATTGTAGGCCTTTGGGTCATATAGCAACCACGTGTTACCATAGAACTCAAGATGGCGGCCTCCAGTATACAAAATGGACGACGGAAACTTGTGCCTCCCTAACAACACGCGCTGCGCATGCGCACTAAGAGCACGTATAACTATGGGGATGGCATCACAAGATGATCGCGCAATCTACCACAACAACCAAACGTGATGTAACTGGATCAGGTGACAATGACGTCACTCTCGGGGTCCTCTGCAGGGTCTCCAATGAGGCACGATCCATCGCTCTCATACAACTATGGATCAACAGCGTTTTAAAAGACGCGGCAATTTCAGCGTTACGCGATACAATAAAGACATTAGATAATGTACTGCTAGATACAACACGCATGGAATCTAGATTGTGCGTAAGAACGTCATGTAAGAACGCATCTGATTAGACGTTACGCGTCTGAGTGACGTTATGACGTGACTGAAATACTTTAACACAAAATAGTGTCAAAATAGTGTCAACCAAGAAAGTTATCAGGCAGCAGAAGGTGATATCAGCTTCATTCACATAATTCAAGTTCAATCGTGGTATAAATACAGAACGCGACTCAGGTAGAGTACGGGGAGGGGGAGAAATCAAAGACCCATGTTGGAGTTTTTCCTGTATTTCACGCGCGCCGCGTGAATTACAAGAAAAACTTCACCACGAGTCGTTGATTCCACTCCCACATACTCCAACCTAGTTGTGTTCTGTATATTAGTACACCCTTCATGTTGGTATTGATGGATCAATGCTTTCCTTGGTGCTTGGCTTATTGCCTAACAAAACTAAACAAATATTCGTTCCAACCCACCAACTGCAAATTGCAGATGCGTGGGTATCGCTAGCGATAGGTAAATTGCTACGTTTTCTAAAACACTAATTATTTAGTTCAGTGATTTATAATGAAAGGTAAAAAATTCAATTCTGAAAAATACACTTGTAAAAATGTAAAAGTATTCACTCCGGAGGGGGTCAAAATATTTCAGATGACGTTGGTGTTTCCTCCATGATGCTTATTATATGGTGCATTTTGTTGGAAATTGCTATTAGGTACACTTTGAACAATGTATCGCATAAAACATTATATTAAATGCTTTCCCATTGAATACCATAAAAATAAAAAAGTGTTCAAGAGAAAATTGTATCTTCACAAACCAAAGGTATAGCGTCTGTCTGGAAAATGAGTTGTTGTTCTTGGACAAATTAATGCCGGTAAGTATTTGCGGTATTGTCAACATTACGGCTCCATTTGACATCGCATTTTCAATGTTTTATGAGAGAGAACTCTCCGGGACCACTCCACTAACCAAACCCAGGCGGGGTGGGTTATTGGCGGGGATCCCGGGTTGTTCTCCCCAAAGAAAATTTAACACGGCAGTCAACATGACTACATTGGCTCGTGTAGTGCACATCGCACAAGGCGACATGGCTGATGACAACTTTGCCTGTGTAATGAAGTTATAATATTCAGTTATGCAGAATGCCACATACCAACCGGAATCCCTTTACAGGAGACCTGATGGTAGAAGAAGAGTCCAAAGAGATGTACTTGATACGACTTTGATAACGTCTCGACGATTCGAAAATTAAGAATCACAGCGATTCAACTCAAATAGAATCTTCTAAATGATTTCGAATCAAGTGGAATTTCAACGCTCGATGGGACCAAACCAAATCACTTATAAAATGTTTTTACGACACTACTTTGCCTTATGATGTCAAGTGTTTATCAGAGTGTTGCGTGCGACATTTTCATAATGTGCTATTTGATGGTGATTATGTGGTAATGGGGTATCTATGTGGCATATGTTGTCGAAATGGTCACTTTAACATTGACTATTATTACGCATGATGACTTTGCATCCGGTTTCGTGGCATGGGCGGATTAAGTTTACTATGGCAAGACCTCTTTTCGAATCGTAACGAGAGGCGCCAAAGTCAAGTCAATGCCAAACATAATGTTGAAAAGGGGATAAAAAGTGTTCATTGATAAAGATTTTATATGAATGTTTCAAGGTGATGAAAACCAGACCGTGGTCTTTCATCACCTGAATAACAGACCGACGTAAACGACAAAAATCTTATCAGTTGCACCAGGGGCGTGTTGTCGTCTCCGCGAATTTTGGGATCTCGGGTATTTTGAAAATATGCCTCCAAAATAGAAAATATACACTGAATGGGCCCGAAGAATCATTGCAGGGTGCACTGGAATAAAAAAGAACTAGAGTATTAAAATGATTTTGAATAGCTGGTCTCAAGGATGCATACTTGTTCAGAATCTTCTTGGTTCCCTAAGTGAACATTGTGTTCAATAATATAGCTAAGTTTATCTGAATTCGGACTAATCAAAAGAGTTTCAAACATTTGTAAACCATCGTTAGTCATATCAAGTGTGTCTTCTCTTCCAGTGGGTAGGCCTTTGTAGTGTTCAGCCGGTATCAAATTCCTTTTCAGTTAAGTCTTAAGTCACTATACTGGTACAAACTGCCACCTTTCAACTGTAATGAAAAATTACTCTCCAGGTGCATTTTTCTCTGAGAACTCAGCCGGTAGTGTTTTTACATCATTGTTGGCTTCCTGTATAGGCAGCCAACAATGATGTAGAAACACTATTAAGTCACTTGCAGCTTTGTCCATGTTCATATAGTAGTTATTATTGTAAAATTAATTCGAGGCTTTAAGGGTTATTTATTTATTTATTTATTTATTTATTTATTTATTTATTTATTTATTTATTTAAGAGCTTTCGTGACAACCCACCCTTTAACAAAAATCTACCCGAAATGCCATTATGTGACAGCCCAATTCTTAACACGTGAAAGGTAAACCAGCATCAGTTTAGCACTCCCCATACGGGTGTGGAAATATTAATATTTTAACCCAAAAATATTTTCCATAATGCAGAGGAAGTTAACCAATTCCGCCTCATTTGACACAGTTCATTGATCACTGTCAAACAAGATGTTTTGATTCACAGTTGTACTATGAGATAATCTGCTGCTCGATTTTTTTGTATTTTGACATCAGAGTGCAGAGGGTTAATCAGTTCACCTCGAAATCCAGAACTGTTATGTTGAGGAAATGTGGTCGTTTGATGAGCCAACTACAACAGCCCCAGTCTGGTAAGGAGTAAAACAATCTAATCCCGCAACCATGTAGGGTTATTGGATTAACATGGGAGCTCAGTGGCTCAGTGGTTACGACATTGGGCTTCAAACCCAAAGGCCCACGGTTCGCTCCCCACCAGGAGTAACTGCTTGGTGTTCTTGGACAAGGAACTTAATCCCGGTTGCCCACACCGGAGGTAATGTGGCGCTGTGTGCTAAGGCGTATTACACGTCGATGGTGTACTTGTTTTCAACCAATGCTGACCCTGCTTGCGCGGAGTTAGTACGTCGGGGAGTCTGACAGCTGATCGCCGCTGCTAGGTGGTTCTCTCCGGGTACTCCGTCCTCCTCCCGTAGACCTCTACGGAACGATGTGACTCTGGCTGTCGAAAGTCTTGTTAAATACCAATATGAAATATAAAATATAACAGGATTGAAATAATGATGATCTTCTCCAAATATATGCACTACATTCGTCTATTTTGTTGAAGATAGGATTCTGGAGGACGCTACGATTAACGGGGAACATTGTTCCAAGGGTTTATGAGCGGGGTAATTACAATAATACACAAGTGCCGGAAATTACCAGTTTTAATTTCCTTCTTTGTAACTCCCACTCCGTTCAAACATCTATTAAGAGAGACAACGATCTGATGGTACAATGGCACAGGTAGAGATTAAAATACATAGGACGTTACCCAATGCCTTCGTATAAACTCCTTCGACGGTTGATCTTTGATCTTGCATTACGACGAAACGTGATTGATTAGATTCTGTTCTGAAATAATTTGTGGAGGTGCAACAATGTGTTTTAATTTGTAATACTATCTCAGTTAATCTGTAAATTCATCAGATCATGACAATACAGCAAAGGATGGGATCTATTCAGGTTCTGAATTAATTTTTCTGTTTAGAAGACAGACCTGTCTTATCGACAACATCATCAGTGATGGCAAAAAAGAGGCTCGGAAATATATTTGAAGCCTCTGTAAACCTCTGCGCCGCCTATGAACATTGTTTCATCTCAAGGGATCGTCCACCTTAACTTTCGGCAAATTACAAAGTCCAATATTGACTACAAAGAAATAACCCCAGTAAATGATATGCCAAAATGTTTGGAAACAAGCATAGAACATGTGGAAACTGTAATTTGCTATGGAACAGCTGTCGTGTGGCTGAGAGCACTGCCTGAAAGTCTGCTATGGCAGAAATAAGGGACAAAAATTTTGACAATAAAATACCTTAACATAACTGAATGGTTGTATTTTGAAATCCTTCTCGTACAGACTCAGAGATATTTTTTTGTCCTTCGTGAGAAGAATGAGCAGTAAGTGTAATTCCAATCCATAGTATTTACAATTCCCAACTGCTGTCATTTTGTCTTGTTTTGATGAAGAAAGTTCAGGAGGTGTATAGTCTATACAGTTCAGAGCGACAGGTATGGAGGCAGAAGTGACTACATGAATGAAAAATGAAGAATGCGCAAAGTCAGCAGTTTGTAGTAATTATACCTCATAGTTCTGTTGAAGATGGTTTA
Organism: Pictodentalium vernedei; assembly: GCA_031216915.1. Classification (NCBI taxonomy): domain Eukaryota; kingdom Metazoa; phylum Mollusca; class Scaphopoda; order Dentaliida; family Dentaliidae; genus Pictodentalium; species Pictodentalium vernedei. The sequence goes on from CM062289.1 coordinate 242,071,202, forward strand.
ATATTCTTGGAAAATTCACAAAAATGATTTCATTGATAAACTAAGGAAACAGAAGTGTCCTAATTTATTTATTTGGTGTCATTTCATTTGTTTAGTTATGACAACTGTCGTTGTAATGCTCAAATAAAGGGAACTATGGCAACAAAGATTGGAACAATTATCAATATTAACATGAAAAAAAAATTGTATCGACCAACTGATTTGGTTTTGAGCATGTGATTGTTCATTCTACGTTTTACTTTACATAGTTTGTTTGACACTATGCTCCTCCTGTAGAACGTTTCTGGGAAGGTAGAGTGTTATCAGAACCGGCTGCGTTTACAACAACAATACTTTTTTGATTGAATCCAATTTGATAGGCAGTCAATGAAAGACGGCCACAAAACAAAGACTTTTTCGATTAATAACTTCATTTATCTGGAATTCCATAAGCGTTCAGGCCTCATTTCGGTAATCGTATGGTTCTAACCACGAGGGGATGTCGATGTTGTGGATACAATGTTGACGTTCGATTTCGATTGTACCGATTTCATATTACAAGACGTAAGCGATAAGGTCGGTATAGATCAATTTGCCACTGAATATAATGTCGTGGCAAATACAGTTAATGTTACGATGTCCCCATATTTCACTGCTGATGGACAGCTAAAATCACTGTTGTTCTCTTATTTTGAAATCTTCTGGGTTGCAGACAAACATGGAAATGGAAACAGGAAGTTTGTGGAATTACCGATCAATTCGTGATTTTGGCAATTCGTTACCATTGCCATTGGAAGCTTGTCTGTCGTCAAACTCCTAACATCTGTTTCGTGAAAAAAGTGAATATTTTCCATTTCCTTGTACTCTAGTCATTATTTTGATATACAATATGCCTTTATTTACTTCTTTTATCAGTAATTTTGGGCACTGGTAAAAATTTCAAAACTTTTCCAAAAATCTTGTTAGACGACCCCTTAAATAATTTGATGTTAACCCTTTCAACTCGTGTATATGTGAGCAAAAGTGGAGTGGTCGTGAGTAGACAACACAACAAATATCCAACTGGTCAGGGGGATCGGAGATAATTTAATCCTGCTGCCCAGTGGGGCTGTAGGACTAAATTATCACTGACGTTACTCTCAACTGCAAGAAAGACCACCACCCCCCCCCCCCCCACCATCCCGGCGTATACAGTTGTAAATAAATGTTCGAGAAGTATTTTTATACAGTTTTGTTAAAAAAAAGTTTCTAGAGATGAAGGGGGGGGGGGGGCATTATCCATCAGAAAACAAACGATGCTTTAGCATCGTACATGCCCCCAGTGGCATATAAAGGAAACTATGGTAACATAGCAACTATATATATATTCTCATGATAGAATTTAGAATTTACCTTATAAGATAACAGAAAAATATATAACAAATATTTCGATATCTATAGTCATGATAGATATAGGAGAATATCGTTCACGCAATAAATTCAGATCGATATCACGACACCTTTTTGGCGTTTGGGTGGGTGTTGTAATTGCAGTTAAAACACCACAAAGCATATAATAAAATGAATATCTATTGTTTTTATAGATTTACGCCATCCGTGACTGCAAGGAAACCTGATTTCATAAGCGTTCAGGCCTCATTTCGGTAACCATTCAGCCGCTCGTGAAAACTGTTGTCCCTTGCAGTCACATGGGATAATTCTAATATTTACTCAGAAACAATAGGTATCCACTATGTAATTCAAAATATACGACGCCTGTATTATCGTCACGTGTATTGACAACAATGTGTTTTTGTGTGACTCTCGAACGTCGCAATAAAATATGAATGCCATCACTAAAGTTCGAAGGTAAGCATTATTGACACGTTGTTTAGACGATCATATGATAGAAAAATGCTATTGAATTCGTAGAATTGAACACGGAATTTATAAACAACGCTCGCTAAACTAATTTCTTTTTATGGGTACATGGTGTAATCCTTATTCTTCCTTCTCCCTTTTCTTTCTCTGAATATCTACCACCACAACACCAATGCTATCTCGAATAGCGTAATTGTTTATTCTGATGTTTATATATAGAACAAATGCTGCATTTATAGAGGATGTGGAATGAGTGTTTTTCTCATATAATATTTATGAAACGAGTCTAAGAATTTTCCGTTTTGGCGAGCCTCTGGCGAGCCCAAACGGAAAATTCGGACGAGTTTCATAAATATTGTATGAGAAAAACACTCATTTCATATTCCATTTATCATATGACACACACACGCACAAATTAGCCACTTAGTATGACTTTTAAACCCATCACCTAACTTCAGTTGTAGATGGCACTTGGAAAAAAGATCCTCGTATAACTAAAAAATTTCATTTTTTGCTTCCAAAACATAGGTTATGACCTCGACGAGCTCGTTCCAATGAGGGGTCATAACCTATGTTTTGGAAGCAAAACGTGAAAATATAAACAAAAAAATGAATGGCGTTTTTCTTGTAGGTAAAAGATTAATACACTATATAACCCACCCTAAATAGGACAGATAACATAAATTCTCCCTACTGAAATTATGCAAATGTCACCCAGTTGTATTTTGTTTAGCCAATCAAATTGTCCAGTTTTGAAATTGACCAATAAAAGCTCCCAACACTAATTATGCAAATCATGAAAATGTGGCTCAGTTTTATTTTGTTCAGCCAATCAAATTGTCTAGTTTTGAAATTGACCAATGAAATTGACGGAAGGCTTTATTTATCACTGATTAATATGAAAACAAAATATCAAATGTTTTAAAGTGAACAAAACGGACCAGTCATATGATAAACTTATTTATCGTATATTGTATACAAGGGAGAGGATGTGTCTTAAGTGTTCAGCACTTGTTGTCCGATCCTTTTTGTTAATTTTGACAAATAAAATATGTTTAAACTAAACTAAAATAGTAAATTAAATCTGAGCCACGCCACGCGAAACCTCAGCTTAGACCGCATAAAGTGAACATTCCTACACAATACATTGGAACTATTTAAGGTTTTATTTAAAAGTCATTATATTTTTTACTTTAATTGACAATTTGCAAATATTTTTGCACGATAGATTACTCATGTATTTGAAGAAATCTGACAAAACTCCATAACGCTGGGTGTTCGGGTTGACAAGGTGAATCGGTTATAATCCAATATATAAAGTCGAGAAAACGGAACAGTTTTGGTCCCATATTTAACATATGTACAATAATGTTAAACATAGAGCCAACAATATGCAATTCCTTCAACTGCAGACGCCATAGGAGAGACAATCATGCAAGATTCCTAAGAAGAGACAATCAAATCATACTAGATTTCTAAGTCGCATGTAAAGAGGAGAAACTCTGGTAGTCCATTCCTGCTATTTTCCAATCGGATTACAATGACGAAAACTTAAAGAGAAAAGCATGTACTGGTTTCAGGTGACGGCATTTGATTTCAGTCGTGGAGGATCCTTTGCTCTCTGATGTTGGGAATGATATAGTGTGAAAACATAGTCTCTCTCTCTCTCTCTCTCTCTCTCTCTCTCTCTCTCTCTCTCTCTCTCTCTCTCTCTCTCGGTGGCTTATATCTTGATATAATGTTAGATGCTAACATTGGAGGTTGAAATGATATTAGAATACAAAATGGCAGCTAATATTTTGACTACATATGTTCATTTCATTTGAAACATAATATCCTGAAAAATTGTGACAATAACTTGAACAATTTATTTTCATATTCTTTGCATGATGAAAGCTTAAAGGTACTCCAGAAAGCCCCCCCCCCCCCGAACCCCACGCCTTTGGGAGGGCCATGCCCACCCCAACACAGGCCTACGGCCTTCGGATATAACATTTATGCTCTCCCCCAATAGGAAGCCCTAGCTACGCCCCTGGTGTCGCCACCAAGTCATTGGTCAAATATTCTTTGCCCAGTTCTAACTTCAAATTCAACACAACTGTTTTTCCATCACCTTTGCTCGATCCTGAGCTATGAGCAATATGTGATGAGGATATCATGCCAACAGGGTGATTTCGTTAAGTGATCTCATGTGACTCCATAGCTCCAGAAGCGACAAACGACGTTGAGACGTTGCTAGATGTCCACTCTACAATCTGTGACGTTCTATCTACTGATCTTTATACGACCAGACTGTTGGAAGATCAGCGAAAAACGTCACAATTCAATCAGCCGCACCCTTTAGATGACGTCAGACCATTCATCGGGGTTACTCTTCGATTGATGACGTTTGCTGACGTCAAGGCTGTTATGATGTGATTGTAGCCAGATGGTAATAACTTTCACATCAGCAAGCATCATACGAAAGCCTCCCACGAAAACTATTAACCCAATATCAACTTTCAATATCGGTACTTGTTTTTTTTTGTGTCCATAATTATACAATAACATGATTTTCAAGGGCGTTGGGTTCCATTATCGGACCTACATCAGTGATTATCAGCCCGACATTCCCTTAGAGGCCCGAGGCTAATGGCTGTAGGGCTACTAATTACTGGTATAGGTCCAATTGTGTAAAATCATGTTTTTACTATTATCATCAAGACCCGATTCATAAAAATCACACGTACGATTCCGCCGTTCCAGCCAATCTGTAACCTTTTTTATTCCTTAAGTTGTTGCTCTTTTTGTGTTTGCCGGTTTGGATTCACTTCCATTTTTTTTTTGCAAATCATCTTCATTTAATGTGAAGACTGCGAGTGAGACATTTTGACAGTTCGTCTGCAAACAAACTGTTTTCGGAAGTTGGCAGTTCGATAACATCGTCACTGCGCGTGCGGGTCAAGGGCGCTAATGGTTATTTTTAGTCATTAGCGCCCGGTGGGAAATTCCAGTGATCGTTTTAGTTGTGGAACAATGTTTGTAATTTCACGTTAATGTGCTAGTAACGCCCATTGATAATAATAACTGGAATATGCTGTAAATATTAAAATTGCTCTGCCACTAAAATCGTGTATCTGATTAACATATTACTTTATTCGCATACATCAAACTATTCTTTAACCCCTTGAACGCTATCACAAGGCTACACGTTGAAATTATTAATTGGTCTACCAAGAAATAATGAATGTGGTCTCTCCCAATTGCTAACATTGGACTGACTTGGAAGATTCCAACAGTGTTCAGAGGGTTAAAAAGTTATCTGCAATTGCGAGGCATCAGAAAATTGAAAACGTCCAGGAAACATATTTATTTATTTATTTATTTATGTATTTTATTTATTTATTTATTTATTTATTTATTTATTAGGGTTTAACGATACTTTGGATAACCAGGGTCACCTCGTGTCGGACGAGGAAGCTGGAGTACCCGGAGAGAACCACTGAGCAACGACGAGCAACTGTCAGGCTCCCCAACACACTAACTCCACACGACCACGGTTAGCATTGGTCGAATACAAGTGCACCATCGACGTGCAGTACACCGTAGTACACAATGCCACTATGCGCCCCCACGTGGGCAATGGGGGTGAAGTGTCTTGCCCAAGGACAACATATGTTTGTTGAGCATTGCGTATTTTTAGCAGCAACTGCCTCCTTCCCACGATGGCACATGGGAAGGCACGTTTATATGTGTAAACAATGGGCATTCCAGCCATCTAGTTGTATAGAGATCACAGGGTTGTGGCGACCGAAGGCGGGGGGGGGGGGGGGGGGGCACCTAGAGGGTTGTCTCACCTCAATTCCGACCCAAACATTTACTAGTTAGAAATTTTAAACCCTAAACCACCAGCAGATAGAAAATCCACGTCCAATGATAGTTGCTTTCGTGGCATTTTATCTGGGCTGTGACCGTTTTTAACAGAGATTTAGTGATTTTTTAAGCATATTTGAAGGGATTTTTCACATGGAGTCAACATTTCGCCCTCGAGTGCAACAAAGCACCATCGACAATGCTAAAGCATTGCAGATGGTGCATTGTTTCACTCAAAAAGACGATTTCCAGCTTTAGAACCTCCAAGACACATACAACGAAGACAAGGGGAGAGGGTACATTCGGATTTCTTCAGCATTTGGAAGTTCACGGGAAACAGTTGGGAAATTCTCACACAAGGCGGATATGGAGTGGGATGATGTACAGTTGGAAATCCAGATGGGGCACACGCTCTGAACCAAGACCATTTAGACACGTCGCTAACAGTTTAGTGGTTCTACCCCATCCAGGGCGTGTCGGATTTGTACAGTATCCGCCCATATAGTGTCACCTCTTTAGCTAGACGATGATCGTCAGTTCGTATCGTGTTGGCCTATACGAAAAACCTCCATAGAGGTCTAAGCTAACCCTTGTCAAACCCTTCATCTAGGTTTTGAACTAACGTTCACCGGGCCCTCCTTTTATCTCCCTTATCAAAGAATCAACTGTACGTTTGACCCCTTTTCATTACATAAGGGCAGTGAGAAATGCTCTCTGTAAGATCAAACATAACATCCCTCGTTCCGTCATCTAGCTATTGATGCACCACGTCCCGTATAACCTCTTTTACGGCACTCCATCATTGAACCAATAGACGTTGACTCCCCTTTGTCATTGTGTAAGGAAAAAAACAGAAGTCCCGTGATCGATCTTCGGTCGGGGAAAGTTCTCGAGGTATCCGAACACTCTCTGTCAGCTTCAATTGAAGATTGATGCTGTGACAGTACTATCGGTTGGGTACGTAAAATGGTTGTCCTCTGTGCGGAGAGAGACACACTCCGTTCAGGCTAAACATCCAGTGGTGTTATTCGAGAGGAGTGAGGATATGCAGTTGCGGCTACGAAGGACATCCCACACAACTGCCCCAATGGACCAAGGAGAGGCGTAACATAAGTTGCGAAAATTGCTTGCCAATCGTTGTAAAACAAATAAGTTCATATCCTCATATGGGTTATATATCAAGTACTGCCGTCGCTGGCCATAATCACAGTCTTCCACGACTACTATTTTTAGTTTCTCCAACTAACTTTACTAAGAACTGGAAAGATGTGAGCTTCCTCGTGTACAAGATACATAATTTATTTTATTGCACGCCTGTTCTATGATATCTCCATCTACACCAACACTCAACCACGCGGAAAATGAAGATCTGTTCCGCACATATGTGCGGACCAGAAAACGTTGACGGACTTTTTTTATAAAGAAGAGAAATTTCACTGGAATCTTCCACAAATCGTGCACCGTAGTTACAATTTGAATCGCTAACGATAGCTAAAAATTGTCCCCTGAGTTCCAATGTGTTCTATTTGTCGGTAGGCACGTAAAAAAACACATTGGAACTCCGGGGACGAAATAGTAACACAGGTTCCCCTCGCAAATTTGGTTGGTGATAAAATGTGTTCTTTTGTTGGTAGTAGATGTTGTCAAATGAATTGCTGAGTGTCCCTCTAATAATGGGTTTTATAGACGTGAAGGCGTGTAATAAACACAGAACGACAAGCGTGTGTGAATGGGTTAATCGATATGGCAAGAGTGTCATATCGATTAACCCATTTACACATGCGTGTCGTTCTGTGTATTCATCACCAGGTTTTGAACGCTTTCATCAGCTAAAGGTAAGAATAGCTGTTCGCGTAATCTTATTTTTCCCGTTGGTGATGCAAAATTCTGTCCATTTAAAATCACCATGTTTTAACGATTTGGAGTTTCAGAACTCATGAAGATAGCCATATGTATTCAAGAAGGCAGTATAGCAAACGTATCTGCTCCATAGAAGACAAGGGAAATGAACGGGTGTCTGGGACAAGAATAGGAGTACCGTGTTGGTTTGTTGGAAGTTCTCTTCGAATATTAACTATCCTGAAAATTGAAACAAATATAAAGTCCCAGTGGCGCATACAGCTGCTTGTTCTGGATTGATCTCAGGGCCGTCTAATTTTCGGCAGATATCAACGAAGCAAAACGTTCCAGCGTGCCACTTGGGATTTCCGACAGAAATTAGTGATATTGTAGCCTCCCGCCACAACATATTGAGGAAACGTTCCCCACATCACCCCAATCCACCCAAAACAATCTTGCAAAATGTTTTGGAAAATGAATGGCAAACTGACATAATCTCTTTGGTTCTAACTGACCGCTGGCAATTGCGAGCATCAGTTAAACCTTTACCTAACGAATCGGTCACATCTGCCCACGTAATTTACAAATTGAGCAGATGAAAGAAAATCATTTTTCAAAACATTTCAACAAAACAATATCATGTGGTCCCTAACTGGAACGAACTCGTTCCAGTGAGGAGTCACGTGATATGATTTTGTTAAATTCTTTTTGGAAAAAGAAAAAAACCCAAATTTTGATATCACGTGTGTCGGATAGAGGGTTAAGGAGATGGTCGACAGGAAAACGATATCCTGATAACACTTGCAAGGAATACGAAACCACGCCACGTAACAGTGAATCTATCACCTTGATGAAGACATCGCTTACATGAGTTACTATCCAAAACGCGTAGTTCCATCATGCACCACGACTATGACCTCATAACACGACCTCCCTGCCTTAGTTGACTCGGAAATCGGAGGTCTGATCCTCTAACAGTCATATTCCAATAGTAAGCCCTTTGTTAAACCCACTACTCTATGTGCGCGTGCGCTATATATGTTTGATACGCATGTCATTGTTCCGGGATACAACTGGAATAAATAAAAAAATCGTGCCTCTGCGATAGCAAGCCACTATGTCCGATATTGCTCCACTCTCATACATATACTACATAAGTCTAATGCACATTGTGCTCACACAGGCACATCTGGGTAAATTTATAATGGCGGTTTATGGTCCTCTGGTGGTGATTCTTTGATAACAAGGTACTCTGCCTGATGATTTTCCTTTTCCAGTATGTAGGATAGTGCGGCGCATGTCTGATACACATCGTGTACTAGATACCAGAACATCTTTTTAAAGGGAGAATCCCCAAATTCCTACACCAACTGAAGGGACATTATTACAGACTCCATACCATTTATGTTTCTGTGACACTGCTTCAGTTTCACCCGACTACGCAGGTGTATAGTGTTGAGTGGTCAACAAATTGTCAGTCTCGTTCCACCTCGTTATGTAAAGAAGATATTAGAAGTCATTAACACGTGTGTTGCACTAACATTGTTGAAATTTAAAAATTATTTTTTGTAAAATGATTAAGGAAAAATTTGGTAAACTTGTGCCAGCCGAATAAGCGCCGGACGTAACTGTAGGAGTGTGTAAAGTCACCGTGTGTGGAGTACTCCAAGAACCTCATGACTACAGAAAAGGTCCATTGTATTTTCATAAAGTTATTTTGTCAGAGTTGTCAGTAGTTACCGATACATTTGATGTTTTTTCAGTCAGCATGTTGAGATGAAGATAGCGAACTTACGCGACAATGCGTACTCCAGTGAGGATTAACCTCGGAGGTTAAGAACGTAATCACCAAAGATTAGATTTGAAAGCGTCAAGGCTCTTCAGTGTGGGTAAAAGTCAGCCGCAAAAAAATTCTGATCGTCAGTGGCATATCTGATCGGTTCTTAGTGGTAATGCTCGAATGAAACTGATCCAAACAATTCGATGTCGATAGGCTGGATGACGAAGGAGACAACATGTCCAGGCGGATACTACAGGCTCGAGGCATTGTGTGTTTCTTTCGTAAACTGGTCATTTTCATAGTCTGATTATATTATATTATTTTGTGAAATATAGTTGGATCATCACAAAACATTGGATCTGTAAACAGGCCAGACGAGTTCAAAGAAAAAAATGCATAAAATATGTGGCCAACAACACTAATCTCTATGCAACTGGATTCCTGTGACGAGTTTTTTTGTCACATATAAGGTGTCTCCAACGCCACCATCTTTGGGGAGAAGGTCTGGGGTGCTATTTAATAAACAATGATAAAAAAGAACAAACAAAACTTCTCAAAGTTTTTTTTAAGTTCTCGACATCACGCAATCGCCAATCACAATCTAAAAAGTCTACTTTGATGTTCGTAAAACATGAAAACGTTGAGGATGTGCACATTTCTCGTGGCAACGCAAATTGAATATTTACAACATATTTCAGTTCTTATCCCTTTACCCAACGCAGACGATATCAAAATTTATTATTTTAAATACCATTTTCTCAAATTTTTCAAAATATTTCAATAAAACCATATCATGTGACCCCTCGTTGGAACGAGCTCGACGAGCTCGTTCCAACGAGGGGTCACATGATATGGTTTTGTTGAAATCTTTTGAAAAATAATATTTGTTCAACTGCTGAATTTGCATATTACGCGGGCGGATGCGGGCGATTCGTTAGGTAAAGGGTTTTAACGACAAAACACATGTCCCGAGAATGACAAGCTGATGCAATGCTATTAGTTTTCGTGCTGGGTAAATCCTTGACTTTTGATGTAGTGAAAGCAGTTAGGATGTGACTACAGTCATAGTATTACAGCATTCACATCATCAAACATCATGGATTGTGTGGGGTGCCATTTCCGTGCGGAGAGGGCAGTTTGTGTGCAAAAGTTTTTCCCTGAGGTTCCGGCAATCCAGTTGAAAAGAGATACGGTGCATGCGCAGGATAATTGGACAGGAATGTTTTCTTGTACTGAGCATAGAGATGTGTGGGTGATCGACTTTGGCGACTAGTGTGTTAATGCAGTTAAGTTAGTAACTGTGAATGTCGCAAACTGAAAATCTGATAAGGTTTTTTGTAATACTGACTGTTCCGAATGGAAGAAAATGCCGACTGATCTGTGAATTCCATTAATGGTTTAATTCAAATATTAGAAAAACAGTTTTAATCTCAACCTCGAGGTATTCAACACATAATAAGCATTCACATTTGAACAGAATTTCTTGCGCACAATTTGTTCATGCGATTGTTAAAATTTGCGAATGTAATATTTTTATTTGAAGAGGAGATTGAATCTGTACAAACAACTGTTAACCTTATCTTTGTACTTTCCATGGAGTACTTATCTGGTTTATTTATCAAAAAACTGAACCAGTTAACTAGTAGAGAGCTAAATTAATTTTGATCATAAAACTTTATTCACATGTCTTAGCCTTGTTACAATTTAGGGAGAATACCAATAGGCACTCTCTCATAAATTGAAGCCAGGCAAGTCCATACAGACGAAGTAATTTTACTTCGAAGATAATATGAATCACATCTATAGAATATGAAGCTTTTATGCTGCGGTACCTGCATTGAATAAAACTCACAACACACAACTAATCAAGTACAGACCTGATCTGACTGAGGACAAAACACTCGGACTGGATAAATATGGCAGCGAATATTTTCTGGTGTAAAAATCATATGATTAAAGTTATTTCATTTCACCCAGTGTGCATCAACTTTTGCGTGAATGAAATATCGATGTTCGGTTTGCAAACAATAAAGGGATAGTCAGAAATAATTTAATTCAACAGCTGTTGGATTCAATAGAGTTGTCGCCAAACAAATGTACATGATATTCTCGTTCAGGAACTCAGAATCGAAAAGATTAAACAAAAATCAAAAAAGATATTGTCAGTCTTCAGTACTTGGTATTTAGTGTAGTTAGTATACATTGCTACTTGGATACTGTAGTCCCACACATATTCGTTGACAAAGTTAAGATCACCACCGATTGCCCCGAATCCCCGGAAGAGACGCCATATCGCGTTGCATTGTTGATGTTGTCATGGTAGGGCGTTTTTTATAGGGTGATGCGGTTTTTTCGTCGTCCATTTTGTACCATGGGGCCATCATCTTGGTTTCTGTGGTTGCAAATGGTTAGTATGGGGGCTAAAGGCTTACAACAGGAGAAAACTATTTTCAAATGTGTCTTCAGTTCTGTAGGAGTATATCGAGTATATAGTCTTGTCTAGACCAATCATATCGTTCTATTCGGTTTTCCGCCGTCACATCACCTGCATTTTGAGTCCATCGCCGTTGTCGACGAGTAGACGAAACTCTGAGATGAGCATGTGAGCTCTTGCTCGACGTGTGCACAACGCATGAAGCACATGTGCGCATGCAAGATGTGCCAATATTCGCCTGGGTGCTAGTGAACAATGTACGTACAACACATGCAGTACATGCGCAGATGGCTATTGATGGTATTGGCTCCAATACAACCCAATAGCTTCTTGAGTCCAAGAACATACAGGGCTTCCAGTTCCTAGACCACCCAATGACCTCATAGCTCCTAAACAACCACTGTTATTGACTTGTCTACGGTCGGTGCTATCTCTCCTGTGATCAATTTTCACTGTCTTCACCTAGTACTATTGTCGCCTACCACTGTTGTAGGTTTGTACCATAGCCAATACTGTCCCATAACTAGAGTCTTCCACCATAAGTACTAACTTGTGATACTACTGCGGTCGGGCAAACATGAATACCCCTTCCCCATCCCCAATCTCTAAAGATAGTGTGGTGAAGTCGTTCTTAGTACCCCGTACTCCTGTTCGGAACTGGCTTACCAATTAGGTCATGTTCCGAACAGCTATAAAACCCAAGTTTCTTTCAGCTGCGTCCCATTCTAGATTTCAACAACCAGATGCATTGTAGCTTGATATTGAATTATTGATGACATATTTAACCCTTTACCTAACGTAACGGCCAAAACCGGCCAGCGCTATTCTCAAAAATCGCCAATTAATTTTCACTATTTTTTTCATTTTTTGTCTCAAAAACATAGGTTATGACCCCTCGTTGGAACGAGCTCGTCGAGCTCGTTCCAACGAGGGGTCATAACTTATGTTTTTGAGACAAAAAATGAAAAAAATTAGTTATTCAAGAATTATTTTTGCAAGTGTCGTCTGCTTTTCATGTTAGGTAAAGGGTTAACAAGTAGATTTATATTATTTGTGTTCTACCGTTATATATGTAAGTATCTATACAATAGTGACGTCGCCGCCACCGTTCCTGTACGGGTACTTACCATCGTTCGATATTTTCGTTTGCTTTTTTTACTTTTGATGTGTTAATATTTTGTTGTTTGTCTTGGTCAGCCACTCACCACGTGCTGCTCCATTTTTGTACCTATTTTCGTGCTTCTCATTTTGCATTCTCATCTGTCATTGCCATCCATTCTGGGTGAGTTCGCTTCCCGAAAACATCTTCCACATTCATTTAACCCTATTTTTCTACTTTTTCGTTTTTTTTCTCAACATTTTCTTTTCCAAATTTCATTTTTTTTATTTATTTTAATTTTTTAGGAAATGATGTCCTCACCGGATCCATCATGGCCCATTCATATTAATACTTGTGGGGGTGCAGATTTATTGAAGCTCCCTAGGGTGTCATCCAGGTTGTTCATGACCTTCTTTCGTTGAGGGAGGAGGAGGGAAACCTGACAGAGGATTTGTTGCGTGACATTCCCAACCTACTGGTTACAAGGGGTTTCCTTGCAGCTATTGATTTCACTCCACATGTAACTGGGGATAATGATGAGCGGTCTAAATGTCCTCATTCTTCTATGATGACACTTGTCACCTCCAAAGAGCAACAGCAAAAATTTACCTTCAGTGGTTTAGATGCTATTAGTAAGGCTCCCTTGACAGGACCACCCCCTACCACACAGACTGACGTACAAATGGCTGGCACTTTCCAAGATATTAAGCCTGATGTTCAGAAGTTAGATAAAATGATGGTTCCATCCACACAAGTAACGTCAGTTTCAACTAGTTACCCCCACTAACATGGGTTTTCCCTTTCCTGCCCCTTTCCCTGGTTTCCCAGCGGTACCACCACCCCAACTATATACCTCTACTGCAGCAGTTGCCCCACGGGTACAAGATCCAGTCTTTCAGCCCTACCCACCATTCCTGCAGTTCCACAGTTTCAGGCACAGCAATTTCAGGATGGCCCGGGTGTGCTCCCACCCCCTTCTGATCCCAATGCTAGACGACCTTGAGCTTAGGGACGAAATCCACCTCATGTACCCAAATATTTGACATATGATGGTACAACTAATTGGCAAGCTTTCAACACTAATTTTTTTCATTATTCTCAATCCAAAACCCGGACAGATGAGGAATGCAAAATGTATTTATGCTGGTGCCTCACTGGTAAAGCCAGCGAATACTGCACTACTATCTTCCGACAACATCCTGATATGGGAATTCATGATGTATTGGCAGATATAGCCGCAGGGCAATAAGTAGCTAACCTTCACCCTACCAATTTGGAGGATGCTATGGATAAAGTCAAATGGTACAAATATACTGCCAATGCCATGCATGCACCTGTATCTACACCCCAAGTCAACCTTACCAAACCAAACATTGACTGTTTAATTTCTTATCAATATACAGAAATGAAATCCAACACAGATTCCCAGACAGTATATGGGAAAATTAACCCCACAACAATTCAAGCAGCTTATACACCAAAACCCATTCTTAAATCCCCAAGAAGCAGTCCACCCCCCCCCCTTCCCCTAACCAGCGGATGGACCCAGTTCAGTTTGTGTCACCTGATATGCAGACACTTACTAGAGAAGTGCGTATCATGTCTCAGAATGTAAATTCTGTAACCCTTGCAGTAAGTTCTTTGGTAACAGAGTTTCGACACAAAACAGTTCTGGAGCGAGGTAAGTTCAGTCGGTCACCCAATCCCCCTCCCCCCACCCGAGGTCCCACTGGATGTTATATATGTAACTCCCCATCACATTTTGCTAGGGAGTGTCCCTCCAGATTAGAAATGAATAAAGGTGCTAACAAACCATCAGGAGCTCACCAAACTCCTTTGAAATCTACCTCTGCAGTTAGCTTTGATGATTTAAACGATACTGGGCCGAGGCAAGAGGTCTGAGTCCGACCTTATCTCCCACCAAAGGCCTCAAACATGATCTCCCCGAATTGGATGAGATCACCCTATGTCAACAAAGGTCAAGGTCGACCATACATATTCCTGTGAAATTAGAGAATACTTGTTTAAATGCCATTGTTGACACTGCAGCGAGGTGTCAATCATTTCAGAGGAAGTCTTTCAATCATTAAGCATTGACCTTCCTTTTATCAAGGAAGTGAGAATTAACACAGCTGGTAAAAAATTAACAATGAAAGGTAGAATTATTAGTCCAGCTCGAATGACTTTGGGAACCAATAATTATTACTTACAGTCTATGTCGCCCCGATTGAGGATGGCATGCTTTTAGGCTTAGATTTTTTACAAGAACACAACGTTCTCATTGATCTTGCACACAACACATTTACCATTGGTTCAGACATCTTATAAATGCAACCCTTCCCCAATGGTTCGGTTGCTCAATCATCCATTTCATTTGCTAGAAAAGTTGTAATTCCACCCAACTCTATGAGGAGAGTCCGATGTGGATTAGAGAGAACCATGCCAGAGCACATGGATGAACCCAATCTGGACCTAGATTTATTAATCCCTCGGACTGCTCACTCTGAAGGTAGCCCACCAAATATAGCATTAGTAAATCCCCACAATAAATATGTCAAACTAAAAAAGGGGACTGTTATTGGGCAGGCTATTGAATCCACTGAGTGTGACCCCCCCCCCCCCCTCCTCACTTTGGATACTGATAGTAAAGGATGCCCATCCACAATGGAACATCCGCCCAACACTAACCTACCAGACCACTTGAAAAATTTGTATGAAAAATCAAAAAATAAATTAGATCTATCCGAAGTGGAAGTCCTAAGAAAATGATAAGAAAAATACCGCATTCACAACTAAATACGGCCTGTTTGAATTTAATAGAATGGGGTATTGTTTGACAAATGCACCAGCTTGTTACTCAAGAGTTATGGACTTGGTCCTTCGATAATTAATCTGGGGAAATAACTTTGGCTTTCCTAGACGATATAATTGTCATGGGTAACACATTTAAAGATCATATATCCAATCTTGAAAAGGTATTGTAAAGGTTCCGACATTACCAACTGAAATTAAGACCCCAGAAATGTCTTTTGTTCCAAAAACATATTAAATTTCTCGGTCGCCATATCTCCCCGCAAGGGGTGGAGATAGGCAGTGATACATCTTTGAAAGAACAAAATTGGCCACGGGCACAGACAACACGTGATGTTGAGATACCAAACTACCATGAGGCCTTCACAAAAAATTATGCCCATCTGGCTGCCCCTTTGTACTGACGAACTGGTAAAAATGTTTTTGTATGGGAGGAGGAGAAGAGAGAGCTTTTCAGGATATCAAAAATGCCTTAGCATCCCCACCCCTTTTGGTTTTTCCCAGCAATCATGACCCTTTCATTTTAGATGCCGATGCCTCTGGCCATGCCATAAGCGCAGAACTTATTCAGGTACAGAAAGGGCAGGAAAAAGTGGTGGCTTATGGAAGTTTCGTATTATGTCCCGAACAAAGAAAATAGTGTACGACACGTACGGAACTGTTAGCTGTGATACGTTTTACCCGGCAATTCCGTCATCTGCTACTGGGTACTGGGTAGGCATTTCACTGTTCGCACAGATCACGGTAGCCTAAAATGGCGTCTGAATTTCAAAAATCCCCGAGGTCAGATAGCCCGTTGGCTAGAGGAGTTGACTCAATATCACTTCACTATTCAACACTGCAGTGGTTCAAAACACAGCAATGCAGACGCCCTATCACGCCTTCCCGATAACCAAACTTGTACGCACTATCGTGTTGGTATACCACTACTCTCAAAGCTCCCTTATGGGGGATGCAAATATTGTACAAGAGTAGATAGAAATTGGGGTAATTTCTTTACTGAAGTTGACAATGTAATTCCAGGAGCAACTGTAAGACAGTCACATACTCCAAATCAAGAAATTTGCCAAATGGTTAAGAATTCAGATAGTTTGTCATTTTGTGGAAAGTGGGAGTGGAAATTAATAGACAGATAGAGGCATTTCTTAGTCAACCTGATTCCTATGAACCTCACTGTGAATCTACTGGTCTAAAGGTTAACCCCTCTGAATCCTTCGAATCAGATCATGATTTCGTACAGTTTAACATTGAACCAGCACAGGTTAATGCCAAAGCAACCCAAACCGATTCAAACAGTACTGGATTTGAAATACGATGTTATACAGATAGTGATATTATAACTGAACAGAGGGCAGATCCAGATCTTGAGCATTTCATTCAGTGGTTGGTGTCACAGGAGGATCCAGAGAAGGCAGGGTTTTTTTCTGGCTGGTCCTGTGGCAAAAACCTACTGGATGAACAGACAAAAGTTTAGTCTTGATAATCAATTGCTCTACAAAGTCCATAATTCTGGCAACAAAGTTTTGGTAATTCCCAAGTCCCTACAGTCTGAAGTGCTGTCCCTGAACCATGACATTCCATCTGCTGGGCATCAAGGTATTTACCGTACGCAGAATAGACTAAAAGATAAGTATTATTGGCCACGTATGTCAGAAGATGTTGAAAATTATGTAAAATCCTGCGTGGCCTGTAATCAGAAGAAGAAACCCTCTAGGCTTGCCCGTCATCAATTAAATTTGTATCATGCTGGGGTACCCATGGAAAGGGTGCAGTCGGATTTCTTGGGACCTTTACCCAAAACAGACCGTGGTAATGAGTATATACAAACGATGGTGGATCAATTCACCAAGTGGGTCGAATGTATTCCCTTGCCCAACCAAACTGCCAAGTTAACTGCCTCAACAGCTGTTAATAAATTATTCTCTAGGTTTGGGTGTCCACTCCAGATATTTAAGGACCAAGGAACAAACTTTGAAAGCAAGTTGTTTTCACTTGTTTGTGAAGCCCTACACATCCTTAAAACCCGTACAACTACTTATAGACCTTCCGCAAATGGGCAGGTCGAAAGATACAACAGAACATTAATGGATGCCGTCCGTTGTTTTATGGGCCGAAAACAGCCAATTGGCATGTACATTTAGCTCAGTTAGCCGGAGCTCTGAGGTCACTTGTTAACCGGCATACTGGCTATGCTCCAAATAGAATGATGCTAGGGAGAGACGTTAATCACCCCTCCGATCTAGTGTTTGGTCCTACATCCCCAAATCCTTCCTTCTCAGATGTTCCTGAATATGTCCAAACATTAACCAATTCCATACAGGAAGCCCATGAAATTGCTCGATCAACTCTTAAATGTCAACAAAAGATCATGAAGAAGTACTATGACCAGCATATACAGGTAAATCCTTATAAAGAAGGTAATATTGTGTATATTTTGAGTCAGGGGAATAAGCGTGGTGAAACTAAAAAGTTAAACCTTGTTTGGAAAGGTCCTGGAATAATCTTGAAGAAAATTAACTCATATTTTTATAAACTTCAGTTGTACAACAAAATAGTTACAGTAAATCATGACAAAATGAAAATTTGCAAGGATCGAGCTTTGCTCCCATGGATTACAAGGCATAAATCCCGTACCCAGGAGACTGGAGCAGCAGTCCCATTGTATTGTTTTTGTCGAAAACCCGACACAGGGGATTTTATGATTCAATGCGATTTCTGTTTGGAATGGTACCATGGGTATTATATTAACGTTACCCCGGAAGGACCCCAAGATTTAGATGTGTACACATGTCCCCGCTGTCCGATGACCCTAGTATAACTTCTATTTTCAGGTAAGATGCAGCAGAGTGAATCAGATTCTGATAGACCTAGAAGGCTTTGGGGACCAGCCGCCCCCATAGGGCCAAACATAACCTGCCGGGATATCCGGTAGATAAATGATTCCACCTTCCCTCGGGTTCTATGCAATGTTGCAAAACCCGGGGAGAGTTCTCCCCTCAATGGAAGAGAATAGCCCCCACTCTTGTGGGATTTAATACAGTTTCCAAATCTCCCCACACACCAAACTGCCTCCCCGTTGAGGGAGAATTCACAAACTTTTGCCTCCGTGGTGCAGTCGGCACCTGTCACCACTACCATGGTAGATGCTGCCTGCACCACGGCTGGAGTAAATGTGGTGCCGTCTGTTGCAGCAAACCCATTGTCCTCTCCCTCCATTTCCAGCTCCAAGATCTCCAGTTCACCTCTTGTTCTCAGCCAATCAAAGAGTTCAGGCGGGGTTGTACGCAACCCACACATATCAGAACATCAGAAGACCCCAAGGATTAGGCAGTCCCGTCCACCCAGTCTGATGTCATTAAACATCACCCCAGTAGGTGCAGGACGAGGTAGGAGTTTATTACTGGTAGAGCCCACCTCATCACATTTGACTGGAATGATGGAGCCCCAGAACCGCTAAAAACGGCAGCACAGTTCGCCGCATCCTGCTCCCAGAGGTTTTCTTCCTTTTGGTGGGTCATCCAACAGGGCAAAGGCCAAGAGTAAAGCACCCAGGTGTGCCCTCCCAGATGTCAGATGCCTAGTCGGTCTTTGCACCGTCATTGGGAGAGAGCTCATTTGCCCCAATTTGTGAAAGAACCAGAAGGAAATGATCCCAGTTCTTCCCCAATAGATCAAATAAAGGCTCTGACTCAGTTGGCCAAAGCACATGGTACCAACATTGATGGATTGGTCTATTTAGTCAACCAGAATGCTGATATCCCCACTAACTGTGTCCCATCCTCGGCCGCAATCACTTCGATGGTTGTGTTATGTCAGCATCAGAAGAGACCAATTCCCCAGGATTTCACATATCTCCCCTCAACTCCCTTGCAGGGCTTATCCACTGGAGGGCTATAATGTATTTGTTGGCCACCTTAGCACCTCATAACCGTCCTGATTTTGGTGTTTCCAGTACTTCTTGCCCACCACCAACTACCCCTTCTGTACCAGTTACTAGTTTTGCCCCATGTCCGGTAACCTGATCCTCCACACCTGACCTTATTCCTACCAAGAAAATAATCTGTTGAAAAGCAGGTTACTTTCTCTGACTTTCCATCTCCCACAGTAGCCCCCACTTCATTGAGGGAAGCAACCAATACCATTTCTTCACTCCCCTTGGAAGTACGTATGTCTCCCACAGTGGCAATGCGTAGTCCTCTTGGTATTCCTGTTCCCATCTACGCTGCCAACACAGTCCACCCTCCTGCCTTTCCTCTCATAGACCCATTTATCTCTTCTCCCACCCTTTCGGGACCAATCCACGCAATGGACGCCCACTTCCATGTGGACCGTTTATGTAACCTTACCCACTCTAATGTCTCGGCCACAGAACTTCTAAACTTGGTCCTGTCCCAATCCCCAGAAACCCCAGTCACAGTGGTAGGTGGTGTTTCTGTATACTGTGACCCGGCAACGTTTCCCGCCATCGGTACTGCCGTGGGGTTCCACCCAAAGCACTTGAGTGATATCTCGGCAAAACCGATGGATGGGGTGATAGAAAAATTAGAAAAGTTGTTGTCATTTGCCCAGGCCCTTGGGAAGGTAGGGCTAGATCGTACGGTCCCTGGAAGGCTCAACATTTATCAGGATGACTTCCGGGAAAGGGTCCTACGGTTAGCAACTCCAAAAAAACCTCTCCTCCTTCACCTTAGAGGTCCAGACTCCGACGGACCATCGATGGACGTTTATG
Organism: Pictodentalium vernedei; assembly: GCA_031216915.1. Classification (NCBI taxonomy): domain Eukaryota; kingdom Metazoa; phylum Mollusca; class Scaphopoda; order Dentaliida; family Dentaliidae; genus Pictodentalium; species Pictodentalium vernedei. The sequence continues at coordinate 242,091,585 of CM062289.1, forward strand.
CACGGGGTCTCCAAATCGTCAGTCGCCGATGTCCACATCAGAAAATCCATTTACATTGTTTTAGCGGCCATGCTGATGTAGTGGCTGACTGGACCCAACGGTTCAGTGTCTGCTATTTCAGCGTGGGGCACAGGTTATGGCATTTACCACTCGTCAACTCCTGGGGCTCAATGCGATTCCCACCAACCGTCTCCTTTTGGAGACAGATGCACCATATTTTGGCCATCAGCTGAAAGTCCGCCACTGCACATCTGCCTATGTAGGGGATGTGGCTGCTCCAGTTAGCATCATCATTGGCCTCCCCCTTCCCATCCTTTTGGCCACAGCAACTGACAACTTGCCCCACCCATAAACCTTGTAAAATACAGTACCCCTCATGGGGGGGGGGGGTGTTTTTTTTATTTCTGTCCTCGTGTTTGTATTATTTTCCTAAGGGTGGGTCACAAATCAATTGAAACTGGCGGGTGGATTTTAAAATCAGGGGGAATGTCGTGAAGTCGTTCTTAGTACACCGTACTCCTGTTCGGAACTGGCCAACCAATTCGGTCATGTACCGAACAGCTATAAAACCCAAGTTTCTTTCAGCGGCGTCCCATTCTAGATTTCAACAACCAGATACATTGCAGCTTGATATTGAATTATTGATGACTATATAACAAGGAGATTTATATTATGTGTGTTCTACCTTTATATATGAAGTATCTATACAACAATCGTTACGGTCTAGATTGGCGCTCAACTACCCAGGAACAAAATGACCAGAAGTTGTCTAGAAGTAAAGTAATGTTTGCTGGATAGTGACCAAAGGAAACACAATACAGTGCAGTATGTTATTAAAAGCTTTTAAGATTGCCCGTCAGTCCAGGTGTTTGGACTGTATGTTTATTGTTGTTGGGTTTTTTTATGGAATGGCTCAAATAGTTCACTTTGGATGCCTATAGAACAATATTTAGTACTATGATACCTTAACAACGTGTCTTGGGTTTTCATTTGAATTGATCAACAAAAAAAACGGTGAAAACTAGAACGAATATCCGTAATTCTCATTAACCCTTTACCCAACGTAACGGCCAAAACCGGCCAGCGCTATTCTCAAAAACCGCCAATTAATTTTCATTATTTTTTTCATTTTTTGTCTCAAAAACATAGGTTATGACCCCTCGTTGGAACGAGCTCGTCGAGCTCGTTCCAACGAGGGGTTATAACCTATGTTTTTGAGACAAAAAATGAAAAAAATTAGTTATTCAAGAATTATTTTTGCAAGTGCCGTCTGCTTTCCACGTTAGGTAAAGGGTTAACTGAATTTGCTTTCGTTCTCGTTTCTGTACATTGTTTTTAAACTATATAAGCAAAATAATCCGTAATACATATATACACATTTATGCCGTTTGCTGAAGTGTGTTCGTAACAGTGACAAGAAAAAAAAACCGACTATCATGTCCGACCCATTTTTTTATACATGAAATTGAACACAACTGGTTCGAGTGTTTGAAGAAGAGAATAATATTTCAGTTCTTCTTTTCTTTTTACTCCACCTAATTAACTGGACTTGACGAACAGTTCATTGATTAGTTTATGTTACGAAGGCTCCTCATTGGCTTTTTTCTATTTTTGAAGGATAGGAACGTTTCAGTCGTTGACAATTTTGGTCAATTCAGAGTCTAGTCAATACGTTTCGGTAGCTTGCATTTTCGGTCGATTCGGCCACAGAAGAGTGGGAGTGTTATAATCGAAGTCTGGCTGACAAAATTATTTATTTATTTATTTATTTATTTATTTATTTATTTATTTATTTATTTATTCATTTATTTATTTATTGGAGTTTTAACGACACTTTCGACAGTTACCTCATGTGACCTCATGTCGGGCAGTTTTATTGGTGGAGGAAGCCGGAGTACCCGGAGAGAACCACCGTGCAGCGACGAGCAATTGTCAGACTCACCATCGTTGTGCCGTACGCCTAAGTACATATCGCCACCATGCCCACACGATAAAGTAATTTGTTCGTAGGATTGTTTCTAATATACAAAACATCATACATGCAGCTTTGTGGCATCAATTTAGCTTATAAATCGACGCAAAAAGGTTGATGTTTTGTGTTGAAATAATATTTAATATAAAAATTTAATGGAACAACAAAATACCCAACGAACTATTACATTCCTTCTACTTTTATCAGTTTCTTCCGGGCAATAAGATTTTGTGTCGGCCAAACTAGAATTGCACTGGACCAAGCAAAGAACGCTGAGCAAGATCATTCTAGATTGACTGGCCAAAAAAAGTGGTCTGCCCTAAAAAAAATAATTAATAAAAATAAAAATTGATTAATATTCTTCTGTTATTTTCAGTGGCCTAAGCGTTTTCAAATACCTTAAAATTATAAAAAAAAATTAAGAAAATGAAAATGATTCTATATTGGAGAAAATGTTTTCTTATTTTTTTGTTGGAAATCCAGGCGGGTTAAGGGAAATATTAACCCGCAACCCCGTCCCTAAAAACTCCCAACCTTTTCGTGCTCTCCCCTACAATTTGTTCCTCTTCTGTTGTCGCTGCCCGAGCCTTTCCACGCCTCAGTCTTTGGGTGAATTATGATAGGGCGAAATTGCTTTAGGAGGTTTCGACTAGTAATGGCTTGAAGGCAATTAATGAGATCACTCCAAAGACAACATCCATTTTATTTTATTTATGTGTGACCTGTTTCTAACTTTGACAGTACATTTAAGTAATCTACTTTATTGTTTTGTGGAGATGGTGGGGAGGTACTTTTCCATGTTCTTTCGAATGAAGAGTTTAACCCACAAAGGGTAAGATCCTGCCCAATATGCTTGAAATTCTTTAAAAAAGAATATTTGTGAACCACCACTCACAGTACTCAGAGATGCTTCCAGAGCCTCTTATCTCAAAACCAGCTTGACCCAGGCGTTTCGTCCGAAGTCCTAAAAAGCTGATTTGTCTTAGTTTGTGTGTGTGTGTTTTTCGAAGGACACAATCATGTTTTAGAGGAATTTAGAATGTTGGTTTCCGATCCTCCGCCGGGATTCGAACCCTCGGCAACACCGCCTGGCAATCAGGAGTTCGACACCTAAGCCACTAGACCATTGCACACCGTCATAAAACGATGGTTGGAATCTAGTTTTGTAAATGAATTTCCCATGATTACTTGGTTCACCTTCCTTTCGGAGCAGCATAAAAGTGTGGAATGCGCTGGCTACGGTAAAGCGAAAGTGCTGTGGTTGGCCTCAGACGAAAACTGACACGACCCCGTGTGTGTTTTTAGAAGGACAAAATCATGTTTTAGAGGAATTTAGAATGTTGGTTTCTGATCCCCTGTCGAACCCTCGGCAACCCCACCTGGCAATCAGGAGTCCAACACCTAAACCACTAGACCACTTCACACGTCAAAAAGACGATGGATGGAACGGTTAGAAGAAGTTCTAATGAAAGTTTTTTTTCATGTGCCTTTCTCGCGCGCTTGTGCTTGCACTAACATTTTTCGTGTTAATTTAATGGGGTTAACTACACATCCAACAACCAGGATCATATCGTGTCTAAAAGCTTTTGGGCAGGGTGAGCCCGAGTACCCGGATAAAGCACTAAACAACGACGAGTTACTGTGAGGCTCTCCAACGTACTAACCCAGCACAAGCAGGCCTAGCATCGGTTGAAGGTATTTATATCATCAATGTGCATTACGTATTTGCACACTGCGCCACCGTGCTTCCAATTGTGCAGTTGGGATTAAGTGCCTTGTGATAATAAGCGAACGGTATTCACAAACCACGCTTCTTGGAACAAAGACTTTTGGTTAGATATTTTACAAAAGTTTATTTCATTTGTTTTTTATATTCTTATTTTACATATTTTTTCGTGGTGAAGAGGTGGTAGGTGTGGTGCGGGGGAGGGGAAGGGGTGTGGGGGAGGGGGAGGGGAAGGGGGTGCGGGGGGGGCTGCTGGGAAGGGATCTTTTAGTTTCGCCTGAAACAATTCGTGAATGTAAATGTATTCTCTTTACTGTTGTCTCGTTGTTCCAACATATTTCATTGGTTTCGTGGACTGTCGGGATAGCCGCCGAGGCGATTGTAAATAATGGTTTCTCTTCTTTCTCCAGTTTACACGTTTCCCTAATCAAGAAAGAATTGTTGAGAGTAATTTCTAAAAGGAATTGAACATTTTTTATTCGCAGTCTGGACATTAATTTACCATGATAGGGCCTAGACATTCCAGTTCAATAGATAAAATGAAGGTTCCAACCCTCGTTTCTCTGAAGAGTGCTTAAACGAACTCTCTCAACCGTTATTACTCTTCCTTCCTAGCAGTATTGTCTCGTGGTGGTCAGTTGATGAATATCAATCGGGCGTCATCCCTGTCGATGTCATTATGTGTCCATCAAATTTTTTTGACAGCGATAATAGAATTATGTAAGTACTGTCGCAAACAAATGTTAACTAACAGTTTGGCTTAACCCTTTACCCAACGTAACGGCAAAAACCGGCCAGCGCTGTTCTCAAAAATCGCCAATTAATTTCCACTATTTTTTTTATTTTTTGTCTCAAAAACATAGGTTATGATCCCTCATTGGAACGAGCTCGTTCCAATGAGGGGTCACAACCTATGTTTTTGAGACAAAAAATAAAAAAAAATAGTTATTCAAGAATTTTTTTCCAAGTGTCGTCTGCTTTTCATGTTAGGTAAAAGGTTAAAGTACGTTAAATCCTGTGAGCGCTGTGACTCAGTGGTTAGAGTTTTGGAATTTAAACCGAAAGGTCCGCGGTCCGATCTTGACCAGCGGTAACTGTGTTGTATCCTTGGACAAGGCACTTAACACTGATTGCCCACGTGGGTACACGGTGGCGCCTTGTACTGCGGTGTACTGCACTTCGTTGGGGAAACTTGCCTTCCAGCAATTCTAACTCTGCTTGAGCGGAGTTAGTACTTTGGGGAATCTGACAGTTACTCACCGATGGTCGGTGATTGTCTCTGGGTACTCAGGCTTCTTCTACCCGTCAAACTGTCCGACATAAGGTGACCCTGACTGCCGAAAGTGCCGTTAAAATAAATAATGAATAAATAAATTTCAATTTTAATAATTAATGCGGAATAGTTTATCATCCCCCATATCCTCGAATATATATATGAGGATATGTGGGATGATCGATTGTATTTCACTGAGGGACTTCCTCGTTGACCACATGGGTGAGGATATGAGAAATAGTAGATTATACCTCACTGAGAAATTTCCCCATGCCCCTCATGACCACATACGACATAAAAGGGGCACAGAAAGCTAGTCGTTTGTTAGTTAGGGATGCGGGAAGTGGGTTGCTTCGAGAAGCGGTTGTTCAATACCCAGCTTAGGATAACAAAGATGATAGATTATACCTCATTGAGGGACTTACTCATAGGCCTCATGGGATTAGAATATGAGGAATGACAGATTTACTTCATTGGGGGATTTCTTCATGGACCCCATTGCCTCATACAATGAAAAGGGGTTGAAAAAATCCCGTCGTTTCTTAGTTAGGAGTGATGGGAATGAGTTGCCAAGAGATGTGGTAATTTATTACCCACAATGGGACATGAGGAATGACAGATTATACACTTTAATATCAGTTGGGTAGAAAATCAACCTAAATCAACTGCTGGGTTCAGTGAATATGAGCCCAGTTGGGTTCATGTTCGTTCAACTCAGTTGATCAGGTTGTTTTTTAACCCAACTGATTTTAGAGTGTACCTCATCGAGAGATTTCCTGAAGATCCCCATGGCCTCATATTATAGAAAAGTGGTGCCGAAAGCAAGCGGTTATTAGGGAAGCGAAAAATAGGGTGACGCGTGACGTGGCAGTTCAATACCCAGATGAGGATAAGAGAAGTTATAGATTATACCTCACTGATGGATTTCCTCACGGCCCTCGTGGCCACATACCATCAACAAGTTGCTGTGGTTGTTAAGTAGGGGTGCTGGAAGTGGGTTACCATGGGATGTGGCGATAAAATAAAGCGACCTGATTGGACGATCCGACTAGACAAAGCATTCTTAGGGGAGCGGGTCAAGAACAAGAGTACTCGGAATATGCGACAATGGAAAAAGTGTAGCCGGATTAGTTATTAGCAGGGGATTTTGAAAAAATCCGATGCAGAAAAGACACTCTTATGCAATGGAACGCATCCCCAGAACACAACCCAGTATATTAGAAACTTTCATGCTCATAGCAACCACGTGCCACCAAAGACGGCGATCTGGCTAGGTAGAAACGAGAATTCTTAAAGTTCGGGGAAATTGTCGGGTTGTTTGTGATAAGTAGATATTTTCTATGCAATGAACAACAACCTCCGAACACACATCCTGTTAACCAAGTGGATGACGAAAATACGTGTCACCCTATCAACACGTGCTGCTCAAGCACATTTCTCAGATTTAATCGTTTGGAACGTATCAGTTGGTCGGAATAGACTGATTCCAGACCATAAAAAGCGTCGAATTTCGAACAGAATTAGACTGGTAGCCCGAGAGCTTGTGGTTTGCACTACCGATTGGCTGCATGTTTGAGCACTAAGGGGAGGAGCAGACTAATAATAAGAATTCTGGGGAATCAATGAGGTGTCTTGGTGGGTTTTGCACTTTCACTAGACCAACTCTCTGAATTATATGAATAAAAATCCAAGCTCAGTAAGCATCAGTCAAATAATGTAAAGAATCCGAAGCTGTTATGACTTGGAACCAGTCTAACCCCTAAATAGTCTATCTTCTTTAGATTCACTCGCCTGGAATACTTCAGTTGGTTGATAAGGCGAATGTATTCTTCGCTTTTGCGAACTGCTGATATCGACCAGAAGATTAAATCTTAAAATACCACATACATTCATTATCATTTTTGAATCAGCACAAAATGTTGTTCAGTCAAGACTTGATTTGATCGATGTTTTGATGACATCACCGTTAAGAATGAAGACTCACCACGGCCGTAGTTTTATGATTTCTCCGCGTAGTTTCACCAATTATATACATATCGTAAAAAAATATTTAAGGCGTGTTCAATGCTTAGTGATTGGAATATCTTTTGGGAACGAAAGAATATCAATATCTATAACTTTGTGAGTAAGGAGACATCTAATTTCATCAAGAGCAGTCTGCGCGCCTACTTCACGAAAAGTGCGTAACCAGACATCCCATAACAGAATTAGATTGGTGGCCTGAGAGCTCGATCAATGATTAGTGGTCGCAGCCTGACTAACTGAATTGTGGGGTGGCAAAATATAGTTCTGTTGCCAATGATAACACAAAAGTATTTTCCCGCACTTAATTTCATTTCGTACAGGTTTAAGTATGCGTATCTCCGAAGCGAAGGCTCATGATTTTTTAAGAAAGTGATAAGGAAACTTTTTCAAAACGATCTAAGAAGTACATGAGCCAGTTTTGGGGATTTCAAAAATGAATGTGTACAAGTTTGACATTTTTCGGTAAATGTGTTTGTGTGTGTGTGGGGGGGGGGGGGAGTGGGGGGGGGGGCTTCAAACAAATCGCCCCCAACCCAGTGACCACAACGTTGATATGAAGAAAAGTTAACTGACGTCCAAATGGAAAGATGTTGATGAGAAAAGGCAAAAGTTGTTATTTTAGGTAATTAATGGATTAATGCTGTAAAATCGTCCAGATCGCTTCTAAGATTACAATTTTTTCATGATATTCTGGTCGAGGAATTCAGACCCTCTCTCACATTTCTGCTCCCCTCGACTTTCGAATTCAACCCGTTGCCCTTGTTTTTTTTCTATTTTCTAAGTGAACTGCGTAATCATAAGTGTTTTGACATTATTTCACAAAAAGATATTTTAGTCTTAACCCTTTGAACCCGAAAGACCGCTTTCTCCGGTCCAGGACCGTAATACGGTCTACATTTATAATGTAGATAGCTGATCATTGAATTTGTATGGTAGACCAATCAAGATTTTCAACGTGCAGCCACAAGGCTGCACGTTGAAAATATTGATTGGTTTTCCCCCAAGTAAGGAAAAAACCTCTACCTCTCTTGATGGTTCTCACCTGGCATGGAATATACCACCAGTATACAGAGGGTCAATAGCTTCTAATGTCAGTGACCTCACTTACGACGAATAGTCCATGCCTGTAAAAGACAACCCATGTAACAGAGTAGCCATGATTGTACAACACATATATTCCCAAATTGTTGTGGTAGCTGGTATACCAACATAAACATGAACAGTACCATGGTGTTCAATGATGCATAGAATGATGGCAGACCGGAGCTAGGATCTCAACATTTGCCAACACGGTGTGGCGAGAGTTAAAACTTGTCGACAGTGTTCCGGGGTAGTTGACCTACGGTAAGAACTTGAAAAAATAATTCAGTATACAACTTGAAAAAATAACTCAGTATACTTTTTAACACAATAATCGAAGAAGCTGGTACGAAACGTTCATTTATTATTGTTATTTCGAAGAATTCCCTTTTCTTATCGAAAGTAATTTTTTGAACTAATAATAATACACGAAATCTTTGCGTGTACACTTACTACCCAGTTACCATATACTTATAAAGAGCGCTTTCAAACAAAGCATGTATGAAATATGAGGGTATGTTTGCGTAGGAAAACAAATGTGGCTTCATCGTTTTTTTTTTTTTAAATTAGCAGTTTTCAGAGAAAATGATGGTGTTCGGACAACCAACTAATGTTCAGACCAACAAGAAAAAATTTCCAACAAACAGAGTAATGCGGGAGAAGCGTTCACTTCTCCCGACCTCAACCAGCTTCAGGCCTGTTCGACACGCAGAACTCGGCACATAGACCATCTAGCTACATTGTACCCCTCGACGATTTGTGAATTACTCTCATACCATCTCTATCACAATTCATCGATGCACCCCTGTTTATTTCCCGAATAATTCGCCTAATTTGTCTGTCAGTTTTACGTTTCGTTTACCGCAACTGAGATCATTCAATTTGAAAGTTGCACTGAGGTGCTAAGAAGAGGCATTAACGTTGAGTCAAAGATCTTTCTCGTTAGTTCTTATTAAATTAATGCTACAACTTTTCTTTGCAGTAAGCGGAACCTTGACCCTAGACAAATGTGGATAATAGATAGCGTGACCGTCTATGACCGTACTGTATATCATTTTGATTAATTGCCCTTCGAAAAAGCAACGAACTGAAAACGATGGATGTACGATCTTAGTTAGAAAAATTATAATTTTCATCAATCTTTGGTTACTGTGGGCAGATAGCATTATTAATCATTTTACATCTCGTTTCAACTGTTTATTGCAGTGAACTATGCCAGTATGCAAGTGCCTCCCTTCCTGTTTTTTTGCGGGGTATTTTTTATTTCAATGAAAGCTTTATTAAACTAAATGTCTACACCGGCATAAAAAACAGGGCATGACAGCAATGGACAGTGCAGAGCGAAGCAAACAAACGACGCAAAAATAAAAAAAAAGTTAAGGATACTAAAAGGAGGAGCGTAAGTGGGTTGGGAAACATCAAGGAGGTAACTTTAACCCTTTACCCAACGAATCGCCCGCATCCGCCCTCGAGAGTGGTCACATGATATGGTTTTGTTGAAATTTTTTGAAAAAATATAAAAAATGATATTTAAAATCATAAATTTTGAAATCGTCTGCGTTGGGTAAAGGGTTAACAGATCATTTATAATAGAGCAAAATTAGAGGTCTGAGTCCCCGGTCGGGAAAAGTTCTCGAGGTGTCCGAACACTCTCTGTCAGCATCAGTTGTGGGGTTGATGCTGTCACAACGTACCGTCCTATCGGTTGGGGACGTAAAATGGCTGTCCTCTGTGCGGCGAGAGACATACTCCGTGCAGGCTAAAGATCCCGTCGTAGTATTCGAGAAGAGCGAGGCCACGAAGTTGCCACTACGAAGGTCATCCCACACAACTGCGCCATTGGGCCAATGTGAGGGGTTAATATAAGTTGCATAACTTGTTCGCCAATCCTTGTAAAACAAATAAGATTAAATAAAACGATTAAAGAATTCCGTGTATTTTTGCTTTTGCCAGAGAAACGCCTTTGTATGTCACATTATTATAGACAGGGATCGGAGTACATCGCGGCCTATCCTGAGCCAAATGGAACAAACTCCAGCGGTTTTCGGCGTTTGTTCTGTGCCAATGATGTCTGGGTTCGTGTGCAGCTTAATGAAAGTGTGTGCGTATGTGTGTGGATGGGGTGGAACAAAAAGTGGCATAGATCGATGAGACCTCTACACAACAGAGCCGATGTGAAGAGTGCGATAAAGTTGTATTTAACGATTTGAACACGGTAGGCCGCTTTTCCGGGCCAGGAATGTGATTGGTTATAATTTCATTTATTAGTATGGCTTCTAAGTGAATGTGTGGGGTAGACCAATCAATATTTTCAACGTGCTGTCCTAAGGCTGCACGCTGAAAATATAAATTGATCTACTCCCAAATATTGAATATGAACTCTTCCAACTGCTGCCATTGAACTCACTTGGAAGATACCACAAGGGTTCAAAGGGTTAACTCCTCTCTAACCTCCATATTCGACCGGCACTATTTCCCAAAATCGTCATTAAAATTGTATTATTTGGGTTTTTTTTAGTTATTATTAAAACATACCTTATAACCACTCAAAAGAACGTGCTCGTTTCAGTGAGGTGACATAAGCTATGTTTTTCGGGCAAAAAAATGAAAATGTTTCCGGAATTTCTTTTACGTGTCAACCTCCAGATGTGTTTGTTAGTGGGGTAAAGATTAATGATTTATTACACGCATGTTCTATGAAATTCCCACCTACAGCAACACTAAACCATGCCGAAAATGAAAATCCGTTCCGCACATATGTGCGGAACGGAAATCGTTGACGGACTCTTTTTATAAAGAAGCGAAATTTCACTGGAATTTTCTACAAATCGCGCACCGCAATTACCAATTGAATCGCTAGCGATAGCTAAAAATTGCCCCCTGTGTTCAAATGTGCTCTATGTGTCAGTAGGCACATGGAACACATTGGAATTCAGGGGACGAAATAGTCATACAGGTTCCCCTCGCAAATGTGGTTGGCGATAAAATGTGTTGCAGATAGTTGTCAAATGAATTGGTGAGTGTCTTTCTAATAATTGTTTTATAGACGTGAAGGCGTGTAATAAACACAGAACGACACGCGTGTGTGAATGGGTTAATCGATATGGCCCTTGTGCCATTCGATTACCAATTCACACACGCGTGTCGTTCTGTGTATATTCCCCGCCTTGGTTTTACCTTCGATATAGTGCAATGGCTTTGATTTGAGCCGAAGTGTGAAGAGAATAATAACATCACGGCTGCTGTGCGTCTTCAACCTTACCTGATACAATACAGATATTGAGAAATGTTCTATACATACCACACGTGCAATCTGTCCTCTACGTAAAAATGTCTCGTAAGAACGCATCTGATTTGTCGTTATGCATAGGACTGACGTAATAACGCGAATGAAACTGCTTCGTCACAAAATGTCTAGCCAGAAAGTAAACAGACTGCCGAAGGTGATATTTTTCATTAAAACATCAGCTTCATTCCCTTAATTCAAGTCTAATCGTGGTGTAAATATAGAAAACAACTCAAGTAGAGTACGGTGGACACGGCGCTAATAAAACACTTGAACAACTCAATCTCGGATCGTTCATTCCTTCCCTCCACCCTCGTTCTGTTTTGTCTTATACATCGACTGATCACGCTGGAACAAAAGTTCGGTACGAAACATAAAATCACTGATTATAATTTTTAATAATGATTTCTTGATCCAGAATTGTGACCAATGGTTGTAAGCACCACCCAACACATTTGTTGAACTTAATTAACCCAACACGGATAGGGAACGACACTTTGAAAAAAAGAATTGTTAACGGAAAAATCATTTTTGCCCTACAAACGCACGAATGGAGGTGATAGCCCCTCAATGGAACGAGCTGAACGAGCTCATTCCACAGAGAGGCAATAGGTTGTTTTTTAGAGGAAAAAAGAATACAAAACAATAAAATTTGAATGATTATTTTTTGTGATTACAACTGGCCGATTTTAACCGTCGCGTTGGATATTTATTTATTTATTGGTGTTTAAGGTCACATATTTCTGCACAGTGGCTAATCATGACCACGGCAGTTTTACGGATGGAGGAATCCGGAGTACCCGAAGAGAACCACTGAGCAACTGTCAGTTCCCCAACATACTAACTCCACACAAGCAGGGTTAGCATTGGTTGAAGACAAGTGCAACATCGACGTGCAGTATACGCCTTGGTCACAACGCCACCGAGCCTCCACGTGGGCAATGGGGGTGAAGTGTCTTGCCCAGGGACACAACGCGGTTGCCGCAGGTGGGATTCGAACCGAGGACCTCTCGACTTGCAGCATGCACCTCTACCTACTGAGCCTCTTCGCCCCTTGCGTTGGATAAAAGGTTGATAATAAGCTTTCTTCGAGAACCAGACTAAGATTCAGGAATTACACTATATTGACACGGCAAATGGAGACGAAAAGATTGTAATTATGATTAAGGGGTCGTCAAACCTAACTTTGGTCAATTTTTTGACATTTTTCCCAATGCCTCAGAAACAGATAAGAGAAGTAAGGAAAGGCAAATTATATATCAAAATAATGAGTAAAGTGCATAGAAAAGATACATATAATTTTTTTTTCAGGAAAAAAGTGAATTTTATGATTTTGAAGAAGATTAATTTGCCAATGGCATAAGTAACGAACCGGTAAAACCACAAAATAATCGGTTATTCGAAAGTCTTGTCCTCAATATAATGATAACATACTACAGACTCGGAGAAAGCATTTTTTTGACACACACTCTGGTGGGTTTTGATGTTTGAATGTAATAACACCGACACAAATATTGGATGTTCCGGATGTGGCCATGTTTCAATGATGTTTATTCCGGTCATGTGATTACGACGTGGTTCATGTAGAAATACTCAATTTGGGAAATCGTAATAATGCAAGGACGTGATCACGCCCTTTATTTGTTCGAGACAATGTATTTGCAGCGGATTTGCAAACAGGTGACAGAAAATACTTGAGCTGTTAATGTCATAACTGCAAAATATGGTTCGAAATTCCCTCTCGTGTTTACAGGCCGTCTGAACTTTTTCGTTGACAAAAAATCTGAATAATTGCCACTAGAAAGAAAACATGAACCACTTGTAAAAAAAATAACCGAGTGTATAAAATCGGGACGATACACATAAAATAAGGCAATATTCATAAAAAAGGAAGAAGAATGCTTCAGAAATCACTTTTTCACGAAGTATATTCCAAGTGACCTGGAACTATATTGAGCGTGTTGATTTCCCCCGATGTTGTGAAGTTATTTACTTCCTAGTAACAATGGAATTTGTCGCGGCTGTGTTTGATGTCTGCAAAGGACCGATTGAAGATGGGTTGAAAATGATGCATTCGTGCTTTTGACTAAGTTGCGCTTGGATGATGCTGAGAATTTAGTTTTTTCTTGCTACCAACCATATTAACACAAGCGTCGATCAGTGTCTTTTGTCATCGTTTTACACTGACAAATGTGACAAATCTCCTTCACCGGAAACTATCTCCCAATTTGCATATCACAATAAACATAACCGCTATCAGCGTGACCGTGTGGTCAAAACCGAAACGAATTATCGAATCCGCGGTCAAAATTAGCTGCAATTGGCTTTTAAACAAATGAAATACTCGAAATATTCGCAATTTCATTATCCATGCCGCGATACTTTTTAACCAGACCACATGCGTTCAGTTTCGTTTGTCGGCATCAAACTGATATTGCTGGGAGCGCGGTGGCTCAATAGGTAGAGGTGCAGGCTGCAAGCCGAGAGGTCCTCGGTTCGAATCCCACCTGTGGCAACCGCGTTGTGTCCTTGGGCAAGACACTTCATCTCCATTGCCCGCGTGGGGGCACGATGACGCCGTGTACTAAGGCGTACTGCACGTCGATGGTGCGCATGTCTTCAACCAATCTAACCCTGCCTGTGCTGCAGTGTGGAGTTACGGTGTTGGGGAACTGGCAGCTGCTCGTCGTTGCTCGGTGGTTCTCTCCGGGTACTCCGGCTTCCTCCACCCGTAAAACTGTCGCGGTCATGATTAGCCATTGTGCATAAATATGTGACCTTAAACACCAATAAATAAATAAATATAATAACCGATATTGTTTGTGGTAATTAATAGTACGAGAAGGCGAAAGAAGCCAAATATTTCCCATCATCTATAAATTAATTAAAATTAATGATTCCTTTTATTTTACTGAAATTATGAATTGATAAGGTGGGTGTGTTGCGATTATTATGCCCCAGACCTGGAAGTTGGAAAATCAAAGGTGCATCTAGGGCCGTGCAGTGGTGACCTCTGTCCTCTTTGTCTTACCCATTCATCATTACATGTACCAACATTCTCCCTTGAATCTCAACCATTGCTACTCCAATTTGAAAGAAATTTGGTGTTGCGATCGAGCATCATGGGGAAACAATGCCTGTGTAGCTGCTGTAGCATGTGTTTCTTCCCACATTTTTTCAGAGTTATGGTACTTTTTCACTCTTTTGAGTTAGAAAATTTTGTTTATAGCTAGTTGATTTGTTAGAATTTGTTGCAAAGTGCCTGCTGATACCCTCAAATGTATTGCTACAAAATATTTCTGGTGAAGATTTTGTTCCTATTATCAAGCAACAACCCAATGAATATTCTGTATAAAGCCACCAATCTGATGTTTGACACTTTTATCGGAGCTGTTTTAAAGGCTTATATAACTCAAAATGTTGATTATGGCAGGACTTTTCTATTCACCCATTAATCGATAAATTAAGTGTTATAGTTGGAAGTAAGAAGCATGAAAGGTCCAGAACTAAAAGTCTAAAAAGAATGTTTTTTCAATGGGGATTGCTTTGTGTACTGCGTTCTTGAAAAAAATATGTGAGACCCTCTGGATGTGCCCTTCTGATCTCAACATGCCAATAAGCCTCCTTGGGGAAAGTACATGCAATAATGGTTATGTAAGGTTGATTTGATGTGTTTTGAATAACAATGTACTTTTAAGTACATTAGATGGTTTATTGTAGTGACAGGTTACAGTTACCCTTATTTCTTCTCCAACAGATATCATGAGTGTATTGGGGTCCAAGAGTAAACAAAGCTATTATACTTATTGATAAATCAGACAAATTTAACAATTTAATCACTACCAAATTGATTCATGGGATAAAAGGGGTTACAGTGCTAGGGGTTTGTAAATATATTTATTCAACTACAATGTATTACTTTGCAGTGCATTCTACATAGGAGAATATCATAGTTTCTGTCCAAACCACCACAGTGACACATACATCTTTATATTGGGAGACACTCTTTTGTCCTTCCATACTTCTTCTGGTGGACTCCTTTAAGTTGACCTTTGTTGAACTCCCCAAATCAAAACATAAACAAAAGAAAATGTCTGCCTTCAGTCAGTGAGCACTGCACTTATAACATTTGGTCTCAATCTTTATTACTTTCTTGAATTCGGAAAAGATTTCTTCGAGTATGTACTTCAATGTTTATAGAATACAGCTGTTATTTTATTTTGAGATATTTTATTGTAAAAATTTTGTTCTCTTACTTATGCCATAGCAGACTTTCAGGTGGTGCTCTTTACACATGGCAGCAGTTCCATGGCAAATTTCAGTTTCCACATGTTCTATGTTTCATTCCAAGCATTTTGGTATATAATTTATTGGGGTTATTCATTTTGAGCCTTTTTTAGACTTGAAAGAAAATTACATGAAATTTGACCAAAGTTAGGTTGGACGTCCCCTTAATTTTAATCAATCACAAAAAAGAGTGACTGAGTGGTTACGACAATGGACTTCAAACCGAAAGGTCCACTGTTCGATCCTCACAAGGGGTACCTGCGTTGTGTTCTTGGGTATGGCATTTAATCCCAACTGCCAGATTGGGGGCGCGGTGGCGCTGTATACTAAGACGTACTGCACGTCGATGGCGCACTGGTCTTCAATCAATGCTTGTGTCGAGTTAGTAAGATGGGGGCGTCTGGCAGTTGCTCGTAACTGCTCTGTGGTTCTCTCCGGGAACACCAGTTTTTTCCACCCGTAAATCTACTGTTCGACACAGAGTGACACTGGTTGTCGAAAATGTCGTTAAACCCCCGATAAATAAATAAATAAATGCGGCGATGCATTGCATCGATATATTCTGACGTAATATTTTTGACCCCACTCCCGTGAACAAGAAAGGTGTCTACGCCCCTGATGAAACGTGAATATATAATCTACTTACATCAAAGAGCTTGTCCAGACGCACAAATAAATAGCCTAAAATACACGTAACCACGCCTTCTTTGCCCATTTACTCGTGTGAACGAAGTCCATGAAAAGTTATCACTGATGTAGTCTGCATACTGATGTCAATATATCACCATTTCAAGCTGCGTTTTTTTCCTCAGTAATGTAACTAGGAATTTAATCAATTCAATCTTGTTTCACAGAGCTCACTGCTCACGGAGCTCTGTCAAATAAGCTTGAATTCGTTAACCCTTGAAAACCAAAGTGGTATCTTCCATGTCAGTTCAATGAATGCAATTGGAAGAGTCCATATTTATTATCTGGGGTAGAAAAATTAATATTTTCAACGTGCAGCCTTGGGGCTGCACGTTGGAAATATTGATTGGTCTACCCCACAATTTAACTTAGCAGCCATCCAACTTAATGAAAGTATGATGTAACTTGTTCCTGGACCGGTAAAGCGGTCTCTCGGGTTCAATGGGTTAAATTCTAGTTACATTATAGGAGAATATGTTGCTTGAAATTTCGGAATTTTGACAGTGTACAGAGTTAATAAGCGTGTTTATTCCATGATTGTACTAGATATGTCCACGTTTTTAGACGGGTTGGCGCTTTCGGAAATATATTATGATACGGCCCTGTCGACACGGTCAAACTCTCAACGAATACATGGACTGGGTGATATTTGCTTGATAGCATGAACGAGGCCTACAATTGTGCATGTAAATTTCAAGTCGAAAAAAATAGGGATCTACGAAGCCTCGAGATTAAATTCGATTCGAAATCGCCATGGTGATTAGAAAACTTTTCTCTAGTCACTGATATATTCTCTAATTCTTCTCAACAAGCATAGACTCGTAGACTTCTTGATATCTTTCAATATTTATTAACGCGGGGTGAGCAACTGCAGTTTCAAAGCGGAACGGCTACTTCCCCGACAGCTGAATTTTAAAGAGTATCTTGCCTTGAATTATTCTTCGATCATTGAGTCTGCATTGTTTTCTTTTTATTTTTTGTTGTTGACATATTCGGATTTTTTTACTGTTTCTCTCGAACGGGCAGTGTTTCGTCGCTGCAATCCATACCACATCGGCTGAGTCCAATAACTAAAAATATGACACTCAGTGGAGACTGACAAATATAATACTTCAGTGGAGACTACAACATTTTCTATATCCCAAACGTTGTAAGAAGGTACATTATCTACACTGACTACATCTTAAAAGCGGTTAAGTTCGTTTTGATAATTAATTTGATTCAAAACTCTCCACCTGCTTCGATCCGAGATTCGATGCCACTATAAATGTTACATTCGCAGATTTTTCAACTCCTTTCCGTTGATGATGCCAGATTGTAATTTTGACCCAGGGTAGTTATTTTCAGCATTGTATTCACAAACATGAGCGTAATCGTCCCTTAAATAACCAAACTGGAAGGCTCATTTTCACTTTAGGACCATGATTTATTTATTTATTTATTTATTTATTTATTTATTTATTTATTTATTTATTTATTGGTGTTTTTAAGGTCACATATTTCTGCACAATGGCTAATCATGACCATGACAGTTTTACGGGTGGAGGAAGCCGGAGTACCCGGAGAGAACCACCGAGCAACGGCGAGCAACTGTCAGCTCCCCAACATACTAACTCCACACAAGCAGGGTTAGCATTGGTTGAAGACAAGTGCACCATCGACGTGCAGTACGCCTTAGTACACAGCGCTACCGTGCCTCCACGTGGCAATGGGGGTCAAGTCTCTTGCCCAAGGACACAACGCGGGTGCTGCTGGTGGGATTCGAACCGCGGACCTCTCGGCTTGCAGCCTGCCCCTCTGCTTACTGAGCCACCCCCCCCCCCCCCCATTGATTATTTTAAAGGGCATAATGTTTACATATAGAATAAATAGGTACTACGTTCAGTAATCAGATTGAAACCACGAGTAGGATAAGGGTTTTGACCACTCAGCCTGCCGAGTGGTTAAAACCCTTATTCTACGAGTGGTTTGAATCTAATTACCGGTCCTGGTACCTATTTGTTTTATTTATATCATACTCTAAATAAATAATCGACTTCGTCACTTGAACTGGAGAAAAAACGACACTTTCTATCGCAAACACACGGGTTTGTTTTGTTCACATCTGCGCCGGTGGGCAGTACTACCGGCTGCACGCGAATGCTTGAATGACAGCTAGACACATCAAAGTTGATTGAAATTACCTTGCTTTTTCAATCAAATTATTATTAACAATTCTTAAATTTTATTTTAAATATTTAAATTTAGGCATTTTAAACTTAATAAGTCATTACATGAAGTAGATATGTATCGAAGTTGGCAAACTGCGTCATGTCAAAGGTCAAGTTGGATGAACTTCCGACTGCAGGTGTAAATGTTTTTACCCGCAGTAGAAGATTTACACCGGTAATGTGGTTAAAAACTAAAATTTAACATTCAGGCTTTTCACAGATAGTAACATAGGCGAGCATGGTATAAATACTTGTTTTGGTGTTCTGTGTGTTGCGTCTTCATTTGCATCATAGGTTAAACTACGGACATTGCCCGGACGAGTACATTAAAATGGATTAACTGACGTTTCTTTCTTCATCTTTTAGGAGCTGAAAATGTGTGAATAGTTGTAAAAACAATTTCAATAGTCGACATCCAAACATGTCACTTCTGCTGTAGTATTCTATAATTGCATTGTGATCTAATCCATGGAGATTATTTGGAAAATGTAAGTAGCTACAAGTTGTTACAATAAGCTCATAGCAAAACTGGGGCCTTTTACTGCTCTCGTTCAATAAAACGGACAGTCGCGCGTTTACTTAAATTTGAGCTTAAACAGTATTTATTGAGAAAAATGAATATTATTATCAATTCATTGTACGCTCCTTCACATTAATACTAATTTACACTGATTGGAAGGAAGCATAATATACCTGAAACAAAGATCGTAAAGCGTAGCAGTCCGCTAATGGCTATTTTTAGCCATTAACGCCCGTGGGCCGGCTCAGTGCACGCTGACGTTCTGCGCGTGAAGTCATTTCGCCTTCCCGGAAATCTGTTTACGTTTACCTCACGAGTTTACCTTTCATTGTTGTTGAATGAGATAAAACATAAAGTGTTCTTCCTTAAATTGATTAATATAGGGTTTCACAAGTTTCACATGGATTCTTTTCACGAAATAATATACATCCAAAAGGGTCAACATCGTTCTTATAATTTGCAAGTATTGATAATAATAATAGTAACATGCTATTATCAGGCGTTGTTTGTCTCCATTACTGAACCTCCATTCGTGATTACCACACCCATTAGCGGCCCCTGCGAAGCGTCGAGGTTGAACATACGCTCCGAGCGGTAAACTTCAGACCATTTTACCGTCAACTCATCACAATAACGTATATGTTCCAATAAGATACTCCCCATAGCCCAAAACCTACATCGTGAGACACGAGAGGCTTATTTACTGAACTTGTGATCGTTAAAAACTTGCCTTGTTCAATGCAACTTTTAACGATCACAGGTTTAGTAAATAAATCTCTCGTGTACCCCACGACGGCACTAGATAAATAATCAATAGACCAGATAAACTCATTCTATCTCAGTTTAAATCGTAAATCGGTCTGCAATTTAAACAACTCACCCGGAACACCGTCTGCTGCACATGAAGCAATTACGAAACGGGCGACGTCATTTCAAATATTTTGCGTGGTGACCTCAGACGGTAACATTTGCTACTGGAGCCGTAAACATAAAAGAAACCACGCCAGCTCTCATCCAATCAGAGGGCGAGAATTTTACTCGTATTGGAACATTATGTTACATGCATACACAACATAAAACATAAAGAATGAAGACAATAGTACAGGATACACAGCACATAACATAACAGTAGATAAGTTTGGAACAAAATAGATGGGGGATACGACGGAAAACTTGAAGCTTATGTATGTCGTATCCCTAGCTCAAAATAAATGAAGCTATATGATTTGTGGCAGCAGAACTAATATAGCACCATCCAAGGACCCAAGCCCCAACAGTCAACCTGACAGAATCAATTATAGTCACAGCACCAGCAATCGCCCTCGCAAACACTGAACCAGAATGCCTCTTAAACCCAACACAAAAACAGGCGCGACGTCTGGTGGAAGACATTCAAAGTTAGCCAAAGAAGCACCGGTCCCTGGGCGACGATATTTCCAAATGTTTAAACTCTGTAAGCAGATATATGAGGAAGAAAACGGAGTAGATGAAGAGAAGAGCAAAGTGAAGACAAAGGGAGGTAAGAAAAAGGTGGGCAAGCCAGTCTGAACACGTGTTTCCATACCTTTAAAACACGTTTCGTGGAAGCAGCTCTCATTCACAATGTTGGGAAGGAGTTTATATCAGGACAACATGCGTGGCGGGCGCTCGTTGTTGAGATGGAGAAGACTCATCTTTTTCATGGAATACATTTGGAAATCTTAAATTGGTTATTTTATCACTCAATAGAATCGCTTGCACAATAAAATAAAATCGTGTACCGCACTAAACATAAGTCGATTCTCGTCATTACTTAAAAATTCAGAGCCAAAAATCAAGGCGAATACGTCTGTTGCAAATGGGAGGTGGCCGATCGTGTGGTTTCGAATATTTGAAAAGATTGGACAATATAATAAAAAATGTTCAGATGACTCGCACTCGCCACACTGGCAGAACGAATGAGATTTAAAGCGATTATCGCATTATCGCACAAGTGAGAGCTAAGGCTCCTACAATGCAAGCGCAATCTACCGTGATAAATTTGAGTAGCGCGACACGTCGTGCCACCATAAAACCGTGGTGGTCATAGATTTCCATCATTGAAACTTGTTCAGTGATGAGTTTTCGCGGACAGGCAAGGGTAGGTTATTCTACTGTTCGGTTACGTTTGGGATGAAAGAGAATTTATAAAGTTGGAGCTTGGTGATTATGGCCTGAACGGAGATTAATTGATGGATTCATTGCCGAAATAAGTGGAGGAACTTAATTGTTGATGTAAGAAGGCAGCAAGCTTTAGCTTGCGACATCTCTCTTGCAGAGAGTCCCTTCGCGTTTCTGAGTATAACAAAGCCTTACTACCACTAACGGTTGACCCCGTAATTATTCGCGCAGCTGCGCTTTGGATTTTTTCAAAGTCGGCCGCTGTGAATGCCGGACAGTTATCTCAAACAGTGTTAGCGTATTCGAGAAGCGTCCTTATGAAGGCAAAATATATTTTTGCTAAGACTTTACGATCGAGATTATATTTGTGCTTTCACGGCGAATCCAACTGAGGACAGGCTTTCGAGCAGATGTGGTCGATGTGATCGTTTCATGTACATGTGTTATTTAATATCACTCCCAAGTGTTTGTGGGTTTTAACTTCCGATATTTGAGTATCGCCTAAACAGAGCGGGGATGCGCTGATGAGTTACTTTTGCGGGATGTAAGCATAGTTTCTGTTTTATGGGGATTGAACTCAACCAACCATGTTTTAGACCAATGTTTTATTGACACCAAATTATTGTTGATTAAGTTCGACGCCTGATCCTGATTTTCAACTACGATGTACAGGGACATATCGTCTGCAATGTGGCGTAAGCTACTGAGTAGGTTTTTGGTTATATCATTGATGTAGATTAAATGTAATTAATTGGGGACCCAGCGTTAATTGGTCTCAGAGCTGATACATCCGAAGCTACGACAACCCTCTGCGATCTATCCGAAAGGTACGATTTAAAAAAATAACAGTAATTCCCATGAAACGCCAATTCTCTCTAGCTTGTGAATGAGACCTGCTTGCCATACCTTATCAAAAGCGTTACTGACATCACAGAAGATCACACGATCCGCTTTGCCATCATCAAGAGCTTGACAAAATTCGTCATATATGTCAGTTAGTTGAAGAACAGTTGAATCGCCGGCTCTAAACCCAATTGAAATTAACTAAGCACATTGTTTTCAATCAGAAAATCCCACAAACGTTTAAAAATACCTTTTTTAAATAATTTATCAAGACAGCAAGGCAGTGATATGGGGCGATAATTAGTAATTAAATTCGGGGAATGTTTTTTTCAGAATTAGAGAGACATTGGCTTTTTCCCACACTGGGGAAAAATAGGAATTGTTGACTAATATATTAAATAGTAACGGATGTGGTTCACAAAAGGAGGATTTTTATTTGTTCTCGGCGTAATACACTTATACTACTCAAAGTTTGCTAAGCACCAAGTATATCCAATCCCTGTTTCACGTTTTAGTTGAAATAATGTTATGACAAGTGTATTTATTTTTTATTTAATTATATCTTTAATGATTTAAACACGGAAATTAAGATTTTGTTTGTGTTTGACATTATTTCTTAGCTTTTGAATACGATAATAACCATGGAAAATGGATATTATTGGTAAAAGAGGAAATTTTTCAAATTCGCCAAAACGTTGACGGGGCGAACTGATATGTGTTCAATATCAAGTATGAGACCCATTATTGTTGATTACAGCTTGACAACGCCTTCTCATGCTCCCAATCAGGTTCCGGGTGGTCCTTTGTGGGATGTTGTTCCATCTTTGGACCAGCATGGCACCAAGCTCCTGGACACTTCTTGGTAGGACTGGATGGACTGAAATTGCAAGCTGCAACTCATTCCAGACATGTTCGATTGGATTGAGGTCAGGGGATCTTGCTGGTCAGTCCATACGCTCAATCCCCTCCCTCTGTCGGTACTCCCGGACAGCATGGGGAACATGAGGACGGGCATTATCGTCCATCAGAATGAATCTATCACCCACAGTACCTGCCTACAATCTGACGTGGGCATTCAGGATCTCATCAATATACCGCTGCGCAGTCAATGTACCACGGTCAAGGGCACAGAGCTCTGTATGTCCATCCCAGCTGATGCCGCCCCAGACCATTATTGACCCTCCACCATAGCGGTCAAGCTCAGCAATGTTGGCGGCATGGAATCGCTCTCCTGGTCTTCTCCATACCCTAGAACTGTGTTGTCTAGGCAGTACCTTGACTCATCTGTAAAAGGACAGGTCGCAAATCTTTTCTGGTCCTTCCAACGTGATCCATGGCCCATTCCTATCGTGCCTGGTGGTGATTCTGGGACAGGTGAATGCGAATACATGGTCTTCTCGATCGGAGAACACCTTCGTGCAACCTTGCCCAGATAGTCTGCGTCGAAATATTTACTCCGGGTGCATACTGAAGGTCACTGCGAAGCCGGGTTGCTGTGTGAAAGCTGTTTCTGCGGGCCTGAATAATCAAAAACCGGTCTTCAGCTGCAGATGTTGCCCTGTCTCTGCCACCACCATGTCGTCTGACTGGTGTGCCATACTGCTGAACTCTTGCCCAGGCTCTGGTGATCACCGTATGGTGCACACCAAGGGCTTCACCAACCTGACGATAGGTAGCCCCTTGTCCCCCCCCCCCCCCATCCCTACAGCCCGCCACATTTCTGCTTCAGACAAAAGTCTTCATGCATTTGCATTCGCCATATTCAATTATTAAATCACAAGAGTTTGTGTTGAAATGATGACTGAATACCCTACACATCTCATGTACATGTCGACAGTACACGAAAACATCATGAAAATCAAGGGAAGGGGTACATGCTTTCCATGACTGTCACGAAAAGTCTGCCTGTCAAGAGAGCTAATGTAAACACTGGGGACCTTCTCAATACATTCATCAATCATACCACCAAAAATATCGCAAATGTGTCACAAGAAAATTTCACAATGATGTGTCAAATATGTGGTGCTTAGCAAACTTTGAGTAGTATATTTGGTATATATTTGGATGCAGTGCAGAAAAGTTTATCGGTAAAATTAGACACTATGGGACCAAGACACGAATTGAAAAAAGAGAGAGATCCAGCCTTCGTAACGGAATGGCGTGTTTAGTGCCTCGAAATTGCATTGACAATACAACCATATCCGTCTCTTGAACGTAAGAGGCGTTGGTTTTGAGAATTCGACTTCGAATGAGATTGGACAATGGTATTTAGAATAAAAGGTTCAAGGACTTCGCAGGCCTTTACGCTGTCTGTGTCACTTATAACAAAATGCTCTATCAATGAAGCTGAAGTCTCTGCAAAATGCGTGGGTTCACTTACGAGCTGTCTTATATTGAAGTTTGTAATTATTTCTGAAAAGCCACTTGTTGTGGGACCCATCTAGTTATCATTAAAATCTCCTGTAACAATTAAATCGTAATTGAGTTGTCTCTGGCTTTTTCGATGGATGCTGGTATAGCGTTCCATGCATCTGGAGGACTGTTGGGAGGGCGATAAAATACCCCCAAATTTACCTTGAATTTTCAAAATAAATTCGCGCTGTGGGTCTGGTGAGAAGCTCTGGAGGATGCTGAACGCTGACAATCAGAACTTTCTAGGAACGTGGCGTGATGTCTCACTCTGGAGCTCCTGTTGTTCGTTAACCCTTTACCAACGAAGCGGTTACAACCGACCAGCACTATTCACAAAAATGATCATTCACATTTTATTATCGTTTTAATTTTTGCCTCCAAATATATATACAGAACCGCACATAAGTTAATTCTTAACCCATCCAAACGTATGTGCTTCTGTATTTATCACACATCTCCCATGTAACACTCAGTATACACGAAAATTGAACTAAAAGCGCTTTCCAACTGGACAATTGCCGTGTTTCCTTCGCTGCCAATTAGACATCAATGTTAGGTGGTGGGGTACCAACCCTAGTTTGCCTTTTAATTTTTACAGGCATTCAATTGGTCGAAACCAAATGACACCGATCATTGTCACGGTCACGTTGATCGATCTTCAAATATGGACTAAACTGGGGGAATAACACAACAAAAAGTTTTTAAATAGCTGATAAGTTAGCATACTCCATCATTATATGACCAGTTGTGGAAAGTATTTGCCAAGGAACAAGCAGTCAGAATATTATTTTTATTCTGCAGATTTTTGACTCAAATATGATTGTTTAAATATCCCGGGTAAACAAATCTAAAAGAGGATCTTGGAATTTCCAAGCGATCTCGACTCAGGTGCATTCGCCCAACGATGACGTAATTTGTTTAGATGGGTTCCTTGCCTGTTTACGTTGGAAACGAAATCGAACGTGTTTTGTGTCACTTATATAACTTTATTTGTATCGTACAGGCAGAACAGAGGAAATCCCATGTTTTATATTATCCCTTTGAACCCCAGCAACCGCTTTTCCGGCCAGGAACAGGATACGTCATAACCTCATTAAACAGGATGGCTATTCAGTAAATATGTGGGGTAAACTAATCAATATTTTCAACGTGCAGCCCCGAGGCTGCACGATGAAAATATTGATTGGTGTCCCCCAAATAATGAATATGGACTCTTCTAATTGCTGCCATTGAACTGACATGGAAGATACCACCAGCGTTCAAAGGGTTAATAGGTGAGTGATAAAGCTCATAACCACACATCGACACGAACTTTGGGTATATTTTATTTATATCATGATCGTCAGATTATTAAGAGTTTAAATGTTAAATAATACAATATTTAATATTAAATTTTGAACAATGCCCCCGACGTGTGAATCTGTTTTTGTTTACATGTGCACCAGTGGGCGGTACTTTCGCTGTCAATTTTATCGCCGAAAGACAATGGAGAAAGAAACGCGCAAATGACTGGGCCTTTTTCATTTTAATAACATAATAAAATATTATTTCGAGTTATGGATGCTTTATTAATATGAGACAACGCATGTTTGTTAATTTTTGGTATCTTATGTGGTAAACTCCTTTAAAACCGTAATACGTCCGCTTTCATTTCACTCTTCGCGAGGCGAACGGGATATATTTAGACAAGTTTGCATTCAGGTCAAGATCACAAAAGTTTAACTTAGATGTAGTTCCACTGTAGGTGTAAATTTTAACTGTTGAAATCCCATTGCTGTTTTTTTTCGCCACAGGCACACGTGTTCTCCACTGTTGGTATGTAAAGCTAAAACTTATACCATAGGCTTTTTATATATAGTAGAATAGGTAATCATGGTATAGTATAAATATAGGTTATTACCACCCGGGGGTGGGGGGGGGGGGGAGTCCGAAATGCTGCATTGAAGTCGACATCTTGTCTCTGGGTATATGTCAACGAAACACCGCTTTCCCTGTTCTGTGTGATAAATTGATTCGTGTAGGTTATTACCATCCCGGAGGTTCCAAAATGTTTTATTGAAGTCGAGATCTTGCCTCTGGATATATGTCAAACAGTACGAAAGACGAGTCAATATAAGACACAGAGACGAGGTCGAAACTTCCGTACACCATCTCTACCCCCTCAAGGTGGTGGTGATCAATTTATCTTATATTATCCCCCTCACAGGTGACCATTCAAACAAAAAACTATTGTACTGTGTGCAAACCTAGACAAAGTGCCGTTGGCATAAGTGATTCGTTGGATTAACTCCTAAGTTGCTGAGTATCTCAAAATATTTTTTATCAAATCTAGTCATGGCTGCTTTACAGCAGCCATGACGAGATTTGATAAAAAGAATCATTTCAATTTAACACCAGAAATCATTGGTCAAGACGACCATTCAATTTACAGTTTAAAAATTTTGATAAATTTGCCTAAATTATACTTATTTCAGGTGCAAGAGATTTCAAGTCCAAGGAAGGAATAACCGTCAACATGCAAAGAGATAAAAACAACGCCATTGTCAGTGGAGATTCCGTTTCAGTTGAGCGGAAACATAGGTTTCCGAGTCGTTGTTATGCATTGACGTTGTTATACATATTAAATATTTTAGATCTGCTTTCAGCTATTTCTGATGATCAGGGAGACACTTCATGTGTATAAGTGCCTGTGTCTTTAACTTCGACGATATTGAGCAATACAATGAACGACGTGACATCATTGCCTACGACGATACAACATGCGTCATAATATTTTCTCAAATATAAGATGGGAAATTACGAATTCCCGATCGAAGAACCATTCCTTGGCCACATACCCACGTCTGAGATAAATTAAATACTTCTTAGTCCCAGTCTGTGCATCCATAGGTAGACGGTGTGAAATGCTATAACATGCGCTAGCGCCCATACTATTTATATTATATTTGCGATGATGATTTCTGAGACAACTGTGATTACGACGATATGATTATTCTTGCCGATCACCAGCGTTGCCTAACACCGATCGTCGCGTTGTTAAATTGTTCAACATAAAAAGTAATATTGTATTGTTTGTATAAACTTATGACTCGTAACAAATAGTCGGTGTGAAAAGGTAGTGGATAGTGTACATATATTCTTCCCTTTACCGGTGGGACAAATGTTTATTCGAGAGAAATACAGCACTGAAAAAACGAAATTTGCGAGGTACATCGAAGACTAGTAACTTTGTGTCGATACCAAAAGTCTTTTGCAAGTGAGAATATCAGCACATAAATGGACCACAAAACCCTACAAGCACCAATCCTTTTAATAAATATGAATATGGAAGTTCTCACCTAACAATCGGCCCGAAATTGAGCTTCTTGTTCGACAACAACGCTTCGTCAGTGTATACCATCGGGAAGGGGATGACTGATTACACGGTGTGGAAAGAATACTACAGGCGTTGAACGAGGTAAAGTGGTCGTACCCGGAAAAAAATTGGGACAAGCTAATTTTTGTGTCATTTTGAAGAGGAATGTCTCCCGAAGAACATATCTAAAATCCTCAAAAATCCGCTTTGGGGAAATTTTTTTATAGCATTTATACTGATGGTGGTGTAAGAGCGAATTTCGATCAGTTTTCCGAAACTAGCATTCCAACGTTTTGCGAACGTGAAGGCATGGATTTGTGGAAATCCAGTTTTTTTCTGCTCACTAACACATAGGGTGTATAGAGTGTATCATCACAGTCCATAACACCGGTGCACATCCCGAATAAAGAGCGTTGTTTTATAGAAATTTGAAAAATCATTGAATTCTCAAAGCCAGCCAAACTGGCTGAACAATCGCGCACTGCTAAGCTATGGATACAATATCTAGAATCTAGACTGAAAACGTTCATCAGAGGTGAACGCCTTGGCGATTGGAATCTCCACCTTATTGCTGTTAGTAACATGTTTAACCTCTTCGCTACCGCGGGACATGTACACTACGCTAAGAGTTGCAGGTTGTATCTGCAAATGATGCTTGAGCTTCCCGAGAAACATCCATGGTTGTAAGATAGGTTCTTCTTTGATAGTTTCCATGCTATACGCCGGAGGTCCAGGGTTTTGGCAGGCCTTTCAAGTTACCTTGTGATTGAACAAGTCCTCAATTAAAAGTCGAGGTGGACTAACGTGAGGTCGTAGGGTGACCG
This sequence comes from Pictodentalium vernedei, assembly GCA_031216915.1. Lineage (NCBI taxonomy): Eukaryota > Metazoa > Mollusca > Scaphopoda > Dentaliida > Dentaliidae > Pictodentalium > Pictodentalium vernedei. Next base: position 242,120,224 of record CM062289.1, read on the forward strand.
AATGGGTGCGTCAGGAGTGGATTTACACCATGCATAAATGCGCTGAAATACACGAAGCTATGACAACGCTGACTGACATGAAACTCAGTATCAGTGAACAACATGTAGACATGGGCACTTCTCGTCGTAAACAAGACAACACCGACATGATGAAAATACTAGAGTGGTTTGACTTGTACGATCATTTCGATGAGAATGAAAGATTGCGCTCCCTGTCCTCCAGATTGTCAGCTTCCTTGGGTGATGGTATTAACTGCGACAATACCGAGTCGGTAGGAGCGGAGATGCACTCTAAACTAGACAATGTTGTTGTTTCTGATGCCTCCATCAAAAGGTGTGATCAATTTCGCACTTTATACCATTTAAACCCGGGTTGAAGTTGGATAACCAGAGGGTAAAAATAGCCCATCAGCTCTGTTAACTCGATTGATAGCTATTGCTCAGAGGGAGCGCGAAGTGGCACAGTTCTTCGAGTACGAACTGACTGTGATGCCAACAGCCCTCTTCAAAGACTTCTTTCTCAAAAAAGCAAACAAGGTAGACCTAGCAGCTGCAACAACAGATCGAGTAGCACTTTCGAAGCCGCCATCTGATTCCGTGTACGTGCTTGACGGAGGGGCTCTCCTCCACAGAGTCAAATGGAATGCGAAGGCTACCTTCTCGGAAGTAGACCATCAGTATTTTGGATATATGGCCAACAAATGGGCAGAATTGCTGTGTCGTCTTCGATGGTTATGGACTGCGACCAACACGAAGAGTCATGAGCATAGAAGGAGAGCTGTCAACGTGTGTGCCGATATCCGTTGACAGACACCGTGACTGCACACAAGAACCAGGGACGGTTCTTGTCGAACGAGAATAACAAATTGCAGTTCATAAGATTGCTGTCCACATTAACGAGAGCGGGTGAACATACTGTTAACTGCAGTTCGAGCGATGCTGATACCATGATTGTTGAAAGTGCCATCAAGCTTTCATCTCAAGGGAATTCAGTTGTCATTGCCGCAGATGAAACTGATGTACTAGTGCTATCCGTTCACCAGTGGAATCATACTTCGACTGATGTTTATTTCCAATCAGAGGCACGGAAGTCCCATAGGGGTGGGGAGGCATGGAAGATCGCAGATATAATAGCGAAGATTGGAAAAACAACTAGGCGACACCTCATGTTCATACCTGCATGGAGTGGGTGTGGTATTACTTCGGCAACGTTTGACCATGGGAAAACACAGATTCTTAAGAGGTTAGAAAAGTCAAGGGAGATTCAGAAGATATCAGCAACAATGCACGACAGCGCCGTTTCTCAAGCAGAAATTGGAAGAATCGGCGCTGAACTGTTTGTAATGCTGTACTCTGACAAGCAGTCAAACACATTTAATGGCTTGAGCTACTCAAAGTTCATGACAATGGTCACTTCCAGCAAGACAGGAATCGAACCTCAAAAACTCCCTCCAACTGAACGCGCGGCATACTTTCACAGCCTGCGAGTCCATCTACAAACGGTGGAATGGAAGCAATTGGATATTGATATCCTAGATCCTCAGAAATGGTGCTGGGAAATTCTCGAAAATGAGTTGAAACCCGTGATGACTGGCCTGGATGCAGCGCATGAAGCTGTCCTGAAATTTATACGTTGCAAATGCAAAATGACCCCCAAACACCCCTGCGGAACGAATATATGCTCTTGTAGAAAGAACGCAATCAAATGTGTCTCTGCTTGTGGAGACTGTCGAGGGGAGAATTGCCTGAACTCCGAGCCGGTTGAGATTGGAAAGGAAACTGGCGACAGCAGAGTGCCTTGAGGAACACCGGAATGATTTCGGTCAGATCTCATCTCGGGATTTAATCATTGCGAAGAAAGTTGATCGATGTCATTCTTCGACATCCCAGGAGTTATGAAAAACATAGGCAGCAGAATTATAGCTCGTTTTTTTCTGTTCTATTCAGACTCAACTTCGTATGGGTGTGAAAATTGAAGAAAATGTTATTTTGGGGCCATTTCCCTAACAATTGTGAATTTTCCCATTCATATTTCCGCTTTATAGGATTGGCATTGGTGCTTAAAGTACGAATGACGCACAAAACTTCTCCAGGTTTCACACAAAATATCAAGACTATTGAGAAATTGATGCCGCTAAAGATTTTTTTTTCTATAAAACCCCTCCTTGCGGCCATCGTGCATGAAAAATTTTTCCCAAAGCGGATTTTTGCGGATTTTGGATATGTTGTTCCCAGATAAATTCCGCGTCGAATGACATCAAAATCAGCTTGTCCCAATTTGTTTCCGGGTCAAACCATATTGCGCCTGGAAGAATAAGTAAGTTACCAACCCAGCTGTCTGTATTTATGAATTTGAACAACCTGTCAGCGTTCTGTAACACCTCGCTGCCACGCGGCTTAACGTGATTCACCACACGCTGTTAGGTTGTTCAAATCCACGAATACCACCAGCTAGGTTGGTTAACTATTATACGTAAAGAATAATACACGAGACCCGGTGTATTTGATCAGATAATTCCAGTTATCGGGACGAATATCCTGGGCCGAGTGTATTATCGTACATGAAACCCATATTACATTAAATTATTGTTTTAGTGTGAAAAATTGAATAATTTTATCACATTGAGGAGAATAAAATTACAAAAAGTTGAAAATGTGAACAGTTTTTAGATCGGTGAGTTATCGTTCGGGATAACTTATCGAAGACAATACCACGCTCTGCAAGGATGTTTCAGTGGAGAAAATAGCGGTACAAACCCGATGGGACCATGTTGAATGTTTGTATTAATAATAATAATTCTTCGGCCTTTCGCTGATTGGTCGCGGTCCTCAAACGAGGAGGCCTACATTAACCCAGCCCCCTCCCCCACCACTATTTCACCACCACTCACCCTCCTAATCTACCCTCATTCAGTCAAAAATTGTTTCATAATACCTCCCATCGGCGCTTTCTCGATTTCCCTAACTATAAAATTGACCCTTTCCATCATGTCATTTCCCATCCACTTATCTTCGTGTTCATCCTATTTTTCCACTAGTATTCTAAGGAGCCGTGTTCTTCCAGGCAAATATTTGGGCATTCTAAAATGAAGTGTTCCAGAGTCTCCGTTACTCCTAAGTTACATATCTGGCACACTCTTTCGTCGCCTTTCCAAATTCTCCTCTTCAAATCCAGTGAATTCGATCTCACTTTGAATAACAAAGACCCCCATAAGATCCATATAAGTACTCCTCAAAAGTTTGGGCATCTTTTTTGTACAACCCGTCTAAAGAGCTCTTGGGCCTAATTCCAGCTCGCCAATTTTTATTCCAATCCCCATGCACCCTTTCCCTGATAAGGCTACTCCCCTGCTTCAGCCAAACCCACCCTTCTAAATCTTCAGTCTCTGTGGAGCAAGTCTCCATTGGCTCCCTCGCTTTCCTTAACAACCCTGTCTGAATGTTAGAGTTCCATACATGGTTAAACGTCGTTCAACACCATCTGTTGTTTGGGAGGTTTACTAGATAATTAAGGAAGCATAATTTTCCCATATCTATTCTATCTTTAACCGGTATCCACCCGAATTCCTCTCTGACAACTTCCAGCGCAACTGAGTTACTTGGTCCGGTTATCCACCGACCAGCGTCCTTTTGCAGAATTCCCAAGTTCCTCACTTCTGTTTCATTTACAGAGATAACATCCGTTCCATATGTTATGCTTGGTAATCCCACCCTTTCCCAAATTGTTTTTCCAACGAACATACTGGGTTAAAGCTATTACTTCCAAGTAGTTTTAACTGATATAGTATCCCTTTTCCCTTTGTCTTAAGTTTATTTGTGTGGTTTTTTGTATATGCCTCTACCTGTAACACAAACATTCACTCCCAAGTATTCATATTTGCCTTTGGTCTGAGTGTAATTTAGAAGTCTGTGCTGTAATTCTTTTCAGAATGTCCGATCACTCTTAATAATAGTACACACTTATTGTTCGGGCGGTTATTCCTTGCGAAAACAGCGATGCTGAAACAAAGGAAGTTGTCGGCAGTGGGTTTTAAACACAATGTATGGAAACTGATACAACAGTGTGATTAATCTAAGGGATAATGTAATCGTCAAAGATCATGCAAGAGAAAATGAAAGTCGTCAATGGGTCGATTCATCTATGTCTAGAGATGAATATTCCTTTATTTCTGCCACAGTGTTCAATGTTATGGGGTGATCAATGACCGTTTTGCGACGGAGATTACATTGTTCTTCCGGAAGCATATGGATGTTATGTCTATGGTGGTATAGAGTCAGCCTGATCTATTTATTGTACTTACTGATAGTTCCGACAGTTAGTTTTGATAAATGGAGCAATGTGATTTTTACTAACGCAGTTGGAGATGTCAATTTAACCCATTTTATTACTCCAGACGGATAGATTGAGGTTCCATAAAAATGAGGAAAATTGGTTTACTTTGATATCCCCAAGTCTGATATTCCATAGATGTAAATTACATATACACAACTTATGCATCAATATGAAGTTTATGATGTATAGGACACGAAAAATATATGCAATCAACTCACAGAGATAACAACAGTCATCAATGGTTCCTGGAAGTCTGCTCCTGTATTCGTACCAGAACAGATAATCAAATAATATTTCATGAGAACTTGTGACTAAAGATAACTGAGGAAACATTAAAAACCCATAAAAACAATGACTGTTCTTGCGTTGTTCGGCTCAAGGAACTCTCCAGTACAAGGTACTTTTTGCGAATAGATAAAGTCATAATATTCGTCACTAGATCGCCAGTGGAAAGTAAAGATATCTGTCTGAAACGGGAATCGTGTTTATCACCAAACAGCGCAATTAAACAGTACATCTCAGAACGCTTTAACCATTTATCCCTTAAACCGTGATGATATCTTCCAGGTCAGTTGAATAACAGCAACTGGAAGAGTCCATATTCATTATTTGGGGTAGAGCAATTAATATTTTCAACGTGCAGCCTTGGGGCTGCACGTTGAAAATATTGATTGGTCAAACCCACACATTCACTGAGTAGCTATCGTACTTCATAATATTATGACGTATAATGGTCCTGGACCAGAAGAGCGGCCTCTCGCATCCAGAGGGTTAACATATCAAAATTCTGTCGAATTTACTCACGTGGAAGACATCCTTGTTAAAAACATATTTGTACTGGATAGAGTATTAGGTTTTAAATTGGATGGCAACAATTGATATAAATTACATGTTGAAAGTATGAATATCGGGTTGAAAGCTCGGTCCGCCCGTTAGTGATTCATTCAGCCCCAGAGGTAAGTTTGGATGGGGATCCCACGATATAGTGTGTAGGAGAGAATATGAGAACAGAGACTCACAAGGCACGATTGTGTTTAGAGATCCACCGAGGGACATAAAAGTTATTGAGACCGATAAGCTACGAGCTACGAATGTTGAGTGAAATGAGCACGGAAAGCTCCAGCAGAAATTGTGGTCTATATGGTTAGTAGAAGCCAGAGCACTAAACGTTGTTTTGGGAATGAGATTATTGTCATAAACATTTGGGCATTTGAGCTTCAAGTGTGGTGGGGTAGATTAACTCATTGAGAGCATAAGTGAAATTGAATCTGAACTCTTGTGTGATAATCACAGACGTCGGCAGTATCAACCCCAGGAGCAAGCTCTCGGGCCTCCAATCTAATTCTGAAAGAAATCCGATGCTGTTACGGGCTGGTTTTCTACCCACTTTTCATGGAATTTACGTGCAGGCTACGTTGATGTAATGTGATATCAACAAAGTTATAGATATTCCAATCAAGCAATATTTATTTCACTTGAAAACATCAGGACATTATCATAATTGGGGGAACTACGCGGCGTAATCATAAAACTGCAGTCGTGGTGAGTCTTCATTCATGAGTATTTAGTTTACAAACATGTCTAACAGAATTGTACAATGTCATTAAAGATTCGGTCAAATCAATTCTCGATGGAGAAACATGTCTTGCGTTGATTCAAAGGAAATGAAAGTTTATGGTACTTTTAGATTCAATTGTTTGGAATATTTCAATTGGTCGGAAAAGCGAACTGTGGTTTTTTCGACCAACTGAAATATTCCTGACGATGGATCAAAAACACAGGCGATGGGCAATTTTGGGCTAGACTAGTTCCAGGTCATGGAAGGCAGAATTTGACTGGTGGCTTGAAAGCTTTCCCAGAGGCAGCATATCAAAACGACAGACGAATGGAAACATTGCTCTTAATAGACTGTGTAAACTTATTTTTGTGAGATGCAATGGGCGTAAATATCACGGGAATAAAATGCAAGCATGCGGTGAAAACCAGTAACAGCCATGCACCAATAGCTAGCTAGCACTAGGGAATAACCACGCCCATTGGCATTGCTGTGGTAGAAGTCCAAGCTGTCTGCAGAGGCTTACTACGGTTCCCGTAGATTCGTTTCCTGCGCAGCTCGCCGAGAAGCGTATGTTTCTGTCCATAAGAACTGCCAAGCTCTCAGGCCACCAATCTAATTCTGCTTGGAATTTGACGCTTATGGACTCTTTGTTCACCTGCCTACTTTCCGTGGAATTTGCGCGTAGACTATCAATGAGTTAATGTGACGTTCTTATACTCGAAAGTATACTACTCAACGTATGCTAAGCACCAAATATTTGACACATTATTGTGAAATTTGCTTGTGGCATATTTGCGATATTTTTGGTGGATATGATTGAGGAATGTATTAGGATGGTCCCCAGTGTTTACATTAGCTCTCTTGTTAGGCAGAGTTTTCGTGACAGCCATGGAAAGCATGTACCCCTTGATTTTCATGATGTTTTCGTGTATTGTCTACATGCACATGACATGTGTAGGGTATTCAATCTTCATTTCAACACAAGCCCTTGTGATTTAACGATTGAATATGGCAAATGCAAATGTAAGAAGACATTTGTCTGAAGCAGAAATGTGGCGGGCTGTAGGGATTGTGGAGCAAGGGGCTACCCATCGTCAGGTAGGTGAAGCCCTTGGTGTGCACCATACGGTGATCACCAGAGCCTGGGCAAGATTTCAGCAGTATGGCACACCAGTAAGACGGCATGGTGGTGGCAGAGACATGGCAACATTTGCAACTGAAGACCGGTTTTTGATCATGCAGGCCCGTAGGAACCGCTTTGCCACAGCCACCCAGCTTCGCAGTGACCTTCAGAATGCATCCGGGGTAAATGTTTCGACGCAGACAATCCGGGCAAGGTTGCACGAATGTGGTCTCCGATCGAAAAGACCATGTATTCGCATTCCTCTGTCCCAGAATCACCGCCAGGCACGATAGGAATGGGCCATGGATCACGTTGGATGGACCAGAGAAGATTGGCGACCTGTCCTTTTTACAGATGAGTCAAGGTACTGCCTAGACCACATAGATAGGCGTTCTAGGGTATGGAGAAGACCAGGATAGCAATTTCATGCAGCCAACTTTGCTGAACATAGCCGCTATGGTGGAGGGTCAATCATGGTCTGGGGTAGCATCAGCTGGGATGGATGTACAGAGCTCTGTGTCCTTGAAGGTGGTACATTGACCGCATAACGGTATATTGATGAGATCTTGGATGTCCACGTCAGATTGTATGCAGGTGCAGTGGGTGATAGATTCATTCTGATGGACGATAATGCCCGTCCTCATGTTGCTCATGCTGTCGCGGAATACCGACAGAGGGGGGGGGGGGGGATTGAGCGTATGGACTGGCCAGCAAGATCCCCTGACCTCCATCCAATCGAACATGTCTGGAATGAGTTGCAGCTTGCAATTTCAGCCCGTCCAGTCCAGCCAAGAAGTGTCCAGGAGCTTGGTGCCATGCTGGTCCAAGAATGGAACAACATCCCACAAAGGACCACCAGGAACCTGATTGGGAGCATGAGAAGGCATTGTCAAGTTGTAATTAACAGTAATGGGTCTCATACTCGATATTGAACCCATACCAGTTCGCTCCGTCAACTTTTTGGCATATTGAAAAAATTCCTCTCTTACCAATATTATCCATTTTCCATGGTTATCGTATTCAAAAGCTAAAAAATAATGTCAAACACAAATAAAATCTTAATTTCTGTACTTAAATCATTAAAGATATAATTAAATAAAAAATATATACACTTTTCATTACAATATTTCAACTAAAACGTAAAACAGGCAGTTGGATGTACTTGTTGCTTAGCAAACTTTGAGTAGTATATATACAAACATTCTTCCATGATCTTGTTATAGATATTTCAATCAAGAACTATTCCTATCACTTTTAAAACATCAAGATATTAACACAATTGGTGGAACTACGCTGCGTAACCATAAAACTACAGTTGTGTTGAGTCTTTATTAAGTCTCGATTAAGAAACATTTTTTGCGTTGATTCAAAGAAAAAGAATATTTATGGTGGTTTAGGTCCAATCGTTTGGAATATTTCAGTTGGTCGGAAAGCGAACCTGCGGATTCACTTTTCCGACCAACTGAAATATTCCATCGATTGAATCCAAGCATATGCGATGGACGGTTTTAGGGCTAGGCTAGTTTTAGGCCAAAACAACGTCGAATTCCCTACTGAATTTTGAGTGGTGGCCCGTGAGGTTCAAGACCGCATGGAAAACTGATGTTGTGGTCGGGCAAACATAGGTTACATAGTGCATAGTTACGAGCCTGGTGAGGGTAAAACGCCTTGAAAACAACTGCAAGGAAGCAGTTATTTATTTCTATCGCATTATCAACAAGTGACTGTTGCTAAAGTCTTTCAGAAAAAAAGTGTGTCTATTTAGCGATTATTCTCATCTGGCGAGGAAAATAATTGAATGATGGGCTCTCGATGTTTTCACGTAATCTACTTACATTAACAACTTACTGGCATTTAATCGGCGGTTCAATAGGAAAAGTTTGTTTCTGCTCTCGCCTCGGTCCCCGGGGATGGCGTAATCACACTTTCTGTAACTAGCTCGCTCGTAAGAATGGAACTGTTACTGAAACAAATTAACTATGGTGTTGATTTTTTTCTCTTTAGTGACATATCCTTGGAGTAAATTACTGCTGGTAGTTCAAAATTGTAAACTTCCCGCTACAACTTAAAGCGAAGCACGTCTGTAGAAAAGAGGTGAAAAACCTACTGAAACGTCCCAGAACGACATCACAGAAATCTGTCAATACTCTGAACGGGAAGGGAAGATCAATACACGAATACACAATGAAGTGAATGTTCCTTCCCATGAATACTTGCGATTTTCCAAAACGGAGAACAAGAGTCATCAGTAAACTTTCAGTTCACGGACTTGCTGAGTTAGAGCTCTAATGTTGGCGAATGAAAGATTATGAAGATCTTGAATTTTTGGTCTTTTGCATTAGATTTTTAGCCCCAGTAAAAACATTTGGGCTTCGTTAAAGAGTGAATGTGTCGTGATAAAGTTCTCATATTCTATGTGCTTCATAATCAGCTTAACGCAAATGAAATTTTATTAATATGGATTTGCTTTGCTACAAAGTATTAGAGAGTGCCAACAGGCACTCTACAATAATTTGTAACAAAACAACTATTGGTGAAGAATTTTAACCAGAAACACAATTTATTTCGCATGCCATCATCTACCAGCTAAGAGGATTTTCAACTCCCTGCCCCATATAAATTGGTGGGTCTGCCAAGTATAACATATGGTACGGACGTGGTACCCCTAAACCAGACGGCCCTAACGAGCTTGGAAACCCTGCAAAACGATGCAGGCCGACGGATAACGGGATCGAGTAATGCCGCAGCCCTAGACGCAATTGGGGTGAGCTTGGGTGGATGAGAATCAAGGACAGGATAGACTTATTGAAACTCGGTTATCTTAATTATTTGGTAAATCTCTCCGCTAGCCGATGGTGTAAAGTAATGTTCCAGAGTATTTTCAACTCAAATATCAAGACAAGGTGGATGGTCCAAGTGAGGGAGCTAATAGAGAACTACTCATTGGAAATCTCGGACCCAGACGAAGGGGCAAACCAGGGTAAAAAAATCGTCAGAGAAAGGGTCATGGAGGATGGTAACCTTGGGCGAGAGGGGGTCAAATCTTAAAGGTCTTTGGTTGGCCTGCGTGATAAAGAGAAGCCTGGTTTTAAAGAGTACCTTGATGGCACCTTTGGGGCGGTCACTGTTGTTCAAGCTGAGGTCGCGTTCCCTGGAGCCGGGGGAAAAAAATGAGAAAAAAACAGTGAAAAGGAGTGCCAGATGTGCAATTTGGGCGTGGTGGAGACCCTGGAACACTTTCTTATAGAATGCCCAAAATACCAGTCTAAAAGAATAAGATTCACTGGGAGTATAATGGGGAATTGGGATGGGAGAATGAAGGACATGTGGGAAGTGAGAGACTCAAAGGAGAGGGTTAATATGCTAATCGGAGAGATTGGGAAGAATGGGGCAAGGGATGTCATAAAGCAGTTCGTCTCCGAGTGTTGGGAAGAGAGAAGCGTGGGAATAGGGAGGCAGTTGGGAGTACACCTTCTCACCCAAGAATCGCGACAAATCAACTGCCAGCCAATAGTGTTATTATTATTATTATATGGGCTGCATACCGCAAGGAAACAACATATCCAGATTGGCTGTCTTCCTGTTGTCTCCCACGATCAACATTGCGCAACCTTTTAAACCAGACTGTCAGATAACATTTCATACAATACATTTTCAAGTCTAGGCTAGTTTGACGGGAGGGTAAACATGACATGGCAGGCATGATATCACCTGGTAGCTCGCTGCGAAACATCTCACATCCTGACGCCCACAGTCCATTGTGTCTGATAAGATTTAAATGAGTTACATTTCTGTGATTCCCCGGAGTCGGGTGGAGTTCACGAAGCGACCAGACCAATGCTTAGAATACGTTGGTGTTGCAATGACATTAATACTAATATTGATATTAATACTGATATTAATATTAATATTGATATCAATATCAATACCAAAATTAACATCAACATCAATATCAATATCGGGGGATTTCCATTCAGAGTTTCCTAATCGGTAAGTACAGTTTAAGTTAACCAGGCGTGGATAAGCTGGCTTGAATTTTTATGGCGTGAAGAGTACAATGTACCCCATCAAATTCCACCAGGGTTCAAAGGGTTAAGAGTGTGTTTCCTCCATATGTGATGGTCCAGGATTCTTCCGGGAATATTTAACTCTTCGGACCAGTCGGGACACCATGAGTGTTTTTTATAGGCTTTAGTACACTGCAAAAAATATAGGTTCTCTTTAGAACCCAAACTAGTTCTAATCTTCTCCCTGAGATGGAACCAGTTCTGTTTAATCAGTATTTATTTCAAATCAAATAAATTTATATAGATTAACATTAAATATTAACAGAATTAAACATAAATTGAGGGGGTTTCAGCCGTAAGTTTAGAGCTCATACGAGGTTGTCTCAAATCATTATTAAGCAAAAGAGATAAGAACAGTTGGCATATCGAACCAGTTTTGGTTCTATACAGAACCAAAACTGGCTCGATATGCCAACTGTTCATATCTCCTTTGTTTCAAAATGTTTGGCGACTGCGTTGAATAAGCTGCAAGTTTACTGCTGAATCTTCTTCAGTTCATGTAATATTCTGTTAAAATTGAACGCCAATCTTGGTAAATTTATTTGATTTGAAATAAATACTGTTTAAATAGAACTGGTTTCATCTCAGGGACAAGATTAGAACCAGTTTTGGTTCTAAAGTGAACCTATATTTTTTGCAGTGTACCCAGAAGATGAAGGCATACCAAAAGCAAAATGACACACGAAATGCTAGGGTGAGAATACAAGAATCAGATTTATGGATTTCAACCATGAGTTCATGTAAGGTGGGCATATTTTCAGAAAATATGTAGGAGTCACCCATCCGAATCCCCACCGTGGCTACACCGCTGTTAAGAGCCATTGCATGATCACACATCTTCTGCCATCCATACAACTCCTTTCATGGAATATGGAGCTGATATCATGATAATAGGCCATCAGTGCGGAGAAATAAGATTCATTTGAATGTCACGATTTTTTCTCTTTAATAGCTACTAATGTGTTTGTGGTCTTTTTAATCTTGAAAACACAGAATGCATGTAACATTTCGTCGATAATTCATGCACATGCAAATTTTAATGTCATTAATCAATCACTTCCATGCAGAATATGGCTATATTGTTTTTTAGTCCACGGAAAAATGTCATAAACTTTTCCGATGATTGTCACACATGAATTGTGAAAAAGTGAACAGAAATCAAGTGTGTTTTAAACGGTTAGCACCAAACATACTTAACTGCTTTAAATCTGGGGGATAATTTGCGTGCTTTATTGACGCCGCGAAAAAGTCTTTTGGTATTGTGAATCGTTCTTGTCTTTTGTATGAACGTAGACGATTGGGATTACACGGTAGGGTTTTGGTGCAGTTATGTCCCTCTATACTCTACAGTGGTGCGAAGTGCTTGTTAATAACAGACAAACCGACTCTTTTCAAGTTACTTGTGGTGTAAAGCAAGGGTGCAATTTGTCTCCGATCCCTTTTTCCATCTATGTTAACGATCTAGCTGACAACATCAAAAACTCAAACTTGGGGACTGATATGGATGGGAGAAAGGTTGGACGTCTGTTGAACACTGACGACGTAGTTATCTTACCTGAAACTGAAGAGGACCTGTAAAATCAACTGAACGCATTAGATAGATGGTGTAAGAAATTGAGACTAACAAGAGAAACAAAAAACAAAGTTATTCAATCTCGAAACGGAAATGAGCCACAATCTGAAAAATAGTTTTCATGCGGAAACATCAAGATCCAGTATGCCAGTAAATATAAGTACCTCGGAGTCCACTTTAATGAATGCTAAGACATGAAGTTTTTCACCTCAGAAGTTTCAAAATCTGCCAGCCGCGCATTAGCCGGATTAATCAATAAGTTCTCAAATGCAGGTGGCATGGGTATAACAGTGGGAGAAATTGCGAATATGAATACTTGGGGGTTTATCCATTGTTACAGGTAGAAGCATATATACAGAAAGCACACAGATAAACTTAAGATAAAGGGAAAAAATACTCAATCAGTTAAAACTTTTTAAAAGGTGTTCGTTGGAAAAACTATTTGGGAGAGGGTGGGATTACCAAGTATAAAATATATTAGATGGAACACGTGACCTGGTATGGTGGCAACGTAATTTATCCAGCTCCGCAACTGAGAAAAATCAATGTTTTAAAATGTAAGGATCGGAGTTCTGTATGTGTGTAGTGTTTTCAAAACACAATGGCTGATGGAGTTCATAACTAAAGCTTTGAGTAAGTCTAAAAAAGTGATGAATTTGATTCCTCTTTGATTCCTCTTTCCTCGAGTTTGTCTGCTCTGTTTACATTGACGACCGTCGTTGGAGTGCTGTTCAGCTAGCATATATTCTATTATATGGAGAGTAATCGCTTGACTGGACTGGTTACGTGAAATAATTCATGAGAGGTGAGGGACGTTGTACAAACACGAGTGCGCGAATGCGCACGAGTGTTTTACAATATAGTCCCTCGCCTCGAATGAATTATTTCACGTAACCAGTCCAGTCAAGCGATTACTCTGTTTATTACTTTTCATTATTAACGATAATTATATTATTTAACCCTTTACCTAACGTAACGACCAAAAACGGCCAGCCCTATTCTCAAAACTCTCCAATTAATTTTTATTTTTTTGTCTCTAAAACATAGGTTATGACCCCTCATTGGAACGAGCTCGATCCAATGAGGGTTCATAACCTATGTTTTTGAGACAAAAAATGAAAATAATAGTTATTCAAGAATTTTTTTGCAAGTGTCGTCTGCTTTTCATGTTAGATAAAGGGTTAAAAAAAGCACACAAAAAACAATGAAGTCCCCATTACACCCACGGCAAAGCGTCTTCGTTTGCGCGCACGGATACATTCTGCCTCATTCTGCCTTCTGCCTCAGAGGGCTGACGGAAAGTGGAGTATCTTGTGCCCGTGAAGCCTCAGGAGACGCGCCTCTGAGTGTGCAATGTGCCTGAGTTTTTGTATTTACACTTGTGCATATGTGTGGATTGCGTATGTGGAGAACCGTGAGTTTGACTCACTTTGACCTGTCTGGCAGAGGCCACTCATCTCTGCCCAATGGGTTGCAGTCTCTCAGTTGAAACACGGGTCATCATGACAAAATGAAGATGGGTAAGTGTTCAGGGTGAAATATCATGGCTCATTTCCCGGATCAACATGATTTTCTGTTGCTACCGTATTTTTTTTTTCTAAATGTATTTGTGTTTATGTGTGTATATGTGTAACGAGGGTATGTCATATTGATCATCATAGAGAAGTGTGAGATTGATCCACTCCATCTTGTCTGGCAGGGATCACTGAACTCGGTCCGATAGGTTTTGGTAAGTCAACCTCGCAATTTCACAATATGCTTTTGGATCACGGATCATTGTGGTAATCTGGAGATACGTAAAATCTCATGGCGTCTGATGTAGTTGTACTTAGTTATATCTAGTACCGGCTTTAGAGTTCATCTTACTCTTGTGTGACATTGATTTGTTTCTCGCGAGAATCGTAATTACCTTGGCAGTTCGGTTTTATTGCCTGTAGTGCCAGGAATTCATTCACTGTGCTTATGTGTGTGTGACGAATGCTGAGCACGTTGAGTTTGACTCATTCCAGCTTGTCTGACAGATGTATCTGAACCCTGTCTGACGTGTTGCAGTCAGTCAAACTCACAATCTCGTAATATGATGTCTGAATACGTGTGATCGTGAGAAACAGGAAAAGCTCGTGAATGTAGTTATATAATATTTATCTAGAAAACGTCTCGATAATATGGAAACGACTGAGTGTTCACGGTAACTGATGTTATAAGTTACAGGACGTTCAGGTGGCGGATACGGTATCATATGAGGCGAGGTGAAAACAATATTGGACGAGGCGGTACGCCGAGTCCAATATTGTTTTTGCCGAGCCTCATATGATACCGTATCCGCCACCTGAACGTCCTGTAACGTATTTATTATGCCAGCGAAAACAAAATGACAATCAAATTTGAACGCCGGCACATTTTCAAAACTGGTGAAAAACGCTTTGTAAGTTGTAACGTGCACAGTTGTCTCCCTGTTTGTGTATAATTTCCTTGACAACACAAACAGCAATAGACGCTTTTCTTCGTACTGTCACTTCGTCTTGAGTGTGCAGAAAATGTCCGAAACGTCCGATTTTATAGAATTCGAACAAAATAAATGTATCCCGCATCGTTTCCTTCATAGCTGTGATTCACTTCTTACAATTTCATTATAGTGCAGTCGCTATTTATATTTTATCCATTTTCGAAGCGACGTTATCCATGTACCACAACAGAGACTACAGAATGAGCTCAACCTGGCTCAACGAGAAAAAATGAAATTAATCTATTCCCGGGATAAGACAATTTTTTTCTCAGTTTATTTATTCACACTATATATATTTTTCAACTTTCTAACAACGCATTTATGGGTTATATATTTTTTCTAAAGCTTTTAAAATATCGAGGCGAACACAGTACCCAAACTGTTGTGTGTTAGCCTCAATAAGCTTAGACCCTATGTCAAGTTTGGGCCAGACCGACTTATCCGTTATCGGTAGATCGAATACAGTAGTATTTCTCACTTCAAATAATTAAATTTACATTTAGAAAATAAATTTCACAATAAATTTATTATAAAACGAGAAAAAATGAGACATATAGACACGGAGGGACGTTTGATTGTACTGCAATTTCTTCAATATGGATATAAAAGCACCGCGAGGTGAGGAATTTTCACGTCGAAACAAAATGGCGGTACTGACCTAATACGAGTTTCGTATTAGGTCACCTCGGGCTGCAGGTGACCCAATACGGCTCAGTATCGTCCCACTATTCAGGGGCTGTGATTGGCGAGTTTCATTAGCTGGCATAATAAAGTTGTATATAGGACAGACCCTAAAATGTATTTCACTTTGTGAGTTTTTGTCCTGATTCTCGCGACCTTAGCTGAAGGTATTTATGAATTTAAAACACCCCGGTGGTGGAGCTTGTCCACCTGTATGTGGGTGGCCACGAATCCCTGAATATCCCTGTTATAAATTGATGCTTTATTTTGTCATAAGTGTTTTCGTGCAAACAGCGCCTCTAGTGGTTTGCACCCCAGCTTTTAATGAAGGATAAAAGTTCCTGGAATTATCTGATTGGTGGATAATGAACTGAGCTTGCAAGTGTAAATAAAATTTTAAAGTGCATGTTTTGGAAAAGATATAAAATATTGCTGACAGTTGTCTTCTGAAATGTGTGAGAGAAGATTAAAATTGGAGGTAGGTAAAAATATGTCTATTTCATTCAGTGCGAAACTGGACGGGAGTACAGGAAGCTCCAAATTTAAAGGCAAAATTCACATGGCGACCTATATTTTTTTCAGTATATTTTTGTCATGAGATGATAAACTAAATGGATAGATGGTTGTTTTTGCCCAAATCAGCTTGATGAGATGGGGAGAGGAGGAAAGATTAGTACTGTCGTCAATGGAAAAAACACTGTATTGTAACCATAAGGAGTTAACGGAAAGTAGCCATTGCGAAACTCGTGTGGCCCTAGTCACCTCTGTTGTTGTGCTATCTGCGATTGATGCATTTTTATATATTCGTGTGAGCTAAAGTTTCTCAGTGCGGTGTCCCGGGTACTTGATAAATACATACTGCTTTAGAGGCATATTATATGGTGTTTTCTTTTGGAACAAGTTAACTTCAAGGGAAGTGATGATCGGATTATAAATTGTATATACCCAGTGGCAACATTGTTCGATACATTACCATCTATCTTCCAGAACCATCTCGAATACATTTTGCTTTCATTATGAACCCATGTTGCTAAATGTGATCTTGACTAGCACCTATATTCGAACAGCAAGATTTTCATATCACTCACAGATTACTTGATGTATTACCTTGAGTTATACCGTGCTCGGATAGGTACTTTTAGCACAGGGGTTTATGTTTGCAGCTTAAAGTTCAGGCTCTTGAAAGACCAATCTATCTGTGTATTAAATTATCTGCGACTACGCCTCCATGGATTTGCGCTCGACGAAAGCTTCACTATCATGGTCGCATTGTTTCTTTGTCAGTACACCGTATCTCTCAACTCAAGTTGTAATTGGCCAATTTATAGTCATGGAATGGTAAGTTGTGCAAACGTCAAGCAGTATCCATCTAACAAGCCCAAAGCCCTGATTGCAAATTTCTCGCAAAAAAATTCAATTTCAGCCTCCGTGGTAGTTATACGCATTTCTACTTATCTGTATTATTATTACTGTCAGGTGTCATTGAAACAAATCCGGGTCTTAACTCTGTTAATTCTGAGCACGACCAGAACACGTTCAGGTTTCTCCATGTCAACATTCAGAGTTTGAAACCCAAAATAGATCTTGTCCAATGTGAATCGTTAACCCTCGACATTCTTGCCCTCACCGAGACTTGGCTACAAAACAATCACTCTACAACAGACATCATAATTCATGGGTGTCATGAACCATTGCGTTATGACCGCCCAGCCAGAGGTGGTGGGGTGGCTTTGTACATTATAGACAGGTCATTTCATTCCGACCCAGACCAGACCTTGAGACGCCGAATACTGAGTGTTTGTGGGCCGAAGTATTCACAAAACGTAATAGGTCGTTATTGTTAGAGGTATTCTATCGTCCACCCATCACCCCTCAAAACACTTGGGATGCCATATCATCCTCTATTGAAAGAGCAAGAGACACGCGAGTCGAAGAGATTATAGTTACCGGCGATTTTAACGATAATCAACTGGGCCACGCAAGAAGTACCTTTTCTGAAATAATCGGTTATTTTAATCTTAGACAGCTTGTTGGTGAGCCAACATGCTTCACTGAGTCATCTACCTCGTTGATAGATCTCTTTGCGGTCAGCAGCACAGTCATTGTGAAAACTTGTGTGGTCTTAGAACCGATTATCCCTGACATGACCCGCTACCACTGCCCAATTGCAGTGGAGGTGGAGCTTTTTGTGCCACGATCCTGCACTTTTAGGAGACGGATATGGCTGTATTCCCAGGCAACTATGATGCATTAAATGTTGCGCTCTCTCGCGAAGATTGGAATTCTCTTTTTGATAGCTCATGTCTAGATACAATAGTTTCAAAATCCACTGACAATTTACTCGATATTGCATCCGAACATATACCAAACAAATATATTACTTCGAGGCAGTGGCGTAGGAGCCGGGGGAGGGGGTATTTACTCCCCAATATTATAAGCTTCCTACGCCCCTGCTTCGAGGTCGAATCAGCCGAAATGGATGCATTACCAAATACGACTACTAATAAGACAAAGAAGAAGGCTATATCGCACAGCCAAACGGGTCGGCCATCGGAATGCTTGGGCAAAATATAAAACTAAACGGAATGAAGTTGTATCAGCTATCAGGAAGGCCAAAACTTTATACTTATCCAAAGTTCAACCCATTTTAAAAAGTAACGAAACCCCAAGTTCACAGTGGTGGAAAACATTACAAACATTTTTCAGTGACCGTCGCCAAGCAGAGACTCGTGTTATTAAGTACATGAACGAAGTATACACCTCGAATGTTGAAAAAGCTGAAGTGCTGAATGAATACTTTTGTTCCATCTCAACAGTCGAGGACTCGAACGTTTCCTTGCCAGAAGCCATAGCCCATCCTACACGAACAATTGATGGTATAACTCTTCACTGCAGCGAGGTGTACGAAGCATTGAAGTCACTGAAGGTGTCTAAAGCATCGGGTCCTGACCTTGTCAGCCCAAGTCTTCTCAAAGAATGTAAAGTCACTCTATGCAAACCACTATCGATTTTATTCAATATATTGCTAAACAATTCGTATTTTCCGTCATTGTGGAAAAGGGCTAATGTTTCACCAATTTTGCAAAAACAACCCGCGAACTTAGTCACTAATTATCGTCCCATATCTCTGATTAGTTGTCTTGGTAAAGTCTTTGAAAAACGTATCTTTAAACGACTATGGTACGGCAAATCCGTGAAGACACGAACGTTCTTAGCCAATTTCAATCAGGTTTTACGCCAGGTGATTCTACTGTCCTCCAGTTAACTGATATATATGATAAATTCTGTAAAGCGCTCGATGAAGGAAAAGAAGTTAGGGTTGTTTTTTGCGATGTCAGTAAGGCTTTCGACAAGGTATGGCATGTTGGTCTCGCTCATAAGTTGGAGAGTATTGGTGTCTCGGGTGAATTGTTGCTGTTCTTAAATTCGTCCCTCTCCAATAGATCTCAACGCGTAGTTGTGGGATCAGAGGCTTCCCCATGGCGCCCTATAAATGCTGGAGTCCCTCAAGGTTCTATACTAGGACCCTTACTATTCCTAATCTACATTAACGACATAACCGAACATTTACTCAGTGGCATACGGCTTTTTGCAGATAATACTTCATTTTATCTAACTGTAGAAAATCCAAACCAAGCCTCGAATTTAATTAAACACGATCTAGCTATAACTGAGCACTGGGCAAAAACATGGCTAGTCGAATTTAATCCCCCAAAAACTGAGAGTATGGTTATATCGCGCAAAACGAACCCAACTGCCCATCCACCTTTATTTTTAGGTGGTGCTCAAATAAGTGAAGTCAATACTCATAAGCACCTAGGAGTTGTACTCAATGTACTTGGACCAATCACATTGAATATATCTGTTTCAAAGCCTGGTCTCCACTAGACTTGTTGCGGAAACACAAATTCGAGCTTGATAGACATGTTTTAGAAAAGATATACTTTGCCTTTATCGGGCCTTTACTTGAATATGGTGATACTGTTTGGGATAATTGCTCGTCAGGACAAGTCGCCGACTTGGAAAAAATCTAGATCGGTGCAGCAAGAATAGTTACAGGGGCTACAATTAGTGCTAGTAAATCTTTATTATACTCCGAAACACGTTGGGGCACTCTACAAGAAAGACGTCGAAAACATAAGCTCGTGCAGTTCTTTAAAATGCACCACCACTTAACGCCTCCTCATATTGCCAATAAAGTTCCACCTCTCATATCTTCAACAAACCCATCACACAATATTCGAATACGCCAAAATCACATAGTTCCATTTTGTCGCACACAGTTATACCAATCCTCCTTCATTCCTAATGTAACCGACCAGTGGAATAACCTGCCTTTATCTGTTCGCAAGAATTCGTCACTGAGTAATTTTAAGACCTTCTTGAATGGTGGCAAACTCCGACCACCATCATTTTACAGTGGCGCGAAATCTCGCACGGCTCAAATATACCACTGTAGATTGCGGTTACGCTATAGCAGCCTTAATGCCCATTTATATGATAATCATCTCGTACCTAGTCAACTTTGTCAGTGCGGTGAATTTGAGACTCCAGAACACTTCCTTCTTCATTGTCCAATGTTTCCTAACGCACGCAATGGAACCATCAATTTACTCCCTTTCACTATTGATATTACCACACTTCTTTTTTGGCTCAGGATGTTTTAGTAACGAGGAGAACAGGCTAACTTTTGATATAGTGCAAGACTTCATCTTACAGAGTGGCCGGTTCCTCTGACAAGTGCTTACAATTGTTGTTTGAACATACTTCACCTTCATTAAGAATTTCTATTTCGGTGTCCGCACGATTAAGGTCATGCACTTACAATTTTATTATCTAAGTTTTGACAGAGCTGCTTAATTTCAAGACCTTCTTTTTTATTCAACTTTATCTAAAGACAATGCACCATGTATTCGGGATGGCTTCTTCTTTTTTTACTTCTTCTTCTTGCATCTTCTTACTCTCTGACTTCTTCCTTCGGAATGCGACTTTTCGGACGTTCTTAGTATAGAATGTCCGAATGGAGCGTATGATCTTTTCCTCGATAAATTTTATTGTCTCTTCGACAGAGCGTTCCCACTGGAAGTGAGATCAACGCCACAGAAGTACATAAAGCGTGAACCATGGATGACACGTGGCCTCTTACAATCCTCTTTGAACAAAAATAAACTGTATGCTAGAAAGATAAAATCCCCAACCCCCCGAATCATCACTGAATACAAAGACTATTGCCGGATTTTCAACCGACTTAAAAGAACAAGTAAATCTGATTATTACACCGATACCCTACTGTCAAATAAAAATAACATTAAAAAAACCTGGGAAATTTTGCGTAAAGCAATCAGCAAAACTGAACAAACCGCCACACTGCCGTCTTCCTTTCATGCTGACAATGACGAACTAACCGACCCTAGACTGATTGCCGATAGATTTAATACCTTTTTTGCAAGCATAGGTAAATCAATCAGTGACGAAATACCTTCATCAAACCGTCATTTCTCGGACTACATTGGCAACATCAATGCGGAATCTTTCTTCATATCGCCCACAAACGTACAGGAAGTAATTCTCTGTGTTAATAGCATTCGCGGAAAGGCAACTAAAGATGGTGATAACTTGTCGACTAAGCTTTTAAAAGAAATCATCTTCGAGGTGGCTAATCCGCTAACTCACATAATTAACCTCTCGTTCTCTACTGGTATAGTGCCAAATAAAATGAAGATAGCCAAAATTATACCTATTTTCAAATCCGGCGACCCCCATGTATTCAATAACTACCGACCCATTAGTATTCTTCCGGCATTCTCAAAAGTACTTGAAAAATGTATGTATTCTCGCATATCCAGTTTCTTAGATGACCAAAAGACTGTATACCAGTATCAATTTGGGTTTAGAAAGCATCATTCAACCATACATCCTATACTTCACCTAATAAATAATGTTGCTGAAGCAAACGATAAAACAACGAAAGATTGCACTCTTTCGATTTTCCTAGATTTTGCGAAAGCTTTCGATAGCATTGACCATAACATTCTTCTAAAGAAACTGGAATATTATGGCGTTAGAGGGTTAGCTAATTCCTGGTTTAAGGATTATCTAACAGAAAGAAGCCAGTCTGTTTCTTTCCATAATGAGGTATCTGACAGTAGAAAGATCACCACAGGTGTACCCCAGGGTTCTATCCTCGGGCCCATTTTATTTGTACTATATATTAACGACATCAGCAAATCGACTTTGTTAAAAGTCTTGTCGTTCGCAGATGACACAACAGCACATGCAGCTGGCAATAGCGTCGATACTCTTATAGAAAATACAAACTCTGAGTTATATAGCATAAGTGAGTGGTGCTCTGCGAATAAATTGGCTCTAAACGCTTCTAAAACCAAATTCATGATATTCCACCCCCAAAATGATCCATATAGTGCGATAGGCAAGAGCATATCATTGAATAATACGAATATTACACTAGTGGGTAACCATCAAGAGGAAACGACATTTAAGTTTCTCGGTATTCATATGGATGAAAATCTCAAATTCAAGCAACACATCTCCACCGTATGCTTGAAAATAGCCAGGGCTACTTTTGCCATAAATCGGGCTAAGAAATTCCTCCCCCGAGTAGCTCTACCATTATTGTACTTCTCTCTGATCCAAAGTCATTTAATTTATGGGATACAAGTGTGGGGACACGCTGCAGCCACAAATAGGATCCTTGGTCTGCAAAAAAAAAGCTATTCGAGCGATAACGAAACGATCTTATACTTCACACACCGATCCCCTTTTCAAAAGCTGTGGTATACTAAAATTCAGAGACCTTTATACACTACACAGTCTCCTGTTCATGCATGATTGGTTTAATAATAAACTACCCGAGTCCTTCGATAACACATTTGAAATTTATACAAACCCATCTGGCATGAATACTAGACAGTCTGGCAATATACGCACACGAAAACCCAGAACTTGCTTCTCGGCCGAACTCCCGTTCCATTCTTTCCCGCGGATTTGGAATGACACTGAACCATCCGTCCAGCGTCTCAATAGATGCCAGTTTAAGAAGGCGATAATAGACAAGGCTCTAAATTCATACCATTCAGATGTCTCTTGTAATAACCCTTCCTGCCCAGATTGTACTTCCATTCCACTGGATCTCCACACCACATCAGATTTCAACACTCCAGAATCTAAGCTTTGATGATAAGACCATTAAATTGTTGAGCAATTACTGTAATGCAATTTCACCAATACTTTGGCCCCTTACCTAGCGCGATAGTCGTGTCTGGCCTGCACTGTTCGCAAAGATCGCACTGTTTGGGAACTATTCGTTTCTGTTCTTGCCTCCGGAACAGGGCCCATGGTTTATCACTGGAGTAAGCTCATTTAGTCATTACGCTGAGTGCCATGTCGTTGTCCCTGAGGCTAGAATTGAAAGTCAAAGGACTGATAAGAAAATAAATGGAAGTCCTATCTAAGAGTGTTTCTTGTGAAAACAGTGTTCTGTTTGCGCTGGGCTAGGGGTTAAATAATTATGTATTAAACGTTCCCCTCATGAATCCCGTAAGGATGCAAATTGTTTACAATTTTGATGTCAGGACTAATTATCTTTTAATATGGGAATGGCAGGAAGACAGCCCCAGGGCTATGCTGTTCCCATGCAGTTTTACATTTATTTCTGTACATTTCTGCAAGTTGTTTATTATACTTCATGTAAACGTATACTGCAAATAAACTTCATTTCATTCCTTTTATTCATCTATTTTTGTATCAGTTAGACCACTTCTGATTTCACGTATATGTAGTTTAGACAATCGCGTATGTCGCGGGGTAAGGGGCTGAGCCTGTTGGTCAACTTATTCTAAGCATGAAATTAGTATAAATTGCCTTTTTCAAATTTTCTTGACGAGCTGTCGGCACCCCTCAGCTGCACTTGTTGATGTAAAGAAAAGTGAGCCATTACGTAGTTGCAGGTGACTGCGCGTACGCATCTAGAATGCTCACCTAGTATGACGCGGGCCGATGGTGGGCTTGTACAAGGTCAGAGGTTCAACCAGATTCATTGGCTCGCTAGTGCTCACCCCCCTTAGTTGCGATATACATATTTCATTTGTTACTACTGATCATTGCCATCATCTTTACGAAAAGTGTTATTAAACGTAGGAGACGACTCACATAAGCCTAAGGCTTTCTGTCGAATCCTTTATCTACCGACTTGGTTATAACTGTTGCTGTTATTTCGTATACTGCTAGCAAAACTTTTTTTTATTATTATTCATCTATTATACTGCTATGTAATGTATACATATAACATTATCTTGAATAAGAATATTGTTTAAACTAAGTATAATATATGGAACAGACCTCTAAACCAAATGGTTGTGAGGGATTTGGAAATTCTACAAAATGATGCGGGACGGTGGATAACCGGATCAAGTAATGCAGCCGCACTGGAAGCGGTCAAAGGGGAGCTCGGGTGGATGCCGGTTAAAGATAGAATAGATATGGGAAAATTATGCCACCTAAATTACCTGGTAAACCTCCCTAACGGCAGATGGTGTAAAACGACATTCAGCCATATCTGGAACTATAACATTCAGACAGGATGGATAAAGCAGGCGAGGAAGCTGATGGGGAAGACTGACGCTCTAGAAGAGAGACACCAGCAGGGGAGGAGTTTTATACGGGAAAGGGTGCTTGAGGATTGTAATAGAAACTGGCGAACTGGAATTAGGAGCAAGAGTTCCTTAGACTGGTTATGTAAAAAGGATGCGCCAGCTTTTGAGGAGTACCTGGATGGATCAATTGGGGGGGGGGGGGGGGCATTGTTGTTGTTCAAAGTGAGATCCAAGTCACTTGAGTTGAGAGGGAGAATCGGGAAAGGTGAGGAAAGAGTGTGCCAAATGAACTTAGGTGTAACGGAGACCCTGGAACATTTCAATTTAAAATGCCCCAAATATTTGCCTAGTAGAACAAGACTCCTTTGGGAACTAATGGAAAAATGTGATGGAAACATGAAGGATAATTAGATGAGGAATTACATGAGGAAAAGGGTCAATTTTATAGTTGGGGAGGTCGAGAAGGCGCCAATGGGGGGTGGGGGGGGATTATGAAACAGTTTTTGACTGAATGCTGGGAGATTAGGAGGGAGAGCGGGGAGGAATATCCCGGCGGGGCACTGGGTAAATGAAGGCCCCCTCGTTAGACGACCGCGACAGATCAGAGGAAGGCCGAAGATTTATTATTATGGCATTCGATGTGTTTGCGAAGCTATATGTGTAACTAGCTGAACCAGTTCTGTTCTGTGGAAGTGTTATTTGGGGCTTATCAGAGTCCTCTAAAATCAACATCGTGCAAAACAGAGCAGCCCGATACTTTCTCGGTTTGTGTAAAAACTCTCTAAATTTAGTTGCCCTGGGGGAATTAGATTGGCCATCCACTGCAGCAAAACAGAAAATATACATATTGAGACACTGGATTAGACTTTAATCCCTTCCAGATGACAGGCTTGTTCGTGCAGTTCATTTCAAATCTTAGACCTTTTGATGTGGGGGTGCGAAAATTACATGTGAACCTTAATTTGAGTTCTGACTTCAACACAGAGACAGTAAAACAATTTATTCGGCAGATGAGGAAGGCTGGAGAATAAAACTATGGGATGACCGTGGCAGAGAAAATGGCAACAAATTACGAACTTTCCGTCTATTCAAAATAGATTTGATTTATTGGAAACAAAACACGAACAGTGAAACAAAAACACCATCGTCGAATTCTCTTCACATTTAGATATGGGCTTGTTCCTCTTGATGTGGAGACTGGTCGGTATGCAAAACCAAAATGCCACTCCAGGATAGAAAGTTTCGACTGTGTTAATGCAACGAGATAGAGGATGAAAGACATTTTTTGATGCGTTGCACCTTTTACGCTGACTTGCAAGAAAACCTCTATGGCAATGTCACCCCAAAAATAAAACTTTTCAGACACTTGGTGAATGTGACAAATTTACAAATTTAAATCTCCGATGACTAATGATCAATTACAACCAAACTTGGAGGCGTATCTTTATAACATGTATAATAGACGTAAATGTATAAAGATATAAATATGCAAATATGTAAGCTGATGGAAGTCTGTATGCTAATAGAGTAGAATGTTGATTTCACAGCTATTGCTGTACATATACGGCTCATACTTTCGCCCTCTCTTCGGTGAAAATATATCAACTGCAGTACGGCCACCGTGGACTGGTCACTTTCCAGGCGTGGGCAATATTTCCACGGATGAAATAATATTAGATTTAAAACACTAATTACAGCAATATTCATCAATGAAGCACCAGTTACATCGGGTACATCCCGGTGGTTCATTAACTGGGTGAGCGCTAGAAGCCACTCTCAGGGCTTTAAAAAAGGAGGGTACGTGATCAAAAGCCAACATTTTCCATGCTCCCCTTTCATATTCATTCAAAAACAAATATTTTCGTTTATATAAATTTGTAATAAAACAAATTTAGACGAACAAATTCAGACCACCAAAAATAATCTAGCCCTCAACCAGTTAATTAAAATTTTGCTGATGGCAAATTTTATTACCTGATAAACGCATGCTTGGACATCGCTGTCCACGTGTGGATTACGACCAGTTCACGGCGGCTGTTCTGTAGTCTTGTTCAGAGATATATCCCCTGCAAGAAGGGTAAGTCTCGTGAGATAAGGGCAAGCTCGTTTTCTATTTATGATATGATTATTGAGTTCCATGCTTTAAACCATATCAGTATCAGTGTTTTAAAAGTTTTAAAAGGGAAAATTTTATAATATGACATTTGAAAGGTGTGTATAAAGTTGGGACGAGAGAGTGAGCGAGGGGTGGGGGGGGAGAAAGAGGGGAAGAGAGAGAGGCTGGATCTCATTACTTTGTTTTTGTGCAGTTATTTAAATTCTATTACGTGTAGTTAAATGTGGTACTTGAATAAAATATTTACTAACTTACTATTATGAATGACCGAATTCTCGTCAGATCACCGAAGTTAAGCAACGTTGAGCCCGGTTAGTCCTCGGATGGGTGACCGCCTGAGCGATCGATTCGGACTCCCGCGTTGTGTCCTTGGACAAGGCACCTAACCCCGATTGTCCACATGGAGGCACGATGACACCGTGTACTAAGGGTACAGAAAACATCGAAGTGACCAAATACCCGTAAATTGAATACTCCTGTTATCTGAGTACCATTCTTTGGCAAAATGTCTATTCAGGTAACCCCAGCACACATAATCTTTCTCTTGTCTAACTATGAATTTAACTAATTATATCTTGTTTGACCGAGCTCACTGAGCTCTGTCAAACAAAGTATATTTGGTTAAATATCAAACTGCATTGTGGGAAATACTTGCTGCTGAAAACTTGGCTATTTTGACATCAGAGTGCAGAGGGTTAAGGAGATATCACTCTACTAGGAACTAAAAACAAATTTATTAACACAGTACCGTGACCACAAAACCGTTCTCTTTCTCGATCGTATCGTAATGGGATAGTGATTTATGGTTTCCAGGTGATAACTCCAACTGTACACGACGTCGCCAGTTCATTTTTGGTATACAACATTATTAGTCCAGCGCCACGGGTGGACCAGTATAACTCCCCATGATACAAGGGTTTTATTGTTAAACCTTCTAGAACATCATATGGGCTTTCCCAATCAACTTATTACCAACCCCAAAAAGTGTTCGTTACGGTCTCTATCTGGAATTCAAAATGGCCATCATCAACACTATTGGATAAGAAAACAGGCGTTGAGTAGTACTCTATCCACTTACTGTGTGCACGTTTTATTTGGCCTAAATAGTCAAGGAATATCTTGAAAACAATGTGTTTATATCTCCATAAATGGACATTCTGATGCTACAAAACCCTTATTTGGGGTAAACATGTACAGCGTTATGTTACAAATAAAGATATTTTAAATAAAAAAAGTCATAAATTGCTGTATATACAGTCAAAGGTATTTTGAATGTAATACTTTGTAAATCACTGATTGTTTTTAACTCAAAGCAGTTTCCAGTATGACCACCATCTTGAATTCAATATGGCCGCTATCAGAAATCATACAATACGCAGTATATAAATATGAGACAATGACAGAAATAAAGGTTGCCAGATTTGTTGCTTGGAGAGAAACTGAAGGAGCTGAAGCGATGCAAAGTGCCTTCAGCAGTTAACAACTGGAACTATGAAATTTAGGAGAAAAGACAAGAAGCCGCTCCTCCCCAAAAGGCCTTTCAGAAATTAATATTTGACATCTTTGACCGAATCGACAGTTAGTGGGATATTTTGAGCAAAGCACGTTCATATTTTGGAATTCGTTCCTTTATATGTGTGAGGTGCTGCTCTTGGTCTGAACAGATCATCGAGGACTGCAAACTGGACTTAGTATTTGGACTGTATCCGAAAGGTGATACCCTTCATATTTGCATATGATCACCATAATTATGCAAAACACTTGCCTTATTACTGGACCCAGATGACCCAACATCCAAACCTTAACCCAGAGGCACACAAGTATTTATCACATGGCGGATATGCAAATCAGCTTGGTACAATCAACAAGTTTGAATAGGTTCCGCTCGACTATGTTGATGAGAATACCGACTGGGCAATGGAAATGAAAGGGGGCATTGTCCATTTCAGTAGAAATACAGAGGCAGTGATTACATCACAACATGCCCGGAGCAGCATATCACTGAAGTTTTCGGAATTATCAGGTATTACTATGTATAGAACTGGCGCCTTTCGGGGATAAAGCAGGAGCAACATGATATAGTGCAGGTTATTCAGGCATGCACAGAGTGGGGATCCAATCCATTTGAACCATCTGAAATCTCCATGTACTCAGCTCTGACGTTACCAGAGATGACTCAACCACAGAATACATCATACATGCTGACGATACCGACGAACTAGAGCTACGGAATACATTGCCTGCAGAACACACGAATCTACTGAAGACTCCTATGACCCAGTTAAAACACTAGCAGTCCAGCATTATCCCTTTACGTAACATAACGGTCAAAACCGGACAACGCTATTCACAAAAATCACCATTCAATGTTCATTATTTTGGCATTTTTGTCTCACAAACATAGCTTATGACACCTCATTGGAACGAGTTGGTTTAGCTCGTTTAATGAGAGGACATAAACTATGTTTATGGTGAAAAAAATAAAATAAATTGTTGTGCAAGAATTTTGTTTGCAAGTGTCGTCTTCATTTCATGTTAGTTAAAAGGTTATTTCAACCGAAGTCAGAGAAGGTCAAGCCTTACAACAAGGAGGCTGTCGTAAAGGCTGGTCGAAGACTGTTTACATATATTCGTATTACAATTATTGGACAAAATAGAAGACTGGATATGAGAAAAGTTATGAGACCAGTCGGGGGCGCGGTGGCGTTGTGGTAAGGGGTTTTCGTCAGATCATCGAAGTTAAGCAACGTCGTGCCCGGTTAGGCCTTGAATGGGTGACCTTCTGAGCGATCGATTCGGACTCCCGCGCTGTGCCCTTGGGCAAGGCACTTAACCCCGATTGTCCACACAGGGGCACGATGACGTCGTGTACTAAGGCGTACTTCACGTCGATGGTGCGCATGTCTTCAACCAATCTAACCCTGCCTGTGCTACAATGCGGAGTTACAATGTTGGGGAGCTGTTAGCTGCTCGTCGTTGCTCGGTGGTTCTCTCCGGGTACTCCAGCTTCCTCCACCCGTAAAACTGTCACCGACACCATATGACCTTGGCTGTTAAAGTGTCCTTAAACCTTAATAAATAAATAAATGCGAGTAGATTTTGACGAATCTTACGCGGGTGCGCGGTGACTTATTGGTAAGGGCATAGGACCTCAAATCAAAAGGTCTACGGTTCGAATTCGACCAGCAGTTAGTGCGTTTGTCCTTTGGCAAGGCAATTATTCCCGACCGACTGCCCATGTGGGGTATGGTTGTGCAGTGTACATAGGCGTACTGCACGCCGATGGTGCCCTTGTCTTCAACCAATGCTAACCCTGCTTGTGTGGAGTTAGTATGTTTGGGAGTCTGGAAGTTGTTCGCCACTGTTCTGTGGTTCTCTCGGGTACCTCCACCCGTAAAAATATCCGACACTAGGTGACCCCCGTGGTCGAAAGTGTCGTTACACTCCAATAAATAAATAATTCAAACCACAACCATTGACCCAATGCGTAATGCAATATTGTCCCACTGCTCACCGCGAAACTATTCACCAATGGAAGATTCTGAATTCGAGGAGTCAGAACAATCGGACGTATAAGAAAAAGAAGAAGTTGTGGAATATGAAGAAGAGCCAATGTGGCAATTCTGTTGATTCAATCAAAAGTGTCGCCAGACGTTCGAACAACGATTACCGGGAAATTTTGAAACACCTCATGAACGGCCATATCGATAAAGGAAAGGATAAAGAAGATGAAATTGAAGTAGCAGCCACATCTCTTCAAAGCAATGTCAGAGAAGCCATCGGCGAAAGATACATTACTACACTGGTGTACATCAATAATTTCTGCAAGGTCCCAGTTCACAAGAAAATCGTGTTTACAGAGAAAATAGTTCATTTGTGTAGTAACCGTGGATGAATGAAGATGTCTGGAAAACAATCCACAACAGAGCTCAGATTAACCCTTTACCCAACATAACGGCAAAAAAACGGCCAGCGATATTCACAAACATCGCCAATTAATTTTCATTATGTTTTTCATTTTTTCATTTAACCTATGTTTATGAGACAAAAAATGAAAAAAACTTAGTTATTCAAGAATTTTGTTTGCAAGTGTCGTCCGCTTTTCATGTTAGGTAAAGGGTTAAAAAATAACTTCAGATACAAATCATCAAAACGATGCCAGGTATAAGATGACCACTGAATCAAGGTAACTGTACGGGGAAAGTAGTCAAGAAAAGGAACCTTGACCAGTGCACAGATGTTGCTGCAACAAAGAGCCCAGTTATGACCAACAACCAACCAACAATGGAATATAACAGACAGACCAGCCGCCCGCAGGCCAAATGAAGACCAAAATTTGGAAAAACGAATGCTCAACTCTGAAGAAAACATCCACCAAGAACGAAGTGAAAAAGAATGAAGTTTCCAGGATGGATCAACCTGTAGACCAAACAAGAAAGCAGAAAGAAGGGCCAACCTGCAGACCACCCCCAGAATAATGTTTCCACCCGCATTACAAAATTATGGACTTAACTGTATCGAGGCTGCCAGAAATTAAAGCAATAAAGGACACCCAGCTTTTGGAGATCAGTGCAAGAAATCAAACCAAGCAATAAAGCCAAGCTACCTGCCTTCAACGAGCTAACATACATTATCAAGAATGAAGACTTAGGGCAAAGCAAGAAGCTCCTTCGGGTATGAAAATGTAGTCCATCACCAGATAAGTATCCAACTGTCCAGGAAGAAGTGGATGAAAACCAAAGAATTGCATACCACTCAGAGATGTTTTCGAAGGAGAAGATGCTTTGAGCAATTGAATATAAAAATATGAATATGAAAAATGTAACTGTACTAACAAAGTGATTGAAAATATATTTGATTTAAGGATGTAATTGTATATTGCATTAGAAAAGTGAATGTTAATTTTCAATGTTATATAGGTCTATGTTTCCGGCTTTTAAACACGGGAATCTCAATTAATGGAAGATCTGTGAAGATGCAACAGCTTGAATTTAATTTCATATACCAGTGTCAAGCCGGAATACCGACAAGCATTGCCATGGTTCTGAGCCTCTGAAATGAAAACCCTAAAGTTTTTCGAAAGTTGGTCCCGACGGGAGTCGATCCCCGGTCTACGGCACCCAATCTCTTTGCCATAAATGCTCTACCACCATACCAACTGAGCTAAATGCAACCCTCAAAGGGTTGCAGTTAAGTCAGCCTATACGTTAGTTCACATTTACAACCCGCACCAGACCGATATTCGAGAAATGACAATTACTGAAAATCCATCAAAAACGGTCCAGTCTTGACGGATCAGTTTGGTAATTTAAAGTCATTATTGGGTTGTTTCGGTAATTAAACATGCCCCATTAAATAAAACACACTCATTGAATACGCTCTACCCGTTAGGGGTCTCCCAGTCTCAGAATAAACACTTGCTTCCTCAGAAATCGAGGTGGCGGTCTCCTGTAAACAAGGTCCCCCAAACATGGCACGATCCGTCTCTCTTGTACTACTGTAATTTAAAAACTATCTTGCCACTGAAATAAGTATAATTTGGGCATGTTTAACCAGATTTCTGTGCTGTAAATTGAATGGCTTTACTGACCAGTGATTTCTTTAGTTAAATTTAAAGGCACGCAAAGCCATGCCTTGTATGCCTTCGTAGCAGCCATGACAAGATTTGATGAAAAATATTTTGAAAATACTCAGCGCTTAAAAAGTTAATATCGCTAACACGAATTAGATGGAAGGAACAAAAGAGGACCAAGTTTCAGATGATGGCCCTTGTGTTTTTTATAACAGAACTTCTTGTTTCTTGTCTGCGGTCCTTATATGTTATAGCTGATCCTCTTTCTCTGAGTGAAGAATGCACTCAGTGGGTGTTTCGGTTTCAACTGTGTCTCAACGTATTGTAATTTTCTGTATAGAAAGAGAACGGAGGCTCTCAAATACTGCAACATATCCCAATCGAAAACCGTTTTTCTATTGTCAGCATTGACGCATGTTTTTGTGGTTATTACTACCACAACCACAATGATCATTTAATTAAAATCATTCGAAGCAATACTCTTTAGGCAAATGCTGCTCTTTAGAAAATAATTGATATGAGAAACTTGAAAAAGTGAAATAACGCCGATAGAAATTGAGCTACAACACAAGGGTCTGACTTAAAATTTAGAATAAATCAGAATGGATTGATTTTCCAGTCATTTTATGGAATTCTTCTTTCGGCCGTTGTCGTGATCAAGACGAATGACAAAATTGTTTCAGTACCATTTTTATCTTTTGGGCTAACCCTTTCTGCCATGTGTTACTGTGTGTTACCGGCCTACTACATCTTCAAACAAATTTAATAAAGGAGAAGGGGCTTCGAAATTTTCGAGAGGCACAAGCAGTGAAATTATGTGTGCGTGTGGAGGGGTTGGGGCACTGATACCCAAAATAATGAAAAATAGTAACACGGAAAAAGCATAGCATTTCCTTGTCTCTAAGGTGCGGTGGAAGGTGCATACAGGATGCGTTTGTGCGTCTATGTGAGGGTTCTACACGAGGTGGCCCTGGCTGTTGAAAGTGTCATTAAACACCAGTAAATAAATAGTGCACGCGAGGGTATAACCGATAAATATACTATACCTCTGAAACAGTTAACGATGTTCCTTCGTGTCTCTTCATGTTTCATAAACGTACGTTAGCAATTGTATGCATAAAGCTAGAAAAAATTACAAAACCGTTCGAAGATGAAATTCATTGACCAAATGCAACTAAATTTGCTTACATTTGTTTAGAATTCGGTTCAAGACTATCAGTATATTTATAAATTTGTATGCCCTTTAACTCTTTGCATGCTGCTGGCGGATACTCCTGCCCAGGACAGGATTACTCTTTCCACTGAAATAAGTATAATTTGCTCACATTGAATCCAAGTTTTTTCTTGAAAATTGAATGGGTTTTTTCACCAATCATTTCATCAATTAAATTTAGAGGAATTTGTCATCAAATCTAGTCATGGCTACTTCCGTGCAGCCATGACTAGATTTAATGAAAAACATCTTGAAAAGGCTCAGTGGGATAAGCGTTAATTGCGAACTCACCGTGCAATCATGAAGCATGTTGGTAGAACAGCGTGTTTGTGTGCGAGTGTATGGAGGGAGGGGAGCTTTGACCCCCCCCCCCCCCCCCCCGTTCCGTATCCCGTCAGAGGAGTCAATATATAAAGTCATTCCTATAGCCCTACAGTGTAGGGATGGGTGATTTGTGTAGCTGGAATCCTTCTTGCTGGTTCTTTTGGGTTTTTTTTTATTTTTTTTATTTCAGATACAACGTAAAACATAGCATTACAAATTTAACCCTCATCCGAACAAAGGGGGGGTCCAGACAGACCCCCCTGACGTTCACCCCTCCACCAATATCTAAAACTCTTGCCCCAGGACTAGCATTTTATGACTTTTCTAATCTTGATCCATATAAACGATCAGTGAAAGAAAAAGGCCAAAACTCTACCCCGCTCAGGAGGCTCTACGGATTATACTGTCCGAGGAACATGAAAGTGGCAGTGAAGTGTCAGATGATGACATTGATAGCATCGAGACTGGGGAGGAAACTATTGGAGTTGCAGTGTCTGAGCAAGATTCCGAAATAGAAGATAGTGTAGAAGAAATGTCTAGTGATGAGATCGCCTGCAATAGTGAAGAAAATAGTGATTTATCGGTAGATCATGATAGTAATAATACCAGTCATTCTCATAGCAATCAGGATCATAGCATTCAGGCTCATGGTAGTGGCTTGTATAAATCCAAGTCAGGGTATATTTGGCAGACAGCAGCAGATGGTAGAATGTAATAGACCAGTTTGTCTAACCCATGCTATCAATTTCACCAAATACAATTGTACTCTCCGCCAGGAAGAGGCAGACTAGTTGACCAGATAGTGTATGTTCAGAAATAATCTACTACCCTCCCAATATTACAGTACCACTGGAAATAAGTTGCCATATAATCGTAAAATAATGTTATCCGTAACAGCGCTTCAATGATAGCACTGGCCTTTGGCACCACTTTTTGGAAAGCTCTCTCGGAGAGATTCCCAAGAAACGGTGCCCAAGACTAGTGTTATCAATGAAAGCAAATGATGATAAATTGATTTGCGTGTGTATGACAACTTATTTCCAGCAATACTGTATATGACTTTGGAGTGTAAAAACTGATCGCAAGCAGCAATTTTTTCTTTTCTTTTCATAGTGTGTGTTAAATACAATAAACAGGATGTTGAAAAATAATGAAAAATCATGTCTACATGTGTTTTATGTTCAAGATTTATGGGGGGTCTGATTGGCCCCCCATTGTTCAAATTGAGTTGTAAGTTTCTTTTTCGGATGAGGGTTAAAAATCAAAAAGACTTATTTATCAAGATATTGAGTTGCTGAGGTAATGGCAACAGTACACAGAAAATAGATTTTATTTAGTTCAATTTTCTATCAACAAGAATATTTATATTTTGCATCCGTGGGGGAGGGGGGTCAAATGGTCGACTGTGTAATGCTATCTTCAGCACTCTTCAGGCGAACCAATTACAAAGAAATGAAAAATGTTTGAGTAAGTCGGAGAGAAACCTCACAAGTCATGCAACATGTTGTTTCAACTTTCAAGAGACTTTATATCTTTTCCACGGAAACATGATATTCCCGCTTGTGATGGAAAGCCTTCTGGGTTCGTAGTCAGCTGAATGAAAGTGTGTGTCTGTTTTAAATCTCGGATCAGAATTCCTTGCACTCAGAGGCGAATGTTGTTAACCTTTCTCTTCCGAGAATTTTGTATCGAACAATTCAAGCATTTCTTCATCGTTTCTAATTGTCCACTATTCTGTCTTGGAAAAGACCATTTCTTCCAAATTTGTCTCTTTGGACAATTTGTCTTATTTATCCATAATTCTACATTGAAGTAACCATTTCTAACAAATGTGTCCCAATATTTCGTCATCGTGTCTTATTTGTCAGCGATTCTGCTTTGGGGCAGCCTATTTCTTCCATACTTGTCGAAGCATTTCGTCCTTCTATCTTACCTGTCCATTATTCTCTCTAGATGGACTGGGGATGACCCCGACGGTCTGAACTGCTACAGGTACCCCTTTAACTTCGCTGTAGTATTACAATTGACAGTAACGGCTGGCACAAATATTAACTTTCATTTAATAGAATTCTATAACTGCTCAAGCCTATATTAAAGCAAGAACTCCACTCAAGTGTCAACCGTTTATTTGAAATTTGATTAAAAGTAGTGTATCAGTTGGAAAATTCTTACCAGAATTCTATTATTCGTTTAGAAATTCAATACGGACCCTTCTTAAGAGCTGCATTTGTAGTGTAGGTTGACTGATTTTCTAACTGTATAATTATTTGCCTATTAAATTTTTAACTATGCAAATTTAGGCCCACGAGTGGAGATGAGACACCCACCCCGTCATTACACACCTGTATTCTATATATAGGGCGTTCGGATAACTGAACTTCTCTTCTCTCGCATAAACGAATGTCATATTTATGTACAACTCTCGTTTTTCTTTTCTTCATCCACCTTATCCTTACTTGTTGCCATCATTAATTCCTTACCATACAAAAACTATTTCCTTTTGTCAGGTAACGCCAATTTTACTGATTGACTGCGTTCGACGAATAACGGTGAGCGATTTCGCTGTATACAAAATAGTTCCACTTAGTAAACGCATCAAGTGGGACAACTGTACTTTGGTTTATATCGGCCGCGATCGACGTCATATCAGCGGAGTTTTACGTCATATTAGCTCAGCTTGATAAAGGAAAGAAAATCTCATCTAATAATTAAATTCTTATCCATGTCAGCTTAAACATTGTTTCGTTGTTGTCTGATAGGAAATTTGTCTTTTTTCGGGAGACATCAAGAGGCATGCTAAACTAGTTTTGACAAACTTGGAAATAACTCGCGAACGATCGTTTAGGTTACGTGGAAGTTACGCATAGGGCTGTCACGATTTTTTAATTTAGGAATCGATCAATCGTCGCAAATAATCGATAATAATCTATTAGTCGTACCTAGATGACCCTCCCCCCTCGCTCTCTTTGAAGTCGTTAAAGTGAAGTTCAAGTCAGTTGACCTATCTCAAGTAAACAACGAAGACGATCCTCTTTTAGGTACATTCAACGCTTTGATGTTCTGAACTTTTGAACTTCGCAACTGACGACCGGTCTTGATTATTACACTGACGGTTCAAGAGTTCAGAACATCAAAGCTTTGAATGTATCTAAGAGACAAATGCTTCTAACGGTTTCTTGAGGTTTAACGTCGATGTTCTTGATCTTTTACCTTTAGAAACAATAGTTTATTAATCAAATGTTTTTGTAATTATCAAACTCTAAAACGGGGTAAAAATACTAATCGATTTCGGCATGACCGATCGACAATCGATTAATCGTGACAGCCCTAGTTACACCAATTGTAAAATATGCGAACGAATCGCACGTTACGACAAAATAATGCAACTTTATTCAGTTGCATATCTCGCATGTTTTGCCCGAGAGACTTGACAGTCTTTGGGAACTATTTAGACTCAAAGGTTGAGCATTACATCCTCATTATGAACAGAGTGGCATGCTGTTTCTATCTTAAACGAATGTCAGCTTAAATATATAGCAACAACTAACGCGCGATCTCGCTCTGTTGAGTTCGCTCGTTATTGTTGCTATTTATGTAGGCGGAAATCCCGTTAACCCTTTACCCAACGAATCGCCCACATCCGGCGCGTAATATGCAAATTGAGCAGTTGAAAAAATTAAATTTTTCAAAATATTTCAACAAAACCATATCATGTGACCCCCTCATTGGAACGAGCTCATTGAGCTCGTTCCAATGAGGGGTCACATGATATGGTTTTGTTGAATTTTTTTGAAAAATTTAATTTTTTCAACTAAAAAAATGATATTTAAAATAATACATTTTGATATCGTCTGCGTTGGGTAAAGGGTTAAGACGTAAAACGGTATGACTGGTGTAGTAAAACAGAGTAGACGGAGAACCATCACAAAACTTTTTTTCTGTGGGTTACCATGATACTAAATAGCGTAACCTGCTTACGGGTTACGACATAAGCCCTTTATTTCCAGGTCTGCCAGGTCATTCGCGACAGTATGAAGTATTTATCTTATGAAAGGCAGCCTTCTGTAAAGTTAATAACCCACAATGTTCTATTGAAGAAAACACACTGCAAAAAATATAGGTTCTCTTTAGAACCAAAACTGGTTCTAATCTTGTCCCTGAGGTGGAACCAGTTCTGTTTAAACAGTATTTATTTGAAATCAAAAAAATTTATAAAGATTAACATTAAATATTAACAGAATTAAACATAAATTGAGGGGGTTTCAGCCGTAAGTTTAGAGCTTATACGAGGTTGTCTCAAATCATTATTAAGCAAAGGCGATATGAACAGTTGGCATATCGAACCAGTTTTGGTTCTATACAGAACCAAAACTGGTTCGATATGCCAACTGTTCATATCTCCGTTGTTTCAAAATGTTTGGCGACTGCGTTGAATGAGCTCCAGGTTTACTGCTGAATCTACTTCAGTTCGTGTAATATTCTGTTAAAATTGAATGCTAATCTTGGTAAATTTATTTGATTTGAAATAAATACTGTTTAAACAGAACTGGTTCCATCTCAGGGACAAGATTAGAACCAGTTTTGGTTCTAAAGAGAATCTATATTTTTGCAGTATACAATGCCTCTTTTCCACTCACTAACAATTAACGTCGAAGGTTTGTCAAACACAATTTCAAATATCGTATTGGCAAAAGAAGTCATAACGTTTTGGGGGTTTTGCCCTCGATCGTGCTCTTTACCGGCGCGACGGCTTTCCTACACAAGTGAAAGAAACTTTTTAGGTGCCAAACTTTTATCGAACTTACATTTTTTTGGTGGCAACTCCAATTTTTAAATGCAATTGGCTAAAATGGCACCCGGCAGCGTGAACATTGTGAGTAGTATAGCTCGCACGTTTCACCTCCAGGTTGGATGATCTCATGGATGATCCCATATGACGCGATAGTCACGTGACCCGCGCGAGAAACCATGTTGTGACGCCATTACCACAGTGATACGTGGTATTAGTGCGCATGCGCAGCGCGTGTTGTAAGGGTATTCGTGTTTCCGTCGTACATTTTGTATATTAGAGGCCGCCATCTTGGTTACTATGGTACCACGTGGTTGCTATGAGCCTGGAAGATTTCTTAAAAAACAGGGGTATGTTCGGAGGGTGTGTCGTATTCAATGGGAGTAAATCTAATTACAATGAGATCCGAAAATCCTTCCAAACTATCCAAAACTACCGAAACCTACTTGTGGAAACCCGATTTTGGGCTTAGTGCTATAAGACGCGTTCCTTTGTATAAGATTCAATCTAATTACTGAGAATCCCAATTTTTATGCCTTTTACTGACGCTATTCCAGCTACTCTAACCCTAGCAGTTAATATAGTCCTAGCCTAGCTTCTCTTGAATACCCCTTGTTACGTCCTTTGCCCTCTCCCAAGTCTTATAATCATCAGTCAGATTACTTGATTTTCCATATTCTGTACCTAACCATACAGAGTTATCCCCTTTGTAGATTCAGTATTCACGGTACACATACATGTAAAATGGTTACAAATAAACATATTGCACAAATGTAATGAGTAGTATACCGTGGGAAGTGGCATAGCCAGATTGGTTGTCTACCTGCCACCCTCTGGAAGATGGGGTGATTGCAAACAGACTGTGAATAAATGAGTGAACTTAGAACCAATTATGTGACACAGGATGGAGAATGACGATCGAATCATTTCTGTTCTGGGATTGGTGCTTCATATACGCCAGCGGAAAGATGGTGCTTCAAGGTTGGCAAGAAGCAACCTGCTTATAGGACTCCCTCCACTACTCATCATAACACCTGAGGGCGGTGACAAGCCCGATCATGAAGTTCGTATCGTTTAGACTGCGACAAAGAGGTAGGTCATGATGTTTGGGCGTGGGGTCTAGTTAGCTGCATCATCATCGTAGGATAACGAATGTTATGATTTATTTGTTTTGGTTATGTGTTTGCAAGTTCTTAATTGTGTACATATAGTAATTTACATAGCACAACTGTAAGGAGGAAGCGCAACAGGTTGCACAAGACGAGGATTCCAGATGAAGACACAGAGCATGACTTTGACAATTTCCAAGTTTACGAAGTGCAATCGGGGCAGTTGAGATTATTGCAGCTGACATAACTGGAATATGAGAAAATGAATGTGAAAGTTAAGCTGTTTTTAAGCATTTTCTGTCGCTAATATTACGAGTTGTGTCGTCCAGAGCATTCCATAGATTAGGGAAAGAGTATAAAGGAAGTTTATCCAGAGTTTGGGTCCGTGTTTTTTCTATGTATAGGAAGCCCGACTGTCTGTTGTCCTACCAGATGGATTGCCAATAATTTTAAATATATCGTTGAAAGAAACCGGTACTGTCGTTCTGCCAGTCAAACAAGAACAGTTGATAAACATATCATCAACCTTGACTATTTGGTTTTCTTTAAACAGGGGCCCTGTATGAGAATTGTACTTTTTGTTTTTAATTATTCGTAATGATCGCTTTTGCAAGACAGCTAGTTTTTTTATAGATCTTGAGTTGCCCCATGCCTGGATTCCGAAAACCAAATGGCTATGTATGAGGGCGTAATACATTGTTTTCAGAGCTCCGTGAGGGAGGATATTTTTAACTTGTATACAACAAAGGCCTTTCTGATTCTCAAACCTAAAAGACAATCGAGCAGTTACCGAAAAGCCATTGCTCGAACCACTCGAATCTTATCGAACAAATAAGCTATTGAGCAGTTGCGGCATGGGCAAATGCTCCTGCGACTCGAATCCCATCGAGTAAATGAGCTATCGGGCAATTGCTGGTACGAGCGACTCTACATACTGCTCTACAACTCATCTCGGTATTTGAGGATACCTATGACATGATATTGTACTATTTGAGGGTAACTTTTGAGGATATCTTCAGAGAGTACCTGTTGAGAATACCTTTTGGAGAATATCTTTTGTAGGATATTTATCTGAAGATAGTTATGGCTCCCAACCCTATTCACAACCTGGCTTCTAGACCATCCATCACCTCCATAACTCCAAGGCCACTACTTGTCTATAGTCACCACCATCTGTCCTATGATAGATCTGCATTGTATTCACCTTTGGTACGGTGTTCTAACATCCTTACAGTCTCGTACCGTTACTGCCTTGTATCATTGCGATTGGCTACCACTAGTCTGCCCTGTGTCTCAACCATTATTAACTTTTGGTACTACTACGGCTCTTACCACACTCCTGCCATTACAGGTCCCAGTTCACATCACTATTATTCCACTACTGCATGCTCGAACAACATTTTTATACCTATTCCAAGTTCCCTAATAAGCTATCGAGCAGTTACTGAAAAGCCATTGCTCGAACCACTCGAATCTTCCAAAATTTATGGCTGTCTATTTTTTATCTTAAAATTTCGAAAGTGGGTTTTCCTCAAAAGTTTTGGCTCTGTCCACATTTCTGGATGATGAAATGTATGAACCTTGACAATATATTGAGGTTGTGAATGGAATTTAAGCATTATAATAATACACTCAGTGAGCCTTGGGTGACCCCAGTGACCTCGACCCATACTTTGAACCCGTTGCGCATCTCAATGACATTGGTGTTGGTCCCAAGCCAACAGGTCACACACCATGCTTGAGATATGAGAGTGACCCGCTTTCGAAACACCCTAGGAGCACACCCATGCCTAGTTTAAACAGTATTTATTTCCAACAGCAAGTAATGAAAACATAGATACAATTGATACAGATGAGTTTGGATGATGGAAACGGATTCAACAACAAGCTGTTTAGTTTATACTAGGCTGTTTCCGTACCTAGTAACTGTCTATCTATGCCAAAAATTAGCGAGATAGGAAGATTTGTATTGGAGTTATCGAGCGGACAGGGAAGTGCGTGGAAGGCAGAAAACCAGTAGAATTAGAAAAGAAAGAAGATGAAAATGAAAAAAAGTAACCGTCCTACAACAACAGTTTGTGTGTTTCACACAGACTAATAATATCAATAGATATGATTACTTGACTTGCGATTTGGCAATTAGGGTTTCTCTCTTCCTGAAGAACAGCAGGATCATGTTGCAGATGGAGTATCACGATGAGGGTATTACATGTTATGATGATTTCAAACTGATCCCGCTTCCTTGCCTTTGAAAAGTCTGTGTTATCTCGTTAATTACAACAAACAACTTAATGTTTTTGATATTTGGTTTTGCTGTTGGGTACACTGCTGGTCTGGGTAACTGGGTTTACATTATCAAGAGCGTTTACTACCTCATACTTCTGACTAGATGGGTTTCAAGCTGGGGAGGTCAGCGCCGTTACTAACAAAAATTGGGGATGGGGGTGGAGGACGCCGGTCCTTGACGGCTCGATCATATCTCCCAACTATTTGAAACATACCTAATTGTTTTTATCAAATATTTATTCTCCACAAATATATTTTCTATTGATAAAATAATTACATGGTAGGGAATTTATTATACTCTTATGGCAATGCTGTCAATTACACATCAGCTAGGTAGAGGTGCCTGACCATCTGGGTGCTTTGAACAAGTCATGGTCACAAAAATCATTTGTTATTAGTTACTCTGTCACTGGATGAGGAATTTCTTATCTGCACGCTAAAATCAGTTAGTTATTTTAAAAGTCAACCCAAATCAACTGGGCTGAGTGAATATGAACCCAATTGGATACATATTCACTCAACCCAGTTGATTTGGGCTGATTTTTAGCCCAACTGATTTTAGAGTGTGTATATTTTTGGCAAGCAAGAGATTTTGCCCAATTAAGTACACCAAAGAGTAAAGTATCTTTTCAACCAACTTGGTATTTCATAATCTCTTGCACAACCTCTGCCCGACGAAACCCATGATCGCGAAATTTGGGTGGGGGTGTCACACCCCATACCCCCACAAGGTACGCAGATGGGGGAAGTCAATAATTTCTGTCAGCTCAAAGAGAAATTAACTATTCACAAAACCGCCATATATTTTTTTAATTTATATCTCAAACCATAACTAATGATCCCTCGTTGGAACGACCATGCTGCGATCGTTCCACTGGGTGTGGGGGAGCATAAGCCACGTGTCTGAGGCAAAATGCTAATTTTCGGTACTTTAACCCTTTACCCAACTTAACGGCCAAAACCGGCCAGCAGTATTCACAAAAAGCGCAAATTAATTTTTTTATTATTTTTTTCATTTTTTGTCTCAAAAACGTAGGTTATGACTCCTCTTTGGAACGAGCTCGTCGAGCTCGTCCCAAAGCGGGGTCATAAAATGTTTTGAGACACAAAATGAAAAAAAATAGCTATTCAAGAATTTTGTTTGCAAATGTCGTCAGCTTTTCATATTAGGTAAAGGGTTAAGAATTGTTTTTGATTGTCGTGCTCTATTCAAGTGGGATTAGGAGTTACCAACAACCTGAATAAAGAGTGTATGAATATGTTGGAGACTATTAGTGATATGTTTCTAACTCTCTGAGACTTGTATATGTTATTTGAAGGGGGAAATGTGTGAGAGAAAAACTATTCAATAGCAAACTGTTAAATGTTTAAAATGCAGCCCATTTTGTACAGTCCAGTC
Source organism: Pictodentalium vernedei (assembly GCA_031216915.1). Classification (NCBI taxonomy): domain Eukaryota; kingdom Metazoa; phylum Mollusca; class Scaphopoda; order Dentaliida; family Dentaliidae; genus Pictodentalium; species Pictodentalium vernedei. The sequence goes on from CM062289.1 coordinate 242,163,485, forward strand.
CACGGTAAAAGCGATGTATCTGTATTTTCGGGATGGCAATTCGGGGATTGAACATTGTTTGAAAGCGTTCGCGGAAACATTGAATACCAATATTTTCAAACTCAGGTTACCATGTGGAATACTACTGTATGTCCAAATTCCTATATCTGTCTCTAACGGAACTTGTTTGTTTGTTTATTGGGGTCTAATGACACTTTTAACAATGAGGGTTATATCGTGGCAGACAGTGTTAGGAATGGATGAAGCCGGAGTATTCGGGGAACCATCGATCAGCAGCGATTAACCGTCGGTTTGGCGGATCTTCAGGATCTTGTTAAATAATTACTCTCCTTTTAATGTGATAAGCTATTCTCATCACTCCCCAAAAAGTAAGCTACACTTGAGGGGCTCAGGGGCAGGGAGACATGGGAGATCAGGCTTTCCTGCCCTCGGTGGAGAGCTAATGTGCTCTTTCGATTCTTCTATGGGAAGGGTACAGTAAGGGACAAAGGTATCGAAAAATTCTTTTCTGGATATATATGTATGTTTTTACTTAGAAGACCAAATGCGACGAAATAGGCACCTGAAACACGAACCAAATCAGATTAGCATTTTACTCCTCCAATGCCAGAGGAAATGTCCTGTAAATGACATGTTCAGTTCGATATCTACAAACGTCGTACCACCGGTTAATAACCTGAAAGTGTCCCCTCAAAAGTTGCACCCCACCCTGCCGCCTTTTTCCGGGGTCCCTGCTCCACTTACTGTTCTAGATTTGTTCGCAATTTCGCGTTACATATATTTGGGAATTTGTATACAACTTGGAACGTGGAAAGGGACAAATCAAGGATTCTTCTGCCCTCAGTAGGAAAGGGTTCGGGTCCATGCCATTGGGAAGATTTGTGTCATGGAGGCTCCAATTGGGCATTTGTTGTAAGGAGGGGGGGGGGGGGGGACATACAAAGACTTAGAAATTTTATATTCGAATTTTCACAGAGTACATTAAGACCAATTCTTAAGCAACTGAACGTATACTACGAGTAAGTTTTACAACAAACAGTCACATGGAATCCTGTTCACCTTTAGTAAACTGTCCTTATACTATTAAAGAAGAACTTGTCATTTACCTTTGAATTTAATGCACAATGCACAACTGGTGTCCTGAATTGGGTTGTCATAATGCCTCAGAAAACCAGTGGTTTTCTGAGGCCTTATGACTACCCAGTTCAGAACGCTTTGTGCATAAAGTGTTTCTTGAGTGGAGATTGAGACTGGGAGATATGGGGCTAAGGATTTTAACACTCATTTCCTTTTTTGAAAATATTACTGATGTTGTATGGCCATGTGAATCTTAAATGTTAGATAGAATCGAATCCCGAATGAAATTTGGCGTAGGATTTTGAAACGAATCGAATCTCGAATCGAAACTTACGTACCTTCTTACAACCGTAGATATTGCCAGTCGGCACATAAGTATTTCATTCAAGGGCGACTCGTCTGTTTCGGCAAGTCAATAAGAAATTCGCAATATTCCAGAACGGAATCAAAGTCGTAATTTCTGGAAAAGGAACCTTCTTGAACTATTTTTTCTGTCATTAGGTATCCTTTACAGGAGAACTGATGGTAGTAGAAGAGTTAAAGAGGAGATACTTGGTAGGATTTTGAAAACATCTCGACGATTCCAATATTTCTGATTCAGCTCAATACAAATCGAAATGAATCAAACCATCGAATTTCGAATTTTGAAACTTCACAGGGCCCGAAGATGTTTGTGCACACCACTTTTTACGAAAATGGGAAACATCAGATTTTTTTCTATTTCGTCTTCAATTTTTTTGTCTTTAACAACTTTATCAATAGTCGCAGGAACAATACAGACGAGTAAGTTAACCCTTTACCTAATACGAAAAGCAGACGACTCTTGCAAATAAAATTCTTGAAGCACTATTTTTTTTATTTTTTGCGTCAAAAACATAGCTTATGACCCCTCATTGGAACGATCTCGTTGAGATCGTTCCAATGACAGGTTATAAGCTATGTTTTTGTGACAAAAAATGAGACGGTAATGAAAAGTGAATGGGGAGTTTTGTGAATAGCGCTGGCCGGTTTTGGCCGTTTCGTTGGGTAAAAGGTTAAATACAGACGCGTAAGTTTTTGAGTAAGTTAAAATGGATTACCTGACTATATACATTTTATTTTTGTTCAAATTGAAACTCGCTGATTGCTATAGGCTCTATAGATAAATAGGTCATCTCCACCTGATTCCACGAACTCTTCTACGCTGTAGAGACTAATATGACTTACTTCCGGTTGGAATGCGAAATTCTTTACATTGTGATTCAATTAAATAACGTTGTCAAAACTGCGATCATATCATTGGAAAAAGTCTACCACGTAATTGTGTGTATTAATTACAGTGCAGTCGCCGTGGACTGGTCATAATCCACTTGTGGGCAGTGATGTCCACGCATGCGTTTACCAGGTAATAAAAATCATCACCAGCAAAACTTTAATTAATGAAGCACCTGGCTGTACCCGGTTCTTCATTAATTAATTTTTTAATGATTATTCCTATAATTAGTGTTTGGAATCTAATATAGAAATACTGCCCACTCAGTTGAAAGTGACAGTCCACGGTGGCCGTACTGTACAACGACAAAGTTTGCAACGGCCATATCGTAGATTTGTGTGATGTGCAGTCTACTAGCCGATGTTGTTTGTGATGTCATATTGATTGCAAAGCACATTTTTCTGAGGGAAGAACACCTCGGGACCCCACTCCACCAACCCATTCCCGACTGGGGTGAGTTGATGTCGGTGGTCCCAAAGTATTCCGCGGTGTTCGTCCCTGGGCGAAATTTGACTTGTGCTATCAATCCGAGTCGTAATGTTTACAATACCGCAAATACCAACCAGCAGCAGTTAGTCTTAGAACGACAACTCACTTTTCGATAGACGCTATAAAATCCACCTCAACACACACGTCTAAAATGGACTATTCATTTGAAAGTGTGAAAGTCTCTTTAAAAGGATACTTTTGTAAATCTAGATGTTTCACACTTTCATGGATGACAATTTTCTTCATTGGAAGTGATTTACAGGAAACTCATCTCCCCTTACTTTCCCTACGCTGCAAGTAAATTTAACACTATAGGGTTGTGGGAATTTCATAAAAAATAATTTAAATTTCGAAGTGTTATCAAATTTGTATCATCGATGTACGCATCATTTCACAAACTTCGGGTATTTTCCTTGAGAGTAGTTTAACCTTTTGAACTCTAGTGGTATCTTCCATGCCAGTTCAATGGCGGCAATTAGAAGAGTCCATATTCATTATTGGGGGTAGACCAATTCATATTTTCAACGTGCAGCCTCAGGGCTGCACGTTGAAAATATTGATTGGTCTACCCCACATATTTACTGAAAAGCCATCCTATTTAATAACGTTATGATGTGTTATGTTGCTGGCCCGAAAAAACGGCCGCTAGGGTTCAAAGTGTCAAAAATACAGAAGTTGCGCAGTGGCGTAGATAGCTTTTCGCTGGCGGAGGGGCAAACCCAAAATTTTCCGACAGACCGAAAGTTTTCCGACAGTGTAACAAGAACAAAAACCCAAACAAACAGAAAGAATCTGTTATTTACTGCAAATGTACTGAAAATTGGTCTTTTTTACCCAAAATGGCATGTTTTTATCCCCAAAGCCAGCATTTTAATGTTATTAGGCATAATAATGGTCCCCAAAAATTTCCGACAAAAGATCTGGTGGGGGGCCTTCCTTCCCCCCCCCCCCGCCTTTATCTACGCCACTGGAAGTTGGCTTTTTGCAATTCTTTTCGCGATCAGTTTCAACGTTTGTATTTTATTCCCTGTTGAAACCCATTTAAAAATAGGAAAACGGTCTTTTCGCCATCTGTTGATGTTCTGTAACTGTTTTTCTGTTCATTATACCAACAGAGAGCGAATCTTGATATATATTACATATATTATCCTTTGCATTACAATGAAAGTCTAGAAGGTGAGATTTGCCAATCGTTTTTATGGAAAGAATAAAAAAAATACCGTAAAAAACGCATTCGCGAAATAAAGAGTCAAGGTGGCCACCAAGTTTTGGTAGGTGTGATACAGATTGATATTCTTAATTATTTGTGAACTAGTTACTGTCATTAGAGTGCCATAAAAAGCTAAGTTTCCGTTTGTTACTTTTAATAAACGAAAACAACAGACAGCTCCGAGAGCTATCTGTCGTTTTGGTTTATAAAAGGTAACAAAAGGAAACTTTGCTTTATTTTATATTGCTGTTTTCTCAACAATTACTTGCTTCTTAATTGGATTTTCCTCGTTCGTCTAATAACTTGAAGGGAGGTAACTTTATCGAAGTCGATTTTCATGATGATATAACTCGAGGATGTGCCTGACATATCGGTGAAAATTCGATTGAAATACCGCCGTTCAGATTCTGTCACCTTTTCGGTTTTTACTTCCGCAACTTAGATCAGATGTATCCTCATTCGATTGAGCTCATCGATCTCGTTCCAATGAGGCGAGGGGGTGGGGGGTGGGGGCGAAAGTTATGTTTTGGAATAAAAAAGAATGGAATTTCTAGGAACTTCTGAAAAAATGTGTCATGTGTCGATCATGTCGTGTTAGGTAAAGGATTAAATTAATCTACCGTAAAACATCGGAGGCCTTCTCTTGTTCTCTTTTATTAAAATTAAAAAAGATATGTATTGTTCACTTTTATTCATAAAATGTCAACCCCGTTGTTGGTCTGGTTATCATATGGGGAGATAACTTTCTCCAAGGGGTTTAAAAAGTTGGTATCTCACGCCTGAAAATGAATTTGTGTGATTCGTAATTGTCCATTGTAAATTCATAGTTTACTACTGAGGTTCACACTATGCTACGCTCGCGGACATTATCGGTGATAACAGATGTGATTCGATTTCGAGCACGCGACTGGAATGATTTACGTAAAACAGCATATAAAAAGTGTATTTTTCCGGTTAATGTATTAAAATTTCAAAAGTTAATTTTCTCCCAAGAGTCATCACTGTAACTCCAAATTACTGAGTGCTTTTGTAAGATTCTATTTGAATAAATATGTCATGATGTTATTTCCATATCTGAAGGAAATGCATATATTTGCCTTACAAACATCCATCAAACTCTCACTGGTCATCTCTATAACAGCATCTTGTTTGTTACCAGCAGGCTACGCGATTTTCATCAGTCACCATAGCATCCTTCCAGGAAGGAACTTCGCTGTATTCATGGCGAGAGAACCAGAAAAATTCAAAGGGGTTTAAAAAAAGGAAAAAAGATAGAACAATATCATGTTCCAAACCGGATATTGAACCAGAGCGCGCTATTGCAGGGAGCCGTTATAGAGCACGATAATCAGTGTATGATAAATAACCTGTCACTTGGACAGAATTACGATGAGTTCCCTTAACCCTTTACCTAACACAAAAGACAACACTAGGAAAAGAATTTTTTCCCTAACTTTCTGAATAAAGCTAATATTTGTCTCAACAACATAGCCTTTAGCCCATTAGAACAAGCTCAACGACTCAACGACCTCGTTCCAATGAGGGGTCATAAGCTGTGCTCCGGAGACAGGCGAAAATTTAAAAAATAAAAAATATGAAAGTAGTAGGAGGACGATGGACCGGGGCTTATTGGTTGACCCCGAATGTCACGTCATAGTCAGGTGACACAATGGCGTTATGCTGGATTGTCTTGGTAGCCCACGTGAGCAGCCATGTGAAGTCATCATCGTGGTGATACATGCTGTAAGTGCGCATGTGCAGCATGTGTTAGTAGGACACGTGTTTTTGCCATCCATTTGTTTACTGGGGGCCGCCATCTTCGGTTTCTCTGGTGGCACTTGGTTACTATGTAATTGAAAGTTATCCAATAGGGCGGAATGTGTCCTAAGGGTACGTTCGATTACATAGGAGTATATCGAAGCCCAAAATAGACCCGGACAATATTTATTTAGTTCGAATTCTTTCAGAACCCTCGTTTTTCTGCTTTCTTCCACCTATTCCTGAACCTGTTCTATCTATTAGCGTCCTGTTTAGTCTTAGCTACCTCTGGTCCAAGACATTGCCCTCCAACAATGAGACTGCCATATTTCCCAAAGTCTGCATCTACCTATACAGAGTTAACTCCCTTGGGTATAACGAGGGCATAAGTGGATCCTTAGTCTGAGAGTTAATCGACTAGTTACTTGAGCGGCTATTGCTAGCCCGACCTAATGTTATCGACCAATTAACCCTCTGCACTCTAATGTCAAAATGGCAAAGTTTTCAGCAACAAATATTTCACATAATTCAGTTTGATATTTAACCAAATATACCTTGTTTGACAGAGCTCAGTGAGCTCTGTCAAACAAGATATAATTGGTTAAATTCTTAATTAAACAAGAGAAAAACAAAAAGTGGTTTGAGAAAATTCTGTTGCACTACCAGTGTTCTAGGTGCTAAGCTATCGAGCATTGACTGGAACAGGCATTTTCTCTAACGAATGAATCTTATCGAACAAATAAGCCGTCGCGTAATAACTCGAACGAGTGACACCACATACGATTCGTTCCTCGTCTTGAAAGACATGGATTCCATGACCATAGACGTTTTCTAGAAGGGATTCTCTGAAAATGATTCTGCAAGTAGGATTCTATAAAAGGGACTACGTCAGTGGAATTCCGTTAGTGCGTAAGTGGGATTTCGTATGTGGAATTCCTAACCGAGACCGTGAATCAACTAATAGTGTACGAAGGTACTTGATATGCTTATGTGGTAGTTCACAATGTAAGCACAACACATACAGCACTTGAACACATGCTTAAACATGATCTGCGCCGTGTAATGCATGGACCCCGGAATGAAAACCACAAGAGACTCATCAAATATGACGTGCGTTTTGAAGCAGGAAGCTCAGTGACAGAATTTTTAGAAGTTTCATTGAACTCATCAAACAGCCGGCAACAAATGCTGACATGTTCTTCAAAATAATCTGTTGACAACCCCATAATAGGAGTGACAGGTCTATTACAGGGGAAAAAATAAAAAATTATGTTTCACTTTGAGAAGCAGCAGGTTTTCTCCAGGCAAAGAGATCAAAGAGGCAAATGCACTGTTCTACACACTGCCTCTTTCGTGTTTTCACAGAAAGCTCTTCCATGAAACATCGGCTCTGTGCCAATTTTCAAAACTCATTTGCATGACCAGGCCGTCGAATAGGGAAACCATTGCAATCAATATCAACCGTGCTGTATTCATGTCGTCCATCACCTGTGCAACAGTGAAACTACTGCTAAAATCCCATATTTTGTTGTTTGTTTTTGGCAAGCCTCTTTGGGGAATTGCCATACAAATGTATATGCACATATGAACTCACTCCAGACTGACCGACGAGACTGACCAACCTATCGGTACTATGCTCAGTTGGTTGGCACTTTCGTTTCTAGCATATTATTTATTTATTTATTTATTTATTTATTTATTTATTTATTTATTTATTTATTTATTTATTTACTGGTGTTTAAGGTCACATATTTCTGCACAATGGTGAATCATGACCGCGAAATTTTATGGGTGGAGGAAGCCGGAATACCCGGAGAGAACCACCGAGCAACGGAGAGCAACTGCCCCCCCCCCCCCCCCCCAACATACTAATTCCACACAAGCAGGGTTAGCACTGGTTGAAGGCAGGTGCACCGTCGATGTGCAGTTACGCCTTAGTACACAACGCCACCGTGTCCCACGTGGGCAATGGGGAGGGGTGGGGTGAAGTGTCTTGCCTAAGGACACCACGCGGTTGCCGCAGGTGGGATTCGAACCGAGGACCTCTCGGCTTGCAGTCCGCGCCTCTGCCAACTGAGCTACCTCGTCCCTTTCTAGCATACATTTTGGGCGTCTACTACTGAGCCACCGCACTCCCGACTCAAAAGATACTTAGTGTAAAATAAGAACAGTTTATCCTCGGCCATTCCGACCGACATTGATTACGAGATCGAAAAGTCGTTAAAAATTAACCCAAATCAACAGAGTTGAGTGAATATGAACCCAGTTGGGTTCATATTCACTCAACCCAGTTGATTTGAGTTGTTTTTAACCCAACTGTTTTAGGGTTATAGCACATGGGTCACCACTGATATATACCTGTGGGTATGTGTCCTTCTATGATCTCCTTCCCCTCCACGTTCTAAAAGCTTCCTTTGTCCCTACGTACCTTTTGTATTCGAATATAGTTTCATTGTGTCAAGTACCCCGCAGCGAGAAAGATTATAAGAGGCTGTCTCTACCTCATTAGTTGCTGTAGCCTTTCACATCATTAGAAACACTGTGAGGTTTAGAACTATTTAAAAGTTGTTTGTGTATCGGTTCGATGAGCACTCGGTTGTAACTTCTTCATTTTGTTACTCTTAGCGTGGTTTCGCATTCCAATAAGGTATTTATTTGTAAACAGTTCTCGTGTTGATAAAGTATGGCATAAAAGCCGTTACGTGAGATTAATAAATCAATTGATTTTAGATGTTGCTAGCAACATTGGTGAATGAGTATTTCTAATGCCAGAGAATCTTTTGAAGGATTTCATGAAACTAAAAATTGGGGTGAGTGCGTGGAGCGTTTGTAAGCTATATGCACGGGAAACCCACCGAGAAGTGGAAGAAAGAAGATCATTTATCCCCCTCTTCCATAATTTTCAACCCAACAAAATTCGTTTTGCAATACCAAATATTCATAGCAATCTCATGGGCGTCAGGACGCTGACCAATTGGGGGCTGGGGAGGGTGTAATGATTGTTTGTTCCAATTATGATGGCTCAAGTCCCGTCTGATAAAATATTCCAACTCCATCACCAAGGACTGCCCGCTTCGAAGGCATGCCTTGATGATGCAGCTGGAATATCTGTGATGGAAAACTCAACACTTCTTAGAAATGTATTCGCGGATAAGTAAAAGATACACGTAGTGGTCGTGACGCAACTTCTTATTTAATTAACAGGTTCTGTATCGGTACTTCAAATTGGTCATGCTAGTCAGAATAGGGAAGGGCCTACATCTGTATGACGAACTGAGTGTTTGACATCTTGTAAGAAAGTACATGCTTATAAGCAAGAGCGAATCGACATCTACAGTACGTGCAAAATGTACTATCACTGAATCACCCGTAGAGTGGAGATTTCACCCAAGCATTAGTTGCAAATTTTTTACAAAGCATAACAAGCAAAATCAAATTTCCCGTCAGTGGAAACTCGGAGGTCCATTGGCTGAAACATTGCTTGTGTTTTGTCAATATGTACAGAATATGAAAGTGATACTTTGGGTGTTAATTCCAATCCACGGGTGATTTAGTTACAATCCACTTTCCACATGCTGTAAGACTCCAATTCAGACGGAAATGTACCGACTGGAGAAAATATTGGGGGTTACCGGTACGCCCCAACACCCCACCCCTACGACGCCCCAGTGCAGACTGATATTTTCATCTTTTAAACGTTCAGTTCTGTGATCATTAAGGTGGTATTATAGTTTCTTTCTGTTGCGGATCAATATAGGTAGGTCGAGATTACATAAATAAAATATTGTAAATTCAAAATTAAATCGAGAAACACAAATACAAATACCACGTGAAAAGAAATTTCTTTGCTTTTTGTTACCACAAGTAAGATACTAAAGTGTTGTGAGAAAGCTCTTGAGAGTGAACAGAGAATTTTGTCCAGATCGTGCCCTAATGTTACCTACATATTAAATATGGACTTTTTCTAGTTCTTGTCAGTGAAACTGGAGTAATGTAGCCAGTTCCATAAAATGTACACGTGTGAGTATTGCTGCGACGGCCAATTACCTTTTGTCGCAGCTGTACTCGCGTGGCATCCCGCTCGCTGTTTTACCAGCGAAAAAAAGGCAACATTACAAATAAAGTCAGATTCATTTTTAATACGAAAATTACCTTTCAACCATTCACATTATTTCAGTTGTTTAACATCATTATTCATTCTCCACAACACGTGCTTTATCATGAGGACGAACAGTTTGTAAACGCACCCCTAATTTCAAATGTTGGAAATGACAATTCGTCCACTTCACAAAAATTCATCGCTTCCATCATTCACTTCAATCGCTTCGTTTTCAAAGTTCACAAATTTTTGTATCTTAATTGTAACACATTTCAAGTGGTCAAATATCCTTATTTCATGGTTGATATCTCCCCCAAGTTGTCACCCATCAGGAATATTGTTATTTGATTATTTGCAGACACATTACAAACCATTTTCATCGTCTCCATGTTAAACATTATTTCAAAATGTGCACACTATTGTGTGACGTAACACTGCAATTGCATTGGTTCATTGCAATCCTGACAGGTATAAAAGGCAGCGAGGAACGTAAAAGGTTCGCCTTTAAGCGAGTTGAGCGTTGGTCCTGCGTCCCGCCTCTGCCCCTTTTTGTAAGCGCATTGCGCATCTCTTGTCCCAACCCAATAGGATTACAATGCAGGCCTGCCCCCGAACCAAGGAAGTTCGGGTCTTCTTTCTGGTGGTCCCCGAAAGGGGTCGTTGTTGTTTCCTTCAAAGACGTCCTACCAAACAGAGACAGCCTGAGGCAGATTATACTTGCCAGTGATGGCCATCACTCATCACTCAATATCATCTCCGAAGTGGCAGACTATACTTGTCTGAAAACCCAGATCGACTGCACCCTCGGGGAGAGGTAGTACCTTTGTGAGAGGACCCAACCTCTCACACTGGTCCTCACCCGAGGGTTCAACCGACATCAGTCAAAGAGACCATCACGCCACAACCGGTGGCACCTGCCGAGTACCTGAACCTGTTCCTCCTTCAACACGAGTAGAAATTAGTCATTTACAGTCACTGAGGGTCGAAAGGGGCTTGTTCCCCATACCGTCCCTGCGCGCCTTCGGCGCGTTAAACCATTCCATTCCATTCGAAGAGGTTGCTGTCTCTGAGCCATTGTATAGCAGACGATCGAGAGCGTTTAGCTAAAGTATCAACTGCAACTATTTGTAACCCCAGATCTGGTGAAATATTGCAAATAATTAAAGTAAAATGACTACTGCTACGTTGAAATCAGCGGTGGGAATGGTAGGTGCACCATACAGTTCCCAGTAACAATTTAACTATCGGATCTGTCGTTCAGTGCTCCAGATCTGTCGCCCATTAGAACCTCAATGTGGCCTCTTTTACTTTGAACGCATTGAACTGAGTTCGAAGTAGGTGAAGGTATTCTTACGATTATTCGATGTCTCGGTAGCGTGGATTTTTCTCCCCTAGACTAAGTCTGCTCCGTCGAGATACAGAATAATTGTTATAGTCCCAACATTAGTATTTAATTTTCCTGTGAATATTATCTAACTGAACGTCACGACAGATCTGGTGTCGATTGACAATTCCCCCAACAACAGTCAAACATCAAAAACGCCCACCCCAGATCTGGAAGCACGGCTGTCACTCCAGATCTGGTGAAGTTTAGTATTGAAACTTACATTCATAATGTAGCACAAATATAATAGACCTTATGAATTGTTCACATATTCAATTACCAAGAATCATCCAAAGTTTATGAAGTTGTTTCTATTTTGAATAAAATATATTTTAATACTTTCCACAAGTCTTGTTTAACTATATAGACTTTTATAGTCACAAACTCCTGTCCATTTTCCAATCAGGCCTAAATCTCAATCCAGGCGGACCCAATCATATGTTGCGATAAAGAATAACCATAGGTTTTACTTAGCTTTTTGCAAGTTCAGATTGTGTGCTGTGGTGGACTGATATCTCTGAATCGAGTCCAGGCACCCATACTTGATCTGCAAGTTATTTAGTTGAGTTAACCCCTATTTCTTGGGGGCGCACGCCACAGAATAGTTAGTGTGACTGGTGTTAAAATAGTGTTCAATCGAATTCGAATCGACGCCCAGAATGCAAAAATCAACCAGTGAAAATCCCAGTATACTGCCTCTCGAGAGCGCATACAGGTATTCAAAGATTCCTTTATGTGGATTGTGACTTCGAGACAATTTGAAGGAACCTTTTCCACAACCAAATGTAGTAAACCTACAAACGACGATCCGCAATATGGATTGATTCGTCGTGACCTTTAACTGTTTAATTACTATATTCTGAAGTTCAAGTACTACAACTTAAAGGCACCATATTCTGTGGATGTGCTTCATACTATCTTTAACCCTTTACCTAACGAATCGCCCGCATCCGCCTGCGTAATATGCAAATTCAGCAGTTGAAAAAATATTATACTTATAAAAATTTCAACAAAACCATATCATGTGACCCCTCGTTGGAACGAGCTCGTCGAGCTCGTTCCAACGAGGGGTCACATGATATGGATTTGTTGAAGTTTTTTGAAAAATTTAAAAAATGGTATTTAAAATAATAAATTTTGATATCGTCTGCGTTGGGTAAAGGGTTAAAGTGAAATTATTTTATCTCTAGGAACTTACTTGGTAGCAATTTATGGGAGAGTACCTATTGGCACTCTCCCATAAATTGTGACAAGGCAAAAACTTGTGAACAAATTTCAACCACCAAATCTATTTAGCACTCAACCAGTTACGGGTCTATCAGTGTAATGCAAAACTTCTTGATTCTGATTCTTCGATTATTCTTCGAAAAACAAAGGCATATTATACGTCAAAATGAACGCCGGATTACATAAAACCTGGATGAATGCACTGTCTGTAACTGAACTGGTAGAAGCGGGTTTCATTGAGGGCTGAAAATATGCAACAACCGCATTTCGATAAGAACTGCACATAGAGGCATATTATATCAAAATTATCTGTGGCTGAAGTCAATCCTAACTATCCATGAAAAAGGCTAGTGCTTTAGACTGGATGAGTTGGCAACAACTGGCACGCGTGAAGTTACTTTTAAGAACCTAAAACTTTGTACATCAAAGAAGCCATTGTTATTTATTGACATCACGTGTGATGCTTTTTAGTATGTCAACAGTTGAAAATGTGGATTAAACATGTTGTTTAAAGATAAACACAAAAAAATCTCGGATGCAATATAGACTAACGATTCGTGAGGATATGTACTTCATGATTTCCGAATGAAAATATCCCTCTTCGTGTTATTTTTAATTATATTTATTCATAGAATGTCGTTCCTTAGAAGATTCTCTCACGTGACCATCACAAGATGCATATTTAAAATAGTCAAACCGTGTTTCTAAGAAGGGGAATGACTGTCATTGCCAGTATTCTACATAACGTAAGTTGTTGAAGTTAAGGTGCTAAAAAGTAAGGAAAATTAGTTTACTTTGAAATTCCTTAGTCTGAGAGTCCATCAATATAAACAAATATAGACAAAGTATACATCAAAATGAAGGTTATGACATAAAGAAAACGAAACATATATGCAATCAACTCACAGAGTTAATAGTAGGCATCAATGTGGCTCCTGGAAGTCTGCTACCGTATTCGTACCAGAATAAATAATCCAATAATATTTCGCGGGGACAACTCGTGCCTAAATATGCCTCAGATATCCAAGAACCGAGCTCGGAAATGAAGAAAGTTCTTCAAAGCACAGCGTCAGAGCTACGTGGGTTTGAATTTCAAAACTCTCGGCTTTGTTTTGTTTTCCATCTGTTAACATTTCGGTCAAGTCAATAGGCTCGAAAAAGCACCGATACACAGCGCAATTTAACCCTTTACCTAACATGAAAAGAAGACGACAATTGCAAAAGAAATTCTTGAATAACTATTTTTTTTCATTTTTTGTCTCAAAAACATAGGTTATGACCCCCCATTAGAACGAGCTCGTTCCAACGAGGGGTCATAACCTATGTTTTTGAGGCAAAAAATGAAAAAATAATGAAAATTAATTGGCGATTTTTGAGAATAGCACTGAACGGTTTTGGCCGTTACGTGGGGTAAAGGGTTAAAATCAAATAATGTGACTGATCGCCTTAACACTACAAACTGTCATTCTATGGAGACTTCATAATTGCCATATTACTTACAATGTAACGCATGACACCTGTTTGAATTTCCTAGAATTATGTGATGATTTTTCGATTAAAATTTGTGGCATCACGTGACATTCACATGTCCGTTTTCCATGTAATCCTTCTTTGATAAAAATGCAGACTGTTTGGCCTTTCCCCAAATTCAGTCCTGTCCCTGCATCGCAAGGTGTTTTGAATACGTCGCTTTTTTCATGAATATCTAAAGCACATTTAGCCACGAGTTTTTCTCCTGAAATATTTCTTTATTGCCAGTTCTGGTACGAAAACAGTAGCAGACGCACAGGATCCATTGATGTCTTGTGCCACATCGGTGAGTTGATTGCACATATTTGTCGTGTTCTGCACGCCACAACTTTCATTTTGATGTATAATTTGTGTATATTTAATTTGAATTTATGCCACATCAGAGCTGTGGATTTCAAAGTTAACCAATTCTCCTTGCTTATATAGCACCTTTAGTTCAGGTCCTAATCGACCGATCATCGAGTCAAAAAATGAGCGACAGACAATCCGAAACGTGTTTTTTAATTCTAAAAACGAATGAAAATGCACTTAAACTTTGTTTTATGTTCCATGACGATTAATCTCAATTTGAAATCAAACTAGTACTTAATGTGCTTTAGTTCGTCATCATCATTCAACTTTGAACGGCGAGATATAGAGGATTATTTATGTCAGGTATCTTAATACCATTTATAACACACTTGTCACTCAGAGTCACTGATCTTTCCAACAATTAATCAGATGGTAACCTGTGCATGCCAGTACCTGGATAGCATTTAATGAAATATCGACAATACTCGTGGTCGGCAAATCAAGGGTTAAACTCTTTCTTACTATCGTTTTTATTATGTTAAGTTTATTTTCCTGAATGCAATAACAGAATAATACTGTTCCAGTCGTGAGTTTTAACAGTTACGTTACAGTTCGAGAAAAAAGTGTCGATTTTTTTTATTAAGTGCGTGAGCACACGTGGGAGGTAAAATAAAAACTCATCTACTAAATACTCTTGTAAAAAAAAGCGGAGGGGGGGGGGAGAATTTCAACCGGATCGCCACTGGGTAGCGATATGGTCGGAATTCTATGTCCGCTTTCCCCACCACAACACTGTAGAATCTCATATTCGAAAAATAAATGCTAAAATGTTGAATTTTGGGTACTGTTTTTATTTATTTTTCTTGGTTCGGACTCGATTTCGGAATATTTTTATTTGCAAAATCTCGACATTGGTGAAAGAGTGACGCGGTCGCTATCGGATCGAGAAAAGGACAAATCTTGCGATTATAGTACTGTGTGCGAAAAGAACCACAATTGTTCTAACATCTCAATCAGGTCTTTATTCTCCATATAAAACAATGGCTTTAGTTGGTGTTGGATACTTATGTCTTCAGAGTGGCCCCCTAGTTATTACTCTGTCCTTGATTGTCAGATGCACAACTTTGAACAAAGTAACCCTCGAAATGGGGATCAGAAATCCCTTTGATTCTTGCTTCTCCATTTAACCCTTTACCCAACGTAACGGCCAAAACCGGCCAGCGCTATTCTCAAAAATCGCCAATTAATTTTCACTATTTTTTTCATTTTTTGTTTCAAAAACATAGGTTATGACCCCTCGTTGGAACGAGCTCGTTGAGCTCGTTCCAACGAGGGGTCATAACCTATGTTTTTGAGACAAAAAATGAAAAAAATTAGTTATTCAAGAATTATTTTTGCAAGTGTCGTCTGCTTTTCAGGTTAGGTAAAGGGTTAAAAAATGCTGTTACTAAACTCATAGTCTTGGAGAGCCTTCCCTTACTGATCCATTCCACTATTTGTTCAAGTACAACGCCGGTTTCCTCTTCAAACTTCAACACAATCAGTGAACCTGCAGATCATAAGTTCCTCCTGTATACATAAATTCACGCATGGCAAACCAGTATTTGTTTGCGTTGGGTCCAAAAGAATTCCAACATCGTTTGTACTGTTACAGACCCCGCAAAAGCTGGAAGATCGAGGCCGACAGAATATACTTCAGATGGGCTTTCAAATCTCAGCCATGTGAACGTATTGTGTGTCGTAATTCCTATCCAGCTTTTAAAGTTCTAAGAACAACAACGAGTCAATAAATAGATTAATTTATAAAAACATGCATGATTACAAACCCACCGAGTTTGTACAAATTAGAAATTAAGACAAACTGAACATGGTTAACTTAGTTTTTCAGGCAACTTGTTTTTCAAGTAACGCAAGGACAAAGTAAAACTGGAATCTACGCTATAGGGTTGGTGAAAAAGGCTGAAGTGCGCAGCCTGGAATACTGCATTGTATTTCATGACAGGGCCCTGCGAAGCTTAGAAATTCGATTCGATTCGATATCGCTCCGATGATTTGTTTCGATTCGATTTCAGTCGCGCCAATTCGAAGTTTTTCTAATTGTCGACATGTTCTCGAAATCCTACAAAAAGTATCTTCTCTTCTCTTGATCTCTTCTTCTGTCATCAGGTCTCCTTTAAAGAGACCTGATGATAGAAGAAGACTTCAAGGAGGTTCCGCTTTCGATACCATTTCGACCCCGTTTAGGAATATTGAGTTTTTTTTATTTTTTGGCTAAACAGATGAGTCGCTGTTGCATACACTACTTCAATGGCGATTGACAATATTTACGACTGAAAGAGGTGCAATACCTTGTTTGTTTACCCACTTTTCCGGAAATTTGCAGGCAGACGACCGTTGGCGTGCCTTCACTTTCAAAGATATAGGGGTATTCTTTTCAGCTTCAGTTTTTGATATTCCATTCAATAGGTATTTAGTTTCTCTTGAAAATATCAAGGTATTAACATAATTTGTAGAACTATCCGGCGTAGTCATAAAGCTACGACTGTGGCGTGTCTTTATTTCTGATTGTATTGTCAAAATGTCGATCAAATTAAGTCTCGTTTGAGCAACATTTGCAAGTTTGAATCACAGAAAATGAATCTATATGAATTTTTTTCAGTTGCAATCACCCGGAATAGGTTTGCTTTTCCAGTCAACGGAAATATTCCAGACAAGTGAATTTAAACATAGAAGATGACATATTCAGGGCTAGACTGGTTGCGGACCATAGCAGGGTCGCTATTTTTTTACAGAACAAGACTGGTGGCTTGAGATTTTGCAAACGAGAGTCGAAAGAAACCGTTAGTCCAATGTGTACAGGCTTGTGATCAAGCTTTCAGGCCACCAGTCTAAGTCTGCGAGGAATTCAACGCTGTTTTGTGCTGGGGTTTTTTAACCACTTTTCATGGAGTTCGCGCGCAGACTACCGTTGATGAAGAGCGATGTCCCTTTACTCACAAAGATATACAAATATTATTTCCTGCTCTAGCTATAGATATTCGAATCAAAAAGTATTTAATTCACCTTGAAAAAACAAGATATCAACACAACTGGTGGAACTACGCTAATCGCCAAGCTAATCAAAAAAACTGCAGCTGAGGTGAGCCTTCATTCATAATTATTTAGTGAACAAACATGGCTTATAGTCAAGTCAAAAGGATTCAGTAAAATCAAGTCGCCATTAAGAAACATTTCTTGTGTTGATTCAAAGAAAATTACGGTTTATGGTATTTTTTTAGATTCAATCGTCTGGAATATTTCCGTTGGTCGGAAATGCGAACCCCAGGTTCGCTTTTCCGATCAACGGAAATATTCCGGACGAGTTGACCAAAACAAAGGCGATGGACTATTCAAAGGATAGACTGGTTCCAGGCTATAACAGAGAGAGTCTGATGATATCGGAGGTAAGTTTTGATATTACGTGGGATGTAAACATCGAGATGAAAGAACAACTGTCGAGTCAAATTAAAGTACACTTCGTAACAGATATTTTAATTATCTTGATGCATTTTGTTGACAGATTTTCTTGAGCTTCGCCTTTCTGTAATCACCGTTTTGTGACAGATTAGACGGCGTAATACATGTTGTCTTGATTAAATGGGATAGGAGGAAAACAGAGGTGCATCCACCGAACTGGAAAACGCTGAATATCAGCTGACGCCTAATGTTATGAAAGTGAAAGGACAGGAACAGTCACCGACCAGGGCTATAATTTATTAATTTCTTTATCATTTGGGAAAATATTCCCATGCTGTTTACTTCATAATGAACGTTTCATTTAGTTTTATTTTGCATTTTGATTCCCTGTATGACTTTATAAGATAAACTAATGTAGAAGCTGATTATTTGTTAACCCTTTACCTAAAATGAAAAGCAGACAGTTGCAAACAAAATTCTTGAAGAACTAATTTTTTCATTTTTTGCCTCAAAAACATAGGTTATAACCTATGTTTATGAGACAAAAAATGAAACAGATAATGAAAATTAATTGGCGATTTTTGTGAATAGCGCTGGCCGGTTTTGCCTTACGTTGGGTAAAGGTTAACCCCCACCAATTATACACTGGGGTCAAAATATTAATATGTTTGTTTGTCTCTTTTTTGGTTTAAAGACACTTTCAACAACCAGGGAAACATCATATCGAGCAGTTTCACAGGTATAGGAAGCCGGGGTACCCCGAGAGAACAACAAAGCAACGGCAAGTAAATGTCAGGGTCTCTCCAACCTACTCCAGCTTGCTAACTTCTTACCAAACAAAGTTATCAGCGGTTGAATGTAAGAGTACCATCGACGTGCAGAACACCTGTGTACACAGGACCACCATGTCCCCACATGGGCAGTCGGAATTTAGTGTCACAACACAGGACACAACACAGTTATCAACGACTCGAGCTGGAGTTTTTCCTATATTTCACTAGCGCCGAAGGCGAGCGTGAAATGCAGAAAAAACTCCACCAGGGACAGTGGCGCAGCCAAGGGGACCTAGGGGCACATGCCTCCCCTTCTTAAATATTACAGTGCCCCCCCCCCCCCCAAAAAAAAAAAATGGGAAAATTAAAGCAGAGGTTCCAAGATTCGGGGCATTGAATTTTCAAAATTTTCTTGGGTGAGCACAACCCCACCAATGGGACCATACACATATACATTTTCATAGACCTATTCACAAAACCTATATTTCACACAGGCCTTCCGTCGCTTCTGGTCGAAAGTTCGAATATTTCTCAGGTCCACTTTTGTTGCCTATCGTCTTTGTAACTTGAACCAATTGACTATAACAGTTATTTTTCTTATCTCTTTTTTCCATCAGAATGTCTTTCTGATAACTCTATATGCATCCAAAAGAAACTTGTCAATTTTCCTGTAAGCCAAACGTGAGAATACATTATAGGTTTCCTTTGTGGTATTTACATTGGATGAAGAAACTATTATCCCGAGGCGTCATTTTTTCCGCTTCCAATACGTTCAATTTGAATCTAATATGTTATACTCAGAATTATATATTTATGCTATGCAGTGAACTGATGTAATAAAGGAAATAAAAATAGATTTGAATGCATGATCAATTTTAATATATGTAAAAAAATTAAAAATACCTGTCTGTTCTTTAAGCAGTCTGTCCATTCACTGGCGCAGTCAAATGTATACATATAATATATCTCTTTGTTAATTCTCGAATATAGGTCTCGGGGCGGGTTGTAAATGTGAACTAACATACTGGCTGGGTCAATTACAACCTTTTGTCGTGGGTGGGTGGGTGGGTGGGTGGGTGCCATTGGCTCATTTGGTATGGTGGCAGAGCATTTATGGCTAGGCGATTGGGTCGGGTAGACCCGGGATCGACTCCCGTCGAGGCCACCTTCCGAAAACTTTACAGTATTCAGTTCAGTGGCGCGGTGCCAGGACTGTGCCTGGTGGCATTCCTGCTTGACATTGGCGATATGATATATCTCTTGGGTGTTTTTTTTTTCTCTCTCCTTCAGTCCACATCCAACTTTGTCTGCCCCTTGCACTTTATTGGATAGGTTAACGTACGATATCAGAGGAGGATTCAAAGAGAGACGAACATGTGGTGTGATTATGATGTCAAATAATATCATATGAGAAACTCAGTAGCATTAGAGTATTGTGATCGCAAAAGTGGTCTCTTTTAGGACCCTGCGGATTTTCAAAGATTCGATTTCACGTCGGCATCGATGATCTGAACACCTGATCAGGACGTTGCTAAGGGACATCAGAGGAGGGGGGGGGGGGGGTCCTGTTCGGTTCAATTTCGACGACCACTACATAATTTACAAGTGTGAAACTTCCATTAACATCCTACCCTTTTCCGAGTCAAAAACTTTAACCCTTTACCTAATACACACGACATCAAATTTTAATTATTTTTTAAAACAATTTCAAAAAATTTCAACAAACTCATATCATGTAACCCTTCATTGCAACGAGCTCGTTCCAATGAGGGGGTCACCTGATATGGTTTTGTTGAAATTGGTTGGATTTTTTTTTCAACTGCTGTATTTGTAAATTCCGCGGGCAAATGCGGCAGATTTGTTCATAATTGGTTACGTTGGTGAATTCCATTTGTACACCCCACCCCCTCTCTTGACTGTAAATTACCCAACTGAGGCTCTTGGTAGTCACAAATACCAACTACATATCAATATTTTGGGGGATTTTTACTACTTTTCAATCAAATTTTGGAGGACTTTCACAACTTTTCAGTCTAAAAAATCCATATTTTTGCCAAATTCTAGCCAAATTCTATACATGTATGGAAACATTTCAGTACGGTCCAGTCTGTAATTTCAAACTTTTTTTCTAATTTAGGGCTGCAAATTTCCAGCTATTATAGATTTGACGATTGATGGAGGGGGAACACCAACCCAGCCCCTGCCGCAACGTTCCTGGGCCTGATTCGGGATCCACATCGAATCGACATCCTGATTCGTATATTTTTAAATTGGGTAACTCATTTTTTACGAAGGGACGATAGCAAATCAATGTCTTCTGGCGGAATCATGGCGTAGCAATGAAAGAATAGTTGACTGAACATTTTCGGTTTAATAGAATTATCGATATGACTGACTGCGATGCAAGTGACATTGATACAACAGTACTTAGTGGAGCGTGAGAAAAATGCACTTCACTCTATACAGTACGTGGAGAGTGCATTATCGCTAAATCACCCTCAGAGTGGAGATTCCACCCAAGCAATAATTGCAAATTTGTTGGAAAGCATAACCAGCACAAGCAAAGTTTCAGCCAATGGACCTCCGGGTTAAACCCGGAGGTCCATTGACTGAAACATTGGTTGTGTTTTTTGTTAATATGTTCAAAATTTGAAAGTTATAGCTTAGGTGATAACTCCACTCCGCGGGTGATTTAGTTACAATCCACTCCCCACGTACTGTAAATGCTGCTGTTTTTTGAAGGACACAGTCATGTTTTGGAGGAGTTTAGAATATTGGTTTCTGATCCTCAGTTAGGAATCGAACCCATGACAACTGCGCCTGGCAATCATGAATCGAACATCTAAACCATGAGACCTTTGCACGCCCTCTAATACTATGGCTGGAATCTAGTATTTAGCTGAGGCTCTCATGATTATTTGGTTCCCTTTCCTTTCAGCAGCTGCATGGAAGAGTGAAACGTGCTGTGTCCAGAACAACGAAAGTGTCGTGGTTGGCCTGGCACGGTCCTGTGTGTGTATTTTGAAAGATACAGTACTCTTTTAGGGAAATTAGAATGTTGGTTTCTGATCCTCCTCCGTAAATCGACCTCACGGCAGCTCTGTCTGTCAAATAGAAGTCCAACACCAATCAATACCTCTAGACCATTGCACACCGTCTAAAACGATGGCGTCTCGTGATTACTTCGCTCACTTTCCTCACGCAAGCTGCAGCAAAGTGAGAAATGCTCTGGCTACAGTACAACGAAAGTGCTGTGGCAGCATCTTAGATCCAATGTTCTTGCATTTCGGTTTTTACAGGTGAGATTCTACAGTGCTGTGAGGGAGGAGATCGGACAAATCGAGAATGACGATTGTATCGTGACCCAGTCGCAATCTGGTCGTAAGTCGTAAGTCTTAGATCGTTTTGAAATCACACTGCATTATGAGAAACTCTGTCTAACCCTTTACCCAACGTAACGACCAAAGCCGGCCAGCGCTATTCACAAAAATCGCCATTCAATTTTCATTATTGTTGTCATTTTTTGTCTCAAAAAATAGCTTATGACCCCTCATTGGAACGAGCTAATTGATGTTACGATGTTAGGGAGCTGGCAGCTGCTCGTCGTTGCTCGGTGGTTCTCTCCGGGTACTCCGGCTTCCTCCACCCGTAAAACTGTCACCGACACGATATGACCTTGGCTGTTAAAGTGTCGTTAAACTCTAATAAATAAATCAATAAATCAAAAAAAAAATGAATAAGTACGATATAACTCACAACAGCGACTAGATGTGTGTCGACTAGTGATTGTATAGAAAGTTTCAGTATCGGACTAAAATAGAACTCTCGCAATATAATTAATGGTGACGTGCAAAAATGTGGTAATATCCACAACAAATGTTATGGTTCTGTTTGAAAGGACGTTTTTGTCATTGGGGTGAGCGAGTAAAAATATAAAAGTCATACTCACTGCTAAAGAAGTTCCACCTTAACAAACGTCCCAGGCCATTATTTATCCCGACCAGGGGTAATTGCATTGTGTCCATGGGCAAGGCACTTAATCCCGATTGCCTATTCGGGGGCACAGTGGCGATGTGTAATTAGGGCGTAATACACGTCGATGGTGCACTTTTCCTCAATCAATGCTAACCTTGCTTTGTGAGGAGTTAGCACGTTGAGGAGACTGCCATGCAGTTGCTCGCCGCTGCTCGGTGATTCTCTTAGGGTACTCCGGCTTCCTCCACCCGTGAAACTGTCCGGCACGAGGTGACCCTGATTGTCGAAAGTGTCGTTAAACCTCCTCCCCGAAAATAAATTATAGAATTTTTTAAGCTTAAGAGATTCTATCACATGACCATCACAGGATGTATGTTTAAAAATGGTCAAATCATGTTTCGAAGAAGGTCAATTGTGTGCCATCACTGCTATAACGTGAGTTGCAGTAGTTATGGTCAGGTCTTAATCGTCCGGTCGTTGATTTCACCGTAAAAAAGCCCGACACGATACAACCCTGGCCGTTGAAAGTTCCTTAAACTGCAAAAAAGAAGTTCGGAACGATTTGGAATAAACACGAATTATTCAAAAGTGTAGAACAATTTACTTCGTGGCGTTAAAGACTCCGCTCTTTAGACTGTCTGCAAATTACACACTGACCCACAACGTCCAATTCCACCTTTGTGGTTTGTATGACTCTTTTGTACGGGTTGGTTTACTTGCTTTGGAGACAACCATGTACGAAATACTTTAATAGAAAGGAGCTTGTTTGTGGAGGTGTTCATTTATGAATGTGTTCACATTTTGCGCTTAAAGACTGGCGTTAGTTTACACATCTACTTACCCCGCTTTGGGAAAACGAATAATTAAACAAACGAACCAACTACTCAAAATTAAATTATAAGAATTGAAATGACTTACCTGTCGCTTTATCACAGTATGAATGATCTGGGGTGGGTATGTTAAGTTTTGTATAAAGTGTGTATGAAAGGACTTATCTTTCACTTTATCGGAGGATGAATGTGAAGTGGGTGTGTTCTCACTTCATACAAAACCTAACACACTCACCCCACATTCATACTGCGATGAAGAGGTCGCCAATTGTTATATTTTCTGTTCAGTGGAAGGAGAAGGATTGTTTCGAAAAAGAAGGACTGGGTTGTCCTCCTGAAGATTATTCACGTTTTTTTTAAAACAAAGAACAAATTGCATTATTAGTCTTTTGGCTCAATCAATCAGGTTACAGTTAAAACCTCGTGGTACCTTCCATGTAAGTCCAATGGAAGCAAATGGAAGAGTCCATATTTATTATTTGGGAGTAGACCAATTAATATTTTCAACGTGCGGTTTGGGGGCTACACGTTGAAAATGTTGATTGGTCTTCTCTACACTTTAACTTGCAGCCAGTATGACGTATCATTTTCCGTCGACCGAAAACGGGCTATTTGCACCATGGGACAGTCGATTTGCACCATCGGCGCGGTCGATTTGCACCACTGGTTGGGTAGATTCGCACCGTAGAATCGGTCGATTTGGATTTGGACCATAGTTCAGTCAATTTTTACCGCTCAGAGAAGGGGTAAATTCCATCATTACTAGGAGGAATACAGAGACAACAGACCAGCTTTCTTGCATTCACATCTCCTGTTTATTAACCCTTTCAACACTATTTTGCGTAAAGAAAAGGTTGGCCGCGCATGATCAGGTACTAAAGTGCATACTAAATTGAGAAGCAGCATCAGTAATGATTTAATTCTACACCCCCATAGGGCTGAGAATTAAATTATTACCGACTCCCATCCCACCTCCACAAATAGAATGGAATATTTCTTTATATAAAATGGCATATTTTCACCTCTGTGTGGTGCATATCGGCTTTTCTGATGGTTCAAATCGACTTTTCCTAGGGTGGAAATCGACTTCAGAGGTCGCGCAAATCGGCTGGTGCAAATAGGCGATAAGCAATTCGACCAAGACTCGTCTGTACAATATTATCTTGTATGTTTGTAACATATCTGTTATTAAAAACTCAACCATTCAAACTCAACCATTCACTTATTCACCCACTGCCTGGTGTGACTTCAGTTCCTGCTCACATGTTTGTTAACCCTAGTAGGGAAAGATCCTTATATGAGATACCACATTTTCTTATGTGAAACTGAAATTGATTATCGGGCAAAGGGTAATTATCAGCCGACCTCCTGCACGCCAGGGGTATGAGACATACAAGAAATGGATTTCCTTTCACTATTCAAAAGCACCGGAAGAGAACGGAGTTGGGACAAGGAGCATCAACTCCTTGCCCTGAGGCTAGGCGGCAAGAGGCAGCGCGTTCCCCTTTTCGCAAGAAGCACAACGGTGGACAAGACTTCACTTTCCGAGAATTGTAACAGAGAAACTTTCGAGTATTGTTTAATGACGGCGTTTAGTCGATAATCACCAAACAAACAAACTTGATTTCTGAAGCCTTATATCGTAGTTGAGTGCAACAAGATGCCATCTGCAATGACATAGCATTCTTGATGGCACATATTTATTTATTTGGTGTTTAACCCCCTGCACACTGATGTCGAAATATCTAAAGTTCAGGGTGCAAATATTTCCCATAATGCAACTAGAAATTTAACCAATTCAATTTCGTTTGACAGAGCTCAATGAGCTCTGTCAAACGAGATTGAATTGGTTAAATTCCCAGTTACATTATGGGGAAAATGGCTACTTCAAATCTGGATACTTTGACACCAGTGTGCAGGGGGTTAAGGTCGCATATTTCTGCAACAATCGATAACCATCACTGCAACGTGAATAGAAAGTCAGGTCGAGTCAATCGTTTATATCCCTTTTGCCTTTTTAGAGGATTTCCACCCCAGACATTGATGACTGGGTCTTATTTTACCAGTTATAACAGTAAAACTACTTCACTTTCCGTGATTCCGACGGGAAGATGGCACGTTGTTCCCCTCAAGGGACGATATGTATATATAATGTCAATACTACCGAGAGTAACATCACAATTATGATACGTTGTAAACTCCCCGTCTTAACTCATAGCCATAGTCAAGAGCCCCTTTTGATAGACGTACCTCCTGGCCCTCGGCTGCTTCTGGTGACCTTGATATATGATGTACATTTTATTCACCAGTATACAAAACATTGAACATAAAATACATGGAATATACATATTTACAATATATATTTGAATGAAATAGAATTGCAAATTCATCAGTACTGCAATTGTATACTGGCAGGGAAAGACATAGCCAGACTGGCTGTCTTCCTGCCCTTCCCTGAGTGTGAGAGAGAGAAGAAAACAAATTGTAACATAGATGAAGAAAATAGAATGAAAGAGAAAGAAGGAGAGTGCAGGAGAAAGAGGAGAAGATAATGGTGCAAATATAGTCAATTCCTGTTATATTCTTTTAAAAACAGCTCGAACATAGCACGTCGTGTGGTTGGTGTGTGTGGTGGTCAGTGCCCAGTTCAACTAAGTCGTAGGTCCGGACCTTACCATTGCATCAATTAACAGCATACAACCCAATAAAAGTTACTCGAGAAGAGAAATAAAAAAATGCTAGTGCAAAGGCCGGATCCAAGGCCATTTGAGACGAGAATACTAGACCAATTACGTTCAAATTAAATTACCGACAAATCTTTTCAGCAAATAGAGGCAGATATTATCCTCGTATTGCATTGGTGTGAATCGGCACGAGCTGACGAAAGGGTATACACACCCAGCGATGCGTTATAAGGTCTCACAGAACTAAATATTTTCCCATAGGCGACCATTATAACGTTCAGGTGGAAAAAAATATGATCGCATCACTTTAATTTTGACATTCAAATATCTCTGTCAAGTATAGCCCTTCAGACAACTTTTTCTGATCTGAAAACAGGGGGTCATGCAACAAATAAGAGAGAAAAACTGACACAAAGGGAAGTACCGGTCACGCGCACATATTTTTCAGGGAATTCCCTACAAAAACACACAAAAAGTAAATTGTATTTTTTAGGTCCAAAAGTCATCAAATCACCCTCTTTTTTATCAGGAATATTCAACAATAATGCAAGATGTCAACAGAATGTTTCAAACTTTTATTGAAACAATGGATTTTCCCAAGGCTGTTTATTTTTAGAGATTGCGTCATTTCCGAGTGCAACATTTTAAGGCGGTTCACTCTAATTTCAATATTTAGTTCCGTGATACCTATAATCATCCCCAACCCCACCAAAGAGACATTTTACCACTTCCATGAGATAAAAGAGTCATTTCTTCATTAGAATCCAACTTTTGGCTTTGGCTGAGTCAAAAACATGGAAAATTTGCTCTTTTAAGAAAAAGTGTCCAAACTTTGTCAAGTGGGCTTGAAAACTGGTATTGCCTCCAAAAGATTTTTCTATCCTGTTACTTTATAAATTAACTGAGAAGGATGAGAATTTACAGCTTTCTTTAAAAAACTACTCTGATCCCAAAATAAAACTAACATCTGCATCAGCACATAATATTTTTAGAAAAAATCTGTCTCATTTAACCATACTGCAAGCAAAACAGTGTCCCAACCCCCATGGAACAATATGGATGTCAATTTTGTTTCCAAAACTGGGGATGCAGCTGTATATTTCACTAATATGAGAGGACTCTACCAGTTTATCCTAACAACTGATGTCAAATTTTATTCCACCATCTGATGTAGTAAAATTTTGCCCTGAATAGGACCCCCTGGTATGCACCTTTTCATCAAAATATGTGATATAATTCATAATTTAATTGATATTGACCCAAAAACAAACCTACTGTGATATGAACTTTCCCATCTGTAATAGTTTTTAAATCACAGTCTGTCTTCTGAAGACATTTCACATTGTATTGATGAATATTTTGCAATTTTTGTAAAGGAAAAGCCTCAGTTTTCTCAGTAAAGGCACATAGAGTCATTGGTATGGCACTGACAAAACATAAAACAGTGTTTTTTTCCCAAAAGAATGACCAGTACCTGCTACTGTGATATCTCATAACACTGGTAAGATGCATAAAACCATCAAATATTGATTCTATAGTGCTATGCTTATGCTTCAAGTTCCCATAAGTGCACTTTCATAACCTTTGTTTTAATCCCCACAGACACCCATTCTGGCAAAAAGATTGAAATTGTTGAAAACATGTTTCCAAAGAGGATGAATCAGACATTTGCTTCAAGAATATAGTGGTATTTGATGTTTAATATACTTATGTGTGTGTGTGGGGGGGGGGTGAAAGTTAGTCAGCTGCCAGTTATTGAAAATGTAGATCCAGGCAAGTGAAAAGCAAAGAAACACCATGTCTGATGAAGAGACAGACACACAGACAGACAGACAGACAGACAGACAGATAGGCTTGCAGTCACACATGTAGGAGGTCTACATGAGAGTACTGAATGGCATACAATGAAAAATATAGTGGAAGAGCCATGGCAAGGTTGTTAAATTGAAAAATAACTCAGTGGACCATGAGTGCTGAAACCTCAAAGTAAATCATAAGAAACTGAAAGTGTATGATACTAACTTCAGTCTCTAAAAACATGCTGTTCAGTCTTTCCAAGTGTTTATCATCAGCAGAAGGGTTAAATATGTGTGGGAGAGAGGACTTGGTTCAGGGAAAGAGCAATATTTCACAACTGTCACTGTAAATTTATGCTGTATCAGGGGATCCATGGCAGCACTAGTACTAGACAACTATATTGGTAGCTATGCACAAATGCCATTCACTCACATTTGTAATTTTATTATGTTATTTTCCACTGTAGCCCCACCCCTTTCTCAAATTTGTGTTCCAGGATACTCTTTCAATGAAGGAATTGTTTTCCAACATTTTGAAGAGCATAATATAGAAGAGAAAAACTTCTAAATAATAGTGAATAGAAGGGCAGTGTAGGTTTTCTGTCTGTGTTTGAATGGTGATTTGGGAGGGGGGTGGAAGATTTGGAATCCTCCCTGCCCCTAGAAATATGAGGAGAAACCATGGTTTAAATAAATATGTTAATAGGGTAAGGATAGGCTGTTAGTTAGCAGCTGCCAGAGGTTATAGTGTGCTCCTGGGGAATACACTTGCTCAAGATGTGAATTTTCTTGCATGAACAGCCTTAGTTTTGGAAATATATAGCTTTAATTGCTGACTGTGACAAAAATGTAACTTCTCAAAACAATAAAATGGTTTGGTAAGGTGTATGGTCCCCAAATAAATATTTAAATGTGAAATAATCCCCCAAAATAATAACTGAATCTGGTCTGGAAGCCAAAAAACATATTTCCTATAGGTCTCACAGACTAAATATTTTCCCATAGGCGACCATTATAACGTTCAGGTGGAAAAAAATATGATCGCATCACTTTAATTTTGACATTCAAATATCTCTGTCAAGTATAGCCCTTCAGACAACTTTTTCTGATCTGAAAACAGGGGGTCATGCAACAAATAAGAGAGAAAAACTGACACAAAGGGAAGTACCGGTCACGCGCACATATTTTTCAGGTAATTCCCTACAAAAACACACAAAAAGTAAATTGTATTTTTTAGGTCCAAAAGTCATCAAATCACCCTCTTTTTTATCAGGAATATTCAACAATAATGCAAGATGTCAATAGAATGTTTCAAACTTTTATTGAAAAAATGGATTTTCCCAAGGCTGTTTATTTTTAGAGATTGCGTCATTTCCGAGTGCAACATTTTAAGGCGCTTCACTCTAATTTCAATATTTAGTTCCGTGATACCATAAACACAAATATAAACACATCAACATTAGATGACACAATCTGGGCAGTGTGCATCGGCACGAGCTGACGAAGGGGTATACACACCTATCGATGCGTTATGAACACAAATAAACACATCAACATTAATTGACACAATCTGGGCAGTGTGAATCGGCACGAGCTGACGAAAGGGTATACACACCCAGCGATGCGTTATGAACACAAATAAACACATCAACATTAAATGACACAATCTCGGCAGTAGGGATTACAACAGGAGACATTAATTGAATATGACGAAAGCAATTTTGTAATTAGCGTTTTTTTAAACTTCTTCCTATTTCTTATTGCCTTGATATCCCTTTCCAGTTCGTTCCATAATTTAGGGAATGCAAAGACAGATAAGTTGTCTAAGGTTTTTGTTCCAGTCCAATGTCTGTATAGAAGGTCAGTTTGACCTGTGTTCACATTGGTTTGATTAGTCGAAAAAAGGTCGCAAACGATGCTGGGAGATTTCCATTTTGCGAGTCAAACATGAACAAAGAAGCATGCAGGTTATACAGGTCTTTTATCTTTAGGATACCATCTTTAATGAATAGTGGGTCAGTATGAGCGTTATATTTCTTGTTATTAAGATTCGTATTGATCGTTTATGGAGTTTAAACAGTCGATTACAAGCCTTTGAGGCTCCCCATAAGGGAATTCCGTATATAAAATGACTCTGTATTAGTGTAAAATATAGGGTTTTCAAAACTCTGTGAGGGAGAATCTTTTTCACCTTACTTAGGGTGAGATTGGCGAGAGCAACTTTCGAGCAAATTTGGGATATGTGTCCATTATAAGATAGATTTTCATCAATATTTATACCGAGCAATTTTACTGATTTTTCATTTTGTCTGTTACCAACTTTCTCAATGACCTGATTATTAATACATATGTTCTCATGAGGATTATCTTATTTATGGGTTGGATTAATAATTATGTATTTCGTTTTCTTGGGGTTCAGAACTAGGTGGTTGGCGGAGCACCAATTGAATATTTTTTGCAGTTCCTTATTGAATTCTTCGACCAGTGGGTTTTTCTCTACTCCAGACTTATATCCCGAGGTATCATCTGCAAACAATAGAAGATTTAATTTGGTTGAATTATTTATATCATTTATGTATATAAGAAATAGTATGGGGCCCTATATTGAACCTTGCGGTACACCACATGTTATTTCGGCTAAGTCGGATTTACTGTCGCCAAAGGAAACATACTGCATTCTGTTCTGAAGGTAGCTTTTAAACCAATGGTTAGCGGTGCCTCTTATTCCATAATGATCAAGTTTTTGAAGTAGTATCTCGTGGTTTATGGTGTCAAATGCTTGCGAGCGATCCAAGAATTGCGCTAGCGCTAGAGTACTATTTTTACTAATTTTGTTGTTTTCTGTGGCTATATATTTTAACAATTGCATAACAGGGTGTAGTGTACTATGATCGTTTCTAAAGCCGTATTGGTTGGGATAAAGAATATCAAATTTATTTAAAAACTTAGTGAGTCTGGAAAGCATAAGTTTTTCTAGCAGTTTCGAAAAAACGGAGAATATACTGATTGGTCTATAGTTCGTGAAGTTGTTTTCATCACCTGATTTGAAAACCGGGTAACCGTGGCAATTTTCATTCTGTCTGGGACTGTACCCTGATTGAATGAGTTGTTAATAATATGCGCAAGTGGGGTGGCAATTAAGTTTATTGAGTGTTTAAGGATATTGCATGACACGTTTGCACAGTCCTGACTTAATTTAGAATTCATTGAACTTGCTACATTCGTTATTTTAAGAGGCGAGGTTGGTGTGATAAAGATGCTTTTTGGTAGTCTAGTATTCAAATACTCGTCAAATTACTTGGGGGGTTTGGTTATTAGTCTTGAAGTTTTATTGCCTTTGTTTGCAAAAGAAATTATTAAATTCCTGTGCAATATCCTTAGGATTATGTATCTTTTTGTCACCAAGATTGAAGAAGGAGGGTAGGGAACTCTTGTTTTTATTCCTATTTAATGCCTTGTTTAGGACTTGCCATGTTTTCCGCATATTATTCTTATTTTGAAGAAGGATTTTATCAAAATACATAGCTTTACTTTGCTTCCGAATTCTGTTAAATAACCGGCAGTAGTTTTTGTAATTCCTGACATTAATTTCTTAACTTCATGTTGAGGAATTTATTCTTATTATTTGCTGACACTAAAAGACCCTTTGTCATCCAAGGCTGTCGTTTTATGTACTTCTTATTTGGTTTGAGGCTCTCCAGTGGGAAAGCTGTGTCAAAGTCATTCAAGTAGATGTTCAAGAAATTTTCATAAGCTACATTGGGGCAGTCAGCCTCCATAACTGATGAAAAGTCACACTGGGACAATAACGACTTAATGAGTTCTATATTTTTAGAGTTTATTATCCTGGTTATTTATTATTTATTGGTGTTTAATGTCACATACTTATGAACAATGGCTAATCAGGGCCGTGACAGTTTTACGGGTGGAGGAAGCCGGAGTACCCGGAGAGAACCACCGAGCAACGACGAGCAGCTGCCAGCTCCCCAACATCATAACTTCGCACTGCAGCACATGCAGGGTTAGATTGGTTGAAGACATGCGCACCATCGACGTGCAGTACGCCTTAGTACACGGCGTCATCGTCCCCCCATGTGGACAATTAGGGTGAAGTGCCTTGCCCAAGGACACAACGCGGGAGTCCGAATCGACCGCTCAGGCGGTCACCCATCCGAGGACTAACCGGGCTCGACGTTGCTTAACCTCGGTGATCTCACGAGAACCGGTTACCGCAACACCACCGCGCCCCCTATTATCCTGGTAAGAAATGGTTTCGAGCTGTCAGCTTTGGCATAAGCTAGTTCAACATAAAATATTCCAAAGTGGTCAGATACATCAGTGAGGAATATTCCAGATTTGAAACAATTAGAACAAGAGGCTGACTTCGAAAAAATGTGGTCTATCAATGTTGCAGAACGATCTGTTACTCTAGTTGGTTTGGTAATAACAGGTATGAAACCCTCAATAAACATCAAGTCAATAAATAAGTCTGTTTTGGGATGAGAACCCACTTTTAAGAGATCAATATTAAAATCGCCCATAATTAAGGATGTTTTCTTTTCTTTGTTAATTATATCTGCTATGTAGTTCATTTTCGACTGGAATAGGTCTATATCTGATTTGGGTGCCGTATTTGGTCTATATATTACGCCTATTATTTTAGAGGAATGTTTAAACTTTAATTCAACAAAAATAGACTCAAATACATGTGGTATAAAAACAGAGAGATCTGGACGAACACTGAAAGCAATATCATTCTTTATGAACAACCCAACTCCTCCGCGTCTGTCGTCGTCACTGGACCTCGTTTTAGTTTAAAAAGGTGATATCCTTCTAGAGTGTAGGACACATTTGCGGGGACTTGGAAGATTTCCGTAAGGCCTATGACATCAAATGTGTTCTCTGCATCGTTCAGGTAAGAGAGCAAGTGGTGTAATGGATCCCAGTGAGCATTAAGACTTTGACAGTTGATGTGAAATGCTGAGAAAGATCCACGAACACCATTAGTTCCAGTACCCAGCTCACTTGGGAGAAGATACTTGCATTCGGTATTGTCGATAATGGGGGTAGAGTCGTTTCGGGAGATGTCCCTATTCTATCATTCAGTAGGAGACCGAAATCATACTCATGATTAGTCTGGATCTCGTCCAAGTTGATGCTACCCGCCATGATATCCAAACCGATCACCAACATCACCAACGTTCACACGACAGAGAGGGGTTCACATTTACTTCATCGAGCACAACGTGTTTAATATCTGATCCAGGGAAGATAAGGTGATTCAATGGTTTTACCCTTTACCTAACATGAAAAGCAGACGACACTTGCAAAAAAAATTCTTGAATAACTATTTTTTTTCATTTTTTGTCTCAAAAACATAGGTTATGGCCCCTCGTTGGAACGAGCTCGACGAGCTCGTTCCAACGAGGGGTCATAACCTATGTTTTTGAGACAAAAAATGAAAATATTTTGAAAATTAATTGGCGATTTTTGAGAATAGCGCTGGCCGGTTTTGGCCGTTACGTTGGGTAAAGGGTTAATGGTGCTATTATTAACAGATATTAATAGTTGAAACAATATTGCAAAAGATAGAACAGAAAGCAGTAAAGGAAAAAAATATGTACTGGAGTTGATTTCAAGCATTCATGTATAGAGGAGGGAGTATGATTGTTTTCTAGTTCTTTATACATGTCTTAGCAATTTAGCCTTTAGAGTAATATCCATGTTTTCTGATTTCCACTTTCCATTTGATCTCTGAGTGATTATTAGTATCCATATCGATGTCAACCTAATGGTTAGTTATTCAAGTCTGAGTGTGTTTGGGAGAAGGATAAACCTACTAAAGGATACTACCTATGATTATTGTCCAGCATAAAAGCAAAAATGACATAAAATAATCGCATGAGATTGTTCTTAGGGAGTACCATCAGACATATTCCATAAATTGCAGCATTAACGTCAATTCTTTATATTAAATTGTTTTATATGTAATTGTTTAGTTGCGATGTATTAGAGAGTGCCTTCAGACGCTATCCATCAAATTGCTACAAAACAAATTGCATATCAATAACTATGGTAGGACAGGTGAACAAATAATTAGTTTCGTAAGTTGGGGGAATCGCTGCACCTGGTTTATCGAGGGATAGGGTTCCATATATCGGTCGATAGTTAGAGGATACTGACCCCTCTTTCCGCAAAAAGATCGAAAATGGTAAGAAGGGAAATGCATGACATTTATGTGTGAACTCGTCAGTTGTTGCTGACAAGATTGTTGGATTGATGGAACAGAGCAGATGTTGACAACCCCTGATTGTTGATCACTCCTTGCACAATCATTCGAGTGAGATCCATGGCAGGGCGGGGTTTGACAAGGGGTGGTCACAAGGGTGTCACATCGGACCGTCGATAAAGCAAGTATAACATGCATGTGATTTACTCGGAGAGGTGCGTTTATGTGGTACAGTACGTGCTAAATTATCACATCGTCGTCTGAGTTCTAACAGTTAAGCACCCAGGAGACATGTGGAGGTGTCAACGAATTTCGACACACAAACATATACACCGTTGTGCATAAATCTATGTGCATTTTTTAGGATGTAATATTTAACAATAAATGAGAATTGGAAATAACGAACGTATTTATATATATTTACAAGGGCTCGGCGCTTGACGCTATTCTCACACCTCTTTCAGTTCAGGTGTTTGGATACTCACAACTGGACAGATAGTTCTTGTACGAGTGGGGTATGGGGTGTAGACGGGGTTTCACTTTGTGACTGTTGGATACCATGGCACCGTTAGTATAGTATGCGCATATTACGTTGTAACAGCTGAAAATGTTCTGCTATTCAAGAATTCTTTTGCGTTTTTGCTATCATTGTTGGGTACTTGGCCGGACAAGGCGAACTGAGCGTTAATGTAACTGACAAAAGTCAGCCAGCGCTATTCACAAATATCGCTATCAGGACCACAGCGCATGGTCCCTCAAGAAAAAAAGACCGTACTGGGCGGGACAAGCGTGAACGTAGCGGATAAAACCGGACAGCGCTACCCACAACCATTCACCATTCAGGTATTATAACATTTTCAATTCCTGTCCCCGGAAAACAGCACATGAACCCCACATTGGAACGAGCTCGACGAACTTACTTCAATGAGGTGTCACAAGCTATGCCCCTGAGACAAAAATTGAGAATTTTCTGTTATTCACGAAATATTTTGCAAGCAGATCCGTGTTTGGTACTTGGCGGGACAAGACGGGACAAGCGAAACAAGGTTGACGTAACGGCCAAAACAGCCAGCGCTACTCTCAAAAATCGCCATTCAAATTATATTGCGTTTTCAATCCCTGTCCGAAAGATGTAGCCTGTGACCGCCCTTGGGACGAACTCGGCGAGCAATACCTCTAAGACAAAAGTTGAAAATGTTTAGTTATTCACGAGTTCTTTTGCAAGTGCCTTTGCTATCCGCATTGGGTAAAGCCAATAATTTGTGATCGTGTATAAGGCATTTGTGTTCAGTGAGATGGACCAGGCTGGGGGGGGGGGGGGGGGGGGGGGGGCAGATATGCGAAGAATTTTCACAAGTTCGATTAAAAAATCAAGAACGTACTAGGCGGGCTATGCGTTAACGTAACGGCTCAAACTGGCCAGCGCCGTTCACAAAAATCGCCATTCAAATTTTATTGTGTTATCAATCCCTCTCCCAAGAAACAAAAACACAGCTCATAACCCCTCATTGGAACGAGCTCGACGAGCTCATTCCAATGAGGGGCTACAAGCAATATCCTGAAACAAAAGTCGGAATTTTCAGTTATTCAAGAATTCTTTTGGAAGTATCTTACTATCCGTGTTGGAAACCAGGCCATGCCTCCGAGACAAAGGTTGAAGCATTTTAGTCATTCAAGAATTCTCGTGCAAGTCAGAATTGTATCATATTTTCAATCCCTGTCCCCCAAAAACAAAAACACAGCTCTTAACCCCTCACCGGAATTTGTTCGGCGAACTGATTCCGATGGGGGGAGGGGGGGGGGGGGGTCACAAGCTATGCCCCTAAGACAGAAGTTGAAATTGTTCAGTTACTCAAGAATTCCCCCGCAAGTGTCTTGCTATCCGTATTGGGAACTAAGCCATGCGTCTGAAATAAAAGTTGAACATTTTTTGTTATTCAAGAACTCCACCGCAACTCTCTTTACTATACGTGTTGGGTAAAGGGTTTATAATTTATTTTGTTACAAAACCACAGCCCATAACCCATCATTGGAACAAGCTCAACAAGCCTATTCCAATGGGGAGCCATAAGTTATGCACCGGAGACAAAAATTGTAATTTTTTAGTTATTTTTAGTTATTCAAGAATCTCGTTACAAGTATTTTTGCTATTCGTGTTTGGAACTTGGCCATGCCTCCGAGATAAAAGTTTATGATTTTTAATCATTCAAAAATTCCACCGCAAGTGCCTTCTCTATCCGTGCTGGGTAAAAAGTTAATAATTTGAACTGTGTATAAGGCTCGTGTGCCCAGTGGGGCGGACTAGGCTGGGAAGTTGATATGGGAAGAATTTTCTCGATTTCGGAAAAAATCAAGAACGTATTAGGCGGGACAAGCATTAACGTAAGGCCGAATCCGGCCAGCGCTACTCACAGAAATCACCACTAACATTTTATTATATTTCCGATCCCTGTCCCAGGAACACAGCAGTAGTATGTAAGGTACCTTTGAGGGATAGTTTGGGGGGGGGGGGGGTCTCATCGGGGGATCTCATGTGACGTCAAAGTCACGTGACCAAATGGCGCCATGTTGTGTTGTCATGGTAACTCGCGTGAGCGGCCATGTTGTTACGTCATCCCCATAGTGATACGTGGTGTGAGTGCGCATGCGTAGCGCGTGTTGATAGGGTGATACGTGTCTCCGTCGTCCATTTTGTATACTGGAGGCCGCCATCTTGGTTTCTGTGGTAGAACGTGGTTGCTATGTTACCCAATTTTTCTGCAATGGGACGGGGTATGTTCAGAGGGTATGTTCGATTGAATCGGAGTAAAGCAAATTACCACAAACAACCCGACAATCCCTCCAAATCACCAAAATCTACCCCAAATCACCGAAATTGACTTTATTTGATACGGATTTCCCATGTTATTGGTTTTATTGACTTAGCACGTGGTGCTATAGTACTAAGGGGGTACAAGGGGGTGCGTTCGATTGAACAGGAGCAATGTTCTGCCTTAGAATTCTCCCAGAATCCCTTTTTGGATCCCTAGCCCGTGACGTTTTTCCCATTAAAAGACACGTTCCTTTGGTCATTACCCAGATTTCTCTGCTACGGTCTATATATGCAATAGTTTTCGTCTATATGGCCCTGTTCCTGTGTTCTAGAGTATACTCCAGTAGCGTAGAAGAGCCCTATCAGTTGGAACAGTTTTGCTTATTATTACTATATTTAGCTATTCTTGTTAGTTCTGACCCTATTCCAAGTACTCTTGTTGTTTCATTTATCTTGATCATTTATATCAATTATAACTAACCAATCAGATTGCTTGATTTCCCATAACCTGTATGCAGAGTTATCTCCCTTGTGTATATCAAAAGCCTATATCATTTCCAAATATCCCTTTAAGCTATCGAGCAGTTACTGATAAGTCATTGCTCGAACGACTCGAAACCCCTCAAATGAGCTATCGAGTAATTGCTCGATCGAGTGACTCGACATACTGCTCGAACGACTCGAATCCCATCGAGCAAATGAGCTAACGAGCAATTGCTCGTTCGAGTGACTCGAAATACTGCTCGACGACCCATTTCAGGAAAAAGGGATTCCATAGCCACAGGAATTTTCCAAAAAGGGATTCCACAAATGGGATTCCAAAAGAGGGATTCCATAAGTGGGATTCCGTCTTATGTCGAGTGACTCGAACATATTGAACGACGACTCATTTCAGAAAAAAAGGATTCCATAGCCATAGGCGTTTTCAAAAAAGGGATTCCACAAATGGGATTCCAAAAAGGGATTCCATAAGTGGGATTCTGTCTTATGTCGAGTGACTCGCACATATTGCTCGAATGACTCGAATCCCATCGAGCAAATGAGCTAACGAGCAATTGCTCGTTCGAGTGACTCGATATACTGCTCGACGACTCATTTCAGAAAAAAAGGATTCCATAGCCACAAGCGTTTTCGAAAAAGGGATTCTTGAAAAGAGATTCTGTAAAATGGGATTCCTAGCCGATTCCGTAAAATTTACTCAAGAATTCCGTCGCAAGTGCCCCTGCTCTCCGTGCAGGGTACAGGGCGTGAGAAGCGTTAAGGTAACGGCAAAAAACTGGCCAGCGCCTCCTACAAAAATCGTCATTCGAAATTTTATTATGTTATACATATGTTATTATGTTATCATAACATTTTATTATGTTATACATATGTTATTATGTTATCATCCGCTCTCCCAAAAACACAGTTACCCCTCCTCGGAACGAGCTCGACTAGTTCTTTCCGATGAGGGGCCCCAAGCTATGTTTCTGAGATAAAGGCTGGAAATATGAAGCCATTCAATAATTTTTACAAATGTATCTGCTATCCGACAGAGTATAGTGTTAGTAATTTGCAGCTGGGTTTAAAATCTTTTGTTCTCAGTGAGAAGGACCTGGCTGGGAGGCTGGTTTGCGAAGATTTTCTTCGAGTTCGGAAAGCTGAGGGAGTTTAGTTAGTCGACGCACTGAATCATTTTTGAGCTTGACAAAAATAATTCCGTCAGATGTCCAAGTTCCAAGAATTTTTTAGTCTTTTTGAAGCTTCCTAGCTCTGGCTGCTATTTGAGCACGATTTCTGGTTAGGTCTTCGTTGAGGTAAAGTTTTGGAGGCGTGGACAAACTGTGAGACTGAAGACAAGCAAGATGTGTTGCATTAAGGGATTTTAAAGCGCATTTCGCTTTGAACAGTTTATTTCTGGTTCTGTAGCTAGTCAGGCGAAAAATAATAGGTCAATAGGTCTGGTGTGTTGTGATATATTTTTAGGCCCAAGTCGATGACTCCGCGATATATCACTAAGGTCCAGTGATACTCCTATCGTTTGAGCTACGCTAATAACTAAAGCATCGGTGTCCTCGTCGGGCACCTCGGGAACCCCTGACAAACGAAGATTAGTTCGACGCCCATATTGTTGCAAATCATCCAGTTCGTCAGCTAGGTGAGATATGGTAGTATCTTTCTCGTGGATTCTGTACTCGAGCTCCTGGATTTTAGACTCGAATGACGAGAGGCGCTCGTTAACTGCATTGCTCACGGCTCTATTTATAATTCCTTTAAACACAGACTGGACCGCGGGGTCATTGAAGGCCGTTATTAATTCCGAGGGGGAGATACTGACGCGTTGAACTTCAACTGACATTGTCTTCACTGGAGTATCTAAACCCTCGTCAAAGCACTCTTGTTATTGTCACTTTCAGGCGGTTGGTTGTTTAAGTTGGAGTCCGATTCCTCAAGACAGGGCTTCTTTGGGTGACCGTCGGGAGTTAATTTAGGTTTCAATTTTTTAGTGTTAGGGGTCACAGGATTTGTTTCATCCGACTCACGACGTCATTTATCTGTGTTTTTTTTTTTTTTTGTTATTCTTTCTTCCCATTAATATTGTTCATTAAAAGCTGTAAATTCTTCTGGCGAATTGAGAGCAAACATTTAGATAATAATTCGCTGCCACACGACGAACACTGACATGGTTGCAGCACTGAACTTAGACACAATCACCTACTAACACTGGAACAATGAGAACAATGTATAGGAACAACTGGAACAAATGAAAGGTCAAGGTCAAGTTAACAACAGCTTCCAGCACACAGCAGTAGTCAGAAATATCGGAATGTGGAAGTAACAGTTATTTTTTAACATGACATTGAAATCAGAGCAGAGCAGTTATTTCAAAATCGCACAACTCTTAAAACTCCGCTAGCCATCCCACTGCAGTAAGTACGGAACAGAAATTGGAACATGGTAGTCTATAAGTCAAGAAATTCCTCAGTTTTGACGATGACGCAAAAAATTCAATCAGATCATCTGTTGACAACCGTTGATATGGTAAACAAAACCCAGAAACGGACGAGTGATTCGAATTTTTCTGATGGAACAAATAATGAGCTAATATTCTAATATATGGATTAAGATCATAGTACTTATACACACCAAAATGATCACCAATGTGTAGGCTTACACATACAGTACATTAGAAGCCACATAAGTTCTAAGATATCATATAAAAACTGAATATTTACTCCCTCCGTCTTGAAATCAAAAAAAAACTAGCCTGCACCCGACATGATCACGTGACGCACTCTTTGTCACTAACGCTGATTAAACGCAAACATTGAGGTTTTTGTACGCGATAATGTGGAATGAAGCTCAGACTGTTGTAATCAAATATTGTTTTTTTATCTAACAATCAACTTAATTTGCACCCCAAAACTAGGAAAAAACGTTTGTATCAGCCCCTCCCCGCCCCCTCCCCCATTTCGATTCCTTATCAGACAGATTCAACTTCCGGTAAACACGGTAAACACCGCACTATCACAAATCTGCTTTTTTATTACGCATTAAAATATAGTTTCTGAAAGTCAAAATTTTGACTAATTTCAACCCAATTTAAACTGAAAAATGGAGGAAACGGGTTTTACAGTACGCGGAGAGTGTATTATCGCTAAATCACCCACAGAGTGGAGATTCCATCCACGCAATAATTGCAGATTTGTTGCAAAGCACAACAAGCACAGGCAAAGTTTCAACCAATGGACCTCCGGGTTAAACCCGGAGGTCCATTGGCTGAAACATTGCTTGTATTTGTTTTTTTGTCCATATGTATAAACTTTGAAAGTTATAGTTTGTGTGATAACTCCACTCCGCGGGTGATTTAGTTACAATCCACTCTCCACGTACTGTATGTAACGGGGTTGTTAGATTAATGTATTAATTCGTATCAGATTCTCGGTCGTCTTTACAATCGTATCGTAAGTGCCCTAACAGGCTTGTTGCAATCCGATTGTAAACACGACATCGAATCTGATACAACGTACAGGACATGCACGTGATCATGATAATGTATATGTCTTCGTCAACTTTAACGAAATTCTAAATAAAAACACTCATTTCTTGTAAAGAAAAATAGGAGGAAAATGAAAACCTCTAAAAAATACTGCTACTCTGCAAAACCACAAATTCCAATTTTCACCCTAAATTGTTGAAATTTCAACGAGTATTTTGTGTACAAAACAACGTCGATCGCCTTAAAATGTAAAAATAGAACCAAACTGGATCAAGTCCACATGGGCGCTCGTCTCATCGCATACAGGGTTTAATGAGTTAAAAAAAAGTAATGCATACCAATTATATAAACTGTGAGAACGTCGGACGACAAGGCCGCCATAATTGGAAAGTCGTGTCATATCAAATTGGGACACGCGATGATCTCAGAACATATTAATGAATATTGTCCTAAATTGCTTTACAAAACACAGACAATTATGTTTGGACCTTTCAATCTGATATTTGGGAAATGTTTACAGAATGGCACAGAAACCTAATCCGTTTGTCTAGGCTTGCTGTTAACTGGTAGAGTGCTGAATTATTTTTGGTCATCAAAATTTGTTCACATATCTATGCCTTGCTACAATTTATGGGAGAGTGCCAAAAGGCACTCTCCCATAAATTGTAACAAGGCAAATCCTAACAGACTAAATAATTTCACTTCAAAGGTGATATGTAGAACATCCACAGAATATGAAGCCTTTAAGATGTGGTACCGACACTTCAGAATAAAGCCCAAATATGGGCTTCCAGCACTCTACCAGTTGAACTTTATTATGCAGTGCATGAAGATCAGTGTTGCCTGGATTAGGTTTCTCAGACGTTTTTAAAAAAACCGTCGTTATTTTACTTTCTAAATATCTATATTATGACAGGGATCTTCAACCACGCCTGGAGTTTTGTTTCCAACTGTCTTTACCGACAGCCATCGGCTAACATCAGAAGATCATGACTGATTATTATATATATTAGAGAAATAATATAAACGGGGTCACTAAGAGTGTGGGGACCCTGGTAATGGACCTGGGCAGGTTATTTGGGTACCCACAACTCAAACTGCCGGAATATAGGCCGCCATTCATTTGAGACAGAATTTGAGGGCACCATGGATACGTTCAATTCGTTTTTTTTATATAATTTATTTCGCGTAGACTATCGTGGAAATTAAATGATAGTTTTTTAGAGTTCAAATTTGGGAACTTTTCGTATTTGGATTGCAAAGAGTCGCAGATGCCTATTATGTCCCCGCCGACTACCATTCCACCCTCTGTACTCTAACTCCAGGTGTTTTAAGACTCGGACTACATGTTAGACATCGTGAGCTGGAGACGACACTCCGGCGCCTTAACAACACTCGGACCAAATATAAGACATCATGAGCTAGATACTATCAAATGGTCCTGTAATACAATTCACCCTGGCACCTAAATTCTTCTAACCGGCTCAAGATAGGTACGCCAAGCATGAAGAAATCATTCCTCACAGAAGTGGGAACCAGAGAAAAGAGAAAGAGCCTAAAATTGGAGAAACTGAACTGGGTTCACTTGCCAGTCAGAGATTCTGTCTAACTCATTGCACGCTACTGGCGGATATTCCTGTCAAGGACAGGATATCGTTTGCCATTGAAATAAGTACAATTTGGACACATTTAGTCCAATCTTCTCCCTGTAAATTGAATGAATTTTTCACCAACAATTCCTTGAGTTAAATTTAGATGATTTTTTTTTATCAAATCTAGTCATGGCTGCTTTAAAGCAGCCATGACTATATTTGATGAAAAATATCTTGGAAATATTCAGCGGGTTTTAGAGTTAAACCCATTATTAAGATTCTATTGCTTTCATCAATGTTGCTTCCAAAAAATAGCTTATGACTCCTTATTGGAACCAGCTCCTTCAATTTAAGGCTGATAGAAAATGTTAGACAAAAAATGGTCAGTTTTCGTCATTTAAGAATTGTTTTGCTGGTGTCGTCTCCTGGTTGTGTTAGATAAAGATTTAAACATGGTAAGTTAACTGCCAAGACATTTTAATTAAATTACCTAATAGTAGGTTTACAAAGACGTGTTGAAACACTTGATGGAATGCCAAAACCGAACTCGCTTTACGTAAGAATTATAATAAACCTTTACTGCATCTTACAAAATGATAAAATGTCACATTAGGTCATTGTTTGATCAATGTATTTTATCGCATAACCCGGCCCGTTTCCTACTAAAACTCATACATACTTTAAAAACGACTAAAAATTACATTTCTTTTCGAACACATCCACCTACTTCATTCATGTATTAACCCTTTACCCAACGTAACGGCCAAAACCGACCAGCGCCATTCTCAAAAATCGCCAATTAATTTTCATTATTTTTTCATTTTTTGTCTCAAAAACATAGGTTATGATCCTTAAATGAAAAAAATAGTTATTCAGGAATATTTTTTGCAAGTTTCGTCTGCTTCTCATGTTAGGTAAAGGGTTAAAAACACACGGCCTCTGAATGACGAGTATGCAGTTGTATTCTTGTACGAAATAATAAAATAGAAACCAACGAGGGTGTAGTGAGGGGGTAGGAATCAACGACACGAGTTTAAGTTTTTCAAGTGTTTCCCGAGCGCCATGTTCCCCATACTCTATCCGAGTAGTGATCTGTATTTATACCACCATTAGACTGAAATTAAGTGAATGAAGCTGACATGCTTAAAGAAAAATATCACCTTCGCCGGACTGTTTACTTTATTGCTTGACACACTTTTGTGTCGAAGTTTTTCATTGATGCCATAACGTCAATCACG
This sequence comes from Pictodentalium vernedei, assembly GCA_031216915.1. Taxonomy (NCBI): domain Eukaryota; kingdom Metazoa; phylum Mollusca; class Scaphopoda; order Dentaliida; family Dentaliidae; genus Pictodentalium; species Pictodentalium vernedei. The sequence goes on from CM062289.1 coordinate 242,207,166, forward strand.
TGCGTAACGACCAATCAGATTCGTTCTTACATGATGTTCTTACACGTAGGACGGATTCCATACCTTGTGCATCTAACATATTTTTCAAAGTCTGTAGTAAATCTGGTAACGTTGAATACACATAACAATTGTAATAATCGTTAACAGTGACTCGGGCGACGAGGAAGGAAATGGAAGCACTTCAATTCGCATCATTTAAGAAGTTTTTAACCGCTGCTTCATTAATTAAATTTTTGATGATTATTCCTATAATTAGTGTTGGAAATCTTATATTATTGCGTCCGTGGAAATTTTTGCCCACCCGTGGAAAGTGACCAGTCAACGGCGGCCGTACTTTGGCAAATAATGTGAGTGTCCTTGCTCAATAGCTTCATATTTAGGAGTTTATTGCGCTCAGGAACGAAATACGATATTTCGTGTTTCAATGAAACAAAAACTGCTGAGTTTGATATAGTCTCTACTCATGGGTTCAGTATAGTTGGAGTAAAGAATCGAGAAAAGTTAACACGTGTAATGTCAGGAGGAACACTTTTGGCAATTAGAGATGGACTATGTGGAATGTTTCATTCACTGAAACCGAAAGCATTATGTTCGTTGGTTTAAACCTTTTACCCAATACGAGTAGAAGATGGAACTTGAAAAAAACATTTTGTTTAACTCAGATGTTTTATTATTTGCCTAAAAACATAGCTTATTACCACTCATTGGAACGAGCTCAACGAGCTCGTTCCAATGTTGTGTAATAACCTATGTTTTTCAGACAACAAAGAAAAAGTAATAAAATTTAGATGTCAGTTTTTGCGAATAGCGCTGTGCGGTTTTGGCCATTACGTCAGGTAAGTAATTAAACTGAACAAAGATCTTACGAAACTCAGTGAAGAAATTATATTTGGTGCTGTTTATCTTTCGCCAGAAAGTAGTTCGTATTCAACAGTGGAAAGTATTTATTCCGATATGGAACGAATGAATGGTTTTATTCAGTAGTGCCACATGTGTACAATCAAATCCAAAAATATACATAGATGTAACATTATTCACAACTACATGATTGCACCACAGGGAGATCACGTAGCCACTACGTCTACGTAATATGAAACCATAAAACGTCTCTACCAAAATAAATCCATTTGCTCATGTGGACCTTGACCTTTGAGTTGATAAAATAGCTGACTTTTCTCAATCAGGTGGTTTCATCTTAGGAATTAATTACTGCGACCAACGTGAACATCGGCGACACCCCTATAGAGTTGTTAGTTGTTGAGCGCTGCACTCTCTTCAGAAAAAACTGAGCCTAAAAGTCTTTACACTATTTTAGATTAGATCTTTACGGAAGTTATCATGACCTTATATTACAATTTCTAAAGAACAAGTTGAAATGAAATCAGTGATTTTCAGAGGTTATGGCGATTGCATGTATAAAATTGTGTTAGTTAAGTGAAACTTGTAAATTATTTTGGGAGGGAAAAATGTCCCGTTGCGTTAGTCCATCTATTCATTAAGAAAGCAACCGGCTATTATCAAACTACCTATAATATTCATTATTTTCACGCTCGTGATTTTTGCCTGGTGATAGTTCTAAAAATATCGGATTTACGTTTTGGAAGACCCAGGAGGCATTGGAAAGTTCTTAATACATCTGAAAAAGCCACTCCTCCAAGTCATAAATATCAGACGTTTGTAAAAGCCCCAGCTTCCAGTCGAATGATGATAACGATGGAAATTATTTCTTTGATCCAACAGTTAATAACGAGAACAAAATAAACTTCCCAATATCCAAGAAGAAATTGTTTTCTCCAATCAAAAGAATGAAAAATCACTGGGTCATGATTTTGTTTTAAATGGGCATCTAAATCACTCCCTCTCCGCGATGCTTCCCTTATACAAATGTGTTTTCAATGCAGTGTTTAACAGCGGCGTTATTCCAGAAGAGAGATTATTTAAAAATTAAATTAACCTTTTGAACGCTGGTGGTATCTTCCATGTCAATTCAATGGTAGAAATTGGAAGAGTCCATATTCATTGTTTGGGATAGGTCAATTAATATTTTCACCGTGCAGCCTTGGCACGTCGAAAATATTGATTGGTCTACCCACACATTTACATTGCTGCCATCCTACTTATTGAAACAATGACGTATCATGTTCTTAGGCCGAAAAACGGCCCCTCGTGTCCAAAGGGTTAAGGGGACTGAAACAGAAACAATATGAAGAAAATGACGAAATTGCACACTGCGCAAAAGGGCTATAAATTCAATTTTATTATGCATTTTCAATTTCTTTGCATTCTATACTATATATAACATATGTCAAGAGCTGCAAAGTTTATTTAAAAAAAAATACATCTTTAATAAACTCACTTTGAACGATCATTTTTTCTTGGCACTGATTTTCCTTGTTGTGAGGTCCAGCCCCCACAGAATCAATGTCAACATTATAAATTATTGTGATGAGTTGACGGTAACATGGTCTGAGGTTTGCGGCTTGAAACTTATGTTCAACCTAGGCGCGAAACGTCTCTGTTGAACATACGCTCCGAGTCGCAAACCTCAGACCATGTTATCGTCAACTATTCACAATAACGTAATTGTTCCATAGCCCAAAACCTACATCGTGAAACACGAGTGGTTTATTTACTAAACTTGTGATCGTTAAATGTTGCCTTGAACAAGGCAACTTTTAACGATCACAGGTTTAGTAAATGAACCTCCTGTGTATCCCACGGCGGCACTGGATAAATAATCAATAAACCAGATAAACTCATTCCATCTCAGTTCAAATTGTAAAATGGTTTGTAATTTAAACAACACTTCATCCAGAACACTGTCTGCTGAACTTGCGAAAAATCCAGAAAAATGAAGCGGCTTGCAATTACGAAACTGGCGTTGTCAATTCAAATATTTCGCGTTGTGGCGTCAGACGATAACATTTGCAACTGGAGCCGTAAATATAAAAGAAGCTACGGCAGCTCTCATCCAGTCAGAAAGCGAGGATTTTACTCAAATTGGAAGATATTTGTATTTATATGGTATACATGGGCTGAGAATGAGAAATTTGATATGAGGTTACAAAAAGAAACAAAGTGAAATATTTGAAAATATGCTAATGAAGATGAAGTAAACAAAATACTTTCGTGGTGATGTGGGAAAAGATTTTGTCTCAAAAGTATGGTGGGTCATTTTAGTCATGTTTGCTGAGAGTTTTTTGCTCCGTCCAAATTCCACTGTGTGAAAACTACAGAATCCTGGAAACACTCAAATATAAACCTAGTGGATGTGGTCTGAATAAACTTGATTTGGCAAACAGTGTGAACCGGGTATGCCCATCAATTGCATTTCGATTGTCCCAGTTTCATACAAAGAGAAATGTTGAAAATATTATAATATTTCAGCTAACCGGAGAAAAGTCCTATGAACTGTATCTGCCACTCTTATTTCTAGTATGTCCATAACTCTATGATTTTGATCATGCCCAGTCAGGTGGAGTGTTGTCTGAAATAATTACATTAGAACATCAATCATCCATGACACTGACCAGGCTTGCTATGAATCTAGACCAACTTTTCCTTGATATCTGGGACAAACACATCCCATAGAACACCACTGACTGGTGCAGCCTACCATACTGTTTAAAAAAACGCCTTGTTATTAACATGATCAAGATGGTTGCTGTTTGTTTACACCAGCTTCATTAGCATATTTACAGAAAATTTTACTCATATTTCTTTCATGACACAATATATAAAAATTCCGGGTCTGAACTCATATACACTAGAAAAAGAGAAAACTGTCATTATAGTTTTTTGTAAAGGCTGGATTGCGCAAGAATGAGAACTGTCTCGAACAAATGCTCTTTGAGAGCTTATCAAATATTTAGATTATAAAATATTTTTGAAGGTCTAAACATACCTTATTTATGATAAAGAATGCAAGTGCACTAAGAGTGTATCCTAAATCAGGAATGAAAAGAGATTCTATCCAACAATTTTCGCCAGACTTTTTCTGTTTTCGTTCTCCTTTAAGACTGTTTGAGATCCACGACTCGAAAAAATATACGGTTTGGTTCAGCTTACATGTTATATAAAAATAGGGTTGGGATTTTCATTAGGTTTTCCTAAACCCAGTTTGGGAAAGACTCTTGTTATTCTTCTTTTTCAAAAATTTTTCATCTCTATTTTTTTATTTTTTTCCTCCCTGAATTTTTTATGTTGCATAGCACAAAAACAAGTTGTTCGATTTCAACCAAATTTGGCATACTTAGTAATGTCAGAAAATCTAGTGAAGTAAGGTATCGCCATATCTGGGAAAATGCGTATTTTCAAAATATTCTGTCAAAACCTTTAAAGTTTTACCATTTTTCAACACAGCTCAAAAACAAGCTGTACGACTTCAACCAAATTTGACATACTTATATAATGTTATGAAATCTAGAGACATGAGGTATCGTCATATTCATGAAAACGCCAAAACCATCAAAATTTCATCTCAAATTTTCTGAACATTTGGAGAATAATATGATATGCCACAGTTAACACACAATATTTTTCAAATTTAACCCCCATTGGTTAAAAATGACATGAATATAGCATTTTTTTTCTTCAAAATTGACCAACTTCAAGGACAAATTTCTCTAATCGTACGGCTCTTGTTACTATTATTGTGGTATGGATAGATGCAACAATGATTGCTGAAGAAAGTTACTGTTTATGCTTTAGTCCCATATTTAACCCTCAAGCACAATGATGGTGAGAATAAGATTACGTTTGAAAATGCCAGAATTAAACAACTTTGGTTGCTTTTTTCTATCATTTTGGAATGGGTTTAATTGAAACACCTTGCATGTCCATACTTACAATTGACTATCAAGCATATTTGCTGTGGTAAGTTTGGTTGTAAAGTTTAACCCTATACCCATTCTGGTTACATAAAAGTAGGTACTGTCCAAAAACAACTCCCATTTGTTCAGAATTTGATAAGTTTAAGTGACAATTTACTCCATATCTAATTGATTGGGCAATGCATGCAGCAGTCAAAGTATGACAAATTTTGTTTTATATGTTATTATTGAAAGTTCAACCCTTGACAGATTTGAGACTTCCCATAAGGGTAGTGTCGGAATAATTGTTATTTTCGCCAAATTTTACAGGCGATTTCTCAGCACTGGAGCCATATTTTCTGAAGACGTTTCCCATGGGAAGATAGGGCATCCATCCAAAAACAATGTTGCTGTTATATGTTTTATTCGACGTTTTAACCCTCACCCGGTTGTCAGGCCTTGAACTGGAGTTCATTCAAATACCAAGGTTCAAGATTCCTCGATGTCTCTTATCAGACACTCAGTCTGTGATTAATTTCCACACATGTAGAGCATAATATGATACACAAAAATCATCATACAAATATTTCAAAATTAACCCCTTATGGCCAAAACTGATATAATTTCAACATTGACTAACTTCATGGGCAAATTTGCCTAATTCCGAAACTGTTGTAACAATTATTTTGGTATGGATAGATTCAACAATGATTGTAGAAGAAAGTTGCTGTTTACTTTTTAATCTCCGATTTAACTCTCAAGCACAATGAGAGTACCATTTAAAAATACCAAAATTAGTCAACTTTGGTTGCTCTTTTCTGTCATTTTGGAAAGGGTTAACTTCAAACACTTTGCTTTGCTATATACAGAGATGCTTAATGAACACACCCGCTTTTGTATGTAATGCTCTGGGGCTTAACCCAACACGTGCGTTCGCCACTTAAAGAATAAATAGTACCACCCGAAAAAAATGGATTTTTGGTGAATTTTGCAAATTTCTGTACTCATTTGTTCAAAAACAAAAATGAAGGAGCTAATTGTGCTTTCCATAACTGCATTAAAAACCATTGGGGAACAAATTGTGTATAAAATGTTTTGGTGTCTTACTTTATCCAGTATCAGTTTGGGCCGTACAAATATGAGTACCATTAGACAAACTTCATTTCCAATTAATTTTGACCTTTTCTGTTCTCAGTTTCTCTGGGTAGGGTTGGTATATTTTTTTAATCTCAGATTTAACCATCAAGCACAAAGAAGTTGAGAATAAGAGTACCATTTTGAAAAACCAAAATTAGACAACTTTGGTACTTTGGTTGCTCTTTACTATCATTTCGGAAGGGGTTAATTTGAAACACTTTGCTTTGCTATATGCAGAGATGCTTAATCAACAGATCCGCTGTTTTAAGTTATGAAGGAGAGTAATTTCTGATTCGTAGGATTATTCAAATAAACCCGACAATCCCTATGGGAAATCAAGCAATCTGATTGGCTAGTTATAATCTATATAAATGATCTAGATGAATGAAACAACAAGAGTACTAGGAATAGGACCAGAACTAACAAGAATAGACCAGAAAAGCTAAATATAGTTTTTATAAGCAAAGCTGTTCCAACTGATAGGCTCTTTTACGCTACTGGAGTATACTCCGGAACAAAAGAACATGGTCAGATAGAGGAAAAGTATTGCGTATATAAATAGAAGCAGAGAATTCTGAAAGAATTCGAAATAATACAACTTGTCGGGTTTATTTGGGTAATTCTTCGAATTAAACGAGGATTCTGGGAGAATTCTAAGCCAGAACATTACTCCTATTCAATCGAACGCACCCCGCCCCCCCCCCCCCCCCCCCTTCTTGCCCTTTGGTACTATAGCACTACGTGCTACACCGATGAAATGGGGAATCCGTAGTAAATAAAGTCAATTTCGGTGATTTGGAGGGATTGTCGGGTTTATTTGGGTAATTCTTCGAATCGGGAAATTACTCTTCTAAAAAAGAACATACCCTCCGAACATACCCCTGTTGTCTTGTTAGAAGGTCTTGGGTCACATAGCAACCGCGAGTTACCATAGAAACCAAGATGGCGGCCCCCAGTATACAAAATGGACGACGGAAACACGTATCACCCTAACAACACGTGCTGCGCATGCGCACTCACACCACGTATCACTATGGAGATGGCGTCACAAGATGGCCGTTCACGCGGGTTACCATGACAACACAACATGGCGCCACCAGGTCACGTGACTATGAAGTCACTTCCGGGGTCCGAGCCGGGGTCCAGCCAATATGGCACGTTCGGGTACATGCTATACTACTGTCATCTATAATAAGTGTTTTCCAAGGCGCGAGAACAGTAGTATATAACAACTTCTTGATCCCACACAGTTTCAAAGAATGGCTATATGATTTTGTGTGGGGAAAGTTTAGACCGCCTTTTTCCAGAGTATTGATAGCAACACAACGCTTAATTTTTTCGCTTTTTCCATTCCACAAAAAATTAAAAAATAGTGACTGCAATCTATTAAAAAATTCCTCTGGTGGGTAGGGAAGAACCGACAAACAGTGTATTAAGATCGGCATTGCTAGAGTTTTTACCACAGTGGTTTTACCAAGTAATGTTAAATTTCAGAAAGCTCAGTCTTTTAACAAATTTTCAATTTTTCCCATTTTAGTATTATAATTTGTTAGACTATAGTTCTCATCGAACGAATTGTACTGAATATCTAAGGTGGTAAACGTGGCATCGTAGTTCCATTTAACTCTCTGTTCTGTCTGTAGCTTCTCTCTACATCCTTTTTTAGACCCAACCCATATCACCTGCGTTTTGTCAAAGTTTGCCTTAAGTCCGGATACAAGGGAAAATGCGTTTACTACCTTCAGATCATTGTTTAATGAGTGGCCATCGTCTTTCAAGAAAAGTGTTGAATCATCCGCATATTGACTTATTAAATATTCTGAATTATTTATGGAGATACCGTTTATGTGAGGGTCATATTTCAGTGCTGCACTCAAGATCTCCGCGCATAAAATAAAAAAGTACGGCGAAAGTGGGTCACCCTGTCTTACACCAAGGCCTAAATTTCGTTTGCCCGAACAATGACCATTATTTATAACATAACTATACAAACTGGTATAAAATGTTTGAAACCATTGTAATATTGATGGACCAAAATTTAGAAATTTTAGTGTTTCTCAGTGAAGGACCACTCGAGGGAGTCAAAAGCCTTTTCAAAGTCTAATAGGGCAAGGACACCTAATATATTGAGGTCTTCGCATTTTTGTAACAGATCAGAAGTTAGTCGAGCAGCTTCCTCAATGTATTTTCCTTTCATGAAACCTAACTGAGTGTCCAAAATTAGTTTTGGTAAAACATTTTTAAGACGATTTGCTATAGCAGTCGAGCCTATCTTTACGTCCACATTAATTAGTGATATTGGTCGCCAGTTTTTTAAGAATAATTTGGATTTATTCTGCTTTGGATTACACGTTATAATGCCACATCTCTGTGTAATAGACAGTTCATTTGAGACATAACCATGGTTTAGGGATCGTACTAGAAATGAACCGAGGTCCTTCCAATTTTTTTTTATAAAACTCGGCTGTAAAACCGTCGAATTCAGGGGATTTACTATTTTTCATTGCCCTGAGAGCTGACAGGCTTTCCATTTTGGATAGAGGGCCTTCTACGCGTCGCGTTCATCTGGTCAAGAAAGTAAAGAAAAGGGTCGTTTGTGTCAAAGAACTGGTTTTGTGCTTCATTGTCTTGGGTTGAGGGGGACATTTTGGAAGAATATAAATTTTGGTAAAAATCTCTCTGATCCGTCAAAATTTCTTTTAAGTCTTCAGTTTCAGAGCCGTCAGACGTTACTGATCTTGTAATTATTTTTTCAGTGTAATGTCTTTTTTGAAGGATACAAAAATACTTTGTTGGTTTTTCGCCCTCTACCTTCCATAGTGTTTTTGTTCTCAGTATACCATTAATGTTTTCATCACGAATAGTTTTCAGTTCCAATTCTAAATTTTCGATTTCTGGAGAGACGGATGGATAGATCACCATTTTTAAACTGTACAGTATAGTCTTTTAGTTTCTTTTCGATCTCGTATTGTTTCTTACGTTGGTTTTGTTTCAGGTGTGTCGTGTAAGCTATTGTCTTCCTGCATATCATCAGCTTCAGTGTTTCCCAAAAAGACTGGTCATTGATAATAAAATTACCATGGATTGTATTTGGAGTGTTGTGGGCACTGTATTGCCTTATTGTCTCTGATATGACTTTTTTATTGAATTAACATATTCGGGGCCAACCAGGAGACTGTTATTGCATTTCCAGAACCCCCACCCCCCCCCCCCCACCCCCCCCCCCCCGAGTTGATTTATGAACGAGAGCAGAATACTCACAGGACTGTGATCTGGTTTGTACCGGGTCTGAATATCAGCATTTCGGACATAAACTTGTAGATCCGAAGACATTAGAAAATAATCTAGCCTTGCCATTTTATTTTCGAGCCCCTCCATGTGTATCTTTTGATATCCGGGTTTTCATTTCTTCAGGCATCATTTAAGTATAATTTATCCATGTACAACCTAATTCTGTCATTGGAACTAATATTATTTTTCTGTTTATAGCGAACTGTGTCCATTTCGTAGTTTTGGGGAACATTCCAATCGCCGCCGATAATAATGGAGGGGTTACCAACATTTTCAATTTCAGTAAAGACTTCCTCGTAGAATTGAGGACTGTCAGTATTTGGCCCATAAACTGCTACTAGAGTAACACGTTGATCGTGAATTGAAATGTCAAGGATAATATAATTACCTAATGGATCCTTGATACAACTGTGTACGTTGTAACTAAAGGTGTTTTTAAACATGATGACAGTGCCTCTACTGGAGCTTGAGTAAGAATTAAAAATTGCTTCATATCCCCATTCATTTCGCCACCTTTGTTCGCTTCCTTTACAGGAGTGAGTGTCTACCAGAAGAGTAATGTCATACACGTCCCTGCATCGTGAAAAAAGTCACGCCGCTTATTCTCATCTGACGACAGACCACGACAGTTTACACTACCTATTTTAATATTAGCCATATGGAAGAGGGTTGATTGAGTGAATGCTGTTTTCTATTGAAGCACCAGTTTGAATGAGAAGAATATCATTATTTGGTGAGGAAATATATGTAGTTTTGCATCTGATTTTCATGTTTTTATAACAACAACAAAAAGGTGTAACATATCTCTAGATGTTACGGGGATTGTATTGGGCTAAGATCGTGTGTACCTGATCATCCAAGGCTTACCTACACGTAAAATGGAAACAGAGCTGCTCAAGCTCATTCACCGTCGAAACCTTAAAATGGTTTAATCCCTCTGTGTATACAGATATACTCAGAAAATTCCATTATCAGAGAGAAGGTGTTAGTACTCCAAAACCCATGATTTGCTGCTCCCAGGCAGCAGATCACAAGTTTTAAAATTGTCTACCATTTCATTTGTACGCAGCACCTTTATGTACTATATATAACTCAACTGGTTGAAAGAATTGATAAAGGAAGAAACAAAAAATAAACTATGTGTAATTTAGTGTATGTACTATAGTTGAGTCTTTATTACCGTGGGCATCTGTTGCTGACTATTATGGGTGGTATTCACTGTTCACATGTAGAGATTGGCAAAACTTGACTTTATACTTTGTTGTGTCGTGATAGAGTTTAGATGCTGACAAGGACGTGAGACACTAATAAATAACACTTTAGAATACCTTTTTGGAACCTAGAATAAGAGTGCTAAGGTGGTTAAAATACCCAATGCAAACTACGCTTCCGACAGTGGAGCTGCCATACGAGGTCCGCTGGATACCTAGACAGGAAAGAGGGGTTAAGGGAATGAAATAGAAGGAAAAAGTGGTACCACATGAGTCTCCATTTTCGGGTGTAGACTTGGTGGTGGTGTGTCGGGTGATGGTGGGGTGAAAATGTAAACTATATGAGAAAGAAGGTAAGATTGAAGACAAAGGAATAAATTACTGTGATGGAATAAAACAAAGGGGTTCTCGTGTGACTGCGTTAGCTAGTTTTGTTCATTGTAAGAATATCAGAGTTCGGTCAAGATGAGGGTAAAGTCGATGGTTAAAGGGTGAAAAAGAAAGGGGACCTGTCATGAATACTTTTCGAAAAAGTATGAACTGTCATGATGACCAGTGGTTGATACCTGGATGTTATTATTTTGAAGAAATATCAGAGTGTAGGGGATGTTCCAAATGATGGATTGCTATAATTCCCGCGAAGTGACCCCCACCTGTTGTTGATTGTTTTGCAGAAAGTTAATCTAGCTGAGTTTAGTACAGTTGGTGTTAGAACCCAGTGGCATCTGGTAGTCCATAAACTCTCAGAACCGGAGTTTCTTCAGAAGTAAACAATTATACTTTTGTAAGTTTTGAAGTAGGGCTTAACCCAATATGTGCTATGGCTCCTTGCTGAATAGTACGTCCAACAAAGTTCGATTTCAAGTGAGTTGTGCATTTTTCTGTACTCATTTTTTTTCAAAATAGAAAAGTTGTATCTCACATCCCAACTGGCGTTGTTAAGTACTGACAATATCTGCCCCGCTTAGGCCTGTACGTTTGCTACTTGGACCGAACAGACAATTTGTGTGATACAAAGGAGGGGTTAACCTGACAATTTCTCATGCCAGTGCCAAAAATCAGGTGTAAAGATAATCAATATGATTGATATTTTTGTGTACAATACAGCACATTAATGGTTGGAAAAGCCCATAATTTGTCCAACAAATTACAATTCTCTAGTTTTATTTTAATAGTTTATATTCTTATCAGCTGCTTAACCCTTTACCACATGGAAAGACCAGAACTGGTCACCACTATTTACAAAAAAAAATTGCCCTGCAAATTCTGTTTTTTTATTTTTTATTTTTTTGTCTCAAACACATAGCTTATGACTCCCTGTAGAGATCGTTCCAATGGGTGGTCATAAGCTATGTTTTTAAGGCAAAAAATGAAAATGTTTAGTTATTCAAGAATTCGTTTTCCCAGTGTCACCTGCCATTCGTTTTCCCAGTGTCACCTGCCATTGCTGCAGTGTCAAATGTATTTGAAGTCTGCCCTGTAAGTATTTTCAAATATCGTTTCAAGTTGATAGAACCATTTTGTCAGGTGATTATATAAAGATTAGGATTATAAAAAAGTCCATCTGTCGGGAAACCTATTGATTAAGTACAGTTTGGGTGCAATCAATTTTTATCCTCATATGTGAATTTTATGGCAGCATAGAGTAGCCACCGACATTCACTTATTATCTTGCAATTACAAGATACTAACTTGTATTTACAAAATACAAACTTGTAATTACAAGATACCAAATTGTAATTACGAGTTACTATCTTGTAATTACAAGTCATTATCTTGTAATTTCAATTTTGCTGGCTTGTAATTTCAATTTAGCTAACTTTTAATTTCAGTTTATAAGTAACCTGTAAGTACAACTTAATAACTTGTAATTACAATTTAATAACGTGTATTAACTAGTTGGCTAACTTGTAATTACAATTTTAAAATTTGTGATTACAGTGTAGCTAATTTGTAATTACAAGTTAAGTTGTAATTACAATTTAGTACCTTGACATGTGGTTACTTGTGGTTCACTTGTTTGTCTTGTATGAAAGAACAGGATGTGCTGTGTGAGTCTCTGTTAGTGTAATGTTTGTTCTTGATACTAGCTACTCGTGTCTTGATTTTAGTATCCTATGGTTGCTGTGGGTAGCATGTAATGCTGGGTCATGCTGTGGTGTTGGTTCCACTCGGCTGTGTACTACTGTAGCATAATATGGAGTTTCTTTTCTTGTGGTCCATTTTGCCTTGGAGACACCTGTTGATTATCTTAAGCCATACAATCAACTGCTCCATTGGTTTTTCACCATTTCCCTACAATTCTTTTGTTGTGCAGTGCACTCATGTACCACAAAAAATCCTTCAAATCGCCTATACTTTAGCCTTTATGACTCCTAAATCACAGATAGCTGTCTTTATGGTTCCGGTGGACAGGTCTGGACTAATGTGGATATTTGTGGCCTATTGGGACCAATCTCAGTGGAACATGTTTTGGGCACTATTCGGCTTCCTCCACCCGTAAAACTGTAGCGGTCACGATTAGCCATTGTGCATAAGTATGTGACCTTAAACACCAATAAATAATAATAATAATAATGGGGACTATTCGAACTACTGGGGCTGATATCAGACGATAGTGTTTGAGGACTATTAGGGATCTAGTTTTGGGGACTGCTGTAAGTGGTTTGAGAACTACTCGGGACTTGTAAGGACTGACGACAGTGATGGCTTAGGAACTTTAGAGAGTACTTGAGACTATAGAGGACTTAAGATAGATGGTTGATGGCGTAGTAGCTGTTGTTGAAGAGAATATAAAATATTAAAATAAAATAAAACCCCGACCCTATTTTTCTATTACATGTGGTGTAGTGGTTTGTTTGTCCGATTGTTTAGTAGTTGGTGTAGTAGTCGTGGTGGTTGTTTTTGAGGTTGTGGGTGTCGCAACTGTAGGGCTTGGTTTCGTAGAGGTATGTGTTGGCGTGTGTAGTGTTGTAGTTGTGGATGGAGGTGTCACAGTTCTTTCGGATGGAGTTGTAGATGTATCGTTTGGTGTAATAGGGGGTCTTAGTGGATGCTAGTGGTTGAAGTTGTACTTGTTGTTGGTATTTTAGTTGCAGTTGTTGGTGTAGTAGTGGTTGGTGTTGCAGTAGTTGTAGTATTTAGCGAAGTAATTTTTGGTGTAGTAGTTGTAGTGTTTTATGTCGTAGTTGTCTGTCAAACACCACAACTAATACACCGTCAACTACCACACCAACCACTGCTCTATCAATCACTTCTACACTAACCACAACAACTACTTCTGCCAAAACAACATTTACTACACCAACCACCGCAACTACTACACCAACGAATACATCATCAATCAATACACCATCCACATCGTCTACTACACCAAAACCAGGACAAAGCCACCAACAACCTAAGTACAACACCAACAACCACAACCATGGCACCAATCATCAGAACTACTCCACCAACTACTACACCTACAAAACCAGCTATAACATGAACCACTATAACTACAACGCCAATCAATACAACATCTAAAACAACAACTACGTTTATTACACTAGCTACTACATCACCACTAACAACAAAGACAAAACCAACTACTACAACTACAACACCAACCATTACAACATCAACTGTGACAACTATTTCACCAACAACTACGACACCAACAAGCTCACCGCAAACCACTTCAACTACACCCACACCCACAATATCAACCATTGCCACTACTAAATGTATCACAACTACAACAGCAACTGTTTTTGTAAAACAACCACAAAACCAACAGCAACAACCACAGTAACCACTCCCATTACTTAACCAAAAGCAAATACTATACCAACCTCTATTACAACCAACGACCACAACTACCGATAACGTCAACGATTACGTCCACTACAACACATACCACTTTCAACAGCTACTATACTAGGTGAAAGAGCTTTGATACCAACAGCCACAACAGCAACACTAATCACAGCAACACCAACCACTACAACACCGAACTCTACAGCTATAACACCATCAACCTAAACAGTAACCATTACAACTATTATGCCAGCCACTGCAGCTACTAACCCAATAAACTAAACAAACACGCAACTACACCAACAACCACAACAACTACTACATATATGTTTCACCAACACCCAATATCTTAAGTCTACAATAGTTCCGTTTACGCCACAAAAGTCCCCGAGCCATTATTTTCCTCCCCCAACCAAATGTCCAGAGTAGTTCCCAAACCTATAAAATCAGTCCCCAAATCTGGTCCCCAATAGTCCCAAAACCACAATCATCTGACATCTGTCCCCGGTAGTCCGAATAGTTTTCAAACCATGTTTCTTTAAGATTGGTGCACTCCACAAAAAAAGATATTTAGGGAAATTGCACAAAACGAATACGGTGGTACATTTAGATGACATTAGACAACCAACGGTCCTCGACTGAAAGACCCAAAATAATACAGACAATCCATATTGTAATACCATACAAAGCAATTAAACATCCTCAATAACATTACATGCCCTGGCATTAGGGACTATCGATAGAAAGTGTTTTAAAAAATATAACATGAGTAACTTTTACCAATGGCTAACATTAGACTAACAAAGGTACATGTATGTAGTCCATCCGATATCAAACTAGAAAGCCAATCATACTCTGCACAACCACATGACAAGATACTCAGTTGTAATTACAAATCATTAACTTGTAAT
Organism: Pictodentalium vernedei; assembly: GCA_031216915.1. Taxonomy (NCBI): domain Eukaryota; kingdom Metazoa; phylum Mollusca; class Scaphopoda; order Dentaliida; family Dentaliidae; genus Pictodentalium; species Pictodentalium vernedei. The sequence goes on from CM062289.1 coordinate 242,222,328, forward strand.
TACAAGTTAGCTAAATTGTAATAACAAGTTATTAAATTGTAATTACAAGTTAGCTAAATTGTAAAGTTATTAAATTGTGATCACAAGTTATTAATTTGTAATTACAAGTTATTAAATTGTAATTACAGGTTAGCTAATTTCGAATTAAAAGATAATAACATGTAATTACAAGATAGTAACTTGTAATTATAAGTTAGTATCTTGTAATCGCAACTTAGTATCTTTTAATTACAACTTGGTATCTTGTAATTACAAGTGAGTATCTTGTAATTACAAAATAATAAGTAAAGGTCAGTGGCTGCTCTACTCTGTCGTAAAATTTTGAACAATCATACTTCAATTTTTACTTTTCATCCTTTATTAAAATGGATATATTTTATTCCCGGCTAAGACATCCATGTGGTCTCATTTGATCGTAATATGCTCTTCTGATCCGAGTGATAGTTAAAATAACAAGAGCACCACTCCACACAGACAATTCATGGAAAAAGCCATCAATTGAGAATCCACTGTCAATAATATGTTCGTTGAAGAAAATAACAGTTATGGTGTAAAGATTAGGGATTGTTGAAACAATACACTAGAACGAAGGAGGTTCACGTCGTGGTGAATAATGCCTCTTCTCAGTTGTTTTGGGGGGATTATTTACCCAAATAGAAGTGTATACAGATGCATATGCTGGTATATATATATGAATGTATGCCTGAATGTGTGTGTGGGGGGGGGGGGGGAGTGTGTGTGTGGGGTGGGGGAGAGGGGGTAATAAACACCGACGATCGGGCTCACATTTCAGATTCTGTACGTTCTAACTGAGCTCCCCGTGACAAATGGGGTGACTCTCTTCGTAATGATGAGCTAAAATCGGGCTCTTTGTTTCGAATTATGATAGAAAAAGTCGAAATGTGAGAAAGAGTCGGGTTTGACATTTTTTTCGACTTTTTGTGTTGAATCTATTTTAGTAACACTATACATGCACATAACAGTGTGTTAAGGAGCGTGTTTATCATCGCATATACCTTTAGACTTGATGGTGAAGGTCTCTGTTTGTTGCTGCCGGTTTTTCCTGTTATATTGTCAGGGAGGCAGATAGCTAACATTCCTAACCCTCTTCCATACCAGCAGCTTACTCGCATCATATCTTCTCATTCCGAGTGTAGGGTTGTTGTCGAGGTTTTTTTTATTAAGGTTCATCACCAAAGTTACTCCGAAAAAGTCACTTTTTCTTATTTTTGTTATTTCCTTGTGAAGATTTGTAAACTGAACAATCTTGCTTTTTGTAAGTGGAGACCTCAGATAACCCTTCCCATTCTGGTTGTCTTAATAAGGGAGAAAAGTCATATTTTTAACAAATTCCACCTCAGTTGGCGACCAGTTGATCTCAAAAACAGGACGGCTGTCTCTCAAAATTCGCACACTTATTTTTCTTTTACCATGTACAGAAATGTCTACTCAACGATCTGGCCGCGATGGGTTTAAATAGCAGATTTAACCCTTGACCAGTTTTTGTAACTTGAATGCAAGTGGTGTCTTATTTTGTACAATTTTCACACATTTTGTGTTCACTTTTCAGCACTGGACACGACCTAGACGTACATTTGTTGTACAGGTGTACAGATTATTAAGTAACGAATACTTTTGCTGTTATAAGTTAACTTGAAATATTTAACCCAATGCCTCTACATGGAAACTGTTCGAAATATCAAAATTTGCATACTTTGGTTACCGTTTTCAGGCAGTCGCAAGAAGGTTGACTTCAAACGTTTTGTTTTTCCTTGCAAAGTATAGCAAACTGAATAACCTTTCTTTTTTAATTGGAGACGTCAGGCTTAATACTTAGCCATTCTGATTACCTTAATAAGGGAGAAATGTCAAGTGTTTAACAAATTCCACCTCAATCCCATGGCCTGTAGAACTAAAAAGCGGGAAGACTTTTTCTGGAAGTTTGCACACTCATTTTTGTTTTGCAGAAAATCTACTCAACACACTTGCTGTGATGTGTTTAAATATCAGACTTAACCCTCGCCCAGTTGTTTTTAACTTGAGTACGAGCGGTGTCTTATTTTGAACAATATTCAAGCATTTTGTGTTCAATTTTCCAGCATTGGACACAACGTAGATGGAAATTTGATGCATAGGCGTACAGATTATTAGCTGACGAACATTTTTACTGTTATCGGTTATCTTGAAATGTTTAACACAAAGCCTCTTCTGCTTGCGTGAATGTAGGAACTATTCGAAAAGCATCAACATTTCATACTTTGGTTACTATTTGCAGGCAATTGCAAAAGGGTTAACTTCACGTTTTTTGTTTTTCCTTGTAAGAAATAGCAAACTAAATAATCTTGCTTTTGCAAGTAGAGCCTTCAGATTTAACCCTTATCCATTCTGGTTATCTTAATAAGGGAGAAATGTCTTATTTTTTTAAACAAATGAAAGTTCTAACATCTATTTGTTCTCATCTGAAGTTGTTTCTCCACATACCGTCATTTTAGTGAAAACCCTGAGAAAAATATAGCAAAATTACAGAAAAACATGGCAAACTTTGAGTCCAGACTAAATTAAAATTTCGATATATTTAGAGTGTAATATAATGCAACAACATAACCGAGCAGCACCATCACTTTTCAGCCCCATCGATCGTTAATGTGCCATATTTTGTGATGTTTAGCAAAACTACACAACTTCCCAAGTTAAAATCCATATACAGCGACTGACATATGATCACAATTTTAGTATAGAAAGATACCACATTAATTGTAAAACAAATATATGGTTCAAGATTTTTTGTCGCATAACACTTCAGCACAGTGATTGATAGAGTAAAGGTACGGTTTAAAAAATATGAAAATTCGCAAACTTTTGCTACTGTTTTCGATCAGCTGTATGAGGGTTAGCTTTAAACTCTTTATTTCCCAGTGTGTAGAGAGGCTTGGAAACAAAGTTACTGTTATAAGGTTACACCTTTGATAAAACCCTCAATCAATTTTGGTAACTTGACAGTTTCAGTACTATTTTATCAAGCATGATGAGCCTGTGATTCTACAGAATCGCAATTTTCTAGTTTATTATGTTTTCCTGTTTTTTTTATTACTGACTTTCTTAAGCGTGGGATGCGCCGCAGTGTACAACCTTTAATCGTATCATTGTTACACATTACCAATGTTATTGTTAAAGTAAAACATCGAAGACGGAATTATTATTTTATATGATATAAGCACCCTAAAACCCAACCGTCTTCTGGTGTACTTTCTATAAAAAACCGTGAAATGTACATGTACCTATCATGACGTGTGAAATATCTGTCTACAGTATAGGAGTTATCTACCTCATATATCTCTACGAGGAGATGAGAATGAATAAACTAATGCATTGGCGAATTAGGCAAATCTGTAACACAAAGAGTTTACAGAACTTCCGGGAAATAAATAACCAGCATTCAGTCCGAGCGCCATTTGACTGTAATCTGCTGTCTAGGAGACAGATACTTGTCTTTGAACTTGGCTACATCAGGATAAAACTTCATTCCGTTGGTAACCTCGTGACTTCATCATATCAGATAATGTCACAACAAAGAACAGAAAGAGAAAAAGTTACTAATTGAGTTTAATTTGCTTAATGGCTCTTACTAAACTTAAATTGCTATTTCGCTTCGTTTCTTAGCAACATATTTAGACGCAACAATTAAATTATGAGACAATCTAACATACTGAAAACGGCACAGCCTGAGGATATATGGCATAAACGTCTGAAGTATTGTAAGGCTGCTTGGTTGTTTATAGAAACACACAATTAATCGGAAAAACATATCAAATACAATTTATTATAGTATTTATGACAGACAGCTGCAGAAGCCCATTCAACATTGTGAATATTCGCATTCAACATTGCAAATAGGTGCAATGCATTGCGAATATTCTCATTCAACATTGCAAATCTTCGCATTCAATTGCGAATATTCGCAATCGCAATGTTGAATGTGAATATTCGCAAGGCGAATGCGAATATTCGCAATGTTGAATGTGAATATTTGCAAAGTTGAATGCGAATACTCGCAATGCTCAATCCCACCGCTACTCATGTTGGTCCTAATGGGCTTCCGTAGACAACGGACACTGACTTGGCAACTGGTATCGGTCGAGGTGAACTCGAATTTCCCATACTATTTTACATATATAATACACATTTCGGTTGCTATCGCCCACTTTATTTAGTTTGATTGCCAGTAACGGATCATGAGGACATTGTGAACGTAACGTCATTACTCTTCAGTGCAATAGATTTCCTGTTGTTTTTGCATCGTTTCAAAGCAAGAAACAAAGTCAGTGTGATTGTTTCTGTACCAAAAGTAAACCGCCTTCATTTTGGAATTTACACGCAACCCTTATTCAATTTTTTGTTTGAAACGCAGTAGGGGGAATTTGTCCGGGTGATGACGCGTAAGGATCAACAAATGGCGCATAAACATTCGATTATGTATGGGATTAACGTACCTCGTAGATGCAAATCGTGCAATAAAAATAATATATCAATAAAGTGACATCTACTGTATGGATATAAAGTTCTGGGCAATTTTTGTTTTATTCCAGTACGAAGGTCATAAATTGTCTCAAAAAGGATAAACACGGAATAGGTCTATACATTGTCTCCGTATGATCAACACTGAAATAGGTCTATACAACTAGATTACTGTAACCTCAGCGAAAACGTCGCAATTCAATCAGCTCCCCATAAGATGGTGTTAAAAAAATCAACTTGATAGCCCTCCCATCGATGTTTGATGATGTGGAAGCTGTTACGCGGTGATTTTATATAGTCACGGCGTAACAGCTTTCTCTTCAAACGTCATGGTGTTTACCTGGCACGAAAACTATTAACACTGTATCAACTTTCTAATATCAACACTTGTTTTTTATCAACAATAACTAAAATATGTTGTAAATATTCAATTTTCATTACCAAGAAAAATATGCACATCATCCACATATTCATTTTTCGTAGACTCTAAGGTATATCCTTTAAAACGCGATCGGCGATTGCGCAGTGTATGAAAAAACTTCAGAGAAAATATTATTGCCGAGCATTGTCTATTTAAAGCCACAATTGTCTCCCCCCCCCCTCCCCTCCCCAGGATGGTGACAAGTGAGACACTTTTCCAGAGACGTCGGAAGCACGTGGGAAGAAGGGCAGCTGCCCTCGCTGCGGTCGTACCACGGGGGGCTGAGGGGGCAGACAATGCCCTTCCCAAGTTCATCACTAAAATTTTTTTCCAATGATTTATTCTCGAAGTAAAGCTAAAATACACCCCAAATTCGTTCCGGGAGCTTTCAAAATTCAATGGGGAAGCTGACGGAGTTTGGGAGGAGGTGCCCCTTCCCAGTGGGAGGGATCACCTCTTCTCAAACGTCCCATCTCGGGCTTTCGGCCTTCAAGACATGCATGCTTCGGCATGTCATGGAGGGGCTCCTATTGCGAGTAATTGTCCTTTTCCCATGGTCTGACCGGTCCCCCCCCCCCCCGCCCCGAAGTGCTTCCGGTACCCCTGCATTTTTCTATATGTGACAATGAGCGTTCCTGCAATCCAGGTGTATATAGATCAGTGGTATATACACATACAAGCAATGAGGGCACTAACGTCAATAAACTTACACAAAACTCGATGCTGCAATCTACAGTGAAGTGAAAAATACTAAGTCCTCGATCATTTGTCGTAAATGTTGATCTTTCTGACGCACAAATAATAGAAAAAATAAAATAAACTAAACATGTTACGGTGTTATATAAGTAAGTACAAATAATTTACTTTAGTCTAATCGTACCCCGAGTATCACGTTAGAATAACAAACTATTTGGAATGCCCTCCTTCTTCAAGAAAAAAGCGCAGACAGCGTTGGCATTATCCTCCACGAAGTCCTGTCGCTGAATTTTGAAGTATTTTGAATTTAGCTTTGTTCTTGGATACCTGATGCATATTTGGTCTCGAGTTGTTCTCATGAAATATTATTTTATTATCAGTTCTGGTACGAATACGGTAGAAGAGTTTCAGGAACCGTGCATGTCTGCTTTCAACTATGTGAGCTGCATACATATATTTTTCCCGTTCTATTCACCACAGCATCCATTTTGAGGTACAATTTGTGTATATTTATTCGAAATTGATGGAATTTCAGACTTGGGAATTTCATAGTAATTTTGTTTTCCTTTCTTATATAGCACCTTAAATAATTAATCCCCGAGCAGCATCAAGACGAGCTGAGCAACATCAAGACCAAATGTGTTCAAAAGGTTTCTAGGCGTATATTTAGTGAAAGAAAGGTAGTCACATTTAAGCAACTATAGTCAGCCTGTAACTTCTCGTCCGTTCTAAACTGCATCTGTTCAAACAACGCCTGTGAATTTTTTTGGAACATTTACTACGATATTTGAAAGTGCGTTTCCACCCAAAATCATGGCTGTGAAAGTTTCTTACTTCACCCAGTATTAAAATCTGGCAAAACCCCAAGAATATCAATAAGTATAGACTAATCAGTATACTGCCCGTATTTTCAAAGCTGCTTGAAAAAGCAGCTTGTGGACGACTTTGTATTTTTTTAAAATAGTTTTGATGTTTTATATGTACGTCACTATGGATTTAGGGCCAATAATTCATCTGCTCATCCAGTATTGCAGTTACTCCATAAAGTAGCCGACAATGATGACAAAGCATCTAAAGATTGCACATTGCCGTGTTCTTAGATTTTTAAAAAGCTTTCGACACAATAAACCATAATATATTACTTAGTAAATTAGAGTCATATGGCCTAAGAGGAATTAATAATGAATGGTTCAAAAGTTTTCTACCAGGGAGGTCCCAGTGTGTAGAGTATTTAGGTTCTAAATTTGGCACGCAGTCTATTTGTTGTGGTATACCACAAGGCTCCATACTAGGACCGCTTCTTTTCCTCGTCTACCTCAACGATGTTTCCTGGTCGACAAATTTGAACCTACTATCTTTCGCAGATGATACAACGGTTCATAATTGACATCATAACATTGATACTATTTTCATATAAATACACACATATATATAAACACAGAACCTTCCAATTGCAGTGTGTGGTGTCCCTCCAATAACATAGTTTCGAATGCCAACAAATCTAAATTTATAATCATTAAACCAACAAATAGCAGATACAACTCTAATGGTAGAACTATCTCAAGCAACGACAATGAATTAAAACAGGTTGGCAACAACCATACCGAGCTTACTGCAAAATTTCTTAGAATACAAATATACGAAAACCAAAACTTCAAGCAACACATCGAGATAGTCAGTAAAAAATATCTAAAGCCATTTATGCAATTAACAAGGCAAAAAATTGCTTCCCAAATCAGCATTAAGAACTCTTCTCGCTTATACATACTCACTTAGTCTATGGAATTGAGATTTGGGGTAACGCTAAGGCTGCAAATACGTTATTTCTCCAATAAAAACGAGTAACGTGAATAATTAGTAATAAAAAACATAACTCTCATACATATTCTTTAATTAAAAGTAACAATATACTCAAGCTTAGGGATATTTATAAACTGCGTGTATCACTTTTTATGTTTGACTGGATAAATAACAACCTTTCAAATTCATTTAAAAATTCCTATGAAATCATCAACAACACATCTGTCATGACGACCAGACAGACCGGTCAAGTATATAGAAGTACTCCCCGAACGCACTTTGCAGGCCAGTTACCTAAACACATGTTTCCTACTATATGGAATGAACTTAACAATAACTTTCAATGCATTGATCCGAGATCTAAATTTAAAAAAAAAACGCCATTCAGAACTTTAATTAACTCATATTCGACTGTTGAATAATTAAAGCCTCAATCAGTTGGTAGAAGAGCTTGGTCATTAGTTTACTGAGGCTCATCTTTCACCGGATCCATCTGAACATCTGAATATTTGAATAGCTTGAATCTAGGGCTTACAAGACCTATTCACCTTTTCCTTTCAGGGCGTTTTCTAATCGGGTGTACTTTTCCTCTCTCTCTTGAGGTAGCTGATGAGAGATAAAAAGAAGAAGAAACATTGCCATTTATATTTAATTACTCTTTGAAAGCATCTAAGTACCAGAGGGAAGGAAAACAAGCCATACATGCGATTGTTATATTATATTTACGAATAGGTTTAAGGGGAACAACACATATAATACTGAACAGTTCCCAGTCTAAGACAAATACCCCACCTGCCTAAATACCCCATTTAGTATTTTCATTGTTTGCACCCATAGTATTTTTTACCTCCAACTGCTTTGTGACCAGAAAACAAATTAGCTAAGAACTTGTAAAGTAGTTGCACAGTTCTGTTCCTATAATAACAATTCCTGCAGGAGGGGGGGGGGGGCAGCAGGAAGAAGGCCACACTAGCCATGTTGCCTCCCACATGTTAAAATTGTTCTTTGTGTACAATATTTTTTAAACCCAGATACATTGATTGATTGATTGATTGATTGAGATTGATTGATTGATTGATTGATTGATTGATTGATTGATTGATTGATTGATTGATTGAGATAACAAAATTATTTTCGCACACTGTACATCTTCCTTCTAAAATTGATAGCGCCTTTATTCAAAATTAATGACACATTTTAGGTAGATGAAAACTGGAATCCAAAATCGTCCCTTTTTAAACATTTTGTTTAAAATAGATTATTAACAGATACCAGTTACTTGAATATTTAGTAGGGACGCGTTTTTTTTTTCGACTCCGGAAATGGTATTCGAGACGCATTTTGAGAAGTGTTCTTTCTTCTCGTGCCAGAAGATTTTGTTTTCCATCTTCTCCCTCACACGTTAAGTTCTTTGGTGCCGCTGAAACTGTTAATCACTTTACATCTGGAAACGTTGTATATGTCTTGCAATTTTTACAGTTTGCTGTTCCATATTGTCGCTGATCTTGTTAGGTCACGATTTGTAATTGACCACAAAGAGGAATTCTTGGCCTTCTGCATGTCAAAAACGTTGAAGAAATATTTTATTTTCCGAACCCAGGATCTAATGTCTTTCTCGTATTCAAGCATTATAAACATTCTTAATATCTTGTTGTAAACATTGTGGCTTAGCCATTCTACTGAGATAGCCCAAAGTGTGTTTTACCCTCGCCACAAATAGGCAATAATAGCCATCTCAGATAAGGGACTTTCACAGACAAATGAATAGTAAACTTTAATTCCTCTGGGTTGGTAAAGGACAAAACATTATTTCTATGTACAAACAAACATTTCCAAAATAAAGAAATCCAGACGTAACTGTTGCTAGTAACATTCGGGGCAACGCTGGAACGTAGTTCTCCGAATTAGAGGAATAGATGGGAGTTGTTTGGGAGATTGTAATCTGAAGGAAGACTGTGCTCGTTTCCGTTCTGCTAAGACGGAGATGTCAGTATTTTCTGTTGATAAGACTAGCTGGAGGCAATTCATCAACTCGATTCTAACAGTCAGACAGCCTTCGATATCTGGATCTTTTCCTAATTTGACCTTGTATCAACAAACCGTGTGAATTCTCCGGACATTGCTAAGAACAAATTGCATGTAGGGGCTTTATTTAATTCTAAAGGCCAGTTGACGATATTTCGTTTCGATTCTTCATATCAAGTAAGTTTTTCTCATCTTGCTCGGGGGCATGGTTGGGGTGGGGCAGTCTTGTGTAACATCCTCCCCTACCCCAATATTTTTCGGGACATTTTCGTATGGAATGGATATATCGATTCAATCTTGCTAGTACTCCTACACTTTCTTAATTAATAAAATTTGAAACTTGGACTTGTGAGACATGCAAATGGACAGCTGTGGCACTCGATTCAGTTGGAGGCCCAGCGTGACCATTTTAGAGTACAATACGTGTTAACCCTTTACCCAACGTAGTGGTCAAAACTGGCCAGCGCTATTCACCAAATTCACCATTCAATTTTCATTACTTTTTCATTTTTTGTCACAAAATAGCTTATGACCCCTCATTGGAACGAGCTCATTGAGCTCGTTCATAAGCTATGTTTTTGACGTAAAAATGTAAAAAATTAGCTATTCAAGAATTATGATTACAAGTGTCGCCAGCTTTTCGTGTTAGGTAAAGGGCTAAATAATGGTGCATAACAACTTTACGTTTTTTGGTTATTTATCCACAAATAAATCTTCAAGCATTCTTGTGTTTTAACTATACGCAAAGAAAAAAGCTAAGCATTCCCAAATATAATGAATGATAACATGCCACTGTTTATTTGAAGGTCTGTTGCTGGTTATATGTATGATTATATTGACGATCCAACAAATGGTTGTGAACGTGTATGATTGAATGAGCCCCATAAACAGGTCTCTGGAATCACGTGCACAATGCAACCCAAGAATGTTCCAAAATAAGTTTGTGCATGACCCAGAATTGTGCATTTACAGTGCCTATATTTCAATGTTTAATCACTATCTGTCACCATGACATGAAGATGGATGACATTTTCACAAAGATGGTAATGGCAAATTATTGGTATGCATTCCACCGGTGCGTCCTTTAAAGCAATCGGTTGTCAACTCGACATCCACACACAGTCACCAGTCGTTTGGTGAGAAAACACATGCAAACCAATGAGGTTAAGGACCGCCCACTGTCAGAACGACACCCCCCCCCCCCCCCCCCCCCTCCTTGTAACATCACAACGTGAAAACGGGGTACTTCGAAGGCTCATGCGACGACAGCCATTCATCTCAAGCACTGTTCTGAAGAGCATGTGGCTACCAAATCGACGAATCTACGCGAGAACTGTCAGGAACGGCCTGAGAAAAGCCATATTCAGGTCCAAAAAGGCCATCAAACGTCCTTTATTAAGAGATCATCACCAAGGAATGCGTTTGGCTTGGTTTATAGCATTTTTCATCCAGAGCAATGCATTGACTTACATTCCTTGGTCTACCATAAGTCCTGAAGTGAATCTACTGGAGCACATTTGGGGCATTCTAGGGTGTCGAAGACAAGCAGTACAAGCTGCTCGAGAGTTGGTAGCAGCTTTGCACCAGGAATGGCGACAGTTACCTCTGCAACGGATACGACGATTGACTGGAGGATGCGACGCAGGATAGAAAATGTTTTCCGAGCACATGGAGGATACATCAGATATTGAACTATAACATTGGCTCTTGTTCTCTAGAGGTTACAAATGACATTTTTATCAATTTATAGCCAAACAATTTTGCCTTGTTGACTCTCCAGCTCCATACTAAAACGGTAATCGTATTGAGCTCTAGCAGTTACTTTTTTGATTCATCAACGCTGTCATTGAAATGATGATCAGGACAGTGGTTTTTGTGTTTTCGTATAGTCAGAATATATTCTTTCAACATAGCATTCAGTTTGTGAAGCTTACTTTGCGAGTACTTTATGGATATCAAGCAACACATTCGACATCGTAAAATATCCAGAGGGCGCTTAATTTTTTTCTTTGTGTATATAATAGCTACTGGCTAATGTTCCAACTACACCATCAGGACATGCCTTCGGCGAATGTATGCTTAGCTGATGTAGTTAGTCTGCGTGAAACACGCACACTCTTGTTTTGTATGGTTTCTTCTTCTCCTTCTTCTTCTTCTCTTGTCTTCTGTCTTCTATGCGCTTCCTTCTTCTTCTCTTGTCTTCTGTCTTCTATGCGCTTTCTTGTCCGTACGATAACTCGAAAACAAATTGTCCCATCTCGGAGATTTTTGGCATACTGATAGACTGTCACAAGTTATTATTTATTTATTTATTGGTGTTTAAGGTCACATACTTATGCACAATGGTCAATCGTGTCCGTGACAGTTTTACGGGTGGGGGAAGCCGGAGTACCTGGAGAGAACCACCGAGCATCGACGAGCAACTGTCAGCTCCTCAACATACTAACTCTGTTCAAGCTCCGCTCAAGCAGGGTTACAGCGGTTGATGACATGTGAACCATTGACGTGCAGTTCGCCTTAGAACACGGCGTCATCGTGCCCCCATGCCCCCTGGTACGAACCTCGGGAATGCATTACGGGCATAAAATTCGATTTTCAGCAATTCTGAAAAATACACTCAATTCCCCGGGGTGATCCCAGTGACCTTGACCCATATGTTGAACTTGCCATGACTTTCGACTCAATTAGTGTGCGTGCAATGTGCGCCCACATTTTTAAGTTTAGAAATACAAGTATGAACTTCGGCAATGCATTGTGGGGTCATAAAATGCGATTTCTTGCTATTTTGAAAAATATACCGAATGGCCCCTGGGTGACCTTAGTCGACCTAACCCATATTTTGAACCTCCATTGAGATGTGGACTAATTTGGAATTTGTCCCAGGTCCATAGGTGATACCATACTTGAGATATGAAAGTGACCCACTTTCAAAATGCTTCCCCCCCCCCCCCCCACTACCTTCTTCAGTGCAAAAATACATGTAAGAATTTCGGGATTCCATTTGGGTGTCATAAAATGTGATTTCCAGCAATTCTAAAAATGCACTCAGTGGCTCCTGGATGCACTCAGTGACCTGGATAAATGTTTGGAAACTCCATTGAGTTTCGATTCATTTGGTGTTGGTCCAGGTCTGCCGGTCATAGCATGCTTGATGTATGGGCGTGATCTCCAGACAGAATTATTTGCTCCTTCTGTTTTTTAGCAATGAAATACACTCCGCTAACCTTTTTGAGTGCAGAATCGATGTATGAACGTTTGTAATGCATTAGATGCTCATCAAATGCGATTTCTAGCAATTCTGAAAAATACACCCAATGACCACTGGGTGACCTCAATGACCTTGACCAATATTTTGAACCTCCAGTGAGTTTCGACTCGTATTGGTGTTCTTTCCAGGTCCACTTTATAAGTCAGATCATGTATAAACTTAGGGAATATATTGGAGGTCATCACATGTGATTTGCAGCAATTCTTAAAAATACACTCAATGCCCCCCCCCCCCCCCCCCCGGTGATCTTAGTGACCTGGACATATATTTTGAACCTCCATTGAGTTTTTACACATTTGGTGATGGTCTCATGTCCAAGAGTCAAACCATGCTTGAGATATGAGTGTGACCCACTTCCAAAATGTTTGGCCTCGCCCCCTTTTAAGTGTAAAGGCTCATATATGAACATCGGGAAGGCATTCGTGGGGGAGAGGGGTCGTAAAAAATAATTTTCAGCAATTCTGACAAAATGCACTCAATGGCCCCTTGGTGACCGAAGTAACCTTGACCAATATTTTGAACCTGCATTGGGCTTTTGAGTCATTTGGTGTTTGTCTCAATTCGATAGGTCATACTATGTCTGAGATATGAAGGTGACCCACTTTCAAAATGTTTGGCCCCACCCACTTCTTTGAGTGCAAAAATACATACACGAACTTCGAGAATGTATTAGGGTGTCATGAAATACAATTTCCAACAATTATGAAAAATGAACTCTAGAACCTTGGGCGACCTCGGTGACCTGGACACACGTTTTGAATCTCCATTGAATTTCGACTCATTTGGTATTGGTACCAGGTGCATAGGTCATAACACGCTTGAGATATGAGCGTGACCCACATTCAAAATTATTTGCTCCTTCCAATTGCTGAGTGATGAAATACACTCCGCTCACTTTTTTGAGTGCAGAATAGATGTATGAACTTTGCAGCGCATTAGGTGGTCCAAAAATGCGATTTCCAGCAATTCTGAAATGCATTCAATCACCCTTGGTGACCTCATTAACATTGAGCAATATTTTGAACCTCCAGTAAGTTTCGACTCGTTTGGTGTTGCCCCAGGTCCGCAGGTAATACAATGTTTGAGATATGAGCAATCCACTTTAAAAGTTTTTTGCTCTGCCAACATTTTTCAGAGCAGGAATACAATATATGAACTTCGAGAAGGCATTAGGGGCTGATAAAATGCGATTTCCAGCAATTCTGTAAAATACACTCAATGATCCCAAGGTGACCTTATTGATCTTGATGCATATTTTAAACCTCCATTGAATTTAGACTCATTTGGTGATGGGCCCAGGTCGATGGGTCAAACTATGCTTGAGATAAGAGTGTGACACATTTTCAAAATGTTTGGCCCCGCCCCTTTTTGAGTGTAAATGTACACGTATGGACAACGGGAATGCATTAGGGGTCATAAAATGCAATTTCCAGCAATTCGTTAAAATGCACCCAATTACCCCGGGTGACCTCAGTGATCTTAACCCATATTTTGAACCTACATTGTGTTTCACCTCATTTGGTGTTTGTCCAAGTTCCATGGGTCACACCATCTCTGAGATATGAGCATGATCCATATTCAAAATGTTTTTCCCCTCCCCCCGCCCACCCCACTTCTTTGAATGAAAAGCTACATGCATGAACTTCAAAAATGCATCGTGTGGGGGGAGGGGGGGGGGGGGCGAGGGTGCATAAAATTCTCTCAATTATGAAAAATACACTCTTGAACTTCCATTGAGATTCAATTTATTTGGTATAGGTCCCACCCAGGTCCATAAGCCGTACTGATATGAGCGCTCTCAACTTTTAAAGTGTTTTGTTCCCGCCCACTTAAAAATACATGTTTGAACTGAAAGATATTAGAGATCATACAATGCGATTTCCAGCAATTCTGAAAAATGCTCTCAATGACCACTGGGTGACCTCAGCAAACTTGATTCAGATTTTGAACCTCCCCTGAGTTTGGTCTTATTTGGTGTTGGTCCCAGGTGCATAGGTTATACCATGCTAGAGATGTGAGCCTAGCCCTCTTTCAAAACGCCTCTAGGAACATCCTCAATGTTTCAGGCGTCTGAATAGCATAGATGGCCGAGTACTAGTGACTGTCTATCAGTATTCCAAAAAAGCAGCGAGACAGGAAGATTTGTATTGTCGTGCGGACAAGGAAGTGGGTGGAAGAGATGGGAGAGAGAAGACCAGAAGAAGAAGAAGAAGAAGAAGAAGAAGAAGAGTTTATTGAAGAATATTAGAAAAAAAATACCCAACTTAGATATGTTTTAGGGAGGGATTAGTGTGCGTCGGGTCCGCCCTGTCTGAATACACAATTAGAAACATTGGAAAGAACTTAGTTCTCTGTACGCTGATGTCGAAATATTAAAATTACAGGCCGCATTTGTTCACATTGCGCAACTAGGAATTTAACCATTTGATTGAAAGAGCTCATTGAACTGAACTTCCTAATTGCATTTTGGGTAATATATGCTGACTGAAATATCAGTTTTTTGATATTAGTGTGAAGGGGGTTAGTGAGTAGAATTTTGTTTCTCAAATATGTGAATGAATTATATCTAGTGAACTATCGTTAATTCCCTTGAAATTCTTGAAGTCACTGATATCTTTGGAGAATGAACCATTCCTAATGCGGAGGTGGTGAATGAATGAATGAATGAATGAATGAATGAATGAATGAATGAATGAATGAATGAATGAATGAATGAATGAATGAAAATGATATATTACGTGTACAAAATAATTACCTCTTAACCGAATCCAGAAGATTTCAGAATTTATTAATTTAAATTTTTGTTTTTGTCCAGTGAGGCGTTACCTGATATGGTTTTGTCGAATTATTTTGAAAGATATATTTTTTCAACTGCTTAATTTGTAAATTACAAGGGCGGTGCGGTCGATGCGTTGGGGAAAGAGTTAAACAGTAATACAAAATAATTGCACAGTAGTACAAGAATACTTTAGCAGTGATCAATTGCTTTGGGTTTTAAATCTAATGATTAGATTACGAGAATAGACTTTTTGCGGAGATGTGACAAACCAGCTGACTGTTTTATTGTCACCCACCTTGAAAGAAATGAAAAAGAAAAACCAAGGAGTACAAAGGGACAGGAAGAAAGGCGATTAAGAGAGAGGACGGTCGAAAGGAATAATTGCAATAGAAGAAAAAGAAACTTGAAAATATCAAAAGCTTTAACCCTTTACCCAACGTAACAGCCAAAATCGGCCAGCGCTATTCACAAAATTCGCTACTTAATTTTCATTATTTTTTCATTTTTTAAGGAACTCTCTCATGAATTGGCGCCACTGCCTACATCACTCTTTGACGAGACTGGTGACATGCGAATTTCGAAATGAAAGTCGGATATAAAAAATAAGACGATGGTTGTTTCGTCTGACAGAATGGTTGGCATGGGGCATACATTAGGAGTGACAGATGGCTGCGCATTGTTTTGTGGATTCCACATTGGCCAGTTTCGGGCAAAACGCACCCATCACAGTTACGGACTTGGTAGAAAAGTTCGTATAAGTCAGCACTTGCAGTAAAGTGACGTCTATTTGATCTTTGATAGATGTGTAGATTTCAGCACCACGTCCGTAACCAGGGTTGACAGAAGTTCTAGTTATAGCGTGTACAGCCTAGCCGCCATTCTCCCACTACGAAAAACAAGTTTTGACGGTCGCCGCAAACAAGCCGCAGTTAATAGATATAATATGTGAACAGTCTGTCATTGACAAGTTGTTTGAGTTGAACACAATGAAGCATAAACTGGTAATAACTGGTAAAGTGCTTGTAGACGACACCGATGTGTACGTGTTGTTGCTGCATCACCTTTACCGTAGAATCTAGTTGCTCCAATGACTATGGAATCCCATATTCACGGGCGAACTTGTATTGATATACGGGAATTTGTCAGCTATCATCCAAGATTTACTCGCTGCTCATGCCTTTTCGGACTGCGAGACAGTTGGGGGCCTGTTCGGGATAGAGAAGGGTCGAATACTAAAAGTCCTCCAACGCGGAGCTTCGTTGAAATCTTTGGGCCAGGAAGACGCTGAGTGTTCAAATGTACTCGGTCAAGCAACCCAGATCATTTCTCTCTGCTACGGTTCCGAAGTAACGACATCAGTGACCGATATACGTATTGATGCGTAGTTTTCGTAAATCGGGAATCCCAAGGCAACTAATGCGCCGACACTTTGTTCTCTGCCTCCTACTAATCAGCTTTTAGGGAAAATATCGAAAGGCGCACCTTCAGGCATTTGTGTGGAAGAACGCTTTTCAACCGAGGACTACTAATTTAGATCCTATCAAATATGGCTTCGAGAAGGAACTAAGATTAAGTCGCTCCAGACCATAAAAGTTCCGTCTGATGTTGCTCTAGCCCCATATGAAGTACTGAAGTTATTAAGGTATTCTTGCTTAAGCCAGACGCCATGTAGTACAAACATGTGCAATGTAATAATGCTGTTAAAATGGCGTGCACATTTTTCTGCTCTTGCAATATCATATTAGAGTGTTCAATGAACAAACAAGGTTAGCAGATACATCAGCTATGAATAGGACTGATGAATAAAAAGAATCACCAAACACCCAACACATCCGTTAAAAATGTATATAGGCTCGGATGCAACCTCTGCTATGCGCCCGGAATATTGTATTAGCCGCGGTCAAATTTTGTGGTCCGTGAAATGATGATGTCACCTTAACATGGATATTTCAAATTTTTCAAGTCTGCCAGGCGTCCAGTAAACTTTTTCGTTGTCAAGAGATGTTACTCTTACACATTCCATGGGGAAAAATCTTTGGACGTCGCTTCGAGGGTCAGTGCCCTGGTGGCCAGACTAAACTGTTTTGTGCGACATTCTAGGAAAGTGAAACAAGAATCCTATTATATATATATATCCTGCTGGGTTCTTGCACTTGTAAATTGGATTTATAATGTCAGTGGATTGTGGGGTATATACTCTTTATATTACCACCACTGCGATGACGTCATAGGGACCATATGGTCACAGATTAAAATGCGTCGAATTTTTTGGAAATTTTAATATGTTGTAGAGCAAAAATAATTAACCCTTTACCCAACGCAGACGATTTCAAAATTTATTTTTTTAAATACCATTTTTTGAATTTTTTCAAAAAAATTCAACAAAACCATATCATGTGACCCCCTCTTTGGAACAAGCTCGACGAGCTCGTTCCAAAGAGGGGTCACATGATATGGTTTTGTAGAAATTTTCGAAATATAATATTTTTTCAGCTGCTGAATTTGCATATTACGCGGGCGGATGCGGGCGATTCGTTGGGTAAAAGGTTAAGAGATGGTTGTTGTTTTGTTTGTTTGGTTTTTTTTTTCGACTTGCCGCCATTTGACGTTTTAAAGTCAATTCAAAGTTTAGCCACTTTTTTGACATCCAAAAACGAGTTGCTCGGTACGCTTCATTGAACGGCTTAGTACGTAAAAGGTCGGCAGACACCTTCCCCTCACTGTTGGCCGCTTTGGCGTTGGTCGTACTTCGTTGGATAACTTCTGAAAATTCGCTTTACGGTTTCAAAACCATCTAGTTTTTGACCATCGGAAAAATTAGAACCTTTTTAGATGAGTCCACAATAGGAAAATTAGTTCATGCATTCATCACCAGTCGCCTAGACTACTGCAACTCCTTGCTAATTGGCTGCTCTAAAACACAGGTTGAAAAAATGCAGCACGTGCAAAATTGTGCAACACGTGTGGTCACAAAAAGTCGCAGATTCTGTTACATCACCCCAATTCTGTTCAAACTTCACTGACTCCCAGTAGAAAAAAGAATCCATTTCAAAATCATTCTACTCGCATTCAAATGTCTGAATGCAATGGCACCATCCTATCTGTCTGAACTTGTAAGTGCTTACAAATCTGGAAGACCGCTCCGCTCTCAATATATTCTTAATCTCGTCCAACCGAGGTCTAAATTGGTTACAGCAGGTGATAGAGGTTTTTCGGTCATTGCCTCAAAATTGTGGAATGCTCTACCACCCCACTTAAAAACACCACAAACACTTGACAAATTTAAAAAAAAAAAGCTTGAAGACACACATCTACCAACTAACTTTCCTCGATCAAAAAGACTCGAAACTTGATGACATAGGGGCTATAACCTTTAGCTCTCTACCTTTCAATTTGTTCAGCCATAGAACAAACACTTCGTGTGGATATCAGGCTTATAAAATTAATCTTAATTAATCTTAATTATTTTTATTTTTATTCACACTCTCATTTCCAGAGGTTTCAACCTACACTCGCGAAATTTTGCAAAATGGTAAACGATAATTTCTCTTTTAATGCAATGGAGCCTGATTTTCGATTTTCCACCTTTATTCAACACAATACGAATGTATTTTTTTTATCTTTTAATATCAACGCCCGTATCAGCCCCCTCGTTCAACTTTTGCAAATCTCATCTCCAAAAAAAAACTCATATCTAAAAATGTGGTGACGATCTTGAAAAATCAAAACCAAGAACTTGGAGGTCACGTCATAGATGATCATAGGGTAAAATATTAAAATACGTCGGATTTTTTTATATTATTTTTGTTAAGCTCAAACAATTAGGAAATAGCTAGTGGAGGGTGTTTGTTTTTCGATTTTTCTTCATTTTTACGTCATTTCAAATTCAGGAGTTTATTTTGCACATTTTTGTTTGAAACACATGATGTCTCTATTAAAGGCATTTGTTGGGATTTCACATTTAATTTTTTATCCAAAATAACGTCAATTTGACGTTTTTTTTCATGAACGTTCAATACCTGCAGTATTTTTGAACGCTTACTCTAGAAATTTTGAAAATATGTTCTCCAATAAAAATCATATTTAAAAATGCAATGACTTTTCAGCCGACGAGCAATCCGTCTTGGGCTGTTGCTGGGGTTACGGTAGGAAGTCAACGCCGGAAAAATTACATGAAAATTTAGTATGTTGTAGAGCTAAAACACAATGAGATAGTTGTTGTGGGAATTTATATTTAACGTCATTTTCGTCGTTTTTGCGTCATTTTAGATTTTTACACCCCTTTTAGTTTTGTATCACCCCCTACGTCAACAACGGCGAAAGCTACCTATATAGAAACTAAACACACGTCGCAGGGGATGGTTGGAATGATGCTTTGACGCATTTGCATACTCAGTGACGCAATAAACTAGACGCTATGACGTCAAATGTGAGAAAACTTGAAAGTTATACTTTACTGCATGAAGTCGAAATCTTAGGAAAATTTAGTGCTCGTGGTTCTAAATAGAAAGTTGAAAACATTTTGAAAATCAGATACCGGAGATATCACGTAAACAGCGTTGAGGGTACGAATCTTACGTTTTTGTGTATACATTCCCTTTTCATAACACAGCACATAATGTATCTAACAGGCGGTTAGACAAATAATTGACGCCAAGCATTGCCATTTTTTATCCACATTCAGCCACATTACCCAAAACTTGTTGACACTATGACGCAAATGCTTATCGAGTGCGGAAAATACCAAAATTAAATTTCACTGCACTAAGTCGAAATCTTCGGGAATTGTAATACTCGTGGTTCCAAATTCAAGGTTGAGAACATTTTGAAAATCAGACGTCAGAAGCCGCAAATGTCAATTAAACAACATTGAGGGTACGAATCTTACATTTTTCTGTCTATATTCCCTTTTCAACCTGCTTTTCAGCATTTGTTTCTCGAATTTTTTAACAAATAATTACAATACATCGGGACTTGGCTGCCAAAACGCCATTTGCCACCAAAACATCAATGGCCACCCAATTAGTTCGCAATTTCAAACGAATTTAGTTGTAATTTTTCCTGTATTTAACGCGTGTCTTCGGCGTGCGTGGAATGCATGGAAAGCTCCAACTTGTGCCGTTGATTCCAGTTCCCCCGTTCTTCACCACGTTGTGTTCTTTCTGATGATTTAACTCTCATTCTAGCGTGTGTGGAAGTATGTGTACTCTGGATTTATCCCTTCCTTACAGCAGAAAATGAGACGTATATAGACGATGTTGAATAAACAATACAATGAGCTATGTATTCTAACCAGGGGTCAGACGACATTCTTTCACTGTTTCGCTGAACAGCTCGAAAATCTCTTACCATCTCTCCCCTTTTACCTAAACTGGAGTCATCCGGTCACAGCAATTGTCTTTGAAAGTTGTATGGCTTGGTGCCTTTAACCCTTTGAGCACCGTGGTAACTTCCAAGTCAGTTCAGTGGCAACAGTTTGAAGGATCCATATTCATTAAATTGGGGTAGACCAAATTAATATTGATTGGCTTCCCCACACATTCCCTTACCAGACATCATATTTAATGAAATTGTGACGCATCTTGTTCCTGGGCCGAAAAAGCGGCCGCTTGTGTTCAAAGGATTAAATCATGTTTTCAGCGTCAAATGAAATTTGACTGCATCCAATGGCCTGTACAAGCTACTTGAAACTTATCCTTATCGCCTAACCCATTACCCAACGCAGAAGATATTGAAGTTTTGTATTTTAAATATTATTGTTTTCAAAGTTTTCAAAATAGTTTTTGAAAAGCATATACACACATCATGTGATTTCCCACCCCACCCCCACCCCTCCATTTGAACGAGCGCAACAATGACCGATGTGGGATGCGTCACAGGTGTAGCGTCTGAGTGGGTTTTATAATTCGTAGGGGAGGGGCACCCTCTCATCCGCACCTCCTACCTGTTTCAAAGGTACTGACTGAATCCCTACAGAAGAATTGGATGTATTAGAAATTAGATTTAATCCCTCACAATGTTTTCATTCAGCAGTCAGTTGCCCGCTTTGTACCGTCATATTACTCACGGATTCATATGCATTCATGAAAGATCTAAACAGGAGAATGTCTGGAGAGCTGCTAAAAGATTTAACCCTTTGAACCCTAGCGGCCGTTTTTCCTGCCATTAACCCTTTGAACATAACATAACGTCATTAAATTGGATGGCTGTTCAGTAAATGTGTGGGGTAGACCAATCAATATTTTCAACGTGCAGCCCCGAGGCTGCACGTTGAAAATATTGATTGGTATACCCAAATAATGAATATGGACTCTTCTAATTGCCGCCAATGAACTGGCATGGAAGATACCACTTGAGTTCAAAGGGTTTTAAACAACAATATTCCTGTAAGCGCCAACTCTACATTTAGATTGGCATGCTTTCCGCCATGACAATGCATGGCAGTTAAAAAAGTTTAGAAATGAGATTGTCTTGAGGCGTATTCACTTGGTTTTCGTTGTCGATGTGTCAGTTACACTGACACGAAATTGTGTTTAGTGAGGCAGCACATGGCCAAGAGAAATCTCTGTCATTGCCATGGGTGTACTTTACAATCTTCGCACGTAAAAGAGGATTATAAAGACTTGGAATTATTACGCAAGTCGCTCTTTTTATCTTTTATACAAAATGTTTCCTTGTAAAGAATGAAAGAGGAGGGAAGTAGTTGGCGTGCACAACAAGGACGCCAGAGGCGCAAGGGCAGAGGGGCGGAGGGGCAGCTGCCCTCCCTGCCCTCGGACCAAGGGGGCAAGAGGGGGCAGAACCTTCCCAGGTTCGTCACTAAATTTGTTTCAATGTTTTTTTCTCGAATTAACCCTTTACCCAACGCAGACGATATCAAAATTTATTATTTTAAATATCATTTTTTCAAATTTTTCAAAAATTTCAACAAAACCATATCATGTGACCACTCGTTGGAACGAGCTCGACGAGCTCGTTCCAACGAGGGGTCACATGATATGGTTTTGTTGAAATTTTTTGAAAAATAATATTTTTTCAACTGCTGAATTTGCACATTACGCAGGCGGATGCGGGCGATTCGTTGGGTAAAGGGTTAAAGCTGAAATACACCCCAAATCCGTTCTAAGAGCATTCAAAATTCAATGGGGGAGTTTGGGAGGTGGTACCCCCTCCACTCAAACTCCCCCATCTCGAAACTCTTGTGAGGCATCGGGAGCGTGATGTCTCAGTGGTTACGGTATTGGACTTCAAACCGAAAGATCCACGGTTCGATCCCTGGCATGGATAACTGCGTTGTGTCCTTGGGCAAGGAACTTAATCCCGATTGCTCACGTTTGGGCACGCTGGCGCCGTGTACAAAGACGTACTGCACGTCGATGATGCACTTGTCTTCAACCAATGCTAACCATGCTTGTTAGTACGTTGGGGAGTCTGATAGTTGCTCGTCGTTGTAGGGTGGTTCTCTCCGGGTACTCCGGCAAACTCCACCCGTAAAACTGTCCGATACGAGGTGAACCTGGTTGTCTAAGGTGTCGTTAAACCGTAATAAATAAATAAATAAATAAATAAATAAATAAATAAATAAATAAATAATTAGGGCCATCATTGCGTATTTCTACAAGTATTCGTGATTTGTTTATGTTCATATATGACAGGCAATTTACTATCGCTGTCACTTGTTTGTAGAATCTTACTGCACTGTGTCTTTGTCGATTCTGGACAGTCAATACGAAATACTAATGAAGAACCATTTTGAGTCTATTTTCTTTGAGGCGGTGGAAAATTAGATTTATTTAGAAAATAAAACAATTTGTACATATCCGGTTCTCCATTTTGAATTTTAATGAGAAACACTGGGCCAATAAACAACCTGGTCAATCAAAACCGCACCTTTCCACTGAAACGTGTGAACTCGTAACGGACATTCAATCAGGGATGTGTCCACATGCCCAATTTACAAAATGTATAGTTTTTACTGGGTGGACATGTTGGCAGCCATTGTTTGCAGGTGTGCCAAACACGATGTTGTCAAACATACGGTCATGCGCTACTAAAAGTGTTGTGTAATTACGATCCAAGCATTGATGAGTGGGTAATAAATGGAAATCTGTTCAAATTGGATGACCAAAGAAGCAGTCATTTTGGATTTATGTTCACAATATGAGCCACATATTTAGTTATCTAGGTCACCTGTGCAGCAAGCATGCATAAATTATTGAGAGGTTATGTTCGTCTTTAATTTTTGCACAAAATGATCAAATTTGGTGGTTATCTTACCAGACAGAGGATTGTTGGTGGTCAGAAGCTTGTTTTGGGTTATTTCTATTCAAAAGAGACATATTACTCTACGGGATATAATAAATAGCCCCTTTGGCTACTTCGTTCTAAAGTGGATACATTTTGCTGCTATTCACTAGACTAAAATGATGAGGTGAAGGGTGGGGGTGGGAGTGGGGGTAGGGGGCAGTGAAAACACTCAGTTACTGGGACAAAAAATATCAATGCTTTGAATCTAACGACTTACTCCAAGTATCCGAGTTGTCTGTCT
The DNA here is from genome assembly GCA_031216915.1 of Pictodentalium vernedei. Classification (NCBI taxonomy): domain Eukaryota; kingdom Metazoa; phylum Mollusca; class Scaphopoda; order Dentaliida; family Dentaliidae; genus Pictodentalium; species Pictodentalium vernedei. The sequence goes on from CM062289.1 coordinate 242,246,380, forward strand.
CGTTATAATAGCACAATGATTATCCCACAATATTTCATCGCAATTCTCGCAGTTTCAGCAAATTAATGCGTTACCAAATGTAATGGAAATATCAGACGGTCGCTGTTCATAAAAACGAAATTTTAAATATTATTATTTTTTCAATTTTTGTCTCCAGAACTCGTATATCTCGTTTCAATGAGAGTTCGTTAGCTGTGTTTTGGAAGCAAAATGATAATGTTTATTATACTTCGATTGTTGTGCGTATTCACTGTTCGCGATACAAGACAGACAATAAGACTTGTGCTTGATACACCACGCATGGAAACGCGCTAAAATGCCATGTAAGAACGCATCTGGATGGACGCTATGACGTGAACAAAACGCTACAATACAAAAAAGCATCAAGAAAGAAAGTTATGAGACCGCCGAAAGTTCTTAGAAAAAACACCTCGGGTCGTTGATTCTTGTTCCCTGCACTTCACCCTTACTGAGTTCTGTCTAAGTGCTTACCCAGCAAGCATTACACATTGAGCCGACATTGGACCAATATCGTTATCAATATCGACCCATCATCAGATTTCAATATCTTGCTACCATCAGATTTGCAAAGTTGACGTAATATAGGACCAACATTGTTTCCCACAATAAGCCGATATTGGACTGATATAAAAACTACATGGGACCAACGTTTTTTTCAATATCCACGCATCATCAGATTTCAATATCGGCGCCTGATACGATTTCCAAAGTTGAGTAATATTGGACCAAGGAATGTTTCCGACATCAAGCCGCTATTGGACTGATATAAAATCAACAATTTCCCCCAACCAAACGATATAATCCAAGAAACTGTGCCTCGGTAGTAACACTGAGGAAAACAAATAGTCCTGTGTTCATTCACATGAGGTGTTAACTTTGATAATGCCATGAGAAAATGCAAATAATCCACATCCTACTGCAAAGAAGTTTGCAGGCAGGAGTAAAATATACCGACTGGAGGCATTTCTGAGTACGTTTCAAGGAATTATAATTCCAAATAGTAGATGTGCACTTTCCTTTTGTATTATAAACGTCTCAAGCGAACTAATTACTGACGAAAAATCTTCCTGTTTTTACTAGCACTGCTGGTTCAATCCTAGGTCACCGTGATCTTGATAATACTGAAAACATATTTAAAAACTTTAAATTATGACGCGAAAACAGGTGATATGAAAATTGTAAAAGTTAATTAACTTCATGTACAATGCCGGCACATTTATTGGGAGTGATCGAACGACAACAGACTAGATTGCAAACCTGAATACTAATGTTATTCCGAAAATTAATTTCTAGAATAATTAGCACATTTCGGAGAAATAACCCAATATTTCAACGTTTCAATTTCGCGATGTCATTTAAGGTCTCGTTACAGTTATTCGGGTGAAAACGTTCGTTTTTCAAGAAATGCACAACTTATTAACACAGCCGAGGATATTTTGCATTTAAATTACCTCATCTATTCACAATCCCCACAAAGTATACAGTTTCAGGAAGCTCTTAGGATGGCATTTCCTGGAGAAAACTACACACAATCAAAAATCTTAAAATATCACTCAAAAGCACTCAGCTAAATGAAACAGTCGATGGTTCAAAAAATGTCTCATTATGGTCCATTTTTTCTCATTTTGTGGATAAATTTCCATTTTTTTGTGCATCGGTAGCGATAAAAGTGTCTTACAGGAATTCTTTATTCCTCCACTGAGGAATAAGATGAACATTCTGACAAATAAAAAACAGATGGGCTTCTTAATCATTTTTTCAAAAGGCTTTCTCATGGCAAATTTTCACAAAAATTGCCCCATTTGTCTCCTGCAAGATGTCAGCTCTCAAACAGGTCTGGATTAGTCATTAAACTCTCATGTTTGACCTTGACCTCCAAATGAAATGCGATTGACAGTACACAGTTTGAATCAAGACCATCAACAGATTATTTTGGCCACACCACAGTTACTGAGCATTATTTACTAAATCCGCACCATCACAAAATAAAACTATAACCCAAAACAGCCATTAGGCCGAGGATATCTATTAACCCAGGATATGACCTTTTAATAGGAAACAAGACCTAAGGTTATCCAAGGTCGGCGATGAGTGTTATACCGTACCTAAAGGTGGTTTTACACGAGCAATATTTCCTGAAATTTCTTGCGTGCAATTTATTTCAACCACATATTGCTTTAAATATTGCCCATGTAAAATGGATTTATTGCATCAGTTTATTGAAGCAATTTATTGAAAAAATTTAGAACCTCTCTCTATGTTCTGGATGTTCATAATAATATTGCAATTGAAACTTTTCTGCCAATCAAAATGATTGCAACTGCAATATTGCACCCACAATTTTTGTGAGTGAAGAACAAAAATATTTGCGCAATATGTTGATGCAATTTATTGGTGTAATTTCTTGACCATGTAAAACCATCTTTAGGATTTCTGTACCACTTTCTCTCATACGTCGAATATATGGTTTGCCACAATTGGATTATCCAACACTAAACTCCGCATTTAGAAGTTTGTCCAATAGGATTATCCGTGACCAAGAAAAATACTAGGATATAGGGTAAAATATAGAATATAACCTAATATGTTTCCAAAGTTTATCATGGTTTGGCAGTCATATGGCCTCCAAGAAACACAAAATCGATTTTTCTATTGACATCCAATTGTGAAAAAACAGAGAAGGGAATGGATTCACAAAGGGTATCAGGTGGTCAAATGTCTAATATTATACAGGAAGCAAATCCACATAACAAATACAAGAGGCCTACCAAGAAACACAAAAATCAGGCTTACAGGAGTGTCGAGCAGTAGGTTAATCGTCGCTCTCGTCTATGGACGGCCCATCGGCGTTATGGCGGCTTTCTCAGCGGAAATCTCCACAAGCTGCGACACACTTCAGCCCATGTCTTCGACATGAACACTGATTTGCTACGCATGAGTTCTTGGATGTCAGTTTGCAATTGCAACGGACAAACTTCAGAAGACTCTCTGGTACCGAGTCTGAAGCAATCATGACGGGTGAAAATTTCGAAATCTCGGAGCATTCTTCCACATTCACTTGGATTGGGTGGAGTGAAGAGAGCCAAGACAATCTAGAACAAGGTGAATTCACCAGCCATAACACTCAGTTGGTTAATGTGGTTCACAAGTTCAGGGGTTCACGAATTCCTTTAACTGGTAGAGTGCTGGAAGCCCATATTTGGGCTTTAATCTGAAGTGCAGGTAACCCATCTTAAAGACTTCATATTCAGTGGATGTACTTCATATTATCCTTAAAGTGAAAATATTTTGTATCTAAGGATTTGCCTTGTTCCAATTTATGGGAGAGTGCCTAGGGGCACTCTCCCATAAATTGTAACCAGGCAAAGACATGTAGAAAAATTTTAATGACCAGAAATAATTTAGCACTCTACCAGTTAACTGCGTATTTATTCACCAATATTCGATGCATTCTCCTGAATGTCAATGACGCATTCAGTTTCTCTGGCACAACTCTCAGTATTATTTGCACTCTAATTCACATTCACCAGACGAACCCCGCAGATCATGAAAGGAAACTGTTTCCTACGACCATCCTTGTAACGGACATGAGCATGCATGGTATTTGCTTCAGTGAGTTCAATTTGCTCAACTAGTTGACCGTGTTTGCAAGATCTAACAACCGTCGCTTGAATTCAGACTCTGATGTTATGGGCCATGATGGCAAGGATGTGGCATGTGAAGATCTCTCTGGACACCAAAGATCCTTTCATGAGGTACAGTGTTAGTTGATGTAGATAAAAATGATCGAATGAAATGGGGAGGACACCACGAATCACTAGTTTCCGCTACAAATCAATCTCTCAGGCCACCAATCTAATTCTGTAAGAAATTCGACGCTGTAATGACCTGAAACCAGTCTAGCACTCAAATATGTCATTGCCTATCTTTAGATTCACTCGTCTGGAATATTTCAGTTGGTTGGAAAAGCGAACACCATATTACATCAACGGTGTGCGCACAAATTTCCATAAAAAGTGGAAAAAATTAACGGCTTATAACAGCATCGAATTCCGAACAAAATTTTCCCGAGAGCTTGAGTGATAATCGTGTAGTTTTTTAGTTCTCGGTGCATGTCTCGAACTGCCTTGCAGATGATTCCGTTTTATCCTTTCAACTTACCCGTTCCGACGATAGGGTGCACTCTTACTCACATCAATGCCACATCCAGAGATATATTCCTTTAGTTCCTGGGGTATGAATCATGAAATGAAACTCGGCCAGATCGGGAGCAACTGGTCCAAGCATTTTATTGCAATTGACAAATTCATGTTGGGACACGGGAAAGCGAACGGAAAGCTGGAATACTGATCAGTCACTATCACCGAATACACATTTGGAAAAGAGGAAGGAAGAGTGGCTCAAATTTCAAAATCAACCGTTACATTGGTTGTGATGGTTTGCCGAAGGTGCCCACTGGAGGGAGAAAGAATTGATGGTTGAGATCTGCACATGCATCATAAGATGAACACACTCTTTTGACACCCTCCACTGAGACAGGAGGGTTTTTAGATCGAAAAAAAGTGGAGAAGTCTTGCAACTTCTGGATGTCATGGTGCTTTGTGAATAATAATCAAAGTTGAAGAGGGAACAAAGTCACAAAACGTTCTGGCAAATTTATCAGGAACCTCACCCTGCTTACCTGGTCGACACTGTCGTGTATAAAAGAAAAAGCAAGTTCAAGACCCCATTCAAAAAGCTTATTGTTCTTCATTTGTCTGCCCGTCCTTCATTTGTGTGTATTTGTGAGCGTTGGTCAGTAACCAGCGTGATGTGGTGACACGCTAAGGAAGTCTCCATCTTGTAAGCTGTAGCTTCCTACGCAACATTGGTTGGTCAATGATGTTGACAACAAAGGGGAGACTTCAATCAAATGAATTGTAGCGCTACAAAGTTCTTCAACTGTTCAAAAGCTCTGAGACCTTCCTCACTGAGAGGGAATGTTTGTGCGTTATCAGAGTAGTTTGCGATCCATTGGGCATAATATGCAAGCAATCCGAGAACTCTATAGGGGACCCCAAGTTCGTTGGTAGAGGAACCACTTGTAGTAGTTTTAGTCGGTCCGTATCAGGTCATACTATGTGAGCTCATACACAGTATCCAGGAATGTTCACGGAAGACACCGATTGCACAGATTTAGATTCGTTCAGAATCTGGCGGCGTCGATGAACAGCGTCCAAGAATTTCTTCACATTGCCCCCTGTTGATTACGACCATCGATTATGACATTGTGAAGACAAGGGCACTTGTCCACCTGTCCTTCTTAATCAATAATTCTATCCATCATTCTCCGGAAAGCCGTTCATCATTGTGGATGTCAATCCTAATTCGGCGAAACTGATATCGCCTTCCATTTGCTTCAAATGTCGTGGATTTCTTGTAATGTTCTTAAGTGGGAATTTCTAGGTGGGCTTTTCAAATCATATGTTGAGAAAGCATTGCACTTTGCCAAACTGATCACTCTGTGATCTGTCCTTGGTAGAGGATAAGCATCATGTTCGATGTTCAGATTAATGGTCTGAGAATAATCAATAGAGTGTCGATTTTTGTGTCGCTTTGGGGGATCCCTAACAACAGCAGCGTGAGCTCCTAAGAGCGATTCGCCTGTCTGTATTGTTCCTTCACAAAGATACTATCGCCTTGGCGAATGAACTCCACATGATCCTAACAGAATTAACTAGATTTCGTCACTGTTGGTTTACGATATTCAAAGAGAAACGATTGACCGAGAGATGCTTCTGTGACTGCACACAGGCCACATTAAACTCTTGCTTCGGCACGCCGAATTCATTAGTGAGGCTGTGGTGTTGTTTTTTATCATCCGCATTGGATGTCACTTGATGAATTCGTGATGACACCATGCTGCGTTGCTTCGCATAGCTGTCCCTTCACAGACAACCCAAAAGAACAGCATTACTAGTTCTGAATGATACGAGTGCCATTGAACTGCTCCACATTGGTAGGAACTTCTCCAAGAAATAAGGTGCTCTGAGAGCATATCCAACAATACTAGTTCTCAGTGATATGATTTCTAACCATTGGTCACCTACAGAAAGTGTCTCCACCACTGTCATCTTAGGGGAGAGGGTGGAAGTTGCTATGAATAAACACTGCTCAATGAAATAAAAAAAAATCTCGAAGGTTTTCAGTTTCCCGACGCCTCGCAGTCTCCGAAAAATGAACTTTGTATGTTGATGATGTGCGCATTTTTCGTAGCAATACAATCTGAATATTTACAACATAGTTTAGTTTTTATTGACCTAAACGAGTTCCGAGATTGGGAAGAAGATATAGTGTTATTAGTTTTATGCAAGGTAAACACCAAGACTCTTGATGGAGTGAAAGCTGTTACGCTTCGCGTCTCGGTTGAACATACGCTCCGTGCCACAAACCTTAGACCAATGTACCGTCAATTCATCACAATGACGAATATGTTCCAATAAGATCCTACCCATAGCCTAAAACTCACATTGTAGAAGATAGGATAAGATAAGATTTATTGAGCACATACACCAGAACAAAGACAGATTGCTTTGTACATACAAAATCAACATAAATAGAAACATAAAACAATACTAATTCCAAATGACAGACGTAAAAATCAAGGGTTATAGTGGATGTGATATAATATTATTAATGTCACCTCTTGGTGTCAGATGGTCAGAACCTTTTCTGGTTGTTTTAAGAATTGTTGGATCATATTACAGATGATACCACATAGCTGTGGAAACATTGTTTCTCATCAGGAACATGAATCTCTCGGAGGTGAACAAACTCTTAGTACTCACGTTCAAATTTGTAAAATGCATGTTCTCTGACGGATGCATATTCACTGCACTTCACAACAAAGTGCCGCTCTGTTTCCACTGCACCTGAGCCGCCCACCGCGCATAAGCGTTCACGTACGGGGATGGATGGTTGTAAGCGTCCCATTTTCTATCATAAGATTGTGGTTACTTACACGCAAACGAGTAAATATGTTTCTCGCCTCGGTGGATGTTGTATAGATCAAACAAGGCTCCAGGTGATATTTGTTCTTACACTCTCGATAAGCTCTCAGTTTATTTTTTTATAGTTTCACTGTTGTCATCAAATATAGCATTATAAAAATTATTTAAATGGGTCCCCTTTAGAATTTCTGTTAGTGTTATGTATTTCACACAGGTTGATATGGAATTTTCTGTTCGGATTTATTTTGAGGATTATAATTGGCTATAAGCTGATATTAAACCAACATTGAGTCCGGTATAGTGTAATTCTCGGATACATTTCTAGCCTCTGATAGTAAGGAAGGGGTTTGGAGATCATATAGTTTTGATACAAACTTAACCAACTGGATTTGGCATCTATGGGCTGTGGATACTATCCAAGTTCAGCTCACTACATGGTTCGATGATTTATTGTTCACACCCAGCACTAACTTACAGAACTGAATATGAACGATTTCACATGGCGATTTATCAATATTAGCATCGTTGATTTTCGGGGCCCATAATTCACTGCCGTCTAAGATGATGGGTTTTATCAGGATGTTGAATAGTTTTAGGTAAACCGAAACGGGCGGAAGCGACATTCTTTTAAAGTTATTGTTCAGGCTGAAGAGTGCTATTAAACCTTTTAGTTTGATGTCTTGTTACGCATTCTGTAGTTTACCATTGGGTGTAAACGAAAGTCCCATATATGTGTATTGATGGGCGTGCATAAATTCATTCTTTCCAATAAGGAAACCATGGGGCTCCTTATTTTTTCTCGATTGAAAAATCATAACTTAGTTTTGTCAACATTTACCCCAATTTTGTTTTTAGTGTAGTAGGCATCCAATGCTCTCTGTAGCCCCCGAGACGAGTTTGAGATGATCGCAAAATCGTCGGCAAATAGCAAGTGACTTAGATTCGTGGTACGTAGACGGACGGGGTCGCATTTTTCATCAAAGATTACGCCGATGTCGTCGATAAAATGTTTGAAGAGCGTCGGTGAGATCACACAACCTTGTTTGACGCCAACGTTGACATTGAGGGTGGACTTTACCCTCGCGAAGTTTTATATTTGATAGTAACTTGAGATATACAGGGATTTTAAAATTTTAAACACATTATCCTGTATACCGAGGTTTATCAAAAAGAATGTTTCTATCAACAATACCAAATACTTTCCTAAAATCAACAAAACTGCATATGACGGTTGTTTTTTATATTTGTTTATAGCTGTTTTAAGAATAAAAGCGCTGTCAATACTACTACGGTGTTCTCTAAACCCGAACTGATTATCACTAATCACGGAATTATCTTCAAGATAGGCATTAATCCTCTCGTTGATAACTCTGTTGAATAGCTTACCCAGCGCACCACTTACGCCAACAGCACTACCATTATTCGAATCGTTTCGATCACCCTTCTTATATAAGGTGGTGAGAACAGATTTACTCCATGAGGAGGGATAATGATGTGATTCAAATACCTGATTAAATAATATATACTACTCAAGGTTTGCTAAGCACCAAGTATATCCAACTACCTGATTTGCGTTTTAGTTGAAATATTGTTATGAAAAGTGTATATATTTTATATTTAATTATATCTTTAATGATTTAAGCACAGAAATTGAGATTTTGTTTGTGTTTGACGTTATTTTTTAGCTTTAGAATACGATAACCATGGAAAATCGGTATTATTGGCAAAAGAGGAAATTTTTCAAATTTGCCAAACACTTGAGGGAACGAACTGATATGGGTTCAATATCGAGTATGAGACCCATTATTGTTAATTACAGCTTGACAACGCCTTCTCATGCTCCCAATCAGGTCCCAGATGGTCCTTTGTGGGATGTTGTTCCATTATTGGACCAGCATGGCACCAAGCTCCTGGACACTTCTTGGTTGAACTGGACGGACTGAAATTGAAAGGTGCAACTCATTCCAGGCATGTTCGATTGGATTGAGGTCAGGGGATCTTGCTGGCCAGTCCATACGCTCAATCCCCTCCCTCTGTCGGTACTCCCGGACAGCATGGGCAACATGAGGACAGGCATTATCATCCATCAGAATGAATCTATCATCCACTGCACCTACATACAATCTGACGTGGGCATCTAGGATCGCATCAATATACCGCTGTGCAGTCAATGTACCACGGTCAAGGACACAGAGCTGTGTACGTCCATCCCGGCTGATGCCGCCACAGACCATTAGTGACCCTCCACCATAGCGGTCGTGCTCAACAATGTTGGCTGCATGGAATCGCTCTCCTGGTCTTCTCCATACCATAGAACGCCTATCTGTGTTATCTAGGCAGTACCTTGACTCATCTGTAAAAAGGACAGGTCGTCCGTCAATCTTCTCTGGTCCATCCAACGTGATCCGTGGCCCATTCATATCGTGCCTGGCGGTGGTTCTGAAACAGCTGAATGCGAATACATGGTCTTCTCGATCGGAGACCACCTTCGTGCAACCTTGCCCGGATAGTCTGCGTCGAAACATTTAACCCGGATGCATTCTGAAGGTCACTGCGAAGCTGGGTTGCTGTGTCAAAGCGGTTCCTACGAGCCTGAATGACAAAAGCCGGTCTTCAGCTGCAGATGCTGCCTTGTCTCTGCCACCACCATGTCGTCTGACTGGTGTGGCATACTGCTGAAATCTTGCCCATGCTCTGGGGATCACCGTATGGTGCAAACCAAGGGCTTCACCAACCTGACGATGGGTAGCCCCTTGCTCCACCATCCCTACAGCCCACCACATTTCTGCTTCAGACAAATGTCTTCTTAAATTTGCATTCGTCATATTCAATCATTAAATCATGAGGGTTTGTGTTGAAATGAAGACTGAGTACCCTACACATCTCATGTACATGTGGACAGTACACGAAAACATCATGGAAATCAAGGGGTACATGCTTTCCATGACTGTCCCGAAAATTCTGCGTGTCAGGAGAGCTAATGTAAACACTGGGGCCATCTCAATACATTCCTCAATCATATCCACCAAAAATATCGCAAATGTGTCACAAGGAAATTTAACAATGATGTGTCAAATGTGTGGTGCTTAGCAAACTTTGAGTAGTATATTTACATGATCAATCATATGCGAAAATATTATTTTTAAGAGTTAGTTTGAAATGTTATCACATCCGGTCGATTTATTGTTTCTTATACTTCTCAGAGAGTGCATTATTTAAGTAGCCGAGATTACTCATTGTTCAATGGGTGTATAACTTCTGTGTTTATAACACCGGATGCATTTCCATGTGTTTGGGGTTGACACAAAAGCGCTTTGAAGACCTGTCCGAGTCTAGGTGATTGATCTCAACAGTGTTTGTTCGAAGGGACTTAATTGTCTGCCAATAGGTTTTTTTGGATCAAAAGATGATAATTTTTCGAGGTGTTCCCATATGTTTTTGAATAGCATTTTGGATTTTTTCTTCGTAGCTCTTTTATACATTTTCTTGCAATGAAAAAACTTTTGCAACAGAGATCTATCCTGGGGGGTTGCTGAAGAGTCTTAAGTAAATTTTACTTGGCGTACTTAGATGTTTGCATTTATCATCAATCCATTTCCTTTTAGGCTTTTTCTTTTTAGGGGCACGCAAAATTCTCATGGATTCTAGAATGCTTATGTCTGTCAGTATAACAGTCAAATCTGTTATTGCTTCTTCTGGACCATAATCGTCATCAGAGTAATTTTTCATTATAAACTGCCGATTTCTAAACTGAATGTCTTGCCGCATAATTGCCTCTAAAGCTCTTGTTGGGTGCAACTGTAGTTTGGAGCTTTGTTGGTCGGAAGATTACGGCGTAGATCTTTTAAGTGTAGTGTCAGTTGGAAATTAACTTAGCAACTTTTAGGCAAGTTTAATAAATAAACCTCTCGTGTACCCCACGACGTCGCCGGGCAAATAATTAATAAAACAGATAAAGGTCGAAGTCATTCCATCTTACTTTAAATCGTAGACTGATTTGTAATCTAAACAATACTTTATTCGGAACATGGTCTGCTGCATGTGTGAAAAATCGAGGAAAATGAAGTGGTTTGCAAGTCACTCCGATGATGGAATAATTGCGAAATGAACAACGTCATTTCAAATCTCGCGTGGTGACGTCAGATGATAACAAATGTTACTGGAGCCGTGAACATAGAAGAAACTAGTCGAGCTCTCATCCAATAAGAGCGCGACGGTTTTAGTCTTATTGAAACATACTTTGATGTCAGTGAAGAATGAATATGGGTTTTTGTTTTTTTTATTTTTTACAGTACAATGTATATACAGAGCAGTTCTCCAATTATTCAAAGAATGCGTCAGTTAGGTAGCTCCATTTTCCTTAATGCCTTTCCCTAATGCCTTGCTGATTGTGTACATGTATAGAGAATACATTTCAATATTTTTGTAGGATTTTATAGCTCTTGCTAGATCTGAGAAAGAGGGGATGGTATTACTTCGACTGCAGGTGTAAATATACTTTTTGTAGAGGAGGAGTCAGGTATTCCAGACATTTGGATAGGCATGCTCGGAAGTAGAGCCTAAAATTATTTATCTTTTGTTAATGTTTAGTTGAATTTGCGGATCCGGATTAAGGTTAACCTTTTCCACTAGTGAAAGTAAAACTGTTTTTGAGAAAGAACAATCGTAAAATAGATATGCGATCGTTTCTTTCGTATTTCCACAGAATGAGCAGAGCTCTGTTTCTGAAAGCCCACATTTAAAGAGTCTAGATTTTGTGAATAGGATTTTGTGGTTAATCTTAATTTGTAAACTTTGTAGATATGTATCATCTGTTTCCCTAAAAGTTTGTTTGTAAATGTATTGCCAATCAGTTTGGTCAAGATTTTCGTCCAATGTTGTGTTCCATTTCTCTTGGGTATGTGTAGGGTTTTGTGAATGAATATGTTGATGATGTTCTCCTTTGAATATTTACAACATATTTTCGTTATTATTGACAAAAATACGAGCAGAGATTTGAAAGTTGATACCGCGTAACTAGTTTTCATACTATGTAAATACCATCATCACATCATCAAACGCCATGGGCTGTGGAGTTATTGTGTTGACTGACGTGACTGCATCTTACGGGGTGGGAGTGGGATCGGGGCAGACTGAGTTGCTACATATTTCGCTGACGTTCCAGCAATCCAGTTGTGTGGTAGTGACCAATGGTTATTAGGCTGTTCGAAAGACACAGACAGTTGTTTTTTATCCTTCTTTTTATTCTGATCTTCTACCTCCCACCCACTTCTTTGTCTGCACAATAAGTCGAAGACGAATCTTCCTGTTTCGCTGCTTTTGGCATACAGACAGACAGTCACTAATACTCGGCCCATCTCTGTATTTCACGCTCATGGGAGCATTAGGTATGTCCCTAGGGGTGTGAAAGTGGGCCACCCTCATATCTCAAGCATGGCATGACCTTTGGACCTGGGACCAACATCAAATTAGCAAAAACTCAATGAAGTTTCAAAATGCGGTCAAGGTCACTGCGGTCATGACTCAATGGAGGTTCAAACTATGGTACAACGTCACTAAGGTCACTCATGGGTCATTGAGTGCATTTTTCCGAATTGCTGGAAAACGCATTTGTTGACCCTTTCAATATATTCACAAAGTTCGTACATGTATTTTTACACTCACAAAAGTGGGTGGGGCCAAACATTTTGAAAATGGGTCATGTTCATATCTCAAGAATGGTATGACATATAGACCTAGGACAACGTCAAGTGAGTTGAGACTTAGTGGAGGTTCAAAGTATGGGTCAAGGTCGCTGAAGTCACCAAGGGTCATTTAGTGCATTTTCAGAATTTGCAGAAAACATTTTCTGAATAACTAAATATTCTCAGTTTTGTCTCGAAAACATAGCTTATGACCCCTCATTGGAACCTATTCGACGAGCTCGTTCCAGTGAGGGGCGTAAGCTATATTTTTAATGCAGAAATTGAAAAAAAATGGAATGACGATTGTTGTGAACAACGCTGGCTAGCTTGAGTTGGCTAAATGCTAAATTAAATATTATGTTATAAAAAGTATCTCATTATGTAATAAAAAGTATTGACATGAAATCGCGACTCGTTATGGATCTACTGTGTTCGGAATGTGAATGAAGAATATGTAAATTAAAACTTTATTTTGGCAAAGGTTCAGGAACGTAGATTTTGTTCGAATTGTAAAGACTTTCGGAGTACGGAAAACCCATAATGTGGAGGTTACACTCTAAACCAGTAAGTCAATTCAAGCAGTAGAGGAATGTCACATTTATAAATGATACATGAGCGACCAGGTGAGCGTATAAAAAGCCCACTTTCGTCTTATTCCTCTTCGCAAGCAGAATTTGTCATTTTATCATTTTCATGTCAGCTTCATCAGTGAAGGAACGTGGTGATGCACTTTTGCGTACTTATATTGGATATATGTATAGGAGTGTAAAAGCAATACTTTTGTAACGAACACATTATTAAATTTTCATTTTCAAAAGATTTAGGAGATTGTGATAGAGGTTCGTTCCAAATAAATCAAGGCATTTAGGAGGATGGTGTAAGCGGTAAAGTGTATAAAGTACATGAGGAAATGCAAGTTTGATGCGCTATTCCCACCCTTTTAACACGTAGAAAGGTAGTACGTGCCAGGTGTATGTGTCTGTGCGTGTGAATAAGAGAGAGTGTCACACACACACTCATACTCAAAATTATTTGCCTTACAGGGCTGCAGTACGAGCGGGCTGGTTATCTTAGCTGGAACAATTTGACACAAAGTTTCACATTACGAGTAGTAATTTGAGTATTCTCCCCTTTGTTTATTGATGTCTATCAGCATGGAAGCAGATTATAACCGCCCCCGTAAAACAAGTAAAAATTCTGTAATTTATTGTGCATTGCTATTGTTACTTTAGTGTTTTGGTGTAGTAGTTGATATATACACAGAACGACACACGCGTGTGAATGGGTTAATCGACATGGCATATCGATTAACCCATTCACCACGTGTGTCGTTTTGTGTTTATTACACGCCTTCACATCTATAAAAAAAACCCAAATATTAGAAGGACACTCAGCAATTCATTTGACAACTCGTCCCCTAACACATGTCCTGCTGGCACAGAGAAAACTCATTGGAACTCAGGGGACAAACTATCAACAAAACGAATACATTTTATCGCCAACCAAGTTTGCGAGGCGAACCCGTGACCCCCATCAAGTTGTTCGTGGTCCTTTGTGGGATGTTATTCCACTCCTGAAGAAGGGCCCGTGGAAGCAGAACGACGTTGTTTGGGACGTTGACGCCCTTCCTGGCCCTCATGTCCAGCTCGTTCCACAAATGCTCGATCGGGAACAAATCTGGACTGTAGGGTGGCCAATCGAGAACTGGGACATTGTTTTGGTTGAGAATGTCAAGACAAGCCCTAGCAACGTGCGGCCTCGCATTATCCTGCTGCAACGTAAGGTTACGCGCATGGATAAGTAGAAGGACGTGAGGCATGAGGACTTGATCTCGATATCTTACGGCTGTCTGTAAGATTGCCCTGGATGACCACGAGAGGTATTTTCAGACCATGAGAAATCCCCCCCCCTCCCCGCAACCCTAAAAAACCCATAACAGACCCTCTCCCGAATATGTCGTTTTCCTTAACGCACGCGTCAGACAATCGAGCACCTCGACGTCAAAAGCAACGTCGTTGTCCATCTGACCTGTAAAGAGTGAATCGAGATTCATCAGTGAATAACACACATCTCCAGTGGGTCAGGTGAAATCGAATTGGTGCATGTGCCCGCGGCCATTGCAATCGACGTTGATGTCGCCTATGTCTAAGTTGCGGACCAGCGAAGGGACGTCGTTGCCTTAAATTGAACTCCCGCAACCGATTCCTAGCTGTTCTTGGACACACTCGGCGACCATGAATGCCTACAACCTGACTCGCTGTTTCCGTCGCCGTCTGAAATCGAAGGTGTGAGAGTCGTATGCCTCTCTCTTGACGTTGCGATATAACGCGCGGACGCCCGCGCCTGGGACGTTCCGCTAATCTTCCTGTGGCTCTGAGACACCCAACTAAATGGGCTATCGTTGACTCATGGACCTCAAATTGATGGGCAAAGAGACGTTGCGTTTGGCCCTACATAATTAGAACAATAGCCCTACCACTATCAACTTCGGACATTCAAGGCATTTTGCTTTTCAATCGAGTTTGAAATGAAATGTTGTGCAATCGATGTGTATTGTCCAAGCCTTCGATTTGGTATGGTTTTCAAACCCATAGCACGTGGGAGTGCCCCGGATGTACGCTTTGTCGAAAAATCTGTCGAAAGTATGCAACGTCGCATTTGGTCATGGTTGACAGAATTTTAACCAAAGACTCTTTAGACAGTACACTAAGGTAGCTATGTGTCAATGTTTGCTACATTTGGTCTACGAATAAAAAAACTATATTACCCAAACTGAACTTGCGTTTCTTTTTTCCGTCAGTATTGAAGTATTTGATATAAGATATATTCGTTTCACTATTTGTGAGTAAGCTGGTGAGGGATATGCAGTGCTAGACCATTTCATTTCAGGCCAAGAACAAACTGAGTAACTAATAATATCACATGGTCATATTCCATAAGTGTTCATGACCAATAATCCTTATGTGAATGGTTTGTTGCTTTAAGTCAACAGTTAGTAGCGAACGATGCCAAAAACTGCAGTGAAGATGTAATAAAAAATATTTTTTCCACTTGCGGTTTGGACACGGTTAGTTATACATGACATGGTTCGGATAACAGTTCCATGTACCCGGCTTTATGTACCCTAAGCGGGGGAGCGCGGTGGCTGAGTAGTTAGATCATTGGACTTTAAACCGAAAGGCCAGTCGTTCGATCCTAACCAGCGGTAACTGTATTGTGCCCTTGGACAAGACGCAGGATCCAGATTGCTCGCGTGTGATCACGGTAGCGCTGTATAATAAGGTGTACTGCACGTCGATGGTGCACTTGCCGTCAACCGCTGCTGAAGTTGGAGAGTGTAACATTGTTTCGCTTTGCTGGGTGGTTCTCTCCGTGTACTCCGGCTTCCCCCACACGTAAAACTGTTGGGCATAATGTGATCCTGGCTGTTGAAAGTGCTATTAAAGCCCAAGACACAAACAAACAAAAAAACGAAAAATACGCGATATTCTTTTTTGTTCAAATAGAAATATTAAAGCAAATGTCTTTTTTCTATTTTGACGCCTTGAGTCGTTCTGGGGGTTTGTTAGAGCACATGGGAAAAACACAGAAAATATTTCATCACGACTGGAAACGGAAGTGTATTTTTTTGTTTTTGAGATTGATGCACATTCATATCCGCTCGCCACTGAAACCGGATATTTGATTTTTTTTCAAAGCTATTGATCGCTGGTGGTCAATGAGAAAATTTAAATCAAATAACAGTTGCCGTAAAACCCTGCAATTTGACTAAATCAGTTCACCCAGCAGTCCGCAATTAAGAAGATGATATGTGACATTTGATTAACTGCAGGGGATATCGCCGTATAACGAATTTGCCTTTTAAGAACATATTTGTGTAAACACATTTTTCTTCTCGATTTCATGGTAGCAATTTTGGAAGATAAAACATCGTCTTTCAATCATATCAACACTCGGTCTGGAATGACATTTCGCAACTGACCATTTATATTTGTTTGTTTGAATGGGATTAATTACTAGACAGCCCTGATATCATAACATGTGCACAATTCCGAAGGCGTACTGGTCTGGAGTTCTCGCAGACACCCACAGGGCAGCGGGAAGTTACTATCGAACGTTAAAACGCACCAACTAGATGCAAGCTGGACTTGATCTCGTGTCTTTTTTCTGAAAGTCTATAGCATTAGAGTAACATGTGCCGTGATTCATTTCCGGGGTGCGCTGTTACGCTTGTGCACCAACGGCGCGCCTTGTTTCTTATCGACGTACGGTTTTTTTCATAAACGGTAACACATTCAGTCCAGCTTATTCGGTCAGATAGTGATCGCGGGTTAAACCCAAGAGCGTAATCTGGCCTAAAACACCAGACCGATTGCATTATCTGACTTAAAACCAACTTTACATCAAATCCATCTTTTAAGGCAAAAATATGAAACAGTTTTATCACACAGGGGGGAATTAAAGTTGAAACTGTAAACCGTTTGATAGATGAGTTATTGATCGGGAAAACTCATCGACGACAAGGGTACGTGGTGTTTGAGAAGGAACTGAAGGTAACCACTGCCCATGCACTGTACGGTACCTCTGTATTGTTTCTGGCAATGAGAATTGTTAGAACAATAACTGAATATTATTTGAAATAATGCCCGGTTATTCTTCTGAATAATGGTACGTCCAATCATTGTTAAGATAATAATAATAAACATATTTTATTTGCTACACTTCTGTACAAATTGGATTGGAGGACAAGTGCTAAACACTTAGTGTACCCTTCTCTTCTACAAATTTAAGATGCATATATTACATGGCAACCAAAATGCTAAATATTAAAATCAAATTTAAGTTTCATAGAAATAACAAAAGCGGAGAGTGAAAGAAAGGGAGTGAAAGGGGGGAAGGAAAACAAGAATAAGAAAGAGAAGGGAAGAGGAAGAGGGGGAGGTGGATTGGTGAAAACTTGAATAATCTCCCCACCTGATGTTGTGAGAAGATACATATATTTCATCAGGGATTTGTTTATATAAACAAAGTTTTGAGATACTTATCTTCAGACATGCTTATTGTCGTGGCGGTCACTTATTCATTCGTTGGGATAACAGCGAGGGTGAAATAGAGGGAGTTGTCGACATAGGGTATTAAACGAAACCAGATACCCACAGAACGATATGTCAGTCATTTGTTGTCAACGTTATGTTCAGACTTAGCCTATATATTTATTTATGCTTTACATTGCATCAGCAGCTATGGCTATATTCGTGGCGATGATTTAGCTTAACATTTTTCAACTGAATAAGACAGTATTCTTAATTTATTCAAATGCGTCAGATAGTTTTATTCTAAGGGAAGCTGAAAGTGGAAGAAAACAGATGGATGAATGAACCTCCTTGTTTAGCCCAGGGGCCCATTAGATGAAACTTTTCTATTGCTCCTTGTGTTTTTATATTTTTATAGAATTTTAGAGTTATTGGCTTGAATGAAAGGCCACTCTGTCATTGTGAGTGTTATAGCAGTGATGCACAATTCCCGTAGATCAAAATATAATTCGTAGCGATTGACCGGTTAAGGAATTTGAAAAAAAACTTATTTTCTCCTCATCCTAGACAGCCCACAAAACGCCAATCTGTTTTTCGTCGGCTATCGCACGAGGGTTTCTAACCATTCAGCCCGGCAATGCTAACAGACTATCCGCGGAATGTTGTTGACTCAGCTTACAGTATATTATTGTTTCATCATATTAACTGATACTTAGAGATTGGTTACGTGGTTAGTTTCATACAGGCCGAGATATCAGTCCGATGTAAATTCATATCACCCTGAGACCCAAGGTCGAGGCTGATGTGATGTTATCGAGGCTGATATCTCGGCCGTCATGAAACAAACCATGTAATAACCTCTTTATTTTTAAAACCAACACGACTAAATATAAATTGTTCTCAGATCTGTTAAAACACTTTTACCGACGTCATCCATTGTTATTCATTGGTATACAGTTTGAGTATCCCTCGCTTTATAGTTGGATAGTTGTATATCCAACAGCTAACTGTTGGATATTTTACATCTATTGAACTATCCAACGATAAAAAAGTTTTTCAGTAGGATAAATAACTCGTTGATGTTGGATAGGCGAGAGAGATCACCAAGTCTCGATGTGCATGTGGTCAGGAATTTTCGATTTGAGGAATTTTGCGTGGTTACGTTCCTTGGTAATAGCAAAATTTCCATCACAAATTCTTGTCCGCTTAACTCCTCCTGCATTTTTCATTTTCTTTTTACCAAACATGGTGTTCAGTATGAGTATGATGTGTACATGTGCATATAGAAAGGAAGTTTCGATTCAAATAAGTTTTCCAGAGTTATAGCCATTGTCGACTTTGAATTTGCCAAAATTGCAGGTTTTTGGAAGATATCTTCAGTTGCGATTAACGAAATTAAATGATATTTGGTGAGTGACATTATTGGGTATGAATACATCTCCAGTTCGATAATGTGATTATTCCTATCATAACATAAAAGGGATGTGGATGTCCTTAGACTGTCTTGTTGTTAATCATTCTATTCAAAACGTCCGACGTTTTCTTTTTCCACTTCGACGAATCTCCACTAACGACTCTGAATCTCAGTTTGCATTTGATTTTCTACGTAACTCTTCTTTAAATTATTAGTTTCTCATCACACAAAAACTGAGCTTCAAACCACTCCATTATGCCCGGTAAAGCAAATTTCCTGATTGTAATCGACGAATAACATTGAACGATTTTGGTGGCGCCTTGTAACGCATCAAAAGGGGGCGACTGTAGCTTGGTTCATATCGGTCGAGACTTTGTCATGTCACACGAGTTTGAAACCATATCTTCCGGGCATGGTAATGGATACTTCCGAGAAAGAAAATCATATTTAATAAATAATGGTAACGAAAATGGTGGGCTTTTTTTTACTCTAGACAGTGATAGCCGTTAGTACTGAGCCTCATCTGTTGGTATTTGTCACGTACAAATATATTTTGTTACACTGTTAAGTCAGTTTCCTAAAGCTTGTGTGAGCGTAGCTAAACTTTTCAGCACATAAGCTGTCAGAAGAAGATTGTTTTATGATTTCGATGTTTACGGTCCCTTCTGACCAATTGGCAACACATCGATGACAGATTATGAACATCTGTCGCCACTGGGCATCAAATTTGGGTGAGCCACGTTTTCATAATTATAACGATTATCAGTGTGTATGGCGAATTAACCGGTTGAGGGCTAGATTATTTTTGGTGGTCAAAATTTGTTATTCAAAATTTGTTTTATTACGATTTATTGGAGAGTGCCCATAGGCACTCTCCAATAATTTGTAATGGTACAAAGTTATATAAAAATATTATTTGCGTTTGACTGAATATAAAACGTGAGCAAGGAAAACAGGCTTTCCCGGTGGTACCCTCATTGTTTTCAGCCCTGATAGTGGCTTCTTGCACTCAACCAGTTAATATCAAAGAGTCTAAAGTGAATTTATTAAAATGTTAGACTTTTACCAGTGTTAGAACTTAAGAAACAGCAGATGTTGTTGTTACGAGTTTACATGTAAATCGTACAATACTTACTCTTCGACTTTTTTGTGCAATGCTAAAATTACCATTGGTTTTCATAAAATATATTTAAAAGTTGTAAGAATAATTTATCCGCCTTAGTATAGCGACGTGATGCCATATCCGTTGCTCTCACTTTTGAATTTCAAATAGAAGTACGCGGCAGAATATTAACGAACGGAAAAAAAAATAAAATTTAAAATTGAATGGCGATTTTTCTAAAGAACCCCGACGGGTAAATTGTTACACTGGGTAAAAGGTAGATCTCTCACTTTTGCATCAATATTGATTTGAAGACAGCGAAAGATGATATATCCTCACGTATGTAAGTGCAACACAAGTTTATAGCATTCCGAAGCCAACACGGAAATAAATAAATGAGTTTTATCTTACTTTTTTAAAAGTATTTCCATCCGAATTCTCACTTATTTATGACAAATCACTGAAATGCCGAATCTTTAAACTCGTCATATTATGTAAAAGACATTTATCATCTCAAGGAAGACGAAAATCAATTACTGTTCGGACTTAAGGAGCATGTTGTCGCTATTTTGAAGAAAGTATTCAAAAAGAAGACCAAGAAAATTATGGTGGTACTCAGACACTCCATAGGTTTACATCCTCTCATGTCGATATTTTCTGAATCATTTGCAACATGAAAAACTGACATTTAACCTTTTGAACTCTAATGATATCTTCCATGCCAGTTCAATGGCAGCAATTAGAAGAGTTCATATTCATAATTTGGGGTAGACCAATCAACAGTTTCAACGTGCAGCCTCGGGGCTGCATGTTGAAAATATTGATTGGTCTACCTCACACATTTACTGAACAGCCATCATATTTAATGGCGTTATGATGTATCACGTTCCTGGTTGGAAAAGTGGTCACTCGGGTTCAAAGGGTTAATGTTCATAAACTGATGGATAGTGTGCCCGATGGTACTTGGTATCATTTTATGACTAGAAAAAGCAGAAAAGTCGAAAAATTACATTTGCTAACACGTTTTGGTTGATTCTGTGTGTAATCGACCAAAAAATGTTGTTAAAAGTCATTTTTAGATTGTTAAGCTTGTGTCAAGTATTATTATTGTACCGTTGGGTTTCAAATAAACATACAGTTATGTCCATTTATCTTAGAAAGACTCTATATGAAGCTTATTTGGCTCTGTATAATCACTGAAACTGGCATCGGCGTCAAGCGAACGTATGTTGTGGAGAACTGATGTTTCGATGCGACAATAATTTGCTTCATGCCCACATTTAATTTGTTCTACAATTCAACACTGGTGTCCGTGAAGATGTGGTCCTCCTCCACCCCACCACCCCCACCCCCAGTAGACTTTGTCTGTTTATTTATTGGGGTTTAACAACACTTTCCACAGCCAAGTTCACATCGTGTCGAACAGTGTTTAGGAGTGGAGGAAGCCGGAGTACCCGGAGAGAACCATCGAGTTCGGAGTTGAATACCAGGAATTATAAAAATTACTTCGGAGTTGAATACCAGGAATTATAAAAAAATACTGTACACTGTTCAACAAGATTAAAAAACAAAGCAAGGCTACGTAATATGAAAAAGTACTTTCAGAAAACAAGAGTAATATGCGGAAAACATGGCAAATACCTAATAATGCATTAAACATAAAAAAAACAGCAACGCATTTTACTCATTTTTTAATCTTGGTGACAAGACAATTTATACAACAAATGCGACTGCGCACGAATTTAATATTTTCTTTGCAAATATAGGAAACCAAACCTCTAAACTAATATCCAAAATCCGTAGGTCATTTGTAGAATTCTTGTATGATTCATATCATATGTTATTCATAACTCCAACATCATCCTTTGAAATCTCAAGGATTGTAAACGCTATGAGACCAAAACCAAGTCAAGACTGTGAAAATATTAGTTCTAACACCCTTCAACATTCAATAAACCTAGTTGCCAGTCCACTCGGCCATATTATGAATAACTCATTTAGCCAGGGAAAGGTCCGGACGGGATGAAAACGTTAAGGTTATACCAGTTTTCTAACCGGGTGAGGAAAACAAATTTACAAAGTACAGGCCTATCAGAATACTTCCCGTATTTTCAAAAATTATAGAAAAATTAATATCAATAAGACCTGTCAAATTCTTAAATAAATTCGATATTATCTATCAATACCAATATGGGTTCAGAAAACAGTATAGCACACTGCATCCGATATGCACTTGTTAAAATACATGGATGATGAGAACAACAAAAATAGAAAAGACAGTACCCTCGCTACATTCCTGGCTCTATCGAAAACCTTTGATACAATAAGCCATGACATACTGATGAAAAAATTAGAATACCATGGAATAAGAGGCAAGACAAATGATCGATTCAAGAGCTACCTCCAAAATAAGACGCAATATGTCTCTTTTGGAGAGAGTAAATCCAGCCTAACTGAGCTGAATTGTGGAGTACCAGAAGGTTCTATTCTTGGCCCTATTCTTTTTCATATATATATATAAATGATATTAACAAGTCAACGAAATTGAGTCTTCTATCATTTGCAGACGACACTTCGGTAAACAAATGTGGCTCGGATATTAACTCGCTAGTTTCAGACTTCAACGAGGAACTTCAAGAATTATTTGAGTGGTGCACTGCCAATTATTTAGTCTTGAATGCTAAAAGAAAACCCATGCTACTTAACCCATGCCATAAAGATAAAACATCCATACGCCAAAAACTTTGTACAAACAGTGAAGTCATCAGTAAAGTCGGCGGTAGAGAGAATGAAAAATACGTCAAATTCCTTGGCATAAATCTTGATGAAGATATTTCGTACAATGCACACATATCACACATTTATGCAAAAGTTGCTCTTGCCAATTATGCCATCAGTAAGGTTAAGAAAGTCTTGCCACATAAAGCTATGAAAGCCTTATATTTCTCATGGTACAAAGTAATTTGATTTATGGAGTTCAATTATGCACTGCAAAAAATATAGGTTCTCTTTAGAACCAAAACTGGTTCTAATCTTGTCCCTGAGATTGATCCAGTTATGTATAAAGAGTATTTATTTCAAATCAAATAAATTTACGAAGATTAGCAATCAACTTTAACAGTGTATTACATGAACTGAAGTAGATTCAGCAGTAAACTTGGAGCTTATTCAACGCAGTCGCCAAACATTTTGAAACAAAGGAGATATGAACAGTTGGCATACCGAACCAGTTTTGGTTCTGTATAGAACCAAAACTGGTTCGATATTCCAACTGTTCATATCTCCTTTGCTTAATAATGATTTGAGACAACCTCGTATAAGCTCTAAACTTGCGACTGAAACCCCCTCAATTTATGTTTAATTCTTTTAATATTTAATGTTAATCTTTATAAATTTATTTTATTTGAAATAAATACTGTTTAAACAGAACTGGTTCCATCTCAGGGACAAGATTAGAACCAGTTTTGGTTCTAAAGAGAACCTATATTTTTTGCAGTGTGGGGCTCGTCGGAGGCGCACAATCGTCCCTATAAATTACAGAACCGGTCGATAAGAATCATAAACAACAAGAAATATAATGCGCATACGGACCTCTTATTTGTCAAAGATCATATATTGAAGACAGAGGATGTATACATCTTACATGCTTGTTTGTTTGTGTTTCATTGGCACAATGGGAACCTCCCAGCATCCATTGCAGATTTTTTCTCTACAGTGAATAACGAAACTTTCGAGAATACGCGTCAAACAGGTTTCATTCGTTGTCATAGAACTAGAAATAAAACACTTGATAACTTCCTAGTTTTTGCAATCCCAAAGTTATGGAATGAATTAGAAAAGGATCTTCTTGAAGCAACTAATCGAACGGAAGTCAAGAAAAAGTTGACAGCTCATTTCATTTCCTTCTATTTGAATAAATGTCTTATGTTCAAACCCTTATTGTCATGACTGTGTTACTTAGTACAATTTCAATATATAGCCAAGGCGACCTTTCCCAGATGGCCAAAACTGGTTGTATCGACAATCTGTAATTCGTCTGGAAAGCTCGTCCTAGTGGGCCTTTTGTTTTGACCTTTGCCGATCATATATATATATGTGTGTTTGTATTTTTGCATGTATATGAGTATGTATGCAAGTGTATGTAAACGCGTATGCGTGTACATATATGCACAATGGAATCGGACATGTGTGAATACATGTATACACTGAACTCGTATTACAGAAATTATTGATTGGTGATTGGTTGAGGCCGTGTTAACTGTGCCCGCTTCTTTTGGAAGTCAGCGATCAATGCACCCACCCGTACATGTTCTCGCAGATGTTGTCATAATCTACTGTGGTATATGCTATGATTGTTAAGCTCAAATAAACAATGTTGCACGTGGGTTTTTTTTTCTTTTCTCTTTCTTTTTCTTCCTATTCTTTTTTCTTTTCTCTTCCAGCCCTCTTTCTTCATATTCTTATTTCTCTCCTACAAGGGAAGGCAGGAAGACAGCCAATCTGGCTATGCCTTTCTCTGCCAGTATATATATTATATTGGATGACTACATGTCTGTGTTTGTTACTGTTATTATGGACATTGCTATTGTATACATATATATTTTTTCATCAGTATGTCATGGCTTATTGTATGCAATTGTTAACACTATATTCTTTTAGTATACTGGTGACTAAACATATATCATATCATATCGAACAGCGGCGAGCAGCTGTCAGGCTCCACAACTTTCAGATATCATACGTTATGAATGAATAAATGAATGATTTTATTCAGTAGTAGAACATGTATACACTTAATAACAAAAATATACACAGAGATGGCATTATTCACAACTACATGACTGCACCACTGGGATATGATATATATATAATATATCTTTATTCTGCAGTATACTAGTACATTAACAACATAACATTACAATCTATAAGAACATAACCTAGTACACAGCATGGAAATAGCATAGCCTAAAAGGCTGTCTTCCTGCCATTCCCACAAAAAAAAAAAAAAAAAAAATATATATATATATATATATATATATATCAACACGGTTTGGCATCAGTGTAACAAACGTTCTTTTCAAAGACAGGAATATTTAATAGTTTATTTTTGAATCATGCGGCTAGATGGGATCAATAGGTCATGTGCTGGGAGGAGGATGAGATACCAGAGAGTTTTAATGGCTGATACAATCGGGACAGGCTGGGTTGTCGCACTTGAAGTTTGGGCTGGAATACGTACTTAAAATTTTATGCGTTAATGATTTTTTGAACTTTTGATATGGCGTATTCAGTAGTGGTTGTCTTCCCGCCATTCCCGTTTAAAAAAATGAACAAGAAATAAGAGTAAAGAGGCGGAGAAAAGAAGAGAAAACAAAAAGAAAAGAAATGAAAACGAGAAGCAGACGTTACAATCGAGACAATCCTGACAACAGCGTGTTGTCCAGTAAGAAGGCATTTTATAGCCCTACTGCAGATAATATGTAAGACTGGTTCTTCCCGTCGTGTGAGAAATCCATTCTATGTTTTCTGGCATGTGATGATGATTGAGTTGAATAGAGGGGTAGCGATGAGATAGACAGAGTTACGACCTACAGTCGGGGCATACTGGATTGTTACAGTTGACATGCAGTGAGTACGAACTTAGAAATTGTTCAGTTATAGTCTTTTTGAATAGTGATCTTGGATAATTTTGAACGGATGGTTCAATATTATTCCACGTCCTAGGGAAAATATGTATGGGAAGGCTAGCAGAGAACTGTTTATCTGTGCGCAATTTACTTGACTGTATGGTGTCCTTACCGGAGAGGTTTTGGTATATTTTACAGGTACTCTCAAAACTTTCAGGCAACATTTTATTGTGCCGATCATACATAAACAGCTGAACGTGAAGTTATACAAGTC
Organism: Pictodentalium vernedei; assembly: GCA_031216915.1. Lineage (NCBI taxonomy): Eukaryota > Metazoa > Mollusca > Scaphopoda > Dentaliida > Dentaliidae > Pictodentalium > Pictodentalium vernedei. Next base: position 242,272,524 of record CM062289.1, read on the forward strand.
TGTGAATTTTAAAATACGGTGGCTTCTAAATAGTGGGTCGGTGTGCGCATTGAATATTTTGTTGGATATGATTCTGATGGCTTTCTTTGGCAGTTTTGTGAGAGCTCTGGTGGAAGGCGAGTTCCCCCAGATTTTAATACCGTATAGCATGTGACTGTGGATTAAAGAGAAATATAATGTTCTCACCAAGTCCTGTAAATATGTCCAGAAAAGCGGAACAGATATTTTGGAATGATACCGATTGATACCTCTCTCTGGGTAGTTTTTAAACCAGGTATTCGCATGCCCACGAATTCCATAGACTTCTAACTTTTTAAGTAAAAGCGAATGATTTATGGAATCAAATGCTTTGGAGAAGTCGCGAAAAAGAGTTAATGTACAGTCTTTTGTCGGCTGATCGTTCAATTTCGCTGACATTATTAACAAGATGTACCGAATGTATTGTTGAGTGTGCCTTACTAAAACCAAACTGATGTTGATGAATTACCTTGTTATCCTCCAGGAAATGCATTAACCTAAAATACAATAATTTTTCAAACATTTTAGAGAACGATGGTAATATGCTAATGGGTCTATAGTTGTTGAATAGTTGTTGATTTCCAGATTGGAAGACGGGTATTTTTTTAGCTATTTTTATTTTCGCGGGGACAAGGCCATTTGAGAATGAAAGATTAATTATGCGTGTTAAACGCTCAGCGATTTCGTATATGATTTCCTTTACCATTTTGGATGACATATTGTCATTTTTTTAGTGCACTGAATTACTTCGTGTGGAGTAGTTGGCAAGATAAAGAATGATTCTGCATTGTTTCCCCTCAATATAATCGAAAAATAGTTAAAATACACGACAGGAAGAAGGCAATACCTCACTACGTTTTTTGCCAGTCATAACGAAATATGAGTTAAATTTGGCAGCTATTACTTCGGCGTCGATTATTTGAATATTATCATCGACAAATGTCGACGGGACGGTAAGAGTAGGGTTGGATTTATTAATTGCTTTCTTCGATATTTCCCACGTTTTTCCTCCTGTTTTGTTTGTTTTCTTGAAATATAGTGTAAAAATAATCAGTTTTACGATCTCGTTTTAGCCTGTTGTACATGGTTCAGTACGTTTTGTATCTCAAGTTATTTTGCATTGTTGGGTTTTTAATTTTTAATATACAGTTTGTGTTTTTCCAATGATGACTTTAAAAGACCCGATGTCATCCACAAATTTCGGCGGAACTTTAACAAGTTTTTCTGGAAATGCGCGGTGAAAGGCTGTATGCAAAATGTCAAGTAGAGTATTGTAGGCTTCATTGGGACATGATTCGTTCATTAAGTTAGAGAGGTCAATGCAGACAATACGGATTTGAAGTGGTTAATGTTTTCCTCCTTAGATGATCTTTTTGGAGTTTGTACTGTGTGGACATGTCTTTTGGATGATTCGTCTACATAAAATGTTGAAAAATGGTCATTTACATCAGTGATAATTATTCCAGATGTTTGTGACTTGATTTTATTGCAGATATTATCGATTATAGTGGCAGAGTGATCGGTGATTCGCGTTGGTTGATTTCTTTAAAGCGCTTTTGTGTCAACTGCAAACACATGGAAATGCATCCGGTGTTATGTGAAACCGTTCATATTCAGTTCTGTAAGTAGTCCTGGGTGTGAACAATAAATCATCGAGCCATGCATTGAGAGCTGAATTTGGTCAGTATTCACTGCACATAGATTCCAAAATCCAGTTGATTAAGTTTGTAACAAAACTATATGATCTCCAAACTCCTTCCTTAGTATCAGAGGCTAGAAATGAATCAGAAAATTACACTATGCCGGACTCAATGTTGGTTATATATCAGCAGCTTATAGCCAATTATAATCCTTAAAATAAACCCGAACAGAAAATTCCGTTTCAATCTGTGAAATATACTATTTCAAAAAGTAAGATATATGAAGAAATATATTTATATTTTCATCAAAAAGACAATTGAGGCATTGCATTGTGACATCTGGTGAATGATTTCAGCGATAGCTGGGTGTCTGACAAGCATGCATTCCACGCACTGAGCTGTAGAAGACATGGACGGTCAGTCAGAGCATTTACCACATTCAGTCCAAGACCTCAATATCTTGTAAATCCTCCTCGGTTCGCGAGACAAGCGCTGATCTGACGTGGTATGCTCCTCGCCATACGTCCAATATCAGCTTGACTGATGTTATTCCATTCTTCCTGCAGTGCTGTGGCAAGTCCCTGGACATTGATATGGGGCTGTTGGCGTTGTCGTACGCGCCTGCCAAGCATATCCCAGACGTGCGCGATTGGTGAAAGGTCTGAACTTAGTGTTGACCAAGGCAGTGTAGTGATGTTCTGCTCCTGACGGAACTCTGTAGCGACACGGGCCCTGTGTGCGCTTGCATTGTCACCTTGGAAAATGAATCGACGGCCGTGCCGTCGCTCAAATGACACCACATGAGCTGCTAAAATGCTGTCACGGTAGTATTGCCCTGTGACACGCCCTTGGATGACATGTAATGCTGTTTTGCTTGTCATGGTTATGCCTCCCCACATTATAACCGACTACCACCAAAACAATCGTGCTGCCTAACGGTTACGTCATGGTATCGTTCGTTCCGTCGCCGCCTCCACTCCCTGTTTCGCCTGTCGTGGAAGTCGAAAGTAAACGTCGATTCATCGGAAAACATGACGTTGCTCCACCGACGATTGTCCCAGCGCTGCCGTGCTCCACAACAATTACGCCTTGGTGCGATGTGACGTTCTGTCAAACGTGGAATTATTCGAGGTCGTCGAGCGTACAAATTCCAGCGGTGTATACTATTTCGGATAGTCTGACCACTGACTCGCACATCTGTCGCTCGGTCCAGCTGTTGTCCAATTTCTGAGGCACTTTGATGGCAGTTACGTAATGCTGTGGTTCGGATGAAACGATCTTGGTTAGCAGTTGTCGCCCTATGATGACCTGACCGACGTCCGTCATCAACATTGCCTGTCTGGCAGTAGCGTGACCACAACCTGCTAATCACGGACTGAGTAAGGTTGAGAATTTGAGCCACTGCAGTCTGTCTGTTGCCAACTTCCAAATTACCAACGGCACCTAAACGAACGCTCGTCACGTGTCAGTCTTCGCATACCTCAAAATTACGTTTTGACCAGAAACTATTTACGAACGATTTTATACCAAGAAAAGAACATTGGGACCTCTGGAAAAGCCCGTCCAGTACCAATGAAAATTTCCAAACGTACCCCACAGACATTAATGCGGCGCTCGTGTGAAAAACCTGGGCGAACTTTTCTTGGGCCGGTAACATTCATGATCCGCATGGTCCAATCACTCGTATCAAATACCATTTTCCGAAAATATCAACATCAGCTTATACATCCCCTACTTTTTGAATAGTATACATAACACTAAAAAAATCTGGAGGAGACCCATTTAAATAATTTTTATAATGCTATATTTGATGACAACAAGAAAACTGGTAAAAATAAACTGAGAACTTATCGAAAGTTCAAGAACAAATATCACCTGGAGGCTTATTTGATCAATACAACATCCCCGGGGCGAGAAACATATTTATGTAACTACAAGCTTATGATAGAAAATGGGAAGCATATGCAGATGAAAGACAAGTCCTACGAAGTAATCTTGCGCACCTGACAATAAGATGGACCAATGATCTTCTTTATGGTATCCCTAACCTACCGGAACACGTCAACATCCACTTTTTCGTACTGAACAAAAATTGATCAAAGCAACGATGCGTTTTTAAGACTGGATAGCTAGTCAGGCGGGTAGGTCCCAATCTTCTGTCCAAAGCGGATAAGAGATAACACAGGCAGAAATTATTGAATAACTAGACTCTTTCAACTCTTGCCTCGAGAAAATAGTCTGTGACCTCTTGTCGATGTGAGCTCATCGAGGGCTGTGTTTTTGAGACAAGAAACTGAAAACATAATAAAATTTGAATGGCGATTCCCGTGAAGAGCGCAGACCGCTTTGGGACGTTATGTTGAGTAGAGAGTTAAAACAACTTACTCTTAAAGGTGTTGACTTATAAAATCAAAAGCCATCTGTGTTTACTTCATACATGTCTGTCCTGTCAGTCCTGGCTACAGCAGTGGTATGGGTCTCCGTCGGTGTCGCGGTGGTGTTGAACTGAAGTATCACCTGAATAGTTTTGCTGATCCGAATCAGCAGTGTTGGAATGTAGCATTCTGCTTCTCGTCTTTATCCCCTCCCCGCCCCCCCCCCCCCACACTCTTCTGTTCTGACTATTTCAAAGTTGATCAGCCATTAGCTTTGATCCGAGCCGTGTACATAAAGAACATTGTTTCGAAATATATATACGTTTGTTGCGCCATTACATACACATTCATGTAATTGCTTTTAAACACGTGTAAGCATACTTTGTAATTTTCAACTGTATTTTAAGGAAAGTATATAATCTCAGTGCTGGGCACTTGTCATCCAATCCTTTTGTTAATTATAACAAATAAAATAAGTTTAATTTAATCTACTTCTTAAAGTGTGCGTGTTTCCTTGCGATAGGGAGTATGTATGTGTATGTGGGAGAGGGGGAGGGAGAGGGTGGGGGGGGGGGGGGGGGGGTAGGTGTGCGTGACAATGTCGAGAAAGATAATACTCTCGTGCACTCGCAAAGTACAGGAAATAAATATTACAATACACAATTTTTTTCACTTATGATAGCTCGGTGTCATTTTTACGGTCAGGATTTCAGAAAAAAATGAGATCACATGTACTGTTCAAAAAAAAGAAACGCACAACGGGTATAGTCACGATAACGTGGCAAATTTTGGAGAATATAGTGATGAAGTGTGGCTGTTGATATGGTTAACGGCATATCGTGGTGGTCTAAACATTATGTAATATTTTGGGCAATGGGGCATAATTTCGGCCACCGTGACCCCCAAAATATTGGAAATTAACAAAACAAAGTTTCCACTGAGTGAATACCTGATCATGAAGTTGCACGCTCCGAGCATGCGAGCTGAGCTTGTGGGGGTATGAATGGACAAGGAAATCGGTCGGAATTTGCACAGCGTTAATGGGGTCTTGCTCAGAGAAATAATGCCATTGGCCACTTGGAAACAGGCGAATCAGCTTCGAATATAGCGAGAGTTTTCAATGTCTCACCGAGCACCATCACACGCCTGTGGAACCGCTACCAAATCCAGGGGACAATACAGGACCTTCCAAGATCCGGGAGACCCCGTGTTACCACCCCACCTCAGGATCGATGCACCCGCTTACATCATTCGCGGGCGAGAACAACTACAGCGACCTCTACAGCGTCAACGCTACCAGGTTGGCGGAGGATTTCAGATCAGACCGTTTGCAACCGTCTAAACGAGGCAGGTCTGTGTGCTAGACGCCAGTTCGTGGCGTCATTTTGACGACGCAGCATCGTCTACAGCGACTTCAGTAGTGTCAGACGCACAGGGCATGTCCTCATCAGAGATGGAGAACGGTATGGTTCAGTGACGAGTCATGTTTCCTTCTTCGCCGAATTGATGGACGATGCCGTGTGTACAGACGTCGTGGAGAACGTTTTGCGCGTAGCTGCGTTCGAAAGATGGACAGATTTGGTGGTGGTATCGTTATTATGTGGGCAGCCATCTCACACACTGGTAGTACGGACCTCGTCCATGTTGAGGATAACTTGACGGCGCAGAGGTACAGAGATGAAATTTTGCAGCCACACGTGCTTCCCATTATGCAGAATGCCAACGCCATTTTCCAGCAAGAAAACGCCCGACCACACAAATCAAAGCTCGCGACAGTTTATCTACAGGATAGCAAAATCGAAGTTCTGCCCTGGCCCTCCAAATCGCCAAATGTGAACCCAGTCGAAAATCTATGGGATCAACTGGATCGATGTGTGCGACAACGTCAACTACAACCTCAGATGTTACCGCAGTTGGCACAAGCGTTGTAGCAAGAGTGAACCACCATACCTCAAGCTTCAATCCGGAATCTGATTGCTTCCATGAACAGAAGGTGCCAAGCAGTTTTGAACTCACATGGCGGTCACACTAAATATTGAGTTTGGATGACGTCGACTCGTGACGTTAACGCCTGAAACGTCTCTGTTTGAGCTGCATTCATCCATTAAAACTTTAGTTATGACTTGATTTCGTTCTCTATCTCATTATCCCATAACGCGGGAACGCCCCTCATCACAGAAAACCAGTTTTGCCTTTCTGTTTTTGAACATTATATTACTGAATTAAATGTTACATTGTACAATGAATGCGCCACTAGAGTTTGAAACAAAAAATAGCGGGAAAAACTGTTATGCTGTTCAGAATTGTTTAATATCAACACAAAATGTGGAACTCGGTGTATCTACCAGCTGTTCAACGTGTAAACCTGAAATGCGTACCGGCCGTTCAACAGATTTCGGAGCTGGACCTGCCGTCCGTTCAAATTGAAAATTAGGAAGCCGGGATTTTTCTACCAGATTCAAAAGTTTACCGCGATTTAAGTAACAGATCAATTATTGCGGTTGTATGGGCCAATCATAAACCAACGTTTTGATTCGATATTTTAAGAACAGAAAAATAAGCATTTTTTTAATTTCGTTGCATTTCGGAAGTGACCTATATCATGAAAAAATTGACACTTTCCGAAAAAAGTTGGGTATGAATGACACATTAGCGTATGATGAGTCGGGATAATGCGATGATGCATACGATCTAATGATGTGGACAAACTGTTAAGCGAAAACACACACACGGTGCATTTCAGAGAATCCTTCTCCGCTTCAAAAAAGTTTACCGGGTTTTTTCGTTCACTTCCGTTTATACACAGTGTCATCTGTCTTTGCCATTTTGTCTTAGAGAAATGTGCCGATAATTATCGAACAGAGCAACCCACAAATAATGTAATTGGGCGTCCAACAGACGCCAATTGGATGCATTGGTCCAGATGAAGCTGGGAATGTAGCGGTGATTGAAAATTATAAAACCCATATATAACTGTCTTATAAAACCCGTATATAAGTGCCGCGCCAGTAGTATGTCAGGGGCTTTTGAGGTCATATTTGTCGGATCCCGGTGCCGGACCCCGGAAGTGACGTCATGTCACGTGACCCAGTGACGCCATGGTGTGTTGTCATGGTAACCCGTCTGAGCGACCACCTTGTGACATCATCTCCATAGTGATGCGTGGTGTTAGTGCGCATGCGCAGCACGTGTTGTTATGGTATTACGTTTTTCCGTCGTCCATTTTGTGTACTGTAGGCCGCCATCTTGGTTTCTATGGTAGCACGTGATTGTTATGTGACCCAGAGGCTTCTTATAGGATAGGGGTATGTTCGGAGGGTATGTTCGATTGAATAAGAGTAATTTTCCGATTCGCAGAATTACCCAAATCAACCCGACAATCTCTCCAAATCACCAAAAACAACTTTTATTTGATACAAAACCCCAGATTGGGCATATAATAGTAGCACGTAGGACCAAGAGGGCCCCGGGGGTAAGTACATTTGAACTAGAGTAGTTTTCTGGCTCGAATGTTTCCCAGAATCCATATTTACTTCGTAGAATTACTACAAACAACCCCATAATCGTTTACTTGGCTCTGATTTCCCAGTAAATTCTCGGTTTCTACCTATGTATCTACAAGCCCTGTTATGACTTGTTTGTTTTATTTATTCTGACTTCCCTAAACATGCTTATGTTCTATTGTACACATTACAGGTAGCACATAGGCACATGCTGGATGTGCCAATATGTGCTTATGTGAAAAGGCACAATGTGACACATTGTGCACTAGCACATTGGCACATACGACTAAAAAGGGATTCTGTAACCACCGACGATTCTATAGGGATTCCAAAAACGTATTCCATAAGTGGGATTCCAAGCTCGTAAACTGATTGTCTTGCTATCTTATCGCCAACTATCTGTCCTATGATTTGGCTCGATTGTAGTTATCCAGTACTATATAGTCTTCTAAAACCCCTGCAGTCTAGTGCCATTACTACCTTGTTCCGTAAGTATTCCGACGACCTGTTTACGTCATGTGTGCACATTATATGTAGCACATAGGCACATGCTCTATGTGCTGATATGTGCTTATGTGAAAATGCACAATGTGTCACATTGTGCACTAGCACATATGCACATACGACTAAAAAGGGATTCCATAGCCATAGGCTTTTTCCAAAAAGGGATTTCATAGAACTTTGGTGTTTGGTGGAATGTGCTTGTGTGTTATTACATATTGTGTCACAATGTGTACACATTACCTGTAGAACATTAGCACATGCACGTGCACTCGACGACTGTCAGGACACAAATGAGGTTTAAGCCAAACTTGCAGAAGTAGAAGAACCCGCATGCAGCACGAAGTACCCGGATGTAAGGTTTCTACAACAGGTATCCTCCAATAATTTAATACATCTTTTTCCTTCCAATTATTGCCAGATTGTCAGATTGACATTGCCTATGACCCTTCAATGGAATGAGTTAACTATGCCCATTCCAATGGGGAGTTATGAGCTATGTTTCCTGCTAACGTGGAAATCTTTAGTCGGCTGACCAAGAAATCGCTATAGGCTGTACGGAAACTTTCAAGTGGGCATTATGTGACGCTAATCAGGAAAAAGAAAACTTTCAAACTGTATTTCTTTCCAACTATTCCCACAAAAGCATATCTCATGGCCCCTCATTGGAATGAGCTCATATGGGAGCTCGTTCCAATGGGGTGTCATGAGATGTATGTCGCCAAAACGTGTTAATGTTCACAAGTCAGTTGTTAAAAAAATCACTACTGACTATTCTGAAACCTGTATCTATAGGGTTCGTGGGAAATTTATGAGTTATACTGTCGACAAACTTGGACATGTTCAGCGAACTGTTCAAGAAATCACTGTGGACAGCACTGAAATCTATATTTATAGTGTTCGCTCGCTCGCTCGTACATTCATTTATTTGTTCTTTTATTCAGTCGTTCATCTATTTATTCATCTACACATTAATTTATTATTTGGAAATCCAGCTTACAGCTTAAATGGCCAGAGCAACGGAAGTTTCTATTTACCACCTGTCAAATTCTACCCCAATATACTCGTTTACCTCAAGCCCTCTCCACCCCCACCCATATCCCCTTCATTCACTCATTGGAAATACAGCTGACCACCCAAATGACCGGCATAAACTGTTTCTGGACGGTATTTTCTACACTCATACTCACCATGCCCTTCAGTATACACCAATTTGACCCCTTCCCCCAGCTTACAGCTTAAATGGCCAGAGCAACTTGTTTTCTGACGGAAGTTCCTATTTACCACCTGTCAAATTCTACCCCAATATTCTCGTTTACCTCAAGCCCTCTCCACCCCCACCCATATCCCCTTCATTCACTCATTGGAAATACAGCTGACCACCCAAATGACCGGCATAAACTGTTTCTGGACGATATTTTCTACACTCATACTCACCATGCCCCTCAGTATGCACCAATTTGACCCCTTCCCCCATGCCCTAATATACCCTTTTACCTCAAGCCCTCTCCACCCCAACCCCACCCCTTATTTCACTCATTGGAAATACAGCTGACCACCCAAATGACCGGCATAAACTGTTTCTGGGCGGTATGTTCTACACTCATACTCACCATGCCCCTCAGTACGCACTAATTTGACCCCTTCCCCTATGCTGCGGGCAGGGCTGGGCAGTCTTGTTCGCAAAAATTCTCACTCAAATTTTACTGTTTCACCGCCACAAAAAATATTTTTGTGGCAATCCCCCCCACCCCCCCCCCCCCCCCCCCCCTTTATCGAGCTCGTCCCAATGGGAGCCATGAGCCATGTTTTCGATAAAAAAAATAGAGAGCCATGAGCTATGTCTTCGAAAAAAAGTAGATATGTCTAGCTAGTTGTTTAAGTAATCGCTTTAGGATATACCGAAACCCATAAGAATAGGAGGTGTTAGGAATTGACTAATTGGCTCACTCGTCAAATCTTAATCCAGTTTATTGTACAGTTTATTGTATTGTTTCTTTTTTCCCAATTATTGACACTTTATATGCTAATATCGTACAGAACCTTTACTTGGATACACCCGTTTACCTCATAACCACCCCGCCCCTCCTTAGTCTGTTACTCAAAATCACTTTGGTCTGTATGGAAACCCCTCAAAAAGGTGGTGTTACATCCACCCCCCCCCCCCCCCCCGCCACCATCCGTTTGCATTAAATTGACCTTTACCCCATGTAACGGCCATAACCGCTATTGAAACCTCTCAAATAAGGCGGTGTTATATCCCCCCACCCTACCCACCCCCACCCTAGTATGCATCAAGTTGACCTTTATCCTATGTAACGGCTTTTACCTGCAAGCATTGTTGCCTTGGTTTTTGTTTTTTTTTTTTTTTTTCGTTTCGTATCGTTTCCAACTATTGCCACTAATAACATATCTCATGTCCCCTCATTGGAGGGAGCTCAGCAAGCTTGTTCCGAAGGGGGAAAGAATTATGAGCTATGTTCTCGACAAAATGATCTACAAAAGGCAGTGTCCTTAAATGATTCATCCAACGGCAAATCCGTTCATTCCATCGCTCATTCATTCAGTCTTCCCTCATATACTCATAATCCCTATGCCTCTGAGTACGCATCTATTTGACCTTATCCTCAATGCTGCGGACATAACTGGGCAGCTCCATCCGCAAAATTCTCCATTCGAATTTTGTTTCTTTTCAATTACCGCCACAAAAGATATCACATGACCCTTCACTGGGACGAGCCTGTTGAGGTCGTTCCAATGGGAGCTTGAGCTATGTGTTGATAAAAAAAAATGGATATGCTTAGTTAGCTGTTTCAGCAATCGCTATAGGTAGCACTGAAACACACCAGAATGGGATGTGTAATGAATTGACTAATTGGTCCACTTATCAAATTCTAATCAACATGTTTTCTTTTCTTTCCATCTTATTGACCCTTCTTATACTAATACCGTAAAATCCTTTTAGCATATATCCGAATACTCCATACCCCCTCCCCGCCCCTCTCTCTCTCTCTCTCTCCCCGTATGCATCTATTTGGCCTTTACCTAATGTTACGACCATAATCTGGAAGCGCAGTTTAAGACAAAATCCCTTTCAAATTGAATTGTTCAATTGCTTTTTGTTTCTTTCGTTCGGTTCTCCATTCCAGCTATTGCCACCATGCAGAGGCATATTTTATGACTCCCCCCCCCCCCCCCCCCCATTGGTACGGGCTCATCGAGCTTGTTCCAATGGGGAGTTGTGAGCTGTGTCCTCGGCAAACGTGGACATGTTGGGCTATTTATTTATAAAAATCGCTAGCTAAGATTTCTACTGAAGCCAACAACAAAATGCAGTTCTATAAATGAATCCATTGCTCGGCCCATTTGTTTGTTTGTCTGTTCGCTGCTCGTTCATTCATCCATTTATTTATTCATTCGCTCATCCACAAGTTTATTTATTCATTGTTGTTTTCAATACACATTCATGCAATATCTATTCATCCATTCATCCACTTATCCATTTATTCGTCATTTGTTCACTCATTTATTCAGTTACCTATTCGTTATTCTCATTGCTCGTTCATTCACCCAACATGCATTTGACAGTTAATCGCTAATCTATCTCTGATTTTGCTTCCTATCAGTATTATCTTCACATGAAGTTTTCATGTTATCATCCGCTGGATGTGACCTCTTGTTAGCGTACATTTTTTATCAAGATTTGCCTTGTCACAGTCGACTGGAGAAGGGATTATATTCCGTCTCCAGTGGACAATAACAAGGCAAATAATTAATGTGTAATAATTAATGTGTATTGACAAGCACCTCGCCCAGTGATATTCTAACAAAACGTCTGTTTCATGAACAGTATGATATTCTTCCCTCTATACCAATTTGGCTTACAATCACTGCTTTTATCAAGTCTACATTTATCTTTCTATATCTTGGCCCATAAATTTTCTCACGCACTTGACCATGGTATTTAAGGTTTGTCTTAAATACCTTATCCATTACTTTTATCTTTTTTACTTTTTCATTATTTTTGGATTTCTCGCGCTGAACAGCGGATTCCGAAGACCATTTAGCAACTGTAAATTCTCACAAAACAGTGACATATATCCTAAAAAGTACCCCCAAAGTGTTATTGTAGATTTATTCACCATTCTCAATAATGGATATTAAGCTAGATGAGATCGAGAATGAAGATGCCTTTGACTTCGTTACTGTATTTAATAACGAAATCTCGCCCATGTCTGAAGATGATCCAATTACACCATTGACTGTTGACAAAGATAACTGTAAATATCATACACCGGAAACTTTCTCGACCACGATAGTTACCAAAAAGAAGTCAATAGCATTGCTTAATATTAATTGTCGTAGCTTAAACGCTAACTTTGATCAATTCAGATCGCTCATTTCCGACCTCCAGTTAGACCAGACTTTCTTTGACATCATCGGCATAACGGAGACATTCAGCATTAACAAAGACATTTCATATACTTTAGAAGGTTATCAACCGCTCTTATTACGAACACGACCGATAGACGATGACGGTAGAGGCGGAGTTGGTATGTTTGTTAAAGAAAGGACAGCCTATAAAATAAGACACGATCTAAGTATATTCATTCCCCATGTATTTGAATCCCTGTTCATAGAGCTTACCGACACCGGTAAATCCATAGTAGGGGTCATATATAGACCAAATACAGCTCCAAAAGGTGACATAGACTTGTTTTTGTCAAAATTTACCAACTTACTTGACCAAGTAAATTCCGAAAATAAAAACACATATTTAATGGGCGACTTTAATTTAGATCTACTTAATTTTAATCAACATAATAAAACCAACCTGTACCTAGATTTATTATTTAGTGCTGAATTCACTCCAACTATTACCAAACCTACAAGAGTGACAGATCATTCGGCTACCATAATTGACCATATATTTTGCAATAACTTAAATCAATTTACCTCAGGAATAATCATAACAGACGTAAGTGACCACTTCGCAACATTTTACATCGATAGAACAAACATATCAAGACCCAACATCCCCACGGAATACAAACGAATTTTCAGTACTAGGAATATCGCTTCATTTAAACGCCTACTTTCCGAATCAGATTTCTCTAACATATCTTCTGAGATTTGTCCGAATGACGCCTATGAAAAATTTCTTCTGATTTTATCAGATTCATTTGAGAAGTCATTTCCCATGCAAAGGGTTAGTACTAAGAATAAATATGTAAAACGAGAACCATGGATGACCGCAGGTCTAATGCAGTCATCCCGAAACAAACATAAACTCCTAGTTAAAAAATTAAAACACCCAACTAATGTCAACATTTCCCGATACAAAGTCTATTGCAATGTCTTTAACCGCTTAAACGCAAACACAAACAAACTTATTACAAGCAAGTATTAGAAACAAACAAAGGAAATGTCAAGAAAACCTGGGATATCCTTCGAAAAGTAATCAATAAGTCAAACAATTCACCACCTCTACCTTCATCATTCTCAGATGGCAACCTAACACTAGAAAGTCCGACAGCAATCGCTGATAAATTCAACAATTATTTTGTTAACATTGGAAAAGGTATAGCTAATAATATGACAGAACCTACCAATCATTTCACTGACTACCTAAAAAACGGAGTGTCTGATTCTTTCTTTGTATCGCCTACTAGCGTCCAAGAGGTTATCCTCTGTACAAAAAGCCTATCTCCAAAGTCATCATTAGACTGTCATAATATCTCCTCGAAAATATTGAAAGAAATCATACAGGAGATAGCAGTACCCCTTACGCATATAATAAACCTGTCATTCGCCACTGGTATTGTACCTCAGAAAATGAAAACTGCAAAAGTAATACCCATTTTCAAGTCAGGAGATAAACACTTATTCAATAACTATCGACCCATAAGTATCTTGCCATCTTTTTCCAAAATTTTAGAAAAAATAATGCACAAAAGACTAACAGGCTTTCTGGGTGAACATAAACTTATTTCTAATTACCAATTTGGCTTTAGAAAAGGACACTCTACTATTCACCCCATCCTACATCTTATTAATCATGTTGCCAAAATGAATGACACACCTTCAAAAGACTGTACATCATCTATATTTTTGGATTGTTCCAAAGCATTTGATACAATTGACCTTAGTATTCTGATTAAAAAACTGGAGCACTATGGTATACGAGGTATAGCAAACTCATGGTTTAAAAGTTATCTCTGCCAACGAACCCAATTTGTTCAATTCATGACCAGTTCTTCGGATGCGCAAACTATCACAACAGGTGTTCCTCAAGGTTCTGTCCTGGGTCCCCTCTTATTTCTTTTGTATGTGAACGATATTTGTGAGTCCACAAGTTTGAAAGTATTATTATTTGCTGACGATACTACTGCTCATACATCTGGGAATAACCTAAACAACATAAGTAGGGAAGCCAATTATGAACTATCAAAAATTAGTGACTGGTGTCTAGCCAATAAACTGGCACTGAACGCGAGCAAAACTAAGGCCATTCTACTGCACCCCCAACATGACAATTATAATTTTGTCCAAAATATCTCACCTATATCATTAAACAGTACTGAGGTTGAGGTCGCAGGAAATAACAGGAAAATTAAATTCATACAATTTCTTGGAATCAACATGGATGAAAACCTAAAATTTAAGCATCACATATCGACGGTCGCCACAAAAGTGGCCAGGGCAGTTTACGTGTTGAATAGAGTCAAACGTTTGTTACCCATCGAATCGCTAAAACAATTATATTTCACCTTGATCCAAAGTCACCTAATCTATGGTGTCCAAATCTGGGGCTATTCGTCTTCTACCAATAGGCTATTAAATCTTCAAAAAAGGCTATACAGATTATAACCAACAAAAAATTTAATTCTCACACTGACCCACTTTTCAAACGGTTAGAAATTTTGAAAATACACGACTTGTACAAGTTATATTCCCTCTTATTCATGTATGACTGGTCGAGCAATAACTTACCAAGAAGTTTCGACGACTGTTTCCAGATTCATACAAACCCTTCTGGAAGGGTAACCAGACAAACCGGAAATTTAGCAATACATAAACCACGAACCCAATTTTCAATGGCCTTGCCACATTTCACCTTTCCGAAAATATGGAACGAACTCTACTCGTTCACAAAAGCCCTTACCCGGTCAGCATTTAAGAAAATACAAACAAAGAAATATCTTGATTCATACCAATCCACTATCCACTGTACTAATCCATCTTGCACCGACTGCTTGGCTAATTCTGGATCACTATCATCTACCTACTTTCCTAACACAAGTGCCCCATCTTTCCCGTAATGATTATCATTATCTTTCTGATCGTTTTTGCGTACACTCACTTCGTTCGTAAAGATATCTTAATTTCGGAATTCCTAATGGGGCAAACCTCAATTGCTGCTTCGCATTCAGATCTGGTAACATATGTGGGGAAAAAAAAAACTAAAAAAAAACAAAACAAAACAAAAAAAGGGGTCAAGAAATAAAAAGTAAATAAACAATATAAATATACAAATACAATTAAAAAGAGAAATAATCTTTAAAAAAAATACAATAAAAAAGAATACTAAAAATAAAATTCTGTAAAATCGGATTCTGCTGTTCAAAAAAAAAAAAAGAAATGAATAAATAAATAAAATAAGATAAGGATCAAATAAAATAAAATAATTCATTTTTATTTATTTATTTATTTTTTTTTCTCTTCTTTCAGGTTTTATCTATTTACCTTAATATTTATTTTATCTTAATATTTCACCATATACCATTTTCTCTGCATGTTTCAATATTGTATATATGTACATATTTTACCCTGGGAATGACGGGAAGACAGTCACTAGACTATGTCATTTCCCAGCAGTATACATATAAACACTTTTTAAAAAAATTCTGTTATGCACTATTATTGTAAAAATATTTGTATACTGCGAATAAATTTCATTTCATTTCATTTCATTTCATTACAATACCAGGACAGAGGTCCTGGTATTGTGCTAATGCGCTACAGGTAATGTGTATACATTGTGACACAACGTGTAATAACACACAAGCACATTCTACCAAACACCCAAGTTCCATGGAATTCATTTTTGGAAAACGCTATGGAATCCCTTTTAGTTGTATGCGTCAATGTGCTGGTGCACAAAGAGACACATTGTGCATTTACACATAAGCACATATCAGCACATCGAGCATGTGCCTATGTGCTACATGTAATGACGCACACATGACATAAACGGGTCGTCGGAACACTTATGGAACAAGGTAGTGATGGTAGAAGACCGCAAGGGTGTTAGAAGACTATATAGTATTGGATGACTACAAAAGAGCCAAATCATAGGACAGATAGTTGAAGATAAGATAGCAAAACTACCTGTACAGGAGCTTGGAGTCCCACTTATGGAATGACTTTTTTGGAATCCCTATATAATCCCTTTTTGGGGAAACGGTGGTTATTATAGAATCCCCTTTTAGTCGCATGTGCCTTTGTGCTAGTGCACAATGTGTCACATTATGCCTTTCCACATAAGCATATATTGTCACATCCAGCATGTCCCTTTGTGCTACCTGTAATGTGTACAATAGAACAAAACATGTTTAGGGAAGTCAGAATAAATAGAACAAAGAAGTCATAACAGAGCTTGTAGATACGTAGGTAGAAACTGAGAATTTACTGGGAAATCAGAGCCATGTAAACGATTATGGGGTTGTTTGCGGTTGTCTACGAAGTAAATATGGATTCCGGGGGATATTCGAGCCAGAAAACTACTCTAGTTTAAACGAACTTACCCCCGGGGCCCTCTTGGTACTACGGCTGCTACTATATGCCCAATCTGGGGTTTCATATCAAATAAAAGTTGTTTTTGGTGATTTGGAGATACTGTCCGGTTTATCTGGGTAATTCGACGAATCGGGAAATTACTCTTTTTCAATCTAACATACCCTCCGAACATACCGCTATCCTATAAGAAGCCTTTGGGTCACATAGCAATCACGTGCTACCATAGAAACCAAGATGTCGCCCATTGGGTCACGTGACATGACGTCACTTCCGGGGTCCGGCAAATATGACCACAAAAGCCCCTGACACACTACTCACGTCTTCAGATCAAAGGAGCACTCAGCTCTGCACACTTTTCTGTAAACAGATACAATACAGTAACGTCCAGAAGATTCGCATGTCGTACAAATCACCTAATGCAAGTCAATACCAGAAAACAAATTTATATCGCGAGGCACCCATAAATGTCGCCCGTTGTGGTCAGTAATGTCTACGACTCAGAACTTCAAACGAAGTCCAAACTAAACGTTCACCAATTTAGATGTGTACCTCTGATTTCATAGTTGACAATTGTTACTAAACTTAATTCTTTCCCAAGGAATTTTGAGTTCGGTACCGGTTTTGGTATTTTTAGGAGTGGGGAGGGTATACCTCGGTATCGGTTCGGTATTATGTATCTGACTTTTGCAGAAAGTACCAAAGAGGAATTCACATAAGGAAACACAGAATAAGCTGTTGTAGTATCATTCTACCACAACGCTGTAAATGACACCGCCAATGAGCTCAGCAGGGGCATTATTTTACGAATATCAGTCATATCTACAGTAATTCTGTGACTTGTTCTAAACGCACCTTAATGTTTATAGACCTATTTCAGGGTTTTGCGATCACAGAGCATTGCCCTGACCATGCCCTCTTTAGGGGCTCCTGCTGACAACAGACAAAATAGATAGCCAAGTCTTGACTAGAAATCACTGCTAAGTAATTGGACATCACAAGTTGTAGTCTACTGGGGATTTGGTACAGTTGCCCAGTCCATTCAGGGACGTGGCGACGGGGAGGGGGGTACCCCCCCCCCCCCCATCCTGGCCAAAATTTCCTATAGTTGGAAATTCGGAGGGCAAGTCATGAGTAGTTGGAAATTCCATCTACCTGGATTTTAGAGCTTCTTTGGTGAGGCTGAAGTTTCCTTTACTTCTCAAAATTCCAACTCGATTTTAAATCAGCAAAAAATTCCAACTGTTACTATTTACAACTACTGTGTACGCATTTTTTGAGCTTCATAAGTATGTATGATTTCAATCGGTACGAGATTTCTATAGTACGTTTACTTATGGTAATAAAAAAAATCCTCGAAATACACTTCAAGAAAATCGCATCATGTAAAATCGTTCTCCCGAGTTAATTCCATCATTCACAGTTTCAAAATGATGAAACATCGAAAACTGATCATTTCTGCATAAGGTCTGATTTAATGTTAGGAGAGTGTGAATTGCCCAAAGTTCTCAGCTTAAGCATTTGTTTAGCACATATTCAATTCCCAGAATAATACCAGATATTAATAACAACCTGATAATTTTTACTAGAATGAATTTTATGCCCCCTTTCGTGGCTTCATTCTCAAAATTTTTCTCGGTAGTGAATTTCCAACTAGGGGGAGGGACCAGGAGGGGGTTCTCCCTCCGGTCCCTCCTCGTAGTTGGAATTCTCTACCCTACACCCACCCACTCTCGCCAAACGGAAACCTTTTGCCACGTCCGTGAGTCCATTGAGGGTTAACAAAAACAGATAAGAAAATCAGTCACTTCTTTCATGAAAATGAAGCTCCGAGCCGCAAACCTCAGACCACATTACCACCACGTCATCACAATAACTTATAATGTTGAAACATATAGACGGGTCAGGACGGGTAGGAAATTTTGAATAGTCATGATAGATTGGGCGTTTCTGTGGGGTCCTCAAATTTCGTTTGTAAAAATTAATGTCTAAACGCATTTATTACAATTCAATGGTCATCTTGTGTTACTATTACAGTGCAAGATTCGTGAAGACTGCCCGGTTCCCCTGCCCTCTCATCAGCCCTCTTACTATGCGCATTTACTGGTTGTGGGATAAAAATTTATCGACACAAAATCTAATGCGAATGTCCATGAGGGCAATCTAGAAACAAATCTTTTCAACAAATGAAGTCCAATTTTCTTGCGACAAAGCCAGATGACACATGAATTACGTGGATGAGTTTGAATTCTCAATTTGTCTTTCTTCTGCAGGCATTTCATGTTTCCTCATTAGCCTTCTAATATCATGAAATGAATTCCGACAATTCTCAGGGCTTCCTGTACGTGACTATTGAACTTTTGAATTGCCAGCTTAAATGTCTCCACTGATTGACTGTTTTCGTCGCATGGACTGACAAGCACAAGAATCCAATTGCGTACATTTGCACGGGTATTACGCGTGATAAACAGTAAAAATTCATTCAAAATGATATTTCGACCAGAACATTTCAACTCGAATGATGAACGCGGATTCAAAGAGGTGACCCACTCCAACTATTTATGAGAAGCTAATAGTTTTGCTTTTGGAGTTTTAGGCAATCAAGCATTGGTCGCGATTCAAATGATATCTGTCAACTAACCAGAGTCACAAAACCTCACATCCGTGATGGCCACCCTGCTGTATAAATCTGAACATCTGCGTGCATTTTGGAGCACATGTCTGCTATTTTGCTTTAGGGTTTTCCCGGTTGGTAAGATAAACCCTTCAGAGTGCGGATGCTAATTTGTTAGAGTGTAAGTCTTTTAACTCTTACCCCGCTGAGTATTTTCAAGATATGTTTCATCACAGCAGCTATGACTGGATTTTATAAAAAATTCATCTGAATTTAACTCCAGAAATCATTTGTGAAAAAATCCATTTAACCCTTTACCTAACATGAAAAGCAGACGACACTTGCCAAATAATGATTGAATAACTATTTTTTTTTTCATTTTTTGTCTCAAAAACATAGGTCATGACCCCTAATTGGAACGAGCTCGACGAGCTCGTTCCAATGAGGGGTCATAACCTATGTTTTTGAGACAAAAAATGAAAATATAATAAAAATTAATTGTCGATTTTTGAGAATAGCGCTGGCCGGTTTTGGCAGTTACGTTGGGTAAAGGGTTAATTTACAGGGAAAAAGTTGGAATTAAACGTGTCCAAATTATACTTATTTCTTTGGCAAGAGGATTCCTGTCCTGGGCAGGAATATCCACCATCAGCATGCAAGGAGTTAAACAAAACGGTTAAGAGTTCGATCCCAACCCGCACCCTCCGCGCCATGTACTTGGGCAAGACACTTAATTCCGATTGCCCACGTGGGGGGGGGGGGGGGGTCCCGAGGCGCTGCGTACTAAGGCGTATTGCAATACACATCAAAGGTGCAATTGCCTTCAACCGCAGCTAACTCTGCGAGTGTCGGTTTAGTTAGTTGGAGAGGCTAACAGTTGCTCGCCGCTGTTCGTTGTTTTTCTCCGTGTACCCCGGTTTCCTCCATTCGTAAAACCCTGGCTGTTTAAAGTGCCACTAAATACCAATAACACAAACAAACACAGGGCAAGTCCTCGGTACGTAATGCTGGGAACGATCACCAAGTCTTCGTCAGTTTCAGTCTTTTTGTTATTTTTTTTCTCTTCTTATTTATCACATAGTGTGGAATTGGATGGGTAAGATGGGTTAAGGGTACCTTCTACAGCTTTAATATCGCGATGAGCAATTCAACAGGCGGCGGGAGCTGATTACTCAAAAAGACCCTCCGAGTAGCGAAAAGCAATATCCAGCTAACTTACCGAGCACAAGGTGTACCCATACCCTCGATCAGAATACCGACTGGCCAATCAATGAGCGGCCGCGTCCTCGATACATAAGTTTGATTATTTGTGCGTTTGTTTATTACGGTTAAAATCAATTTCGGCCCCTACATCGACACCATGACACAAGTATAATTCTGTCAAGCGTTCATAATTATGTCACACTTTTGAAAACTTGAATCCCGGGCGTTGATTATCCTATTCATTTGTGCCAGTCAAGCAGACCGTTTCCGCCAGAGTGAATAAGATAAGCACTGCTCCGCCTTCTAGGGTTTCACCAGAATATGTCTTAACCCTTAAGCCCCCATATAGCCCCAAACCGCCACTTTTATATTGCATTGAAGCAGGTGCTCCCTAGTGTAATCTTTTTTATTACTCTTGTGTGTAGACTGAATTTTCCCTGGCAGTGGTTCTACATCACTGCTGGCTGCCTGTATAGGCAGCCAGCAGTGATGTAGAACCACTGCCAAGTCATCAATAACTATGTAAGCAGAAAAAGGCCATAAATACTTTAAAATTAATCTGAGGACTTAAGGGTTAACCCTTGACCTAACGTAACCAAAACCGGCCAGCGCTATTCAGAAAAACTGTCACTCAAGTTTTATTATTGTTCCAATCTTTGCCTCAAAATCATAGGATGAGCTCTCATTAAGCTCGTTCCAATTAGGTTAGGGCTCATAGGCTCTCTTTTTAAGGCCAAAAAAAAATTTCCAAATATTCCAGTACTTTTTTCAACTGTTGTGTGCTATTAGTTTTAGGTAAAGGGTTAAGAACTTAAGCTTGTTACACCGAGATAGTTGCGTATACAGTTATTTCTAGTGAAAGGTCAAGTGACACGCGGCGACGCTTTGATTCGCTAATTTTTATCGGAAAACTTACGCCCACCTGCCCCTCTCACCAACCTTTTTCTAGAAATACTTGAAAGAAATAGAGAAAGAGAGACAGAACCAGAGAAACAGAGAGTATGTCAGCATTATCTTTACCCTTACCAATGTATGTTTGCACTATAATTCCTCCACAAAAGAATCAGGATGCGAGCCCCTCACGACTTTCGTTACAATCTTATGGCGAATTACAAGGAAGCGGATGCAGAAAATCGTTACTCTTCAGGTGTGAACTAATATTCCTTCGTGTGATTTATCTTTTCTACGGTAATTGTAGCCGTGTTCAAAATCAAATAAATTGATTTGGTTTAAAATTGAGAATAAACAGAACTGTTACCAAAAAATAAAGTCACTGTCTCAAGAAGGTCAGAGAGACATATAACATTCGTTCCAACCACTGACAACAGCACACGCATTGAGGACAAACGTGTCAGAAATTCCACAGCACTCTCAATACTTTCATAGCTCTATTTCGAATCCTCAATTGATAATCTTATTAGTATTCGTATTAGAAGCCGAAAATAATTATGTCTCAGTCAGCCAATTTCTCCATGTCTGCTCAATACTTCAAAAAGACCACAACAAAGATTCTAATTAGAACGGCAACAACAAGGAGCAAAGGAAGGAGGCTGGGAAAAAGCAAAACTGACAAGAAGGGAAAGTAAAGAGAGAAACAAAACAAAGCCAAGTTGTAGTAGTTATGGTATTTGTAGGAATATGAGTATAGTATCAGTAGTGTTATCAGCAGTAATAGCCACAGTCACAATACAGTAGCAATAGCAACTGTAGTAGCAGTATTAAAATATGTAGAATAAACGGTGCTGTTACCTGTAATAATAGCAGTGACACCGGCGGTAACATTACGTACAATTTTATCGGTTGATATCGAATGTCGAACAGGGAAATGGTAATAAGTAACGGTTGTAACGCCCCCGGTAACATAGGCTCTTCTAGCCGTACTTCTGCCTGGTGACCTCCCAGAATCTGCAGCAATGATGAAAGTTGTAGCACCAGCGGCGGTGAGTTTTTCCCCAATCTGAAGCCTGCCAACAACCTGAATTTGGGCTTCGACAGCCTCACGCCAGGGAGACGGCGGTTAAACAAAGCCTATAGATACCTAATGTGAAAGAAAGGAATGAGAACGAGATCGTCGATCAGCTTGAGAGAGAAAAGACAGAGTGAAGTTAGATGTTTCCGAAAGGAGAATGGACGAGTAACCAGAGACAGTGATAGGAAAGCACAACGAGCTGCTGAAGCAATTAAAGCAGCTACAAGAAAAGTCAGATAAGGATAGAGACCTCCTCAGCTCCCTACTCACTGTGTACCGAGGTGAAAGAAAGATGACAGTCGAGTTCGAGAGTGATAAAAATAAAATAAAGAAGATCTCATTGCTGAGCTGAAATAACTCAAAGCTTTCCTCCCCTGAAGACAATAGGAACAACAGAGTCCTCTAACAATTCTGAACATCAAACCCACCGAAACCCCACACGCAAGCCAAAAATACCTATAATGTCGAAGGCGCAGAGGTATCTGAGTCGGCCTGAACGCCGAAGACAACCTCCGACTTCGCGCTCCATCTTGAAGACAAAAGCTTTTTTGAATTATGTGAAACACAGTGCTTTGAAACGTCGCGCTTTGACACCAAGTCTGTCATCGAGGCGGCTGGAGCTTCGAGCAACTCTCCGGCTAACCCCCGTGGAAACCCAAGCTAAAACACCAGCGAAAAGAATGTTTGAATCCGAGGGGTCGGACTCTGAGTTCGAATTCCTAACAGACATTGATAATTCACTGTTAATCCTCAACACCCCTAACTTAAAACCGAACAAAATAGGGAAATTAAGAAAAAGCCCAAAAGCTCCAAACCAGTAAAAGCCAAAACTGCGACACTGGGCCGGAGCCCCCAGTACACCATGAGCAAGTCTGTCACCAGCCCTCAAGCGACGACGTCGCAGACAATAATAGTCGCTAATGGTCGTCCAAAATGGACACTGCACTCCACATGGGGTGCCAACAACAATAAATCGACTAATCCCCTACCCCTCCACACAATAGCAGATCACATAGCACAGAACATTCCTACGCTGACAAAGCCAAACAACTTGCGAGTGATCCAACAAACCCCTTAACAAACCGCAACAGCAAGTCTACCCCTACCACAGACTACGACAAACCTACATAGTCGTGGTAACTAGACTCCATCCCAGAATAGACGACGTGGACATTGATAGAGCCATGTCTGACTGCTTGTGGAAACGATTCGTCTCAAAGGCCCGGGAAATCAGACTTAGAAATTAACGGTCACATGCCCTAAAGGTTTCAAAATCAATGGTCGAACCCATCCCGTCGAACACAGCAGGGTCAGCCAATCCCCACAGTGTCCGAAGTGCCAAAAGTTAGGCAAATTAGCCAGCAGGTGTCGAGGCCAGGTCACAGCATCTCAGCACTGAGACAAATGCATGCATGCATGCATGCATTCATGCCAGTGTGGATACGGATAGGCAAAAGCTGAGTGGTGCATAATATCTGTTCACCGTACTTCTCGAGAAGATGCCAGCATCGTTGTCTGGGTGCCGCTCGTTGCTTGACTCTACCTTCGATCATCTTTTCAAACACGTCGTTGCATCAATCAACTCGCTTACATACCGACAACACTACTACATATCAGACACACTCACGCAGTCACCAGAGGTGATACGGGTTGGTGAATAGTATCAGCGCGATGCATAATATCTGTTCATCGCGGTCCCCAAGAACACATGCCAGCATCGCTGTTTGTTGGGTGTCGCACGCTGCTTTGTCCGACTCAACAAGTTGTAAAAACCGACATCGAACACGGAGGTACACAAAAACCATAACTATACTAATAATTTTATCTCTTTTTCATTTGGGAAGGAGTGGGGCTCCAAACATAGTATCTCAACATCCCTGAAGAATTGGTGGGTGATGATTCCAGGCATTCAAATAATACAGGAATACAGGAATTTTCTCCAATTCTTCTTGTAACCGTTATGAAATATTTTGCCGAGCAACCCCCTGGTTGGCATTGCTGCTGAGGTTTTGTCTTCTTTCGAGCCCGACCAGGATCCCACATTTGGCTTGTCCCGTCCTGGTGGAATCAAGATTTCCCTCTTGCGCTCGGCCTAAACCTTTGGAACTCCTAGTTATCTGGGAACGTTGACAGCTCTAGGGAGCGTTAAACCTTTGACACATACGACTTCTTGTTTTCTGGATGCGTACTTTCGGAGCGGCTGGTCTGATCGAGTCGCAAGACAAACAATATTTGTCAATGTGGGTTCGATAGGGACAAATAACAACCAGTGGTGGCAGATTATACATGCCAGAAGAACGACAATACGCCACTCCTAGAATCATCATCACCTGTAACTGCCAGAGACAGACTATACATGTCAATGAGAGCAGTGAACTTTCCCAATGAGCTACATAGCATAAGTGGTACTCTTCCACGTCTAGCGGCAATATTCCGATTTTTATTTATTATTATTTTTTTATTTATTGGAGATCGCTACCGTTGTAAAACTCTAAAATCAGTTGAGTTAAAAATCAACCCGAATAAAGTGGGTTGAGTGAATGTTAACTCAACCTAGTTGATTTGGGTTAACTTTTAACTCAAATGATTTTAGAGGATAGTCGCCATGCTGATAATGATCTGACCTCACACACCGGTGGAAATTACCCGCGGCCCACACCGCCAATTTCGCACCTGGTTGGTGCTAATAGTTTCACTAGGAGCTTCGTGCCCAATCAATAGAACTGTCTCGGCGTGGATTTGCCAGAACATGGCTATTACGTTAGACTATAGTGCCATTTGCGATATAGCCAACACATTTTCTTGATTCAACAGCAGTTGGGAACTTTGAAAAAGAGGCTCGGTGATTTCCAATGATGCATAGTACGTGTAATTAAGTGATACAGTCTTCTGATACAAATGTAAACAAATTCAGTTGTATCTGACCAATGAATTCCACCTTTGACCGGTTTGGTCTATTTCTTCTACTTCACAGTTTTCCAACCTGAAGCATTCAGGATGCAAGATAGTTGAAGCGAAAGAAATAGATTGAACCATGTAGGAGCACGCGAACCTTCGAAGTTCGATTCGACTAGAAGCCACCCTGATAATTCGATTCGATTTGATTGGAGTCACGCCCATTCGGAAATTTTCGAATCGCCGAGATGTTCTAAAAATCACACCAAGTGTCTCCTCTGAACTCGTCTTCTACCAGTCTCCTCAGGTCTGTCATTTTCAAAATGTGAGGAGAGCAATGGTGGCCCGCCTTAAATGAACTTAGGAGGGTCATTTTGGCCCACCTTAATCTGACACAAGGAAAGCCATTGGTGGTCTATTCTTGAGACAGGTAGTTTTACCAAATCTTTCATCCTATTGTTTGGGTTGTTTATATAGTTTCTAATGTAGGTTTGAAAAATGCAATAATTTCTTGCGAAACATGTCAGGATTTCTATCTGAATTATGTATGTAGTCAGACAATTATAGTCAGTATCCGATAAGTAAGCAAAATGGCTACTAGTTAGTCTCTGTGAGACCCCCTACACCTGGTCTCCGGCTCATGCCGGGGGGCAGGCGTAGGGGGTCTCACAGAGACTAGCTACCAGTAAGTTTTTCCGAAGTGCGCGATCAAATATTATGATATTAAGATGAGCGATACCGATCACCACTACTGAACAAAGTTCACCTTTGTGTCTCTCCTTGTAGATGACAAGGAGGGCGTTTACCGGCCTCACAAATTTTAGTTTAGGAGAGTCTTTGAGACCGAGAACAGGCCTGGATCTCTCCTGTACAGAAGACTTGATGATAGCAGAAGAGTTCTAGGAAGTTCCGCTTCATGAACTACTTCGGTTCCGTTCCGGAATGTTCCGCTTCTTTGATTGGTTTACCCAAACAAACGAGTCGCCATCGCATACAATACTTGAGTGTAGACTGACAACATTTACTGTTGAGAAAAAGTGCAGTATCTCCAACTTAAAGAGGTTTGAGATTAGATTCGATTCGAAATCCTCTTCCTGAGTTGATTCTATCGAAATTTAAGATTAGAAGGGGACCCCATCCTATTATAACTCTAGAGACCTTAAGAGCCGTTTACAACTCCAGGTGGGAGCGCGGTGGCTCAGTGGTAGACTGTTGAACTCCTATGCTAGAGGTCCCGAGTTCGATCCCCGTCCGGGAAGTCCCGCGTTGGGTCCTTGGGCAAGGCACTATATTCCGGTTGCCTACATGGGGGCACGATGACGTCGTGTACGAAGGACTTCTGCACATCGATGGTGCACATGTCTTCAATCGCTATAACGGTGCTTGAGCGGAGATTGGACAGAGTTAGAATGTTGAGGACCTGACAGTTGCTCGTCGTTGCTAGGTGGTTCTCTCCGGGTACTCCAGCTTCCTCCACCCGTCAAACTGTCACGGTCACGATTAGCCATTGTGCGTAAGTATGTGACCTTAAACCCCAATAAATAAATAAATAAATAAATAAATAACTCCAGGTGCCCCTAACATCTCCGTACAGCCACTATCATGAAGAGTTAATTTGGCAATGACAACATGTCATTTCTTTTGTCATTTTTCATATCACAAGAGAACACCGAGAGTTGCCATTGTGTGTGTTCCCGAAGAGAATTCCTTTGAATTCGATTTAGTTTATCGGCAAACAATTGATGTATTAGAGTCTTTGACTAATGTAATATGTTTATCGGATGTAACTTCATTAAAGCAGAGGAATTTCAGTAATTAATCTTACCTATTAATCATTATCTAATCAATCTCTTCCATAAGAAGTAGGAAAAAATGAATTAATTCAGATAACTACATTTCGATATCTGACTGATTACCTCGCCGTCTCTGGGCGATCAGATTTTTCTTGGACGAAAACAGAAAAATAAGACGATTCTGTCCGATGGTAGGTATTATTTCCGTAATTTTTTTCTCATCCATGAAACCCAAGCAATAATTTGCGTCATTTTTCCGCATCGTATATCTACAAAGGATTTCGATAAGCTTTAAACTGTCTTTTAACACAAAGATATCAAATTGTCCAGAAACTCGAATTTTTATATTAACCTTTTGAACCCTTGTGGTATCTTCCAAGTTAGTTGAATGGCAGCAATTCGAAGAGTCTAAATTCATTATATGGAGGTTGACCAATTGATATTTTTGACGTGCAGAGTTCGGACTGCACGTTGAAAATATTGATAGGTTTACTCCACACATTCCTTAACAGCCAACCAACTTAATGGCATTATGACGTATTATGTTCTTGTTCGGAAAAAGGGGCCTCTCGGGCTCAAAGGATTAAACCATTAAAGCCGTTTGCACTGTCTGTGGTGACTGTTTATCTTCACCGTGGAATCCCTGGAAAGTGGAGCCGTGCTTGTTTACTTTGGTAAACCAGTTATGTTTTCAGTTCAATCGCCTTATCATTATGCTCGTCTGCCTTCATGTTGCATTGTTACAGCAGTACTAACAAAGTGGTGCGTATAATTTAGCAATGTAACTTACAAGTAGTCTCTGCACTCGGGTAGTCATGCTTCCTGCGACACGTGCAAGCCTGGTAACGAGGTAATTCGGTCAAAGAACAAGCGATTTCACGAAAATAGTTTTCCGCTGTTTCCGATTCAATTCGAATTCAATGTCGGCATCAAACTCCGATTCGATTCGATTCGAGAATAGAAATTCCGATTCATCGAGTCCTTAAAGCTGATCGTAAATACTTGAAAACGAAATTCTTAAATATGTACCAAAATATCCTTCTGAAACCTTGACTTATGATTAATTATTAGAACAAACTCGTCTCAATGAGGAGTCCTAAGCTATATTCTGGAGGGGATATTTTTTCACTTTGAATGGCAATGGCGTTTGTTGGATATGGCCATCACGTTAGACTAAAGGATTTTTCACATGACAGAAAATAAACCAGATTTTTTAATCGGATAGCAAATTTTAATCCAGGAGTAAAGCAGGAAAATATTCTATATTTGCACGTGCTTTTAAAAAGTGGAGATATTTTGGTGAGTTGCCGTATTCATCGCAGGGATAGAACGAGTAGGACGTGCTGGAAGTGGTATAACTGTTGTTGGTTATATCTATAGTTTAGGTATTGGGGTTCACGAGTTGAGGTTGTTTGCTCTTTTGTGGTTGTAATGGGTTCAGTGGTAGTTGCAACTGGCTATAGTGGTTTAAATGGCTTCGGGGGATGCAGTTGTCTCTGCAGGGGTAGCAATGGATTCATGGCGTGTAATTTTTTTATTCTGTCGCGGTAGTAGCGGGTTCCGTAGTTAGTAGTTTTGGGCCCTCTACTGGTTGTTGTTGGCTCTGTAGTGTTAGTAGAGTGTTCTGTGGTAGTTGATGTTGGCTATGTTGTGGTTGTTGTTGGCTCCGTAATGTTACACTCGAAAATCAATTGGGTTAAACATTAACCCAAATTAACTATGTTGATTGAATATGACCCCAGTTGGGTTCATATTCACTCAGCCCAGTTGATTTAGGTTGATTTTAAACGCAAATGATTTTAGGGTGTAGCAGTGAATTCAGTACTTGTAGTTGTTGACTTTGTTGTGGTTGTAGTTTCTGCTTAAGTAGTAGTTGTTTGTCCTGTTGTAGATTTTGTTTGCCATGTAGTGGCAGCAGTGGGTCAGTGGTTGTTGGTTCTGTTTTGGTTATAGTTGGTTCTAAGGTACAGTGCAACCGCCGTGGACTGGTCATTTTTCACGGGCGGGCAATATTTCCACGGACGCAATAATATTAGGTTCCAAAAACTATTTATAGAAATAGTCATCAAAAATTTAATTAATGAAGCACCGGGTACAACCCGGTGCTTCATTAATTAAAATTTTGCTGCTGCTGATTTTTATTACCTGGTAATCACTGCCCACACGTGGATTTCTACCAGTCCACGGCGACTGTACTGTAGTTGCTATAGGTTCTGTAGTGGTGATAGTGGGTTCAGTTGATATAGTTATTGGCTGTGTAGTAGTTATAGGGGGTTCTGTAGTTGTTATTGTCTCTTCTGTTATTGCAATAGTTAGTTCTGTTCTGGTTGTTGGTGGCTTAGTTGTTGTGACTATTGGTTCTACACTAGTATCTGATGGCTCTGTTGCAGTGGTGGATAGGAGTGCTCTAGTATTTGATGTCGGCTCTGCTGTGGTAAATCGTTGTTGTTGTCTCTTGTTTGGTATTTTCTGGTTCCGTTGTAGTTCCTGTAGGCCCTGTTGTGGTAGTTCTAGGCTTTGGTGTAGATGTAGTGGTTTTTATAGAAGTAGTTGTCGACTCTGTTGTTGAAGCGGTTGGTTATTTAGTTGTTGGCTCTGTACTGGAGGTAGTGTGTTCAGCAGTTGTAGTTGTTGGCTCGATTGTAGTTCTAGTCTGTTTTGTAGTAGTTGTTGTCGGATCTGTAGTTGCAGTAGTTGGTTCTGTAGCACTTGTTAATTGTTGTGTTGTTAATTCTGTAGTAGCTATTGGCTCTGTTGTAATGGGTTGTGTAGAATCTAATACTGGCTCTGTCGTCGTTGAAGTTGGGTCTATAATAGGTGTAGGGCTATATGATGGTAGTTGTTAAAAAAACATAGCTCATAACAATGAAGGGTAATAAGCTGTGTCTTTTAAACAATTTTAGCAGCTCTTGATCAAGGTAATCAGTGAAAATGAGGTAAATGCCTTCATAACTTTGTCAATTTGATCGGTTATTATTTCGAGAAAAATTTGCATGCTTGCAAAAATCCACCATTTACTCTTGGATAATCTGAAAATGCACTACTTCTCTGGCTGGAGTATTTCTGCCAGTTTTAATCCTCGATTTTAGTAATAATCCGGGATGAAGATCATTTACATGACAGAAAAAATTGATATAGGATCACCTTTTTAACCTTTTACTGAACGTTTCGGCGACATCCGCCCGAATATGCAAATTCAGCAGCTGAAAAAATATTATTTTTTTAAAAATTTCAGCAAAACCATATCATGTGACCCCTCTGGAACGAGCTCGTCGAGCTCGTTCCAATGAGGGGTCACATGATATGGTTTTGTTGAAATTCTTTGAAAAATGTTAAAAAATGATATTTAAAATAATAAGTTTTGATATCGTCTGCGTTGGGTAAAGGGTTAAATCTAGGATCCACTGTAATCAATGAGTATATCTGGTCATGCGAATGGGATATAAGTTAGGTTAAGGGCAGGATCCATACTCCACTAGATCTATTGTAAATTGGAGGCACCACACCAGATCGCGATACTTTATTGCGTAACGTTATACTCTGGATATGTTATGGATCTACAGCGCCAATAGAAAAAGCTGGAGGACGAGAGCAAGAAAAAAGCTGTCACATTTCTCACATAAAGGGGGTAAAGTTAGTATAAACTTGGCGCCCAGAACCGTAACTATCTTCAGATACTGGAGGGGGGTGGTGGAGGGATAACCAGTGCTTATCCAATCATAACATGAATTTGTTCCAATCTCCACTTACTGATGCTTCTCAGAAAGCTATTCGCTGTAACCGTGACAGTAAGCAACGTCATCGTAAAATATGTGACAGAGTGCCGCGGCTTTTACCAGGACATTGTCGATAGCCATAGCTAATCTGAAGCCTGGTCCGACTCGCATGTCTCTAAACTATAGCAATTACATGGGTCAGTTGTATGCCCGTGCAGAGGTCTTCGAACATGTCCAATTATTGGACAACTGTACGCAGCCCTGCTATTGGGTAGACGTGACACCAAGATTTACGCCCTGATTGGTGCTAACCGTGTTGCCCATCAACGGAAGTGTACACATGTACAGGCTCGTCAGACAGTGCGATAATGAATTTGTCTAGCAAGACACAACAGTATTTTCGTCTGTAAAAAGGTGGGCCGAACCGTAGAGGACAGATGGTTGGAAACAGTAATACCTTTTTCATCTCATAGCCCAATATGGCAGTAGGATTGACATATTATTCTCGGACGCGTTAAATTGTGTTATAATTGTATTATACAGGACCATGCCACTCAGGAACAAGCATCACAATACTCCCAGTGTGGAGAAAGGCCTATTTCGGCCTCACATGTATCCGCATTTATAATGGACTCCGTTAATTTGGGCTAATGAACGGGTGCGTTTTCTGACAATAGGTATATGACTGACTCGCACATAATGTTGAATTAACACTTCATAATATGCCGAAATCTCCACATTTTAAGCTGTTGATCATTTCCAAAATGCAACTTGGATTTTAACTACTTCAGCCTTGTTTTCTCATTGATCTCTGTCAAGACTGAGAGGGTTAAATTCCTAGTTGCATTCTGAGAAAATTGCAATCTGAAATTGCGATATTTTGACATCATTGTGCTTAGGGTTAATATCGGGTCTGCTCTTTCATATTTTTTCGAAAAACTCTCTAACTTCAGGATACATATTTACCCAATAGTTCTCCAAATAATATGTTTATACATGTCCAACGGGGACAACACCTTCAGTAGAAACGGCTAAAATACCTTGCATTGATGAACAGTCGTTGTTGCTACGTCGTTACGGTAGCTGGTATAATACGATGGGAGGGGGCTCATTGTATGTTACTCTCTACAATGATTGGTTTAAATCCCGCCAAGGTCTTTGAACACGCTACTCTGCCTTCCAAATGGTTCCATTTGAGTGCAGTTTGTGTTTAGAATAAGTGTTTGTAAGAGTTCGAACTGCGTCGAGTATTTTTAATACTTTTGAAGTGTTGATAACATTTCGACGACGAGCCGAGGTTGCTTAACCCTTTGAACACCAGAGGCCGTTTTTCCGGTCGGGTCATAAGTTACGTCAAAATGTCATTAAGGGTGATGGCTACAAGGTAAATGCGTGGTGTAGACCAATCAATATTTTCAACGTGCAGCCATAAGGCTGTACGTTGAAAATATTAGTTGGTCTAACCCCAGATAATAAATATGGACTCCAATTGCTGCCATTGAACTGACATGGAAGATACCACCA
Organism: Pictodentalium vernedei; assembly: GCA_031216915.1. NCBI lineage: Eukaryota > Metazoa > Mollusca > Scaphopoda > Dentaliida > Dentaliidae > Pictodentalium > Pictodentalium vernedei. Next base: position 242,305,071 of record CM062289.1, read on the forward strand.
GGCTTCAAAGGGTTACGAGTCATTGAACTTCCTTGTTTTCACTTTCCTTATCCGTTTTGATAATGTTAGAAACTGGTCAGGTGTATGGCCGTTTTAATCCTTCAGCCGGCTTGTACACAAATATGTGGCATTGCGTTTACCTTTTAGGTCGTAATGCTCATAGTTGAAGTTTTCGGAAGCGTTCTGGTGACATTTCCTTCTTCCAAAAATCAGAGAGGTAGCTTTTTATATTATCCCTAGTTTGTGAATGGCAGGGTTTATGCATGGGTCTCAGATGCTCCCCCCCCCCCCCCCCCCCCCCCCCCCATATTTCGTGACAGATCATAATAAAGTTGTAATGGATGCAGTTTGACGAAGCGTTGGTGATATTTCCTTCGCCCCTGTTTCTGTTGTCTCCAAAAATCAGAAAGACCTAGGATATGAATACGATCTTTTTTTTTTACATTCAATTCAATTCAATTCAATATTTATTTCACAGCATACATATACAAAAAAAAGAAACAAGGTTACAAAAAACAAAGGTAGATGTACAAATGTATACTGTGGGGAATGGCATAGTCTTATGACTGTCTATTATGGTCTGTGGATTGTGGATTAACCGTGTTTTAACCGTGTTTTAACCGTGATTTAACCGTATTTCTGAATGGATGGAGTAAATAAACGTCCGTTGGTAAACCAATATAATAATCGTACGCTAAAGGAGTGAAGTAAATGACCATGAGTGACAGTACAAATCTGGTTATCAGCTTGCTGGGAGGAAAGAGGAGAATATGATAACGACACCGAGAGTCGTAACTAGCCGAGGCAGTCGGGACATCTTGGGTTTGAACAGCTAATATTGGCGATATATGTATTCAGATATTGTTCAGTTAATATTTTTTTAAAAGATGTTCGGGTAAGGGTTTTTATCGTTGTATCAAGGTTATTCTACAGTTTAGGAAACGAAAAATATGGAAGAGCGGCTGAGAACTGAGTGCGAGGTTTATGGGTGTTCAGGCTTCCACATTGCCTCGTAGTCATGCCCGAGGGATTCCAGTACACTTGAAACGTATCATCAAAACTGCCAGGGAGATTTTTCTGTGACCAGTCGTGCATAAAAAGTGAATGTAATTTGTACAGATCGTTAAATTTAAGAATTTTTAAACGTTTGAACAGCGGGTCCGTATGTCAGTTGAATTTTTTGTTCTCTATGATGCGTACAGCTTTCTTTTGTTAGTTTGAAATTTGTTGTTTGGTAGATGTTGCCCCATATTTGAATACCATAAATTAAGTGGCTTTGAATTAAAGTGAAGTAGAGTAGACGTAATGTCTCGGGCGGTAAAAAATTATTGGCTCTATTCAAGATATAAATTGCTCTGGATATTTTTGTACAGAGTGTAGATACATGGTGATAAAATTTAAGGTTCTCATCCATGTTGATTCCTAGAAACTTTATGAATTTGTGGTCACGATTGTTACCTGCTATTATTAAATCTGAGTTATTCAATGTAATGTGGGTTTGTACGTTATCGTAATTGTAGTTGTCATTTTGGGGATGGAGAAGTATGACTTTAGTTTTGTTAGCATTTAAAGATAACCTGTTCGCAGAACACCAGTGGTTGATATTTGATAATTCATTATTTGCCGTCTACGTAAGGAGGTCAAGGTCGTTCCCAGATGCATGAGCTGATGTGTCATCCGCAAAGGATAGAATACGCATCTCAGTTGATTCACTAATGTCATTGATATATAGGACGAACAAAAGAGGACCGAGTACAGTGCCCTGGGGTACACCTGTATTGACATTGAGTAACTACGACGATTCACTCGTGAATTGAACATATTGGGATCTCCCGGAGAGATAGTTTTGAAACCAAGAATTAGCTATACCTCTTATTCCATAGTGTTCAAGTTTTCGAGCCAGTATTTCATGATCAATAGTATCGAATGTTTTGGAAAAATCTAAAAACATGGATAGTGTGCAATCTTTAGTTGCTTTGTTGTTCATTGTGGAAACATGGTTGATAAGATTCATTATTTGAGTGAAATGTTGAATGTCCCCTTCTGAATCCAAACTTATAGTTATAAATAACGCCGTGTGCATCTAAGAAATATGATAACCTTTTATGCGTTAACTTCTCTAAGATTTTAGAAAAGGAAAGAAGAATACTTATTGGACGATAATTGTCGAAAGACTGTTTATCCCCTGATTTAAAAATTGGTATTACTTTCGAGATTTTCATTTTTGATGGAACAATTCCAGTTGAAAATGAGGTATTTATAATATGAGTTAAAGGAACAATAATTTCATGTATAATGTCTTTTAGTAGTTTCGGAGAGATGTTGTCCTGACCAGCAGAGGTTTTCCTAGGAAGACTTTTTACAGCGGATATAACTTCGTCATGGGTTGCAAGTGATATGAAAAATGAGTCGGAGACGCTGTTATTTGGGTGATCAGAGAATCGATGTGTGGAACTTACCATGTTGTTGGAGGCACGATTTCCAATATTGATAACGTAGTTGTTGAATTTCTCAGCAATATGGACGGGGGCAGTGTACTCCTCATTGTTTTCAATAAACGATGATGGTAGAGGAGGAGGAATGTTTGACTTATTAAAAGAACGTTTAATAACTAACTGTCTAATAGGCGGGTGCAGTTGTTGAATGCTATTAAGCAGTCCTTCGCTAGGAGCGAATTCCTCTTCAAATTCCGAAAAGTAGCGAAACACGATTTGGATCTCAAACTCTTTCTGCTAAAATGCTAATTTCATAAGTTCTGTCAAGGTTTATGTTTCTATTAAAATTTCTTTGCAGCCCCACAGTAGTCATTTTTGAATGATATCAAATACCTTTTCAGTATGATGGTCCATTCCACGGTATGTGATCATTTTCAGTTAGAAGCTTAATACATTTTGATAGTCATTTTCTCCCTTTGAGACTTCAGTAACGAATAATATGGGGGTCCAGTATACCTTTAAGTCTAAATACAAGTTAGAATACGTTATGGGACTACCATAGTAAAAATTATATCGTCCTTTCCTAGCTTGACGACGCCGGGGCGAGGCACTATTTACTGTAGAGCTCTCGGCGAGAACCCTCCAAGAAATCCTGCCTCAGTTCGACGCTATCAAGGCACAGAACAAGGATAGGCAAATGGTAGCCGTGATATTGTAACGTAGCACCACAAGTGCCAAACTGAAGTACAACAAAAAGGTATAACATAGCATGCTTTTAAGATTTAGTCCTTCCTTTTTGAAACTTGTTTACACTTTTATTTTTCCATGTTAGATGCAAACTTACGCAGACACTCACTTAATTATGAATATCATATAATGAAGAAGATGACAGGCAGATAAACATAAATGCCGGACACATAAGACGTTTGAAAGCCGCAAAGAGTTAAGACAGTTGATGAGATTTCAGAGCTATTTTGTACAGTCGGGCATACGGGATTATTACAACTGATGTTGGGGGCGTACGGGTTTAACAAATTCTCATTATTCTCTGCTAGTGTTTTTGAATAGGGATCTGATCTGATTTTGAATTTGTGGTTCAATTTCATTCCAGATCCTTGGGAAAGAGTGTAAGGGAAGTTTGGCACTAAACTGTGTTCTGTGCTTATTTAAGTGTAGTCTGTCTGACGTCCTTGTGGTCATTCCTGAAGAGTATGTATTAATTTTAAAAGTGTTATCAAAGCTAACAGTAATTTTTTGCTGAACTAATCATGCATAAACAGTAGTACGTGCGTTCTCTATACATCTTCAAATTTCAAGATTCGAATGTTTTTTAACAAGGGGTCAGTATGTGCGTTGTGATTTCATTTGCAAAAACACGGATAGCTTTCATTTGTATATTAAATATCGGCTTAGTGTCAGTCGAATGCCCCCGGAATGAATACCATATAACAAGTGGCTGTGTACTAAGGACAAGTAGAGTGTTTTAGACACTTTTTGGGGAGAATCTTCTTGGTCTGTTAATTGCATAAATGGCTTGTGACATTTTAGCGCAGACAACGGATATGTGCTGTTGAAACTTAAGATATTTTCATCAATGTTAACACCTAAGAATTTAATAAACTTTTCATTATGATCGCTGCCGACATGCGAGATATTTATGTCGTTTAGAATAATGTACCTGTTTCCGATTAGATAAGAATCCCGTGGTGTATGTGAAAGAAGAAACTTTGCTTTGATGGCTTTAACCCTTTTACCTAACATGAAAAACAGACCATACTTGCAAACAAAATTCTTGAATAACTATTTTTTTTCATTTTTTGTCTCAAAAACATAGGTTATGACCCCTCATTGGAACGAGTTCGACGAGCTCGTTCCACAGAGGGGTCATAACCTATGTTTTTGAGATCAAAAATGAAAATTAATAGGCGATTTTTGAGAATAACGCTGACCGGTTTTGGCAGTTACGTTGGGTAAAGGGTTAAGCGCCAATTTATTTGCTAAACACCATTTACTTATTCTATGCTATTCACTATTAGCAACTTCTACAAGTGAAACTAGATTATCAGCAGTGGTGTATATTGTCATGTCATCCGTATAAGAAAACACATTAAGACTCAGAATTCTTTAAATCATTTATGTTTCGTGTGCACAGAATAGGCCCGAGGCTGGATCCCCGAGGAACGCTATTTGTTATCTCCAGCATTACGGATTGTGCGTTTGCAATCGACACAAAATGGCTTTTAGCACTGAGGTAGTCCTTGAACCAGGCGTTTGAATACCTTAAAATTCTGATTTTGTTTAACAATATGAAATGATGAATCGTGTCGAATGCTATTGAAAAGTCTAAAAACAGAGATAATGTACCATCTCTTGTTATTTTATTTGTTTCAGCAACGCTATTAAGAAGATGTAGTATGGGATGTTTTGTGGAGTGTGATTTTCTGAAGCCGAACCGATACTGATAAACTACATTATTATGAATATGATTCAGAAAGATTAAAAGTATTTTCTGCTTTAGTTTCTTTAATACCTTTGAGAATGTGGGCAGGATGCTGATATAGTTTTCAAATAGTTGCTGATCTCCGGATTTAAAAATGGGAATGATTTTGGCTATTTTCTTTTTGTTCGGAACTATTTCGGACGCAACGGAAAGATTAATTATGTGGGTTAAAGCCTCAACCATTTCATCGATTATTTCATCAAATAGTTTGGGAGATATGTTTCCATTATCCATGCTTAATTTGGGTATTATTTTTTTATTGCACAGGGTTACTTCCTGATTGTTAGCTGGGGATATAAAAAACGAATTGAGTTGTATTGTTTCTCACTAAAAGTGATTTGTTAGGTACAGTATGTGGAGAGTGGATTTTTAATGCAACATGTGCCTAGTGGAGTTACCAACAACAACAATGTATCAGGTGAAAAACCGTCATATTTTGTGAAAGACATTTGAAATCATATTCAAAGTTTCAGCTAAAGGACTGAAGGGTTCAACAAAGAGGTTGGCCATCTGCAACGTTCCATTTCTAAAACTACTGCACAAAATTTGAGCTTTTTCATGGGTGGTAAATTCCACTCCATTGGTGTTTCCAGTTGAGTCTTGATACACTGGCAAAACGAGACTAGCTAACCACCCCCCCCCCACCCCTCCCCGCAAACAAAACAGTAACAAGACTATATCAAAAGTAGGCTTGTGCATAGTTGTACTTTATGTTAAGAGACTTTGGCTACAAAATTGTACCAAATCTATTAAAATTGCTTGAAAACATTCTTTTTTGCAAAAGAAGATTTAGATTGAAAATATCCAAATGCATTTGTATCCATTCCAGTGCCTATTGACATTTTTTCAATTTGATAATTCTGACAAGTTTTATATGCACTGATCTGATATGGTTCCCTGTAATGCACTGTTGAAAAGGGCTTAGCCCTTTACCTAACCTGAAAAGCAGACGACACTTGCAAAAATAATTCTTGAATAACTAAAGTTTTTCATTTTTTGTCTCGAAAACATAGGTTATGACCCCTCGTTGGAACGAGCTCGACGAGCTCGTTCCAACGAGGGGTCATAACCTATGTTTTTGAGACAAAAATGAAAAAAAATAATGAAAATAAATTGGCGATTTTTGAGAATAGCGCTGGCCGGTTTTGGCCGTTACGTTAGGTAAAGGGTTAGACAGCCATACCATATCCAACTGTGTCTTACATCCAAGTATTTCATACACATGATCAAAACACGCAAAGTTAGGTTTTCATTATAAAATAACTCAGTGTTCTGGGAGACATGGCAGTACCGAGGGCAGTGCATGTAAACATCTGCTATATGTCGGAGTTTGAGGTCAAATATTTAGGAAAATGGAAAATCCCAATTCCTTTCAGGTGATTGGAAGGCAAACAAATCAACCGTTCAACACATTTGTGTAGGCCTGAAGTCATATTCTGGGGTAGGGGAACTTAAACTTTCCCAAGCAATAAAATCAAGGGTTCAAATTATTAACAGGAGAAAAATGGGATCAAAATATATTTGGAGTTATCTTACAACTTACTTTCACTATTTATTTATTTATTTAATGGGGTTTAACGACACTTTTGATAACCAGGGTCACCTCGTGTCGGACAGTTTTACGGGTGGAGGAACCACTGAGCAACGGCGAGCAAATGTCAGACTTCCCAACATACTAACCCCACACAAGCAGGTTTAGCATTGGTTGAAGACAAGTGCTCTATCGACGCGCAGTACGCCTTAGTACATAACACCACCGTGCCCCCATGTGGATAATGGGGATGAAGTATCTTGCCCAAGGACAGGCCGCAGGTGGGATTCGAACCGTGGACCTCTCGGCTTGCAGCCTGCACCTCTACCTGCTGAGTCACCGCGCCCCCTCACTTTCACTAGTATGATTTTCAATTGATTGTTTTCTATCCGCATACTTGATTTATTTATTTATGTTTAGCTCACCTGAGCGAAGCTCAAGGGGAGCTTACTAATCACTTTTCGTCCGTCGTCCAAGTCCCTGGATTTATATTTGGGCTTCCTGTGGGAGCCCGAATTGTACCAAAATTTCTATTTTCCAATCTGAGAGGCCAATTTAAACTAAATTTGATATGAGGGCTTTTTGGGTCATAAGTACCTAATTTATGCCAAAAACATTTTTCCCGTCACCCCCTTGGAACTGCAGGAGCTAAAAATAGAAAAATTTAAAACACCCATATCTCCAAAACTACACGGCACTGAGAATTTTTATTTTGTGTGAAGCTTCCTTAGGAACAGCAGAAAGGAATAGTCAAAAAATAATTGCCATCTTTTTTTTCATAGGGTACTTTTCCAGGACATTGAAAAAATGTTGAATCATCATTTTTTAACACTGTGATTAATGGGAAAAACATTAAAGAATCTTCTTCTCCCATACCACTGCTCCAAAGGCTTTCATATTTCACATATAACATCTTTGGAAGATTCATTCACATGTTTGTTGAAATCAAATCCCTGGTTCCATATTTGGGCTCTCTATGGGAGTCAAAATGTTCAGATTAGTGCAATATGAGGAATATTCTTTAAAAATCTTCTTCTTCCAATCCGCCAATCAGAAGCTTTTGATATTTGGTATGCAGCATCCATAAGGAGGTGAGATTCACGTTTGTTCAATTTGAGTCCCCCGCTTAATATAGGGGCTTTCTATGGGTAGGGTGAGGGGGTGGCAGGGGTGCATGTTAGGTTCAAGTTTGTTCAAATCCATTCCTTAGTGTTTTTCCATAAAATTTGCCTTTCATGACTTCATTTCTTTGTAGTATTGATGAACCATGTCTAACTGAATGTGGCCTCAAATACTTGTTTGAACCACTTTGGCGGTGAGCGATTAAGGCCACTTGGGGCCTCTTTTGGGGGGTTTAACGACACTTTAGCCAGACAGGAGCACCTCGTGTCGGACAGTTTTACGGGTGGAGGAAGCCCTAGTACCCGGAGAGAACCACAGAGCAACGGCGAGCAACTCTCAGTCTCCCCAACATACTAACTCCACACAAGCAGGGTTAGCATTGGTTGAAGACAAGTGCACCATCGGCGTGTCGTACGTCTTGGTACACAACCCCACCGTGTCCCCACGTGGGCAATTGTGATTAAGTGTCTTGCCCAAGAACACAAATCGGTTGCCGCAGGTGGGATTCGAACCGAGGACCTGCATTTCTACCTACTGAGCCACCGCGCCCCCGCATACTTGATTGAAATGCTCTCATACTTCAAGCCATGTGAAAACTCTCTTCCAATGAGCTTTCCAATAAATGATAACAAGACCAGATGTCAGTCGGATCTGAATTTAGAATTAACATGTATATGTGCATTATAAACGTAACTTGTTACAAAACTCGCCCCTCGAATTCAAGAATAGAAAGTAAGCTGAATTTTACAAATATAAACTATTATTCACCGTCAAAATATTTCTAAACCTGAAAGAATGAATCAAATTCTACCTTAAATATAGAATATTTGTCTGACATAGTATCGGTACACCGCACTATTGGAGCTTAATACCCGTGGTAGGTATTATGAGAAACAATAATATTATTTGGAAGCAAGCATTAAAACCTTTCTACTCTCTAATTCAAATAGATGTCCAATTCCAGATGGCTCCAACAATTTCTTTACACTCTAAAATCAGTTGAGTTAAATATCGACCCAAATCATCTGGGTTGAGAGAATATGAACCCAATTGGGTTCATATTCACTCAACCCAGTTGATTTGGGTTGATTTTTATCCCAACTGATTTTAGAGTGTACTTGGCATCGTTTATTTATTTATTTATTATTTATTAAGGTTTAACAACACATTAACAGCCAAGGGCACACAGTGTCGGTGAGTTTTACGGGTGGAGGAAGCCGGAGTACCCGGAGAGAACCACCGAGCAACGACGAGCAGCTGACAGCTCCCGAACATCGTAACTCCGCACTGCAGCACAGACTGGGTTAGATTGGCTGAAGACATGCGCACCACCGACGTGCAGTACACCTTAGTACACGACGTCATCGTGCCCCCATGTAGACAATCGGCGTTAAATGACATGCCCAAGGACACAACGCGGGAGTCAGAATCGATCGCTCAGACGGTCACCCATCCAAGGACTAACCGGGCTCGACGTTGCTTAACTTCGGTGATCTGACGAGAACCGGTTACCGCACATCATTTATTTGGAAGCTCTCTAAAAAGAGGGTTTTCCAATAAATGGAAATAAGACGACATGTGCTTCAAATCTGTATGTACAAACAATATATGGATTGAAAGCCTCAGAATTGAGGAAGAAAAACTCTTCATTCCTTTGAGAATCATCGTCTCCAAGGAGTCTTTCACTGGTTTCTGGAAAACACTCCTGTAGCGAAGAACTATAGAACGTAAACTCCCCACTGTTTTATTAATACCATTTTATGATTTATGTAATAAGATCCAATTTCAAATCTTCTTTTCCCATTAGTTCCAATTTCACTTCTGGTGTGGATATTTAAATGGAAGGTCGTTAAATAATCGAAGGAGAGTTCGATTGCTTTTTGGAAGTGTGGAGGTCGGGTGAGGGCCTGATCAGGGACGTGGCGACAGGAGGTGGGGTGTGTGTCACCCCCCCCCCCCCAACACCCCCACCCCCCAATCCTGGCCAAAATTTCCTATAGTTGGAAATTCGGAGGGCAAGTGATGAGTAGTTGGAAATTCCATCTATCTGGATTTTAGAGCTTCTTTTGTGATGCTGGTGTCCCCTTTACTTCCAAAATTTCAAGACAGGTTTCAAATCGGCAAAAATTCAAGCTGTTACTATTTACAACTACAGTGTACGCAATATTGAGATTCATAAGTATGCATGATGTCAATCAGTACGAGATTTCCATAGAACGGTTACTTATCGTAATAAAAGATAAATCCTCGAAATGCACTTCAAGAAAATCACATCTTGTAAAATTGTTATCCTGAGTTAATTCCATCATTCACAGTCACAAAATGATGAAACATCGAAAATTAATCATTCCTGCATAAGATCTGATTTAATATTAGGACAGTGTGAACTGCTCAAAGTTCTCAGCTTGAGCATTTGTTTAGCACATATTCAATTCCAGGATAATACCAAATAATAATAACCTGATAATTCTATCATAAATGTGTGGGGATTTCAGTTACTTGAATCAATTTTATGCCCCCTTTCATGACTTCATTTTTCAAATTTTTCTCGGTAGTGAATTTCCAACTATGGGGGGGGGGGGGGGGGGGGCGGGAGGGGATTCCCCTGCCAGTCCCTCCCCCAAGTGGAAATTCACTACCCTACCCCCCCCCCCCCCTCCCCCAATCGAAAACTTTAGCCGCGTCCCTGGGCATGATTACAACAATTTCGGGGGTTTTCCTGCTTATTTCCGGGTTTTCCCACTGGGCTTCAAATACATGTAGTGTGCGTAGAATATAGCATGTCATACTTTTACCACAGCTCACTATCGCACTGATAAGTGAACCACTCCGATCATTATCCCTATTTCGGAGCATTTACTTGCTTTCTTTCAACGCAAAGAGTGAGTTTGAATTGTGAACACAACGTTTTAATGCCTTGGCACAAACTCAGTGTTGTTTATTAAAAAAATAACATGTGCTTTTTGTCTATTTACAAATTGCGCGTAATCACATGTATCTTCTTGTGATTATTAACCCAACTGACTTTGGAGTGTAACAGTTTGGCTTTGAAACGCGAGTTCTTCAATGATAGTATGGTCTTCATAGCTCTTTAGCTGACAGTACAGTAACCAGCTGTCTGCAAATTATCGAATCGATGATGCGACAAAGTTGAGATGTCATTTATGTGGTAGACAAAATCAATGTTAACAGGAATACCATTGGGAGTACTACTGAGTCCAAAGTACCTTCGGTGTTTTCACCCTCTGACAAAACTTTTTCCCTGTAGAAGGTGTTAGATTTTTGCCAGCCATTTGTGGACAGGTATCTAATGTTAAATTAGTTGATTTCAGCAGCAGTTTCGTGTATGACAGATTATCAAAGACGTTCAAGATATCCATTACACCCAAATCTGCCCAGTCTCCCTTATCATCGGCTTGTAAACTGTCGTCCATTGTCGTAACTGCAGAGTCATGTCGGAATACCCGGATTCGAAGCAAAAGTTCAGTTGTGTGAGGGCATTTTCCATTGGGAGTGTGGTTCAGTGATAATTTATTCCTACATCTCCAGAAAATAATTACTCATCCTCTTTTTCAAGTTCAAATTTACTTTTTCTTTAGGTAAAAGGTTATACATATAAGAATTGAAATAAATTATCTGTCGTTTTAACTGAGTATGAATGTGGGATGGGCTTATTAAGTTGTACGAAGTGCGTAGTACTTCATACTTCATAGTGAACTTAACACGCCTATTCTACATTCATGCTCCGATAAGGCGACAGATAATCCATTTCAATTCTTATAATTTAATTCCGAGTAATTGATTACCGTGCTTAATTAACTACTTCCGGAAACTGTGGGTAAATAGATGTATATCCTAACTTCACCATCAGTGCGTAAATTTTTAACAGATTCGCCACGGAGCACATTCACAAACACACCACCTCCTATTAAATTATTTCGTGCACGTCTAACCACGCCTATCTGTACACGATGAGTATACAAACCAAAGGGATGGACATTGACTTTATCATTCCGAGGTTATTTTATACACAAATAAAATGGCGCAGTTGTCGACCGCCTTGAGGAAAATTTTCATTTATTGTCATTTTTTGAATACTCTGTGCATATTCCATAGGACGCCGAACTGTACAGCTAAAGTTAAGACCCAACCAATTAAAAGAATCCCCAAATCCACGTAGTTTAACCAAACACTTCACAAAGAATCGACGACGATTGTGGTGGATGAGCCAAATTGAGATAGAGAGAGGGAGAGAGGAAGAGAGAGAGAGAAGAAGAAGAAGAAGCAGAAACAACAAACGTTTCCGTCAACTGACCTTCAGGTTTGACCCATTGGCTGTTATTTTACTTGTACTCTCCATGCTTTTTCACAGAACATGAACATTATTTTGTGGATGGAAACCCAACTGCATATGTGCTTTAACTCTTAACCCACTAAGTATTTTTAAGATATTTTTCATAAAATCTAGTCATGCTGTTGTGCATCTGTTTGGTTTTGTTTCATCTAAATTTAACTCACGGAATCATTTGGTGAAAAAATCATTAACTTTTCAGGAGTAAAATTTGATTTAACGTGCCCAAATAAAACTTATTTCATTGGCAAGAAAAATCCTGTCTTGTGCAGGAATGCCAGCAGCGTGTAAGGAGTTAATAAGAACCCATTCTTCATGTATTGGTCGGTAAATTTTCAAACACTGACTACAAATATGTTCCATTACATTATGCAAATAATTTACATCCTATAACTTTTCAGTAAAAGCTCGGTTGTTAGTTTATATGTGGCTAAAACAAATAATGTATTCACCCAATGCCTCTTTTACACCGATCAACAGTGCACTTGCTTGGCTTCTGTTATTGGTGTTTTTCTGAGTCAAAAATTAATTTGTCAATATCAATGGCCTTTGATACATAGCACTAAAAACATGGAATGTCGGTGCTATTTTAGCGTATTTCTCAACGCCATAACATGTTTACTTGTAACCCAAGAACATTCGTTGAGATTGACAAATACTTATTGAAGTATTTGTTAATCCTGTTGGAATTTACTGGGCTTACGGACAGACAAACCACATTCCTAATCAATATGTCACCAAAGGCATCTCGTATTGTCGGTCGTCATAAATAAGTTCCTTTTTCTTCTCTTTGGTTCTCATCGGGTCGAACATATTCTGCCTATGTACGGAGGGCTGTCACGATTTTTTAATTTAGGAATCGATTAATCGTCGCAAATAATCGATAATAATTGGTTGATTAATCGTACGTAGATTACCCCCCCCCCTCTCTCTCTCTCTCTCTCTCTCTCTCTCTCTCTCTCTCTCTCTCTCTGACGTCGTTAAAAATAAAGTTCAAGTCAGTTGACCTACTTCGAAGACGATCTTCTTTTAGGTACATTCAAAGCTTTGATGATCTAAACTTTTGAACCGACAGTGTAATAATCAAGACCGGTCGGCAGTTGCGAACTTCGCAAGTTCGCAACTGCCGACCAGTCTTGATTATTACACTGACGGTTCAAAAGTTCAGAACATCAAAGCTTTGAATGTACCTGAAAGACAAATGCTTCTAACGTCTTTTTGAGGTTTAACGTCAACGTTCTTGGCCTTTTACCTTCAGAAACAATAGGTTTTTTTTATCAAATTTCTTTTAAATTATTAAACGTCTAAAACTTGGTAAAATTTACCGATTCTTCGACAACGAAAACTACTAATCGATTTCGTCGTGACCGATCGAGAATCGATTAATCGTGACGCCCCTATATGTAAGTAAGGCCCATTGGTTTACAAAGTCAGAAGCTGAATAATAATGCAGACGACACTCGCGACATTGCTGCCATTGAAAGGGAAACACCTGAAGCAGTACTGAGTGACCAAGTTCCAAATTTCCCTACAGGTAATAAAAAATATAGAGCATAAAAGCCGAGTGGTATTTTCTTTGTTTCACAGTAAAAACTACTGTTCATCAGTCTTATATGCCGGTAAAAAGTTTTTCAAAGCCTGTCAGCTCCCTTTATCATTGATGATTGATATGCGAACCTGTCTTCTTGTATCTTACACTTTGATAATGATACGTTTAATAGGCTGCAGGTTGCACTTCACACCAACAGATTCTAGATCCGCGGTTTCCGAAATCAGGCAGTGTTGACGCTAAAATCACCTTGTCTATATGTGCCGACCCATAGCAAGATCAGTCTCCGTGCCCATGTACTACATATGCTCCCTACTGGTCGAGCTGCATGCGTCTCACCCTTTGATAAGACTGTTTCTTGAGGCTTTCCCTTTGGTGGCATTATATTATGTACTGGACTCGATTCGTCAACCTCTCATGCTACACTGTTTCTGGTGACGTTTCCAGTTGAAATTTTCGCAGTAGAATAGGTGCATTTTATGTTCACCGGCTCACTCAAATTCTCCACTCCTTTTCTCTGTTGTTCTTCGATCTGAATTATTCTTTCCTGCAACGGGTGTTTTCGTCTTCTGAACTCCATCTGGTGTCCTGGCCTAAAAATGCGGCCGCTACAGCTCTCGCTGTTAGTGATAGTTCTCCTATACTCTTCACCAGTCTTCTTTCATTCTTCAGGTGCCCTTTCCTTCTTCCTACCTTCCTCTGAATCTTGCCTTGTCTGCGTGATGTCTTGCTTGTGCGTTTCTCTCAGAAGTCGCCCCAACGATGACATAAAGTGTGAATTTTCGCGTTTTGACGCCCAATACTACTCATAAATTTTCCAGAAGAGCACAATCATCTTCATTCTTAAATCGATCAACAATTCGTCCCCTGAGTTCCAATCTGTTCTATGTGTAGGCACGTTGGAACTCATTGGACGAATTAACGTTTATTTACTGATCTGAAATGCACGGCACGCAGCGATGATGTCGTTGGAATTTTAGTCAGTCGGGATCACAGTTAAAAAACTGAAGAGTGGAAATTTAAGAGGGAATAAATAAAATATACATGTAGTAGTCTTATTCGATCAGCACCTTCTTTACCAATAGTCCAAATTGGACACGCCAGACCACAAGAGTCCTAAACTTGTATTAAAGACCCCTGTTTGACACATGTCCAAGTATCAAATCTATTATTTTACAAAAGCACGTGATTATTAGCAGAATCCAGTCTTAACGAAGATGTCCCGATGTGAAAATTATAGGAGACGAGGTTGGTCACTCCTCAACACTCCCTCCCATAGTGACACCCCTGCACAAAACATATTGGCTCAAGATGCCGGATCGTTCTTGGAGTATTAAGTCATTATGTAGTTCACAAATTATGGTTGGGAAGAAAAAAGTGGAAAGAACAATTTTGAAGTGCGATTGTGTATACATGTATAACGCTGGACAGGTGTGATTTATTCTTTAATAAAGAGGCCCATCTTTAAATTGGTTCTCATTTTTGCTGACGAATTTCAGCATTTAAAGAACATCTTAGCGCATTTTTCAAAATTACTGGACTCTTAATCCTTTGCAAACAGTAAATGTTCAACAGTGTGCTGTGACGTACCGCGTTCAGTGGGTTATTACTACTTTGAATGTTCCGTAAGACATAATTCAGTGTGAAAACAGAAGCGTCTGCTCTTGCTACGAAAGCTGGTTCAACTAGAGAAACAGAATTTACCGCCACCAGTAAATTCAAGTCTGTGTGAAAAGGGTTAAAGTATCAGGAATAAACTATAAAGAAAGAGAATTCATGGAGGCTTATTTTTCGGGAGTAAAATATTTTTGAACAAATCAGAAATGGGTTTTCGTTAGCAGTATTTACAGATATTCATACAGGAATCAGAACATTTTTATAAGAAACCAGAAATGGCATATATGTGACCAGCATTCAAAGGGTTTGATACACGAATCAGAAATGGACATTTTTGGCTCTGCCCACTAATTTGAGCGATGAAATACAATCACAAACTTTAGAAACGCATTAAGGTGTAATAAAATGCATTTCTCAGTCTTTCTGAATAATGCCCCCATATTAAGATCTTTAGTGGGTTAAAATATTCCCTTTAAATACTACATTTTAATCCTTTAAATGGAGGCGCATTGGCTCATTTGGCAGAGGTGCAGGCTGCAAGGCGTGAGGTCCTCACTCTGTCCTTGGGCAAGACACTTCACCCCATAGCCCGCGTGGGTGCATGGTGGCGCTGTGTACTAAAGCGTACTGCACATCGATGGTGCACCCGTCTTCCACCAATGCTAACCCTGCTTGTGTGGAGTTAGTATGTGGGGGATCTGACAGTTGCTCGTTGTTGCCTGGTGATTCTTCCCGGGGTACTCCGATTTCCTCCACCTGAAAAACTGTCGTGGTCATGATTAGCCACTGTGCAGAAATATGTGACATTAAACACCAATGAATAAATAATCCTCTAAAAATGAGCTCAATCCAGTAAAGGGTCATAAGCTATGTTTTTCAAGCAAAAATGAAAAGGTAATTAAAACTGAATTGACGTTTCTGTGAATAATGTTGACCGGTTTTCGCCGTTATGTTGGCTAAAGGGTTAAGAATCCCTTACTTTGGAAGACACACTGAAAGGGTGTCCCATTCCACATAGAATTAAATGTTAAGAAAATAAAGCGAAAAACATTAAGTTTCTCAGCTGATAGTACCTGCTTTTGAACTCCGGAGGGATGGAACGGCACAAATCAGAGACATTCTCTTTGGCACCAAAGGTTTCTGCACTCTCGGTGAGAACGAGCCGAGCACACTGAAAGACTATAGAACTCCTCTAATAAATGATCTTTAAACGATCATAGCACTAACACAGTTAACAGTACAGTCGACCATGTAAGTATTGCATTGTTACCGGCACCCTGACAGTTTTGTGATAGGTTTCAACAATTATTCAGTGCAGTTTTATGGAAAGGGTTAACTTTATTCTGCCTGAAATAAAATATGTGCAATCCACATTGAAGTCTTGAGAGGGTTAAAAGCATTGAACTGAATAAGATAGGTTTCAACAAAGTTTACAATTATTTAGTGCAGTTTTATGGACAGGGTTATCTTTATTCTGCCTGAAATAAAATAGTGCAATCCACATTGAAGTCTTGAGAGGCTTAAAAGCATTGAACTGAATAATGTATAATCTATTTCCTTGCAAGGCAAAGGGTTTCTCTCAACTTAGTTCCAGGAACTTACATCCCATTATCATAACAAGGTTAGTAGATTACATTTCATTTTTTGACAGCTGACTCCACTGGTGTTTACATTATCTCCAGTGTGAATAACATAGCATCGTATTGCTTGGGGAGAATTTACTGTATCAGGAAATTGGAGGCTGTGAAAGCCCTGTGGCCGACTGGGCCATACTCAGTGGCTCTAGCGACCTGAAAAACATAGGTGGCCGAGAACTTTTGACTGTCCAACAGTATGCCAAAAATCAGCGAGATAGGGCGATTCGTTTTCGAGTTATTGTGAGGACAAGGAAGCGCATAGAAGACAGAAGACAGGAGAATAAGAAAAAGAAAAAGAAAAAGAGAGAAGAAGAAGAAGAAGAAGAAGAAGAAGAAGAAGAAGAAGAAGAAGAAAGAAAGAAAGAAAGAGAAACCGTACAAAAACAATAGTCTGTGTGTTTCGCACAGACTAATGAGGAGAGCATTCGGAAATGAGCCAGGTGACGTCCTAAGGGACATAACTCTTTTTCAGGTGCTGTATCTTGTTCCGGACTCTACAATCATTTTCATTGTCGACAAATTAAAAACAACCTGCCACCGCTGGTCAGCCTACTTGCTGAACACCGCGAGAGCACGTATTCCAGTAAGGACTGTTTTGTAGATGTGAACGCGTGGGTGTGCTGTCACAACTGATCTGAATGTTCACTCGGAAGCAAGGGCGACTGCTCAGGTCGATGTGAACATTCGACCCCAAACAAACAAAATAGGTATCGATCACCACTACTATGCTACCAAATCACCCTTACCTAGCGGATGAGACTTTACATAACACTACAGGTGTATTAACCCATCAGGATTTTCATACATGTCTGATAGAAGAAAAATTACGACTTTCAAGGCTTTCCTAGGGAATTTTCAATCCAAGACCTTCTGGGTTAAAAATTAAACCAAATCGACTGGGCTGAGTGAATATGAACCCAGTTGGGTTCGTATTCACTTAACCCAGTCGATTTGGGTTGTTTTTTTTTAACCCAACTGACTTTAGAGTGTGCACGTTTGTTTGTTTGGTGGAGTTTAACGACACTTTTAACGACCAGGGCATATCGTATCAGACAGTTTTACGCCATATTACGGGCGGAGGAAGGCGCAGTACCTGGAGAGAACACCGAGGAACTGTCATATTCTTAAACTTACCAACCCAGCACATGCCGAGTTGGTAGCTATTAAAGAAACCTGCACCATCTGCACCATCACCGTGCAATACACCTTAGTAAACAAGGCCACCAAGCCCCCGCGTGGGCAGTCTGGATTAAGTGTTTTGTCCATTGACACAACGCAGATGGCGAAGGTCAGGCTCGAACCGTCGGCATTTCAGTGCTCTAACCAATGAGCCGCCGCGTTCCCTCTTATATATACGTAATTCAGATTACCAATACCTGAACCGAACGCTGGTCATCGGGAAGCTCTCTCCAGGGCCGTAACCCATAATATCTCGATCATGGGTTTTGTCGGGCAGAGGTTGGGCAAGAAATTATGAAATACCATGTTGGGCAGACGTCCCTGCCTGCCTGGCGAAAATATACACCCGCTTTGGAGTACTGAGTTGGGCGAAATCGGTTGCTACACAGATTAGAAAGTGCAATAAATGCCCGACTCAATATATCGTTAGAATTCCACATCCAAGGAGAGAGTAAATTATAACAAATGATTTTTATGACCTGTTGAAAACATCCAGATAGTCGGGCAATCCAGCCACCTATCCACCGAATCCACTCTCCCGAACCGCAGGAGGAGGAAGACAGAACAACATACGACTTCCGGTACATGCCCTTGGAAGAAGGGTTGGCACTCTGTCAAAATCACCACAGAGACCAGCACAGGGGACCTTACTGGTATCGATAGGGTGTTCTACCAGACGCCTACCATGTCACGGCCATGGTCTGCTGTCTTTTTCCTCCCAGAGACCCATATCTAGGAAATCTGCCCCTGATCAGAGATGGTGACCTCAACTGTGTTGCCCAAAGAGTGTTGGAGCACTTTGAGCGTTCCCTAAGGGGACAGAGCCTCACCCCGACCAGGTGACGAAAGTGGGATGCAAAAGTACATGGGACATGTGCAACTGTCGGCGACAGGGCTGAATCTCGAAAAGATCCTCAAGGGGAGCCATCATCGTGAAGGACATAACCCATTAGGAGATCTACAACATCGGCAAATATGGTAGAGGTGGGAATGGTTACCATCGTCCGATTGAGCTAATCGTCCACAATGGCCACGCCAGGCCCAAAGACCACTTCTAGCTAAGAAGCGAGGGTCCCGATCAACGAAGCAAATCAGAATGTGTGAAAGGCTATCTAAGTTCCGTTCCCACACGAAATGAGCCGATTGTAGTGTGGACAAAATAAACGGTTGAATGTCGACCAGTTCGTGCTGCAAGATGGCACTACTTACCACTCTGTCGACACACAGAAAAGACCCAAGAAACCTGACAAACTCTTACAGAAGATGAAGTGCAGGTACCACAACTTAAAGGCATACTTTTCTGTGGATGAACTTCATGTTATCTTTGAAGTGACATTCATTGTTTAGTTTTTTTTTTAATCTGCCTTGTTGAATAAGCGATCCGACTCAAGCCCGACTGGATTCAATGCCAACTGATATAAAGGTCCTTCCCAGATGCCTAGGGTGGGGCCGGTTTGTAGAGCGCTGGCGTCCCGGTAATCTGATCCTCCCCAGTCGGCAGAAGGGCAGCGATCCGACTGGGTACTAATGCTCCAGAAGGAACAAATAGCAGCTCATGGACACCACGGGGCCTCTCCTCTACCACCCAAGGATGAACGAACACAACATCATTGTGACCATTCCCGGTACAGTACATCAGCTCGTCCCAAATGACATACTTAATGTCAAAATTGAAGCTGCAGAACAGGCTATCAAGACTGGTGATCAGCCCCTCGGCTATGTGCTCGTGGTCCACAGCTCAGAGGGTCTGATGTAACTGTCCAGCCGAATCCAAGGTTGGATGGCCCTGATAAGGCCCCACACGTGTTTTGCCGCATTGCCCCAGGATCAACTCCAGACAACGGTGTGCGGTGTCTCTCATTGACTGAGAAAGAGGTGCAGGGGTTATCTTTCGTTTAGTGCAGTAACTCACTTCTAGCATCGCAACATTTAGCTTCTCTGATAAATCCATAATGATTATAGTCGGCGTACAAATCTCTAACCCGATTTAATTGGTGACTTTACAGGTAAAAAGCGCAGTCGCGCCGATACCTAGAATGACAAAGGCTCCTTCTCAACTGATGGAGTGTACAAATTCTGCGAGTTGAGGCTCGAGCGTGATAAATGTGGTCGTCCACAACCAATGAGTACTCGAGCATCGCCTCGTGAACATTAAAAGTACGAACAGTGTGGCCTTGACGCCGGAGTTCTTTGTTGATTCAGTCGAGTCGACCTGTCCTTCGAGACCATTGGGCCTGAAGTGCTTCCACCCGGCGTCGATACCTGAGCCTCATAACGTTGCGAAAAGGCTGTTTGATCCGCTGAAGAAAAGTGCGTTCACTAGGGCGCCCCTACCAGCGTCGCAAAAGAAGTCATTCATATCTTTTATTTCATTAAGTTCCAACTGTACAGACTACTTCAATGTATCAGCTGGAAGGATACCTTGCTTTATCAGCATGTCTTTTGTTGCCAGGGCCTGGTCTACAATGAGAACAACCAAACCCAGATATCTAGCTAGTGGCAAGCGGATTTTATTTCGTCTTGTGTCCGCAATGTTTGGTAGTAGAAATGGAATAACCAAAAACTGTGTGCGAACAGGTCTGTAGCATTCTCCAGACGATCTGTTGCTGAGACTCCGCATCCACTGATCGTGCACCACAGAGAAGTTCACTTGATTCTGCCATATACCCATTTTTTGCTTTTGGTTTCTCGAAGCCACCTGACTTGTCCGTCGCATCCGCATCATCAGAACGCCTTTGCTCTCGTTTCTGCAGTTGAGGTCATGGTCCGTTGTGGATTATACTACGGTTGAGGTCAAGGTCCGTTGTGGATTATACTAATGCATGTGACAGTAGCTGACGTTCAACGGGTGCCCCGTCCCGAGGTTTGAAGAGCTGAGGAGTGTGCCTTTGCCGATGTTACATACTATCCTCTGTTGTCCAATGTTTATTTTTTTATTTATTGGTGTTTTGGATCACATATTTTTGCACAATGGCTAATGGTGACCGTAACATGGATATAAAATCAAGTAAAGCCAATCGTTTACACCCATGTTGCCCATTTTAGATTACACCCCAGGCATTGGTTACTGGATCCCATTTTACCAGCAAAACAGAGCTCATTTACCACAGTAAATAAGCACTACTTCACTTCCTGGTGTTCCAACAGGAAGCGTGCCAATACTAGTGCTGCGCTTGGCATACTGGATGGTACTGAAATCGCAAAGCTAATTTCCATAAGTTATCCAACGAAGCACGACCACACTCAACGCCCACAATGAGGAGGTGTCTATCGCCATTTAATGCACTGAGCCACTTAATAAAGCATAGCCCTCCGCTCATTTTAACCCTTTACCCAACATAACGGCAAAACCGGCCAGCGCTATTCACAAAAATCGCTAATTAATTTTCATTATTGTTTTATTTTTTGTCTCAAAAACATAGGTTATGACCCTGTTCCAATGAGGGGTCATAACCTATGTTTTTGAGACAAAAAAAAAGAAAACATTAGTTATTCAAGAATTTTGTTTGCAAGTGTCGTTCGCTTTTCATGTTAGGTAAAGGGTTAATGAAATATGTCAGAAGTGGGATGCTCTTTGAAATTAACTGAAAAATGTCAAAATGGCGCCAAATCGAAAAACAAAAGAACAGCTATGTCTTAATTTTGGAACTCTACAACATACTAAAAATTCAGAAAAATTCGACGCATTTTAATATTGGGTAATAATATTGGGTCATCGACGAGCTCGTTCCAATGAGGGGTCATAACCTATGTTTTTGAGACAAAAAATGAAAATATAATGAAAATTAATTGGCGATTTTTGAGAATAGCGCTGGCAGGTTTTGGCCGTTACGTTGGATAAAAGGTTAGATAAGTAGAAACAGGGTATGAAATTTGGTAGCTGTATGGTTTACAAATATGAAATTACATGAATCAGAAGATAGGGTCTTACTGAAATATGTCAAAAATGAGCTAACTTTTGAAATGACGTAAAAACGTCAAAATGGCATCAAATGGAATTTTTTTTTAGCTCAACAACATACTAAAATTTCAGAAAACTCTGACGCAATTTGATTTTGGATCATATCACTCAACCCCTATGACGTAACCTCAGTGTTCGGGTATAACGTTTTGGAATTTTCTAGGGCGGCTGTACATTTTTAGATATGTTTTTTTGCAGAGATTATATTTTCGGAGATTTTGTTAATAATGAGCTGGAATTTGAAATCCTTAAAAAACGCTTAGAATCCGGCCCCTTCCAACGAAGTGCTGAAATTTTGAAAAGTAAAACGGGATGGAGCAGCTTCAGATAACCGGAAATATGCGAAGTTTGAAAGCTGTAGCGTTCAGAACTATAGAGCTGCGTGTGTCACAATATCAGCGTTTTTAATACGAAAATGCTAAAATTTGAAGTGACGCAAAAACGTAAACTAGAGGCTCTGCAGGGCCTCTAATCGCTCACCTGGAACTACATATAAAAATGTGATTTTCCATAGGCTTTCCATGGTAACTATGAGCTGCAACTGTGGCCATGTTTGCAATATTACATCAACATTACATAAGGATCATTGGTAGAAGGTGTCCCAGTCTTCAATCACGTGAAGTTTCAAAACATTTGAATCCATCAAACAGAATCATAGAATGTCTCTGGTGGCCATATTTTCCAACCAACGGGAACAAAAAGAGGATCATTTGTAGAGGGCCTCCTATAGACCATTCTTGCCAAGTTTTGGTTCACGTCAGCTCAGTAGTTCCAGAGTTCCATGTCAGATTCTGATCTTGTCAGTGCAGGAGCAGCAGTTTACTTAGTTTATTGCAGTTATGCTACAGCTTATTTTGACTTGTACTGTATACACAATATTTTGGGATTTTTCCCCAGTTCTCAGTGGAGAAAACTGGAACCAACCCTTACCAGATTTCAAAAAACAAGTATTATGCTGACAGTACCGATCTTCCTGCAGACAGGAGAGGCACCATTAGAATATAGCCTCTGGCGGTCACATATTTCCATCCTCTCATAGACCATTCCTGCGAAGTTTGGTTCACGTCGGCTCAGTAGTTCCAGAGAAGAAGATGAAAATGTGATTTCCCATGGGGTTTCTATAGTAACTATAAGCCGCAATTACGGCCATGTTTACAATCCGATCATTATTAAATGAGGATCTTTGGTAGAGGGGTCCCAGGCATCATTTATGTGAAGTATCAAAAAACCTGGCCTGGCAGTTTCAGAGGAGATTTTTTAAAATCCACCAACCAGAATCAAAGAATGCCTCTGGCGGCCATATTTTTCAACCCACGGGAACAAAATGAGGATCGTTTGTAGAGAACCTCCCATAGACTATTCCTGTCAGGTTTGATTCATGTCAGCTTAGTAGTTCCGGAGAAGTAGATGGAAATGTGATTTCCCATAGGATTTCTATAGTAACTGTACGCCGCAATTGAAGCCATGTTTGCAACCCGATCATCATTAAATGAGGATCGTTGGTAGAGGGGGTCCCAGTCATCAACCATGCAAAGTTTCAAAACATTTGGCCTTGTGGTTTCAGAGAAGATTTTTCAAAATCCACCAATCAGAATCAAAGAATGCCTCTGGCGGCCATGTTTTCAAACCCATGGGATCAAAATGAGGATCGTTTGTAGAGGACCTCCCATAGACAATCCCTGCCAGGTTTGGTTCATGTTCCAGAGAAAATGTGATTTCTCATAGGGTTTCTACAGTAACTATAAGCCGCAATTGCGGCCATGTTTGTAACCCAATCAACATTAAATGAGGATCGTTGGTCGAGGGGGTCCCAGTCATCATTTATGTGAAGTTTTAAAACATTTGGCCTGGCAGTTTCAGAGAAGATGATTTTTGAAAATACACCAACCAGAATCAAAGAATGCCTCTGGAAGCCATGTTTTTCATCCGACGGGAACAAAATGAGGACCTCCCATAGACCATTCCTGCCAAGTTTGGTTCACACCGGCTCAGCGGTTACAGAGAAGATGAAAATGTGAAAAGTTTACGGACGACGGACGACGGACGCCAAGTGATGAGAAAAGCTCGCATGGCCTTTTAGGCCAGGTGAGCTAAAATGGAAAAATCGCAAAAAGAATCAAGAGGCCACAAGGAGCCTTAATCGCTCACCTGATGAAGTGGTTCAAAGAAAAGGTTCGCATTCAGTTAGTCATGGTTCATCAACACTACAGAGGAATGGAGACATGAAATTATTCGTAACTCTAGTGTCCATGTCAGATGATTATTATCGTAGGTCTTCCTGACTGCTTCCAATTCTATCGCCTGCAGAGCAGCACTGCCAAACTTTCAAGGGTTATTATGTCACTGCAGTTTGAAATGCAAATTTCATGGAACAAGAGGGGCAACGCAAAGCCAATGTCCCCGTTAGTGTGACCTTGAAATGTGACCTTGACCTTGAAGGTACGAACCCGGCTATGGTGTGGGGCACATCCTCCCATGGTCCTTTATAATTGTGTGAAGTTTGATGACTGCGGCCCTACGTTTTCGAGTTATTGGCTCGGACACACACACACACGGACGGAGATACGCGCAGTTCAATCACTATATGCCACCCGACTTAAATCGGGGGCATAAAAACACCAAGGAATGGATTGGAACAAAACTTGGACCTCC
Organism: Pictodentalium vernedei; assembly: GCA_031216915.1. Classification (NCBI taxonomy): domain Eukaryota; kingdom Metazoa; phylum Mollusca; class Scaphopoda; order Dentaliida; family Dentaliidae; genus Pictodentalium; species Pictodentalium vernedei. The sequence goes on from CM062289.1 coordinate 242,329,605, forward strand.
CCCACCCCCGCCTGTCACCCCCCCCCCCCCCCCCCCCCCCGAAGAGAGCCACAATTTTAAGGCACTGAATCGAAATAAACAACCTGAATCTGATCCTCCCAGAGATGTTATATACCAAATATGAAACATTCTGATTGGTGGGACTGGAGAAAAGGAGTTCGATTTGAACAAACTGAATCTGCCCCCCCCCCCCCCCCCTCCACCACACTCCCCGGTTTGTTGTATACCAAATATGAAAGGATTCTGACAGGTGGATCTGAATAAGAAGATCTCTAAAGAAATTTCCCCATATTCCATTAAGGTAAAATTCGGACCCCCATAGAGAGCCCAAATATTAACCCAGGAACTCGTTTAGAACAAACTTGAATCTGACCCGTTTATGAAAGGTTTCTGACTGGAGAATCTGAAAAAGAAGATTTTTAAAGAAATTTCCTCATATTACACTAAGTTAATATTCGGGCCACCATAGGAAGCCCAAATATTAACCGAGAGACTTGATTCGAACAAACTTGAATCTGACCTTCGTAACAATGATGTTTATCAAATATTAAAACATTCTGACCAGTGGTTCTGAAGAAGTGACGTACAAACGACCCCCTATGGATGCTGTATGCCAAATATCAGAAGATTCTGATCAGTGGTTCTGGAGAATTTTTGGGGGAATATTTGCAAATGTGGTGACTCCGCATTTTTTTCGATCCCCACCCCCCCCCCCCCACCCCCTACCGATGGCAAAAAACAACTGGTCCTCAAGATGCTTTTGGACAACCGGTTCAGAAAATAGTAATTTGCCCCTCCCATTAAGGCAAATATTGATCCACAAATTTCTTTTGAACCAACTTGATTCTTCGCCTCAGAAGGAAGCTCCATACCAAATATCAAGTCATTGTACCCACTGGTTTATGAGAAGATTTTTCTAGAATTTTGGAGCATTTTCCCCCACCCCCTCCCAATGGGGCTAGCAACTTTATTTGAACAAACTTGAATTGGCATATGATAAGGACCATGCATATCATATTTGGTTTGGCCCAGGGGTTTAGGGGGAGAAGTCATTAATGTAAAGTTCTCGACGGACGGACGACGGACAGAAAGTGATCAGTTGAGCTCCCCCCGCCATTCAGTCAAGTGAGCTAAAAAACAAAAACAGAATGTCTCGGTGGTTTTTTTTAGTTCTACAACATATTAAAATTTCATGAAAATCGGACGAAGTTGAACAAGTTGAAGGCTTACAATCGCAATAAGTCAAACCAACTTGGTTGGATAACTTAATTGAGAAACCCTGGGTCGCCGGTAAGGCCCCTACAGGGGACATTATAAAAATACTTGGTGGTTACAACGCCTACGAGCTGAATGACGAGGTACTCCAGGAAGTCGGAGCTGAGCTCAGCCTTCATAAACTGTCCGGCTGACTGCGGATCAAGGCAGGCAATGTGAGTAGTATAGCAAGTACCTGGAGGGCCCTTATTGGCAGGACCCCGGAAGTGACGTCATGTCACGTGACCTGGTTATCTCCATAGTGATACGTGGTGTGAGTGCGCATGCGCAGCGCGTGTTGTTAGGGTTTTTACGTGTTTCCGTCGTCCATTTTGTATACTGGAGGCCGCCATCTTGGTTTCTATGATAGCACGTGGTTGCTATGTGACCCAAAACCTTCTAACAAGGCAGGGGTATATTCGGAGGATGTGTTCCTTTGTAGAAGAGTAAATTCCCGATTCGTAGAATTACCCAAATAAACCCGACAAGTTTTACTATTTCGAATTCTTTCAGAATTCTCTGCTTCTATCTATCTATGCAATAGTTTTCGTCTATCTGACCATGTTCCTTTGCCCTGGAGTATACTCCAGTAGAGAAGAAGAGCCTATCAGCTAGAACAGCTTTGCTTATTATTACTATATTTAGCTGTTCTGGGCTATTCTTGTTAGTTCTGACCCTATTCCGAGTACTCTTGTTTCATTTATCTAGATCATTATATAGATTATAACTAACCTATCAGATTGCTTGATTTCCCATAACCTGTACTTAATCGTACAGATTTATCTCCCCTTATTACAACGAAGTTGTATCCGATTCTCATCACCTCTATATCCAATGGCCATATCCCATGGAATCCCATTTTTGGGAAACACCCATGGCTATGGAATCCCTTTTTTGTCGCATGAGGCCATGAGGGCTATGTAAAAGCCCTCAATGAGGCCTCATTTATTATCCCTCATAGCCTCATTGAATTTTGAGGTCATGAGGGCCATGAAAAATCCCTCAATGAAGTATAATTTACTACGACTCATAGCCTCATTTCGGTATTTAACAGGTATATCCTACGGAATCCTTTTTTGGGAAACACCCATGGCTATGGAATCCCTTTTTTGTCGTATGAGGCCATGAGGGCTATGTAAAAGCCCTCAATAAGGCCTCATTCATTATCCCCGATAGCCTCATTGGATTTTGAGGTCATGAGGGCCATGAAAAATCCCTCAATGAGGTATAATTTACTACGACTCTTAGCCTCATTTCGGTATTTAACAGGTATATCCTATGGAATCCCTTTTTGGAAAATGCCTGTGGCTATGGAATCCCTTTTTGTCGTATGAGGCCACGAGGGCTATGTAAAAGCCCTCATTGAGGCCTCATTTATTATCCCTCATACCCTCATTGAATTTTGAGGTCATGAGGGCCATGAAAAATCCCTCAATGAGGTCTAATTCACCATCCCTCTTAGCCTCATCTCGGTATTTTAGGATACCTGTTGTATTGCATTATTGGAGGATACCTGACATTGGACTTTACATCCGGGTACTTCATGCTACATTCGGGTACTTCTGTTGGGGTAGTAGATAAAAAACAAACAACAATATATATAACATTTCATTTTTATTCAAGTATACAATTCAATTTCTCAAGGTATTTGTCTTTGTAGTTCTTCTCGTATGGGCTAACCATTTCATCTTCTTGTGGGTTGTAGCTTCTTCCCATTGCATGGCTAGGTTCTTGATAAATCTCTCATTTGATAACTTGGTTTTGTTGGCTGCTTTAATTTCCTGGCTGTCATCTTTGGGTTCCTCTTTCTCTAACTGTTTCATAGTAGTAACTTCAGTCTTCTGAACATCATTCTTTGTAGAAATTTCATTTGTGGTTTGGGTGGAAGCATCTTTCTTGGTTTCAGAAGAAACTTCATTCGCTGTAAAAACATCAGGCTTCTTCGTAACTTCATTTGTAGTGGAATCTTCATGCGTAGTGGTAACTTCTTTCGCAGTAAAAACTTCAGGCTTCTTCGTAACTTCATTCTTTAGGAGAGCTGGCATCTTTTTCTTGTCTTCAGTAGAAACTTCGTTCTTAGTGGAAACATCTTTCACAGTAGAAGCTTTGTTCATAGCAGTAACTTCATTCTTGTTTGTATTGGAAGTCAGTTCTGTCTTTATTCTTTTGGTTAATGATCGGTTAATATCCATACATCTTTGTTTCTTTCCACCAGCAGCCATGTCTAGATTTTTTTTCTTGGCTGCATTTACCACACGATTCACTTGAGCCAGTTCTAGGGACGTCAGCTTTAATCCAGCATCATTCTTGAAGATCTGTATATGTAAGTTATATTTGAATCAGAGCACTGTTGGTGACACAGACATCTTCACTCTTCGGCGTTCAAAACAGAAATGAATTTATTTTCATACCAACGCTCCTTTTATACTTTTTTTCTAATCGTCTGTTTCTTCTTCATCGTCATCATCTACTCTGAATGAGTAGTTTGTCATAAGGTTGTCGAACAGAAATCTTCGCTTTTCCAAAGCATATTTCTGGGATTCTTCAAAGTCATAATCCTCTTCTTCACTAAGACGCTTGGCTGTTTCTTGAATTTTCTTGTGAATTGAGTCGTTGCAAAAATTTCTAATATACACAAGGGTATTAATGTATTTCTCACTAAGGGCTTCTCTGACATTCTTTTGAAGTGCTCTATATGCTGTTTCAACTGCATCATCTCTATCCATTCCATCCTCGATATATTTGTTCATGAGGTTGTCAAAATCATCCTGGTATTTGCCATAGACACTTTGGAGATAGGTCCCATCACCGAAACGCCTTCTTCTTCCTCTTCGTCTTCTTCATATTCCATATCTTCTGATAGTTCCGACGACTCATCGGTGTCCGAATCTGTTGACCAATTTTTTGGTGCACAACTGGATTGCATTGTGTCCGCTCTCCTCGAAGGTCAGATTACAAATAACAAATTTCTTATGAGCACGACCCTTTTATAGGATATCGGACAGAGCATTGATGACGGGTTTGATTAACTTTCCTAAAAATCCTCCTTTCTGTATGAGCCGTCTTCTTTTCCGATAAGATACTTCTGTCTTTGGTGAGGCAATTCTCCTAATCTGGTGTTTGTGTGGAATCAGCTTAGCTCTCTCAGATTTGGTTATAAGTACTGCGCCCTTCAAGATATTCGAGGCACAATCACATATACATTGTATCAAATCATCTTTGGCCGTCTTGAGTACAGACTTGGCTTCATATCGATCCGCATCAGATAGAATTCGCAGTATATCTAAATTTCTTCCTAATCGTGTAGTGTTGCTCGATTTTTCCGATTTCCTCATGGGACAGTAAGCATTCTCGTGTCTGTGCATGTTGACCGATCTGGAAAAGGCTTTTTCCCAATATCTGCAGCAATGGACTTTCATGACTTCACTCTTTTGTGGTCGTAGAACAAAGGAGTTTATTTTCACATCAACACTCCGTTTATACCTTTTTCAGAGCTAGGACTGGGCTAATAAGCGCCGAGAGAAAGCAACTCTTTCGTAATATACTTCTTTTTATATCGTTAGAAATTCCATCATCTGAGAGCAGCTTCAATACATGTTCGCGTTTTCGCAGGTCATCAAATTCAGCTAAATTCAGTGGTATCTTATCTTCGAGGATGTTGGTAGCACATTTACATAAACAGGTAATCAAATTTTCATCAGCAGCGCGAAGAACGGCGTCGCTTTCCTCTTTGTCAGCATCCCATAAAAATTCTAAAAGTGCTTTATTTTGGTCAGTCATTAAATCTCCAGTATCTCTCTCCTCTTCTGTTCTTCTTGGACAGTAATGTTCTTCATGTCTACGAGCACTGAATGATCGGGTAAACAACTTCGTACAATATCTGCAGTGGAGCCGATGATGGGTCTTCTCGTGTCTTCTAGCATGATCCGATCTCGAAAATAACTTGGAATAGTATCTTCATCGAACTGGTAACATGTCTTCACTCGACGATGGTCAGGACACAAATGAATTTATTTTAGTACCAACACCCTTTTTATACCTTTCCCAACAGAAGTACCCGGATGCAGCATGAAGTACCCGGATGTAAAGTCCAATATCAGGTATCCTCCAATAATGCAATACAACAGGTATCCTAAAATACCGAGATGAGGCTAAGAGGGATGGTGAATTAGACCTCAATGAGGGATTTCTCATGGCTCTCATAACCTCAAAATTCAATGAGGGTATGAGGGATAATAAATGAGGCCTCATTCGGGGGGGGGGGGGGGGGCATCAAAAATTTGCAAGACGTGACGTGGGGGTGGGTGGGTCTCTTGAGTGCACCAAAAATGTGCATTTCCAACTCGTGCAATTTTTTGAATTTTTTAAAAATACAGTGGAATCCTCTTAATTGAATATCCATTTTGCCAGTGAAAATTATTCAATTAACAGGAGAATACAATTAACAGGGATTTGGTCAGTTTCCTGTGTGTTTAGAGGTAAACTGAGCATTTATTCTATTATATCTTGTTTGACAGAGCTCATAGAGCTCTGTCAAACAAGATATAATAAAATAAATGCCTGTATTGGATGTAGTGAGGCCAAAAAGGTTGATAAATAAGGGGAATTTGGTGCATTCACAGTAATTTTTTCGACATATTACAAAAATTTATATACAATTAACAGGAGTTTACTCTACAACCCATATGCAATTAACAGATCAAATTTGTACTGAAGATATGGTAAATGGTTTTGTTTGAAAATTATATTCAGTTAACAGGGATATACAATTAAGAGATATCCAATTAAGTGGGCTCGACTGTATATCAATATATCCGCTAATATATACCATCATTTGTGTTTCAAACCTTAAAGATGATGTTGTACATCACACTCTTAACATAAATACAACATCAGGAGGCTTTATATGTGAGAATATTGGGCTTAATTTGGGAAAATGTCACACGTTAGTGGGAAAGTAGCAAACACCTGAGAATACTGACAGAACAATTCAAATGAAAATTTGTTCCCGTATATGTACACCTGCTCTGGCCAAGCAAGCCTGATAATGAACAGCCTGTCATTTGTAGATTGAGACCCACAGCAGCCCACAGAGGTTTAAATTGGTGGTACCAGTTTAAGAACATTATGAAACCCCCCTAAAGACAGCTGTGCTTACTAAGTGCATAAGTTTATTTTGGATTTTAATGGGAGAGTGGGGGTGGGTGTCTGAGAACGGTAGTAGAAAATTTGCACGTAGGGGTGGGTGGGTGTAAAAAGGAGCTGAATAAAAAAATAGGACGTCACGTCTTGCAAATTTTTAGTGCCCCCCCCCCCCCCCCTCATTGAGGGCTTTTACATAGCCCTCATGGCCTCATACGACAAAAAAGGGATTCCATAGCCACAGGCATTTTCCAAAAAGGGATTCCATAGGATATACCTGTTAAATACCGAAATGAGGCTAAAAGTCGTAGTAAATTATACCTCATTGAGGGATTTTTCATGGCCCTCATGACCTCAAAATTCAATGAGGGATAATAAATGAGGCCTCATTGAGGGCTTTTACATAGCCCTCATGGCCTCATACGACAAAAAAAGTGATTCCATAGCCATGGGTGTTTCCCAAAAAGGGATTCCATAGGATATACCAGTTAAATACCGAAATGAGGCTATGAGTCGTAGTAAATTATACCTCATTGAGAGATTTTTCATGGCCCTCATAACCTCAAAATTCAATGAGTCTATGAGGGATAATAAATGAGGCCTCATTGAGGGCTTTTACATAGCCCTCATGGCCTCATACAAAAAAGGGATTCCATAGCCATGGGTGTTTCCCCCAAAATGTGATTCCATGGGATATGGCCATTGGATATAGAGGTGATGAGAATCGGATACAACTTCGTTGCAATAAGGGGAGATAACTATGTACGATTAAGTACAGGTTATGGGAAATCAAGCAATCTGATTGGTTAGTTATAATCAATATAAATGATCTAGATAAATGAAACAACAAGAGTACTCGGAACAGGGTCAGAACTAACAAGAATAGCTCAGAACAGCTAAATATAGTAATAATAATCAAAGCTGTTCCAGCTGATGGGCTCTTCTTCTCTACTGGAGTATACTCCAGGGCAAAGGAACATGGTCAGATAGACGAAAACTATAAGATAGATAGAAGCAGAGAATTCTGAAAGAATTCATAATAGTAAAACTTGTCGGGTTTATTTGGGTAATTCTACGACTCGGGAATTTACTCTTCTACAAAGGAACACATCCTCCAAATACACCCCTGTCTTGTTAGGTTTTGGGTCACATAGCAACCACGTGCTACCATAGAAACCAAAATGGCGGCCTCTAGTATACAAAATGGACGACGGAAACACGTATCACCCCAACAACACGCGCTGCGCATGCGCACTCACGCCACGTATCACTATGGAGATGACGTCAGAAGATGGCCGCTCACGCGGGTTACCATGACAACCAAACATGACGTAACCAAGTCACGTGAAATGACGTCACTTCCGGGGTCCTGCCAATAAGGGCCCCCCGGGTACATGCTATACTACTAATGTGCCGGCAAAATTCAAGAGCTGGGTATTTTACGTGGGATAAGTGGAATATCAGCAAACAGTATGCAGTTGGGGGAGAGCTTCCGAGGCTTATAATATATCATGAGCTCTGCATCCATCTCTAAGCGATCAGTACCACAGACAATATTCCCAATGAGCACACCAGCTAGTACACACTACTCGGGGCTGTTCTAGTTGGGAATGAACGATGTGGCAGGAGGACGGAGACCTTCCCACATCTGCAATATACGAATCTCGTCTCAGGCCCCATCGACCAGCTGACAATTTAGGTTTTGGATGAAGCTAGTTATAGACTATCTATCGGTCACCAATGCACATTTGAGGAAATGGGGTTGACGTCACTTCAAATGAGAGCTTGCCACCATTATCTGCGGTGATGAGTTTAAACTCTAGTAAACAGCTTAGACCGTCTTTTTTAATAGCATATTCATCGGACCACTGCGATTTCTGCATTTACAGCATACCAAGATACAATTGACCGTTGAATATGAGATCCTCCGTCATGGCCTACAATATAAAGCAGAGCTGAAAATGAGGAAATGGCTACCGCATTCTGGAGATCGGCGATATAAAAGCTCGTCTTACGGCCGAATGAGACCGCTGGTGATCTTTTAGAAGTCAGTATGAGCGAGGAGACGGATTAGTTTCGCTCATGGCGTTGAAATGTATTAGATTATTATCTATTATAATCGGTGCCCCAATAGATCACGCCTGAGTACTAGCATGTTCTATGTTCCATAGGGGACATAGAACATTCTAGCACTGCATGAGGCGACGAGATATAGATCTAGAAGCAGCTTGGGGCACTTGCGCCCTTGTTACTATCCTTCGAAACTCAGTAGCTGCCGCCTGACTAAATTGCCAAGAAACACGCTGCAATTTACATATCGGCAGAGGCTAAACTTTCTCACATAGCCGCTCTCCATTTTAAAGCCCTGGCAGACAACCAAATCACTGTTTCCATGATTTTATTTGAGGAAGTTAAATTCATGGGAATGGTGAGTAGGAATCGTGGTATATTTCTTTTATACCTAAATGAAACGCAAAAGTTCTGGTAGACGTGAACGTTTTGAAGTCTGCATCCTTTCGAGTGACAAAAATCTCCCCGCAATGAGAAAAAAAGCACGAAGTGTGTATACATATTTTATTTGGATAAAATTTCATACAGTAATATATATATAATCATATGTAGCAAAAGCCCTATTAAAATTCTCTACAAGCACTAGTAGTATATGTAGTCAGTGCAGATAAAAAAAGAAAGCTTCGACAATCTCTCCTAACACTGATATTTTACAAGCTTGGCTTTAACAATGCAAAAACATTCAGCACCAATACAAAACCTCTTCCAACATACAGACTGCACATCTATACGTTTTCTCACAATGACTTTTCATTATTTTTGGGGCAGCAAAGTTACCTGTTTCCCATACATAAAAAAACATATGTGCTGACGAAATGCTTTCTTTTCATGACATCTGAAACCGAAAAGCCATTTCGTGTGAATGCTCTATAGAAAATGCCATTAGAGTAACACCAACTGCCCGAACAGCAAGGTGGAATTCAAAAGTAGAGCCACATAAGAAAGTGCAAAACACTGGGCTGGCACAGAGTGTGTTTAGTAACAGTGAGGCGTCCAGAGCAAGCTCTCTGGCACCAGCCCTATTCAGTTCGAAATTCGACGCTGTTATAGGCAATTTGTTTACACACTTTTCGTGAAGTTTGCGTTCAGACTAGCGTTCATTTAATAAGACGTTCCTTTACTCACAAAATACACAAATATTCTTTCGATATCCAGTCAGATATTCCAATCAATTAGTATTTAATTCACGCTGAAACAATAAATCTATTAACACAATTAGTGGAATCGCACGACCTGACTGGATTACAGCTGTGGTGAAACTTCTTTCGTTATGATAAAGTTATTAAAGATCAGTCAAATCAACTCTCGATTGAGAAACTTCTTGCACTGGTTCAAGAAAAATGAATGTTTAATGTTCTTTTTAGATTCAACCGTATAGAATATTTCAATTGGTCGGAAAAGCGAAACCACAGGTTCGAGTTTCCGACAAACTGTAATATTCCAGCCAATTTAATCTAAACATATCCGATGGAGTATTTAAGGACTAGATTGGTTTGAGGCCATAACAGCAATGAAGTCCTCATATAATTTGACTGGTGGCCAAATAGCTTGGGTCCAGGGGTTTCTTGTAGAGAAACTTTGTCGAAATACGAAGTCAAGAGTACTATAGCCTTGCCATTTGTCTTGTTCATCAACGCACTCCAGAAATTTCTCGCATCTTCAAGCTACAGTACCAGTTGAAATAAGCTGTAAAATAACCATAAGAAAAGTTGTTACATTTTCTCTCTCTGGATAATTTCAAGCCTCGATATCAATTCTTGTGATGCACTCGGAGAGTGCTTCGCAAGAATATGATATCAGGGCTTGTAAGTTTTCACTATTAACATGCAAAGCGGGATGAGAATTTGCATGTGGTATGGCCACAACTCATTTCTGATATTACAATTTCCATGAAAATGCCCATACGTAAAGTACACTTTTCTTGGGTTTGTGAAGGGCGAGACAGAACCCCCTATCCCGACTTCCGGCCTGAAAATGGCAGGTTTTCCCCAAGTGATGTTGATTTTAATATGGCAAAGAATTATCCCGAGTGAATGCATTCTAAATACCGCGAATTGCAAAGAATAATTCAACTGAAAACCACTCCTCAAAAAATCCGAATGGTAGAAGTAATTATTCTATCAAAGTAGCAGATAGCCTAGTTCAGTGAAAAACTTGTGTTATGATCTCTTAAAATGATACATGCAATGGCATGAATGGAAATGTTTGTGCTTTTTGGGAGAGGCTTAAGTTATCAAATCAACCCATCGGCTACAATACCAAATTTGTTAAAATTATCAAGAGAAATGATGAACTGACACAAAGGTTTTTTTTTTACTCAAAACAGACAACCCAATCCAGTTCTCATAAGAGCATCTTCCACCTTTTTCTCGAAGGAAATATAATTTGTTTATTGGGGTCTAACGACACTTTCAACAGCCGGAGCAATGTTGTTGTTTTTTTACAGATGAGGAAGCAAGAGTACCCGGAGAGAACCGCCAAGCAATTCTCAGTCTCTCCAACTTAGGCTACTAACCCGGCAAAGTAGAGTTAGCATCAGTTGAAGCAAATGCACCATCGACGACTAATACGCCTTAGTACACAGCGCCACCATGGGCAATCAGGATTCAGTGCCGTGCCCAAGGACACAACGCGCGTGGTCAGGGAAAGATATTTAATGAGTGTCTGTTCGCTGTGTCTGTTTATTAAGGGCTTCGGTCACTTTCACACAACAATTTTGGCCAATCATTTATACTTATGTTACTCACTTTTGAGAATCGCCACACCCTGTGGCAAAGCCGGGGAGGAAGACTACCCCCTCCCCGACCCCCAGAACTTTTGCTTACAAATTTCAACCTTAAATACATTTGTGCCTGAAACCCCTAAACCTGGTTCATTTACTCTCGGCCCGATAATTCATCGTTCATTTTGCTTTTGCTGTACCTTCATTTTCTGGACACTCAAATCATAAACACTTGGAGTACTCCAACATGTAATGTCTCCGAAGTTTCTTCTGTGGAAAACACCACCATATGCACACTTCATTCAGACGGGCCACACCAGGCGCTGGCTGTTCGGAACTTTTCAACCACAATAAACAATTGATAATCCATATTCTGGTCAACACCACCTTATGCACACTTCATTCAGACTGGCCACACCAGGGGTTGGCTGTTCGGAACTTTTCAACCACAATAAACAATTGATAATCCACATTCTGGTCTTTCAACAGGGAATCTGAAGGGTATTTAGGGTAAGTGTGTCTTGTGATGTATTCTGTAGTTGGAACGAAGCAAATAAACATTTCTGCATGCGCGACTGGGGACCTGCTGTGCTATTACTGCACCCACGGATTTCACATGTAGTTCAATGACAAACTGTAGTCCAAAAAATGAAACACAGTTGTTTTTAAATATCAACCTTTCAACCTGTAGTTTTCTTCTAATGAAATTGGGAATTTGGGAGATGGCTCAAAATAAGCTATTAGCATCCTGCCAAATCCGGACTTGGGAGAGGGCTCAAAATTAGCTTTTAGCTTCCTGCCAAATCCTGACTATATATTTGTCGTTTCGTTCATTTATCTAATAATACATACTTTGCCAATTGCCATAATGTACAGTTATTTTGATTTTGTTCTTGACATTCACTGTTGTGTGTATAATATCAATTTTTTGCTAAATAAATATTGTTTAAACTAAATTGGGAATTTAACCCTTTACATAACATAAAAAGCAGAATACACTTGCAGACAAAATTATTGTATAACGGATTTTTTTTTCATTTTTGGCGTCAAAAACATAGCTTATGATCCCTCACTGGAAAGAGCTCAATGAGCTCGTTCCAAAGATGGGTCATAAGCTATGTTTTTGAGACCAAAAAAAAATGAAAAAATATTATTGAAAATTTAATGTTGATTTTTGTGAATAGCGCTGTTTTGGCCGTAACGTTGGGTAAAGGGTTGAACAAGTCAATATTGTTTGACAGAATTAACTAAACTCTGTCAAACAAGACTGACTTGATTGAATTGCCTAGTTGCATTATGGGAAACATTTGCTGCTTGAAATTTCGGTATTTTAACCCAAGGTTGAATTAGTTCAATAACTAGTTGCATTATGGGAAACATTTTCTGCTTGAAATTTCTGTACTTTAACATCGTGCAGAGGGTTAAATGAAAGTACCTGCTCGAACATTTTTGATTAGCTTCACTGAGGGTCAGTATTTACACGGAATATAGTCACTACACAATGTGCTTTCAAAATATACAAGTCCTTTCCATCAAAAAGTGTAGACTCATGCATCCTCCATCTCTATCTTATATTATTAGGGTTTAATGGCACTTTCAAAAGCATGGGTTATATCATGTCAGACAATTTTAAGATGAAACCTGAAGTACCAAGAGATAACCACATAGCAGTAGAGAGTAACTGTCAACTCTGCAACTTATAGGGCCCTGCAAAGCTTCAAAATTCGATTTGAAATAGTTCCCATGGTTCGATTCGATTTTAATTCCGCCGATTCGAATATTTTCGAATCGATTAGATGTTCTCAAAATCCTATAAAGTGTCTTCTCTTGAATTCTTCTTCTATCCTGATGATAGAAGAAGACTTACGTTGGTTCCGCTTCCAAAAATACATTGATTCCATTCTCGAATATTCCCCCTTTTTGCTTCATTTTCACGAGTCAATTGCACACAATACTTGCGTGGAGATGGACAATATTAACGGTTGTAAGAGGGTGCAATATCCACAACTTGAAAAGCGTTGAGATTCGATTCGCAATTCGATTCGACCCAAAATTTGAGATTCGCAGGACCTTAGCAACTTACTTACTCCACTCGAGAAGGGTTAGCATTGGTTGAATGCATCGTACTATCGACGTGCAATATGGCTTAGCACTCTGTGTCATCACTGCTCCCACTTGGGCAAATGGAATTAATTTTCTTGCCCAGGGCGATAATGCAAGTGACGCAGATCAAGATCGAACTAATAAGCATTCGTTCTGAAGTTGACGCTCTAACCAATATTTAGTTACCGCACCCACAGTTCTATCTGTTGGATTTTAGTGAGAAAAACACGTTGCCATAATACCTGAACATTAATTGGTTAAAAACTGGAAATGAAATTACCTTCCTTTTTAAAACTCGATTTAGACCAGTTTCTTGTATGAATTCACTTTGCCTGATCAAAATACAAATATGTTTCGATATCTTGTAACGATAGATATGAGATCTCTTCCGAGAAACGAACATTGGTATTAAGTTCAGGTCGACATCACTGCCCATTTTTGCTATTTGGGTAGTTTAATTGCAATTAAATGGTCGATTGTTCAATTATCTTTGGTCCTGAATGTTTCTCTGGGTCTTTTTTCCTTGCACAATTTATGTAACAAGGCGAATCCTAACAGATAAAATCTTATCACTTCAAAGCCAATATGAAGCACATTCACGGGATATGAAGCCTTCAAAATTGTAGTACCTGCACCTCAGAATAAAGCCCAAATATGGGCTTCCGACACTCTACTAGTTGAAACATGTTTCAATTGGAATTAAAACATCGCATTGCATGTATTAAAAAGAAAACCTACGGTTTGAAAGTACTAAACTTATGTAAGTTTTCCTTCTGGGCATTCAGAGAGCTACTCGAGGGTCAATATCAAATTTCACAGACTGCAAGTGCAATTTTAATGGAAACATGCCAATACTCAAATATAAGTACGCATTTTATCCAAACTGAAGCAAGAAATTGCCTGAGAATATTTTTCAAGAACGTTCCATAACTTTTGCCCAGGAAGTCCAATTTTAGTATTTTCGAGGGTCTGGAATTTAAGTTTTAGAATTCATGCACCTTTAAGAACCTGTGCAATCGTGTCGTTATGGTGTGAAACATAACACTGATCACCACCGCAATCTACTTACACTGAGCATATCTCAACTTTCAGTAACTTTTAATTGCTTTTTAAGGTTTGTTTGTTGGGGCTTAATGTCACTTTTATCATGTTGGACAGTTGTATGGCTGGAGGAAGCCGGAGTGAGTACTCAGAGAACCACCTAGTAATGACAGGCAACTGTCAGACTTCCAATGCACAAATAGGGTTTGCATTGGTTGAAGGCAAGTGCACCACCAACATGCACTACACATTAGTACACAAAACTACAGTGCCTCCACAAGGGCAGTCAAAATTAAGTGTCTTGCCCAAACATACAATGCAGTTACCGCTGATAAAGATTAAATCGTTGACCTTTTCGATTAAAGGTTTTTCATGGTTACCAAATATTTATTGGCTATTTTAAAACTTTTCTGGTCTTTCCCTTACACTGAAATAAAACAAACTTCCTTAACTTTTCAAGGTTACCGATCATCCTTGGAAGTGTATTGCTACATATCTACACTCTAAAATCAGTTGGTTAAAAATTAACCCAAATCAACTTGGTTTTGAGTGAATATGAACCCAATTTGGTTCACATTCACTCAACCAAGTTGATTTGTGTTGATTGGAAGGGTATAACCATATATCTAAACTGGAGAGGATCAGTTGTCACAATTTACTAAAATGTTGGTTAAAAATTAACCCAAATCAACTGGGTTGAGTGAACATGAACCCAATTGGGTTCATCTTCACTCAACCAAGTTGATTTGTGTTCACTAGAATGGAATTGCCATATATCTAAACTGGAGAGGAGCAGTTGTCACTATTTACTAAAATGCAATTGCATTATTGCACCACGTTCATTATGTCAAAATGTTAATTACTTGCAAACGATTGCATCGATGTGAATCAGAACTCTTTGATGAACAAGAAAAATAATATCAATTACATCAAATTGGAGACTAAATCTCCAATAAATGGCATTTTCAACCTTAAATATACACCTGTACAAATTAAATAAAACAAAAGACAATGTTTAAATATACATATACAAAAAAGACATTAAAAACATATAGTTATTGTTTCGAAGTAAAAATGACTGGTGTTGTTGATAAATTTCCCTGAGTTTTAACATATAACACCTGAGGTAAAAATAATGACAGTGTTTGAATCCCTGAACAATTATGTGAGGGATTGATGCAGAATACATTACTGACTCAATGGCAAAGAATAAATAAAAAAAATTATTTCATATTAAACAGATATAATGTTGGAATCATCTAAGAAAATTTATTTATTTATTTACTGGCGTTTAAGATCATAAATTGCTGCACGATGGCTAATCATGACCATAACACCAGTATCAACTCAAGACCAGGGGTGAGCGTTAATAAGCCATGTTGCCCATTTTAGAGAGGGTTTGCACCTCCCAAGCACTGGTGACTGGGTCCCATTTTACCAGTAAAACAGAGCCTGTTTACCGCAGAGAACAGGTACCGCTTCACTTCCCGGGGGTTCCCAGAAAATTTATTCCCTTCCATCACAAATTTGCTCATTTCTTTTTGATAGAGCACAAATTTGAAGTACCTAACAGAATAACACACTACATCTTGTGTGGCAGAGTGGCGAAAACTGACTCAGCAGTGGCAGAACCCAAATGACTGGATTTGTTTTCTATTTTTCCCTCAAAACACCCCTCATTAGAAGTAGGAGTGATAAACTATGTTTTTAAGGCTTTAAGAATGAAAATTTTCTGGCTACTCCAGATTGTTTTTTTTTTAGTGTCATGTTCTTTCTATCTGTGTTAGGCAAAGGACAAAACATAAATAATAATTAACAGGTTGAGTGCCAGAAGGCACTATCAGTTCTCTATTGAAAAGTGCTCTATTGCTCAGCAGTTGAAACACAGAAAAATGTTTAAGCAAATTGTTTTATTACAATTTATTGGAGAGTGCCAATGGGCACTCTCCAGTAAATTGTAACAAAACAATTGTTTATGAACAAAATCTTACTACACAGGGGCACCTTTTGCTCATAGCATGGTACCCTTGAAAAAAAATACTTGCATTACAAATCTCCTTTGAAAACTAATTTAGCACTCTACCAGTTAAATGTTTATCAAAAAGCAGCGATGGGATTTTTTTTTATTTTGATGGGTTTACAGAGACTTAGATCACTTTTATGGATCGAGGTTCAGAAATTTCATGTCAAATCAAAATGAATTTGAAATTCTTTTTATCATGTGATAAATAGTTTTATTATACGCTAAACAATAGATTATCGAAAAAATTGTGGAAAGATAGAAATCATATCCCCACTTTGAAGATATAGAAATTTTTACTTTCACAGTATCAATCAAAATGGTGGCTTTCAAAGCATCACTTCAAGGTGAAAACGAGTCAAAATATCCCTATTTAATGGCCCTATTTGACATCATTAAGTATCTTCAGATATCATTTTAAATAGCTACAACTTTTTTTGCCAAGTGCTCATAAAAAGATTGAGAATGAAGAATTGGAACAGCAGGGATTTCCAAACCATTTCATTTTTTTTTTTTCTCAGCCTAATAGAAAGGCACAAATTTCAAACATGACTATGCTTCAAAATTGCAAACTGCAAAGGAAAATTAATTTATGAATTATTAACTAAATCAATATTTTTTCTGGGATGGAAAAATAATTTTTGAATGGTAGGATTTTGAAGTGCTACAAGATTTCTGATTTTGAGAAACATAGGATGAAAAAAAATGTGTAGATTCCAAAAAAATACTCTTAGCCAAAGATGTGCATGTAAATGTATAATGATGCATTGGAGTGTTTAGTTGCCCAAATAATAAAATATGCCCTGTGGATGAATGTATACAAAAGCACCACTTGAAATGTAGAATTCTTTGGGAAGCTCTGAATCTGATGATGCTTCTTGTTCAGTTTTAAGAATACAAACACATTAACATGAAAATGCAAAGTGCAGAATGTGAGAGTAGATTACGACCAAGACACTGTGAACTGGATTTTCCATATATTAACCAGGGGCTGTTGAGCTGAGGAGGGGGAGGGGAGGGAGGGAAGGGGGTTAGAGGGGCTTCACATCCCTCACTTTTTTTGGCCAACACCATTCACAATATTGGATAATAGTAAACGACATGAGCTGAGCTCAACTGGTTGCTAATCTACTTGTCATCTTTAATACCAAAGGACTTACTTTTGATTTGACGATTATCCAAGTCTGGGTCGGCAGTGTTGAGTCGGCAATTATCCGAGACAGAGCCAGTGGAAGAATATCTACCACCCTAAACTTCGCATCTCAGAGTACACAACTGAAGACTTGTGCGATCTGGGTGATTTTGGGGAATTAGTGGATTACAGGCACCAGCTCGGAGTCGGTATTCCACTAATCCATAAAAATAACCCAGATTGCTTCTTAGATTGCATGATTTTGGATATAATTTTCTAGAAGAAAATCCCAGAATCCTCACTTACACTTCAGCCCCCACACTTTCAGCTCCCATTAACAACTTATCACATAATTACAGTTAGTGTTCACGCTGGCCAGAAACTGTCTGGTGCCAAATTTTTAGCCAGTTTGGATATGTTTGTACCAAAACAAAGACAAATAATAGGTTTAGCCCTTTATCCAGCATGACAACACTTGAAAAAGTATTTCATGAATAACTATCAGTACAAATTTCTGCCTTAAAAATATAGCTTATGACCCATATTGGAATGAGCTCAATTTCATTCACATGAGGGGGTCATAAACTATATTTTGCAAAAATTATAAAATTTTATTGACAATTTTTATGGCTATCGCTATATCATGACAGCAAAACAAGTAAAAAGTCAAGTTTAGGCCTATAAAAAATGTTTGTTTCTCAGGCAATTTTCCATCAATTCTATGTTTGAGGGAGTGTTTTTTTCCCCATTTTTGTCCACAAAATAGTTGGAATTATTAATAAACTCCTTACATAATTCTATTGAAAAAAACAAAGTTTCAAAAGTGAAAATATCCCATACTACAGTTGCAAATTTAATCAATTATATTATGTTTGACTCTGTCAAACAATATATAGTTGGTTAATTTGTAAGTCCTAGAAGTTCAAAATAATTTCAATGAAGAGTTGTTCAGGTAAAAAAAAAAAGTGATGAGACAGATTTTCATTGATGTGGGAGGTGCCTGAGAAACAAGAATTTTTTTCAATAGCCTTATAGACAACCATTTATACTTTTGCTACCTATTTTAAAGGACATACACCCCAGTCAATGGTCATTAGTTCTTACTTTACCAGTAAAGCATAACTTGTTAACTAAAGTAAACAAGCACTGCTCCACCTCCTTGGGTTTTTATGGAGATGCCTTGGGTTTTCATGGAGATGGCAGGAGACTACACTCTCATATAAAATGAACTGAAATTAACTAAGTCGAGTTTGCAAAGAGGGAAATCAAGATCTCTGTCCCCAGATGACATACCATACAAATAGGGCTGTTGTGGGTATTTACTTCTTTGCAATAAACCCCAAAATATTCTGAAAGACCATCTTCATGTACATTTAAAGAAATAATTTTGTTGTTGTTGTTGTTGTCAAACTTGAAAATAAGAAGTCTGACATTTGCAGAATGAGGTCCCCAGAGGATGAATTTGATGATGCTATCCCATACAGTGGGCCACTTTACCCTCTGGGTACCTCTTTCTGTTTAGTTTTGAGAACCTGATTCAGATTGAGGTTTACAGCGGGTAAATTTAGTGATGCTACCCTGCTGTGCAGGGTAGCATAACTAAATTCACCCTCTGGAGACAGTCTGCTTATTTTCTGGGTTGGTTGTTGTTAAAAACACCCCCCTGAAATCAGATGAAAACTTTAAAAATCACACTTCCGTAATTTTTCTGAAACTTTCCAGCAGAGACTATAATAGTTTTTTCAAAAGTGCATTTATGACGTAACAAGATCACAAATATGTAGTCATTTGGTATAAACTAATGAGCCTCATCCACTAAATTTAATTTGGTAAACCTCACTTTGAATCCAATTTAGTGAATTCGGTTAATTATAGAAAGAATCACAATGTTGATATTAGAGATCCTTCATTTGCAATTTCTGAGAAAATGCACAAGCAACACTAACAATCTCAGTTTCAGCTCATTGACAACCAGGTACATCCCACAATCCATGACCTGACAGGTTGCTAGCGCTTCTCATATTTTTTTCTTCATGAACAAGTCAATCCATCAGATGGAAAAATCCATCTCACTTTGTCAAAATTGCAATCAACTTTCACCACTTGGTATAAATAAATGATTAAAATGAAATATTTAAAATATAAGGTATGGTGTACTTCAGCCTTTTTCAGTGACTATATAAAATTTACACAAATCATACTCCACATCACTTCAGAATTATGAAGATGAAAATGAAAAAAAAATTAACATTCATTCTAATCAGCTTCAAAACTTTTTTGAGAATAATATTGCATCCTTTTACCACTAACTAATGTACAGATCAATTTTCTTATGGTAATCTGGAAAACCCCATTAATTGAATAGACAGTACATAATAAGCAAATAACAGTAGGAGTCAATTAACAGGAGTTTAGTCACTTTCCTGTATTCTAGTCACAAACTTAACATTTATTCTACAGGGGTGTGATTACACTTTTATAAAATAGACTGAAATGATGTTTGCATAGAGAGAAAGGTATTAAAATCAAGCTTTATGACCTCATATAACTAATGTCCTGAAGAAAAAAAGGTTTCGGTGGCATTTTAGTTCTTTGAATTTACATGAAAATGGTCTTTAACCCTTTGAACCCTTGTGGTATCTTCCATGCCAGTTAAATGGCAGAAATTGGAAGAGTCCATATCCATTATTTGGGGGTAGAATAATTAATATTTTCAACGTGCAGCCTGAAGGCTGCACGTTGAAAATATTAATTGTTCTACCACATACGTTCACTTAGTAGCCATCCTACTTAATGAAATTATGATGTATCGTGTTCCTGGATCGGAAAAGCGGCCTCTCATGTTGAAAGAGTTGAAGAAATAATAAATTTGAAGTTGGAGTTGAAAAAACAGAAATCACATAAAATACTGAAAAATCACACCCCTGATTTTATTATATTTTGTTTGACACAAACAAGATATAATAGATTAAATGCTTACATTGGATTAGTGAGGTCAGTATGTTTACAAACAAGGGAAATTAATTAATTACATGCTTTGCTTTTGCTGACATTTCTGCCAAGTGAGGTTTGAGTACACCTTACCAAGTTTCCAACTACAAATTTTATCGACTTTTTGACCAGCGATTTCTTGAGTAAAACTGTAAGGAATTTTTCATCAAATCTAGTCATGGCTGCTGTGCAGCAGCCCTGACTAGCTTTGAGGAAAAATATTTTTAAAATACTGAGCAGGTTAAGTGGTTGTCAGAGTAATACTTTGATAGATTTATTTTTTTAGTCAAATTAACAGAAGTTTACTCTACAAGCAACATGCAATTAACAAGTCAAATTTGTACTGAAAGTATTTAAATAGTACAGTGCTTTTATGTTTTTAAGAGTTATTCATAAGAAATATACCATATTGTAGTGGGCTCCAGGAAATATGAATGAATTGCTGAATCAACAATTTATACCAAAGTCCTATTTTACTGGTTAACTGGTAGAGTTCTGGAAGCCCAAATTTGGGCTTTATTCAGAAGTACAGGTGCTGCAATGTATGGGTACATACTCAGCAGATATGCTTCATACTAGCTTTGAAGTAAAATTATTTAGTCTGTAAGGATTTTCCGTGTGACAATTTATGGGAGAGTGCCTGGCACTCTCCCATAAAATGTAACAAGGCAAAGATATGTGAACAAATTTTGATAACTCAAAATAATTCAGCACTCTTCCAGTTTAGCTTTGAAAAAATCTGTCAACATTAGTGACAACAGTACTGTTGTCCAGTGTGGGGATATTAGAAATCAAGGAGCCGAGCTGAAACTTCCACCTCTATCAACAACGAAACTAAATCATTTTCCATGATGAGAGATGTCAAAAATTAAACTTTCAAGCAGCAGATTTTTCTTTTAATGCAACTGGGAATTTAACCAATTTAATTTTGTGCGGCAGTACTCAGTGGGCTCTGTAAAACACAATTATTTATTTATTTATTGGTGTTTAAGGTCACATACTTATGCATAATGACTAATCATGACCGTAACAGTTTTACGGGTGGAGGAAGCTGGAGTGCCCAGAGAGAACCACCGAGCAACTGTCAGCTCCTCAACATTCTAACTCTGTTCAAGCTCCGCTCAAGCAGGGTTACAGCGGTTGAAGACATATGCACCATCGACGTGCAGTACGCCTTAGTACACAGCATCATTGTGCCCCCATGTAGGCAACCAGGATAAAGTGCCTTGCCCAAGGACACAATGCGAATCGTCCCATACGGGGATCAAACTCGGGACCTCTAGCATAGAAGCCCAACAGTCTACCACTGAGCCACCGCACTCCCTGTAAAACACAATTGAAATGGTTAATTTCCTAGTTTTATGGAAAGAATGGGCAGACTGAAATTAGCATAGAAGCCCAACAGTCTACCACTGAGCCACCGCACTCCCTGTAAAACACAATTTGAAATAGTTAATTTCCTAGTTTTATGGAAAGAATGGGCAGATTGAAATTTTGCTAGTTTGACCTCAGCATACAATTAAGAGGTTACAAGGAATACATAAGTTTCAATTTGCTGAAAGCTGTAAATTTTAAATAATTTCCGATAAATATTTAACCCTTAAAGGCCTATTTCAGACTTTCACAATCTCAGAACAGGTGCCCTTAACATGCTATCAAGGGGGCACGATGGCTCAGTAGGTAGAGGTGCAAGCTGCAAGCCGAGAGGTCCTCGGTTCGAATCCCACCTGCGGCACCCGCATTGTGTCCTTGGGCAAGACACTTCACCCCCATTTCCCACGTGGGGGCACTGGGACATTGTGTACTAAGACGTACTGCACGTTGATGGTGCACCTGTCTTCAACCAATGCTAACTCGCTTGTGTGGAGTTAGAATGTTGGGGTGCTGACAGTTGCTCGCCGTTGCTCGGTGGTTCTCTCCGGGTACTCCGGCTTCCTCCACCCGTAAAACTGTCGAGGTCATGATTAGCCATTGTGCAGAAATATGTGACCTTAAACACCAATAAAAAAAACAAAAAAAAACAAAAACATGCCATCAGGAGGAAGACCTGCTGACAATAGGCAAATTATTTCGGCAGTGGTTTCTAGTAACAGTCCTGGCTGCCTTTTAAGGCAGCCAAGACATAACTAGAAATCACTGCTAAACCTCTGGACATATAGGTGCAGTGGGCTGCTGGGAATTCAGGAAACTTGTCCAGGCCCTTAAGAGTTTTCAGAAGATCATCAATTGATTAATTTGGAGTCTGAACTAAATTTTTCTCTCAAAGGTATGACTTCATAATATTTTCTCTGACGATGGTAATATTATATATATGAACACATTTCAATACATGTGGAGAGTTTTTCATGAAAATTTACATTTAAAAAAAATATTTGCAAAACAAAACAACCAATACCAATCAATCACCTACACAAGTCACTGATAGTACAGATGGTGAATGAGTGATACTCTAAAAAAAATTCATCACAAAAACATGCAAATAATTGTTTAGAAATACAACAGCATCAACTAGACATAAATAATCATTCTTCCAATAATAAATGAAGTTTACAGTTTGCATTCATCAAATATTGTGTCTTTTGCTCTGAATAATGTGATGTGTGTTTGATATTCCAAATAAAATAATGGCAAATGTCAATGAAATGGCATATTTATGCTTGAAATCATCACTTTATAGCACCCCGACCATGCACGCATCTGGCACTTGAAAAACATTCAATCCTTTTTCTGATCAGTTTGTGCCATTATTTATTTATTTATGCAGTTACTATCCCAAGAAGCAATGGTTGCTGTAGAGCAGTCCTGAATTGATTGTTTATATTTCTTTTATCATCACCACTTTCTAAAGGGGTTAACAACAAACTAATGTAATGCAAGTATGAGAGTGGAAGGTATCTGAATTTTCTGAAGTAAGCTAAAACTCTCATAATTTAACTTGAAAATTTGTGAAAATGAGGTTTCCTCAGAACATAAGAGGACATATAGTTAAGGTGTTACTTGGTTGATATTTTATTTCTATAAATCTACATAAAAATGGATGCCAAGACCATTTTAATATTGATTTATAGAAAATAAAATTTCTGTGTTTTGATAATAAATTATCTGTAATCAGTTAATTAAGTGGTTGAGTACTAGAAGCCACTATCATGGCTTTAAAAAAAACGAGGGTACCAGAGCAAAAGCCGATATTTTCCTTCTCATGTTTCATATTCAGTCAAACGCAAATATTATTTTGTTCATATAAATTTGATTTATTACAACTTATTGGAGAGTGCCTGTGGGCACTCTCCAATAATTTATAATAAAACAAATTTTGAATAATAAATTCAGACCACCAAAAATAATGTAGCCCTCAACCAGTTAACCAAACTCCCTCGTCCCTGGTAAAGGCCATATCCAGCTATCGCAATTCACAACAACTGCCATTTTTGCTTCCAAAACAAAGCTTATGACCCTTTCATTGGACTAAACTTATTCTAATGAGGAGGCATAGGCTATGTTCTCAAGGCAAAAAAAAATTTCTTTTTAGTTATTTGCAATTTTTCATTTGCAAGTATCACCTTCTTCTAGTCATGTTTGGTCAAGGGTTGGACAGAATAATAGGGTAAAGAGGGTCCCTGTGTAGCTTGTAGATAAAATGGAACTATCAATATCCATTACACATTATAAGGAATTTAAATCCCTCTTCACAAATGCAAAAAATCCATGATGTGCCCAAACTACTTATGATTAAGTCAGTATTTCAAAGAGTTTATTGCCAAAACAGATATAAATATCCAGGATACTACCCATTTTAGAAGTTATACCCCTTAGGCCAATAGAATATCATGTGTCGTGCTTTTGGAAAGGGTCCAAAAAGGGATTTACAAGAGTGTGTCAAATATTAGCATTTTATCACATGAGCTGACCATTTTTCCAATCATTAACCTCAAATTCAAAAGCAGTAAAGCACAATCATTCAATAACATCCCAGATTTAGTACTAGCAACATGCTGTTGTATTCTTGTGCAAAATGTAAACCCTGATTGCAGTTCCTCATATGTTTACAGTTTGTACTATTTATTTATTCATTTATTTATTTATTTATTAGGGTTTAATGACACTTTTGACAGGCAGGGTCGCTTCGTGTCAGAGAGTTTTAAGGGTGGAGGAAGCCAGAGAACCCGGAGAACCACCAAGCAATAGCAAGCAACAGTCAGACTCCCCAATATACTAACTCCACGCAAGCAGGGTTAGCATTGGTTGAAGACAAGTGCACCATCGACGTGCAGTATGCCTTAGTACACAGCACCACTGTGCCCCCTCGTGGGCAAAAAATAGAAATTGAAAAAAAACTGCTGCTTTTGAGCCATTGAACTATTTTGTTTCAATAAAATCTTATATGCGGATGCACCAAAATATTTACTTCATTCAGACTAATTTTTTCAGTGGAGTTCCGTTGTGTTTTGGCACAGATGATTATAAAAGCAAGTAAAAAGCATCCCATTGGAAAAACAAATCTCCACGCACCATGATGAATTATGAGATAATCAAAAGTGTAATGAACTAAATTTTATTGAACTCTGATAATAACTAAGTAATCTCATTTGTACTAAAATGAAAAAAAAATAGAATTTCAAAGTCACTGTAATTTAACTTGTGCAAGACATTATTAATACAAAGCAGGATATGAAAATTTATTGAACTCTGATGTTTACTGTCTAAGTTATTGCAGAAACAATAAATTTAGTGCAAAACTCAACAACAAAGGGTGATAACTCTTTCAATCATTATGATTTTCCAACTTGTCTGGACAATGTTGATATGAAGCAGTTTATCAAATTTATTAAAATCTGAAGTCTTCTGCTCAAGTTATTGCATAAACAATGAAATTTTGAGCACAATTCAACAAACGAAGGGCAATAATTCCCTCAATTTCTAAAGAAAAATGGTGATTACTGAACTTATATAGGGGCTGAGATGGTGAAATATATCACCTCTGATGAGTTCAAATTCGAATGAAACCAGTCAGGAACTTAATACAATTCCACCATATGGGTATAGTAACTGAGCTAGACTCTCCTGTTTGATTTTGAGTATTTTTCAGTTAACCCTTTACCTAATGTAACGGCCAAAACCGGCCAGCGCTATTCTAAAAAATCGCCAATTAATTTTCATTATTTCTTTTCATTTTTTGTCTCAAAAACATAGTTTATGACGAGCTTGTTCCTACGAGGGTTCATAACCTATGTTTTTGAGACAAAAAATTAGTTATTCAAGAATTTTTTTTGCAAGTGTCGTCTGCTTTTCATGTCAGGTAAAGGGTTAAGGATTATGCATCGCCAATGCGAGGGAGAGTCTTTTCATGCCAGTAAGGCTTGTCATTATTAGAAAATCAAATCCATTGATATCTGTTTAAGTTATCACACTAACGAGCTAAAAACAGACAAAAATTAACTAATTAAGGGCCAAGAATGGCTGAACTCTGTTCTCAGGCAGTTTTCAAATTCAGTTAAGACATTGTTAAGAAAGTCTCACATACCAAATATTGACCAAATCTATTGATATTTGTTCAAGTTATCGTGCTAACATAATTAAGTACCACATAAAGTAAATGAGGGAAACACCTCCTCTCAGAAAGGCCAAATCACATCAGTTTTCAAACTTGTTTAGGACATTTGAAAAGTCTCACAAACCAAATTTTGACCAAATGCATTGATAATTTTTTCAAGTTATTGCACGAACGAGCTGAAAACAGACAAAAATTCACAAATTGAGGGCCAAAACTCTGCTCAGTATGGTCAAACCAAACCAGTCACCAAACTCATTAAGAAAGCCTCACATACCAAATATTGACCAAATTCATTGATATTTGTTCAAGTTATCCAGCTAACAAGCTGAAAACAGGCAAACATTAACTTATTAATGGATTGAGTGCTAGAAGCCACTATCAGGGCTTTCAAATAATGAGAGTATGAGAGTACCAGAGCAAAAGCCAGCATTTTCCTTGCTTGTGTTCAATATTCAGTCAAATGCAAATAATATTTTGTTTATAAAAATTTGTTTTATTTCAAATTATTGGAGAGTATTGTGGGCATACCGTACCAGTATACAAACTCGTTCAAGACAATGTTAAGAAAGTTTCACATACCAAATATTGACCGAATGTTTGTTCAAGTTATCGTGCCAACAAGCTGAAAACAGCTCAAAAAAAAATAATCCAATCAAAGGCCATAACTCCACTCAGTGTGGCTAAATAATACCAGTTTTCAAACTCATTGAGGACATTGTTAAGAAAGTCTCACATACCAATATTGACCAATTCCATTGATATCTGTTCAAGTTATTGTGCTAATAAGAGAGGTTATGCCCACTCACCCATCCCTATGGGCATTGGTGGAGGTGGGAGGGGGATGATAAGATTGTCAGGTCAGTATTTATTTTTTTACTTATTAATGTTTCAGGTCACTTTCAGCTTCAATGGCTATATTATGATTGCAACAAGGTATAATACCAATTTTAGCCAATTGTTTATAGCCACACTGCTCACTTCAAAGGACTTCCATCCAAGGCATTAGTTTACTTGTCCTTTCATATCAGTAAAACAAAACTTGTTTACCACAGTAAACAAGCACTATTCCACTTTTTTGGTGTTCAACAGGAGTCAGGTAAGTAAGGGAAAACTTTTTTTCATAACATAATACACAGAAAGTCTGGTAAGTATTCAATATTTTCTTGACCAGAAAAATAATTTTCCTTAACCCTTTGAACTCTAGTGGTATCTTACATGCCATTTCAATGGCAGCAATTAGAAGAGTCCATATTCATTATTTGGGGTAGACCAATCAATATTTTCATCGTACAGCCTCAGGGCTGCACGTCGAAAATACTGATTGGTCTACCCTACACATTTACTGAACAGCCATCCTATTTAATGACGTTATGATGTATCATGTTGCTGGCCAGAAAAACGGCTGCTTGGGTTCAAAGGGTTAATTTCATGGGAAGCCTGAGTGAAGCATTTTTTGAAAAACAAACTCTCAGAACTTGTTTATGTTACTAGTTCTTGTGGAATGACTTTACCTAACACGAATAACAGGTGACACTTTGAAAAAAAATTCTTTAGTAACCACATAATTTCATTTTTTGCCTCAAAAACAGAGCTTTTCACCTTTCATTGATACAAGCTCAAAAAGCTTGTTCCAATGAGGGGCCATCAGCCATGTTTTTGATGAAAAAATTGAAGAAAATAAAAATTTAAATGGCAGTTTTTTTGTGAATAGAACTGTCAACTTATGGGTGTTAGTTATATTAGGTAAAGCCCTATGTTTAAAATATCAGCACTCTGCAGCAAATATTCAATTATAAAGCATCTGTTTAACATCACAACAAACATTATTTACAAATTGTTTACAACACATTCAGCACAACAAATCATAAACACTGAATTTCAATGCAAAAATGTTTGGCATGGACAAGTGAGGTTTTTATATAGTGAGGTATAAACAGGTATGACAAGAGTCATCAGCTACATTAAGAGGCAAGTCATGCAGTATGATGAATCCTATTTTCTGTGAGGTTACATTGCATACAAGTTGATTACACAACTGTACTGTCCACGGCTTGGACATAATACTAGGAATTCCTGCTTACTGCATGTTGCTGTAAGTGTTCTTACTTGAAAGGGCATTCTATTTCACTTTCAGCTGGGGTAACTTAACTCTTTCATGTTCCATTCAAGTTTCTAAAAATGAAACTGATGCTCAGTAATGAACTTTGTCTTAAGTACAGTACCATGATCCCAAAAGCAGACAGAGAATTTTGACTGGATCATGACCCAGTCGTGATCTGCCCAAAACTCGGCTTCCATCCCCGTAACACATAGTATCTCACCAGATAAAAAGGAAATTGTGAAAATACTGAACTTGAAATGTAGAGCCTAGCAGTTTGGGGGTTTTCCAGTTTGGTTCCATTTTTTTGCGTCACACCAAAAAACAAAACATAAAATCCAAAAAAAATTCTTGAATAACAAATTTTTTTCATTTTTTGTCTCAAAAACATAGGTTAAGACCCCTCAATGGAACAAGCTCGTTCCAATGAGGGGTCATAACCTATGTTTTTGAAACAAAAAATGAAAAAAATAATGAAAAGTAATTGGCCATTTTTTAGATTGGCGCTGGCCGGTTTTGCTCATTACGTTGGGTAAAGGGTTAATGAGGGGAACTAGACTAGTGACCCCTATGAACTCCTGTCACTTTGTCTATCTGGCAAAGGGGCAAATACGCCATGTCCTCATTGTTACATTTTCTCCCTTATTGACTCATCCACTGGAGGAGTCAATAAGGTTGAAAATGTGACAATGAGAACTCAACACTTATAAGATGAACTTTATTCATTTGTTACCCTACTTAGTTATTTTTCTGACTCAACCAGACTTAACAACAGAATCCCTAAAGCCCCTATGAATGATCAAAGTGAGGTTAAGTTGAACACAATGGAGATATTTACAGACAGGGTTTTTTTTGTGGTGAGGGGTGTCATATAAACTATTCAGAATTTTTTCCAAGTTATGAAGCCTGAAGGGTTATTTATTAAGTGTCCTTAACACATATAAAAACTGAACCAAAACCAAGTTTTTTTTCTGAAACTAAATCGAAACCGAAACCGAATGTTAAAAATCAAAACCTTCCATCTCCACTGAGATTCTATTTTTGTTTGTTTTTCTTGACGTGGTCTTGATTACACAGTACTGTATTTAGAAAATCTCAACCCACTGGTGTGATGTGTTGCAATTAGTGATGAACCAATAATCAGAATCGGCAATCAGGACCAGTCAGTTATGGGGCATCGGCTGATTATGACAACCGGCAGTTTCCAGTTATTCGAAATTTAACACTGACTATTAAAATCTCTTTGATATCTGGCCTTTTCAATAAAGTTTCCCCATTAAAAACATGTGGAGTACATATCAGGATATTTAGGGATTTGCAGAGCCGAGATATTACGGAATTTACCATCTGGAAGCAGAACGAGATCGCCACTATTTCCAGCTGATCAAAGTCACTGGTTTTCAATCATGGTTCTGTACAACACTGCATTGGGTTTGTTGGTGGTTAACGTCACATATTTATGCACAATGGCTAATCGTGACACAACATGGCGATGAAGTCAAGTTTGGTCAATCGTTTA
Source organism: Pictodentalium vernedei (assembly GCA_031216915.1). Lineage (NCBI taxonomy): Eukaryota > Metazoa > Mollusca > Scaphopoda > Dentaliida > Dentaliidae > Pictodentalium > Pictodentalium vernedei. The sequence goes on from CM062289.1 coordinate 242,359,248, forward strand.
TCAACATGTTGCCCATTTTAGAGGACTTTCACCCCAAGCATTGGTGACTGGGTCCTATTTTACTAGTAAAGCGGAACTGGTTTACCGCAGTAAACAAGTGCTGCTTACTTCCCGGGGTTCCCACGGGGACACTGCATTGGGTACATGTATAAATAAAATGTGTTCAGTCGGTTGTACTTCATGATGCAAGCATCACAATACAATAAGAAATTAAAATTGGAGAAAAACTAAAAAAAACTGTGTGGCGCAACATACATGTATAAGTCGCATGACTGTCACAAACACGTTTTCAGTTTGTCAAGTTCAATTTTTAACACTGAAGAAGCACATCAAGGGAGGTAACAAGATGAACAATGAACTGATGTCACGCGAGTTTTTGTAAACAAGGCACCAAACAACTTCACAACACACATTAACATCAAAGTTATTATTCAATCAGGACGCAAAGTATGTGTGCTCAGTTTCTTCCTGATTAATATAGCCAAGTGTACTGTATTCTTACACAAAACCGTATTAACACTATTTACCAGAATAAGACAAAATCTTCACAAGAGAACAATATCGTGTGATTGTGTCATTTATAAAGATCTTCTCCCAACCCAACTAACTACCAATGAAAGTGTCAATGACACTGAAGCTTAACTTGTGTGTTGTATTTGATGAAAAGGATAATGTTCAATGTTTATGAAAGGATTATGAAATAAGACAAGAATTGTGATAATTGGAAATATGTTCATTTTTGGTCCCTGTATGCTATGTTTTTGATAAAAATAATATGAGGTGTACACTGTACTAAAGAGCTGAGGGGTAGGTTAATATGACCTCACAGTTAATGTATGTGGCCCTCTCTGTTAACGTATATTAACGAAAGTTACAGTGAAATTATTCCAAAACGAGTCATCCCATCAATTTACATTGAAATCCTTCATAACTAAGGCCTGTAGACTATGCTAAAGGTTTTCGGGCTTCAGGCCCCTGTAGCCGTCAGTTTCCCAATTGCGTCCAAAGGGGACGTTCTCATCTAGACAATATATGAAGTCAAGCTACTAAGTTACAATGAAATCCCTTCATAAATATGACCTGTAGACTGTGCTGAAGGTTTTTGGGCTTTGGGCTCGGGCAGCCATCATGGTTGAATGATCGCGACCAAAAAGGGACATTCTCATCTGGGCATCATCTGGGAGTAATCCTACGAAGTTACAATGAAATTCCTTCATAAATATGACCTGTAGACTGTGCTCTAGGTTTTTGGGATTCGGGCCCCTGAAGCCATCACAGTTGACCAATCACGACCAAAAGGGGATGTCATCATCCAGGCATTATATGGAGTCAAACTAACAGGTTACAATGAAATCCTTCCATAAATATGACCTATAGACTATGCTAAAGGTTTTGGAGTCTTGGGCTCGGGCAGCCATCAAGGCTGAATGATCGCGACCAAAAGGGGATGTTCTCATCTAGACATTATTTGGAGTCATCCTACCAAGCTACAATGAAATCCCTTCATAATTATGACCTGTAGAATGTTCTAAAGGTTTTCGGGCTTCGGGCCCCTGTAGCTGTCACAGTTGCCCAATCATGTCCAAAAGAGGATGTTCTCATCTAGACATTATATGAAGTCAACCTACCAAGTTACAATGAAATCCATTCATAAATATGACCTGTAGACTGTGCTAAAGGTTTTCGGGCTTCAGGCTCTGGCAGCCCTCCTGACTGAATGATCGCAACCAAAGGAGGCAATCTCATCTGGGCATCATCTGGAGTGATCCTATGAAGTTACAATGAAATCCCTTCATAAATATGACCTGTAAACTGTGCTCAAGGTTTTCGGGCTTCGGGCACCTGTAGCCATCACAGCTGACCAATCGCAACCAAAAGGGGATGTCATCATCTAGGCATTATATGGAGTCAACCTAACAGGTTACAATGAAATCCTTCCATAAATATGACCTTTTGCCTATGCTAAAGGTTTTTGGGCTCGGCACCCATTAAAGTTGAATGATCGCGATCAAAATGGGACGTTCTCATCTAGATATTATTTGGAGTCATCCTACCAAGTTACAATGAAATCCCTTCATAAATATGACCTGTAGACTGTGCTAAAGGTTTTCAGGCTTCAGGCCCCTGTAGCCGTCACAGTTGCCCAATCACGTCCAAAAGGGGACCTTCTCATCCAGACAATATATGAAGTCAACCCACCAAGTTACAATGAAATTCCTCAATAAATATGACCTGTAGACTGAGCTAAAGGTTTTCGGATTTTGGGCTTGGGCAGTCGTCACGGTTGGCAGATCATGCCCAAATGGGGAAATTCTCATCTAGACATCATAAGGAGTCATCCTACCGAGTTACAATGAAATCCCACCATATTAAACATGACCTGCAGACTGTGCTAAAAGTTTTTAGGTTTCGGGCTTGGGCAGCCATCACGGTTGACGGATGATGCCCAAAATGGGACGTTCTCATCTAGGCATTATACAGAGGCATCCTACCAAGTTGCAATAAAATCCCTTCATAAATACGACCTGTAGACTGTGCTAATGGTTTTCAGGTTTTGGGCTCGGGCAGCCATACCGGTTGCCCGATCGCGACCAAAAGAGGACGTTTTCATCTAGACATGACCCCAAACCTGCATTTGAAATTTCGTGACGATCAGACAAAAACTGCAGGGTGCAGCCCATGCTAAAGGAAAATGTGAACAGACTCAGACTCACAGACTAACAGACTCACAGACTTCCGCATGTGTGATGGCAATAGCTTATCTTGAATATGTCAAGTTAGGCTAAAAATGCAAATATTATTTTGGCTAATATTGCCCAGCACTAAACATGCATACTCTGAGAACTTATGTGGTATTAAGCTTTCGTAATTGGTGACTTATCAACAAAATTCTGCAGTATAACAGGCACTAACAGATTTTCTTCTTGGTCCTATTTCAACCATCGGAATCGGCAGCCAAATCGGCAGAGAAATAATCGGTAATCGGTTCATAGCAAGTTTTGATAATCGGTTCATCACTAGTTGCAATCAAATAACAATTTCCATACAATAAAAGGCTACTTTTATGTTTTAACAAGGTAGCTCTCAACACATTTCGCATTCAACAATGCACTCACCAACATACCGACCTATGCATTCATCAACACATTCGCCAATGTATTTGCCAACAAATTGTGCATTTGCCAATGCACTCGCAAATGTTTTTGCCAGTCAGTTAGTATATAATAACCACTGACAGAATGCTCCACTACCTTTGACGAAGTTCACACAGGAATGAAACCGTTTAGACATTCTATCAGGGATAACAAAATCTAATGGGTCCTCTCAGATGTCTCTAACATTGATTTTTGCATAAATAAAGCAAGAACGGCAAAAGATGCATCTCTTCAGTGCACTGTTATTACATTAGCCTTCTGCACTCCGATGTCAAAATACTAAAACTTCAAGCAGCTAATTTTCCCTATAATTCAACTAGGAGTTTAACAAATTAAATCCTGTTTGACAGAAGTCATGGAGCTGTGTCAAACAAGACTGAATGAGTTGAATTCCCAGTTGTATTGAGGGAAAAATTTGCAGGGTGAAATATGGATATACTAACCTCAGTTTACAAGGGTTAAAAACATGGAATAAATGTTATCCTTTTACAGAATACTGATCCAGGGAGGTAATTCAAGAAATGAAAACAAGCCGTTTTCAAGTCTGAAATACTATTCACGGAGTCACAGTCCTCTTTATGAAGTTTGTTTTGAGTTAGAATTAGGCCATTCAGAATTTAGAGAATATTTAAAAATTAGATATCTCACTTATAACATTGAGAAGGTAAATTACAGTGACATACATTGCATCAAGACTATATTTTCTCCATCAATACCACAAAAATAAATATATTTCTGATGAACCCATTACAAATTCAGATTTTACTTGTTTACCTTTTTGCTGTGTAAGTCATGCAAAGTAGGTTCACAATTTTAGTGTTAGTCAATCTCAATAAGCTTCGGTCAGTGGTTTCAAGTATATCCTGATAGAGCTACAACCTTAAAGCACAGTTTTCCATTCTTTTCTTTTCCAACTGATTTCTTTGGGTTTTCACTGAAATGCACTGTACACGTCTTGTGACAAAAGTTGGTTTTAGATTAACTGCAACAAGAAAAAGGTTAAACAAATACAAAAACTGGTTCTGTCCTGATGGAAGTACTGCAGTTAATATGTACAGGACCAGAGGAAACAAGATGTAGACTACAGCAAGAAATTTCTCTCTTGTTGTTCCTTCAATGACACTGAAAGAAGAAATGCAGCTATTGTTTCTCAGAATGCATGCAGAGAGCTTTCAAGAATCAATATCATGGGTTAGTGTTGTCACTGAAGATTAAATAGGCGAGAAAATTTTCTTGAAGGTATCTCACAATTTATTTCCATTGGTACAGTAAATCAACATATAATCATGTGAAGTACAGTGGAACCCTGTTAATTGAATAGCCACTTTGCCAATGAAAATTATTCAATTAACAAGAGTATTCAATTAACAGGGATTGTGTCACTTTCCTGTATTCTAGAGATAAACTTGGCATTTATTTTATTATATCTTGTTTGACAAAGCTCTATGAGCTCTGTCAAACAAGATATAAAAGATTAAATGCCTGTATTGGGTGTACTGAGGCCAAATGGGTCTATAAACAAAGGAAAACTGAAGAGATTCACGTTAATTTATCAACAGCTTGCAAGATTTTTTATTCAATAAACAGGAGTTTACTCTATAACTTATATTCAATTAACAAGTCAAATTTGTACTGGATGTATGGTAAATGGTTTTGTGTTGGGAAATTACATTCAATTAACAGGGTTATTCAGTTAAGAGATATTCAATTATGTGGACTCTACTGTATTCATTCAAAAATTAAATTAGCACTGAAAGAATTAACTTTCCTAAAATATTTACAACTTAAAATAAGCAAGAGAAATTGTGAGTAATTTGAAAATAAATCGAAACAACAATATAAACTATAATTAGAACCAACAAACACTGTACATATAGAAATGGTTGAAAACTATTTGCCCTGATTTCTCTACCATTCCAATGAAAAATTCTACAACCCCAAAATTAAGTAAAATATGGAAGCATCAGAGCTGTACAAATTGGGCGGTTGGCAATTTTGTTTGCCTCAAAAGAAATGAGACAACATTTTTTGTTAGCCTATAGGACTTGCCCTTGGACAAATGACAAGAATGTATTTTCAGATTGCATTTGGTATTTATATATCAGCGTATCCAAAACCATGATATACTTCATAATGATGATAAAACATTGTTTTCTTTGACTTCAGAGGTGGAAATCTGCAAAATAAAACACTCTTGAACAGGGCTCTAACCACTCTCTATCCTAAAGTGTATTGCACGGATTCAATGAAAGCAGGGTATCCAATGACATCAAATACAAGCACTATTTAAGCTCTTTTCAAGGACTTCGACCACAATTTTCAAGGACTATTATAATTTTCATATGAACATACAACACCATAAACAAAACAAAGAATTTCACCCCTCAAGGACCTGATTTCTGGAAAATCCAACTAGCTAGATATATATCATCCATTGAGTGCAGTAAGGTGCCATCTGCAATGCTAAAGCATTGCAGATGGTGCCTTGTTTCACTCAAGGGACAATATATAGATCAAAGAAATGTGGTTCCTGGCCGATTTTGTGATATTGCATGTATGTGGGGCAAATTATAATGAAACTTCTTGGGTCAGAAGTTATAGGCAAACTGAACTGAAGTACTTTTCAGGAGAGGTAATGGAAAATCAAGTACTTTTCAAGGAAAGAAACAAATTCAAGCACTTTTTAAAGAAGAGCACAAAACCCAAGGACTTTTCATTTGACTTGGAACCCTGGAAAGAATTTCATCAAATAATCTGCAGTATTCCAGGATGCGCATCTCAGTGATAATACTCACATTGGTAAACATATCAGTATTTCCACACCTTTCTCCTGCCAAAAGAAATTAGATAAATGGTTCCTCAAGAAAAACAAGAGGCCCCAAGGGGCTTGAGATTGCTCAGCTGACACTGACAACTATCAACAGAGGGTCCTGATTGAACAAACTTGCATCTGCCCCAGTAAGAAAACCATATACTAAATATCAAAGCATTCTGACCAGTGGATCTGAAAAAAAAGGATTTTCAAAAAATATTCCTCATATTGAACTAAGTTATAATTTGGGCTCCCACAAGCAGCTGAAATATGAACCCAGGGACTTGGCTTGAACAAACTTGAATCACATCTCCCCAAGGATGCTGTATACCAAATACTGGACTACTGGAACTGAAGAAAAATATTTTTAAAGAATATTCATCATACTGATCTAAGCTATAATTTGGGCTTTCACAGGGAGGCCAAATATGAACCCAGGGCCTTGGCTTTAACCAATTTGAATCTCACCTCCCTAAGGATGCTGTATACCAAATATCAACAGATACTGACTGGTGGATGTGAAGAAGATGTTTAAAGAATGTTCCTCATACTGAACTAAGTTATAATTCAGGCTCCCACAGGAGGCCCAAATACAAAGCCTTGGACTTTAATAAATTTGAATCTTGCCTCCCTGAGGATACTGTATACCAAATCTCAAAAGGTTCTGACTGTTGGATGTGAAAAAGAAGATTTTTAAAGAATGTTCCTCATATTGAACTAAGTTACAATTCGGTCTCCCAGAGGGAGCCCAAATATGGACTCAGAGATTTGGCTTGAACAAACTTGAATCACTCCTCCCAAAGGATGCTGTATACCAAATATAAAAACATTCTGACTGCTGGATCAGAACAAGAAGATTTTTAAAGAAAATTACTCATATTGAACTAAGTTATAATTCGGGCTCTCACAGGGAGCCCAAATATGAACCCACAGACTTGCCGTGAACAAACTTGAATCTCCCCCCTCCCCGAAGGATGCTGCATACCAAATATCAAAAGATTCTGATTGGTGGATCTGAAGAAGAAGATTTTTAAAGAATGTTCCTCATTCTGCACTGATTTAAACATTTGGGCTCCCATAGAGTGCCCAAGTATGGACCCAGGGATTTGATTTCAACAAACATGTGAAACAATTTTCCAAAGATGTTATATGTGAAATTTGAAAGCTTTTGGAGCAGTGGTTTGGAAGAAGAGTCTTAAATGTTTTCCTCATTACCCACAGTGTTAAAAAATGCTGACTCAGCATTTTTTCAAAGTCCTGAAAAAGTACCCTATAATAAAAAACTTTTTGGACTATTCCATTTTGTTGGTCCTAAGGAAGCTTCACACCAAATAAGAATTCTCAGAACCGTGTAGTTTTGGAGATATGGGCGTTTGAAATTTTTTCTGTTTTTAGCTCCTGTGATTCCCACAGGGCATTTTGAAATTTCTTTTTGCATAAATCAAGTACTTATGATCCATTAATACTTCATATCAAATTTGGTTAAAATTGGCCCCTTGGTTTGGAAAATAGAAATTTTGTGTGGGGCAAAAATTCTTGCCCCTCCCATAATGACGACAAATATTGCCCAACAAACTTCTCTTGAACAAACTTGAGTCTACACCTCAAAAGGAAGCTGTATACCAAATATCAAGTCTCTGCTACAGCTGGTTTATGAGAAGATTTTAAAAAAAAATTGGGGCATTTTGGCCCCCACCCCCTCCTCAATATGAGCAGAAACCCAATTTGAAGAAAAATCCAAATGCCTCTATATAACCACAACGCAGGTGAAATTTCATTAAAATTGGCCAGAGGTTTGGGAGAAAAAAACCCAAACATCACCTTCACGACGAACGAAAAGTGATCAGGTGAGCTAATAAGGCAAACCATTGTCAGGTTGTCTAAACTTCTACTTAAAAGGTCTAAAAGTCAAACCTGTTCAAACCATAAGGATATATGGTCTTGAAGATGAAGACCCAATGTAGTTTTTTACTGCGCCCGATTTGTGTGTATACATCGAGATCAGAGACACTGTGAAGTACTTCAAAAATTCACAATTCCATGTTGTCAGGACAAGTTGTCCAATCCATTGTAGTGTTTACTGACAGGTTTATCATGCTTGTTTCTGATATCCCTTAAATGTTTCAAGATACGAATGCATGTCAGGATCTTTATCCTCAAGACCATATATCCTCATGGTCTGAACTTAACTTTTAGTAGCTATGATTGTAAGTTGTTGGTAAACTTTTAGTCTGTTCCATTACGTCACTATGACTTATCGGCTAGTGATTATCAGCAGGCATCAATATTTTTTCTTCCTGCATAAAAGTGTTCATGCCACTAAAGAAAACAACAGTTCAAAGCTAGATTGGCACAGTGATGTTTGATTTCCCAACACAACTTAACCTGAACTTAGGTTAACCACCATTATATATTATATTTCATTTAATTTCTAATTTGTACAGGGTTGAGCATGTACACTCTACTTACATATTTAACACAAAGGTAGAATATTGCCTGCGATGACAAGAATTCTTCACAACTGCAATTGTGGTTAGCATACACAAGACGCCCCTAACACTTCCAAGATCATATGCATCCCCAAACCAAATTTATACCTTTCATGATGCAGGCACACTAAACTGGGTGGGTTGCATTGTTGAGACATTCTGTCAAAAAAATTGCTTCGAGCACAACACTGGGTCTACCAGGCCTCCTGTTTTGAGATGAGTGATCGTCCTCACCCTTTGTAGTCCAGCTAAATTGAAAATCCGAGAGTGGCAGAAAGAACTTATTGGACATTTGCACTCTCAGAATAATCCAGTAGATTGGATGGAGAATGAGGTGTCAACAAGCTTGTAAATTGGCTATTGGTTTTAGTCAACCCAAACAAGAAGCTAGATATGTTTATTAAAGTGCTAATTGCCCAACCCTCTCCCCCCCCCCCCCTCCCCTGGTGTGGCAGTTTGCAAAATTTGACGAGAACACTTGTTTTGTTACTCTGAGTCATTTAACTGGTAGAAACTGGTAGAGTGCTAAATTTTTTCTCAGCCTCAAGATTTGTTCGCAAATTTTTGTCTTGTTACAATTCATGGGAGAGTGCCAATAGGCACTCTCCCATAAATTGTAACAATGCAAATCGATGGAGATGAAGTAATTTTACTTACAAGATAATATGAAGGAGATCTGCAGAATATGAAGCCTTTAACTTTAGGTACCTGCAGTTCAGAATAAAGCCAAAATATGGGCTTCTTGCAATCTACCAGTTAAGCAGCCTTTCTGGTGTCTTGATAGATTTTAGACTTTTGCCATGAGAGGCTATGTATATTTCAATTCCATGCAATATACGAATACTTGTTACTGATAAAAAAGCAGTTCCCCAAGAATTTTTATCTAGCCGAGCATTCGGTTAGCCATCTCCAATCCACATGAACGGCCAGTCGGTTAGAATCATTTTTTAAATTTTGCACACTGGTGTGGATGTCTTAATATATGCTGAGATGCTGGGTGGGTCATACTATTGAACTCACATGTTTGACAGAAAAAATAATGTTGAATTAAGGTCTGAGAACCACAAATGTAATTTTGAAGAATATGTGATCCACACACAATGTTATGAACCGACAAAAAAAATTCTGTCCCCAATAACCAAGAAAATTGATACCCAAAAAACTGAAGCCAACCACAGTACCTGCACACTTAACAGGAAAGGCGGCGGTCTCTCAACAAGTTTTGGCTGCCTACAAAGGCAGCGAAGATTTGACTGGAAATCACTGCCAGGGAACTGCATCTAATAGCACCTGTTCTTTGGTCACAAAGTCAGTTGAGTTGAAATCCGGACTTTCAGGATTAATGGAACAAGAGGGGCACCTCAAAGCATGTGCCAATGCCACAAACCCGCCAAGAATTTTCTAAGTTGAAAGAGAGAAAAAGGGCCATAAATCTGAAAAAAATGTGTGGGAGAAACTCACGCTACACATGTATCGTTCCCCATGAAGCTCTATCACAACAGCAAATATCATTCAAATTGGAGTAGCAGTGGCTAAGATACAAGGGAAAATGTTGGTATGGACAGATGTCCGAATGAACAGATGGGCGGACAAACAGAGAGAGATGGTCGGAGGTCTCGACTAGATACCCCTTCGACTTTTCAAGTTGGGAGCATAACAAATACCATAAATGATCGGAGATATTCTAGGCCTTCAAGAACTATGTCGGCACTAAAAACTGTGTGTTTGTGATCATGTGTACCTGACAGAGGAGGAAGAATATAAGGTTGGGAGATAAAAAAAGGATCAGGCTGAAAGTGATATTTCAACTGTTTTATATGTCAACAGATGATTACATCACACATTGATACAATCAGAACAACAAAATTCTATTATCATTATGCACTGATCTGAGCCTATGGCACCATGTAATACAATCAAACAAGAAAAAAGGAAGAAAAAATGATTTCTTAGCACTCAAAAACAAATATATATATATATATATATATATATACATATTTATATATATATATAAATTTAACATTACACTTTGTAACATGTATAAAAAAAGCACTACCAGAAAATATTAATTCATACAGCAGAAGGGCGATCCTTGAAAAACAAAAATATTCTCATTAACAAAACAAACATGCCCAAACTTGTCAAAATTTTATCTGGCTATCAAAAAAGAAAGAATTATATTTTTCCCTTCTGGTGACAAATACATGTTGCTACCTCATTACATAGGTGGTATAGGTAAAATAGATGATTTGACCAACAAAAAAAAACACAGAAAAGGTTTATTAATAACGTCCAGGACAGTTTCTTTCTTTCTTTCATCAGTCACCTTTTGGTAGACTGTCCAGACAGCCAAAATGTGATTAAAACACCTGCCCTGAGGTAGTTTGAATGAAACCAGGAGGTTCAAACTAAAAGGTACATAGTGGAGAACTGGCCAGAGTTGAAATGAGGTCCCTAGGTGTTAATTAAAATAAAGTGATAATTTCTAGAAAATGTGATGTACATTCATAATTTAAAAAATTATTAATTTATTGGTGTTAAGGTCACAAATTTCTGTACACAATGGTTAATCGTGACCGCAATATGGAGATAAAGTCAAGTTTAGTCAATCATTTATACCCATGTTGTCCATTTTAGAGTAATTTAACCCCCAACATTGGTGAATGGGTCCTAATTTGACCAGTAAAACGTTGAAAATATTAATTGGACTACCCCAAATAATGAATATGGACTCTTCTAATTGCTGCTATTGCAATGACATGGAAGCTGCTACCAGGGTTCTTCCATTGTCATAAAGATTACAGTAGACTCTTTTGTTTGAATATTGGGGTTTCAAGACATTTTCAACAGCCAGAGTAAAACCTGTCATGTCAGACGGTTTTACAGGTGGAGGAAGCCAAAGGACCTGGAGAGAACCACTGAAGAGAGGTAGCAGTGGCTAAAAGCAAGTGAATCATCAACATTCAGTATGCTTTAATACACAGTGGCACCATCCATGCCCCCCACAATTACGAGAGTTTAAATTTACATAAACAATGGAAAAAAGAAAATGCTCAAAAATCCAAATAGCAAAGTAACCCAAGTCTATTTATGTCAAACAGTCTTGGGGCATAACATAATGTCAAATCCCATCAGATCCGCATCTGAACAAGACTGACCCGTTATTGCCAAGGTCATGTCTATAGTTTCTACCATAAAACTGATGAAATTTTATTATGTACACACTGTTGGAAGGGTGCTCTCAGAGCCCTTTCCAAGAGTGTGTCACATAATAGCATTTTCCAAGCAATAGGGAAACTGCACACAACATTGGTCTCATGACTGAACAGATCAGGTCATTGAAGGAACTTAGCCAGTGCCAATTATGCAGGATATTGGGTTAATAATTCACGCAATCTATCTGCAGATTAATGCCATTTACAGAAATTTTATGCCCTAACAGTTCACTCGAAACCAATTTCCACTTACATGTAGCTAGGCTGAAGTCATTAATAAAATACTAGATTCAAATATATTACAAACTCTTATGACTGATTATTTCATTATTATGCAATAATTCCTTTTGGATTCACATACTATGGAAAGAGAAAAGGGGTTCAGACAATTTCTTGGAAATTCTCAAGTGATTTCTAGCACCATCTCCAAGTCAGACCATTACATCCCTATGTGTGACAGGCCATATCCCCTGAATTCGAACACAATATCAGCATTTTTATTACAGTTTCAGAGAAAATATTGGAATTTGAGCACACAACTATTTTATGATGGACAACAAAAATTTCTGACGGACGATCATCGATGTGGGCAGAACTGGTACCCATACAATCACTGGGCCTGATTATGAGTCCATCTACTGGTACTGTGATAACAAAGACCAACAGAAAATTTTTGACTAGATCGCAATGGTGTTTCAATCCAGTTAGATTCTCTGGGGTTCCTGAAGGCAAGTACTGATAAAATTCAAGACTATTCAAGGCTGTTTCTCGATATATTTCAGATTTCAGTATTTTGATAAACAAAGCATGTATTCAATCACAAGGCTCTGTTAAAAAAGAAGCCTAGATTTGAAGTCCTGAGGCAAAAATAGGTATATGAACTTGGTGAATTCAGTGACTGTCAGAGAAATCAATACATTTAAGAATTTTCATTCAGTTCACTGGAGTTTACTCTATAACCTATTTGCAATTAACAGGTCAAAGTTGTACTGAAGGGACGGAAAATGGTTTTGTGTTGGAAAGTTTTCGGCAATTAAGATGATTATATAATTAAGAGATATCCAATTAAATTTGCTTCAGCATATATAAATCAGCAAGGCAAGGATTGTTCAAACAATACTGCTAAAAGGATGAGGTGACTCGATACACAAGCAATCAAACAGAATCCAAACAATTCATACAATGACTGTGATTTAGCAAAGACACAACCCAGATATTCAGCATCAACATAAACACAATACTGTTACAAATAATACAGTACAGTAATCACTATGGTAATCACAACAATCAAAATATGGCCATATGATAACATGATTCCACATACAATTTAGCAGACTAGAACTTGCCTGATCCAAAACAACTCTACAGCGAATTATCTTTTGTATAACCCTTTACCTAATGTAATGGCCCAAACCGGCCAGCATTATTCACAAAAATCACCATTCAATTTTCATCATTTTTTTCATTTTTTGTATCAAAAACATAGCTTATGACCCCTCAATGGAACAAGCTCATTGAGCTCGATCCAATGAGGGTCTCATAAATTATGTTTTTGAGGCCAAAAAAAGAAAAAAAGTAGTTATTCAAGAATTCTGATTGCAAGTGTCGCCTGCCTTTCGTGTTAGATAAAAGGATAACTGGACAGTAGTTCTTGTTACCAAAAATATTATTACTGATGTATTAGGACATTAAATAATAAAACGGCTAAATCCGTCAAGTGCTATTCACAAAAATTGCCATTCAAATTTTATTACTTTTAAATTTGTATTTCCAAAACAAAGTTTATGACATCTCATATGAACAAGCTCACTGAGCACATTCCAATGTGATCATAAACTGTTTGAGGCCAAAAATGAAACATTTTTGAAAATGTTTTGCAAGTGTCATCTACTATATGTGTTAAGTAAAGTGTCAACCATTTACCTAAAGTAATGGTAATATCCAGACAGTGGTATTCACAAAAATGAACATTCAAAGTATACTATTTTTTCAATTTTTGTTTTCAAAACATCACTTATGTGCTAGTGCCAATAAGAAGTAAAAATCTATGTTTTTGAAGCTAAAAAATGAATTTTTTTTAGCAATTCAAGAAAATGTTTGCAAGTGTGGCTCTGTTGTCGTTTTTTGGTAAAGGGTTAACTAAATAGGTCTTTACTTGATTTTAATGAAATTTTAGCATTGTTTCATTGGGTGAGCAAAGAATTGGCCCAGAAAAGGTTAAAAAACATAAAAAAGAATTATGAAAACTGAAGAGAAAACTGTGTGTAAACAAGATTGTTCCAAGTTGCAGAGAAATATTTTAACTTTTGACTTGCCACAATTAGAGGATGAAAATAATAATTTTCCTTGAATAACTCAAAAATTTTAACTTTTCGCTGCCAAAACATAGCCTATGACTTCTCACTGAAATAAGCCCAAGAAGCTCATCTCCAATAAGAGATCCTAAGATGTTTTGAAAGCAAAACTTGAAAAAAATCCCTAAATTTTCAAGGAAAGTTTTGAGTTCAGCAATGCGCATGTTTGGCCAAAACTTTAACCCTCTGCACACTGATTTCTTTCTAAATAATGAAATTTCAAGCAGCAATTTTTTCCTGTAAATCAACTAGGAATTTAACCAATTCAACACAGCTCAATGAGCTCTGTCCCCTTTCCCAGCCACACTAAACTTTATTTAGTCAGTAAGGCGTGATCATTGCCTATGCTGCCCACAGAATTGATACATTATTGGATTTACCTGGAAGTGGAGTTTCAAAACTACCTGAATGACTGATCAATGGAGATGTCAGTTGTACTCCTTTCTGGCACATCATTTTCATTGAAAGGCAGCACAGAGTTTTTCAGAATATGATAACTACCAGTCAGCTTATCACATAAACAAAATACAAGTGTGATGGAGAGACAATTGGGCAAACATTACAGTATAGTCACTGTGGACTGGTCATAATCCATGCGTGGGCAGCGATTTCCATGCATATGCTTAACAGGTAATAAAAATCATCATCAGCAAAATCTTAATCAATGAAGCACTGAGTTGTACCCAGTGCTTCATTAATCAAATTTTTGATGATTTTTCCTCTAATTAGTGTTTGGAATCAAATATTATTGCATCAGTGGAAATATTGCCCACCCTTGGAAAGTAACCAGTCCACGATGGCCGTATTGCAAACAACCTGATAGATGGACAGGTGCAAGCTGAATTTTTGGTTGAGGTAAAAGTCGGCATGGAGAATGAAGCTATTCAGCAGACTACCTGCCTCCACTACAGAAATCTTGGTTACACACAGTTTGAAAGGTCTAGCACAACATTTCATTTTTGAAAACCTGCTGCAAAGTGATACACAGTTGGAAAGAGCTATCTTGTCAAAAGTGTGTCACATAACTGTATTCAATCTAGTATACAGAAGGAACTCTAGGAATGATCTAAATATTCCAAGCCAGTTGTGTCACACTTCATTTTTAGGTTCTAAATTAAAGGCTATGACCCTACACTGGAATCAAATCAGTTTTAACAACAAGAGGATCATTGGCTATGTTTCAGTGGAAAAGAAACTTCCATTTCCTTTAAATGATACTTTTGAAAAGTATCACACAAAGGGCTGAGAATTTATTGCAGTGAATAAGGCACCACAAAGTAGATCTTCTGTTTTTCAGGCCATTTCTGGTAAAATTGCATGTAGACGGGCATTTTTTTAATTTATTTTTGATTTTTGTAATTATTTCTTTGCCACCAAAAGTTCATGTTCTTGGTTTGTTTTATGTTTTAGGCCTCATAATCTACAATATCATGGGTGGTGGTGTTCGTCCCTTGAGTGCAAGAAGGCTTTGCAATGCTAAACCATTGCAAAGCCTTGCTGCAATCAAAGGACAAATTAACTTGGGTAAAATATCAGACATAAACCATTCAGTTTTTAAGTTTGCATTGGTTATAAAAAGAGAGCATGCGGCAGCGAAAAGGCCCATGCAGGAGGGCCTGAAAAACAAATGTTTAACTTTTTTAGTCCTACCCTACAACCTTTTTTGATACACACTGTAAAATGGTGGTCTTTCAAATGAATTATAATGAACAGATGCTCCAATTTAGAGGAACTTGATTTAAATTTTGTAAAAAATGTTCTTTATTTTGCTGCTTTTGAGGTATTTCACAAAATTGACAGTATTTGTGTTAACCCTTTACCTAACATAACTACTGACAATAGGAGCAAAACATATTCATTTTTTTGCTTAAAAACATAGGCTGAGACCAGTCACTGCAATGTGCTGAATGTCTGCATTCCAATCAGGGGGATAATCTATGATTGGAGACAAAAACAGAATAAAAAAAAAATATGAATGTGAATGTGATTTTTGTGAATAGCATGATTAGATATTATTACCACTTAACAGGGCATTCTCTAGTGCAGTAACGTTGTTTAGTAAGGCGATCAAATTACATAATGCATGGCAAGTCATGTGACGTATCGGGCGTTGGGCGAATAATGAAAATGATTTTCATTATCCACCCACGGCCCGATATGTCACGTGACTGAATTACGTCCCTAATAAAGAGCCAAATAATGATATACGGTCAGTACAGATATGTATCGTTCTTATATTTTTTAAGTTGCCAAACTCTGATGCTGGATATTTGCTTCAGTTATTTCGTACTTGGTTTTTAAAAAACTTTAAAAAGGTAAATGCCCAAATTTTCATGAATATTCAAAGTTCAAATTCCTACCTTAATTGTTAATTTTCTATTCACATTAAAATGTCAGTATATTTCTTGATTAAAGGACAAGAATGTTGAATAATTCTCGGATTTCATTAAACTATTGACTTGCAGTTATTTTGAGGTTACTTGAATGTCCTTCCCTATTAATGATACTAATAGTAATAGCAGGACTTTCTTGGGCATTACGATTCTATTAGTGGCCAGCCAGAAATGATTAACTGCCCCCTGTCTTATTCGCCGCCCAAGACTTGCCGCTTATAAGACATCGGGCTGTTAATCATTTCTGTTGGGGCTGCCAATGAACCGTAATGCCCTTGAAAATCATGTTATTGTTATATTATCATTATATTATGTAAAAGGGTTAGTCCTTTATCCAATGCACATGATATCAAAACTTGTTATTTTAATTACTGTTGTGTAATTTTGTCAAAAAATTTCAACAGAACCTTATCACTTGACCCCCTGACTGGAACGAGCTTGACAAACTAGTTCCAATGAGGGGGGTCATATGATAGTTTAACTGCTCAATTTGCAAATTACTGGGGCAGATGCAGCCAATTTGTTGGGTAAAGGGTTAATGAGGTAGTATTTTCATTTCATAATTTCTTTTAAACTGCATTTAAAAGTTCATTGGCACAATGTAACAAATACAAAATATTTCAAATGCTCATTTTTATGCAATATTGAAGCACTCACAAAATGTGTAATACTAGGCCTATAAAAAAATTCTTGTTTCTCATGCAATTTTTCATCAATTTAATGAAGAGAAAGGAAGGCATTTTTTCCTTTGTTATGTTATTCCACAAAACAGTCCTGAAGATTAACCCTTTACCCAACGCAGACAATATCAAAATTTATTATTTTAAATATCATTTTTTTTATAAAGTTTTTCAAAAAATGTCAACAAAACCATATCATGTGACCCCTCATTGGAACGGGCTCGATGAGCTCATTGCAAAAGAGGGGTCACATGATATGGTTTTGTTGAAATGTTTTGAAAAATAATACTTTTTTCAGCTGCTGAATTTGCATATTATGCAGGCGGATGTGGTTGATTCAGTGGGTAAAGGGTTAATTAGAAATTTAAAACCTTCCAGAATTATGTAGAAAAAACAAGGATTTCAGCTGTGAAAATTCCCCATAATGCAGTTGCAAATTTAACTCAACTATATCTTGGTTGACCATGCTCTGTAACGCTCAGTCAAGCAGGATAGAGTTGGTTAAATTTTAGTCCTAAGTGAAAAGTAATTTCATTGGAGGGATTTTCAGGTTAAAAAAAAGTGCTTAGACAGATTTCTCAGGACAAGGAAGGTTTTTAAGAAACAAAAAACTTTTTTTTTAACTACCTTACTATTGAAACAAATATTACTTTCTCAAAAAGAATCATAAAATATTTCAGCAGTAAAAGTTGAATGGAGCATAGCGATTTCCAGTACTGTTTTTGGTAAGTTGATCATTCACTCAATGTTATTATGAATCTGAAAAAAAATACAATTCGAGACAAGGAGTGGCATGGTGTTGCTGATTATCCTGATTATGGTATGCACATGACTGAAATATAAAAAACTTTTTATAAGAGTGAAAATTTCTTCAAAAATCTGATTCAAAATATCAACAAATATAAATTAATGTAAAATCTGTTGCCAATTGATCAGTGAACCTGTGATAATGACGATTTGAGTTTTGAGTGATTTACGAAATGGAGATGTCAGCCCTGAGTATCATCATGTTTTGGTACGTCGTAAATCTCTGAATATAATGGAGGTAGATTTATTCGCTGCCACTGTGTTCTATACCATGATATCAGTTCATTATGCTGGGTACTTAACGTCCTTAATTCTGGAAGTTTCATCACAACTGCTGTGAATAAATTCTCCTCTGTTGAATGATTCCGAGTTATCTGTAACTTAAGTGCTTCTATCAGTTTATCCTGAATTTTTTCTACACTGTTTGAATCCAACAATCCTGGTCGATCTGTGGTGAGAAAAAGAATTGGAATCAGTTGTAAGCACTCTTAATGTGTGATATCATGTTTGTGTGTACATTTTAGCAAAATTTAGTATGAGGGTCTTCATGCCGAACTTTCAGAGCTTCCTCGACATCGCCCAACAAACAAAATATTTGTGGGACTATTAAATTTGCAATCATCACAGTCTAACGTGCAACCAGTTTCTGAACAGCAACACTGACAAAAGAAGTTCATTTATTTGTCAAGGTAACTTTCAGATTCAGAAATGTTAGCATTTGTTTAACACTATCAAAACAATAGCCATTACTAACCAGGGTTATTCACAAAAATTCTTAATTTTATCAATGTTTACACACAAAACATACCTTATGATTCCGCATTGGAATGAGCTCTCCAAGTTCATTCCAAAGAAGATCATTAGGTATGTTGTGGAGGTAATCTTTGTTTATTGGGGTTTAACGATACTTTCAAGGGTCACATTGTGTCGGATAGTTTTATGGGTGGAAGAAGTCTGAGTATCCTGAGAGAACCATTGGGCAACTTACTAACTCTGCCAGGCCTGGCATTTTCAGGAGAGCGATTTATTCACTCATCAACTGCTCACCTTAAAAGAGTTAAGAAGGGCGAAAACTTGTCCTCCTGGCCTTAGAAAATAATGATCATCATAACAGCCTATTCCTAAAACCCACATCTTTTCAGATTTCTGCTGTTTGTGGTCTCTGTAAGGCGGCCACAATGCGCCTCCCATGCCTTTGGGCCATGCTGAGGCCCGGAGGTGTGGAAGGGGCAGTGTAGCCATCTCACGGAGACTACCTTATTAGCAGCACCAAATACAAAGCCCACAAGGCAGAATTCATTAATAGTAGAATTTCATTTTGCCACTTTTAGCTTTTGTAAGCTTGAGGAGAGCTTTTTTGGCCCTCCTGAATTTTTAAGAATGCGAGGCCTGCTCTGCATAAGCAGAGTTAGCAGCAGTTGAGGGTAAGTACACCTTTGTTGTGCAGTACGCCTTAGTACACAGTGGCATTGCACCTCTTTGTGGAAAAATCGAACAGACATCCTTTTGGTTTAACCCTTTACCCAACGTAATGGCCAAAACCAGCCAGCGCTAATCACAAAAACTGCCATTAATTTACATTATTTTTTTCATTTTTTGTCTCAAAAACATAGGTTATGACACTTCTTTGGAATGCACTCCTCAAGCTCGTTCCAATGAGGGGACATAATCTATGTTCTTGAGACAAAAAATGAAAAAAATTAGTTATTCAAGAATTTTGTTTGCATGTGTCATCTGCTTTCCATGTCAGGTAAAGGGTTAAAGTCAAGTGCTCCAACTACTGCGCCACCAAGCTCCAGTAGAGGCATTGAAAAATGTTCAGTTTAATAGAGAATTTCTGAGCACAAAAGGTGAAAATTTAGCCTAAAAAAAGCTGGACAAGTGGGGTTTATTTTGCAATAAACTGGATTTCAACTGAAGGCTGTTTGGCAGGCAAACATATTTGTTAGCTACTCGTGAGCTCTGCTGTGTGCTGAATGTATGTCAAGTTTTAACTGGTGCAGTAGGGGCACGGTGGCTCAGTAGGTAGAGATGCAGGCTGCAAGCCAAGAGGTCCTCGGTTCGAATCCCACCTGTGGCAACCACGTTGTGTCCTTGGGCAAGACACGTTACCCCCACTGCCCATGTGGGGGCACGGTGATGCTGTGCACTAAGGCGTACTGCACGTCGATGGTGCACCTGTCTTCAACCAATGCTAATCCTGCTTGTGTGGAGTTAGTATGTTGGGGAGACGACAGTTGCTCGGCTTTGCTCGGTGATTCTCTCCAGGTACTCCGGCTTCCTCCACCCGTGAAACTGTCATGGTCATGATTAGCCATTGTGGAGAAATATGTGACCTTAAAACACCAATAAATAAATAAATATAACTGGTGCAGTGTTACAAAAATGTTAGTAATCAGAATTTATTTTCGTCAGTAATGCTTTTACTAGTTTATTTCCACGACATCTGATATCACAGACAATGCCCTCAGATGTCATTTTTCCTGTCTCACCAAAAGATATCAAAATGCCACTGCAGGGGGTTTTCTTCTTTCACCACAAGAACTCAGATTTGGAAAATTCAAGGGCCTGTTCTGTTTACATGGCATATCCTCTCACATCTAATTTGGCAAGGAAAATCCAATCATCACAAATATGCTGATGATGCTAATTTTCAACCCTACAAATGAGAAGATCAGCATCTTTCATGTCATGATGTATGGCATCTACCTCCGCCTACCCACACTTTGACCAAAGTCTACCAACATTCTAATCAATTAGTACAAATAAATTATTGTCAATACCAGTCCATTTAGGAGTTTGCATAGATGAGTTATAAATTAGGAAATAAATGACAAATGAAGCAACTGATTTTAAACAACATCACTGTCTTCATTTTGCTTCATATCTTTATGGTTTTGGGAGGGGGGAGGTGGGGTGGGGGAGCACATACATTATCCACATGGAAGATGCTGATAAAGTCTATGCTAATCAATATCAAGGATTCATTTTTGAGCTGAGAAATATACCACACCAGTTAAGAAGTGGATGAACACAAATAGGTTGAAACTAAATAATGACAAGGCAGAGGCTACATTACATTACTTGTATTATAAACTTTTTTTGGGACATTATTCCTTTTGTTTTTTTCGGATAGCTCCTAAATTATTTTTTGTGAAATACTTTTGAGCTAACCCGTTTGGTGAAGATACAGTACTTTAACAGTATCAACCTTATTATTAATAAATCTGCCACAGCCAGCATCCAACATTCAGTTATTACTTCTCTCATCCCCTCAAAATAATTGTACCTTCCAAAAACTATTCTGAATGAATCAAAATCAAATGCAAACAGGAGTGTTTCAAGAGTCTGGGCAGTTTTTTATATCATTTTTTTTAAACCAAAATATTGTCCCTAGAGTGCAATAAGCTGCCATCTGCAATGCTGAAGCATAGCAAATGGCACCTTGTTGCACTCAAGGGTCGATATGTCCAATGTGTTTGCAGTGCTTTCGAGTTAAGTCTTGGCTACCAGTGTTGGCAGCTAAGGTGTAACCAGAAAACACTTTCAGGGCACTTTCAAAGTGACCTGTAAGTCACATTTGGACTGGATGTTGTTGGCACATGTAAGGTAGAAACACTGACTAACATTGGGAGTTAGGACTTTTTTGGTTAGAGCAAATTGAAAAAAAACCTTTCATGTCAGCAAGCATCTGGATATGAAAAACAGACTACAATTTTGTTATCTGACATTATAGTTTGTGTGTCATGATGTTCTTATTTTGTAACTCTTGCAGTTTTAAGTTGTTTTTAAGGGGTGTACTCATTTATTATAATACCTACCCACTGTTGCTAAGACAACTCCAGCAAACAGACCAACTTCTGTATCATTCAAATTCAACATACAAAAGCTGTGGGCAAACTCAAACATACCTTGAACAAAATCCGGCTGAAATAAAAAAAAAAAAAATTATGTCAACCATGTTCAAACTAGAGGCACTAAAGAGCTTGTAATCGCTCACCTGGCAGAACTACATATAAAAATAGGCCGATGAAATCGTCAGATGTGTACCCATACACTCAACTAGTGGAAAGCTGTATGACTGAGGGCCCCCATGGATGCCGACATTATGTACACCATACATGGTATGGGTACATATAGAAATGGATTGGAGGAGTGTCTAATTTGATGGATAAAGGGTTAACATTTCGGATTAAATTATCAGATTTACATAAAAAACTATACAGCACAGCACATCAGTAACCTGAATAAATATATAAAGTAACATGACAATAGGACTGATATTTTTTGAGTTATCTCATGCCAAAGGGATTGGAGGAATTTTCAATTTGAAGGATAAAGGGTTAATATCTCAGGATCAAATGATCAGATTTACACCAAAAACTATACAGCTCGGCACATCAGTAACCTGAACACAAATATAA
Source organism: Pictodentalium vernedei (assembly GCA_031216915.1). Classification (NCBI taxonomy): domain Eukaryota; kingdom Metazoa; phylum Mollusca; class Scaphopoda; order Dentaliida; family Dentaliidae; genus Pictodentalium; species Pictodentalium vernedei. The sequence goes on from CM062289.1 coordinate 242,381,577, forward strand.
AGTAACTTGACAATCCAAGCAATATTTTTCAAGTTAGCGAATGCCAAAGGGATTGGAGGAATTTTCAATTTGAAGGATAAAGGGTTAATATCCCATGATTGAATTATCAGATTTACGCCAAAAACTATACAGCTCTGCACATCAGTAACCTGAACACAAATATAAAGTAACTTGACAATCCAAGCAATATTTTTCAAGTTATCGAATGCCAAAAGGATTGGAGGAATTTTCAATTTGAAGGATAAAGGGTTAATATCTCAGGATCAAAATAACAGATTTACACCAAAAACTATACAGTTCGGCACATCAGTAACCTGAACACAAATATAATGTAACTTGACAATCCAAGCAATATTTTTCAAGTTATCGAATGCCAAAGGGACTGGAGGAATTTTCAATTTGAAGGATAAAGGGTTAATATCTCAGGATCAAAATAACAGATTTATACCAAAAACTATACAGCTCGGCACATCAGTAACCTGAACACAAATATAAAGTAACTTGACAATCCAAGCAATATTTTTCAAGTTATCGAATGCCAAAGGGATTGGAGGAATTTTCAATTTGAAGGATAAAAGGTTAATATCTCAGGATCAAAATAACCGATTTACACCAAAAACTATACAGCTCGGCACATCAGTAACCTGAACACAAATATAAAGTAACTTGACAATCCAAGCAATATTTTTCAAGTTATCGAATGCCAAAGGGATTGGAGGAATTTTCAATTTGAAGGATAAAGGGTTAATATCTCAGGATCAAAATAACAGATTTACACCAAAAACTATACAGCTTGGTACATCAGTAACTTGAACACAAATATAAAGTAACTTGACAATCCAAGCAATATTCTTCAAGTTATCGAATGCCAAAGGGATTGGAGGAATTTTCAATTTGAAGGATAAAGAGTTAATATCTCAGGATCAAATCATCAGATTTACACCCAAAACTATACAGCTCGGCACATCAGTAACCTGAATACAAATATAAAGTAACTTGACAATCCAAGCAACATTTTTCAAGTTATCGAATGCCAAAGGGATTGGAGGAATTTTCAATTTGAAGGATAAAGGGTTAATATCTCGGAATCAAATCATCAGATTTACACCAAAAACTATACAGCTCGGCAAATCAGTAACCTGAACACAAATATAAAGTAGCTAGACAATCCAAGCAATATTTTTCAAGTTATCAAATGACAAAGGGACTTGAGGAATTTTCAATTTGAAGGATAAAGGGTTAATATCTCAGGATCAAAATAACAGATTTACACCAAAAACTATACAGCTCAGTACATCAGTAACCTGAACACAAATAAAAAGTAACTTGACAATCCAAGCAATATTTTTCAAGTTATCGAATGCCAAAGGGATTGGAGGAATTTTCAATTTGAAGGATAAAGGGTTAATATCTCAGGATCAAAATAACAGATTTACACCAGAAACTATACAGCTCGGTACATCAGTAACCTGAACACAAATATAAAGTAACTTGACAATCCAAGCAATATTTTTCAAGTTATCGATTGCCAAAGAGATTGGAGGAATTTTCAATTTGAAGGATAAAGGGTTAATATCTTAGGATCAAATTATCAGATTTACACCACAAACTATACAGCTTGGCACCTCAGTAACCTGAACACAAATATAAAGTAACTTGACAATCCAAGCAATAGTTTTCAAGTTATCGAATGCCAAAGAAATGGATACGGATGCCGGACGTACAGACGGACAGACGGACGGACAAAGGATGGACGAACGACGGATGGCCACCCCAGATGCCGGCATTATGTGTACCATACATAGTATGGGTACACATAAAAATGTGATTTCCCATAGGGTTTCCATGGTAATTATGAGCCGCAATTGTGGCCATGTTTGCAACACGATCAACATTACATGAGGATCATTGGTGGATGTCCCAGTCATCAAGCATGGGAAGTTTCAAAACATTTGATCTTGTAGTTTCAGAGGAGAAGATTTTTCAAAATCCACCAATCAGAATCAAAGAATGCCTCAGACGGCCATGTTTTTCATCCAACAGGATCAAAATGAGGACCACTTAGAGAGAACCTCTCATAGACCATGCTTGCCAAAGGTTAGTTCACATTGGCTCAGTAGTTCCAGAGAAGATGAAAATGTGATTTCCCACAGGGTTTCTATAGTAACAATAAGCCACAATTGCAGCCATATTTGTGACCTGATCAACATTAAATGAGGATCGTTGGTGGGGGTGTCCCTGTAATCAATACTGTGAAGTTTCAAAACATTTTGCCTTGTAGTTTCAGAGGAGAAGATATTTCAAAATCCACCAATCAGAATCAAAGAAATCCTCTGGCGGCCATGTTTTCCATCCAACGGGAACAAAATGAGGAACATTTGTAGAGTACCTCCCATAGACCATTCCTGCCAAGTTTGGTAAAAATTGGCTCAGTAGTTCCAGAGAAAAAGCTGAAGATGTGATTTCCCAGAGGGTTTCTATGGTAACTATAAGCTGCAATTGCAGCCATGTTTGCAACCTGATCAACATTAAATTATGATCATTCGTAGAGGGTGTCCCAAGCATCAATCATATGAAGTTTCAAAACATTTGGCCTTGTGGTTTCTGAGGAGAAAATTTTTGAAAATCCACAGTTATAGCCCCCCATATATCAAGATTGATATGTCCTTAGTTGATAATGCTACACAATTGATATTTTTCTGAAGGCATGTTTTTTCTTTGCAGTAAGTAGATTTTCGCTGGTTTGCAATAAGTGACCTTTGAGTGCATGAACATGTTTACATCTTGTTACAAAAAATCTATTTTTAGATCATTGTACATATATCTGTTGATTGTTTAATTGTTTAAGTCAGTCATCAATTATGACAGAATCACCAAGAAACTGATAGACAACAGAACTTTGGAGAAACTTCATCTTCTAGGACGTTCAATCTGAGAGCTATAAATATCTTGGTCAACAGAATTCAAAATCTCTTTTCAGAAAAAATCTTTCAGATACACATTCTATTCATAACAGAGCAGTTGTTTACATCGGAGATTATTATTGTTGTAGGACAGTGCTTTATTATAGAAGCAGTGCTTCTTTGTGAATGTGGAAAGGTGATCCTAAAAGAGAATTTTGAAGAGAATTTATTCGTCTTGTAAAAGATTTTATATAAACTGTGAAACAGAATATATTTTTGTGAAAAGCCAGGATTCTACTGGATTATTTTGACATTACCTGTGGCACCAATAATTATTGGATTTTAAATCCATTTTAATTTTGCTGAGCATTTTAATATTTTATTGGAGACTGCTGAAATTTCTAAGTGAACATTTCTTTACAAATCTACAGGATACTGTTTCTGAAGACACATTTTTGGACTTAATACTACCAGCTGTAAAATGTCTTCACAAGATTCTTCACCACTGGATTAAAAGGATTCTGTCGATCTGTATTTTGAACTAATTTATTAATTGATAAGTACAACTGTTTCTGTAAACCAATTAGTGTAAAACACCTCTGTATCATTTTTTTTTATATTATTTTTATTAATTAAATTAGAGTATAGTTAAATTCCTTGTTATTGTTGCTGATTCTCAGATTTCTTTCTGTTACCAATATCCTTAATATTTCCACACTGTAACACCACCAACCAGAATCAAAGAATGCCTCTAGCGGCCATGTTTTTCAACAGATGGGAACAAAATGAGGATCATTTGTAGAGGGCCTTCCATACACAATTCCTGCCAAGTTTGTTTCACATCAGCTCAGCTGTTCCAGAGAAGAAGATGAAAATGTAAAAAGTTTACCAAAGCAGACAGCAGACGACAAATGACGACGGACGCCAAGTGATGGCAGTAGCTCACATGGACTTTTGGGACAGGTGAGCTAAAAACTGACCACATAAATGTTTCCATTTCTATCACATAGGTCTGTGAATAAGAAATGGAATATGATGACAGACATTTGACATCACTTCTTTTTTTTTTAAGTTTTCCCCATTTCAACACAATGTCGCCAAATAGTGTCATATTATCTTATTACAGTGGAATCCTGTTAACTGTAGAGCCAAAAATATTTATTAACTGGTAGCGTTATATTATTCTTTGTGTTAGCCTCCTCTAATCTGGGTCTGTCTGATTTGTAAATCTTATGTTTGCTGCTTGTTTCTTGACATTTCAATTTTTAAATCATAAGATAATTTATTTTTAAACATAATCATCTTGCATGACATCAATTTCCAAGCATCTCCATTGACTGTGTAGAACATCACATGATTTTATGTATCTTGGCAAAAACCCAAACATAGCTGTAGGTTGCCAGGCAAAGTGACCAATCACAATACAAGTTTCTTTGCAGTACAAAGACAAAGTTAATTGGTCTTGATTTTGCAATATTTACTGATGAAATCTTGATCTACAAGCGTAAATGTGTCGAAACCAGTCAGCAATCATTTTGAGAAAGAGATTGTTCTTGCAGTCATAGAACTGTAGGTGCTTGATCTTGCTCTTTCAGAGTGTATTTAGGGTAAAGTTTTTAGCTGTTTGTAAAAATGACCTTGCTGTTTGAAAAAAAAACACTGCAGATTATGCAACGTTCCCTGTAGCAGTTTGTTTTGGTTAGCGGTCATATACATTTTCTGAGTGAAAGGCCTTTACCAGTATAATTTATTTATTGGTGCTTTAAGGTCACATATTTCTGCACAATGGCTAATTCTGACCATGAGTTTTTTGCGAGCAACTGTCAACTCCCCAACATACTAGCTCCACACAAGCAGGGTTAGGATAGGTTGAAGACAAGTGCACCATCGACGTGCAGTACGCCTTAGTACACAGCATCACTGTGCCCCCACATGGGTAATGGGGGTGAAGTGTCTTGCCCACGGAAACACCGTGGTTGCCACAGGTGGGATTTGAACCAAGGACCTCTTGGCTTGCAGCCTGCACCTCTACCTACTGAGCCACTGCATCCCTTGCTATAACCAGTTCTTTATGCTGAAAATTCCAGTACTTTTTAGATCATACGATTGTTTCAGGGTACAGTTCCGACTCAATTCCAAGAGCATAGTATGACCTGCAGCCAGATCCTAACCCCATTTCATCCAATTTCTGAAAAATCTGAATGGCTAGGCTTAGCAAACCTGAATGTGACCCCCATGGGGCAGGGGGTGGGGAGTCATGACACATTATTTAGCACAGTGTCCTACACAAAAAAGAGAACATTAGTACCAGAGTCCCTCTTGACACAGATATTTTGAAACAATCAATAACAGAATTATCTTAAAGTTGAAATGGTATCATTGGATAAAATGATAACAGATTTTTTATTTTATTTTATTTCATGATTTTTTTTTTAAAATTATTTCTTTGCCATCAAAAGTTCATGTCCTTGGTTTGTTTTATGTTTTGGCCTCATAATCTACAGAATAGCATGGGTGCTTATGTATTTTGTCCCTTGAATGCAAGAAGGCTTTGCAATGCTAAAGCACTGCAAAGCCTTCTTGCACTCAATGGACAAATTTATCAATTTTATTAACTTGGGTAAAATATTATTTTTTCAAATTTGCATTTGTTATAAAAAGAGAGCATGTGGTAGCCAAAAGGACCAAACAGGAGGGCATGCGAAACAAATTTTCAACTTTTTTAGACCTTCTTATGTGTTTGATTCTATATCAGTCTTGCTATCAGCCTGAGGTAATATGTTATCAAGCCTGGAAATAAGCAATCTGTTATTTGCAGAATGAGGTGCCCAGAGGGTGAATTTGCTGATGCTATCCAATACAGTGGGCCAATTTATCCCCTGGGTACCTCTTTCTGTTTAAGCTTAAGCCCTTGATTCAGATTAAGGTTCAGAGGGAGGATTGAGTGATGCTACCCTGCTGTGAAGGGTAGCATCACCAAAATCACCCTCTGGGGACCTCATTCTGCAGATGACAGTCTACTTATTTCCTGGCTTGCACGTTACCAGCCTGAGACCGATGGTCAAACACTGATAACATTACGGGGGCTGATATAAATTCAAACAAATGATAACATGTTTATTAGTTGACTAAATTGCAATGACGCACAATTGTAATTCAAGCCAAGACTATGTAAAGATATTATGTCCAAGTTAATGACAAGCCTGCGCTCAGGTTTGACTTATTGGGAAACACTTGTAAGGCAAACAACATATTCCTGTCAATTCGGTCAGATTAAGTTTGGCCATACCCTTTGTTGTCTGTTGATTTAGATATTCACATTGCTTATTCATACGAGAAAAAATATTAATGTCCTGTTTAATTTGTGGAATTATTTTAATATTTAAATACTTAATATCAATTTCAGACTGAAATTTATAAATGTGTCAAAGAAGGATACAATCATTAAATTATAAATATAAACACATCTCGGGGTGGAGAGCAGTTTTGCAGTATTTTGCAATTTTAAACATTTAACCCTCTGCACTCTGATGTCAAAATGGCAAAGTTTTCAGAAGCATATATTTCCCATAATGCAGTTGGATATTTTACCAAATATACCTTGTTTGACAGAGCTCAGTGAGCTCTGTCAAACAAGATATAATTGGTTAAATTCATATATAAACAAGAGAAAAACAGAGTGATTGAAGAAAATTCTGTTATACTACCAGAGTGCTAGGGGTTAAACGACTCTCAGTAATCAACTCATCTGCAATTTATTACATAAAGAACAATACACTTCCTTCCATCTATTATTTTAATGAACATTGGTTCAAAACTGGGTACATTTGTTTAAATTTGCTGCTTCGAAATATAAAAGAAACACAGAGCAAAGCGTAAACAATTTTGTTGGCAAGTTAAACATGCAGGCATTAGTGGCAGCACCTGGTAAAAGAAGAATCACTCTTGATAATTGTCGGGGTAACTTTTTTCAGCCAAGTTCAAATCTGTATCTTTGGAGTTCAGATGTATATCAGCTGATGCTGACTTATGTATTAAGGAAGGCAGATATTATAAGGCTCCAGACAAAATCTTGGTATCTAATTAACTCTTTCAACATGAGAGGCTGCTTTTCAGGTCCAGGAACACGATACATCATAATTTCATTAAGCAGAATGGCTACTAAGTGAACGTGTGTGGTAGAACAATTAATATTTACAACGTGCAGTCTGAAGGCTGCACGCTGAAAATATTAATTGCTCTACCCCCCAAATAATGGATATGGACTCTTCCAATTTCTGCCATTTAACTGCAATGGAAGATACCACCAGTGTTGAAAGGGTTAATACAATGTATTACTTCTGGAATGTTATTGAATAATCATGCTTCGCAACTTTTAAAGTAGGGCTTTAACCCTTTGCACTTTAATGCTGGAATATCAAAATTTCATGCTACATATTATTCCCATAATACAACTTGGAAATGAAACAATTCAGTCTTCTTTGGCAAAGTCCACTGAATCATGACAAACAAGATTCAACTGGTTAAATTATTCATTACATTTGGCCTAAAAAAAAAGTTAAAAGTCATTCCTCAGGCCCTTCTGCAAGGTCCTTTGGCTGCCGCATGCTCTCTTTTTATAACAAATGCAAACTTTAAATGAAAGTGTCAATGACACTGTAGCTTAACTTGTCTGTGTGTTGTGTTTGATGAAAAGGATAGTGCTCAATGTTTATGAAAGGGTTATGAAATAAGACAAGAATTGTGATAAGTGGGAATATGTTAATTTCAGTTCCCTGCATGCTATGTTTTTAATAAAAATAATATGAGGTGTAGACTGTACTAAAGAAGTGAGGGGTGGGTTAATGTGGCCCTCACAGTTAATGTATGTGGCCCTCACAGTTAACATATGTCAATGAAAGTTACCAAGTTACAGTGAAATTATTCCACAATGAGTCATCCTATCAAGTTACAAAGGAAATCCCTTCATATATATGGCCTGTAGACTGTGCTAAAGGTTTTCGGGCTTCAGGTCTGTGGAGCCATCACGGTTGACTGATTGCAACTAAAAGGGGACGTCCTCATCTCGACATTATACTGAGTCATTCTACCAAGTTACAATTAAATCCCTTCACAATACAACCTGTAGTCTGTACTAAAACTTTTCGGGTTTTGGGCTCGGGCAGCCATCATGGTTGAATGATCGCGACAGAAAGGGGACGTTCTCATCTGGGCATTATCTGGAGTGATCCTACGAAGTTACAATCAACTTCCTTCATAAATATGACCTGTAGACTGTGCTAAAGGTTTTTGGGCTTCGGGCCTCTGTAGCTGTCACAGTTGACCAATCATGACCAAAAGGGGATGTCATCATCTAGGCATTATATGGAGTCAACCTAACAAGTTACAATGAAATCCCTCCATAAATATGACCTATAGACTATGCTGAAGGTTTTCGGGTTTTGGGCTTGAGCAGCCATCATGGCTGAATGATCGTGACCAAAAGGGGATGTTCTCATCTAGACATTATTTGGAGTCATCCTACCAAGTTACAATGAAATCCCTTCATAAATATGATCTGTAGACTGTGCTAAAGCTTTTCAGGCCCCTGTAGTGGTCACAGTTGACCAATCGCATCCAAAAGGGGACGTTCTCATCTAGACATTATATGAAGTCAACCTACCAAGTTACAATGAAATCCCTCCATAAATACGACCTGTAGACTGTGCTAAAGGTTTTTGGGCTCGGGCATTTGTCCCGGTTGACAGGTCGCGACCAAATGGGGAAGTTCTCATCCAGATATCATACAGAGTCAGCCTACTAAGTTATAATGAAATCCCTCCATATTAAATATGACCTGCAGACTGTGCTAAAAGTTTTGGGGTTTCGGGCTTGGGCAGCCATCATGGTTGACAGACAGATCATGACCAAAAAGGGACGTTCTCATCTAGACATTATACAGAGGCATCCTACCAAGTTACAATGAAATCTCTTCATAAATACGACCTGTAGACTGTGCTAAAGGTTTTGGGGTTGGGCAGCCATCATGGTTGACAGATCGCGACCAACAGGGGATGTTCTCATCTAGACATGACCCCAAACCTGCATATGAAATTTTGTGACGATCAGACAAGAACTACGGGGTGTAGCCTGAGCTAAAGGAAAATGTGAACAGACTTTCACACGCGTGATGGCAATAGCTTAACTTGACTTTGTCAAGTTAAGCTAAACATAATAATTAAATGGTTTATGTCTGATATTTTACCAAAGTTAAAAAGATTGATAAATTTGTCCCATGAGTGTAACTAGGCTTTGCAATGATTTAGCATTGTAAAGCCTTCTTGTACTCAACAGACAAAATACACTTCTACCCATGTTATTCTGTAGATTATGAGGTCTGAAACATAAAACAAACCAAGAACATGAATGTCTGATGGCAACAAAATAATTTCAAAAATAAAAAATAAAAGAATGCCCGCCCACATGTAATTTTTAAAAAAAATAGCCTGAGAAACAGAAGATTGACTTTGTGGGGCCTTATGGGAAAAATTTGCTGACTGCAGCAAGAAATTTTGGTATTTTGACATCAATGACATGAATTTGTAAATGGTTAATATTTGAAACCAGAGGCCCCAAGGGGCCTGAGGGCACTCACCTGACATGGTAGCCTAAATATTAAACCAGAGAATTGATTTCAACAAGTTGCATCTGCTCCTCCTATGAAAAGCTTATACCAAATATCCAAAGATTCTGACCAGTGGATCTAAAAAAAAAAGAAGAAGATTTTTAAAGAACATTCCTCATATTGAACGAAGTTATAATTTGGGCTCCCACAGGGAGCCCATATAAGAACCCAGGGACTTGGCTTTAACAAACTTGAATCTCACTCCCCCCCCCCCCCCCCCCCCCCCCTCCAAATATCAAAACATTCCGACTGCTGGATCTGAAGAAGAAGGGTTTTAAAGAAAATTCCTCATTTTGAACTAAGTTACAATTCAAGCTCCCACAGTGAGTCCAAATAAGGACCTAGGGACATGGCTTGAACAAACTTGAATCTCACCCCCCCTAGGGATGCTGCATACCAAATATCAAAACATTCCGACTGCTGGATCTGAAGAAGATTTTTAAAGAAAATTCCTCATTTTGAACTAAGCTATAATTCAGGCTACCACAGTGAGCCCAAATATGAACCCAGAGACTTGGCTTGAACAAACTTGAATCTCACCCCCCTAAGCATGGTGCATACCCAATATCAAAAGATTCCGCCTGCTGTTTCTTGAGAAGAAATTTGCCTGAAATGCACCAAGTTCGAATTCGGGCTTCTATAGTGAGCCCAAATATGAATCCAGCGGGCCGATTTGAACAAACTTGAATCAGATCCACCCCACTATGTTGCATACCAAATATCAAAAGATTCTGCCTGCTGGATCTGGAGAAGAAGATTTTTAAAGAAATTTGCCTGAAATGCACTAAGTTCGAATTCGGGCTTCTATAGTGAGCCCAAATATGAAGCCAGGGGGCCGATTTGAACAAACTTGAATCACATCCACCCCACAATGTTGCATACCAAATATCAAAAGATTCTGCCTGCTGGATCTGGAGAAGAAGATTTTTAAAGAAATTTGCCTGAAATGCACTAAGTTCGAATTCGGGCTTCTATAGTGAGCCCAAATATGAAGCCAGGGGGCCGATTTGAACAAACTTGAATCACATCCACCCCACAATGTTGCATACCAAATATCAAAAGATTCTGCCTGCTGGATCTGGAGAAGAAGATTTTTAAAGAAATTTGCCTGAAATGCACTAAGTTCGAATTCGGGCTTCTATAGTGAGCCCAAATATGAATCCAGGGGGCCGATTTGAACAAACTTGAATCAGATCCACCCCACAATGTTGCATACCAAATATCAAAAGATTCTGCCTGCCGGATCTGGAGAAGATTTTTTAAGAAATTTGCCTGAAATGCACTAAGTTCGAATTCGAGCTTCTATAGTGAGCCCAAATATGAACCCAGGGACTCGATTTGAACAAACTTGAAACTGACCCCCCTAGAGATGTTGTATACCAAATATGAAAGAATTCTGCCTGGTGGATCTGAAGAAGTAGATTTTTTTGGATTTTGGAAAGAAGTTCATGGGTGCTATCAGAGTTATGCCCCCTGTGGTGCCCCCTGTGGGCGTGGCAACTTTATTTGAACAAACTTGAATTGACATATGATAGGGAACAAGCACAGCAAATTTTGTTGAATTTGGTTCAGTAGTTTGTGAGAAGTCGATAATATAAAGTTTACAACAGATGGACGGATAGACGGACGGACGGACAGAAAGTGATTAGTAAAGCTCCCCTTGAGCTTCGCTCAGGTGAGCTAAAAAAGGCATGATCCTGGGATGAAATCTCTTAAGCAAATTTTTGTTATTTACCATGCCAAGATTTCATCCCCAACATCACAAACTGAGAATTTATTTAATTCTTTCTTAGTAGAATAGCTCTTAAAATTACAAGAAGAAAATCTGAAAAGTGATCTACCGGATTCTGCAAACAATTTGAGGCATTACACTATGCTGTAATTAAAAATGATCACTTGACTTTCATTACAAACAGATGATATAAAATTCTGTAAACACATAGACTTGAATGATTCTATTGGGTGAACGTCATGTTACTAAAAACATACCGCAAACACAACAGATATTTCATCCTTAGAAATAACATTTCCGTCTTCAAATGTTATAATATTATCAACACGGTTGAACATTCGGCACATTCTTGTCACCCAAATCTCAAAAAATCCTGTTTTTATCAACACCAACTGATCATCTTGAGACAAATCAGCAAAACCTGAAAAAAAATAAAATTTAGTTCACTATAGAATTGAAAGGAAATGATTCCCAAGTACATTAATTTATGTATTTGATAAAGATTTAGCAACACTTTCAACAGCCAGGATATATTCTTTCAGACATTTTTATGGGTAGAGGAAGCCTGGTTACATGGAGAACTGCCAAAAGTAGCAAGTAACTGTTAGATTCTCCAATTTATCAACCCAGCACAAGAAGGGATAGCAGCAGTTGAAGGCAAGTGCACTGTCAACATTCAGTACTCCCTACCATACTGCATCACTGAGCTCCCACTTTGGCAGTTGAGATTAAGTATCTTACCCAAAGATACATTGGAGATGATGCAGGTCAGAACTGAACCAACACCCATTCAATCTGAAGTTCAATGTGTCAATCAGTGACACCCATTCAATCTGAAGTTTAATGTGTCAGTCAGTGACACTCATTCAATCTGAAGTTCAATGTGTCAATCAGTGACACCCATTCAAGCTGAAGTTTAATGTGTCAATCAGTGACACTCATTCAATGTGAAGTTCAATGTGTCAATCAATGACAACCATTCAGTCTGAAGTTCAATGTGTGACTCAGTGACACCCAATCAATCTGAAGTTCAATGTGTCAGTCAGTGACACCCATTCAATCTGAAGTTCAGTGCGTCAATCAGTGAAAACCCATTCAATCTGAAGTTCTATTTATTTTATTTTTTTTTTATTTATTTATTTATTTATTTATTTACTGGTGTTTAAGGTCACATACTTATGCACAATGGCTAATCGTGACCGTGACAGTTTTACGGGTGGAAGAAGCCAGAGTACCAAGACAGAACCACCGAGTATTGACGAGCAAGTGTCAGCTCCTCAACATTATAACTCTGTTCAAGCTCTGATCAAGCAGGGTTACAGCGGATGAAGACATCTTAGTACACAGCGTCATCGTGCCACCATGTAGGCAACCGGGATAAAGTCCCAAGGACATAATGCGGGTCGTCCAGGATGGGGATTGAACTCGGGACCTCTAGCATAGAAGTCCAACAGTCTACCAATGAGTCATCGTGCTCCCATATCCGAAGTTCAATGTCTGACTCAGTGACACCTATTCAATCTGAAGTTCAATGTGTCAATCAGTGACACTCATTCAATCTGAAATTCAATGTGTAAATCAGTGATGCCCATTCAAACTGAAGGTCAATGTGTCAAGTCAGTGACAGCCATTTAATCTGAAGTTAAATGTGTCAATCATTCAGCACATGCACCCTGTCAGAGTAGATAATGTTCATCTGTACCTACAGTCCTTTGTCTCATAATATACGTTTTACAAGGCGCTGGAAACCTGTTAATTGAATAGCTGCATTGCTTATGAAATATATTCATTTACTTGACTGGGTGCAGAAAGCCCATATCTGGGATCCTTTCGGTAGTGCAGGTACCACAATTAATCCTTTAACAAACATAAAGGCCAAAAACTGCTAGCATTACTTGTAAAAACCACCATTCAATTTTCATTATTTCATCATTTTTTGTCTCAAAAACATAAATTATGGCCCCTTGTTGGACCGAGATTGTTCCATTGTGGAGGGGTTATAAGCAATGTTTCTGACACAAGATTTTAAAAAAAAACAGTTATTCAAGAATTTTGTTTGCAAGTCTTGTCTTCTTTTTGTTTAGGTAAAGGGTTAAACCTCTGCAGACTGCTGGTAAATACCTAAATTCCAAGTAGAAAATATTTCCCATAATGCAACTAGGAAATGAACCAATTCAATCTTGAGTTCGAAAAAGTTAAGAAAAATTTGCAGCTTGAAATTGGGATATTATTTCAACATCAGTATTGAAAGGATTAAAATGTTTCATGTTCTGTCCATTTGCTTCGTATTCTCTCGGGAGAGAAAGTATTTAGTCTGTATGGATTTGACTTGTTACATCTTGAAGGTGAGTCCTGTAGTGTAACAAGGATGAGACAAAAAATAATTTGGCACTCTACCAATAATAGAAGCATTCATCTATTCCTCAGAGCCTCAGATTAATTTTTATGATAATTCATACCTTATATACATGTACACTGCTGCAGATGACCTAACAATGTTCCTAATAGAGCTGAAACGGTTAACCGATTAATTGATTAACCAATGATCAATGTCTTGATTGATCAAAAAAGTAACTGTTTGATTAGCCGCTACTTTTGAACTGCAGTATTATATGGGTTAACAAAGGAACAAATTTGCTCCAAAACAGGCAAACATTGTCACACTGACTCACATGATTTATATGAGACAGAGTAGAGCATGCAAGTCACATGCTGATATACTTGCATGATCATTATACTGTATCAGTAGCCGGAAATGGTCATTTTTAACCCTTTAAACAATGCGGGTATCAAACGATAATAGCAAAATGAATTCTTGAATTCCTAAAAATGATCAATTTATACCAATTTGTATTTTTTTATACTTACCAATGGCCCAGACATAGCTGGTGCTAACTCTAAAATATCTAGGGCCAAACACAAATTTTGCCCCCCAATCCCCAAAATTTGCATGCAAAACCGAAAATTAGAAGTCCTAACTGGTCCTCCATACATTTACCCTCTGCGCATGCGCAGACATCAGGAAGTGACCAGAATTGGCACCAACACTATTCTTTGTAAAAGAGAGTATTACATAATAATTCAGCGGGGAGGTATGAGTGCCCACTCATGGGAGGGCCCTCCCATCTGGGCCATTGGTAAGTATAAAAATATACAAATTGGTATAAATTTATCATATTTTTACACATTATACCAATGGCCCAGACATAGCTGAATTGTAAATAGGTGGAGGGCTTAAGACTTCTGAAATAATTCCAATCCTGCAATCCATAATGAAGGAACTTACATGTAAAACAGTTAGGAATTACATGTATGTCTCTCTATACAGTAATAGAGGAGACACATTCTGAATAAGGAGCCCAATGAAGTAATTCCTTAATGTAAGTATGAAGACAAGTTCCTAATTTTCCAAGGCAAGCCCAGACTAAGCCCCAAAAATTAGGATGGCATATCCGAGAATAAGAGAAAATCTCCCACAAACATACACCTTACATTTCAGCTGTATGCAGGATATAATACGGATAAAAACAGCATCCTTCAAAGATACATACATTTTAAGCCAGATTATGGGTGAAAACACACCCCCCCCCCCCTTTTTTTGAAGAAACCTTCAAAAATAAAAAAGGGGGAGAGCTACAATAAAGCTTTAGCGTAATAATAATAAGATGCGATCGCATATATATTAGCATGTAATCATCTGAATACCAGTTAACTGGTTATGCAGCCTGCGAGGTACTCAAGAGTAGCAATTTAATTGTGATGATTTATAAATAAACGCTTCTATATAACAAATCAACCAAAATAATATGGCATTAATTCATCTAAAAAGCAGATGGACCCATGAGGTCGCCACAGAACACTACATAAATGTATAAAATGCATGTATTACAATAATAAAGCTTGCGGGAAGAGAACTACGTCTTGTACAGTAATTGCTTATAACATAAGGAAGTGTCGGAGTGTGGCGCGGGGAGGGGGGGGGGGGGATTTGAAGTCATAATGAAATCTCCTCACCTGCATTATTCAATCGTACTTGTCAGTTAACAGAAAAATATAGAAACTGCAATGGTTCTCTCATGGTGGGGGGGGGGGGGGGGGGGGGGTGAAGAAATTCAAAGTCATAACAAAATCCCCTCACCCGTATTATTTAATCGTACCTGTGTCAGTTAAGATAAAAAATATAGGAACCGAAATGGTTCCCTCACGTCTAACCAACTCCATATGCCACTATGGACGGAGAGGAACGTGAAGAATAAAACATCCCCTGAAAGCAGACCCTCTCTGGGAGAAAGTTTCTGGGGAGCGTCACATAACTGACACTTGAGAATATTGATCCAAGATTCTTGTGACAACAGAGGCGCTACCAGGAGGATTCACTGTTTAAACTTAAACATAAGCTATTGAATCAAATGAATAGGATATGCTTTGAAATTGCAAAGCGTCTACTGCCTGCGCTCACTAATCTGGGCATGGCGACACAAATGACAGTAACAATTGTTCTGGTGTGTCGCAAACTAAAGAATCATGGGGTGATCCCACTGGTAGCAAAACTGTACAAATAAACGCATGTTGAGCGTCCATACATATGAAACAGGCGACCTTTCCAAGGAGCGAGACTGCTAGTACGTTCAGACGACCTGGTATATGATGGATAGAGAGACATGAAAATGATTCCCTGTTAGGTATTATAACAAAAGTGAATGAGTGCCGCCCTGGTTCCTGATGTACGATACCACTATTGAGTTGTTCAGCAAACTCTGAACAAGCATGAACGCATTGATATAGCGCTAACAATATTGACATCATTCTTGATGATTATGTGTTTCTACAAGAACCGAGGGTCTCAGACCCCTGCAATTATAGTCTGTAGGACTCAGGGCCGTGCCCCAAACTATAGACTCATACCCGTCATAATCGTGAAAGCTGGATCTGGCAAATGCAGCGGAACTAATGAGTTAACCACTGAATATCTGCCTCAATATGGACCTTTTTGTTTACTATATTCGTTAAAACAATACTGGTCCTGAGTGAATGCGTTGTCACACTCCAGTTCTGTGTAAGAATAACTGGAGAGGGCGTGTGCGTAAGCGACCCATCTAAACAAGATGCATAGCCGCTCAGCACATCTCCATCAGTCGCATAAAACTAATTCGTTCTGGATAATGGCAGACAAACCAGATTTTTAGGAGACATTACCAAGTTAATATTCGAGTGACAGCGCAGGGCGCTATCTCCAGACCAAAGCTATCCTTAGATCTATGCTTACAGCAAAGTCAATCACTCGAACAATCATTTTAACGGACTAAATGATAACCATAAATAAACTTTTAGAGCTCTGATGAACTTGTTAACAAGCTCCAGTCTACTATCTGCCAGAACAAGCTCTTAGGTTTTGGTACGAGTAACAGGTGGATACAGAATTCCAGATAAT
Organism: Pictodentalium vernedei; assembly: GCA_031216915.1. Taxonomy (NCBI): domain Eukaryota; kingdom Metazoa; phylum Mollusca; class Scaphopoda; order Dentaliida; family Dentaliidae; genus Pictodentalium; species Pictodentalium vernedei. The sequence continues at coordinate 242,398,307 of CM062289.1, forward strand.
CTTGATTCTCGACGACCTCTATTAACATCATTGTCAAGAGAACCTTTACCTCCGATTGGTGAGACTCTTATGCAAGGATTAGACGGAAGCATTGTCTATCAGACATTAAATTAGTTGTGGTTCTCTTGGAAAGATAGCCGCAGGCCTTCCAAAACCACACTTCTGAACTACTAGTCTCCTTAACAGTTATCCAGATTGATGCTCATCTTGATAACCATCCGTCAACCGCAAAACAACAGAGGTCCTAACTCACACCTGTAGCACCTGCGAGGCCTACGGAAGGAGGAACTGCGTCTCATTCGCGAAGAGCCTCGACCCAGCAGTTTAGGGTGTCTGACCGGAAGTCTCGATCGGACGTAAGCCCCGTATTCGAGTCGCTGTATGAAGATCCCTAGAGTAATTATAGGAGAGTAAACTATACCCTCACGACGAGTCCTTAAAGGCGACCTTCTGTCTAGGACGTCCTCCCTTACTCCTTTCTACTAATGTGTGTCGGATATACGTCGACATAAGGAGCAGAGTATTGATGCTTTCTTTGTAGCTTGTTCATAAACCAATGAAAGCTTATCATCAAAAACTTAGTGTCCATAAACCAGAGCGACTCTAAGAGAGTTTTTCACCTTGTCATCTATTAAGGATGCTGACGCAAGGGCTCTGTTGCATCTATTTAACTCCGAATTAGCAACTTGTTAAGACAGAGTTATACGTGATAAATATATAGCCCTGGAAAGGACTCTAAATGAGGTACAAACATCCTCCAATTCCTTTCCATAGAGACGTAGCGTAACAGCTCTTAAAGGTGATCTGCGTAATACAGTGAGTCTAAATTCACTCTGAATGAATAAATGCTGTCTCAATTGTGACCAAGCGCATAACGAATGACGAAGGTAAGGCCATAGCTAGGACCTTAGCCTACTCATTCAAATGCAGAGGAACTCTCAATACATCTTCACTGTTTTCCGACCAGCGGAACTACAGAAGAAGATGACATGAAACCGCCTTACTTCTTTCCACTGGAAAGTTGAATGTGGAGTAGTCTAAAAGGCCAAAAGCCTGCGACACCTGTCTATACTTAACTGGAAAAGACATTCCTTCTCTTTTTCTGGATAATTTAGCGTGCAACAATGCTAGCGGTTTCTTGTAAATAGACGCAGCATTCTGATTCGTTGGAACACATTCAGGGTAGTGTTGATGGAATAAATCCTCTCAACCCTGTATTGTTCCGAATGTGGAGGGAAATTCCCTCCATATCCCTTCATCATTCGTCTGAATCAGTTGAAATCACGATCAACGGCATCTGAACGCACAGATAACTGGACCGACCCAGCACCATGCGACAGCTCAGACTCTGAGACTGCCGTCGATTGCTACTGCACTTGCTGGGATGCTGCGAGGAGCTGCACATCTGCGTCACCAAAACCGTAATGGAGGCCTAAGGAGCAGCGATCTTCTGGCCGCCGGCTGTTCCCGGGACAGTATGTCCGAGACAGCACTTTCTCCAGACGTCCCGATATATGAGGCCTCGTCTAAGCTATTGAATAGTGCTACTTTCGAGCTGTCGCAGCATTCTGATTCTCAGGAACAAACTCAGGGAAGTATAGATGCACAAGTCCGAATCCCTTTCAGTATCCTGTCGGACCGGATGAAATTTTCGGACGTCCGTACCCTCTTCCGCGGAGTGTCCCGACCCAGCATCGTCGGATAAAACATTATGCGACAGATTCAGTTGTTGCTGGGATGCTGCGATAAGCTGTGCTATTTAGGATAGCACGTCCGTCCCCGAGGCCTGTGCAGTAGCGGTCTTACGATGCATTGCCGCCGAAAGCCCCATGTACGTTGACTCCCGCACACTTTCCTATGCGAACGTCCGGAGTCTGCAGGCCTCGTGTCCCTGGCTACCGGATGGTGTGACCTGGTCACCGATGATTCTCTGACTGGCGAAGCTGACTGGATATCCGAGGTCACGTAGCCAAGAGCGGTCGTGCGCGCTACCATGAGAATGAGGAAGCCTTATTGACAGTCTCTCCGTACTGACTATATGTGGGAGCGTCTCGAGTGGCGGACGTATGCTCCGAATGCGAAACATTTTGTACCACAACATCTGGGGCCAGATGTTGTTGTACGAGAGAGGGGCCTCTCTCGCTCGCCGTCCGGATGGACCAGAACGAGCTATGAACCGGACTAAAAGGCTTCCTCCATTCTCCCTCTAATCCGCCGTCACTGGGTGTGCATTTGGTTGATTTATAGTGCTCGCATCACCCCAAAACTCCTTCTAGACCGCAACGGACGAACCCGGCTGCCGAACCATTCGATGAATGGACGCTACACCGGGCGAGCTAGCGGACGTCAAAGGCCGTCGAACCTACTAGGGTCCTCTTAGGCAATTGGCGTATTTACATGAGCACTTTTCCGCTAGCCCTTCATTAATTGTGACGACGGAGGCACACTGTTGGAAGACATCACAGATACATCACCCTAATCTTGATCGTCTGAAATAGAAATTGATAAAGTAGAGTGACCCTGTGGGGAAAGGACCGGAATGTCCAATTCCCCACTAACATACCGTGATATACGCTTCCCATGTTGTCATCGAAATCATCAGATACAGAACAGGAGTTAATGCGAGTACACTGACCACATACAGAATGATTATAAAAGTCAGAGGAAGACTTCCTCTTATTACAATTGATCAAAATCCTTTCAATGTGAAAAGAAAACAAAGTCCTGGTACTCGCACCAACCCCTGACAATCAAAATACATAATAATAATATGATCCATTGACATAGAAAAAATAATTGAAATCAAAATATTTTGAAAAAATATTTTTTCAGAACAGTCCAAGTTTCTGAAAAGTAACGTTGAGCCCCAATGGATCCCAAGCCTAAGTGTGGACAAAAATTTTAAAAATATTTTAAACAATTTATTCAACACTTACGAACAATAATAATGTATCTAGTTATGATTAAATTAACATCAAGATATTATTTTCAAGAAATCCCCCCTCACACAGAGGGCTGTTGTAAATGTAAACAATGAGTGTAAAAACACTAAAATAAGACTCCAGGCACCCAGGCCCGAAATCAGTTACCAAAAATACACTATCTGATGCAAAACAGAGACTTCCAGGGAAGAAAGTGCAGAACATCAGATGGTAGATGCAGAACACAACGCCTAACCACCCATAGGTGAAGACGTAAACATGGGGAAAAGAACAGAATTCATTCTGTTATTCAGCTAAAACTCCCAAGAAATTTTAGTAATAATAATTACAGAAACTATGCCAAAAGCATGGGAGAATAGCAAGAGGGGACTTAAAGGAAAGGGAGAGAGGAAAACACTGAAAAATCAGTGTAACTAAATAACAAGAATGACAACAAAATGGCTGCTGCCTCGAAAATAAGTAACTTAACATAATTTCATTAAAAAATTTTAAGTTACAGCCCTGATAATATTCTGTCACACATTTTTCCTCTCCTCCTTCTCTATCCTCCTTAGAATCACCATTTCACTAATATTTATGTGTCTGGCATCATTTAAACTGAGATTTACAAGCACAAAGATCAGTCAGATGTTAACTGATGAAGGGCCAAACTTAGAATGATTAATGGCGCCAATTTCGGAACGTCCTTGACACTGCGCATGCACAGTGGAGGTGAAGTGTGGAGGGCCATTCAGGACATGTTTTCTTTGGTTTTAGATGCAAATTTTGGGGATTTGGGGGGCAAAATTTGTGTTTGGCCCTATATTTTAAGAGTTAGCACCAGCTATGTCTGGGTCATTGGTACAGTATAAAAATTTAGGGAACATGAACTAATTTTTATAAATATTATAAAATTACAGCCCTGAACGTTTTCAAACCACCGTTTCTTCCTTCCTTCTCCAATTGTGTCCATGGATCCACCAATTTAACCATTGATTTGTGTCTGGCATCATTATTAATTGAGATTTAAAAAGCATAAAAGTCAGTATGTTGTTATCTGACAAGGGCCAAACAAAGAATGGTGTTGGCGCCAATTCTGGTCACTTCCTGACGTCTTCACATACACAGAGGGTAAATGTATGGAGGACCAGTTAGGAATTCTAATTTTCAGTTTTGCATGCAAATTTTGGGGATTGGGGGGCAAAATTTGTGTTTGGCCCTGGATATTTTAGAGTTAGAACCAGCTATGTCTGGGCCATTGGTATACTGTGTAAAAATATTTGCAATTTTTGTCTCAAAAAACACAGCTTATCATGAGCTTGCTGATCTCGTTCCAATGAGAGGTCAAAAGCTATGTTTTTGAGACAAAAATTGAAAACATAATTAGTGTTGGGACGACTAATCGACTAATCGTTACCGGTAATTTTTTGAGCAGTCGTCGGCAAAAAAATCAGTAGTCGACTAGTCGTTTGATGGTATTTCCTGCTGAATGAAGGGAAAAAATGGCAATTCACTCGCCGCTTGGCTACTCGAGAGTCGATATGATCTTGGGTCCACGGGAAATTGAAATACAACACACCAGTAAAGTTAATACGCAGCTCCGAATGATGTTTATACTTTATAGTTACCTGCTCGCAAATGCACAGATCATCATTTTCGTGCTGCAGGCGTCACGACAGTCACGCATTTTATGACACGACTTCAGTCGCTAACAGTATTGAGGGCAAATCTATAGAGTTTCTAATGCCTTCTATCCCAAAACTGAATCGGAGTAAAATTTATTCCCCATTTGCACGCAGTGCCACGCACAATCACTGACCTGTCATTAAAAACTCAACACATAAATCAACATTTCTTCCAAAAAACAGCTTCCCAGACACTGCTTCTTTCCACTTGCTTCCGGCGGTGACACTCCAAACAGATCAAACGGAGCGACAAATGCCCATGACAATTTAGACCGTTAAAGGTATCAAACAGAACGGACGTTTGTCATTTAGTATGATTAATTTAGAGTGGTACCGTCTTTGTAAGATTATGTCCTTAGGCCTCGTGGCCCTTGTCGCACGCGCACCCGGCGCCCCAAACCCCCACCCCCCCCACCTCCACCCACACCCATGGGCCAGATAAAAGTATTAAAAACCCTTGGAAGTTGATACCAAACTCACATATATACGTGTTTTGCGGCTCAGATTTTGCTTCACGTCAAGTTGCCCAACCCCCCCGTGACAAAATCCTGGATCCGCAGCATCCGCCCCTGACCATATCCACAAAATTATGGTCCTTTTATGTGAAAATGGAGGGAGGTCTTCCCATGCCTCCCCCCCCCCCCCCCCCCCACTCCGACGCCCTGGTCTAAGACATAGGGCCCATTCTGTGCATTGTAGCACATGAAAAATTGAAATGCTGTATTTAAAATCCCTCATAGCCCCCACCCCGTACATTTTTTTTCAGACATTACTGTGCTCAAACCTAATAGTAGCCTGTTTTGACGTGGAAGCAGCACGTACGGCATTATCGCAGAACTATGTAGACAATCTGAGTTTAGTCACCTGAAAATTTCTGGTGCAAATTTCGCCTTCGAGAGTTGCCAGTTCGATTAGTAAGATCTTGAAAGTTGTTAGTACTTGTTAGTCTGCGAAATGGCGAGCGTTTCTGGAAAGGGAAAGTTTGAAAAGTCGAGACCCAAGACATCGACCGTCTGGATGCATTTTACGAAATCAATGGAAAATGGCCGAGAAGTTGTTGAGTGCACTTTATGTCAATCCAAACTTAAGTACAATGGATCAACGTCAGCAATGAGATCACACCTTCAACACAAACATCCTGCTATAAAGATGGACGGCTCTTCTGAACAAGACAGTTCACTGCGACAGTCCCAGTTGAGTTTCGGCGGGAAAAAGGAAGCTAAATTAATGACAAGAGAAAAGTGGAAAAGGATTACCAGGTCACTAGTCGAGTGGTGCGCTAGGGACATTCGCCCTTTATCGGTTGTAAACTTTGTCCATGAATTGGACCCCTCTTACTCCGTACCATGCCATAAAACTATAAGAAAGTATACAAACTATTTTTATGAAGAAATGCGAAAAGCTGTTGTGTCTTTACTTCAAAATGCAATGTGGATTTCATTAACAACGGACACTTTGACCAGTTGTTCGAGTCAGGGTTATGTAACGGTAACTTACCACTTGATTGACAATGAATGGGAGTACAAGACGGGTGTACTGTGTACAAGGCAGATCACTGATCATCACACGGGGGAGCATTTATGCGACGAGTTACAAAAAATTACAGAATCATTTGGTATAACCCCCATGAAGATTGCATCGATAACAACAGACAATGCGTCGAATATTGTAAAAGGCATACGCTTAACAAAATGGGAACACATTCGATGTTTTGCCCATACGCTGCAACTTAGTGTCAACAGAGGTCTGTCTATTAATAAAATAAGCAGAGCAGCAGGGGCTGCAAGGAAAGTAGTAGGTCGTTTCCACCAGTCAACACTGGCATCAGATGCTCTCGTGAGTAAACAGAGACAGCTTTCAGTCATAGAACATAAACTCATTCAAAATATCAAAACCCGCTGGAACTCGACATTTTATATGTTTAATCGTTTGTTAGAGCAGCGACTGCCTGTCTTTGCTGTACTTCAAGACCGGGTAGTCACAAAACAGGAAGATGCCAGAACTCTTGAACTCTCAGACGAAGTCTGGAAAACTGTTGAAGAAATAACGCTGGTCTTGAAACCATTAGAGATGGCCACGACATTGCTTGGGAGCGAGGCGTACCCTACACTGAGCATGATATACCCAGTTGTAAGAGGTTTATTGGAAAATCACCTAGCAGTTGTAGAATCAGACAGCGGCGTAGTGAGAGATTTTAAAAATACAGTGTCTAAAGACCTGCAAGAACGCACGTAGCGGATAAAATATCTGAAGATGAGAACTCTGTTGTGTCTGCCCTTGTTATGTCTGGCGCACTGGATATCAGGCACAAATCATTGCGTTTTTTGACAGAAGAACAGAGAACGAAAGTTTGGAGACAGGTTTTAAAAGAAATGAAATCACAGAAGGGTGTAAATGCAACAGGCGCCAATTTAGAACCTGGTGTGGACGAAATTCTGACAGAAACACAGACCGCAGCTGGATGTGCAGAGCAGGGTGCAAGTGAGTACACACCAAAATGCAAGCGGTCAAAATTAAACCAGGCCAGCAAAGCGATGCGTTTCCTTTTGGGAGAATATTTTGACGACAGTGGTGATGCCAGTGTTGACGACAACGAAAAAGAACTCGAAGAATATAAAACTGTTAGGCCTTCCGATACAGATCCACGAGCTTGGTGGAAAATCAACTCCCTGAAACTTCCGTGCATTGCCGAGGTAGCCAGAAAGTACCTAGCCATGCCCGGCACATCTGTTCCTTCAGAGCGTGTCTTCAGTGTTTCAGGAATGGTAATCAGTAAACGGCGTTCTAACTTGGACCCTGTGACCGTTGATGAATTAATTTTTATCCGTGAAAATTCAAATAAACTTTGCAAAATCAGTTCAGGACGAGACAACACAGACGTAAACCTTGCTTGTGAAATTGACGAAAACTTCGATGATGCAGTTGACTGCAAATGCAAGGCATGCATTTCTTCTTATGAGTGCGAAGGCTATTAACATTCGTGCAATGAATGCTCTTTTTACGTTGAGTCGTTGACACTCACTCTTCATTGATCCGCCCAATTGTCTTGTTCAGTAAAAATTCTTTAAAATTTATGAAATGCGTTTGTTGAGGATTAACTCATCCCTGGGAAGTTACGGCGGAATTCGGCAGTGCTGTCGTAAATGCCGATCAAAATACCAATACAAACGGCATTTTTTTTTGCCATTGTACCAATTTGATTAAATTGAAAAATGACAGAAACACGTCTGACGTCTTTTGAAAGTTTCAAAAGACGTCAAACGTGTTTCGGTCATTTTTTCGTTTTTTTTTTCAATTGAAAGGAGATTTAACTTATGGGTGTGGGGGTGGGGGTGGTGGGGGGGTGGGGGTGGGGGGGGGTGGGTATTTTGAATTATTATCGCAACTGACATTATGATTGGTTGAAAGCATGACATTCAACATTTGGGGGGGGGGGGGGGGGGGGGGGCGTGTCCCACAATTCAATTTTGAAACATTTCCGATCCTCAAATTACTGTGGTTGAGTAACAAGGGGTGCGGGACGTTTTGGTCCTCGGCCATTCCGGCCTCTGCCCTCTGGTTGTTTCGGCCTTGGAACGTTTCGGCCTCCATATTTTCCCCGAGAACTTTTCATTTACAGTTTAAAAAAATATAGAGGGCGAAACGTCGCGGGCCGAACCGTCCCAAAGCCGAAATGGTACAGGCCTACAGGGCCAAAACATTCCGCCCTCCTTGTTACTAAACCACAGTAATTTGAGAATCGGGTGTTTTTCACAACTGAATTGTGGGACATGCGGGGATTCCCCCGGAAGTTGAATTCATGTTTCCAAACAAGCATACTGTCAGTCGCGACCCCCAAGGGATAGATTTGAATGAAAAGAGTGAAAACAACACAAAGCAGTAGGCCTATGTTTTTTTTGATTTCTCTGAAAAAACCCCCACAACTTACCTGCAGGCTGCAGTAAGTATCATCTGTATCATTTTTGTATCATTTTGGAAGTGACCGGCTAAAATGTAATCCAAATTCCAGTCTCATTCAGTGCGTTTTCCGAACCAAAAATTAAATAACGGTCCGTGGAAAAAAATAACCCCCATCTCACAGGCGTCACTGGCGTGTTAACTGAAAAATATGTCATTAAATATCTGTGATATTCAAAGATGTCTTGTGATAAAGGGATGGAATTTCGATGATTCTACCCTCTATAACAGTACATCTAGGGTCTCACACAACATAATGCGTTTACCTGAGCGTGATATTGAGCATTGGGTCGTGTTGGAGCGATAATGACAGGGAAATTTTGTCGAAACCGCTAGTCCTCCATACGGTACGGATTTTGTAAGGTACGAAGTCGTGCATCCCAGGAGTGTTCCTTGAGAGAAAATGTTTTTCTCTGAATACCGGATGTTTAATTGTTTGGTAGATTGTAAACATTACCATGACATGACGCCACTCCAAGTCGAAACAAACTTTGCTAATATGCTTAACTATTCTGAATTTAAATTTTAAAGTAGAAAAGCACAGAAAACAGTCCAAGCATAAACTGTTATAATCTTACGAGTGTTGAGACGGATCCAGTTTCTAGTTTTGTTGTGATTATTTCGGTTTACATTGTTAAAATGACGGCTCTTTCTTATGTTAACCAGTTACTTAGATGGGTTTTTTTCCTGCATGTTTAGGAGACCGACTAGTCGACTAGTCGGCGACTAATAGCTGGCGACTAGTCGGCAGGAAAATTTGATAGTCGTCCCAACACTAAACATAATAAAATTTGTTTGGAGATTTTTGTACATAGCGCTAGCTGGTTTTGTCCGATACGTTGGGTACAGGGTGTTTAAAGTCACATTCTTACCTGAATAAGAAGACAGGAGGGCCTCCATGTAAACAATTGTGGTAGGTATAATAAGAAAGGAAATTTACTATAAAATTTAAATTTCTTTTCAACCTACCTTACAATTGTTTACTACAAGCTGAATAGACAATAGGATGGAGGGAATCACTTAACCAACCCCAACATAACCCAACTGTACTGGAACCGTGGACAGAGGAAGAGGTCCCTAGGCCTATCAAACCATAGCATCACAAACATTAGTAAAAGACAATGAGAGATGAGGCGTATGGTTCTGTGCGACGCACAGACAGAAAGGACAGTAAAACAGCACAGGGCTGGAACTGACCTTGTAAGAAGCCGAATAGCTAGGGTAGACAACAGCCTTAGCAGAAGAAAGAGGGCCCATAGTACAAAGGTCCTCTGCCTGCTCCTGCAGCTGACGCAGATAAGTGGAGAAAGTAGCATTTCTCCAGTAGGCTGCCAGCACAACATCTGACATGACGGAGTTAGTATAAGGCCTAGAGGTAGACAATGCATGCACCTCGTGGGCAGAAATATGATTGGTAAAACAATCGCCAGTCGCTAGACGAGCGTAAGCCACGCAAATAGCAAGACAAATCCCTCGAGAAATCGATTGAGAAGAGATCTTCTGTCAATCAGGAATAAGAGACAGAAAAAGTTGTTTCCTTTTTTTCCTAATGAACTGCATCCGATTGAGATAAATGTGAACTGCACGAACCGGACAGAGCAACCCGCAACAGAAGGAAGAGCCCTGATACAGATAGGCAGTGGAGTCGTTTCTGGTATCTGATTCTTGGCCAGAAAGGAGCAATCAGTGGTAAATGTAGCACTGTTGGGAGAGCTCGTGAAAAAGGCCGGGTCAACCAAGAGGGCGAGAAGCTCACTAACCCATCTGGCTCAGAAAAGCACTCTTGTTTGTGAGAAAACGCATATCCACCTGGGATAAAGGTTCGAACGGCACCCCCCCCCCCCCTCCCCCAAGCAAAGCAGCACCCAGGAAATATTCCATCTTGGGGTAAGCTGCAAAGTCCTAGGCCTTTTCAAGGAAAAGTGCTGAACAAGCTTGGAGAGGTAAGGATTAGTACAGAAACGACGCTTTTCCCACATACGAAAAGGTCTCCGAAAGCATGGACCTGTACTCTTTGATGGTAACAGGCTGGAGATCCTGAGAATCAAACAGATATACCAGAAACTCTGCAATCTGTGAAAATGAAGGACTAGCATAATCAACAGAGTGATCGGCACACCATCAACAGAAGACCTTCCACTTTGCCGCATACGCTAAACCAGTGGATTGCCTCCTCGAAGAAGAAATGCACTCCACTGCTTGTCTCCAAAAACCTCTACGGAGGAGACAAGACCTGACAAAAGAAATGCGTGAAGGCACAATGAAGTTGGGTCGACGTGAAACCTCCTCGGGTGACCTTGCCAAAGAAGGTCGTGACCTAGAGGGAGATGTGCCGGAACCGCCACCAACAGAGAACGGAACTGATTGATCCACACCCGCTGAGGTGACAGGGGAGCGATCAGAATAATTTGACAATCAAAACTTGGCTAGAACCTGAGGCAGAATCAGAACCGGTGGGAAGGCGTAGCTAACAAGACCGTTCCAATCCAGTGACAGAGCATCCACAGCAAAAGCCAGAGGATATGGACATGGGGACACAAAAGTGTCCACCTGATGGTTCCAACGAGTCGCAAAGAGATTGATGTGGGGAGGATCGAAAAGCGACTGGAATACCGCCCTGTAGAGCATCCACTCGGTGGAAATGACCATGCCCCATCGGGACAGGGAGTCGGCTAGGACCTTCAAATGACCAGGAATGTGATGAACCACCACCCCGGCATTGACATCCTGAGCGAGCAGAAGATCCCAAGCCAATTTGTTCCAGGGAGCCGAGTGCATGCTGCCCTGGTTCCGAATGTAAGCAACCACTGTTGAATTGTCGGACAACAGAAGGACCTGGCGATTCAAAAGGTGGGGGATCCACTGCCGGAAACTTTGAAGAAGAGCAAGAAGCTCCTTCTGGATTGATGTGAAGAGCTGCTTGATCCTGGTCCCAAGCCCCGTGAAGGGAAAGACCCAGAGGACCCAACGTCGCACCCCATCCGAGATCGCTGCGTCTGCCGTCAGGACACGATCATATGTGGGCAAGTCCAACGGTACCCCCTGCGTAATCCACTGAACATCCGTCCAGGGAAGAATGTGACGATGAAGAGACTCTGGTAACTGAAGCACCAGGTCCAGAGGATCGACATTCAGCCTCCAATGACTGAGCGGAAAGTGTTGGAGAGGTCTGACATGCAGCCATCCTACAGGAATGAGATCCGTCACCAAACTGTAGAGACCGAGCAGTCGGAGAATACTCCGAGCTGTCGCGGTCGTGGACTGGGACAGAGTCAGGGCAAAAGCTGAGAGAATCACAGCCCTTGCCCGGGGAACTGCCACCGTACTGAACTGCATATGGAAGTCCATCCCCAGATGACAAAACGACTGAGAAGGGACCAGGTCCGACTTCTCCTCGTTGGCTCTGAACCATAGAGACGTGAGCAGGCTCAACAGTGTGTCGACATCTGACTCCAGAAAGGCAGCATTGGAATGCCTCTGGAGGATATCGTCTAGATATGCCGAAGTAGTCACCCTGGACTGTATGCGATGGAAGGCTATCACATGCAACATCAGTCGGGTGAAGGCGCAAGGAGCAAGGTTGAGGCCGAAAGGCATGGCCTTGAACTGGTAAACTCGCCCCAGAAAAGCGAACCTGAGATACTTTAGCGATGTCTGGTGAATCAGAACGAGAAAGTAAGCATCTTGCAGGTCCATGCTGGAAGCAAAATCTCCCTGGTGAATGGAACGGCGAACCGACCTGAAAGCAATGATAGACTGGTTCAGGATACTCAAATCGATAACCGGTCAGAGTCAGCCGTCCTTCTTCGGCACCAAGAACAGGCGGGAATAAAATCCCACTGACTGAATGTTCTTGACGACCTCGATCGCCCCCTTTGCCAGGAGATTGTCTATCTCCATGGTCAAAAGCTCCCGACATGAAACGTCTGAAGGATCTGGAGTTGGAAGAGGGACTCTCGACAGAGTGGGGTGCCTATGAAGGATATTCACAGCCCGGACCGAACAACATCTAACACCCAAGGATCGGATGTGATGGTGGCCCAATGGTCTGCCAATTCTGATATCTTTCCTCCAACCTGGGACAAATCGAGTTGAGGACCTTCATTTTGAGCCCTAATGAGGCCCACAAGAGAAGAAACCACCTCCTCTACTATATGAAGAATTCCCTCTAGTCTGTCAATGCTTACCCATACCCCGTGAGTAAGAAGTAGAAGCGGAGGCAAGAGAATCAGCCCTTTGCTTCGCAGCGGAAGCAGAAGGATGCTTGTTAGGCTTTGGATGACCCCTGCCTCCAAAAGAAGGCTGATCAAGCTGACGAAACAGCAGCTGATCTTGGAATGACGTAGGACGTCATCTCGGACCATCGCCACGAACCATGGAATAGTTGTGGACCCGCCAAAGAAGCATATCGAAGAGCAGTGCAAAGCCCCTCAGGAAGGGAACAGCTTGTGTCCAGCACAGCGTCCCTGCGAACTAATTCCAAGTTAGCCGTGTTACAGGCATGCATGTAAGGTGCATGAGTGCCTTGGACAACACACGCAAAGGAGACTGTATGTCGTCAAACTTATCTGGAGGCAGAGAAGCAGCTAAAGCAGAGACAACGTGATATGAGAGAGAAAGCATGCCCAGCATCTCTCTCGATAAGCCCAACATGGATTCCAGAGTCGCCATAGGGATAATGGCCGACTTGGGCTTGGAAAGCACGAGGGAGTTGGAGTCCTGATCCAAGACCGTTAAAGTCTGGCAGACTGACGGATTGGTGGAATCGTAGGAACGATATTGCACTGGAGGCAAAAAAAGTGTCAACTCTGGTGAAGAACGAAATCTTCATAGCCTTGGAACTCAGCTTGGAGTCCAATGCTGAAAAAGCTTCAACCACCTGTACCGACTGGCACGGTCGAAGGCACCCAGAAGCAGGTTACTCCACAGGCTGTAGGCGCGCGACTGATGATCGTGGCCTGGCTGACACTGTCGGCTGGTTTGACGGTTTGAGATCTGGAAGGAACCCAAACACTAAGTCAAGAGCTGCCCCCAAGTCAGAAGACTATTGGCTCTTGACGTCAGGTATGTCCGACTCATCTTCTGAGTTGGAAGACACATAGCCCATCATGGGCAAACCAGCTGACATCCCCCATGGTGTAGGCACACCTGAGGGATCAGAAAGCGGCTGCTTCCAATCCGGGGAGGTGGCGCCACAGGGGGCGCCTGGAAACCACTAGTAGCCTCACTGGAAGCAACAAGAAGGCTCTTGGACAGAACCTGAGAGAGCAAGGAGAGGGCCTCCCTAAGCTCACTGCCCACAGACCTTTGAGGGACAGAAGGTCCAGGCTGCACAAAAGGGGTTGGTCCCGCAAAACTGGCCATGTGACCAGAGTGCGTGGACAGAAACGCCATTGAGTTCATAGTGGCTCCACCATGAACATCCAAATCCAATGAAAAAACTGCAGTGCTCGACGGCGGAGAGACCACAGTAGAGGGTTTGGCCAGCAGCCCCTTCCGACTTTGCCGAGTTGAAATCAGGGAAGGCTGAGGCCGATATCCCACGTCCACACTACCAGACATCTCTGCAGACCCATGTAGGGATAAAACTGCTGTGCTCGACGGCTGAGAGGCCACAGCGGAGGGTTCGGTTGGCAGCCCCTTCCAACTTCGCCGAATTGAAGTCAGGGAAGGCTGAGGCCGATACCCCAAATCCACACTACCAGACATCTCTGCAGACCCCTGAAGGGATAAGCCGAGGCTGGCTGAAACGGTGACCAATGACGTTGCAGGCGGAACAGCAGTAGCAGCAGATACGACTGGAGCTGTTGAAACTGGTGGAAAATGGGAGAGAGCAACTGCGCTCGGCCTCCAAAGGAGGAGTCACAACCCTAGTGATAGTCCCAGATGTCGACTGGAGAGGGACCATAGTCCCAGAACCAGGCAACTCAACAGCTCCCGCAGTATCCACCACAGTTAAAAACTGCACATCCCCCATGGAGGGGGTATAACTCTCACCAGATGTGGTCATGTCGGGAGGCCCCAAAGGACAGCAATCCACCCTTCCCCACCCCCCCCCCCCCACGTGTGCGGGAGAAACGGCCACAGGAACACACCACAAGCTTGGGCAAAAGGCATTGCCCTAAAGGAACAGTACTGGACATAACAGAGGTGAGAGCAGAAGAAAAAGGTGAACTCAACAGATGTAGAAAGTAGAACACCTCCAACTATGAGAGAAAGGTGGCAGAAAAAGGACCGGCGGGAACACAACTGAACCCAGACGGCCGACAGAGACCCAAAAAACAGAAATTCTGTCCTAACTAGAGAGGAGAAATCCTGTCCATACAGCCCCCATTGACACCTAACTCCCATAATAATAATAGAATTTACCAACCGAAATATTTTATGTCTGAACCGCATGGTATGCAAAAAGTCGCGCACAAACACGGAAAATATATAAAATACAATGAAAATGTGGTTGAAAATAATAACGAGAATATGTAAAACACAGTTCTGTCATTATACGATCCTCAGATCCATAATTCAAGTCACAGGTAACCATTATCGAGTTGAATTATCACTGTTTCTCAATGCAAAATGGACGTCCTGCCACATGGGCAGACAAAAAAAGAATGATTGATTAGTTACTACCTGCACACTGGTTCTGGAAGTCATGGATTTGTACTAAGAGAAGAGCGTCCCCTATTGGGTGTGCATAGCGCTTGACCCAGTTTTGGCTTATTTTTTCTTGGTGCTTCTGCACCACTTTTCTTTCCCAAATCACTTGGGAAAGATCAAAATAGAGAGTATATTTTCTGAGTTAGGGTCTTCCACTGTAGTGCAAGCCTGTAGTAAACAATTGTAAGGTGGGTTGATAAGAAATTCAACAGTCTACCACTGAGCTACTGCGTTCCCACAGAGTGTTAATCAGAATTTGGTCATTTTCTACGTTCTGTGATATATTAAGTATTTCTAACTCATCTGACACAGCTCATGCTGTTACAGTGAGGCCCTGTTAATTGAATAGCCACTTTGCCAATGAAGGTTATTCAATTAACAGGAGTATTCAATTAACAAGGATTGTCTCACTCTCCTGTATTCTAGAGATAAACATAGCATTTATTCTCTTACATCTTAGAGCCCCATGAGCTCTGTCAAACAAGTTATAATAGATCAAATACCTGTATTGGATGTACTGATGCCAAATAGGTCTATAAACAAAGGAAAACTGGGGCAAGTCAGTGCAATTTCTTGACAGGTAACAAGATTTTTTATTCAATTAACAGGAGTTTACTCTACAACCTATATTCAATTGACATGTAAAATTTGTACTGGAGGTATGGTAAAAGTGAAATACACTGAACCGAGAAAAAACAAAACTGAACTGTTTAACTCCTTCCACCGGAAGAAGTATTATTTGCCCTCATTTAATCAAATTTCTCTCTGTAATTAAATGGATCTGTCCACCAATGAGTTCTTGAATTAAATGCAGATGAACTTTCCATCAAATCTAGTCATGGCTGCTTGACAGCAGCCATGACTAGATTTGATGAAATTTTTTTTTTAAAAAATACTTAGCAGGTTAAGAGTTAAGTGCGAAAAAATGTTGAAAATCTCCCTTGCCCCCCAAAAATAAGGTTCTTCCTACCAACATACACCAACAGACATATGAAGTTGGGTTATAATTGACCAAGAACAACTTCATTCATAAATAGAGAGTGAAATCAAATTACATCGATAGGTAAATGGATGGACACCCCATAATACATAGAGTATCAAAATTTGGCCATTCCATCTGGTGGATTGCGGGGCAAATGGATGTACAGACATTGCCATAAAAATTTTCAGTGAATAAAATGGCTGTTTTTATGTAATCCTACAAAAGTGGTTGGCTAAATCCTCCAATGGCTGAAAAATCTAATGTTTTACAAACCTGGAACTCTTTTTGAAAACTCCACAACACTTTGTATTGAGGGTGTTATTAAAACAGCCATGTTCTGCCACATCAAAAGTCTCTGGGTTTCTAGTTCACTACTTGAAAACTGAAGTGGCCCTTCAGAAAGTTTTAAATCAGTAATCTGAAACAAAGAAAAATATATATTAAATACAAGGCTGAATAATGCTTTGTATGTTAATGTTTATCATGCAAATACACCTCAGTGCAACTTTTCATAAAATAAGAGAAACAAGACAAGGGAAATAACTCTGTAAATTTCTATGTTCAGACATCTGTTTTGTAATAGGATCTGTTCCATCATGAGAAAGGAGAAATGGTATACTGGAACCCTGTTAATTGTACAGCTACTTTGCCAGAAAAAAAATTCAATTAACCCTTTGCCTAACATGGAAAAGCAGACGAAACTATAAAAAAAAATTCTTGAATAACTAATTTTTTTCATATTTTGTCACAAAAACATAGGTTATGACCCCTCATTGGAACGAGCTCTATGTTTTTGAGACAAAAAATGAAACAAGAGGCCCCACGCGGCCTGCAGCGCTCATCTTGAACAGAACACAATTTAAACAGAGTCCTAGAATGAGTCTACATTAAGCAAGCCATCTCCAAAGGCTACACTGTCAATCCTTGAGTCCCTCGGGAGTGACAAAAATAATCTGGGCATCATGCCTTTTCTTCAGTTGATCATAAAGTAAAATGCAGAACTCCCCTTTGAAGCCCCTTGATCCAACCTATGTGGATTAATCTTAGTTACACACCTCTAGAGGGTACTGAATTCAAAATTTTTAATTCTTCAGCAAAATGGCCAATTCTGGCTCCCATAGAGAGCCTAAATATTAACCCAGGCTCTTCAATTTGAACACAGTTGAATCTGACTTCCCTAGAGATGTTGTGTACCGAATATGAAAGCATTCTGACTGTTGGATCTGAAGAAGAGAAATTGTAAAGAAATTTCTTTGAAAGTTCAAATTTGGGCTACCATAGCGAGCCCAAATATTAACCTATGGATCTGATTTGAACAAACTTGAACCTGACACCTCAAGAGATGTTGTATACCAAATATGAAAGCATTCTGACAAGTGGATCTGAAGAAAAAGATTTTTGAAGAAATTCCCTCATATTGTACTAAGTTAAATTTCATGTTCCCATATGGAGCCCAAATATTAACCCAGGCACTCGAATTGAACAATCCGTGGGATCTGACCCCCCTAGAGATGTTGTCTACCAAATATGAAAGCATTCCGACTGGTGGATCTGAAGAAGATTTTTAGCTGAACTTTGGCGAAGCCAAATTTGAGCTTATGCCATGGCCAGTCGTCCATCGTCCGTCTGTCCGTCAACAATTCAATACGGCTTGGGCTAGAGGCTGTATTTATGAAACGATCTTGACGAAAGTTCTCCAGTACCTTTGTTATGAGCGTGGGACGAGAACGAGTGTTTTGGGGTCTGATCCGAAATTCAAGTTGGCCGCTGGCAGCTATTTTGTACAAAATTAGGTGCAATCAGATTTTTGCGCCGAACTTCCAAATGAAAGCGCTGATTTGAATAATTTTTTGTATGAATGTCGAGTACCATGGGATACATCACATATAATACGGGTTTTTTTCTCGTGCGTAAGTTATGCAAATTAGACTAACTTTGATGTATTTAGTGTTACTTTCAGCACTGTAAGTGCAAATGCCAATACGGCTTGGACTAGAGGCTGTATTTATGAACCGATGTTCACGAAACGTCTTGGGTACCTTTGTTATCACCTTGGGTCGAAAACGAGTGTTTCTAGATGCGGTCCAAAATTCAAGATGGCTGCCAGTAGCCATTTTGTACCAAAATTAGGTCTACCGTAATTAGTTTTTTGTACACAACTTCTATATGGCTCAGGCTAGAGGCCGTATTTATGAACTGATCTGTACGAAACTTCTTGGGTACCTTTGTTATCACCGTGGGATGAGAATGAGTGTTTTTGGGTGTGGTCCAAAATTCAAGCTGGCCACCAGTAGCCATTCTGTACCAAAATTAGTGCAATCAGTCTTTTGTACAGAACGTCTGTATGAAAGTTCTGATCTGAATAAATTTTTGTATGAATGTTTAGTAACATGGAATACATGACATATAGTACGGGTTTGTTTCTCGTGCAGAAATTATGCAAATTATATGATTTTTTATTTATTCAGTGCTACTTGTACACTGTAAGTGCACATGTCAATACGGCTCGGGCTAGAGGCTGTATTTTTATCAATCGATCTTCACGAAACTTTTTGGGTACCTTTGTTATCACCTTGGGACGAGAACGAGTGTTTCTGGGTGCGGTGCAAAATTCAAGATGGCTGCCAGTGGCCATTTTGTACCGAAATTAGGTCCAATCAGTTTTTTGTCACAACTTCTATGCAGCTCATATTTATGAACTGATCTTCACGAAACTTCTTGGGTACCTTTGTTTTCACCTTGGGACATGAACGAGTGTGTTTTGGGGTGCCTTTGTTATCACTGTGCTATGAGAACAAATATTTTGGGGTTCAGTCAGACCCACTCTGGGACTCAAAGATTTCTTTTCTAGTTTAGCATCAGACTGTCACCCACCTTTACAATACTTTACCTATACATTTGTTACAGGCTACGGTCAGTATTTATATTTATGTACAGACCGTTACAATACTTTATATGTTCCTTTGTTATCAGGTCGTTACCTAGATGTTTGTCATTGCTGTGTCACATACTATACATGTACATGTCTTAACAAGTTGAGCTACAGTGTCATTGACACTTTCATTAAAGAAATTTCCTCATATTGCACTAAGGAAAAATTTGTGCTACCATAGTGAGCCCAAATATATACCTAGGCATCTGATTTGAACAAACTTGAATCTGACCCCCCTAGAGTTGTTGCATATCAAATATCAAAGCATTCTGACTGGTGAATCTGAAGAAGAAGATTTTTTTTAAATTACCCTCCATATTGAACAAAGTTAAAATTTGGGCTTCTGCAGGAAGCTCAAATATTAACCTAGGGACTTGGTTTGAACAATCTTGAATCTGACCCTCATAACAATGATGTATACCAAACATTAAAAGATACTGACTGGTGGTTCTGAAGAAGAAGATTTTTAAAGAATATTTCCTCATATTACCCTATGTTAAAACTTCGGGCTCCTGTACAGAGCCCAAATATGAACCAATGAGCTTTATTCCAACCCCCCCCCCCCACCCCCCCCACCCCAATGAATGCTGTATACCAAATATGAAAATATTCTGATTATTGGTTCTGGAAGAAGGATTTTTAAAAAAAATTTGCAAATATGCTGACTCAGCATTTTTTCGATGCCCATTACAGAACACCCTAACATAACCGATGGCAATTTTTTTTTACCATTCAATTCTACTGGTCCTAAGGATACTTCATACCAAATAACAGCTCTGTTCCGTGTGGTTTGGGAAATATGGGCGTTTGAAAATATTTCTATTTTTAGCTCCCAGGGTTCCTATTGGGATGCAGGAATTTTTTTTTTTTTGCATGGGTCAAGTATTTATGACCCAATAATACCACAAACCAACTTTAGTTCATACCGGACCATCGGTTTCAGAAAGTTAAAAAATTTATAGTAATTTATATATTTTTTATACTTACCAATGACCCAGACTTAGCTGGTGCTAACTCTAACAAAACCAGGGCCAAACACAAATTTTGCCCCCCAATCCCCAAAATTTGCATCCAAAACAAAAAGAAATCATGTCCTAAAGGACCTCCATACTACGCCTCTACTGCGCATGCGCAGTGACGCAGACGTCCCGAAATTGGCGCCAATTATCATTCTTACTGGCAGTGACTGGTCAGCGCTATGTACTCAGCGGGGAGGCAAGAGTTCCCAACTCCAGGGAGGGCCATCCCCATCTGGGTCATTGGTAAGTATAAAAAATATATAAATTACTATAAATTTTTTAACATTTTTATACTGTACCAATGACCCAGACTTAGCTGAATAGTAAACAGGCTGGAGGGCCTAGGACATAGAGGAAAATCCAATAAGCTCAACTATATAGTAAAGAGGTAACCCCTTAAGGAGAAAAGGAGTATTAGGCTTTACATGTATCTTTCTTATTTAATATTAAATTAGAAAGATACACTACCCTTAATAATTGAGCACAATAACATTCATGTTCTCTATTAACATCCAGTATAACCCTTATACTAATTATTTTTAAAGCAAGCCAATAAATAAAGTAGTCCAGAGAATTGAGACTCTTTATAGTCATTTAAAAGTGTCCGAGTATTGTATATTAAAGCCCGTTTGACACTTGACATATACAAATGCTTCACACCGAGCTACACTTTAAAAATAAGACATGAATGAATTTAAACATTAATATTACACTTTAAAACCATCCCGGAAGCGACTCAGAAATACTGACTTGGAGGAGGCATTCCCTTGCTTTTCACTATAAAGCAGGTGACCTAAGGGAACACCCCCCCCCCCCCCCCCTTCCCCTTGCCCTGGGTCAAATAGCCCAGAGCGAAGAGGGCAGCCGGACGGAGTCACTGCCGGAACAGAAAGCCTGCATAACTATAGTTGCAACTGTTTAGTGGACGACATTCTGAGCAACAGAATAAGCTCAACTATATAGTAAAGAGGTAACCCCTTAAGGAGAAAAGGAGTATTAGGCTTTACATGTATCTTTCTTATTTAATATTAAATTAGAAAGATACACTACCCTTAATAATTGAGCACAATAACATTCATGTTCTCTATTAACATCCAGTATAACCCTTATACTAATTATTTTTAAAGCAAGCCAATAAATAAAGTAGTCCAGAGAATTGAGACTCTTTATAGTCATTTAAAAGTGTCCGAGTATTGTATATTAAAGCCCGTTTGACACTTGACATATTCAAATGCTTCACACCGAGCTACACTTTAAAAATAAGACATGAATGAATTTAAACATTAATATTACACTTTAAAACCATCCCGGAAGCGACTCAGAAATACTGACTTGGAGGAGGCATTCCCTTGCTTTTCACTATAAAGCAGGTGACCTAAGGGAACACCCCCCCCCCCCCCCCTTCCCTTTGCCCTGGGTCAAATAGCCCAGAGCGAAGAGGGCAGCCGGACGGAGTCACTGCCAGAACAGAAAGCCTGCATAACTATAGTTGCAACTGTTTAGTGGACGACATTCTGAGCAACAGATAACGGACCTAAACAATGCAGGTCTCCAGAAATGGACTCAATATTTCTGAGATAAAAATTCGTAAATGTGGATGGCTGAGACCAATAAGCAGCCTTCATTAAATCTGTAATAGCAACACTATTAGCATAAGCCCAGGAAGTAGAAAGAGCTCTTACTTCATGAGCAGAAATCTTAAGCACAGACTGCTGAGAAGAAGATAAATCTTCATAAGCAGTACGGATAGTTAACTGAATCCATCTAGCAATAGAATGGACTGAAATGTCCTTTCTATTAGGCATCAAAGACAGAAAGAAACGTTTCCGTCCCTTTCTGATAAACTGAGATCTCTGTTTATAGATACGTAGTGCTCTAACAGGACAGAGTAAAGGCCTACGCCCGTCTGAAGACGGAAGAGCCTTAATAACAATAGGTTCCGGATATTTATTAGGAGCCTGATTCTTAGCTAAAAAACCCACATTAGTAGTGAAGGTGATAGTGTTCCCAACACTACGATAATGAGAATCATCCACCGATAGTGCATGAAGCTCACTGACTCTTCTAGCAGAAGAGAAAGCTAAGAGAAAAGCTGTCTTATAAGATAAGAATTTGAAATCTACTGTCCCAAGAGGTTCAAATGGCTTTTCCTTCAATTTAAGGAGAACCCAAGCTAAATTCCACTTAGGAATTAATCTAAGAGTTCTGGGTCTATTTATCGAAAAGTTTCTAACCAACTTCGATAAAGAGACATGAGATCCAATTTGTAAACTATCATGATGTGCATAGGTATCAGATAACATAGATCTATAACCCTTTATAGTAACAGGCTGCAGTTTGATTTCGTCAAACAAGTATACTAGAAAGTTTGCAATGTCTGGTATAGAGGGATCGAATATATCTACAGAATGATCCCTACACCAACGCCGAAAAACCTTCCACTTAGCCGCATAGTTTAGCGAAGAGGAGGTCCTCCTACAGTTAGAAATCGCGTCCACTGCTCGTCCTGTAAAGTGCTTGCCATGCAAGAAGGACCGCACAACGGAAAAACGTGAAGGTTGAGACCTTGCGGGTTGTGATGGAGTTGGCACGATTTCCCCTGCGAAAGAAGATCCTCCCGTGGAGGAAGCTTCCACGGTAGGTCCCACAACAGACACCTGAGTAGATTTATCCACGGTCTCTGTGGCGACAGAGATGCTACCAACAGAATCTTGCATTGAGATTGTTTTATCTTTAGCAATACTTGTTGAATTAACGGCGCTGGAGGATACGCATATCCTATCATTCCGTCCCAAGGGATCGACAGAGCGTCTACTGCAAATGCTCTTGGATCCGGACACGGAGACACATACGTCTGCAACTGATTGTTGAGATGTGTCGCAAATAAGACTATCATTGGCCGTTCCCATTGGTAGCAAATCTGATTGAATACTTGTTTGTTGAGAGTCCACTCCGACGGCAACAAGCGACCCTTTCGTGAAAGGGAGTCTGCTAGCACATTCAGACGACCCGGTATGTGACGGACCGAAAGAAGAACGTGATGTTCTAACGCAAACAGAAGGATTCTTTCCGTTAGATTGAACAACGGAACTGAATGAGTGCCTCCCTGATTCCGTATATACGCCACTACTGTCGTATTGTTGGATAGGATTTGGACATGAGCATCGTGAATAATGTCCATCCAGTGACGTAACGCAAGCCAAATTGACATCATTTCCTTGATGTTTATGTGCTTGCACAGGAATTGCGGATCCCAAAGACCCTGGCATCTCGAATCCGTTGGGATTAATGATGCACCCCAACCTGTTTGACTGGCATCCGTCATAACGGTAAAACTCGGATCCGGCAACTGCAGCGGAACTCCTTGAGTTAACCACTGAATGTTTGCCCAAGTCTGAATCTCTTGTTTCACTTGATCTGACAAGAGAACGTCTACATCGAGCGAATGAATTTTCACACTCCAATTCTGAGTCAGGAAAATTTGAAGAGGATGTGTGCGTAACCGCCCCATCGGAATGAGATCCGCGGCGGCTCCGCACAGACCTATCAGTCTCATAAATTCTCTCGCCGTGACTTTGTCTGCGTGCAGACAATAGCGAGCGTAACAACTGACTAATTTCGCTCTAGTTAACAGCAGACGAACGAGATTGTTGTGCGTCTCGAAGCTCATTCCCAGATGAGTGAATGACTTGGACGGCACCAGATCCGACTTCTCCTCGTTTACTATAAAACCGAGACGTCGGAGCAATAGAAGAAGATTCTGAACATCGTTCTGAAGCGTTAACTCGTTGCCGTACCTCTGAAGAATGTCGTCCAGGTAGGCCGACGTTACCGCAGACGAATGAGCTCGGAAGTAAATCATTACCGAGTTCATTACCCGAGTGAAAGCCCAGGGTGCTAGATTCAATCCGAAGCACATCGCCCGGAATTGATACACCACTCCTAGGACTGCGAAGCGTAGATACTTTCGGAATGTCGGATGTACCATGACGTGAAAGTATGCATGTTTGAGATCTATGCTCGTTGCATAATCGTTCACCCGAATACTCGCTCTGACCGATCGAATCGTCTCCATATAAAACTTCGGAGCGACGATCAGCTTGTTTATCCAGCTCAAATCTATGACTGGACGGAACGAGCCGTCTGGTTTCGGAACCAGAAACAGATGGCTGTAGAATCCCGGAGATTCCTGGTTTTCTACGACCTCTACCGCGTTCTTCATTAAAAGAGACTGCACCTCTGATAACAGAGCGTCTCTTTTCTGTGGATCTGACGGAAGATGAGTCCACTTTGGACTTCGAGTTAATGGAGGCTTTCGTTTGAAGGATATCTTTAGACCTTCCGAAGTCACTCCTCTCACCCAAGGGTCGTCCGTAATCGACGCCCACTCTTGTGAAAAGCTCGACAACCTTCCGCCAACTGGAACGCGATAGAGGTTTAAGCCATCACCTCCTGGACCTGCGAGGCCTGCGGTAGGAGAAACCACGTCTTCCACGACCCGCACCTCGCCTCGTCGACCTCGGGGCGTCCGACCGATTGTCCCGGCCTGAAGGACGTCCCGAACGAGAGTCGCTATCCTGACGGTCTCTCGAATAAGACCAAGAGGACGCACCGGAACCTCTATAGGAACCTCTCTTGGGCGCATTAGACCCAGAAGTGCCTGTCTTATTCGTGTCTGCTGTATCCGACTTCTTAGGAGCAGATCTGAACAACAGAGAATCATTAGCTTTCTTTTTAATGTTATCATAAATAGCGGAAAGCTTGCCGTCAAAGAGAAGTTCTCCTGAGACCGAAGCGACTCTAAGAGAGTTCTTCACCTTAGAATCCACTAGTGTGGATGTAGCTAGGGCTGCATCACGTCTAACCAACTCCAGATTTGCCACTGAAAGGGCGGAGTTACACGTGGAATAAGCTACTGCCCTTGAAAGAAGTCTTAAAGAGGATTGTATATCCTGAAACTCTTTCCCCTGAAAGCGCAGTGATAACGCCTTAGTAAGGTGATCTGCGTAAGATAAGGCATCCAAATTGGCTCTGTTAGACGCAATAGCTGTTTCCAACACCGCGGTTGGAATAGAAGCTGACGACGGTAATGATAGCTCTAAGTCTTCCGCCTCGTCGTCCATGCGCAGAGGAACTCTCGGTATACCCTGTCCTGCCGTATCAAATTTATTCCTTGCATTAATGAAAGGCAGGTTGAGAGTATTAGCGGACAAGAAACCTGCTTTCCCCGTCCTGGAAGCAAGTTTAAATATAGCGTCGTTCAATAATTCAAATGTTCTTGCAACATTATTGGACTGCAACGGAAACTCGGGAGCGATGTCCCTGAACCGCTCAAAAAATTCAGAGTCCAATGACGCTATAATTCTCTTGTCCGGAAGCGCAGCAGTCTGGCCCGACGGAACAACTTGAGGAAGAAAGTGCCGGATGAAGTCCACGGCAGCTTTATGTTGTTCCGAAAGGGATAGCTCCAAATCATCCGTATCCCTTTCACCATCCGGTCGGACCTCATGATGTTCCCGGTAGTCCGTCCCCGATGCTTCGGCGGAGCGTACCGACCCAGCGCCGTCGGATAATTCTCGATCCGACACCGTTTCTGTCGGCTGCTGGGATGCTGCGATAAGCTGTGCTATCTGCACAAGAATGTCCGGCGTCGAGACCTGCGGAGGCGCAGTCTTTCGCTGCTTCGCCGAGGGCAGCTCCGCATCAGATGGCTCCTGCATACTTTTCCTATGCGAACGTCCAGAGTCCATCGGTCTCGAATCCCTGGCTGCCGGATGGTGTGACCTGGTCGCCGAAGAATCCTTCATCGGCAAAGCTGGTAATATATCGGCGGTCACGCAGCCAAGGTGCGGTCGTGTGCGCTGACGAGAAGAGGAAGCCTTAACAGTCTCTGCGGACTGCTTATACAACGGAGCGTCCTGAGCGACGGACGTATGCTCCGCTAAAGACACATTTTGTACCACAACATCTGGTCCCAGATGTTGTTGTACGAGAGAGGGGCCTCTCTCGCTCGCGGCCCGGCTGGACCTGGACGAGCTAGGAACCGGACTCAAAGGCTTCCTCCGTTCTCGCTTACTATCCGCCGTCACTGGGTGTGCATCTATTATGTTTATAGTGCTCGCATCACCCAAAATTTCCTCTTGGACCGCATCGGACGAACCCGGCTGCCGAACCATTCGGTGAATGGACGCTACACCGGGCGAGCTAGCGGACGACATTTGTCTAATCTCCATGAGCACTTTTGCCGCTAGCTCTGAATTCATTTGTGACGACGGACGCACACTTGAAGAAGATAACATGGAAACATCACCCTGTTCTGGTTCCTCTGAAATAGAAACTGAGAGAGTAGAGTGACCTTGCGGAGAAAGAGCCGGAATCGCTCTTTCTCCAGAAACAACATATCGTGACACACGTTTCCAATGTTTCTCATCCCAGTGTTCACATATAGGACAGGGATTAATGCGAGAACACTGACTACAATTAATACAATGATCATGAAAGTCAGAGGAAGATTTCTTCCTATTACAATTTGAACAACGTCCCTTCATTGTGAAAGAACAACAATAAGTCCTAGTTACTCGCAAAAACCCCTGACACAAAGATACATAATAACATGATCCATTAATAAATGAAAAAACAATTGCAAAACAAAATGATTTTGAAAAAATATTTTTTCAGCGAAGCCCAAGTTGCTGAAAAGTAACGTTGAGCCCCGATGGATCCGATGGCAAAGTGTGGTCAAAAATTTTAAATTTATATTAAATAATTAATGAGACACTTTCGGATAATATAAATGTATCTTATAGTGAGATAAACTACAGCAAAGGCAAACAGCCCCCCTCAAAAAAGGCTGTTGCCAATGAAAACAAACAGTGTAAAAACACCAGAAAACATGACTCCAGGCACTGAAAAAACTGGCCCGGAATCAGTCATCAATTACACTCTATCTGATGCAAAACAGAGACTCCCAGGGGAGAATCTGTAGAACATCAGATGGAAGATGCAGAACACAAACGTTATACACCCATGGGTGAAAACGTAACTATGGGGAAAATAACAGAAAACATTCTGTAACCAAGCAACTCTCACAGGAAATTTTAGAAATGAAATTTCTCAAAAATATGCCAAAAGCATGGGAGAATTGCAAGGGGGGACTTTAGAAGCCTAGGGAAGAGGAAACACTGAATAAGCAGTGCAACAATTAGCAAGAATGACAACAAGAGGCCCATGCCTCGAAAATAGGCAACTTAACATAATTTCATCAAAAAATTTTGGGTACAGCCCTGATTATTTTTTGTCACTTCTTTTTCCTCTCCTCCTTCTATCCTCCTTAGAATCACATTTTCTCCAAAAATTACGTGTCTGGCATCCTTTAAACTGAGATTTACAAGCACAAAGATCAGTGAGATGTTGACTGATGAAGGGCCAAACAGAGAATGATAATTGGCGCCAATTTTGGGACGTCTGCGTCACTGCGCATGCGCAGTAGAGGCGTAGTATGGAGGTCCTTTAGGACATGATTTCTTTTTGTTTTGGATGCAAATTTTGGGGATTGGGGGGCAAAATTTGTGTTTGGCCCTGGTTTTGTTAGAGTTAGCACCAGCTAAGTCTGGGTCATTGGTACAGTATAAAAATATAGAAATTTTGGGCGGGGCCAAAAATCTTACCCCTCCTATTACAAAGCCAAATATTGCTTCACGAACTTCGTTTGAACAAACTTGATTCTACACCTCAAAAGGAAGCAAATAGCAAATATCAAGTCATTGTACACACTGGTTCTTGAGAAGAAGATTTTAAAAATATTTTGGAACATTTTCACCCACTCCCTCCCTATGGGGCTGGGCATGTTGAGTTGAACAAAAATGAAATGCCCCTTTGAGACCATCACTCACACAAACTTTCACTTGAATTGGCCCAGTGGCTTTGGTGGAGAAGACCAAAACATGGTGTTGACAGATGGACAGACGGACGGAGAGCGATGAGATTAGCTCAGCTTGACTTTGTCAAGATGAGCAAAAAAAATACTGTAATAGAGAAAGCTTTGGTAGCATTTATTTTGTACAAAAACACCTTGTCGCCCAATACCTTGAAAACTACTGTTACTGTGAGACAAATATCACTGGGTGACATTTTTTTTTGTTACCCAGTGATAATATTAAAAAATAAAATACTCTGCTTCAGATCCAGCAGTCAGATTCTTTTGATATTTGGTGTACAACACCTCTGGGAGGGTTAGGTTTTAGGTTGTTCAAAGCAGGTTCCTGGGTTAATATTTGGGCTTTTGATTGAAGCCCAAAGTTCAACTTAGAGCAATATGAGAAAATTTCTTGAAATTTTTCTTCTTCAGATCCACCAGTGAGAATCCTTTCATATTTGGAATGTAACATCTCTAGGGGTGTCAAATTCAAGTTGTTCAAATCGATTCGCTTGTTTTTTTAAATGTTTTCTTTTTTTTTTGGAGGGGGGGGGGGGGGGGGGTTACTAGAGAGAACCTCAGTAGTTTAAAACAAAATAAAAATTTCATTCGGTTGTTGTTTTTTAATTCTTCACAGGACAGAGCTTGCTAGGAAGCTTTCCTAGGACCAGCAGAAATGAATGGCCAAAAAAGTTGCTTTTGGTTGTGTCATAGCAAATCAAAAAAAATTGCTCATGCTGCTGATCACATGCTGATACACTCATCTCTTTTGACAATTTGAGCCAGGTGAGCACTTTAGGCTCACTTGAGCCTCTGGGTTTGTTTTGGTGAAGTTGAATCGCCACTGATCCATAGTCTCAGAACCAGGTGAAATAAATTGTTTAATAACACAGTGAAACTTTCTCTTTCATTTTCCTTTGTTGTTAATTCCAACTCTTTGACATCATTTCTTGATAAGTTTTCAGGAAATGATGAAGAATGTTGGAATTATCAACAGATGGAAAATGAGATGATTTTTTTGTTGTTTAGTTGCTGTTTTGTGATCACAAAATTGCTCTCTTTCTTGATTTGATCACAGTCTGGTAATAACTCACCAACAGCGCTCGGTCAAGATGCTGAATGAATAAATAAAAAAAAAAAATAAAACAAAAAAACCCCCCTGAAAAGACCAGATCTATGTGAAGAAATTAAATTAGTATTTCAACATCTTGTCATTCAACAGGTGAGATTCTACAGTATGTTGGTGATGTAGTACAAGTCAAAATCCATGTAAATTGTAATATACTGAGTCAAAAAAGAAAGTATAATAGAAACAAATGTGAAACAAGAGGCCCCACGGGGACTGAAGCGCTCATCTTGTACAGAACACAATTTAAACAGAGTCCAAGAATGAGTCTACATTAAGCAAGCCATCTCCATAGGCTACACTGTCAATCCTTGAGTCCCTTAGGAGTGACAAAAATAATCTAGGCATCATGCCTTTTCTTCAGTTGATCATAAGTAAAATGTAGAGCTCCCTATGAAGCCCCTTGATACAACCTATGTGGATTAATCTTAGTACCTCTAGAGGGTACTGAATACAAAATTTTTAATTCTTCAGCAAAATGGCCAATTCCGGCTCCCATAGAGAGCCCAAATATTAACCCAGGCTCTTGCTTTGAACATAGTTAAATCTGACTTCCCTAGAGATGTTGTGTACCGAATATGAAAGCATTCTGACCGTTGGATCTGAAGAAGAGAAATTGTATAGAAATTTCTTCGAATTGCACTAAGTTCAAATTTGGGCTACCATAGCGAGCCCAAATATTGACCTATGGATCCGATTTGAACAAACTTGAATCTGACCCCCCTAGAGATGTTGTATACCAAATGTGAAAGCATTCTGACAAGTGAATCTGAAGAAGAAGATTTTTGAAGAAATTCCCTCATATTGTACTAAGTTAAATTTCATGTTCACATATGGAGCCCAAATATTAACCTAGGTACTCGAATTGAACAACCTGGAATCTGACCCCCTAGAGATGTTGTATACCAAATATAAACGCATTCCGACTGGTGGATCTGAAGAAGAAGATTTTTAAAGAAATTTTCTCATATTGCACTAAGTAAAAATTTGGGCTACCATAGTGAGCCCAAATATACATCTAAGGATCTGATTTGAACAAACATGAATCTGACCCCCATAGAGATGTTGCATACCAAATATCAAAGCATTCTGACTGATGGATCTGAAGAAGAAGATTTTTTTAAATTACCCTCCATATTGAACAATGATAAAATTTGGGCTTCCATAGGAAGCCCAAATATTAACCTAGGGACTTGGTTTGAACAATCTAGAATCTGACCCCCATAACAATGATGTATACCAAATATTAAAAGATTCTGACTGGTGGTTCTTAAGAAGAAGATTTTTAACCCTTTACCTAACGTAACGGCCAAAACCGGCCAGCGCTATTCTAAAAAATCGCCAATTAATTTTCATTATTTTTTTCATTTTTTGTCTCAAAAACATAGGTTATGACCCCTCGTTGGAACGAGCTCGTTCCAACGAGGGGTCATAACCTATGTTTTTGAGACAAAAAATGAAAAAAATTAGTTATTCAAGAATTTTTTTTGCAAGTGTCGTCTGCTTTTCATGTTAGGTAAAGGGTTAAAGAATATTCCCCATATTACCCTATGTTAAAACTTCGGGCTCCTGTAGAGAGCCCAAATATGAACCAATGAGCTTTATTTCAACAAACTTTTATCTGACCCCCCTATGAATGCTGTATACCAAATATCAAAAGATTCTGATGATTGGTTCTGGAGAAAAGATTTTTTTAAATTTTTGCAAATATGCTGACTCAGCATTTTTTCGATGCCCATTACAGAACACCCTAACATAACCGATGGCAATTTTTTTTAACCATTCAATTCTACTGGTCATAAGGATACTTCATACCAAATAAAAGCTCTCTGTTCCGTGGGGTTTGGGAAATATGGGCGTTTGAAAATATTTCTATTTTTAGCTCCCAGGGTTCCCATGGGGATGCGGGAATTGTTTTTTTTTGCATGGGTCAAGTACTTATGACCCAATACTACCACAAACCAAATTTGGTTCATACCGGACCATCGGTTCAGAAAACAGAAATTTTGGGCGGGGCCAAAAATCTTACCCCTCCTATTACAAAGCCAAATATTACTTCACGAACTTCGTTTGAACAAACTTGATTCTACACCTCATATGGAAGCTCCATAGCAAATATCAAGTCATCGTACACACTGGTTCTTGAGAAGAAGATTTTTAAAATATTTTGGAGCATTTTCCCCCACTCCCTCCCTATGGGGCTGGGCATGCTGAGTTGAACAAAAATGAAATGCCCCTTTGGGACCATCACTCACACAAACTTTCACTTGAATTGGCCCAGTGGCTTTGGAGGAGAAGACCAAAACATGGTGTTGACGGACGACGGACGACAGACGACGGACGACGGACGGGAAGCGATGAGATTAGCTCAGCTTGACTTTGTCATTGGCAATTTTTGAGAATAGTGCTGGCCGGTGTTGGCTGTTATGTTGGATAAAGGGTTAACAAGAGTATATCATTAACAGAAATTGAGTCATTTTCCTTTTTTCGTCTTATAAACTGAGCACTGAATGCATTTTATCTTCAGCACTGAATGTATTTTATCTTAATTAAGAGAGCCCAATGATAGACCAGTCACAACTATCAATTTTTGCACTCAACTAATCGCATCCATGAATTTGTGGTTAGTTGATTAATAGTTCCTTTCCATCAATTCAACAAACAATCTCTCATCTACTTACAAATTTAAAACTGACGATGTTTAAATGTGTACACTTCTATGTTGAGATAAAATGTCAACACCAAAATATCTCTGACTGATCAGAAGAATTTAAACAGAAGAACATTTGTGCAAATGTTTCATTTCTTTTACTAATTTCCAGAAATTTCGAACATAAACCTCCTTCCATTCCTACACATGTTACAACTCAGTACTACACGTGAACTGATCGGTGTGAGTCTTGTGACCAGTTTCTCACTTTCATGGTTCAGATTCTTCTAATGTGGTCATTCAAGTGTACGAGACTGAAGATTTCTATTTACTCTACAGTCTGAAAATCTTCTGAAACCATGAACTATTGAAATGGCACATGATTTGAATGACACTCTTTAGTACTATTTCAGGTAACTATGGTTAGAATATAAAAGTTAATAATCTAACTGTTCATTCATGTCATTATACAGTGTAATTTAAACCTGCCTTGTACCACTTTGAAAATGAATGGCAATCAACCAAAAGTAAAACCGTTGGCTATCACAGAGGGCAATGATTAGTCAACTAATGAAATCATCATGGCAGCTTTATTCATTGAGCTCTGTCAAACAAGATATAATAGATTATATAGCCTATATTGAATGTATTGAGAATAGATAATGTCAATAATTGCAGGCCGTCTGTCATTCTGAAGAAGGTGACCACCCTCACCCGCTATCGCCTGCCTGAATGGAAATTTCTGCAGGCGGTAAATGCTCACCTCACCATATATTGCTTGGGCAACAGAATGAGGTTGTGCCATTGTTTCAGCAGGGAGAAAACATGGTTATAATGTTCAAACAGAGAGAGTAATACTGTACAGCAGAGTAAATAAGTGCTTATTTGATACAGACTATAACACAATCCAAATTTTACTTAATTACTCCAACCGATTTCTATGTGTGTGCAGACTAACGTGTATAAGGTAAACAATGGTTGTCAGTGCTATAAAAAGAAATCAAGTTAAATATTCGACGTTGCTTTGAAATTGAATGTTGTTAATATTTTAATATATCATAGATATAATAGTATTATATGAAGCATGCTGGAAGTTATACACACTTGAATGATACAATACTATTACCACTAATACTAGAATAGCCCTCAGAAGCCCTCTTTTGCTCAGTTAAAGCAGCAAAAATAGCCCTGCTAGGCCTAATTAAGGGTGCAGTTATGGACCTCTTTCAATTTTGAAAATGACAGGCCTGATAAATGTCAGGAATTCAGTGGATGTTAAAGAGTGATTCTTTTGAACCATTACAAGATTTTTTATTCAATTAACAGGAGTTTACTCTCTAACCCACATACAATTACCAGGTGAAATTTGAAATAAAACTATGGTAAATGGTCTGGTGTTTTTAAGTTGGCTCCACTACACCGTGATTCATTTCAAACCAATAATAAGTTGTGAAGCTAGAGTGGCAAACACGTTGGATAGACATCATGTTAGATGTAATATATAACAAATATTAACATTTTTTAGTAAATTTTGTTTCTTAATATACCTACCACAATTGTTTACAACTGACTTTAACATCAGAACAAGCCCAACTTCGGAACTAAACTCAAGCTAATAACTCTTCCAAACAAAATTTGGAACAGTAGAAGAGTGCAAAAGCACAAGAAAAAAATTGAAAGGGTCGAGCGAGACTGACGCTCCAAATTACAAGTACTCTCAACGCACACCTTCTGCATTACCAAGTGCATGCCCGAACTACTGGGATGTCAATTCCGAATTTTCACCAACAAGAAGTTTTGTGATTTAGTGAGGTGGCAAAAGAGATCAATCATATCCCCAAGAAGGGTGGGTCTCCGGTAAACAATTGTGATATGTATGTTAAGAAAAAAAATTTACTAAAGAATTTTAATTTCTTTTCTACCTATTCACAATTGTTTACAATTGGCTGAATAACAATATGAGGAGGTGAATCACACATAACCAATATCACTTGTAGCACAGTTGAAAGAAATGCAGAGAGGGTAGGGATCAAAAGCACAAACCTGTAACAAAGAGAACAAGGAGCCCCAAGGGGCCTGAGGGCGCTCACCTGACATGGTAGCCTAAATATCAATCCAGGGAATTGATTTCAACAAGTTGCATCTGCCCCTCCTAAGAAAAGCTTATACCAAATATCCAATCATTCTGATCAGTGGATTTTAAAAAAAAAAAATTTTTAAAGAATATTTCTAAGTAATAATTCGGGTTCCCACAGTGAGTCCAAATATGAACCCAGGGACTTGGCTTGAACAAACTTGAATCTCTAATCTAAGGATGCTGCATGCCAAATATCAAAACATTCCAACTGCTGAATCTGAAGATGATTTTTAAAGAAAAATTCCTTATATTGAACTAAGTTATAATTTGGGCTCACACAGGGAGCCCAAATATGAACCAAGGGACTTGGCTTTAACAAACTTGAATCTCACCCCCCTAAGGACACCGCACACCAAATATTAAAACATTCCGACTGCTGGATCTGGAGAAGAAGATTTTTTAAGAAAATTCCTCATTTTGAACTAAGTTACAATTCAAGCTCCCACAGTGAGCCCCAATATGGACCTCGGGACATGGTTTGAACAAACTTGAATCTCACCCCCACTAAGGATGCTACATACCAAATATCAAAACATTCCGACTCTTGGATCTGAAGAAGAAGATTTTTAAAGAAAATTCCTCATTTTGAACTAAGTTATAATTCGGGCTACCACAGTGAGCCCAAATATGAACCCAGGGACTTGGCTTGAACAAACTTGAATCTCACCCCCCTAAGCATGCAGCATACCAAATATCAAAAGATTCTTATTGGTAGATCTGAAGAAGAAGATTTTTAAAGAATACTCCTCATACTGCACTAATTTAAATATTTGGGCTCCCATAGAGAGCCCAAATATAGACCTAGGGAATTGATTTCAATACAGATGTGAAACAATATTCCAAAGATGTTATATGTGAAATTTGGAAGCTTTTGGAGCAGTGGTTTGGGAAAAAAGTAGTCTTAAATGTTTTTCCCATTACCCACAGTGTTAAAAAATGCCGACTCAACACTTTTTCAAAGTCCCCAAAAAGCACCCCATGATAAAACCGATAGCAATTTTTTTTTACCATTCCATTCTGTTGGTCCTAAGGAAGCTTCACACCAAATACGAATTCTCAGTGCCGTGTAGTTTTGGAGATATGGGCGTTTTAATTTTTTTTATATTTTTAGCTCCTGCGGTTCCCATGGGGCGATGGGAAAAAAAAATTTGGCATAAATTAAGTACTTATGACCCAATAAGCCCTCATATCAAATTTGGTTCAAAACGGGCCTCTTGGTTTGGAAAATAGAAATTTTGGGCGTGGCCAAAATTCATGACCATCCCATAACGATGACAAATACTGCCCCTCGAACATCCCATGAACAAATCTGAGTCTACAACTCAAAAAAGGAAGCTGCATACCAAATATCAGGTCTCTGCTACTGCTGGTTCACGAGAAGAAGATTTTTAAAGATTTTGTTGCACCCAGGGAGAGGGGCAATTTCATTTGAACAAATCCGAATTGGCATTAGGTAATAAACATTTACCCAACATTTGAATAAAATTGGACTAGTGGTTTTGGAGAAGTCAGTTTTGTAAAGTTTACAACGGACGACGGACGGAAAGTGATCAGTAAAGCTCCCCTTGAGCTTCGCTCAGGTGAGCTAAAAAGGTCCTCAGATTGCTGTTGTAGGTGGCGGAGATAAAAGCTGGGGAAAGGAGCAGCATTTCTTCAGTACGCCGCATTCATAACATCCTGGAGCAAAACAGAATTGGAGAATGCCCAGGATGTAGAAATAGCATGAGCCTCATGAGCATTAAACTGTTTCAAAGCAAGATCTGTTGCAGTCAAACTTGAATAAGTCAGCTTTGACTACCTCACCGGATTGAGAGACAGAAAGAACCTCTTCCAAACCTTCAAAATGAATTGCGTGTGATTAATAAATCTTAATTGCCTACACAGGACAAAGAAGCGGCCTCTGGCCATCTACAGGGGTAAGTACCAAATGCAGAAGGGAGGAGGCAGAGAATCAGGAAGTTGATTCTTGGCCAGAAAAGAGCAATCAGTAGTGAAGGTAACACTGTCAGCCTCCTTTTTGAAAAAAGTCGAATCAACAGATAGCGCATGAAGCTCACTGACACGTCTTGCAGAGGCAAACACTAAAAAAAAATGCATATCACTCTCAGATAAAGGCTCGAAAGGTGCCCCCTCCAAACAATGTAACACCCATGTCAAGTTCAATTTGAATGTAAGATGCGAAACTTGAGACCTTTCAAAGAAACAGGCGAAATAATTTTGGAGAGAAAGAGATTATGACCAATGCACCACTTTCACACATAAGAGAAAGTTTCTGACAGCATTAGATAGACTTATAGCCCTTAATGGTAGCAGGCTGAAGGCCTTTGGAATCAAAAAGGTATACCCGAAAATCCACAATTTGAGCAAATGACAGATTTCGGTAATCCACATTTTGATCTGAGCACCAGCGACAGAAAACAGCCCAACTAACAGCATAAGTTATGCCAGTGGAACGTCAACGGGATGCAGAAATGCACTCGACTGGTCGTCCAGAAAAACCTCTACATCGGAGAATGGACCTGATAAAAGACAGGCGTGAAGAGACAGGCTCGCCAGACTGTTGTTATACTTCCTGGGCTGGCCTTGTGAAAGAAGATCACGGGGTTGTGGTAGACGAATTGACCAATCTACTAACAGAGGCCAATTGTCTGAAACACCGAACAATGCAGCATTCATTCAGTGGGAAGGACGCTATCTCATCGGGACAGGGAGTCGGCTAGGATGTTCAAATGTGTGGGAAAGTGCCATGCATGTACAACCCTCGCCAAAAGGAGGAGATCAAGAGCAAGCCAACACATGGGAATCAAATGTGTGCCCCTTTAATTCCGGATGTAGGCCCCCCACCCTTAATTCCGGATGTAGGCCACCACTGTTGAACTGTCCGAAAGAAGCAGTACTGTGTGATCCAACATGTGCTGGATCTGCTGCTTAAAACTCCACAGAATAGCTAGGAGCTCCTTCTGGGTGATATGAAGGGCCACTTGCTCCTGGTCCCATTCAATGAGAGTAGACAGACCAAGGGGGTCTAAAGTCATACCCCAACCCTGATCGCTGGCATCTGCTATGAGGATGTGATTGGTCCGAGGAAGATCCAATGGAACACCCTGAGACAACCAAGGAACATGGGTCCAAGGGCGGAGGTGACAATACAGGGACCGAGGAATACTGAGTTCCAAATTCAGAGGATCCACATTCAGATGCCAATGATCCAACAAGAAGTGTTGGAGAGATTGAACAAACAACCCAGCGGAATGAGATCTGTCAACCGAACCGCAAAAAGCCCAGCAACTGAATGAAAGTCCTGGCTGAGACTGAGGAGGATAAGAGCAGGTTCAGAGTCAGGGTGGAAAGGATCAACACCTGAGCCTTGAGGAGAGACACCACATTGTGAAAAGTGTTGAAATCCATGCCCAAATGATGAAATTGCTGAGAAAGAATCAGATCTGACCTCTCGTAGTTGATTCTGAAACCCAGTGACTCTAGCAGGCCAAGCAGCCGCCGGACATCAGACTCCAGAACGGCAGCATTGGGATGCTGTTGGAGGATGTCATCCAGGTAGACCGATGAAGTCACAGCTGACTTATTACAGTGAAAAGAGAGCAAATAAATGCGAGATCAGTCCGGTGAATGCCCAAGGAGGCAGGTTTAAACCAAACGGGAGAGCTCTGAGCTGAAAGACACAATCCCGTAACGAGAACCGAAGGTATTTCCGAGATGTCAGGTGAATAGGCACATGGAAATAGGCATCCTTCAGGTCGATACTGGCTGCAAAATCGCCCTGATTAATCGACCATCGAATAAACCTGAAAGTTTCCATGCTGAAACGAGGTGCTATGATGGACTCGTTCAGGATACTTAGATAGATGGCAGAACGAAGCTGGCTATTCTTCTTTCGCACAGGGAAAAGTCTCAAGTAGAACCCCGGAGAATGGGTGTTTCTGACTACCTCGATCACCCCTTTGGAGAGGAGATTGTTAATCTCCTGCACCAGAAGTCCCTGACGCTGAAGATTGGAAGGGTCGAAGGACAGTAGCCGACCTGATTGAATGACGTTGAAAACCCATGGATCAGATGTTATCTCTGTACAACGGTCGAAAAACAGTTACAGCCTTCCCTGGATTGGAGGCGAATCGAGGTGAGGGCCTTCATTTGTGACGTTGATGAGCCCCCCCCCCCCCCATCCCCGAGAGGAAATACCACCCCTCTGGAAGCAACATAGTCCTGAGACTTTCCTCCCTGAGGCTGCCAGCAAGCCTGTGGATGTAGCCAACAGTGCAGCCTGTGTGACAGACCAGGCAGATGCAGCTGGGTGCTTGGCAGGCCAGAAACGACCACCACCTGCTGCAGCAGGTTGGTCCAGTTGTCATAACAAAATCTGGTCCTTCAAATGTAGATGAACCTCATCACGGACAGCCCCCCCCCCACAAAACCATGGAACAGCTGAGGTCCGACCAAAGAAGCAGACCTCAGAACAGCACGCTGCTCAGAAGGAAAGGATGGAGAAGTGTCCAACACTGCATCCTGGCGTGCAGGCTCCAAATTACCCATATTACAGGCATGAGCATGCAGCAAGTTCATCAGAGCCCGAGAAAAAACATAAAACGGCACCTGTGCATCATCAAACTTCCCTGGTGGGAGATAGGAAGCCAGGGCAGCAACGACGTGACCCGCGAGAGACAACATGCCCAGCATCTCTTGGGAAAGGCCCACTATGGATTCTAACACCGACATCGGGAGAACTCCCGGCTTTGGCTTAAAAACCTGAGAGAGAAGGTTCCTCATCCACAGTAGTCAACCCTTGGAAGACTGGTTGACAGGCAAAATATTATACACGAAACCGTGATGAAGGCAGAAAGGTGGCAGATTGTTAAAAGAAGGAACCCTTCAGGGCCTTGGAAAGCATCTTGGCTTTCCAGACCTTGGAAGGACTTAACAACCTGAGCCGATTGCAGAGGACAAAAATCCTGGAGCTAGAAGGCTTGACAGGGTTGCGGCGCTCCAAAGACGACAGCGGTCGGGTGGTCATTGAGGGCTGGTCTGAAGGCTGAATGTTTGGCAAGAAGCCAAAAACAAAATCCAAAGCCTGCCCCAAGATTGACAAGGGGGATCCATCGCCTTCAAGCAGATCGTCATCCTCTGTGGCAGAAAAAACTTAGCGCAAGTCAGGCTGACCAACAGGAACCTCCTGTGAATGCTGTGCAGCATCCAATGGGCCAGGCCGAGGGATCTCGGCGACCGACCAAAGGAAGTTGAGCCTCCGGAGGCATGGGGAAGCCAACTTGAAGGTTGCAAGACAGAACGGTCTGTCTCAGCTCGCCCTGAGAATCTGTCGGTGCAGCCGAGCCTGACAGAGAGTCTCCCCAGTAAACCCTTCTGGAAGAAGAGCCCAAATTCTCAGAAAGGGCCAATGGCGGGTGTCGATCAGCAGACAGACTTGGCAGACAGTGAGGAGACACCAGAGGATAGTCCCAAGAGTGACGTGGAACCGCCACTGGCATCTGCAGGACAGAAGGCTTTCCTCTTGAGATCGATTACGGACATCGATTGGCAGCCAGACTTGAGACATGGTGAGAAAACACCGGAGGATTATCTCAAGAGTGACAGGAAACTTCACTGGCCTCTGAAATATGGAAGGCCCTGGCTGCCAATCCTCTGAGACTGACATGTGTCAATCGACAGCGAGACTTGGGACATGGTAAGAAATCACCAGAGAAAGGTCCCAAGGGTGACACCTAACAGGAGCCGTCACTGGCCTCTGCAAAACAGAAGACCCTGGTTGCCACTGTCCCAGTCCCATCCAGGTGGTCGGCTCACCAATAGGGGAAGGCGGAACAACAAATGATTCGCCGCACAAGGGTCAAGGAATTCCTGCCGAAGTGACGGAACATCCCAACCAGTCAGGTGTAAACCTAGCCAAATGAGATGGGGCAGCCAACAAACCTGTACACCTTCACTGCGAAGCCAGGGAAGGCTGGGAGCCCTGCAAAACTGCATCAGATACAGCCTCGGGTATACCATCTCCAGAAGAGATGCAAGGAAGACCATCATGCAGAATAGGAGCAGTAGGCACAAAGTCCACAGCAGCTGCAGATGACGCCTGCAGAAAATTGGAAAGAATGTCCAAGTGGACTTCGGAAGAACTCATCTCGAAGAAAGCCGTCGCCTTGCGGGTAACCACTGGAGCTAAAGGAAGGGAGACCGTAGTCGCCACTTCAGGCGTCCCATCACCAGCACCAGAGGAATCTGTAAGAGAAATGAAAGTGTCAATGACACTGTAGCTCAACTTGTCAAGACAAAGACATGTACATGTATAGTATGTGACACAGCAATGACAAACATCTAGGTAATGACCTGATAACAAAGGTACATATAAAGTATTGTAACGGTCTGTACATGAATACTGACCGTTGCCTGTAACAAATGTATAGGTAAAGTATTGTAAAGGTGGGTGATCGTCAGATGCTAAACTACAAAAGAAATCTTTGAGTCCCAGAGTGGGTCTGACTGAACCCCAAAATATTTGTTCTCATAGCACAGTGATAACAAAGGCACCCCAAAACACACTTGTTCCTTCCCAAGGTGAAAACAAAAGTACCCAAGAAGTTTTGTGAAGATCAGTTCACAAATATGAGCTGTGTAGAAGTTGCGACAAAAAACTGATTGGACCTAATTTCGGTACAAAATGGCCACTGGCAGCCATCTTGAATTTTTACCATACCCAGAAACACTCATTCTCATCCCAAGGAGATAACAAAGGTACCCAAGAAGTTTTGTGAA
The DNA here is from genome assembly GCA_031216915.1 of Pictodentalium vernedei. Lineage (NCBI taxonomy): Eukaryota > Metazoa > Mollusca > Scaphopoda > Dentaliida > Dentaliidae > Pictodentalium > Pictodentalium vernedei. The sequence goes on from CM062289.1 coordinate 242,439,065, forward strand.
GATCGGTTCATAAATACAGCCTCTACCCTGAGCCGTATTGACATGTGTGCTTCATTGTATAAGTAGCACTGAATAAATCAAAGTTCATCTAATTTGCATAATTTCGGCACGAAAAAAAACCCCTTACAATATGTGATGTATTCCATGTTACTAAACATTCATACAAAAATTTATTCAAATCAGAACTTTCATACAGAAGTTCTGTACAAAAGACTGATTGCACTAATTTTGGTACAAAATGGCTGCTGGTGGCCATCTTGAATTTCGGACCACACCCAAAAACACTCGCTCTCATCCCACGGTGATAACAAAGGTACCCAAGAAGTTTCGTAAAGATTGGTTCATAAATATGGCCTCTAGTCTGAGCTATATAGAAGATGTGTACAAAAAACTGATTAGACCTAATTTCGGTACAAAATGGCCACTGGCAGCCATCTTGAATTTTAGACCGCACCCAGAAACACTCGTTCTCGTCCCAAGGTGATAACAAAGGTACCCAAGACATTTCGTGAAGATCAGTTCATAAATACAGACTCTAGTCTGAGCCGTATTGACATGTGTACTTACTGTGTGTAAGTCGCACTGAAAAAATCAAAGTTCACCTAATTTGCATAATTTCTGCACGAGAAAAAAACCCGTATTATATGTGATGCATCCCATGGTACTAAACATTCACACAAAATAATTATTCAAATCAGGGCTTTCATATGGAAGTTCTGTGCAAAAATCTGATTGCACCTAATTTTGTACAAAATGGCTGCCATCGGCCATCTTGAATTTCGGACTGGACCCAAAAACACTCGTTCTCGTCCCACGGTGATACCAAAGGTACCCAAGAAGTTTCTTAAAGATCGGTTCATAAATACGGCCTCTAGCCCGAGCCGTATTGGCATTTGCACTTACAGTGCTGAAAGTAACCCCAAAAAACATCAAAATTAGTCTAATTTGCACAATTTACGTACGAGAAAAAAACCCGTATTATATGTGATGTATCCCATGGTACTAAACATTCATACAAAAAATTATTCAAATCAGAGCTTTCATATGGAAGTTCTGTACAAAAAACAGATTTCTGCTTCGTCGGTACAAAATGGCGGCTGGCAGCCATCTTGAATTTCGGACCGCACCCAAAAACACTTGTTCTCGTCCCACGGTCATAACAAAGGTACCCAAGAAGTTTCGTAAAGATCGGTTCATAAATATGGCCTCTAGCCCGAGCCATAGCAGCTTGGCACTTACAGCTCTGAAAGTAACACTAAATAAATCAAAGTCAGTCTAATTTGCATAATTTACACACGAGAAAAAAACCCGTATTATATGTGATGTATCCCATGGTACTAAACATTTATACAAAACTTTATTCAAATCAGAACTTTCATACAGAAGTTCTGTACAAAAAACTGATTTTTGCATCATCGGTACAAAATGGCCACTGGCAGCCATCTTGAATTTCGGACCACACCTAAAAACACTCGTTCCCGTCCCAGGGTCATAACAAAGGTACACAAGAAGTTTCGTAAAGATCGGTTCATAAATACGACCTCTAGCCCGAGCCATAGCCAATTGTTGACGTACGGACAGACGGACAGACGGACAGATGGCCAGACGGACAGACGGACGGACGGACAGACGGACGACGGACGAAGGGCCATGACAATAGCTCAAATTTGACTTCGTCAAAGTTGAGCTAAAAAACTGCCCAACATCCTGTGTGACAGATTCACCCTGTGCACCCTCAGAAATATCCAAGGAGGCACGCCTACCTTTACCTGGAGAACAAGGTGTTCAAGAACGAGCCAGAACCACCTTGTTCACGGCAGACCAGAATTTGGAAGACCAAATCCTACAGACATCACCCAGATTGGCCTGAGAGCAATTGTTACAGGTGATACAATTACTTTGTAAATCATCAACATATTTCATCCGCAAACAAGAAGGGCATGGAATAGTTTTAGGCATTGTCCAAAATGTTGTAAGAAGTGAATTTAGAGGGGAAAACCCCACAAGGTCAACCAAAAAACAAGACTTCTCACTGGCGAAAAACTGATCACTGATGAGGGTCACGTTTTCGTGAATGAAAATGCAAAAGCACATAGAGAGAATACAAGCTAAAATTCAGACCTGGTAATTCAACCTTGTTCCCTCGGCAAAAAAACTGCTGTGGAAAACTGGTGCTTCTACGGCAATTGCTGTGGAGCCTGTTCGATTGTGTGAAAATCATCGGGGCTGGTTAGAATCTCAGTTGCCATGTATATGTAGTTTGCAACGAAGTTAAAACTTTCAAGTAACTTTAACATGTGAAAGTAGTTTAAGATACATGTGTATATAGCCACAATCAACGTGCAAAATCTTTTACTCAATTAGACCATGCCAATACCATGAACAATGTGAATGCGGAGAAAAAAAACTTAAGTAAGCAGACGACTTGCTCAATATGTAGAGTATGAGTGAAAATAAGATGCAGCATAACCACAAACTAAGTATCCCACTGCTTCTATGTTGATAACACCAGAATCTGACATCAGTTTCTGGAAAGCTCTGTAAGAGCTTTCCAGAAACTGATGTCAGATTCTGGTGTTATCAACAAAGAAGGGGCAGAACGCAAAGTTTCTATTGGTCATGCTGCATCTTGTACTGTAAATTGTAAGACAAGCAATGCAGCGTTGTGCAATCCACATGGTTTGATTCTTTGTGTAACCTGGAAGTTGTGTAATTTCTGCCATCACAAGGCTTTCTGAAGAAGCCTTCCTCGGCAGTATTTTTGCAGTGGATATTTTTCGTTTCCTCGGCATTTTCCTCGGCACTGCTGATTGCTGAGGGTGAATTACCAGGGCTGAAAATTAACATAAATGTTAAAAAATTTATAGTAATTTATATATTTTTTATACTTACCAATGACCCAGACTTAGCTGGTGCTAACTCTAAAATATTAAGGGCCAAACGCAAATTTTACACCCCCAATCCCCCAAATTTGCATCTAAAACCGAAAATTACATCTCCTATATGGTTCTCCATACCTTTACCCCACTGCGCATGTGCAGTGTCAAGGAGGTCTCGAAATTGCCACCAAAAATCATTCTTACAACCAGTGCCTGGTAAGCATTATGTACTCAGCGGGGAGGAATGAGTTCCAACTCATGGGAGGGCCATCCCCGTCTGGGTCATTGGTAAGTATAAAAAATATATAAATTACTATAAATTTTTTAACATTTTTATACTGTACCAATGACCCAGACTTAGCTGAATAGTAAAAAGGTTGGAGGGCCTAAGACATAAGGAAAATCTAATAAACTCAATTACCTATAACAGACCTATCCCCTTAAGGAGAAAAGGAGAGATAGTCTTACATGTATCTTTCTTATTTGTAACAAAAAAGAAAGACACAAAACTATTCTGTAATTGAGCACAATAACATCAATGATGTCTATAAACATCTAGTATAACCCTTTATACTAATATTTTTTAAGGAAAGCCAACAAATTCGGGAGTCTAGAGAAATGAGACTCTATATACTCATTTAAAAGTGTTCGAGGATTGTATATTAATGCTCAATTAATCACATGATATATACGAATGCTTCACACCAATCAAAACTTAAAAAATATTACACAGATGAGTAAACATAGACTTAACCCTAAAATCATCTCGGAACCGACACGGAATTACTAAGTCCAAGGGAGGTATTCCCTTGCTTTACACTATAAAGCAGGTGACCTAAGGGAACACCCCCCCCCCCCCCCCCCACCTTTCCCTTGCCCTGGATCAAATACTCCAAAGCAAAGAGGGCAGCAGGACAGAGTCACTGCCGGAACCGAAAGCCTATACACATATAGTTGCCACTATTTAGTAGACGACCTTCAGAGTAAAAAATAGCGGACCTAAACAATGTAGATCTGCAGAAAAGGACTCAATATTCTCAGATACAAAATCGTGAAAATGGAGGGCTAACACTAAAATGCAGCCCTCATTAAATCTGTAATAACCATATTAATAGCTTAAGTCCATGAAGTAGAAGAACTCTTACTTCATGAGCTTAAACTAAAACACAGACTGCTGAATGAAGAGATAATCATAAGCAGAACTGACTGTAGATGAATCCATCTGACCATAGAATGGACCGAAATGTGGAGGAAGCTTCCACGGCATGTCCCACAACAGACTGTAAAACTCGGATCCGGCAGCTGCAGTGGAACTACCTGAGTTAAGCCCAGAAAACTTGCCCAAGTCTGAATCTCTTATTCACTTGATTAGACAAGACGATGTCCGTATAGAGCGAAAGAATCTTCAACCTCCAATACTTAATTGAAGAAATTTGGAGAGGACCAATGCGTAACTGCCCCATCGCAATAAAATCGCGGCAGTCCCGCCTAAACGTATCAGTCTCATAAGATCTCTCGCTGAGAATAGTCTGAGCGAAGACAATAGTGAGCACAACAACTGAATAATTTCGTTCTGGTAACGGCAGACGAACAAAAAAGTTGTGCGTTACGAAGCTCATCCCCCGGTGGGTGAATGACTTGGATGATACCAGATCTGACTTCTCCTCGTTTACTTAAGAAACCCGAGACGTCAGAGCAATAGAAGCAGATTCTGCACATAGTTCTGAAGCGCTAACTCATTGCCGTACCTGTATGAATGTTGTCCAGGTAGGCCGACGTTATCGCAGACGAATAAGTTCGGAAATGAGTCATTACCGAGTGAAGACCCAGGGGGCTAGATTCAGACCGAAGTATATTGCTCGGAACTGATATACGACTCCTATGATAAGGAAGCGAAGATACTGTCTGACGCCTGATGTACCATGGCGTGAAAGTACGCATCTTGAGATCTATACATTTTGCATAATCGTAGACCCGAATATTGGCTCTGACCGATCGGGTGGACTCCATATATAAACTTGGAGCCACGATCAGCTTGTTTACCCAGTTCCGAATAATGAGTGAACGGAACGAGCCGTCTGCTTTTTGGAACCAGAAAAGGATAGTTGTAGAAACCTGGAAATTCCTGGGTTTCTACGATCTCCATTGCGATCATTCCAGAAGAGACTAGACTTCTAATGGAAGCGAGCCTCTATCCTACTGACTTGGCGGAAGCTGAGTCCATTTTGTGCTCCGAGTTGACAGAGGATTTCGTTTGAGGAACAATTTAGTCCTATCGAAATCACCCCTTGAATCCAAGGGACGTCTGTAATCTATTCCCAAATAATTGAGAAACTTGACCGACTTCCGCTCACTAGTACACGATAGAGGTTAAAACCATTACCTCCCGATCCTGCGAGGCTTGCGGAAGGAGAAGCCATGTCCTCCACGGTCCACACCTCGCCCCGTCGACCTAGGGATGTCTGACCGTAATTACGGTCCCTATATGAATCGCTACCCTGATGGTCTTTAGAATAAGACCTAGAGGACGCATAGGAACCATATAGGAACTTCCCTTGGATGTATTCATCCCAGAAGTGCCTGTCGTACTCTTCTCTGCTGAATCCGACTATATGGAAGCGAATTTTAATAGCAGAGAGTCTAAAGCTTTCTTAGTTATCTGATCATAGACTGCGGAAAGCTTGCCGTCGAAGAAAACTCTCCGGAGACCGGAACGACTCTGAGAGAGTTTTTCACCTTACTATCTACATGCGTGGATGTAGCCAGGACCGCGTCACGTCTAACCAACTCCATATTGCCACTAAAGGACGGAGTTTTACGTGAGGCCCTTGAAAGAACTCTTAAGGAGATTGTGCATCCTAGAATTCTTTTTCCTTGCGACGTAATGATAACGTTCTGGTAAGGTGATCTGCGTACGATGATGCGTCTAAGCTGACCCTGCTAGATGATATTGTATTTCCAGTATTGTGGTTGGAATTGACATAGTCGACAGTAAAAAACAGTACTAGGTCCTGACCTGGACGTCTAGACGCAGAGAACTCTCAGAAGTCTCTGTCCTGCCGTTTCAAAATATTCGTTGAATTGATGGAAGGCAGATGTAGAACATATTGCTGATAAGAAATCTGACCTGCCCATTTAGGTAGCAAGTTAAATAATATAGCGTCATTCAACAGATCAAATGTCCATGAGACATATCTGGACTATGTCGGAAAATGAGGGATCATGACCCTAAACCGATTAAGAATTCTGTGTCCAGTGGCGCTATCAGTCTCTTATCCGGCAACGCAGCATTTTGGTCCGGAGGAACAACGTCAGATGACAATGCCGGATGCACTCTACCGCAATTATGTTGTTCCGAAAAGGGAAAATACAACTCATCCATATCCCTTTCGCCATCCTGTCGGACCACTTGTAATTCTTGGTCATCCGTGTCTGAACCTGCAGTGGAACGTACCAACCCAGCTCCCTCGGATAATTCCTGATCTGACAGAGTTACTGTCGGTTGCTGCGATAATTGTGCTATCTGTGATAGCATGTCTGTAACAGAGGCCTGTGGAGCTGCGGTCTTATAGGATTTAGCCGCTGGAAGCTCCTTGGACGTTCACTCTTGCATACATCTAATATGTGAACGTCCGGAGTATGAAGGCCTCGTATCCTTGGCTACCGGATGGCGTGACCTGGTCGCCGTAGAATCCCTGGTCGGCGATGTTGGTTGAATATCACAGGTCATGTAGCCAAGGTGCGGTCGCGAGTGCTGCTGTGAGGATGAGGAAGCCGAAAGAGGAGTCTCTCTAGACTGTCTATATAAAGGAGCGTCCCGAACGGTGGACGTATGCTCCGACTGAGCAACGTTTTATACCACAACATCTAGGCCCAGATGTTGTAATACGAGAGAGGAACCTCTCTCGCTCGCAGCCCGATGGACCTGGACGAGCTAGGAACCGGACTAATAGGCTTTCTCCGTACCATCCTCGTATCCGTCGTCACTGGGTGTGCATATTGTATTTTATAGTGCTCGCATCACCCAAATCTCATTCCTGGACCACAACAGACGAACCCGGGTGCTGAGCCATTTGGTGAATGGTCGCGACACCGGGCGAGCTAGCGGACGCCAACGCCATCGATCCCTCTTGGGACCTCTTAGGCAATTGACGTATCTTTATGAGCACTTTACCCCTAGCTCTTCATTGACTGTGACAACGGAAGCACACTTACAAAAACTTCACGGTAACAATACCTAGTTCATGTTACCCTATGAGACCCTACATGAAATATCTGCTGGAAGCTCCCAGGACATTCATTCCTGCATTTATATAATATGCGAACATCCCGACTGGAAAGGTCTCGTATCCTTGGCTAGCAGATGGAGTGACCTGATCGACGTGTATTCCTTGATCAGCGAAGCAGGAGCACCAGGGACGTTCAGTCCTGCATTTATATAATATGTGAACGTCCCCTGGAAATCTGTGGTCACATAGCCAAGGTGCAGTCGTGTGTGTTGACGAGGATGAGGAAGCCAATATAGCAGCCGCGTCGGACTGTCATGTGACGGAGCGCCCCGAGCAGGAGGACTGGACGTAAGCTCCAACTAAGCGAACAACATCGCGGCACAGATGTTGATGCAAGAGAGAGGGGGCCTCTCTCACGGTCCGGGGACCTGGACGAGCTAGCTACCGGACAGGCTTCCTCCATACTATCCTCAGATCCGTCGTTGCTGGGTGTGCACATCTGAAGTTTTATAGTGCTCGCATCACCCAATCTGCTTCCCTGGACCGCAACGGACTAACCCGGGTGCTGTACCATTTTTTCCTGGTGAATGGACGCGACACCAGGCAGACTAGCGGGCAACAATGCCTTCGATAGAACTAGCGGACTCCCAGCAATTGTCGCAATACCTTGAGCACTTCCCGCTAGCCCTACTATTGCAACGACGGAGACACACTTATTGAAGACATCACGGAAACATCACTCTGAATTCTGAAAAAGAAACTGATAGTATATAGTGACCCTACGGAGAGAGGACCGTAATGGACCCCTCACCGCTAATAAAATACCGTGACACCCGTCTCCAACGATGTCATATCAATCAACACACACAGAGCAAGAATTAATGCGACTACATTGACTATAAGAAACACAATGAACTTGTGAATTAGAGGAAGATATCCTCGCATCACGAATGAAGAATATTTTTTCCAACCAGAAAAAATATACACCGTCATATTACTCGCACTAACCCTTGAAATAAATATACATAAATATTATAATTCATTATAACATTTCAAAAGAAAATAATTTTCAAAAAAAAAAATTTTCAGAAGAGCCCAAGTTCCCAATGGGAACCTTGAGCCCAAAGGATCCCAAAAAAGCCTAAGTGTGGACAAACTTTTTTAATGATTTTGAAAAATGAATGTAACACTTACGGACAATATTAACATATCTTGCTATAAACTAAATTAAGCAGAAGACAAGTAATCACTGTCAGAAGTAACAGTTGTCAACATAAGCAAAAGTGTCAACAAACCGGAAACATGACTCCAGGCACTGAAACAAACATAGCCCGAAATCAGTTACCAATTTAAACACTATCTGATGCAAAAAGAGGCTTCCAGAGAAGAAAATGTAGAACATCAGGTGGTAGATGCAGACCAAAACGCCTAAACACCCCTGGGGTGAGGACGTAAACATGGGGAAAAAACAGAAAATAATTCTGTTATCAAGCCAAAACTCCTAAGAAATCTTAGTAATAAACATTACAAAAAATAAGCCAAAAGCATGGGAGAATAGCTAGGGGGAATAAAGGAAAGGGAGAGAGGAAACACTGATTAAACAATGGAACATTCATAGCAAGAATGACCACAATAGGTAACATGAATAATTTCGTAATTATAAGTTACAGCCCTGAACATTTGTTTCCACTGTTTTTCCCTCTCCACCTTCTATTTTCACCATATATCCACCATTTCTCTCATAATTATGCGTCTGGCATCATTTAAACTGAGATTTACAAGCACAAATATCAGTCAGTTGTAACTGAATTGAGGGCCAAACAAAGAATGATTTTTGGCGACAATTTTGAGACCTCCTTGACACTGCGCATACGCAGTGGGGTAAAGGTATGGAGGACCACATAGGACATGTAATTTTCGGTTTTAGATGCAAATTTGGGGGATTGGGGGGTAAAATTTGTGTTTGGCCCTTAATATTAGCACCAGCTAAGTCTGGGTCATTGGTACAGTATAAAAATATATGAAAATAATGACAATAATTAAAGTTTGAATAAAAGCATACAAAATCCAGTAATGCACTTGTAATAATATGAGCGAACACAATAGTTCACGAAGAAACGAGAGCAATAATTAGCATGAGTAACAAAAATCCAACCACGTAAGATGGTGGAAGAAAAGGAATTGATGTCACGGTAAAGGTGCATGTGCATAGTAATGCAAGAGGTGTGCAGGGAGAGTACTTGTAGTTTCAAGCGTCGGCCTCACTCGAAGCATTCGATCTCTTTTTATAGTGCTTTTGCACTCTGCTACTTTTCCAAATTCATTTGGAAAAGTTATTAGCTTGAGGTTAGATCAGAAGTAAGGCTTGCACTTACGTTACAGCCAATTGCAAACAATTGTGAGTAGGTTGAAAAACAAGAGGCCCCACGGGGCCTGAAGCACTCAGCTTGAACAGAACACAATTTAAACAGAGTCCAAGAATGAGTTTACATTAAGCAAGCCATCTCCATAGGCTACACTGTCAATCCTTCAGTCCCTCAGGAGTGACAAAAATAATCTGGGCATCATGCCTTTTCTTCAGTTGATCATAAAGCAAAATGTAGAGCTCCCCTATGAAGCCCCTTGATACAACCTATGTGGATTAATTTTAGTTACACACCTCTAGAGGGTACTGAATACAAATTTTTTAATTCTTCAGCAAAATGGCCAATTCCGGCTCAAATAGAGAGCCCAAATATTTATTCAGGCTCTTGATTTGAACACAGTTGAATCGGACTTCCCTAGAGATGTTGTGTACCAAATATGAAAGCATTCTGACTGTTGGATCTGAAGAAAAGAAATTTTAAAGAAATTTCTTCGAATTGCACTAAGTTCAAATTTGGGCTACCATAGCGAGCCAAATAACCTATGGATCCGATTTTAACAAACTTGAATCTGACTCCCCCAAGAGATGTTCTATACCAAATGTGAAAGCATTCTGACGAGTGGATCTGAAGAAGAAGATTTTTGAAGAAATTCCCTCATATTGTACTAAGTTAAATTTCATGTTCCCATATGGAGCCCAAATATTAACCTAGGCACTCGAATTCAACAACCTGGAATCTGCCCCCCCCCCCCCCCCCCCCCCCCCCCCCCTAGAGATGTTGTGTATCAAATATGAAAGCATTCCGACTGGTGGATCTGAAGAAGAAGATTTTTAAAGAAATTTCCTCATATTGCACTAAGTAAAAATTTGGGCTACCATAGCGAGCCCAAATATATACCTAGAGATCTGATTTGAACAAACTTGAATCTGACCCCCTTCGAGATGTTGCATACCAAATATCAAAGCATTCTGACTGGTGGATCTGAAGAAGATTTTTTTTAAATTACCCTCCATATTGAACAAAGATAAAATTTGGGCTTCCGTAGGAAGCCCAACTATTAACCTAGGGACTTGGTTTGAACAATCTTGAATCTGACCCTAATAACAATGATGTATACCAAGCATTAAAAGATTCTGACTGGTGGTTCTGAAGACGATTTTTAAAGAATATTCCCCATATTACCCTATGATAAAACTTTGGCCTCCTGTAGAGAGCCCAAAAATTTTTGCAAATATGCTGACTCAGCATTTTTTCAATGCCCATTACAGAACACCCTAACATAACTGATGGCAATTTTTTTTTACCATTCAATTCTACTGGTCCTAAGGATACTTCATACCAAAATAACAGCTCTCTGTTCCGTGTGGTTTGGGAAATATGGGCCTTTGAAAATATTTCTATTTTTAGCTCCCAGGGTTCCCATGGGGATGCAGGAATTTTTTTTTTGCATGGGTTAAGTACTTATGACCCAATAATACCACAAACCAAATTTGGTTCATACTGGACCATCGGTTCAGAAAATAGAAATTTTGGGTGGGGCCAAAAATCTTACCCCTCCTATTACAAAACCAAATATTACTTCACGAACTTCGTTTGAACAAACTTGATTCTACACCTCATATGGAAGCTCCATAGCAAATATCAAGTCAATGTATACACTGTTTCTGAGAAGAAGATTTTTAAAATATTTTGGAGCATTTTCCCCAACTCACTCCCTCCCTATGGAGCTGGGCATGTTGAGTTGAACAAAAATGAAATGCCTCTTTGGGACCATCACTCACACAAACTTTCACTTGAATTGGCCCAGTGGCTTTGGAGGAGAAGACCAAAACATGGTGTTGACGGACGACAGATGGACGGACGACGGACGGAAAGCGATGAGATTAGCTCAGCTTGACTTTGTCAAGATGAGCTAAAAAGTAGTGCCTGCATTTAGGATAAATACAAAATGCTTTGATTCTCAGGCAAATTGAAATTGAACACTCTCATTGGATGTTTTTATTGTCTTGCATTGCTTTTCGATATTACAATAAAACTGGGTGACCCAAAATTTTTTATGTTTTTGATAAATGTTTGCAACTGAAATCTGAAGAGCCTAACTAAATATGCAAAACAGTTTTATTTTTAAAATTTAATGAGTTTATTTCTATAATTATGCACTTTCTGTATATTCTGTGTGTAAAAAGACAGGGGAAAGCTTCTTAATCCAGGCCCACTATATTCCACGAGAAAAAATAAATAAAATCCTCTTTCTAGCAGATTTGAAAAAAAAATTGCCTGAGAATTGATTAGTTTATTCTGTATGGCCTGAGCTGGTAGAGTGCTAAACTATTTTTGGTCATCAAAATTTGTTGGCATGTCTTTGCCTTGTTAAAATTTATGGGAGAGTGCCAATGGGCACTCTCTCATAAATTGTAACAAGGCAAATCCTTAAAGACCAAATAATTTCACTTCAAGGATAATATGAAGTACATCCGCTGAATATGAAGTCTTTGAGATCGGTTACCTGCACTTCAGATTAAAGCCCAAACATTAAAATTTTTTAGTAAATTTTGTTTCTTAACATACCTACCACAATTGTTTACAATTGGCTGTAACATAAGTGCAAGCCCTACTTCGGAACTAACTCAAGCTTTTAGAATCTTTTCCAAACGAGTTGGAAAAGTACTAGAGAGCAAAAGCACGAAAAAGATCGAAAAAAGGGTCGAGCGAGACCAGCACTCGAAATTACAGGTTCTCTCTCTGCACACCTCTTGTGTTTACCGAGCGCATGCGCAACAACCGTGACATCAATTCCGTATTTCCGCCAACGAGAAGTTTGTGATTTAGCGGGGAGGCATCAATATCAAAGATATCCCCAAGGAGGGTGGGCCTCCGGTAAACAATTGTGGTAGGTATGTTAAGAAACAAAATTTACTAAAAAATTTTAATTTCTTTTCGACCTACTCACAATTGTTTACAATTGGCTGAATAAACAATAGGAGGAGGTGAATCACATGACCAATACCAACAAGAGTAGCAGAACGAAAGCAAGGATGGCAGAGAATAATAACGAAAACCTGTATTGAAGATAGAGAGAAGGCACCTAAAAAGAACAAGGCTGGGCGAAGCGCAACCTCGACAAAAACAATTTTAACGAGGGTGCACAACAGCCTGAGCAGCAACGAGAGGGCCTCAAGAATAAAGGTCCTCAGATTGCTGCTGAAGGTGGCGGAGATAAAAGGAGGAGAAGGTAGAAGCATTCCTCCAGTAAGCCGCATTCATAACATCCTGGAGCGAAACAGAATTGGAGAACGCCCAGGATGTAGAAATGGCACGAACCTCATGAGCATTAAGCCTGTTCGAAACAAGATCCGACGCAGACAAGCGAGAATAAGCCAGCTTGATTGCAAGACAGATCCATCTGGAAATAGAATGGGAAGAGATAGACTGCCTCTTAGGAATGAGAGACAGAAAGAATCTCTTCCGACCCCTCCTAATGAACTGAGTGCGAGTAATGTAAGTCTTGATCGCACGAACAGGACAAAGAAGAGGCCTCCGGCCATCTACAGCGGGGAAAGCCCAAATGCAGATGGGAGGAGGTACCGAATCAGGAAGTTGATTCTTAGCCAGAAAAGAGCAATCAGTAGTGAAGGTGACACTGTTAGCCTCATTTCGGAAGAAGGCAGAATCAACAGATAGTGCATGAAGCTCACTGACTCGACGCGCAGAAGCAAACGCTAGAAGAAAAGCCGTCTTATAGGTGAGAAAACGCATGTCGGTCTCAGATAAAGGCTCGAATGGCGCCCCCTCAAAACAGTGCAACACCCATGCCAAGTTCCACTTGGGTGTAAGACGCAAAACTCGAGGCCTCTTCAAAGAAAAGTGCCGAATAAGTTTGGAGAGAAAAAGATTACGACCGATGCACCGCTTTCCCACATAAGAGAAAGTATCAGACAGCATAGACCGATAGCCCTTAATCGTAATAGGCTGGAGGCCCTTGGAGTCAAAAAGAAAAACCAGAAAATCCGCAATTTGAGCGATTGACGGACCACGGTAATTCACATTGTGATCTGCACACCAGCGGCAGAAAACCGTCCACTTGGTGGCATAAGTCATGCCAGTGGAATGTCGCCGCGATGCAGAAATGCACTCCACTGATCGTTTCGAAAAACCTCTACGTCGGAGACTGGACCTGATAAAAGACAGGCGTGAAGGGACAGGCTCGCCAGGTTGTTGTGATACTTCCTGGGACGACCCTGTGAAAGAAGATCGTGACGTAGAAGTAGACGAATTGGTCGATCGGCCAATAGAGGCCGCAGCAGATTGATCCACACCCTCTGTGGAGACAGGGGTGTGATCAGTATGATCCTGCAACTGCAAGCACGAATCTTCGTTAATACTTGAGGAAGAATCGGCGCAGGAGGAAAGGCATAGCCAATCCAACCTGTCCAGTCCAGAGACAGAGCGTCTACTGCAAATGCCAGAGGATCTGGACAAGGGGAGACAAAGGTCTCTACCTGATGATTCCAGCGAGTAGCGAAAAGGTCGACCTGAGGACGGCCCCACTGCTCGCAAATCGCCTGAAACACCGACCGATGTAGCATCCATTCGGTTGGAAGGACACTGTCGCGTCAGGACAGGGAGTCTGCTAGGACGTTGAGACGCCCGGGAATGTGTCGAATGGACACCCGAGCGTTCACATCCCGCGCCAACAGAAGATCCCGAGACAGCCGATACATGGGAATCGAATGTGTGCCTCCTTGATTCCGTATGTAGGCCACTACTGTCGAATTTTCCGAAAGAAGTAGGACAACATGGTCCGACAGATGAGGGATCCAAAGCCGAAAACTCAACAGAAGAGCAAGGAGCTCCTTCTGGTTGATATGAAGGCCCACCTGCTCGCTGTCCCACTCTCCGTGAGTAGAAAGACCGAGAAGATCCAACGTCGCACCCCAGCCCCGATCGCTAGCATCTGCAGTAAGGATGCGATCGGCCAAAGGAAGATCCAATGGAACACCCTGTGTCAGCCAGGGAATATCTGCCCAAGGGCGGAGGTGACAAAGCAGAGACCGAGGAATAGTGAGTTCCAGGTCCAGCGGATCTACATTCGGACGCCAATGATCCAACAGGAAGTGTTGGAGAGGTCGGACAAACAAGCGGCCGAGCGGAATGAGATCTGTCACCGAACCGCAAAGGCCCAGCATCCGAAGGAAAGTCCTGGCCGAGACCGAGGAAGATTGAAGAAGGTCCCGAGTCAAGGCGGAAAGAATCGTCGCCCGAGCCTGGGGGACCGACACTACATTGTGAAGAGTGTCGAAATCCATCCCCAAATGACGGAATCGCTGAGAAGGAAGAAGATCCGACTTCTCGCGATTAACTCTGAAACCCAGCGACGCTAGCAGGCAAAGAAACTGCCGGACATCGAACTCCAGAACAGCAGCATCGTGGTGCCATTGGAGGATGTCGTCTAGGTAGGCTGACGGAGTCACTGCCGACTGAGTGCGGTGGAAAGCAAGCACATGTGACATCAGTCGAGTGAAGGCCCAAGGAGCCAGGTTCTAACCAAACGGGAGAGCTCTGAATTGAAAAACTCGATCCCGAAACGAGAACCGAAGGTATTTCCGTGACGCCAGATGAATGGGTACATGGAAGTAGGCATCCTTCAGGTCGATACTGGCCGCAAAATCGCTCTGATGAACTGAACGTCGAACCGACCGGAAAGTCTCCATACTGAAATGAGGAGCTATTATGTACTCGTTCAGGGTACTCAGATCGATGACAGGACGATATTGGCTGTTTTTCTTCGGCACCAAGAAAAGTCTCGAGTAAAACCCCAGTGAAAGGGTGTTCCTGACCACCTCGATCGCCCCTTTGGAGAGAAGATTGTCGATCTCCTGCACCAGAAGGTCCTGACGCAGAGAATCGGAAGGGACCTGAGTCGGAAGGGGCACCCGAGATAAACTGGGGTGCCGATGGAAGGACAGTCGCAGACCGGATTGAATGACGTCGAGGACCCAAGAGTCCGACGTTATCTCTGTCCAACGGTCATAAAACAGCGACAGCCTTCCCCCGACTGGAGACGAATCGAGGTGAGAACCTTCACTTGCGGCCTCGATGAGGCCCCCGAGAGGAGAAACCACCTCGGGAAGTGACAGAGTCCTGAGACTTTCCAGCCTGAGGCTGCCAGCGAGCCTGGCCACGTCGGCGCTTCTTATGAGCAGAAGGTGCAGTCGGAGCCGAAGGCGTAGCCGACGTCGCCGACGAGGCAGACGCAGCAGCACGCTTGGCGGGCCTGGAACGACCACCACCCGCAGCAGCAGGTTGGTCAAGCTGTCTCAGCAAAAGCTGGTCCTTCGAATGACGAAGAACTTCGCCACGAACAGCTTCCACGGAACCATGGAACAACTGAGGTCCCACCAAAGAGGCAGACCTCAGAACAGCACGTTGCTCAGAAGGAAGGGATGGTAAAGAATCCAACACCTCATCCCGGAGTGCCAGCTCCAAATTAGCCGTGTTATAGGTGTGAGCGTGTGTCAAGTTCATAAGAGCCTGTGACAAAACGCGAAAAGGTGCCTGAGCATCATCAAACTCCCCTGGTGGAAAATATTCAGCCAGAGCAGCGACGACATGGTCCGCAAGAGATAACATACCCAGCATCTCTCGGGACAGGCCCACCTTAGACTCAACTACCGACATCGGGAGAACTGCCGACTTAGGCTTAGTCACCCCAAGGGAAGAAGAATCCTCATCCACAGTAGTCATCCCTTGGAAGACTGGTGGAGAGACGGAATCGTACACACGAAACCGCGATGGAGGCAGAAAGGCATCAGCTCTAGAAAAGAAGGAACCCTTGAGGGCCTTAGAACGCATTTTGGCGTCTAAGCCCTGGAAGGACTCAACAACCTGAGCTGATTGCAGAGGACGCAAAGCCCCGGAGCTAGAAGGCTCAACAGGGTTACAGGGCCGGACGGTCACAGAAGGCTGGTCGGAAGGTTGAACGTCCGGCAATAAGCCAAAGACGAAATCCAAAGCCTGCCCCAAGACTCACGAGAGGGGCCCATCACCTTCAAGATACTCGTCATCCTCCGTAGCAGAGGAGACGTAGCCCAACTCGGGCTGACCAGCAGAAACCTCCTGTGAATACTGTGCAGTATCCAAGGGGCCAGGCGAGACATCTCGGCGACCGACCAAAGGAGGTTGTGCCTCAGGAGGCACAGGGAGGCCAACTTGCGGGTTGCCAGAAAGCAACCGGGTGAGCGCCAAAACGGCCTGGCGCAGGTCAGCCTGAGAATCCGTCGCAGCAGAATCGCCCGACGGAGTGTCCTCCCAATGGACCCTTCTGGTAGAAGAACCCAAATCCTCAGAAGAAACCGACGTTGAACGTCGATCGGCAGACAGAATAGGGACACAGTGAGAAGACACCGGAGGATAGTCCCGATTGTGACGCCCAGGGGCCATCACTGACCTCTGCGAAACAGAAGGTCCTGCCTGCAAATCCTCTAAAGAGACCGACGGCGCACGTCAATCGGTAGCTGGACCTAGGACATGGTGAGAAGACACCGGAGGATTGTCCCAAGAATGACAGGAACCTGTCATTGGCCTCTGCGCAGCAGACGGCCCCAACTGCCTATCCTCTGAGACCGACGGCAAGCATCGATCGACACCCAGACTCGGAACACAGTGAGGAATCACCGGAGGAAGGTTCCGAGAGTGACAGTTAACAGGGGCTGTCACTGACCGCTGCCGAACAGCAGGCCCTGGATGCCAACGTCCCAACACCATCCCGCTAGGCGGCACACTAGCAGGGGAAGGTGGAACAATAAACGATTCACTCGAGGGACGAGGAATCGCTGCCGAAGCGACCGGCCGGCTCAACCGACTAGGAGCAAACCTAGCCAGATGAGACGGAGCAGACAGCAAACCCGCACAGCCCCGCCGCAAGGCTGGGGGAGGCTGAGAACACACAGACACACCAGCAGATACAGCCTCGTTCCCCCGAGACTGTAGACCATCCCCAGAGGAGATGGAAGAGCCACCATCAGACAGAATAGGATCTGGAGTAGCAACTTCCTCAACAACAGTCGACGGTGTAGGAGGCAGATCGGAGAGGGTCACCAAGCTGACCTCGGAAAAGCTCTCAACGAAAACAGACGCCTCAATAGTGACATCAGAAGACAAAGAGACGACGGTCTCCTCGTCAGGTATCACTGAACTAACACCGCCAACAGTTGCAGAGGAACTCGCCACAGAAGGCAGATCCAAATCCTGTGTGACAGAGTCACCACGTGCACCAGCACGGCTACCCTTACCCCGAGAACGAGGGGTTCTAGCTCTGGAAAGAACCACCTTGTTCACAGAAGCCCAGAATTTAGAGGACCAAACCCCATAAATACCACAAGATTGGGCCTGAGTGCAATTGTTGCAAGTGACATGTGGCATGAGAGTCGTCCACATGCTTCACCTGCAAGCAAGAGGTACAAGGAATAGTCTTAGGCATGATATCAAAATAATCAAGCTTCCCGCCGACGGAAAACAGCACGAAGGTCGTGTTCACACGTGGGGGAAAAACAAGATAAAGTGTGAAGAGACAAGCAATAAAAATACAAATTAACATTAATTAATAATAACTTGGTAGCTTGATAAAAGGATACAATCCACTTGCACACTAAATATGTAGAATAAGTTGTTCAAGAAGAATAAACAGCATAATTAGAACGAGTCACAAAAATTTCCGACCATGTACAATGGCGGAAAATAAAGGAATTGACGTCACGGTTGTTGCACATGCGCTCGGTAAATGCAAGAGGTGTGCAGAGAGAGTACCTGTAATTTCGAGCGCTGGTCTCGCTCGACCCTTTTTTCGATCTTTTTCGTGCTTTTGCACTCTGGTACTTTTCCAACTCGTTTGGAAAAGATTCTAAAAGCTTGAGTTAGTTCCGAAGTAGGGCTTGCACTTTTGTTACAGCCAATTGTAAACAATTGTGAGTAGGTTGAAAAGAAATGGGCTTCCAGCACTCTACCAGCTATTGTTACTACTGCCTGCAATTTCTTATAGGAAATAAACAAATGCCAGGCCAGCAGCACACTGGTGGCCTGATTTGTGAACGTGGACAGGGTTGCTCAGTTGGTTTGATTCATTTTGTATTGAGCATTACGGACACATGTGTTCTTCCTTTCATGTATTGTTCACACCTTTGACAACAGCATGTCAAGTGCGCAGTGATCCTTATCGTTACGGATTATTTCTCATCCCTTTGTTCTAATTACCTAGGGGTAATCATTGGTCAGGTGTGCATAGTATTATTGTGTAATTAGTCCAGTTAATTACAGGTGCACATGCGAGAAATTCTGCATTCGCAAAGCTTGTTTCAGTGACGCAATTTTACACCCACCCCCTGCCCACAACATCCACCCTAAGGGGTTCTTGTTACTTCTTATCATCATATCATTGATGCTCATCTAATTTGTGTATATACTCAAGCCTTGTGCAAGGTGCTTTCCTGTATCACACTGATCAGGTATCATCCTGACAGTGGATTTATCTCTGCGCTTGATTTTATGAAAGACTTTTATTGGATAGTGTTTCTAGTCAGTAGTGTCGTGCGCTATCTTCCGCATGAGAAACTACATATTAAAAGAGACAACTCATACAGACATCCAATAATAGCTTGTTTCTCTAGCTGGTAGATTTTACATTGCATGTACTTTTATATTAATGCTTTGTTAATTGTTAGTCTTGGCTACACTGCATTCTATCACTTAATAAATAATAATAAACAGGGCGGTGTAGCCTGAATCAATCAAACATAATGCATATTTCTTTCTCCCGGTCCACGATTCACAAAATTTAAATTATCAAATATACAAAATTTAAATTAACAAAAAACAGCAAATGTACTTACTAATGTTGATGGTTTTCTTTGCAGTAGTTTCAGCTTGTCTTCTGTTACAGCACAATGAGCATGATGAGCCTGAGAGACACTGAGGATGACATCATATATGGCAAGATGTTTGCTCTCTAGGTCAGCTTGATCGAGACTTATCTCATTTGAACTTGACAATCTCATTTGCTCTTCCTGAACTTTTGCCCTTTTTGGAACTCTTCCATACCGAACAGCTGAATAGAAACCAAACAAAATAACTCTTCATCTAAAAATGGCCAAATACAACCAATAACACACAAAAACAAGAGACACCTTGAACAAAACCCGATATAAACAGAGTCCAAGAATGAATCTACATTAAGCAATCAATCTCCATAGAATCTATTGTCAATTCTTGAGCCCTTCAGGAGCGACTAAAATAGTCTCCAAGTATCATGCTTTTTCTTCAGTTGATCATAATGTAAAAAGTGGAGCTCCCCTATGGAGCCCCCTGATACAACTTATGTGGATTAATCTTAAGTTACACACCTCTAGATTTTCTTTTCATTATACGTTTTTAGAACAAATTGATAATTTCCAGTGATAATTTGACTCGTATTCACCTTGAAGTGATGCTTTGAAAGCCACCATTTTGATTGATACCATATGAAAGTTTCTATATCTTCACAGTGGGAGATATGATTTCTATCTTTTCGCAATTTTTTTGATAATCTATCGTTTAGCGTATAATAAAAATATGTATGCAGATGTAAAGGTGAAGTTTTTTTTTACTCCTCTATCACTATTTTACTGGTCGAGTATAAATGACATTTTTTAACAAATAGTTATGCTGAAGTAGTTACATAATACTTACAATCTCGAGACATCCCAACAGCTAAACATTTTTTAAATCGACAATACTGGCACCTATTTCTGTTAAGTCGTATCACCATGCATTTACCATCTCGCAAACACCTATATTCTATCTGCTTTTGTATAGATCTTCTGAAGAAACCCTGAAACAGAATATTCATTCATAAGTAATCTTTCTAAATTAAACTTTTCATCTGCTGAGGTCTATTCTTTCAGTTTCCGAGTAGAGTATTTTACCATACTTCATGTAATTTTTAGAAGACACTTCCAAGCAAGCTCTGAGACCACCAGACAAATTCTGTAAGGAAGCTGACGTGGTTATGGGCTGTTTGTTTACCCACTTTTCATGGAATTTGTGAGCAGACTACCACTAATTTAATGTGAAGCCCATCTATTCACAAAATGATTCAGATATTCTTTTGTGCTTCAGTTTTTGATAGTTCAATCAATAAGTATTTAATTCACCTTGAGAACATGAAGTTACACAATTTGTGGAGCAATGTGGTGTAATCATAAAATCACAGCTATGACAAGTCGTCATTCATACAGTCATTAACTGATGTTTGACAATTGCATCTGGCATCTGCCGATTTTAATCCATCAGTTGAATATCGGAAGAAGTGTTTGAACATCGGTTCATGCCGATGGTTACATGGAACACCACGGTATCATAATAGTTCATATTTACATTTGATTCACAGCCTCATACAAGTAGCAACTAGCTTAATAAGTTGCCACAATGATTGGTAGTAGTGTTAAAATGATTTGTTCATTATTCATCATAATATCCAACTCCCTGTACAAGTTACAGACACAGTGATACACTTACAGCACCCCTCTAGAACTATGAATAAATTGCGGTTTCATCATTTGATATCAGTGTCAGCTCATTTTGTAAACAGTCTAGTTACCCAATTCTTGTTTATTCACTGTCAACACAAAGTGGACAATAACAAATGAACATAAATTACACTCATCAGCCGATTGTTTTCAAAGTCAGAGTACAACTTCAATCTGTTGTGAATATTTATGTAAACAATTTAAAAATAGTGTATGGCCATTTTGTGCATGGACTTCTGGGATTGGTTATCATTTGTGAAACATTATATTTTTCCATTCAGGATTTTCCGCCACTAGACTCGTGAATACAAATCTACAAAATGGGGGAAATTTCAGTGTTAGATGCTAGTTGAAAATACATCCGATATGAATCTATTTTCAGTCATTGATTTCCGCCCCACAACGGAAGCAATCTGAACGGCTCCATTGCTTTTCAGCCTCGCGCGATTTGGCTCCAATAATTCCCATGTGCTATTTGGCCTCGCTTTGGGCAAAAAAGCACAGCTTTCGAGGCCGAATGACATCCCAAATAAATTATTTTACTTCAACTTTTTGACAATTATTTGCATTTCTCATTAAACTGTTTTCTGAATGAAAGGATAATGAAGTTAAAAGCCTAAATCTCATCATGATTTTGGTACTAACTTTGAAAAGTGCGACCAGTTAATTTAATGATGAATGAAAGTTTTAATTCCTTCCTTTCGTCCTTTCTCTGTTAATTATTCTGTTCAAAATTCATCAATGCCTTGATGCATCTTGGGTTAGTTATATGAACAATGGTCTGACAACAATGCAGTTCCAGCGGAAGGTTGCCAGTATTTATATTGTTATCAGTTAGTCATAATGTAGTGCTTTAGAATTTAGAATTCTGCAATTATTTTCTGTAAAGCACTAGTTGGTGTTTTCCAGTAAATAACTGCAAAATAATTTTATAGTTTCAAGTGATCGGCTCGTTGTGCTAATGTATAAGTAGTAAGTAGTAAGTGCTTTCCAGAAAATAACTCTGAAATAATTTGCAACTTAAAGTCACGCCTCCCCCAACATAATTATTTTGCAATTATTTACTGTAAAGCATCAATTGGTGTTTTCCAATAAATAACTGCAAAATAATTTTATAGTTTTCAAGTGATCCGGTTATAGTGCTAATGTGTAAGCAGTAATT
This sequence comes from Pictodentalium vernedei, assembly GCA_031216915.1. Taxonomy (NCBI): domain Eukaryota; kingdom Metazoa; phylum Mollusca; class Scaphopoda; order Dentaliida; family Dentaliidae; genus Pictodentalium; species Pictodentalium vernedei. Next base: position 242,461,259 of record CM062289.1, read on the forward strand.
GCTATCCAGTAAATAATGATGAAGTCATAAAGTTCATCAGTACTAATCAGTTTAGAATTTGTCTACCAGGCTGCAAGAAATTCTTTTCTGAACAGTCTATTAGATAAATAGTTTTCCAAACTATGTGTGTATTCTTTGCAATTTCAATCACCTGCTTGTTTGAAAGTCAATAGATGTCAAAACTCGATGTCCATGAAAGAACCTGAAAAAAACATGAAATCCCCAAGGCTAAAAAGGGCTAAAGCCTGAGGCCGAAAAGCGTTGGGCCGAAAAGCGTTGGTCCAAAAAGCATCAGACCGAAAAGCACAAGATTGAAAAGCAATGGTCCCATCTAATTACTGTGCACAAAACGGGGCTGGGTCATTTTGGTCCAATTCCCGTTCATCCACTAAGTCGTTTTGCCATAATCCCCCTTCGCCCTGGGCCGTTTCATCCACAGACAGAGGTGGGTAGTTTCACCCCCAAATCAGACAACGAAATTTCAAAAGATAAATCAAAGGAGGGTGAGGCCATTGATGAGCCTTGACTTTAAGTCTCATCAAATGATTCAGGAATCTCCATGCCACTGATTTCAAATTCTGTAAGTCCTATTTCTGGAGTCTCACATCAATATCCATATGCTGATCTGCGCAAAATTCCTCCAGCGCTGTAATTTCCGCATATGTGAGTGGGATTTGTTCTTCCCTTTTTGACGACCCTATTCTTGCACGGTCACATGGTATACACATAAAGTGCAAATCAGAGTTGTCTCTTGATTTATATCATTCCTATATGTAGTTAATCAGATACCGGCTCCACATAACTGGTGCTACCAATCCCTGCAGACATCACAAGTGATAGCATGCTGCCCGCATCTCACCTTTCTATTACAAGTCTACATATGACTTTGACATATTTTCTGTGTCTGTAGTTTGAATTTACTGAAGCTGAATAAATGAATTTACTCTTATGTAGAAGAGGTTTATAAAGAATGACAATGTCGGGAGAGTAAAGTTTTGTCCAAAATTCAAAAGAAAACATTATACAAAAACATTATGTAATATGCTTTTTAATGTTAATTGGCGGTGAAAAGTACATTTAAAAAGATGAATAAAATCATCATCGTTTCGCCTTCATACCCAGGTCGTTTCACCCCAATATAAGAGATGAAATGACCTGGGACAAAAGAGGAATTGGGACAAAATTACCCGATGTCTACAAAACTGGACCTACTTTTGTTTTGACCTGTATATCCACTAGGTTTTGAATCTAATATTCAAAGTGAGACATAAAACAGTAATTAAATCAAGTAAATAAATATATGTTATTTAATTGCCCATTGATATATTTCATTAAATTTCATCTTGAAACTAAATTTAAATGGAGGTGGAATTTAAAAATAGTATGAGCGTAAGACACCTACTTTCGCTTCTATCAAAGACGCTGCACTGTCAACATGTTTCTGCTGACATCGTATTTTTATTTTGATACACATAGTGACTCACTCTTGAGAGCAACAGACATATCAACCTGACTGTACTGTAAAATTAACCCTATTCTATGCATTCATGAATCTACTACTCCTTTTAGTTGTGACATCTGACATCGGCACTCACAATCGGCCGTTTGTGCACTCAACTAATCGGCAGGCAGATGACAGTTGCAAATCCTTATCGGTTAATCACTACATTCATAATTATTTATTAAACAAAAATGTAAATTCAGTAAAAATTCAGTAAAAACAAGTCTCAACTGAGAAACATTTCTTGCTCCAATTCAAAGAAAATAAATGTTTATGGTATTAAGATTAAATTATCTCAAATATTTTAGCTGGTTGGAAAAGTGAACCGCAGGTTCGCTTTTCCAACCAACTAAATTATTTCAGATGAATGAATCTACACATAGGCGATGGACTCCGAGATGAAAGAATCTTGGGACAAAAATCCATGAAAATCTTTTCTCAAGAGCCAAAGACTTTTGTTTAGTTACAAAGGAACATGCTTTGGAGAACCTGAGATGAGCACATGACAGTGCTTGTCATATGTTCAGGGATATAAGTGTAAGACAAGACAAAAAAACTCGGAAACTGTGGAGTGAAGCCAGTCTTCACTGAAAATCAAAATCCCTAAATGGAAATGGAAAATCCCAGAATTCAGGGAAATCCCTGAAGACTTTCAGCCTTGGATGGACTCTTTAAATGCTAGACTGGTTCCAGGCCATTACAGTGTCAAATTCCTTATTGAATTTGACTGGTAGATTGAGAGCTGGACTTACAAGGTGATGGGAGGTCAGTGAATGTTATACTTAAAATCTAAGACTATTGTAGATAAACAGTTTGTAAGAATGAAAGTGTCAATGACACTGTAGCTTAACTTGTCTGTGTGTTGTGTTTGATGAAAAGGATAATGTTCAATGTTTATGAAAGGATGATGAAATAAGACAAGAATTGTGATAATTAGGAATATGTTAATTTCTGTTCCCTGTATGCTATGTTTTTAATAAAAATAATATGAGGTGTACACTGTACTAAAGAGCTGAGGGGTGGGTTAATATGACCTCACAGTTAATGTATGTGGCCCTCACAGTTAACATATGTCAACGAAAGTTACCAAGTTACAGTGATATTATTCCAAAACGAGTCATCCTATCAAGTTACATTGAAATCCCTTCATAAATATGGCCTGTAGACTGTGCGAAAGATTTTCGGGCTTCAGGCCTGTGTAGCCATGACGGTAGACTGATTGCAACTAAAAGGGGACGTCCTCATATCAACATTATACTGAGTCATTCTACTAAATTACAATGAAATCCCTTCACAAATATGACCTGTAGTCTGTACTAAAGTTTTTTGGGTTTTGGGCTCGGGGAAGCCATCATGGTTGAATGATCACAACCAAAAGGGGGTGTTGTCATCTGGGCATAATCTGGAGTGATCCTACGAAGTTACAATGAAATCCCTTCATGACCTGTAGACTGTGCTCATGGTTTTTGGGCTTCGGGCCCCTTAAGCCGTCACAGTTGACCAATCACGACCAAAAGGGGATGTCATCATCTAGGCATTATATGGGGTCAACCTAACAAGTTACAATGAAATCCTTCCATAAATACGACCTATAGACTATGCTAAAGGTTTTTGGGCTCGGGCAGCCATTAAGGCTGAATGATCGCAGCCAAAAGGGGACGTTCTCATCTGAACATTATTTGGAGTCATCCTACCAAGCAACAATGAAATCCCTTCAGAAATATGACCTGTAGACTGTGCTAAAGGTTTTAGGGCTTCAGGCCCCTATAGCCGTCACAGTTGCTCAATCGTGTCCAAAAGGGGACCTTCTCATCTAGACATTATATGAAGTCAACCTACCAAGTTACAATGAAATCCCTTCATAAATATGACATGTAGACTGTGCTCAAGGTTTTCGGGTTTTGGGCTCGGGAAGCTATCATGGTTGAATGTTCGCGACCAAAAGGGGGTGTTGTCATCTGGGCATAATCTGGAGTGATCCTACAAAGTTACAATGAAATCCCTTCATAAATATGACCTGTAGACTGTGCTAAAGGATTTCGGGCTTCGGGCCTCTATAGCCGTTACAGTTGCCCAATCAGGTCCAAAAGGGGATGTCCTCATCTAGACATTATATGAAGTGAACCTACCAAGTTACAATGAAATCCCTCCACAAATATGACCTGTAGACTGTGCTAAAGGTTTTCGGGTTTTGGGCTCGGAAAGTCATCACGGTTGACAGATCGTGACCAAATGGGGAAGTTCTCAACTAGACATCATCCTACCAAGTTACAATGAAATTCCTCCATATCAAATATGACTTGCAGACTGTGTTAAAAGTTTTAGGGTTTTGGGCTTTGGCAGCCATCACGGTTGACAGATCATGACCAAAACAGGACGTTCTCATCTAGGCATTATACAGTGGCATCCTACCAAGTTACAATGAAATCCCTTCATAAATATGACCTGTAGACTGTGCAAATGATTTTCTGGTTTTGGGCTCGGGCAGCCATACTGGTTGACCGATCACAACCAAAAGGGGACGTTCTCATCTAGAAATGACCCCAAATGTGCATATGAAATTTCGTGACGGTCAGACAAAAATTACGGGGTGTAGCCTGTGCTAAAGGAAAATGTGAACAGACTCACAGTCCAACAGACTTCCACACGTGTGATGGCAATAGCTTATCTTGACTTTGTCAAATTAAGCTAAAAATAGTTTAGTATTTCGTGTCACGCAGTGTCGACCCTTTAGGTAACAAAATGGCCATATCCAGCCAGTGTTCTTTACAAACAATGTTATTTTTTATTTTTAAAACAAAGCTTTTGACCTTGCAGTGGAATGAGCCCATTGTGTTTGAACATATGAAGGTAAAAAGCTAAGTTTTTGAGAAAAAAATTAAAATTTGCAGTCATTCAAGATATGTTTTTGCATGTGTCATCTCATAGATGTGAAGGTGTAGATGTTAAAATGTATGCCCCCAATTAAATGCGGCAACCAGGGGTCATATTGACACCTTGAAGTTAATCATCAAGATTCTGTCAAATATGAATGCAAAGAAAGAAATGATCTGAAAAAAAAAATTGTTTTCCCCATCAGACAATCAGTCACAGGACCTTTATTAACCTTTATGGATCAATGATTTTTATATATGTTTGCAATGCTATAACAGTCAACATCCTGTGGCTGTGCAGTTGTTTCTGGGCTTATCTTGGCTGCCTCTATAGGCAGCCAAGACTTGCCTAGAAACATCTCTCAAGGTACTTATAATGTGACTTGTAACTTTTCCCAGTAACTGTTCTGTTGTAATAAAAAGTGATCAAAGTCAGAATTACACCTTTAAGGGTTAAACAAGATATAGTGAATTGAATTCTCAGTTTATTACCAAAATATCAATAATCAACAAAATTAATAATATCGAAAATTGTACTATTGTTCTTGATGTATGATCTTGTTTATGGAGAGTTGAATTACACAAAAAACACTCACACGAACAGGACAGGTCACTCTCCCATAAATTGTAACAAAGCAAAGATATGTTAAATGAAAGTGTCAATGGCACTGTAGCTCAACTTGTCAAGACAAACACATGCACATGTATAGTATGTGACACAGCAATGACAAACATCTAGGTAATGACCTGATAACAAAGGTACATAAAAAGTATTGTAACGGTCTGTACATAAATACTGACTGTTGCCTGTAACAAATGTATAGGTAAAGTATTGTAAAGGTGGGTGACAGTCAGATGCTAAACTAGAAAAGAAATCTTTTGAGTCCCAGAGTGGGTCTGACTGAACCCCAAAATATTTGTTCTCATAGCACAGTGATAGCAAAGGCACCCCAAAACACACTCATTCCTGTCCCAAGGTGAAAACAAAGGTACCCAAGAAGTTTCGTGGAGATCATTTTCACAAATATGAGCTGTGTAGAAGTTGTGACAAAAAACTGATTGGACCTAATTTCGGTACAAAATGGCCACTGGCTGCCATCTTGAATTTTGGACCGCACCCAGAAACACTCGTTCTCGTCCCAAGGTGATAACAAAGGTACCCAAGAAGTTTTGTGAAGATCAGTTCATAAATACAGCCTCAAGCCCGAGCGGTATTGACATGTGCACTTACAGTGTATAAGCAGCACTGAATAAATCAAAGTTCATCTAATTTGCATAATTTCTGCACGAGAAAAAAACCCGTACTATATGTGATGTATTCCATGTTACTAAACATTCATACAAAAATTTATTCAAATCAGAACTTTCAGACAGAAGTTCTGTACAAAAGACTGCACTAATTTTGGTACAAAATGGCGGCTGGTGGCCATCTTGAATTTTGGACTACACCCAAAAACACTCGTTCTCATCCCAAGGTGATAACAAAGGTACCCAAGACGTTTCGTGAAGATCGGTTCATAAATACAGACTCTAGCCCGAGCCGTATTGACATGTGTACTTACTGTGTGTAAGTAGCACTGAAAAAATCAAAGTTCATCTAATTTGCATAATTTCTGCACGAGAAAAAAACCTGTATTATATGTGATGTATCCCATGGTACTAAACATTCGCACAAAAAATTATTCAAATCAGCACTTTCATATGGAAGTTCTGTGCAAAAATCTGATTGCACCTAATTTTGTACAAAATGGCTGCCATCGGCCATCTTGAATTTCGGATCAGACCCAAAAACACTCGTTCTCGTCCCACGGTGATAACAAAGGTACCCAAGGAGTTTCGTAAAGATCGGTTCATAAATACGGCCTCTAGCCCGAGCCGTATTGGCATTTGCACTTACAGTGCTGAAAGTAACACCAAAAAACATCAAAGTTAGTCTAATTTGCATAATTTACGCACGAGAAAAAAACCCGTATTATATGTGATGTATCCCATGGTACTAAACATTCATACAAAAAATTATTCAAATCAGCTTTCATATGGAAGTTCAGACGGACAGACGGACGACGGGCCATGGCATAAGCTCAAATTTGGCTTCGCCAAAGTTGAGCTAAAAATTTTGATGACCAAAAATAATTCAGCACTCTACCAGTTAATTCTCCACATGCTGTTGGCAGATATTCCCACCAGAACAGCCACCAGAATAGGGATAATCCTGTCTCTGTGTTGAACAGAAATGATCCCACTAAATTTGGAACTTACAAATCATTTCATAAATCGTTTCTGAGCTTTATTCATTTTAATTTTTCATCAAATTCTGTCATAGGTGCTTCCAACCAGTCATGTATGGATTTTATGAAAAAAAACAGAGGTGTGACTGTCCCAGATGGGCCTGCCCATACCACCCACTGCCACTATTCTAAGACAAAAACGGACATAATTCAAGCCCAAAAAGTCTGATTGAAACTATAATCGCAGGTGCACAGGTTCCCATGGTAGTGAACATCCATACCAAGTTTCAAAGGAATCAACCCATAAACATCTGAGAAAATCTCCAGACAAAATTCATGCATTCTATGATGAAAAAGGACATATAACTCACAAAACAGATCTGATCGAAACAAGCTTGTTCCAATGAGGGTCACATGATATGGTTTTGTTGACATTTTTTGAAAAATTTGAAAAAATAATATTTAAAGTAATAAATTTTGATATTGTCTGCAGTTGGTAAAGGTTTAACTGATGGAGTGCTAAATTATTTTTGGTCACCAAAATGTGTTCACACGTCTTTGCCTTATTACAATTTTTGGGAGAGTGCCAATAGGCACTCTCCCATAATTTATAATAAGGAAAATTCATAGAGACTAAATAATTTCATTTCAAAGATAATATGAAGCATACCCACAGAGTATGAAGCCTTTGAGTTGTGGTCCCTGCACTTTAGAGTAAAGCCCAAATATGGGCTTCCAGTACTTTACCAGTTAAATGACATCTGGAACTACCTACTTCAGGCTTATTTACTACTTACTTTACAGCCCTCACAAGATGTGACTCCATAATGATAGCCGGACGCACGATCTCCACACACTTTACATGGTACAAATGTTTGCTTTGGACTGTTCGAATCTGCAGCAGCTTGGACATTACCTTCATCTGAAACACACACAAAAGTTTATTTTTAGATATCAGAAAAGCTGACATTGCAAGAGAATCTTAGGATTTTTTTTATATAAATTATTTCCACAGTACCAGGTGAAATAAACTGAAGGAGAATCAGAAGAAAACTCTGGTGAGCTGAAGGAGAATAAGAAAACTCTGGATGCAAGGTAGTGCAGCAGTGTATGTACAACCCTGAGACAGACAATCAAGGACTTCTAAAGAGATTTCTTTTGCATTTTGAAGCACTTTTCAAGATATTGATCATAATTTCATTGGTTAATTGATTAATCGGTTAACCATTTCAGCTCTCCCCACTCCCCCCCCCCCCTCCCCATTTATTTTTACCACTGTGGGAGGGGAACTAGCTCATCTCTCCTGGGGAAATAACCTAGTTAACTTCTTGCGGGGATAATCAAGAGGAGGAAGATTTCGTGTGACACCGGTAAGGTATGCACCAGTAAGAAAGAAATTGTGAAAAGATAAGATGATAATCCAATCCTCACAACATGCAAGAGGCACTATTATTTTCCTGTTTCTCAAAACAGCTGTAAATCTTCACTCAGTCTTTGCAAACAAAAGTGAATTCAACAAAATGCAGCGATTTGTAACACATTTGTACAGAACTTTATAAAGTACTGGAGTCCATTAAATTAATAAATAATTACTACATGTATACTGGAAAGAGAGTGGGGTAGACTGCCAAAATGGCACTGGTGGCACATTGGTGGACAAGCAGATGGCTTGTTCCAACAAAGCATATTTAATGCCCATCAAGGGCAGTAACTCTAAAAAAGATACCAAAAAATGTCAGGCATCTTACTTGATTTGAACTTTCAGAGGATTCATCAAATGCTGAATTTCATCATGAATATGTACAATGCATAATACATTTAGAGACTTACATTTAGAGATTTACCTCTAAAACACCCATGGAGTGGAGTTTTCACCCAGGCAAAAAGTACATCAAGCTTAAGATGCACATGTAAAGTCTTGGAAAATTAACAATCTAATTTGAACCCAGAAAACCATCCGTTGAAACTTTGCCCACAGTTTTGCTTTTTCGGAGAATTTGTCACTTATTACCTGATTGGAAGCTTCACTGAGCATTTCAGTACTAATCCACAGGCCTGATACCATACAGAACCACACAAACATCAGGCCTTACATTTTGTAGGGGCTGTGGCTGATAGTCCCCCAGATTAGCCATTTTCCATAAGGCCTGCATTTGTATCAATAGGCCTTGTGAGAATAACATATTATGATAAAGTTAAGATTTCACCTTACATGACTAGAAGACAAACAAATCTCTTGAATAACTGTATATTTTCATTTTTGCCACCAAAACAAAGCTTATGATCCCTCATTGGAATGAGGATGTTGAGTTTGGATGGATGGACATACAGACGTACGTATAGACAGACAACGGATCGCAACCCATCCCAATAGCTCACACTTGACATTGTCAAGTTGAGCTAATAAAAACAAGAAAATAGTGCAACGTGAAGAATTGCATATGCCCCCTCCTACAATGTCAACATGGGCAATACAAAGCACAGACAGTTTTTCTAAGTGTAAAAAGGGGTAGAACTATGATAACAGTGGTAAGTATGCAAGGGCGTAACCATCAACATTCAAATATCCTTTCCCCCAGAATGGTCAATCACCACACCAAAGGACATAAAAATCCAACAACCCATGTTGGAGTTATAATGCAAAATGTTCGTATGGAAAGTTTTATAAGTGTAACAAGGGCCATAACTCTGGTGTATATGCATGGACAAATCCTGCAATATGTGAATGCCTTCTCCCCCATGCTAGTCTCTCACCATATCAAAGGACGTCAAAATCTGCACACAAATGACTGAGTTATAATGCAAAACTCATGCTGGTCTATCAGCATACCAATGGATATCAAAATCTGACACCCGGTGCCACAGTTATAATGCACAGTGTTCATTTTGCTATTTTTCTAAGTCCTACAAGGGCAATAACTCACGATTTTTGGATATCCTTTCTCCCATGCTGGTCTATTAGCATACCAAAGGACCAGGGCTCGATTTAACTGGATTAGCATAGCAGTTTGCTCTCCAATTTCTGAATTTTGCTATTCAAGATTTATTAGTTTCAAGTGCTTTTGGATCAACTGCTAATCAATTTTCCAGGGTGAATAGTAAATTGCTATTCAAAATTTTCAGATTAAATCAAGCCCTGAAGGACATCAAAATCCGACAATCGATGCCATAGTTACAATACAAAATGTTTGTACTGACAGATTACGGATGGACTTTTGGACGGAGACCTCAACTGTATACCCACCAAACCCCCTAAAGAGGTCGGGGGTATAATAAACCCCAAATACAAGCTCTCAGGTCACCAGTCTAATTATGTTTGGAATTCAATGTTGTTATGGGCTGTTTGCTTATGTACTTTTTGTGAAAATTTACACCAGACAACCAATGATGCAATGTAGTGTGCTTTCACTTGAAAGATATATAGGTATTCTTTCCTATTGCAGTTATAGATATCCCAATCAATAAGTATTTAATTCCCCTTGAAAACATCAACATATTAACAAAATTTGTGGAACTATCCAGAATAATCATAACACCGGCTGTGGTGAGTCATCATTTCTGATTGTAATGTCATCAAAATGTCAGTCAAATCAAATCTCGAATGACCAACATTTCTAGCTTTGATTCACAGAAAAGGAATATTTATGAAATTTTTCAGATTCAATTGTCTGGAATATATCAGTTGTTTGGAAAAGTGAACCATAGGTTCACTTTTCCAAACAACTGAAATATTCCAAAAGAGACAAATCTAAACAGTAGCGATGTCCGATCTGAGGGCTAGACTAGTTCCCTACATATCAGCATCAAAATTTCTTAGAAATTAGACTGGTGGACTGAGAACATGCCCCAAATATCTAGAAGCTTTTAAGAAGCTTGGGAGGAATTATGACACAAAAGATGTCAGTTACACAGTGATCTGACATTCACAAACAGTGGAATGTTTAGGAGTCCTCTCATAAACTGCATCATTATAATAATCCACACATATATTAAATCTTGCAAGCCCCCACCCACCCCCAATGTAATTTATGGTTTCTTTTTTCATTGCTTTTTTAGTATGCAAGCTGGTGTTTATGGTGAGTGAATTATGTGCATGACAAACTTGCAAGTCAAGTGTGAAATATGCTGTTTCCACAATGACATGTTTTTAAATTTATAATTTATCTTACATTAAGAGTTCATTAACCGGTTACTGTAAGGTTAATGTTACCATAAGGATATCATTTTTTCCTAAAATACATACATCAACCCAACTCTCGCTACTGGAATAAAATGACAGTCCAATACAACATTACTCCATAACCAACTGAGGTTATTTCCATTTTTTTAAACAAAATACAATATCAGCTGAACAAATTTAAAGAAGAAACCACAAAAAAATGTATACATTTTTCCTTTGCTTATACATGTATCTCCAATCCATGATATCAATTCTTGGATGTCAAGATGAGCTTTTCATGAAAAGATATTAAGAGAGTTGCAATTCTCTACAAAGGAAAATAAGATCAATATTAATTATTTACTGGTGTTTAAGGTCACTTGCAGCATCTATGGATTTTTCATGACCACAACACAGCTTACACAAGTATAAAGTCCAGTGGGAGATCCAGAGGAAATCAATGGCATCTATGTTTATGCAATTGATTTCACATAATTTTCAGAGAATGGTCAAGAACATCTAGTCCACCATGTATTTAGCAGACAAAATTAATTAAGTTCTTACTTCATCTTGCTGCATTTAACCCTCACGTAATGCCAGTATGTAACAGCCCTCAATGTATTGCGATCACTTGTTTTGACCACTGTGCTTAACTGGTAGAGTGCTGGAAGCCCATATTTGGGCTTTATTCTGAAGAGCAGGTACCACAGCTTGAAGGCTCATATTTGGTGCATGCGCCTTGGATTATCTTTGAAGTGACATTGTTTAGTTGGTAAGGGCTTGCCTTGTTACAATTTATGGAAGAGTGCCCAAAGGCCACTCTCTCATAAATTGTAACAAGGCAGCGACATGCGTACCAAGACTTGATGGCCAAAAATAACTTAGCACGCTACCAGTTAAATACTGCAAAATGCTGGTCTCTTGGGGGGATTAATGTGATACATTTAGGCCCAAAAAGGTTAAAAATCTGTTTATCAGGCCCTCCCACAGGGTCCTTTTGGCTACCAATACAGTTAAAACTAGAAGTCCTGTCATGAAATGTGCACAAATAGCATGTCGATCTGCACATTAATCTATGCATTATGACTATCAAATTCTGTACATATGGCCTGTGCACAAACAATGTTTCAGCCAATGGACCTCTGGGTAACCCGGAGGTCCATTGGCAGAAACATTGCCTGTATTTGCTATGAGTAACCAGGAGAACCTGCCGTGCTTTAAATGCCATTTGATATGGCAACTGCGTGCAATCCCTACGCACAATTAAGCCTAGATAAGCGCTCAGTTCATGACAGGGCTTCTAGTTTTAACTGTTCAAACTTAAAACAAGAGGCCCCACGGCCTTAATTACTCACCTGACAAAGTGGTTCAAAGGAGTATTTGGGGTCACATTCAGTTAGACATGGTTCATCAACACTACAAAGGAATGAAGTCATGAAAGTAAATTTTATGGAAAAAACACTAAGGAATGGATTTGAACTAACTTGAACCTAACCAGGTCTGCTCCCCCACCCCCACCACCCCACCCCACACAGAGAGCTCAAATATTAAGCCAAGGACTCGATTTGAACAAATTTGAATCTGAGCCCCCTAGAGATGTTGTATACCAAATATGAAAGGATTCTGAGAGGTGGATCTGAGCTAGATGATTTTTAAAGAAATTTCCTCATATTGCACGAAGTTAAACTTTGGGCTCCAATAGAGAGCCAAAATATTAACCCAGGGACCCAATTTGAACACTTGAATCTGACGCACCTTGAGATTCTGGTGGATCAGAAGAAGATTTTTTAAAAAAATTCCCTCATATTGCACAATGTTAAAATTCAGGCTCCTAAAGGTTAGAGCTGGGAGGTTATGAAATTTTTCCACGGTTTCGGATTCTACTCGGTTATTTTTAAAAAAGAGTTGAGTCTGGTCTGTCGTCTGCTATACCCTCACCATGGCATACCGCCTAGTGTAGGTGACTGAAAGAGGCATTCAAATTTTGTAAGTAAAAAAAATCCAACATGGCCACCAGTCGGCAATCTTGAATCCGATCGGGACAAAAATTATTTGCTCCTCATCATGTCGATCATTTATATTGAGTTTCATGACAATGCAGCAAAAACTGTAGAAGTAGTTCACTCCACAAGTATTTTGCAAAATCCAATATGGCTGCCAGTTGGCCATCTTGAATCCGATTATGGGAAAAAATTTTGTCACGCACTGCTCCTTATCATGTCGATCATTCATGAAAATGCATCAAAAACTGTAGAAGTAGTTCGTTCCACAAGTATTTTGCAAAATCCAACATGGCCGCCAGTTGGCCATCTTGAATCCGATCGGGAAAAAAATTATTTGCTCCTCATCATGTTGATCATTTTTATTGAGCTTCATGACTATGCGGCAAAAACTGCAGAAGTAGTTCACTCCACAAGTATTTTGCAAAATACAATGTGGCTGCTAGTTGGCCATCTTGAATCCGATTATGGGAAAAAATTTTGTCACGCACTGCTCCTCATCATGTCGATCATTCATGAAAATGCATCAAAAACTGTAGAAGTAGTTCATTCCACAAGTATTTTGCAAAATCCAATATGGCCACCAGTCGGCCATCTTGAATCCGATAAGGAAAAGAATTATGTCACGCACTGCTTCTCATCATGTTGATCATTTTTGTGAGTTTCATGAAAATACGGCTAAAACCGTGGAAGTAGTTCGCTCCATAAGTTTAGCTTACATGTGCAATGGACCGACGACCAACAGACAAGTTGACTCCTATATCCCCCCCCCCTCCCCCCTAAAACTTTGTTTTGTGGGGGTAGAATTATGAGATTATATGCGCTCGCAGCACATGTGCCATTAACTCAGAAGACAATGAAGATTGTTCACAGAGCCCTGGATATACAGTGAATAGCAGTGGCAGCCCCACCCCAACCCACCCACCCATCCCCACCCCCCTCCACCCACCCACACCAAGACAAGAGGAAAATGTTGTGGTAGCAATGCACAGCTTGGGTAAAAAATGCTGAAGAAGCAATGTTGTGAAATGTCAGGCCAAAGAAAAGAAATCCCTTTGTTTGGGATACCCCCACTGACCCTAAACAATTAAGTCGACCCTAACAATTTTACAAAGTAAAAGTCGCTCATTGAGGTCATTGTAACCAAGCCTGGATTTAAGAGGTCGGACACGGACAAAGTCCAACTCAATTATGCGCTTGTCAGATGGCCAGTTGCTTGCACCCGTCACTCTGTCCGAGACCAATTTTCATAGTTAAGTGGGCAGTGACGCGTGGGAATGGTGGGTGAATTATCGCTCACATCTATTCATCATTTTACGAATTCCGTATATAAAACAAGGATTTTGTAGATGGACACTTTCTCAGGGAATTACTCCCGCAACGTATCTAACATGCAGTGCTTCCCCTTGATTTGAATTTCCATATTCACAATTGTCAAAAACAACCCGAATGCAGTGTTTTAAATCGAAGTTCTGTCATCACGTTGACTTATCAATGATATGGTATAAAACCTTCAAGGTATGTGTTATATATTTTCTTAATTATAATTAGAATGTCAAATCCGGAGCTAATTGCAGTGGATGGCACCTATTCTTTGCAGGTAAGATTTTACCCCTGTCCGGCAGGGTCTCTAAATGTCCGACAGGAGTCAGTTTGTACCTGTCATTTTGTCCGGCACTCCCCCAAAAATTATATACAGGCTTGATTGTAACCCTAATTTTTATCGGACTTCAACTGTGAATTTGAAACCTATTTTGAGGTTAAAACTTTCAAAAATACATGTAGAAATAAATGTATCGGACAGAATAAAAGCAGAGCAAGTGGTAAGTTCCAGTCCTGCAAAGGAAACCGTATTTTATAAATTGATCATTTTATAGATACAGTACGTGTTTTACTGTTGGTGTTGAAAGTCATGGAAATTAATGAATATTGTGTTGAGTTTCATGTATTGATACTGAAGAAGCACTGAATCTTGGCCTGCAGTCTTGAAAATGTTATTGGTGCAAGTATAGTGTACAACTGGGTTCTTTTAATTCCATTCAAATATATGCAAAGACTTTACTGACAATGGCCAGCAGATGAGTGGATATTGCATGCAAATAAAGTGTGTGGTCATTTTGGTAATTCGATGTTTGTTTTATTTTTGTCCAAAGCCAGGTGGCGCTTTCAATCTCACACTGAATGGGGTGATTTTTATCATTTCATTCATTTGTCATTCAAAAGAAAGTTTATTTAATATGTAAATACAACTAAACTATGGGACCAAAAAAGTTATTAATTAGGCCTACAGGGCTTGGATTGTTTTCTGTGATTTCTGCTCTTTTACACATTACACGAAGTGACAGTATTAGAGATTGTGCAGTTAAATAACCGTGCGTGTCCCGCCTGACAGTTATGACACATTCAGGTCGATCGTTTTTAAGTAACCGAAACAGAGTTGTATTTTCGGTTAACCTCCCAGCACTACTACAGGTAGCCCAAATTAATAACCCAGGGGTTCGATTTGAACAAATTTGAATCTGACTCCCCTAGAGATGTTGTATACCAACCAGACGCTCTACAGAGCCTGTAATCGCTCACCTGGAACTCCTAATAAAAATGTGATTTCCATAGGCTTTCCATGGTAACTATGAGCTGCAATTGTGGCCATGTTTGCCACATTACATGAGGATCATTGGTAGAAGGTGTCCCAGTCTTCAATCATGTGAAGTTTCAAAACATTTGAATCCATCAAACAGAATCATAGACTGTCTCTGGTGGCCATATTTTCCAACTAACCAGAAAAAAAAGAGGATCGTTTGTAGAGGGCCTCCTATAGACCATTCTTGCCAAGTTTTGGTTCATGTCAGCTCAGTAGTTCCAGAGAGAAGATGAAAATGGGATTTCCCATAGGGTTTTTCTATAGTAACTATAAACCGCAATTGTGGCCATGTTTGCAATACGATCAACATTAAATGAGGAACGTTGGTGAAGGGTGTCCCAGTTATCAACCATGTAAAGTTTCAAAACATTTGGCCCTGTGGTTTCAGAGGAAACGAGTTTTCAAATTGACCAATCAGAATCAAAGAATGCTTCTGGCAGCCACGTTTTTCACCCAACAGGAATAAAATGAGTAACAGTTGTAGAGAACTTCTCATAGGCAATGCCTGCCAAGTCTGGTTCACATTGCCTCAGTACTTTCAGTGAAGATGATGAAAATGTGATTTCCTATAGGGTTTCTATAGTAACTATAATCCACAATTGCAGCCATAATTGCAACCTGATGAAGATTAAAATGAGGATCATTGGTAGAGGGGGTTACAGTCATCAGTCACACTAAGTTTTCAAACCATTTAGCCTTGTAGTTTCAATGAAGATTTTCTTGAAAATGCACACATTTATGAATTCTGTGTCAACAAAAAAATCAGTAAAAGAAGGTTAAATATTTTGAAAATTACAATTTTTTCAGACAGTATTCTCTTTCAAAATAGCAATGGATAGGAAAAGGGTTACAGTCAAACACATTTTACTCCAATTTTTGTCAAATCTTAAAAGATATACAATAATTACTTCATCTAACCTGACATGATTGCAAGAGAATACAAACAAAATTTTTCCTGGTTTTCCAAACACCTGTCATCAATCAGTATTTTCTGATAAGTAACATGAGACTAATAATACATGTATCAACATACAGTTGCAATGGTTTACAGTACAAAACAAAATAAGTTGTAGGATAGTGCTATGAACTATGTATCTTTTCTCTTCCTACACTGATAAGACCAGAAGCTGACATCATTTTCTGGAAAGCTCTCACTGAAAGCTTTCCAGAAAATGTAGGAATCTAAGCTTGTCAGGGCAGGAGCAGTAATTTACTTAGTTTATTGCAGTTATGCTACAACTTATTTTGACTTGTACTGAATACACAATATTTTGAGGTTTTTTCCCAGTTCTCATTGGAGAAAACTGGTACCAACCCTTACCAGATTCTCAAAAGACAAGTATTTTGCTGACAGTACCGATCTTCGTGCAGACAGAAGAGGCATTTGGTTAAGAATTAGAATATAGCCTTTGGTGGCCACATATTTCCAACCTCTCATAGACCATCACCTGAAAAATTTGGTTCATGTCGGCTCAGTAGTTCCAGAGAAGAAGATGACAATGTGATTTCCCATAGGGTTTCTATAGTAACTATAAGCCGCAATTGTGGCCATGTTTACAACCCGATCAACGTTAAATGAGGATCATTGGTAGAGGGGGGTCCCAGTCATCATTTATGTGAAGTATCAAAACATTTGGCCAGGCAGTTTTAGAGGAGAAGATTTTTGAAAATCCACCAATCAGAATCAAAGAATGCCTCTGGCAGCCATGTTTTTCAACCCACGGGAACAAAATGAGGACTGTTTGTAGAGGACCTCCCATAGCAGGGTTCCCCCAGGTTAAAATCTTTGAAATTCCAGGCCATTCCAGGCCATTTCTCGACAATTTTTGTGGATTTTCAAGGCCCCCATTTATGAAATTCAAGGCTTTTCAAGGCCGAGGCTGGCAAAGTACCCTAAATTATCAGATAATGACTAGAAACTTTCTCTTATATTTCCCTTTGTTGGTAATTCTAACACTTGACATCATTTCTTGGAAAACTCTTTCTGAAAGCTATCCAAGCAATGATATCACTGATTAGAATTAGTGAGCCTGAGAAAGACATTTTCTTGTGTTTATCCTACAACTGCAGTGTAATTACCAGGTGGCACAATAGCTATGTCTCTTGTACATGTACCGCTATTCTAACTGAATACTTACTGAATGCAAACGAATTGATATCATCCTTTCTCCCAATGAGTAAACTACATGTTACATGTAAATGACACATTTCGTAACCCACAATGTCTCCGGAAATGTCATTCGAAAAGCAAAATGTAATTCCGTTGTGGGGAAGTGTACCGTCCAACAAGCTTGGATTAAATCAACTGCATACAATAACTGGTTACTGCCTGTTCCAGTTGAACGGTATTCAGCTAAATGCAGTAAGTGCCGAAAAGTTTTTAATGTTTCATAGATGGGCGAATCATCCTTAAAATCGCACATGTTAACATTTGCGGTGAATAAGACAATAACACTTTCTTTTGGAAATCCAAACTCGGAATCCACCATGATGGCGACTGCCCGTGCCAGGACTTTAAGATGACGTTGTGGCAAATTCATCAGACATACATGCTTCGGAAATACTCACATAGTTCAACTGAACAATCATCCATTTGTAATATTTTCAATATGAATAAATTATCCACACACGTGTGCTCAGCATTCGAACAGGCAGAATTTACAATAAATCTTCCCATTGGCTTAAATATACACCATTGTGCTCGCCCACATCAATAGCAACCATTCACAATGCTTGATCCAAAGGATTTCAGTGTCACATCACTGCAAAGTCCTATCAATAATGCACGCATTGGCACTGCCGTAAATACTCCAAAATATGACCGGATTAATAAACCACACAGTTACGTATGCTGTAAATGCCGTAAAATATGTTCGGATTAAATTCCGCATCACAAAATTCTCAGATTTTCCAGGCTTTTCAAGGCTCCCATTGGAAATTCAAGGCTTTCAAGACCTTGAATGACCTTTTGATGAATTCCAGGCTTTTCCAGGTTTTCAAGGCCCCGCGGGAACCCTGCATAGACCATCCCTGCCAAGTTTAGTTTACGTCAGCTCAGTAGTTCCGGAGAAGATGAAAATGTGATTTCCCATAGGGTTTCTATAGTAACTATAAGCCGCAATTGTGACCATGTTTGTGACCCAATCAACATTAAATGAGGATCGTTGGTAGAGGGGGTCCCAGTCATCATTTATGTGAAGTATCAAAACATTTGGCCTGACAGTTTCAGAGGAGAAGATATTTGAAAATCCACCATCAGAATCAAAGAATGCCTCTGGCAGCCATGTTTTTCAGCCCACGGGAACAAAATGAGGATCGTTTGTAGAGGACCTCCCATAGATTATCCCTGTCAGGTTTGTTTTCACGTCGCCTTGGTTTTTCCAGAGAAAAAGAGGAAAATGTGATTTCCCATATGGTTTCTACAGTAACTATAAGCCGCAATTGCAGCCATGTTTGTGACCCAATCAACATTAAATGAGGATTGTTGGTAGAGGGGGTCCCAGTCATCATTTATGTGAAGTTTCCAAACATTTGGCCTGGCAGTTTCAGAGGAGAAGATTTTTGAAAATCCACCAACCAGAATCAAAGAATGCCTCTGGAAGCCATGTTTTTCATTCGACGTGAACAAAATGAGGATAATTTGTAGAGGACCTCCCATGGACCATTCCTGCCAAGTTTGGTTCACACTGGCACAGCGGTTACAGAGAAGAAGATGAAAATGTGAAAAGTTTACGGACGACGGACGACAGATGACGGACGCCAAGTGATGAGAAAAGCTCACATGGCCTTTTAGGCCAGGTGAGCTAAAAATGAAAGGATTCTGACCGGAGATCTAAATAAGATTTTTAAAGAAAATTCCTCATATTGCACCAAGTTAAACTTCAGGCTCCCATAGATAGCCCACCCAAATTAATAACCCAGGGGCTCAATTTGAACAAATGCATCTTACTCCACTATAGATGTTGTATACCAATGAAAGTGTCAATGACACTGTAGCTTAACCTGACTGCGTAATGTGTTTGATGAAAAGGATAATGTTCAATGTTTATGAAAGGATTATGAAATACGACAAGAATTGTGATAATTGAGAATATGTTAATTTCTGTTCCCTGAATGCTATGTTTTCAATAAAAATAACTTGAGGTGCAGACTGTACTAAAGAACTGACGGGTGGGTTAATGTGGCCCTCAAAGTTAATGTATGTCAACCAAAGTTACCAAGTTACAGTGAAATTATTCCAAAACGAGTCATCCTAGCAAGTTACAATGAAATCCCTTCATAAATACAGCCTGTAGACTGCGCTAAAGGTTTTTGGGCTTCGGGCCTGTGTAGCCATCATGGTTGATCGATTGCAACCAAAAGGGAACGTCCTCATCTAGACATCATACTGAGTCATCCTACCAAGTTACAATGATATCCCTTCATAAATACGACCTGTAGTCTGTGCTAAAGGTTTTTGGGTATTGGGCTCAGGCAGACATCACAGTTGAATGCTCACGACTAAAAGGGGACATTCTCATCTAGATATTATCTGGAGTCATCCCACCAAGTTACAATGAAATCCCTTCATAAATACGACCTGTAGACTAAACGTTTTCGGGCTTTGGGCCCTGTAGCCATCACAGTTAACTGATTGTGACCAATAGGGGAGGTTCTAGACATTTTATGGAGTCAACCTACCAAGTTACAATGGAATCTCTCCATAAATCCGACCTGTAGACTGTGCTAAAGGTTTTTGGGTTTCGGGCTTTGGCAGCCATCACTGCTGACAAATCATGACCAAAAGGGGACATTCTCATCTAGACATTATACAGAGTCATCATACTCAGAGTCATCATACTAAGTTACAATGAAATCCCTTCATAAATACGACCTGTAGACTGTGCTAAAGGTTTTCAGGTTTTGGGCTCGGGCAGCCATCATGGTTGACCGATCGCAACCAAAAGGGGACGTTCTCATCTAGACAGGATTCTGACAGGTGGATCTGAAGAAGAAGATTTTCAAAGAAATTACATCATATTCCACTAAGTTAAAATTTGGGCTCCCATAGAGAGCCCAAATATCAACCCAGGGATCCGATTTGAACAAACTTGAACCTGACCCTCCTAGAGATGCTGTATACCAAATATGAAAGCATTTTGACTGCAGGGTCTAAAGAAGAAGATTTTTTTTTAAATTCCTCATTTGGCACTAAGTTGATATTCGGGCTCCCACAGGGAGCCCAAATATTTACCCAGGTAACCGATTTGAACAAACCTGAAACTGACGCTCCTCGAGATGTTGTATACCAATACGAAAGGATTCTGACTGGTGAATCTGAAGAAGAAGATTTTTTAAAGAAATTCCCTCATATTGCACTAAGTTAAAATTCCGGCTCCCATAAGCAGCCCAAATATAAACCCAGCGCCTCGATTTGAACAAACTTGAATCTGACCTCCCTAGAGATGTTGTATACCAAATATGAAAGCATTCTGACAGGTGGATGTGAAGAAGATTTTTGAAGAAATTTCCTCATATTTCACTAAGTTAAAATTTGGGCTCTTACAGGGAAGGGAGCCCAATTATTAACCCAGGGTCTTGATTTGGACAAACTTGAATCCTTATATGATTACATTTGGCCAATTTAATTAATTGAGCTGTGGTTTGTAGAACTAATGTTATCACCCAGAAACCAAAAAGTTATATTTTCTATCTTTCAAGTAGTTTTTAATTTTTACTGCATCAAGTTCAATATCATGCCCGTCACTTTTATATTATCAAGTAGAAAATTATCAAGTATAAAACAGTGCCAGTTTTAAATCTCATATGTCTTCCACACAGAAATTAGTCGTTGTCTTGGAATGTATTCACTGAAATTCAACAAGAAGGCCACACAAAATAAACTAGAAAAATTGTGAGCACTGCTCATTAAATGATACCACCCACTCCCTCCAAGAAACATTTTACAACAGTAAAAGTGTATTTAATGTAGAGAGCACAAACACTGACACCAATGTTTGAAGGTTTTATTGAAATCCATTCACCACAGTTTAAGAGGTTGTGGATAGCAAATGTCAACACCCCCCACCACCCCCCCCCCCCCACCCCTTGAATTGACAAAGCCCATTTTTAAATATGGGAAACCCTAAAAATGAAAATATCTGAAAACAAAACAGGAGGTGCACATCTTCAATATATGTAAAAGAATATCTGAAAGTTTCAATGAAATCTGTTCAATGGTTTCAGAGGAGTTGCGAATAGCAGATCTGTACAGAATGTCAACTGAATTTGACAAAGTTCATTTTTCAATATGGGAAACTGTAAAAAAGAAAATATCTGAAAACAAAATAGGAGGTGCACATCTTCGATGTATGTAAAAGAATGTCTGAGAGTTTCAATGAAATCCGTTCACTGGTTTAGGAGGAGTTGCGGATAGCAGATGTGTACCTCCCCTAAAGCGTAATGGACAGATGGAAGGACGGACGGACATACAGATGTATGGATGTACGGACAGACCAAGTGATCACTATATACCTCCCACTTTTCAAGTGGGTGGTATAATTAATTGATTCTCAGGCATTTTTTTTTTAAATCAGTGAGGGAAGGAGGGTTAGTTTTATGTTTAATTTTTATTTTTTTCTTGCATAATATGAGCATAGATTGAGAGGCTTTCCGCTATCTATTCGCACACAGGATATATAGAAAGTGCAAAATTATTTAATTTTATTTAAAATCATTTAATTTTAACCCTCAACGGACTAATTCTGACTGTAATCACTTTTTACTGCAACAGAACCAGTCCTTTGATTTTGAGGTGCGCTATGTACTTGCACATCAAGCGCATGCAGATTTCAAAATCAGGTAGGGATCAAGTGTGTGCCTCGAAAATCCTGCCAAAGTCAGCTTTAATTAGATTCCAAATAGTATAAAACGTCCAATGGTTAAGCTGTTGACAAATTTGCCCAGCGACGATTCAATGCTGTGTACTTTGATCTGAAAACATCAAAGCATCACCAACCCCTTTGTCGGCCTTGAAGAGGCATCAGCATGTGTGTAGCACGTGCATACAACAGTACATGTAACATGTGGGAAGAACTGGTATGTGGATCTCATTTTTCTTCTGCATCAAATTCATCTAACGTTTATTTTTTACATTGTATTAGTTCAAATCGGTCATCATCTCATTCAGATCATTATAGTTTAATCTGAATATTAATTTGACATGATCATATTTCAACAAAATTTAAATTATAATTAAATAACACAATACATGATGCTGAAGGAAGGTGTTCAATGGTGTTTTTCATCAATCCAAGTTTAGCCTGCCAGTCAGCTCTTAAAGTGTGTCAGAGGTGTGGTCAACAGACTCTTGTCAGTTTGAGTTATCTGTTATGCAGTGAGTGAAACCGACTCATTGGCATGTCTGTATGTCAATCATAGTAGCATCATCAACTGTCAGAGAATTTCGGTTTTGATTCTGGAATTTTCTCATGCAGAGATCAGTTGTGTGTAAACAGGTTAAAGTATGTTGTGTTATGTTTTCATAAAAAATACCTACCCGAAATTTATTTGAAACTGAAAATACTGTTTAAATGTGCATGGCTTTACTGGAAAAGTACAAATCTGATTCAAATTACATACTACTTTTCCTTGAAAACTTTGCGTACCAAACAAGAAACAAAAATGTCGAGGAAAGTTTTCTGTAGGGCATAAAATCAATGCATGATATTACATCGGGAAATTGACATGCTGACTTACAGGTTACACGTTGATTTCCTGATGCAGCGCACCCCACAAAAAAATGTGTGCCTAATCTCAAAAGCCGCAAGCAACTGAATGCACACCTGGGTTTTTCAAAATCGAAAGTCTGCAGAACAGGTTTGGGACTTTGGGGAAACTTGCAAGTTACATTCTAAGTTTCTTGGCAGTCGTTTCTATGCAAGTATTCTATTCCAAGACTTGCCTAATACATAACTGCAAATCCACAGGATTAAGACCGTCTTCAGCTATGCTCTTCAGATTTCAGTTTCATACATCAATCAAACAATGCAAAAATTTTGAGAATCCTGATTTTGAAGCAATACTGGAAACAGGACTGGCATGATCAATCCAGAAGTAGACTATAATTGGTAGTACACATAATCGACTTCTGTTTCCAAAAGTCGACTTTACTCACTGTATGTGACCTCTGGAAACAACAATAAGGAAAGTGTTTTATGGGTTCACATCACTTCTTTTCAAATAATTTATTACAGTTGTATTACTTGAATTTGAGGTGTACGCTTAGAGCACCATGCCTAAGTCTTAACAGGGCTAAAGTTTAACCTTACACTCATATTTTTCTGTGCACATAACTGCCATGATGTTCAAAAGAATCAACTCCTTTGTTAATTCTGCACACTGAATGAAGTGACATCAAATCTTAGATCGCAAATCCTCCCTCAATGAAAAGAAAGTGGCACTGTGTTCTCAGTCGACAGCGAATACATAATCTCAGGTGCACAAGCAAAATAACTGGTTGAGTGCAAGAAGCCACTATCAGGGATCTACAGGGCTGTGTACCTCAATTTCTCAGCAGTTTAAACACAAACAAGAGGCCCCACGGGGCCTGAAGCGCTCATCTTGAACAGAACACAATATAAACAGAGTCCAAGAATGAGTCTACATTAAGCAATCCATCTCCATAGGATACACTGTCAATCCTGGAGTCCCTCAGGAGTGACAAAAATAATCTGGGCATCATGCCTTTTCTTCAGTTGAACACAATGTAAAATGTAGAGCTCCCCTATGAAGCCCCTTGATACAACCTATG
The DNA here is from genome assembly GCA_031216915.1 of Pictodentalium vernedei. NCBI lineage: Eukaryota > Metazoa > Mollusca > Scaphopoda > Dentaliida > Dentaliidae > Pictodentalium > Pictodentalium vernedei. The sequence continues at coordinate 242,485,452 of CM062289.1, forward strand.
TGGATTTATCTTAGTTACACACCTCTACAGGGTACTGAATACAAAATTTTTAATTCTTCAGCAACATGGCCAATTCCGGCTCCCATAGGGAGCCCAAATATTAACCCAGGCTCTCGATTTGAACACATGTGAATCTGACTTCCCTAGAGATGTCGTATACCAAATATGAAAGCATTCTGACTGTTGGATCTGAAGAAGAGAAATTTTAAAGAAATTTCTTCATATTGCACTGAGTTAAAATTTGGGCTATCATAGCAAGCCCAAATATTAACCTCCTATGGATCCGATTTGAACAAACTTTAATTTGCCCCCCCCCCCCCCCCCCCCCCCCCCCCCCCCCCACTCCTTCCCCCCAGAGATGTTGTATACCAAATATGAAAGCATTCTGACTAGTGGATCTGAAGAAGAAGATTTTTGAAGAAATTCCCTCATATTGTATTAAGTTAAACTTCAGGTTCCCATATGGAGCCCAAATATTAACCCAAGCTCTCGATTTGAACACATTTGAATCTGACCCCCCTAGAGGTGTTGTATACCAAATATGAAAGCATTCTGACTGGTGGATCTGAAGAAGAAAATTTTTAAAGAAATTTCCTCATATCGCACTAAGTAAAAATTTGGGCTACCATAGCGGACCCAAATATACACCTAGGGATCTGATTTGAACAAACTTGAATCTGACCCCCATAGAGATGTTGCAAAGCAAATATGAAAGCATTCTGACTCGTGGATCTGAAGAAGAAGATTTTTTAAAATTATCCTCCATATTGAACAAAGTTAAAATTTGGGCTTCTGTAGGAAGCCCAAATATTAACCTAGGGACTTGGTTTGAACAATCTTGAGTTTGATCCTCATAAAAATGAGGCATACCAAACATTAAAAGATTCTGACTGGTGGTTCTGAAGAAGAAGATTTTTAAAGAATATTCCCCATATTACCCTATGTTAAAAATTTGAGCGCCTGCATTGAGCTCAAATATGAACCAATGGGCTTTATTTTAACAAACTTGTATCTGACCCCCCTATGAATGCTGTATACCGAATATCAAAAGATTCTGATAATTGGTTCTGGAGAAAAGATTTTTTTAAATTTTTGCAAATATGCTGACTCGGCATTTTTCAATGCCCATTACAGAACACCCTAACATAAACGATGGCAATTTTGTTTTTACCATTCAATTCTACTGGTCCTAAGGATACTTCATACCAAATAACAGCTCTCTGTTCTGTGTGGTTTGGGAAATATGGGCATTTGAAAATATTTCTATTTTTAGCTCCCAGGGTTCCCAAGGGGATGTGGGAATTTTTTTTTTTTTTTGCACAAGTCAAGTACTTATGACCCAATAATACCACATACCAAATTTGGTTCAAACCGGACCATCGGTTCAGAAAATAGAAATTTTGGGCGGGGCCAAAAATCTTACCCCTCCCATTACAAAGCCAAATATTGCTTCACGAACTTCGTTTGAACAAACTTGATTCTACACCTCAAAAGGAAGCTCCATAGCAACTATCAAGTCACTGTACACACTGGTTCATAAGAAGATTTTTAAAATATTTTGGATCATTTTTCCCCTCTCCCTCCCTATGGGGCTGGGCATGTTGAGTTGAACAAAAATGCAATGCCCCTTCGGGACCATCACTCACACAATCTTTCACTTGAATTGGCCCAGTGGCATGAAAGGAGAATACCAAAACATGGTCTTGATGGTCGACGGACGGGCGGAGAGCGATGAGATTAGCTCAGTTTGACTTTGTCAAGATGAGCTAAAAATGTTCATGCAACATTGTTTTATTACAATTTTTTGGAGAGTGCCAAGAGGCACTCTCCAATAAATTATAATAAAACAATTGTTTATGAACAAAATTTTATTAAACTGGGGCTCCTTTAGCTTATAGCATGGTACCCTTGAAAAAAATATTGTTACAAATAACCTTTGAAAAATAATTTAGCACTCTACCAGTTAATGAAAGACATAGACAAAAATAAAACCACTAGTGTGTTTCCACTTCCCCAACCAACCCTAATTTAAGTTTGCAACTCTACCAAAAAAGTTTTCATTACCATGATTATTTATTTATTTATTGGTGTTTAAGGTCACATACTTATGCACAATGGGTAATCGTGACCGTGACAGTTTTATGGGTGGAGGAAGCCAGAGTACCCAGAGAGAACCACCGAGCAACGACGAGCAGCTGTCAGCTCTCCAACATCGTAACTCTAAACTCTGCACCGCAGCACAGGCTGGGTTAGATTGGTTGAAGACATGCGCACCATCGACGTGCAGTACGCCTCAGTACACAGCGTCATCGTGCTCCCATGTAGGCAATCGGGGTGAAGTATCTTGCCCAAGGACTCAACGCGGTTGCTGCAGGTGGGATTCGAACCGAGGACCTCTCGGCTTGCAGCCTGCACCTCTACCAACTGAACCACCGTGCCCCCCATTACCATGATTCAGATACCGAAGGTAAAATGCATTTGCAATCATTGATACAGATGATCAAGAGCAAAGGAACCAAATGGGATTTGTCAATTCCGATTTACATTTTGATTCAGTTTTATGAAATAAACTGATGTCAGATTCTGGCTTGTCTTACTTTATTGAATAAAAAATTACGATGTCCACCTATTTGCCATTACACTGATCTTTTGAAGTTAAACAGCTTATTGTCTCCAACACTTTAAATTTCTCTGGCCTAATAATGCATTCAGAAATCAAAGGCAACAGAAAACACCTGAACTGAACAGGGAGGGGGGGGGGGAGGGGGTCATAATATATGATTTTTTATTTTTCTTAAAACTGTTGTTTTCTATACACTTGGAATTTAATTAAGGTCCACCTGAAATGTTTCATGACGGTGAAGTTGCTGTTACTGATTATTGTTTTAATGATTGCTATGTCTTGCAGTGCATTTCATCTTGTGAAACATGCTGTTTCTGGTTGATAGCGTACCCCAAACACATCCCCTCGTCCACGTGAAGAATGCTTCCGACGAATGTCACAAAAAACACTATCATCCACATGCAATATCTGGGTATAAAACAAGAAAATTTGTCACTTCTTTTGTCAATAAATGTTGACATGGCAAGGCGGAGACTCTCAAAGGTGCTAAGATGGCAAATCGTTGGCATGCATACAACAGGCATTTTGGAAGGCAACTTGGCTATAGTCATTCTGTCATCAGCAGACTTGTCCGAAACCATCAATAAATCAACTATGTTATGGTCCGACCAAGGCCTGGACAACCCCAAAAGACCTCTCTTCATGAAGATTGCGGTCTGGCATGCCTCGGTAGATGTGAACCTTTTGCTTCAAGTGGGGTTTTGAAATGCCTTTGGCTCCCCAACAGGCATTTGAGCAAAAGAACTGTCTGAAAACATCTCAAAGAACCGGGTATAAGGTCCACAGGGTCATCAAGCATCCAGCTCTGTCCGATCAGATTGGAGTGGAGTATGGCACGACAACATTCGAATCTCAGGGCTTGGAAGAGAGTCCATTGGTCAGACGAGAGTAGGTTCCTGCTTCACATCACAGATGGTTGCATGAGAGTGTGGAGGCATAGAAATACTACTTACGTGCTCAGGAACATCAGACCTACTGTTCCTTATAGTGGAGGATCAGTCATGATCTGGGGATGTCTCTCTCATGATTGTAAACTTGATATGGTGACTGTATGTGGGGAATCACAATGGCCATCAATACAGCCAGGATATTCTCAATCCGGTTGTCGTGCCTCATTTTGACAACCACCCGTTGGCTACTCGCCCTGTATTCATGGACGACAATGCAAGGCCACATTGTTCCCATACTGTGAGAGCATTCCTTCAGAACGTTATTACAACACTACCTTGCAATGAGCCCCGATTTGAATCCCTTAGAACACACCTGGGACTTTCTTGGACGTTGGGTGCAAGCAAGGGATCCCCTGAACAGAATTTGGCCGATTTGCAAGCTGCATTGCATGAAGAGTGGCAACAGTTGCCTCTGGACCGTATCAGAAGGCTCACTGGTAGAATTAGGAGGAGGGTTCAGGCCATCATCCAGGCACGTGACGTCAGACACTGCTACCATGTTCAGGAGATCACAAGTTACATTTTTTGTCAGTAATTACCAGCACTGATTCATCATGGATCATTCCAGTACCATTCTTGTCAAGAAAACATTTTTCCATCAAAAACATTAGTGACAGATATGTGTAATTAGCGCCATTAAAATACAGGATATTTTCATCATTGTGTTGTCTTTCGTTTGTCAATAGACCATTCTTTCTGCAAACAATCACTTTTGGCCATCTGAAAGATAGCATGACATTAATAACAGTTTCTATTAACACCACTGCAAAAAAAACAGGGGGTGCTTAATTAAGTTCCAGGTGTATATTTCTGAGTGCAGTTGGTAGAATTTCTAATTGTTCAATAAGAACAGTTCCATAATCTTGAAAAATAGAAAACTGTCCATTTCTTCTAAAGACCATTTATAGTCCTTGGAAGCCAGATGCTAATTTCTATTGTCTTCTAAGATTCACCAAAGGTTCTTTGTTTTCTCCCTGTGACTGCACAAGTCATGGAGAGGGTTATTCATTTCTTTTACTTCCAGACAAACAGTAAACTGACAGTGCCAGCTATTAATTCACTTATTTGTCAATATTGATTTTCACAAATCATTATCCAGCATGTGGAATGACAATTAATCCAATATTTTTTTAATGAATGCACATTATTATCATTCTCACACTTTTATATCAATGGGATCAATATGACCTCATAGTGAACTTTACATCAATGTACTGTGATTAAACTCAAAAAAGAAGTATAGCACTATAACAACAAAAAAAACCTGAATATTTAATGTATTCTTGAGCAAATTATTTGATCATTATTCACTGATATGTTTACAGGAGATAAATATTCAATATGGTGCCTATCAATGTTTTGACCCTTTCCAGACCCACAACTTGGTTTTCAGCAGACAAATGAGTAAATAAAGTAGACTGATGCTGACCTTCGCATTTGAAAAACAAATGCATGCGGAAAGTCACAAGAACTAATTTTTTTTATTGGAGTTGAACCCCTCCCATGGGGGCGTAGTGGCTCAGTAGGTAGAGGTGTAGGCTTCAAGACGAGAGGTCCTCGGTTCAAATCCCACCTGCGGCAACCATGTTGTTTCCTTGGGCAAAACACTTCACACCCCTTGCACACGTGGGGGCATGGTGGCATTGTGTACTAAGGTGTACTGCACATCAATGCTGCACTTGTCTTCAACCAGTGCTAACCCTGCTTGTGTGGAGTTAGCATGTTGGGGAGCTGACAGTTGCTTGACATTGCTCAGTGGTTCTCTCCGGGTACTCTGGCTTCCTCCACCCATAAAACTGTTGTGGTCATGATTAGCCATTGTGCAGATATATGTGACCTTAAACACCAATAAATAAATCAATAAATAACCCCTCGCACTCTAGGAGTACAAAAGAATTTTTTCCAGTCACTCTGCTTTTCTCTTGTTTACTCTAAATTTAACCAATTATATCTTGTTTGACCGAGCTCACTGAGCTCTGTCAAACAAGGTATATTTGGTTAAATATTAAACTGCATTATGGGAAATATTTACTGCTGAAAATTTTGACTATGAAAAACGACTCTGTGAGTGCGAGAGGGCCTGATCTTCAGAGATCCCGTATAACTCTATAGTTGCCTAACCGGTTTCGTTCTAATTTGAACTTCGTCAGAGGCGATTGAACTGCTGTGCGGCTCTCCTTTTATAGGTTTCCTCTGAAAACAGCTTGGCGGCCACAAAGGTTGGCGGCCACAATAGGTGATTAATTGATTAGATTGATTTTGGCGGCCACATGTTGGCGGCCACAGTGGTTTGTGTTGTTTTCGGCGGCCACACTTAATAGTTAAATTTTTGGCGGCCACTTTGGCGCAGAGTTAAATTTGGCGGTCACAGCTGTTTTGTTTGGTAATAGTGACTCTAACTTGCCCATTCCATTTGATACTTATTGTTAATAGATGGGATGTAAGTAAATAATCACCAGTATAAAATTTATTTCCAGGTTTTAGAAGAAATGGCAAAAGGAAACAGCAGAGAAAAAAACCAATTTGGTGTCTAATAAATGTCATAAGAGTTGGGGTAGGGTAATGCGACGAGACATGAACCCATTGTTCGTACACCATTGTAAATCATTGGGATTGAAATAAAAAGATAATTATTTATTGAATGTTGCTTTTTATTTGTGATTTCCCGGAAGTAAGGAGTGTCAACGTTTTAAAATTGATTGCGGTTTAATATGTTTGCCGCGTATCTCAAGACTTTCCCCGTATTATATAGGGTAGTTATGTCCGTATTCGGGGGGGTGTTTCCCCTATGGGATGGGATCTGTGGGTGTGGTGACCCAATGTCCATGTTCTGGTAAAATAGTTCTGGCATCGGAGAATTTCCGAATAACGACGTTTGTCGGACCGGCGCAATCGCTGACTCTTCATGTGGAAAGTTTCTCTGTGCAGAAATGTCTGGGTCAACCATGTTGCGTTGCTCAATAACCGAGGCAGCTGCCATGGTTGGATTGTTGTTCGTGGCTGTGGGTATTGAATCACCATGTGTGGAGTTGTTAGTAGTTACAGTGGATCGGTATGATGAGGTTTCTTGTAACGTTTGTGTAATGTAATCCACTGTGTTTTCCCCGAAAATTTCCGTCACAGCCATTTCCAATACGTCCGAATTGGCGTTCATTTGTCGGGAATGATTTTTATGGCATTTTCTCATTAAATGTTTATCTAGATATTCTTTCCTTTTGAAGGTTTTGATGCACTTTTCGCAAGAATAAAAACCTCTCTTGAGGTGTGTAACCCTATTGTGGCGTATAAGTCCGGTCCGGTCTGCATATTTGATCTGACACTCATTACATATGTGAGCCATGATAACAGGTGAAGTTCGTAACTGAATTCCTCTCGAGTGAATTCTGTGTTGCGTCGTCTAATTGTGACGTGATTACGTCTACTGTGGTTAGTTTCCCTACCACCGGGCAGGTGGCGTTGAAGAACAAGAAGTAAAAAATGCTAATAAATCAAAGTAAAATCAAAAGTCTTTCTTGTTCAAGCCGAGTGGGGTGAGTGTTTTGAGCGTGAATATCCATTGTATTTCACGATGGCGCCGTGATTCGGTGGTATTGTCACCGTCCGGGTCGGTATATAGTACCTGTATAATACGGTATGAGAGGTCCGTGCTGGAATGATTACTTTGGTTAAAGTGAATTGCGATAGGGGTGTCGCGTTTATGTTTAATGTCACTTACATGCTCCTTGAGGCGTGTGTTGAAGTGACGTTTGGTTTCTCCAACATACTGTTTTTTGCAAATTTTGCATTGAAGCAGGTAAATGCAATTTCTAGTTAGGCAATTGGTGTGCCGTGGTCCTCGGTAGCGTTTTTTGGTGATTGTACTGTTAAACCAAATGCCCCTGTTTAATGTGAAACAGGTTTCGCAGTTGGCTGTACTGCACAATTCGCGTGGATTTAAGATCACTCGTCCCCTAACTTGTCTAAGTTGGGGTATCTTGGCTCTGGTGAGTAGGTCACGGAGAGAGGGGTTGCGGCGGTATGCTAAAAGGGGAGGGTAATGGAATAGTTTCCGGCCGCGTTCGGTGCTGGAGAGTATAGGCCACAGATTCCTAACGTACCGATAAATGGTGGTGTTGTCCGGGTGATAATTAAGTACGAATGGGATGCGTGTATTGAGTGTTGATGATGATTTGGTGGTGTCTTTGATTAGTTGGTTTCGGTCAAGTTTACAGACTCTATCAAAAGCTTTTGAGAGTGTTTGTTCAGGGTATCCACGATTTCGAAAATGCTGGAGCATGTTGTGGGCGTGTTTTCTGAAATCGGATTCTGAGCTGCAGATGCGTTTAACTCTCAGAAGCTGACTGTAGGGGATGCCCTGGATTTGTTTTTGGGCGTGGCAGGACTCTGCTCGGAGATAGGCGTGCGTGTCCGTTGGTTTCGTGTATAGGTCTGTAGTTATGGTGTTTCCCTGTCTGGTGATTGTGACGTCTAAAAAATTGACGGATTTGTCGGAAATTTCGGCAGTGAATTTAATGGTCGGATGGGCCGAGTTCCAGTGGTTAATGAATTCACGCAGCATTTCTTCACCATGTGTCCAAATTAAAAAAATATCATCAATAAATATATATAAATGATATATATCAATGAGGGCTTACGACAACTTAACGACAACCGGTTCTATGTCAAAACTCAAACTGATCTTACCCAGCACCATAACGATCTGATTCAACACACATTGGACCAACTCGTCACATATATATCAATGAGGGCTTACGACAACTTAACGACAACCGGTTCTATGTCAAAACTCAAACTGATCTTACCCAGCACCATAACGATCTGATTCAACACACATTGGACCAACTCGTCACTAAGGGTGAAATTTCTGATAAAATTAGAACGGGCCTCACCCACGCTAACCCACGCACTCCCGAACTCTACCTACTACCCAAGATACACAAAAATCGAACCAGGGGACAAGTACCGGGCAGACCCATCGTCAGCAGTACAGGGGGGCCGACCGAACTTATCAGCAGTTTTGTCGATGAACACATTAGAGTATTTGTACCGACATACCCCAGTTACCTTAGAGATACCAACCATTTACTGTCCATACTCTCCAATCTTAATGGTCTCCCCAACCAGTTCCTACTATGCACGATGGACGTAATATCACTTTACACCAATATCCCCAACCAAGAGGGTCTAGTAGCAGTAGCCAAGAGCATTCGCAAAAACAAACCACAATGGGACATATCTCCCAACAGTTTACTCAAACTTCTCAAACAGGTCTTACACTGTAATAACTTCCAATTTAATGGGGTACATTATTTACAAATCGGCGGAACCGCTATGGGCACAAAGGTCGCTCCCAGCCTAGCCAACATTTTTATGGGTGAACTGGAAAACCAATTACTACTGGAATCCAGATTTAAACCAGAACTATATCTGAGATTTATTGATGATATTTTTTTAATTTGGACACATGGTGAAGAAATGCTGCGTGAATTCATTAACCACTGGAACTCGGCCCATCCGACCATTAAATTCACTGCCGAAATTTCCGACAAATCCGTCAATTTTTTAGACGTCACAATCACCAGACAGGGAAACACCATAACTACAGACCTATACACGAAACCAACGGACACGCACGCCTATCTCCGAGCAGAGTCCTGCCACGCCCAAAAACAAATCCAGGGCATCCCCTACAGTCAGCTTCTGAGAGTTAAACGCATCTGCAGCTCAGAATCCGATTTCAGAAAACACGCCCACAACATGCTCCAGCATTTTCGAAATCGTGGATACCCTGAACAAACACTCTCAAAAGCTTTTGATAGAGTCTGTAAACTTGACCGAAACCAACTAATCAAAGACACCACCAAATCATCATCAACACTCAATACACGCATCCCATTCGTACTTAATTATCACCCGGACAACACCACCATTTATCGGTACGTTAGGAATCTGTGGCCTATACTCTCCAGCACCGAACGCGGCCGGAAACTATTCCATTACCCTCCCCTTTTAGCATACCGCCGCAACCCCTCTCTCCGTGACCTACTCACCAGAGCCAAGATACCCCAACTTAGACAAGTTAGGGGACGAGTGATCTTAAATCCACGCGAATTGTGCAGTACAGCCAACTGCGAAACCTGTTTCACATTAAACAGGGGCATTTGGTTTAACAGTACAATCACCAAAAAACGCTACCGAGGACCACGGCACACCAATTGCCTAACTAGAAATTGCATTTACCTGCTTCAATGCAAAATTTGCAAAAAACAGTATGTTGGAGAAACCAAACGTCACTTCAACACACGCCTCAAGGAGCATGTAAGTGACATTAAACATAAACGCGACACCCCTATCGCAATTCACTTTAACCAAAGTAATCATTCCAGCACGGACCTCTCATACCGTATTATACAGGTACTATATACCGACCCGGACGGTGACAATACCACCGAATCACGGCGCCATCGTGAAATACAATGGATATTCACGCTCAAAACACTCACCCCACTCGGCTTGAACAAGAAAGACTTTTGATTTTACTTTGAAAATTTTGACATCAAAGTGCAGAGGGTTAAGGTCACAGCCAGTATCTATGGGTTTATCATGACCACAACGTAGGTATAAAGTCAAGTTCTGCCAGTCATTTATATCCATGCTATCCACTTTGGAGAACTTTCAGTCCAGACACTGGTTAGTACTTTACCAGAAGAGCAGAACTTGTTTACTACAGTAAACAAGCACTGCTTCACTTCCTGGGGTTCCCACACGGAACTAATTTTTTTAATTGGTTCAGTTTTGTTTAACTAGAAAGAAGTTTAACCCCTACAGGTTTAGAGATTTTGATACATTTCGTACCTTGCCAGTTGTTCCTTGAAAAGTCATGGATGCAGTTATAGGTGGCCAAGACTTGCCCAGAAACAACTGCAAGGTACAGTACAAGTCAAAATAAGTTGTAGGATAACCACTATAATCTATGTATCTTTCTCTTCCTACACCGATAAGACCAGAAGCTCTCAATGAGAGCTTTCCAGAAAATGATGTCAGATTATGAACTTATAAGTGCAGGTGCAACAGTATACTTAGTTTACTGTGATTATGCTACAACTTATTTTGACTTGTACTGTACTTATAAAGTAATTTGTAAGTTTACCAAGAGTCAGCATGTTGACACAGCTTGTTTTTTGCAATGAAAATATGTTCAGTCGGAATTTAAAGGGAAAAAAAAACTAGAGGCTCTACAGAGCCTGTAATCACTCACCTGGAACTACATATAAAAATGTGATTTCCCATATGCTTTCCATGGTAACTATGAGCTGCAATTGTGGACATGTTTGCAACATTACATCAACATTACATGAGGATCATTGGTAGGTGTCCCAGTCTTCAATGACGTGAAGTTTCAAAACATTTGAATCCATTAAACAGAATCATAGAATGTCTCTGGTGGCCATATTTCTCTGGTGGCCATATTTTCCAACCAACGGGAACAAAAAGAGGATCGTTTGTAGAGGGCCTCCTACAGACCATCCTTGCCAAGTTTTGGTTCCTGTCAGCTCTGTAGCTCCAGAGAGAAGATGAAAATGTGATCTCCCATAGGCTTTTTCTATAGTAACTATAAACCACAATTGTGGCCATGTTTGCAATACGATCAACATTAAAATAAGGAACGTTGTTGGAGGGTGTCCCAGTTATCAACCATGCACAGTTTCAAAACATTTGGCCCTGTGGTTTCAGAGGAGAAGAGTTTTTAAAATTGACCAATCAGAATCAAAGAATGCTTCTGGCGGCCACGTTTTTTCACCCAACATGACTAAAATGGGTAACAGTTGTAGAGAACCTCTCGCAGAAAATGCCTGCAAAGTCTGGTTCACATTGGCTCAGTACTTTCAGTGAAGATGATGAAAATGTGATTTCCTATAGGGTTTCTATAGTAACTATAAGCCACAATTGCAGCCATAATTGCAACCTGATGAAGATTAAAATGAGGATCATTGGTAGAGGGGGTTACAGTCATCAGTCACACTAAGTTTTCAAACCATTTGGCCTTGTAGTTTCAAAGAAAATTTTCTTGAAAATGTACACATTTATGAATTCTGTGTCAACAAAAAAAAATCTGTAAAAAAAGGTTAAATATTTTGAAAATTACAATTTTTTCAGACAGTATTCTCTTTCAAAATAGCTTTGGATAGGTAAAGGGTTACAGTCAAACACATTTTACTCCAATTTTGTCAAATCTTAAAAGATATACAATAATTACTGTCATCTAAGCTGACATGATGGGAAGTGAATATAAACAAAAACTTCCCTGGTTTTCCGAACACCTGCCATCAATCAGTATTTTCTGATAAGTAACCTGAGACTAATAATACATATATCAACATACAGTTGCAACTGTTTACAGTACAAGTCAAAATAAGTTGTAGGATAATCCTACAAACTATGTATCTTTCTCCTCCTACACTGATAAGACCAGAAGCTGACATCATTTTCTGGAAAGCTCTCACTGATAGCTTTCCAGAAAATGTCAGATTCTGATCTTGTCAGTGCAGGAGGAGCAGTTTACTTAGTTTATTGCAGTTATGCTACAGCTTATTTTGACTTGTACTGTATACAAAATATTTTGGGGTTTTGTCCCCAGTTCAGAGGAGAAAACTGGAACCAACCCTTATCAGATTTTCAAAAAAAAAAACAAGTATTTTGCCAACAGTACCGATCTTCCTGGAGACTGGAGAGGCATTTGGTTAAGCATTAGAATATAGCCTGTGGCGGCCACATATTTTCATCCTCTCACAGACCATTCCTGCGAAGTTTGGTTCACGTCGGCTCAGTAGTTCCAGAGAAAAAGATGAAAATTAAAATTTTTGAGTAAATTTTGTTTCTTAACATACCTACCACAATTGTTTAGAATTGGCTGTAAAGTAAGTGCAAGCCCTACTTCGGAACTTACTCAAGCTTTTAAGAAACTTTTCCAAACAAGTTGGAAAAGTAATAGAGTGCAAAAGCACGAAAATGATCGAAAAAAAGGGTCGAGCGAGACCAGCGCTCGAAATTACAGGTACTCTCTCTGCACACCTCTTGCGTTTGCCGAGCGCATGCGCAACAACCGTGACGTCAATTCCGTATTTCCGCCAACGAGAAGTTTGTGATTTTGCGGGGAGGCATCGATATCAAAGATATCCCCAAGGAGGGTGGGCCTCCGGTAAACAATTGTGGTAGGTATGTTAAGAAACAAAATTAACTAAAAATTTTTAATTTCTTTTCAACCTACTCACAATTGTTTACAATTGGCTAAATAAACAATAGGAGGAGGTGAATCACATAACCAATACCAACAAGAGCAGCAGTAAGAAAAGCAACTAGGGCAGAGAACAATAGCAAAACCTGTAATGAAGATAGAGAGAAGACACCTGAAAAGAACAAGGCTGAGCAAAGCACAACCTCGATAAAAACAATTTTAACGAGGGTGCACAACAGCCTGAGCAGCAACGAGAGGGCCTAAAGAATCAAGGTCCTCAGATTGCTGCTGTAGGTGGCGGGGATAAAAGATGGAGAAGGTATAAGCATTCCTCCAGTAAGCCGCATTCATAACATCCTGGAGCGAAACAGAATTGGAGAACGCCCAGGATGTAGAAATGGCACAAACCTCATGAGCATTAAACCGGTTCGAAACAGGATCCGAAGCAGACAAGCGGGAATAAGCCAGCTTGATTGCAAGACAGATCCACCTGGAAATAGAACGGGAAGAGATAAACTACCTCTTAGGAATGAGAGACAGAAAGAATCTCTTCCGACCCCTCCTAATGAACTGAGTGCGAGTAATGTATAATGTAAGTCATGATCGCACGAACAGGACAAAGAAGAGGTCTCCGGCCATCGATAGCGGGGAGAGCCCGAATGCAGATGGGAGGAGGTACCAAATCAGGAAGTTGATTCTTAGCCAGAAAAGAGCAATCAGTAGTGAAGGTGACACTGTTAGCCTCATTTCTGAAGAAAGCAGAATCAACAGATAGCATATGAAGCTCACTGACTTGTCGAGCAGAAGCAAATGCTAGAAGGAAAGCCGTCTTATAGGTGATAAAACGCATATCGGTCTCAGATAAAGGCTCGAATGGCGCTCCCTCCAAACAGTGCAACACCTATGCCAAGTTCAATTTGGGTGTAAGACGCAAAACTCGAGGCCTCTTCAAAGAAAAGTACCGAATGAGTTTGGAGAGAAAAACATTATGACTGATGCACCGCTTTCCCACTTAAGAGAAAGTATCAGACAGCATAGACTGATAGCCCTTAATCGTAATAGGCTGGAGGTCCTTGGAGTCAAAAAGATATACCAGAAAATCTGCAATTTGAGTGATTGACGGATCACGGTAATCCACATTGTGATCTGTACACCAGCGGCAGAAAACCTTCCACTTCGCAGCATAAGTCATGCCAGTGGAATGTCCAGCGATGCAGAAATGCACTCTACTGTTCGCCTCGAAAAACCTCTACATCGGAGACTGGACCTGATAAAGGACAGGCGCCAGGTTGTTGATACTTCCTGGGATGACCCTGGGAAAGAAGATCGCGATGTAGAGGTAGACGAATCGGCCGATCTGCCAACAGAGGCCGCAGCAGATTGATCCACACCCTCTGTGGAGACAGAGGTGCGATCAGAATGATCCTGCAACTGCAAGCACGAATCTTCGCTAATACTTGAGGAAGAATCGGTGCAGGAGGGAAGGCATAGCCGATCCAACCTGTCCAGTCCAGGGACAGAGCGTCTACCGCAAATGCCAGAGGATCTGGACAAGGTGAGGCAAAGGTCTCTACCTGATGATTCCAGTGAATAGCAAAAAGGTTGACCTGAGGATGGCCCCACTGCTCACAAATCGCCTGAAACACCGACCGATGGATCATCCATTTGGTGGGACGGATACTGTCGCGTCGGGACAGGGAGTCTGCTAGGACATTGAGACGCCCGGGAATGTGTCGAAGGGACACCCGAGCATTTACATCCCGCGCCAACATGAAGAAGATCCCGAGATGGCCGATACATGGGAATCGAATGTGGGCCTCCTTGATTCCGTATGTAGGCCACTACTGTCGTATTGTCCGAAAGAAGTAGGACAATATGGTCCAACAGGTGAGGGATCCAAAGCCGAAAATTCAACAGAAGAGCAAGGAGCTCCTTCTGGTTGTTATGAAGGACCACCTGCTCGCTGTCCCACTCGCCGCGAGTGGACAGACCGAGAGGATCCAACGTCGCACCCCAGCCCCGATCGCTGGCATCTGCAGTAAGGATGCGATCGGCCAAAGGAAGATCCAGCGGAACACCCTGTGTCAGCCAGGGAACATCGGCCCAAGGATGGAGGTGACAAAGCAGGGACCAAGGAATAGGAAGTTCCAGGTCCAGCGGATCTACATTCGGATGCCAATGATCCAACAGAAAGTGTTGGAGAGGTCAGACAAACAAGCGACCGAGCAGAATGAGATCTGTCACCGAACCGCAAAGGCCCAGCATCCGAAGGAAAGTCCTGGCCGAGACCGAGGAAGATTGAAGCAGGTTCCGAGTCAAGGCAGAAAGAATCGTCATCCGAGCATGGGGGACCGACACTACATTGTGAAGAGTGTCGAAATCCATTCCCAAATGACGGAATCGCTGAGAAGGAAGGAGATCTGACTTCTCGCGATTGACTCTGAAACGCAGCGAAGCTAGCAGGCAAAGAAACTGCCGGACATCTAACTCCAGAACAGCAGCATTGTGGTGCCATTGGAGGATGTCGTCCAGGTTGGCTGACGAAGTCACAGCTGACTGAGTACGGTGGAAAGCAAGCACATGTGACATCAGTCGGGTGAAGGCCCAAGGAGCCAGGTTCAAACCGAACGGGAGAGCTCTGAATTGAGGCTCGATCCCGAAACGAGAACCGATGGTATTTCCGTGACAACAGATGAATGGGTACATGGAAGTAGGCATCCTTCATGTCGATACTGGCAGCAAAGTCGCCCTGATGAACTGAACGTCATGCTGAAACGAGGAGCTATTATGTACTCGTTCAGGAGACTCAGATCGATGACAGGACGAAATTGGCTATTTTTCTTCAGCACCAAGAAAAGTCTCAAGTAAAACCCCGGTGAAAGGGTGTTCCTGACCACTTCGATCACCCCTTTGGGGAGGAGGTTGTCGATCTCCTGCACCAGAAGGTCCCAACGTAGAGAATCGGAAGAAACCCGAGTCGGGAGGGGCACCCGAGATAAACTCGAGTGCCGATGGAAGGACAGTCGCAGACTGGATTGTATGACGACGAGGACCCAAGTGTCTGACATTATCTCTGTCCAAGGGTCGTAAAACAGCAACAGCCTTCCCCCGACTGGAGGCGAATCGAGGTGAGAACCTTCACTTGCGGCCTCGACGAGGCCCCTGAGAGTCCTGAGACTTTCCTGCCTGAGGCTGCCAGCGAGCCTGGCCGCGGCGGCGCTTCTGAGCAGGAGCAGATGGAGCCAAAGGCGTAGCCGACGTCACCGATGAGGCAGATGCAGCAGCACACTTGGCGGGCCTGGAACAACCACCACCCGCAGCAGCAGGTTGGTCCAGCTGTCGCAGCAAAAGCTGGTCCTTCGAATGATGAAGAACTTCGCCACGGACAGCTTCCACGGAACCATGGAACAACTGAGGTCCAACCAAAGAGGCAGACCTCAGAACAGCACGCTGCTCAGAAGGAAGGGATGGAGAAGAATCCAACACCGCATCCCGGCGTTCCAGCTCCAAATTAGCCATGTTACAGGCGTGAGCGTGTGTCAAGTTCATGAGAGCCTGTGACAAAACGCGAAAAGGCACCTGAGCATCATCAGACTCCGCTGGTGGAAAATATTCAGCCAGGGCAGCGACGACATGGTCCGCGAGAAATAACATACCCAGCATCTCTCGGGATAGGCCCACCATAGATTCAACTACCGACATTGGGAGAACTGCCGACTTAGGCTTAGTTAACCCAAGGGAAGAAGAATCCTCATCCACAGTAGTCATTCCTTGGAAGACAGGTGGAGAGGTGGAATCTAAGCCCTGGAAGGACTCAACAACCTGAGCCGATTGCAGAGGATGCAAAGCCCCAGAGCTAGAAGGCTCAACAGGGTTATGGCGCTCCACAGTGGACCACGGCCGGATGGTCACAGGTGGCTGATCTGAAGGTTGAACGTCCGGCAATAAGCCAAAGAAGAAATCCAAAGCCTGCCCCAAGACTGACGAGGGGGGGGCCCATCACCTTCCAGAAAATAGTCATCCTCTGTAGCTGAGGAGACGTAGCCCAACTCGGGCTGACCAACTCGGCGACCGACCAAAGGAGGTTGTGCCTCAGGAGGCACAGGGAGGCCAATTTGAGGGTTGCCAGAAAGCAACCGGGTGAGCGCCAAAACGGCCTGACGCAGGTCACCCTGAGAATCCGTCGCAGCAGCATCGCCCGACGGAGTGTCCTCCCAATAGACCCTTCTGGAAGAAGAACCCAAATCCTCAGAAGAGACCGACGTCGAACATCGATCGGCAGACAGAATAGGTATACGGTAAGAAGACACCGGAGGATAGTCCCGAATGTGACGCCCCGGGGCCATCACTGACCTCTGCGAAACAGAAGGTCCTGCCTGCAAATCCTCTAAAGAGACCGACGGCGCATGTCGATCGGTAGCTGGACCTGGGACACGGTGAGAAGACACCGGAGGATTGTCCCAAGAATGACAGGAACCTGTGATTGGTCTCTGCACGGCAGACGGCCCCAACTGCCCATCCTCTGAGACCGACGGCAAGCATCGATCGACACACAGGCTCGGAAGACAGTGAGGAATCACCGGAGGAAGGTTCCAAGAGTGACAGCTAACCGAGGCTGTCACTGACCTCTGCCGAACAGCAGACCCCGTATGCCAATGTCCCAACCCCATCCTGCTAGTCGGCACACTAGCAGGAGATGGAGGAACAATAAACAACTCGCTCGAGGGGCGAGGAATCGCTGCCGAAGCGACCAAAGAGCTCAACCGACGAGGTGCAAACCAAGCCAGATGAGATGGAGCAGACACCAAACCCGCACAGCTTCGCCGCGAAGCCTGGGGAGGCTGAGAGCTCACAGACACACCAGCAGATACAGCCGAGACTGTAGACCATCCCCAGAGGAGATGGAAGAGCCACCATCATACACAATCATACAGAATAGGATCTGTATTAACAACTTCCTCAGCAACTGTCGACAGCGTAGGATGCAAATCGGAGAGGGTCACCGAGCTGACCTCGGAGAAACTCTCTACAAAAACAGACGCCTCAAGAGTGACATCAGAAGACAAAGAGACCACGGTCTCCACGTCAGGTATTACTGAACCAGCACCGTCAACAGTTGCAGAGGAACTCGCCACAGAAGACAGATCAGAATCCTGTGTGACAGAGTCACCACGTGCACTAACAGAAATGTCTGTTACGGCACGGCTACCCTTACCCCGAGAACGAAGGGTTCTAGCTCTGGACAGAACCACCTTGTTAACAGAAGCCCAGAATTTTGAGGACCAAACCCCACAAATACCACATGATTGGGCTTGAGTACAATTGTGAGAGTCGTCCACATGTTTCACCTGCAAGCAAGAGGTACAAGGAATAGTCTTTGGCATAATATGAATGTAAATAATGAAATCAAGCTTCCCGCCGACGGAAAACAGAACAAAGGTTGTGTTCACACGTGGGGGAAAAACAAGACTATGCGTGAAAATACAAGCAAAAGTGATCAAAAATAGCATTAAATAGCAATAATTTTGAAAGCTTGACAAAGGATACAATCCAGTTGCACACAATCAGATGAAGATTAACACATACAATAAGTTGTTCACGAAGATAATAGCTAAAAATAGTATGAGTCACAAAAATTTCTGACCATGTACAATGGCGGAAATAAAAGGAAATGACGTCACGGTTGTTGCGCATGCGCTTGGCAAACGCAAGAGGTGTGCAGAGAGAGTACTTATAATTTCGAGCGCTGGTCTCGCTCGACCCTTTTTTCAATCATTTTCGTGCTTTTGCACTCTATTACTTTTCCAACTTGTTTGGAAAAGTTTCTTAAAAGCTTGAGTTAGTTCCAAAGTAGGGCTTGCACTTATGTTACAGCCAATTGTAAACAATTGTGAGTAGGTTGAAAAGAAAGGTGATTTCCTATAGGGTTTTTATAGTTACTATAAGCTGCAATTACGGCCATGTTTACAACCCGATCAACATTAAATGAGGATCGTTGGTAGATGGAGTCCCAGTCATCACTTATGTGAAGTATCAAAATATTTGGCCTGGCAGTTTCAGAGGAGAAGATTTTTGAAAATCCACCAATCAGAATCAAAGAATGCCTCTGACGGCCATGTTTTTCAACCCACGGGAACAAAATGAGGATCGTTTGTAGAGGACCTCCCATCGACCATCCCTGCCAAGTTTGGTTCACGTCGGCTCAGTAGTTCCGGAGAAGAAGATGAAAATGTGATTTCCCATAGGGTTTCTATAGTAACTATAGGCTGCAGTTGTGGCCATGTTTGCAACCCGATCAACATTAAATGAGAATAGTTGGTAGAAGGGGTCCCAGTCATCATTTATGTGAAGTATCAAAACATTTGGCCTGGCAGTTTCAGAGGAGAAGATTTTTGAAAATCCACCAATCAGAATCAAAGAATGCCTCTGACGGCCATGTTTTTCAACCCATGGGAACAAAATGTCAGGTTTGTTTTCACATCGCCTCGGTTTTTCCAGAGAAGAAGTGGAAAATGTGATTTCCCACAGGGTTTCTACAGTCACTATCAGCAGCAATTGCAGCCATGTTTGTAACCCAATCAACATTAAATGAGGACCGTTGGTAGAGGGGTCTCCGTCATCATTTATGTGAAGTTTCAAAACATTTGGCCTGGCAGTTTCAGAGGAGAAGATTTTTGAAAATCCACCAACCAGAATCAAAGAATGCCTCTGGGAGCCATGTTTTTCATCTGACAGGAACAAAATGGGGATCGTTTGTAGAGGACCTCCCAAAGCCCATTCCTGCCAAGTATGGTTCGCCCCGGCTCAGCGGTTACAGAGAAGAAGATGAAAATGTGAAAAGTTTACGTACGCTGGACGACAGACGACGGCCGACAATGGACACCAAGTGATGAGAAAAGCTCACATGGCCTTTTAGGCCAGGTGAACTAAAAAGTGAGAAAAAAGTAAAAACAGCATGTTTTGTTCACGATAAATGAAATATTACTTTGCTGTGTTCATGAAGCAGAGAGAGAGAAATGTTCCCAGAACGCAATTACAATCCAGCCAAAATTTACTGTTTGCTTTTGTGATCACTGCACTTTAATGTCTGCAAGGCAGTTTGTATATATATATACATTAGGGCTAAAATGGTCATGGTATTTTTAGGACCGGCTAGCCGCGCCCATAAATCGTGGTTAATCATGGTCAATTCTGAAGTATGTGTGGAGACAGTTATGTATAAGATAAATTGCTAAATATCAAAGATAATCAACATAAGCAGATCTTTTTCGGTATTTCAAGCAATGCCACTGGTCATGACATGATGCATCAAATTTTGGCCCATTTTAAAGTAGTCTAAACTAGCATGTCATACCTGGGCATTAAAATATCAAAAGAGGCATGCAATCTGTAGGGTGTACAAAAGGAATTGCTGACAATTTCAAAACTAAATTCAAGATGGCTGATGGTGGCCATGTTTTTGAAAATTCAGAAAAATTTGATAGCTCTCATGTAGACATCACACCAAAGCTACATATGAAATTTGAACAATATTGGGCAAGTGATGTAGCCTGTAGGGTGTGCTCATGGAATTGTTGACAATTTATATGCCAAAAAACCAAGATGGCTGCTGGTGGCCATGTTTTTCAACGAAATTCAGAAAAATTCAATAGCTCCAATCCAGATATGACACCAATGCTACATATTAAATCTGAAAAAGGTTGGGTGGGAAATGTGGCCTGTACAAAGTGCAAATGGAAATGTTGACAATTTATGTGCCAAATTTACAATGGCTGCTGACGGCCATGTTTCTAAATGAAAATCCGAAAAGTTTGATAGCTACATCCTACTGGACCCAATATTTTTTCCCTAGTGGAAACCCTGATACATAATTAGTATTTAAGATATTTAAGATATTAATTGCTTATTGCTTTTTTAATTTGTTCAGAAAACATACCGTACAAAAAATGTTCAGGAATCATTCTGAAACTAGATAAATATATGACCCAAATTATGAAGACTTCAGAACTGGTAAGGAAATAAAATGTATAAACCCTTTACCTAATGAATTGGCAGCATCTACCCGTGTAATTTACATATCAAAAAGATGAAAAGATTAAAAAAAAATTTGAAAATTTTTCAACAAAACCATATCATGTGACGAGAATGTTCCAATGAGAGGTCACTTGATATGGTTTTGTTGAGTTGTTTTGAAATACTGGAAAAAACAAAAAACAATAATTAAAATAATACATTTTGAAATTGTGTACATGGGTAAAAGGTTAATGTGTTCAGGAATACGTTCATTTTCTCGCGTTTCGCAGTATGTCGAGAAATATATTTATTGTGGGTACGGTGGTTAAGAGGTTAACAGCCTTAACGGCAGTGTTTTCACACGGCAGCAAGTTGATGTACTGTCTGAATGAATACCGTGTTATCAGACACGAGATTTATGACTTCGTCATGCTGAGAGGCCAGTTTATGCCCATGTTGTGTTACTCTGTCATTTCTAGCCATATCACCACAACGGTTACATGATTAATTTTAAAACGGAAAGTGTAAGGATGGAGGTCGGCATCCTGACCCTGAGGTCAATTTTGCATACTCTGACTACAGGTTTCCAAGAGTCTTTTGCCACAAATAGGTTTTTATCTCTGGTTGTTCCTGGGTGGCTTGTTGACCGAAGAGGGTTTTTTTCCAGAAGTTTAACATGCTTGAGTATTTTCTCTGTTGATATTTGAGTAAATCCAACAATACTTGTCGTCAATCTTAAATTACTGTCATAATGAATATTTCACTCTATATTTTGCATATTTAATGTCATTAAATATGGGTATCATGCTAACCATTCAAGCGTGTACTCGGCTACTTGCAGTAGATATTTATTATCTTTTTACTCACAGGTGTGCTATATACCTATCTTAGTATTATAAGAAGTATACACTATACATGTATATAAACATTTATACCAAACAAGAGGCCCCACGGGGCCTGAAGCGCTCATCTTGTACAGAACACAATTTAAACAGAGTCCAAGAATGAGTACATTAAGCAAGCCATCTCCATAGGCTACACTGTCAAACCTTGAGTCCCTCAGGAGTGACAAAAATAATCTAGGCATCATGCCTTTTCTTCAGTTGATCGTAAGTAAAATGTAGAGCTCCCCTATGAAGCGCCTTGATACAACCTATGTGGATTAATCTTAGTACCTCTAGAGGGTACTGAATACAAATTTTTTAATTCTTCAGCAAAATGGCCAATTCCGGCTCCCATAGAGAGCCCAAATATTAACCCAGGCTCTTGATTTGAACACAGTTAAATCTGACTTCCCTAGAAATGTTGAGTACTGAATATGAAAGCATTCTGACCGTTGGATCTGAAGAAGAGAAATTGTAAAGAAATTTCTTCGAATTGCACTAAGTTTAAATTTGGGCTACCATAGCGAGCCCAAATATTGACCTATGGATCCGATTTGAACAAACTTGAATCTGACCCCCCCTAGAGATGTTGTATACCAAATGTGAAAGCATTCTGACAAGTGAATCTGAAGAAGAAGATTTTTGAAGAAATTCCCTCATATTGTACTAAGTTAAATTTCATGTTTCCATATGGAGCTCAAATATTAACCTAGGCACACGAATTGAACAACCTGGAATCTGACCCCCCTAGAGATGTTGTATACCAAATATAAAAGCATTCTGACTGGTGGATCTGAAGAAGAAGATTTTTAAAGAAATTTTCTCATATTGCACTAAGTAAAAATTTGGGCTACCATAGTGAGCCCAAATATATACCTAGGGATCTGATTTGAACAAACTTGAATCTGACCCCCATAGAGATGTTGCATACCAAATATC
This sequence comes from Pictodentalium vernedei, assembly GCA_031216915.1. Taxonomy (NCBI): domain Eukaryota; kingdom Metazoa; phylum Mollusca; class Scaphopoda; order Dentaliida; family Dentaliidae; genus Pictodentalium; species Pictodentalium vernedei. Next base: position 242,508,096 of record CM062289.1, read on the forward strand.
AAAGCATTCTGACTGATGGATCTGAAGAAGAAGATTTTTTTAAATTACCCTCCATATTGAACAAAGATCAAATTTGGGCTTCCATAGGAAGCCCAAATATTAACCTAGGGACTTGGTTTGAACAATCTAGAATCTGACCCTCATAACAATGATGTATACCAAATATTAAAAGATTCTGACTGTTGGTTCTTAAGAAGAAGATTTTTAAAGAATATTCCCCATATTACCCTATGTTAAAATTTCGGGCTCCTGTAGAGAGCCCAAATATGAACCAATGAGCTTTATTTCAACAAACTTTTATCTGACCCCCCTATGAATGCTGTATACCAAATATCAAAAGATTCTGATGATTGGTTCTGGAGAAAAGATTTTTTTAAATTTTTGCAAATATGCTGACTCAGCATTTTTTCAATGCCCATTACAGAACACCCTAACATAACCGATGGCAATTTTTTTTTACCATTCAATTCTACTGGTCATAAGGATACTCCATACCAAATAAAAGCTCTCTGTTCCGTGGGGTTTGGGAAATATGGGCGTTTGAAAATATTTCTATTTTTAGCTCCCAGGGTTCCCATGGGAATGCGGGAATTTTTTTTTTTGCATGGGTCAAGTACTTATGACCCAATACTACCACAAACCAAATTTGGTTCATACCGGACCATCGGTTCAGAAAATAGAAATTTTGGGCGGGGCCAAAAATCTTACCCCTCCTATTACAAAGCCAAATATTACTTCACGAACTTCGTTTGAACAAACTTGATTCTACACCTCATATGGAAACTCCATAGCAAATATCAAGTCATTGTACACACTGGTTCTTGAGAAGAAGATTTTTAAAATATTTTGGAGCATTTTCCCCCACTCCCTCCCTATGGGGCTGGGCATGCTGAGTTGAACAAAAATGAAATGCCCCTTTGGGACCATCACTCACACAAACTTTCACTTGAATTGGCCCAGTAGCTTCGGAGGAGAAGACCAAAACATGGTGTTGACGGACGACGGACGACAGACGACGGACGATGGACGGGAAGCGATGAGATTAGCTCAGCTTGACTTTGTCAAGATGAGCTAAAAACCTTTCACATAAACTAACCCCTTAAACCCCGATGCCATCTACTGGGTCGGTTCAACAGCATCAACTGGAAAATTCCATTTCCATTATTTGGGGATAGACTTGTTCATTTTACAATGGCAAATTCGATTCACAGCACAGCTGAGCAGTGTTCTGGCTGTGCACTTTGTGCTGAACAATAGGTGAATCAACTGAGCCCCTGCAGAACTGTTTTGTACTGGAAGTCAATGGTGTACTGGAAGTCAATGAAGTTTGTATAGAATTGCTGTAACAAAACAGAATTTGTGATTTTTAGTAACTACATGTGCAGCATAATTCTGGACATGCAGAAGTTTATCGATTTGCATTTTCTTATAGCCAGTTAATAAGGAGTGCAGTATTCTAAGTGACTGGTATAACCATCTGCAGAATTTCAAAACATTTGGAGAGAATCAAACTTTCTCCGATTCTCTCGAAATTCTGCTCTGAATATGGAGGACAGCACATCCACAGAGATTCTTCTGCCCTATTTGGGAAAGGGTCCGGGGAAAATTCACATCATGAAGGCTCCAATTGGGAATTTGTTTGGGAGAAAAATATTATTTATTGGTGTTTAAGGTCTCATACTTATGCACAATGGCTAATCATGACCATGACAGTTTTACGGGTGGAGGAAGCCTGAGTACCATGGAGAGAACCACCAAGCATCGACGAGCAACTGTCAGCTCCTCAACATTCTAACTCTATTCAAGCTCCGCTCGAGCAGGGTTACAGCGGTGAAGACATGTGCACCATTGACGTGCAGTACACCTTAGTACATGGTGTCAATGTCCCCCATGTAGGCAACCGGGATAAAGAACCTTGCCCTGGCCCAAGGACACAACACGGCTCGTCCCGGAGGGGATCGAACTCAGGACCACGAGCACAGAAGTCCAACAGTCTTCCACTGAGCCACACGCTCCCTTGGGAGAAAAACACACAAAGAATAAGAAATGTTTGTTACCTTCAGATTGAACTGAGAACATTTAATACAGAAGCTACTACATGTATAGTACATTTTATAACAACCACTCGCATGAAAGAATGATCAGTCCCTGTAACCTCTATTAATAAAATTGTTCTTACACTATTAAACAGTCCTCGGAATTAGCGACGGCATTCGGCAATGCCGTCGCAAATGCCGCTGCCGTGGGGCATGACGGCAGCATTTTCTTGCCGTCGCAAATTGGCAGCCATAATATTTTTTTACTTGTCCCAATCACCTGAAGTCCGTCAGAACTGATCATCCAACCCTACATAACATATGTTTTATAGTCGTAACTGGTGTATGAAATCAATATTTGAGGAAATATGTTATATTAATTAATTTGAATGTAAGTTTGTACAAAATGTATGTGGTTGAAAAACTGTTCATAATCAGTTGTTTTTCGTTTGTTTGTGTTTTTTCGAAAGAACCCCCTTGTTGACTGTGATCCACGTTTAAAATAACCCAGGAATTCCTGGGCAATTCCCTTTTGACGTCACACCTTACATAAATACAACCAATCGAATTCTTCATTTCATGAAAGTATGCTAAATTGGTGTACTGGGACAATGCGGCAGTTCTATTGGTCATTGATGTAATCTCAACAGAGCACGTGGTCATGTTCCATTTTAATTTTAGCATTCTCCACTTGTGGCATACGTAAACTGTACAATCTCAAGCAAACTGAATTGGAAAACAATCAATCAGTTCAATAAAAAAAATAAACGCATTGAGCACAAAACAAGGGTGAGTTGGAAAATAATTCTTGTTGTGTTTATCGGGTCAGAGTCAACTCGCCCCGGGTTGATGCGCAATGCAAATATTTCTGTCTCTTACAGTTACTGTCAAAACCAATAGGCTAATAATGCATGGATACGAGTTACAACCAGCCCCTAAAATTAGGACAACCAGTCAATCAATTGATCACTTAATCGAACTACAGCTTGTCCAACTGACCACCCACCAGTGATCTCTTGTCCATTCGAATTCAGCTGTTCTGATTAATGATTATTATTCACTTAGTGTCATAATACTGTCATCCAAACAATTCAATTCAAAAGTGCCGTCGCTGATAAAAATTGGCCATCGCAGAATTTTTGGCGACGGCAATGTTGTGCCGTCGCAATATTTTCCTAATTCCGAGGACTGATTAAATGATCAAGATATTTACGTGGTAGTCTACATTTTGTGGCTTTGCATTGTGTCTAGGCAAGGCTTGGCTGCCTATGTAGGCAGCCAAGACTTGCCAAGAAACAACTGATAAGGTTCCTTGGATGTAACTTCCAAATGCATCTAAAAACTGTCTTTTGGACCGTCAAGAATTAAAGAAGAATTAAATTTTGAATGAGGACTGAGATTGTGAAATTTGGGGTTTGAATTGGGAAAAATCATGCAAAAATGCCATTGGGAAAGGGGCCCATATTCAACCATGTAGACATCCAAAAGAACCCCTGATCCATATCATACATTGCAGTCTGAATAAAATGGACAACTGGATAAAAAAGGCTATGAATACATGTAATCATGTATCTTGGTTTCATTTCCTCTGAACAAACTATCTTTGAAGATTTTTTATTTTGTTACTTTTTTTTATACCCACTCCCATTAACTCAAGTCTTTTCAGTGAAATGGTTATGATTATGAATGATAGGTGCAATACATTTACATGTATGACTTGATCCAGCCATACCTTTAAATTCTCAAGCTATGATGCAAAATGCTATTTTTTTCAAAAAGGCATTATCTTACTTTTCATTATGGATTGTTTATCAGCAGCTGAAACTAGATAAGTCCTGTGTCTTGTCTTTCCTGAAGCTCAACAGGTGTGTGTGTGTGGGGGGGGGGGGGGGGGGGAGGGGGAGTGCGAGGATGGATGTGGACAGAATGAGAAAAGAAACACAATATTGGAATGACTTGTGCAAAGTGTAGAGTGAATTTGTACAATAGGTCAAGATTATTCAAAAGCCAACTCAATAAGAGCATAGTGAGGCATATTATGACCCCTCCTGTATAACTATGGATGGCATGTGCTGCCCAAAACATTACTGTGTCAGTAACTATCTTTATCTTACAGTAAGATCCATAATAACTCTGAATAAAGCATGCAGCAGGGAGCTCTTGATACTAAATCTGTATCTTACAACTTCATAATACAAGCATGAGCTACAATTTGTCTGTTACTATTTTATATATCAATACAAGCTTTCAATACACATTCCTATGTACTTAAAGAGAAAAAAAACATTTCTCAATAGTGTAATTATTAAATTATGGAAACACATTGCTTTTATAACTTTGTATCTAATCGTTGGAAGCATTCAAGCTAGAATAACATACAGTTATATTGTGACAGCGCACAATCATTTTGGAATGTTGAACATGTACACGCTTAATAAATTTATCTGAGGATCACAAAAATTCAAGCAGTCACAAAACATTTCAACTGAGATAACAAGACTAGTATTTGTAAGAGTCTGAAAATAAAAAGGGTTACATGATATGGTTCTGTTACTGCAGTTGAGAATTGTAAGATAAATCTACCATTTACAATTCAGAAGCTGATTAGTAAACTATATAAACCCTAAGATGTTTCACACAAATCTGTGGACCAAGGCCACACACAACTCCAATTTTGCTAGTACTCAACTGTGTTGCGAGACACCAGGAGTACAGCTATATGCAGAATGTATGAAGCAATACACTATTTGTGAACAGATCAAAGTTCAGATGTGCCTTGTGACACATGCTCACCATCAAGTTTATGTACAAAAAGTATCAGAGTCTTGCTCTTGTTTCTAAGGCTATATCTTGACTTGTTGAGATAGGGCAATAGAAACAAGAGCGCGACTCTGATATAACATTTTGTACAAAGACATAATGGTGATAATATACATATCCATACTAATACAGAACATGGTGATGTGTCATACCATGTCTACATTAACAGCATAACCCACTTTCAGAATTTTGGGCTCCATCCACTCTGCTGATCACTGAAATTCAATGAAAGTGTCAATGACACTGTAGCTTAATTTGTCTGTGTGTTGTGTTTAATGAAAAGGATAATGTTCAATGTTTATGAAAGGATTATGAAATAAGACAATTGTGATAATTGGGAATATGTTAATATCTGTTCCCTGTATGCTATGTTTTTAATAAAACAAGAGGCCCCACGGGGCCTGAAGCGCTCATCTTGTACAGAACACAATTTAAACAGAGTCCAAGAATGAGTCTACATTAAGCAAGCCATCTCCATAGGCTACACTGTCAATCCTTGAGTCCCTCAGGAGTGACAAAAATAATCTTGGCATCATGCCTTTTCTTCAGTTGATCATAAGTAAAATGTAGAGCTCCCCTATGAAGCCCCTTGATACAACCTATGTGGATTAATCTTAGTACCTCTAGAGGGTACTGAATACAAAATTTTTAATTCTTCAGCAAAATGGCCAATTCCGGCTCCCACAGAGAGCCCAAATATTAACCCAGGCTCTTGATTTGAACACAGTTAAAACTGACTTCCCTAGAGATGTTGTGTACCGAATATGAAAGCATTCTGACCGTTGGATCTGAAGAAGAGAAATTGTACAGAAATTTCTTCGAATTGCACTAAGTTCAAATTTGGGCTACCATAGCGAGCCCAAATATTGACCTATGGATCCGATTTGAACAAACTTGAATCTGACCCCCCTAGAGATGTTGTATACCAAATGTGAAAGCATTCTGACAAGTGAATCTGAAGAAGAAGATTTTTGAAGAAATTCCCTCATATTGTACTAAGTTAAATTTCATGTCCCCATATGGAGCCCAAATATTAACCTAGGCACTCGAATTGAACAACCTGGAATCTGACCTAGAGATGTTGTATACCAAATATAAAAGCATTCCGACTGGTGGATCTGAAGAAGAAGATTTTTAAAGAAATTTTCTCATATTGCACTAAGTAAAAATTTGGGCTACCATAGTGAGCCCAAATATATACCTAGGGATCTGATTTGAACAAACTTGAATCTGACCCCCATAGAGATGTTGCATACCAAATATCAAAGCATTCTGACTGATGGATCTGAAGAAGAAGATTTTTTTAAATTACCCTCCATATTGAACAAAGATCAAATTTGGGCTTCCATAGAAAGCCCAAATATTAACCTAGGGACTTGGTTTGAACAATCTAGAATCTGACCCTCATAACAATGATGTATACCAAATATTAAAAGATTCTGCCGGGTGGTTCTGAAGAAGAAGATTTTTAAAGAATATTCCCCATATTACCCTATGTTAAAACTTCCGGCTCCTGTAGAGAGCCCAAATATGAACAAATGAGCTTTATTTCAACAAACTTTTATCTGATCCCCCTATGAATGCTGTATACCAAATATCAAAAGATTCTGATGATTGGTTCTGGAGAAAAGATTTTTTAAAATTTTTGCAAATATGCTGACTCAGCATTTTTTCGATGCCCATTACAGAACACCCTAACATAACTTATGGCAATTTTTTTTTTACCATTCAATTCTACTGGTCATAAGGATACTCCATACCAAACAAAAGCTCTCTGTTCCGTGGGGTTTGGGAAATATGGGCGTTTGAAAATATTTCTATTTTTAGTTCCCAGGGTTCCCATGGGGATGTGGGAATTTTTTTTTTGCATGGGTCAAGTACTTATGACCCAATACTACCACAAACCAAATTTGGTTCATATCGGACCATCGGTTCAGAAAATAGAAATTTTGGGCAGGGCCAAAAATCTTACCCCTCCTATTACAAAGCCAAATATTACTTCACGAACTTCGTTTGAACAAACTTGATTCTACACCTCATATGGAAGCTCCATAGCAAATATCAAGTCATTGTACACACTGGTTCTTGAGAAGAAGATTTTTAAAATATTTTGGAGCATTTTCCCCCACTCCCTCCCTATGGGGCTGGGCATGCTGAGTTGAACAAAAATGAAATGCCCCTTTGGGACCATCACTCACACAAACTTTCACTTGAATTGGCCCAGTGGCTTTGGAGGAGAAGACCAAAACATGGTGTTGACGGACGACGGATGACGGGCGGCAAGCGATGAGATTAGCTCAGCTTGACTTTGTCAAGATGAGCTAAAAATAATATGAGGTGTAGACTGTACTAAATAATTGAGGGGTGGGTTAATGTGGCCCTCACAGTTAATGTATGTGGCCCTCAGTTAATGTATGTCAACCAAAGTTACCAAGTTACAGTGAAATTATTCCAAAATGTGTCATCCTATCAAGTTACAATGAAATCCCTTCATAAATACAGCCTGTGGACTGTGCTAAAGGTTTTTGGGCTTCAGGCCTGTGTAGCGATCACGGTTGACCGATCGCAACCGAAAGGGGACGTCCTCATCTAGACATCATACAGAGTCATCCTACCAAGTTACAAAGAAATCCCTCCACATTAAATATGACCGGTAAATTGTGCTAAAAGTTTTTGGCTTTCGGGCTTGGGCAGCCATCATGGTTGACCAATCGTGACCAAAAGGGGACGTCCTCATCTAGACATTATACTGAGTCAACCTAACAAGTTACAACGAAATCCCTTCATAAATGCGACCTGTAGTCTTTTCTAAAGGTTTTTGGGTTTTGGGCTCGGGCAGCCATCATGGCTGAATGATCATGACCAAAAGGGGACGTTCTCATCTCGACACATTATCTGGAGTCATCCTACCAAGTTACCATGAAATCCCTCCATCAATACGAGCTGTAGACTGTGCTAAAGGTTTTGGGCTTGGGCAGTCATCACGGTTGACAGATCATGACCAAATGGGGAAGTTCTCATCTAGACATCATATGGAGGCATCCTACCAAGTTACAATGAAATCCCTCCATATTAAATATGATCTGTAGACTGTGCTAAAAGTTTTGGGGTTTTGGGCTCAGGCAGCCAGCACGGCTGACAGATAATGACCAAAAGGGGACGTTCTCATCTAGATATTATACAGAGTCATCCTACCCAGTTACCATGAAATCTCTTCATATATACAACCTGTAGACTGTGCTAAAGGTTTGACTATTTGTTGAAAGAAAACTACATCACCCAAACTAAAACCATAAGCTACTGTCATATTTACCTGGTAGACCCGTACATGAGGAGGCAAAGTTCTGTGATATTCTGTTGGCTTCATTCTGAATGGGATCTGAAATGAGGTAAATAATGCCAATTATTCATTAAACTTTGTCATGAACACATTGCCTTTTAACACTTAACTCCTTGCATCCTTCTGGCAGATATTCTTGCCCAGGGCATCAAATCTCATGTTTCTAGAATCAGTATAATTTCTGCATTTTAAACCAAATGTTCCCCTCTGTAAATTTAATCAACTTTTTGACCAATTATTTCTTGAGTTAAATTTCTGAAATATTTTCATCAAATCTAACAGCAGCCATGGCTGGTTTTGCTAAAAATATTGAGATACAGGCGTTGAGTTGTAACAATCAGAGAGTGTTGCCTGTCCATAACCCGGTTATCAATCATATGCTGGATGTCAAATCTGGAACCTTTGATTAAGTTTTAATGCTAATAAGTTCAGAATTTGTAAAAACTAATTAAGGCCCATAACTCTGTAACAAACAATTGGGCTGTGCCAGTTTTCGAACCAGCTTGAGATATTATTGCAAAAGACCTCTATGGCAAATATTTGTCAAACTGGAAAATGTTAACTGAAGTTATTGTGTTAACGTGCTCAAAATTCATAAAAATTGTTCAATTAAGGCCCATAACTCAGTAACAAAAAAAAATTGGGCCATGATAGTTTTTGAACTTGCTTGAGATATTACTGCAAAAAGACCTGGATGACAAATATTAGTCAAATCGGACAACGTTTGTTGAAGTTATTGCGCTAATGAGCTCAAAATTTGTAAAAATTGACTAAGACCCATAACTCTGTAATGAAAAATTGGGTAGGGCCAGTTTTCAAACTCGCTTGAGATATTATTGTAAAAGACCTGTATGGCAAATATTAGTCAAATCAGAAATTGTTTGTTCAAGTTATTGCGCTAATGAGCTCAAAATTCGTAAAAACTGACTAATTAAGGTCCACAACTCTGTAATGAAAACTCAGGCCGGGCCAATTTTCGAACTAATTTGAGATATTATTGCAAAAGACCTGTATGGCAAATATTAGTCAAATTGGAGAACGTTTGTTCAAGTTATTGCACTGACAGTGTAAGGATACCAGAACCCCCGGATGCCCATCCACCCGGACACTCACCGACCATCGCCAAACCGTAGGTCTTGGTTGTTAAACAACTCGACCTAAAGTATTCAATCAGTTAAAAAGAGTTAAAGGCCTGGAGATTTTTACATATTTTTTATACACTTTGACATTCAACATCTCCATTGGTCTACATCTGCAGCTTGGCAGTTGTTTCTAGGCAGTCTTGGCAGACTATAGGCTGAAAACAACTCAAAAGCACTTGAATTTAACTTGCAAGTTTACCCTGAGACTACATGTTGGGGCACCTGTTTTCTTCCAGATAAAAGTGATTAAGTCAGAATGAGGGCTTTAGGCAAGTTAAAATAAATTATTTTACAATTCAAGGAATAACCACCGAGCTACGACAAGCAGCTGTCCGACTCCCAAATGTACTAACTCCACAGAAGCAGGGTTAGCATCAGTTGAAGACATGAAGACAAGTGCACCATCAACATGCAGTGTCAGAGGAATATGGATTCACAGTAATTGGGAAAAAACTAACAGACTAACAGGGATTGGGGCTTGATAAACAGACCTTCATCACTGTAAGGAAAACTACTGGTGAGGGGTTGGTGCTTTTGTGTTTTCCTACAACTTAATTCAACCATTACTGTAAAATCAAGAGTCTAACTATAATGATGTTTTCAGACTGTATCTGTGTAGAGCTGAAATGTAAGTAGTTTCAGGTAAATAAAGTCCCTCTAAACAGTATTGTAATATGGATTTTTTATAGTCATCATTTTTTGACTAGACTGTAATACTAATACATAATTATGTACATCTCCCAGCATCAGACATGTAGAGATGCCTTTATCTGATTGATATTGGATTTTCTCCACTGAGTTCATGTTTTCATCCTTGAACATGCCAGGAAGTATTTACAAGTTTGTATATAAAAAAAGGCCAAATTGCTTGCCACATTCAATCCATTCACAAACATTCGTGTTAGCACACATTTTTCAACAATGTTTTTCAAACTTCCTGCATATTATAAAGACCAAAATAAAAGAAAAGTAAGTAAAATGGTACACTGACAGTGCACAGAAGTCATAACTACAGAATCACCTGCAAGAGGATTATTCACCAAGACAAAAAATTTCAATACCTGTCCAAGTGCAGTTCTAATTATTTGACCTTCAGGTTAAAGCCCCATGTCCATGACCTGAAACTGTTTGTGCTTCAAGTGTTTTTCCACAGACTTGGTATTTATCCAGGTGCACAAGCTTCCAGATAATTTTTTTTTTTTGGAGTGCCTGTCATTGTGGCAGGTACCATCAGTACCTGTCATGAAAACTAGGACCCAAATCATGTGTTATTCCATTATTGCATCACACAAAAGTTATAAATTTCTAAGTAGGTTCATGAAGCAGCATTACTCTTTTGGGCAGTACACCAAAGTAAGTTTTGATTAACCCTTAAGTCCTCAGACTACATTTACGCTCAAGGATCGTTTTGGGTCTCTACAGGGTCCGAATATGGGACCTTTTCCCAATGGCAATTTGGCATGATTTTTCCCAATTCAAACCAAAAATTTAATTCTTCTTTAAGGTGCTATATAGGAAATAGTATTTTGTTTATTTTGAAATTTTCACCTCTTATATTCCTTAAATTCAAATTAACAGTACACAAATTATACATCAAAATGAAGGTTGAGATATATAGAACATGAAACACACATGTAATCAACTCAAACAGTTGACAACAGGCACCACTGGTTCCTGGATGTCTGTAATGTATTCATACCAGAACTAATAATAAAATAATATTTGAGGAGAACAACTTGTGGCGAAATGTGCTTCAGAAATCCAAGAACAAAGCTAGGTATTCAAAATTCTTTCAAAATGCTGCAACAGGACTGCATTTGGGAAAAGGACAACACTGTGAGCATTTTTTTATTGAAGATGGATTTCATGTTCGACAAACATGCGCAAATCACTTTATACCACAAATTTCCATCGAAAAACGAAATCGTAACTCTAAGAAATTTCAACAGGTGTCATGATACTTTGCATAGAATATGGCAACTGTGCAGCCTCTATATAATAATAGTAGGCTGTATTAAGGCGATCTTTCTCATTATTTGATTTAGACGGCGTCGTATATCAATGCTTTTTCTGTCCGATGATGCTGACCGGAAATCGAAAGTACATTTATTTATTTACAAAGGTTTAGGGGCATATATTTTTTGCACAATGGCTAAGCATGACCACAACATGAGTATCAACTCAAGACGACCAGAGGTGAGCGTTAATAAGCCATGATGCCCATTTTAGAGAAGGTTTGCACCTCCCAAGCATTAGTGACTGGGTCCTATTTTACAGTAAAATAGAGTCTGTTTACCGCAGTGAACAGGCACTGCTTCACTTCCCAGGGTTCCCGCGGGGAGAAAGTACATTTGAATGTAAACCAAAGCGAAGGTTTTGGAATTTACCCCCATGCAGCTCTGCCACTGCGTTATGAAGAATTTTGATGCCCTAGCTTTGTTTTTGGATATGTGAAGCACATTTGGCCACAAGTTGTTCTCGTGAAATATTATTTACTTATTAGTTCTGGTACGAATACGGTAGCAGACTTCCAGGAACCAGTGGTGCCTGCTGTTAACTCTATGAGTTGATTTCATATATTTTTCGTGTTCTATACCTCCCAACCTTCATTTTGATGCAAAATTTGTGTATTTTTAATTTGAATTTAAGGAATATGAGAGGTGGGAGTTTCAAAATAAACAAAATTCCATTACTTTTATAGCACCTAAACTCTTGAAGGTCTTATTTTGACTTTAATCACCTTTTACTGCAACAAAACAAGTGCCTCAACAGGCAGTTTTAGATACATTTGCAAGTTACATCCCCATACCCTTGTCAGTTGATTCTAGGCATGTCTTGACTGCCTATATAGGCAGCCAAGTCTTGCCTAGACACAACTGCTAAGCCACAGAATGCAGACTGTCCAAGTGTAGCTGTATGGTTTACCTAAGGGTTAATTTACTCAAAAGATCCTGGAAAGAACAGTTGATAGTCCAAAGGTTAATTCTGTTTATATTAGTACATATATTTATATGATTACCTGTTCCACTATATATGAAAAGCCTATGACATAAATTTTAGCATTACACACCAACCATGGTGAACACACCAGCAATGGGATTTCAATACTAAAAATTTACACCTACATGTACAGTAGAACTACATCCAAGTTGACCTTTGGTGACGTCGATCTGAATGCAAACTTGTCTAAATTTATTGCACATCACTTCACGAAGAATGAAATGAAACCGGCAATTATTTATTACATTTTTAAATGGGTTTTCCTCATAAGATGCCAAAAATTAACAAATATGCATTGTCTCATGTTAATAAAGCATCCATAACTCAAAATAGTATGTTATTATGTTATTAAAACAAAAAAGATTCAGTTTCTTTTTCCATTTCGTTCCGGCGATAAAACTGGCAACGGAAGTACCGCCCACCAATTCTCATGTAAACAAAAACAGATTCGCACGTATGTACATCTGCTGCTTAGTAAAATCGAGAAAAAATAATAGCGACTCTTAATAATCTGACGATCATGGTATAAATAAAATATACCCATAGTAGCTTGGTGTACCAAATGTTCACCACGAGTGGTGAACATTTGGTACACCAAGCTACTATGGGTGAACTATACATGCAGATGTGACAATAATCTTGTCTTGTTACTAACTAGAAAGCTCTATGTAAGAGAGTTTTGAATAAATGATAAGACAATAATTTGGTATTGGTAAAGCCCACTGAAAACTGGACATGTTTTTATGTTACAAACTCACATTCAATTCTAAGAAAATGTACTGGCCTTTATGACAGGCTACTTATTTGCAGTCTTGCATGTTTTGAAATGCCACTCTTCTAAGTGTCTTACAGGCAATCCACTTCCTGATTACTGAACAGTAGATCCCATATTATTCGATATTTCTTTATTGAATAACCCTGTTAACTGCATAAAACTTACAAAACACCAGCCATTTATCATACATTCAGGCTTCAACACAAATTTAAACTGTTCAAGTTATAAGAAGTTCAGAATTCATTAAAATTATTTAATTAAGGCCCATAACTCTGTAAAGAGAAGTCTGACCTGGCCAGTTTTCGAACTTGCTTGAGATATTATTGCAAAAGACCTGAATGGCAAATATTAATCAAATTGGAAAACATTTGTTCAAGTTATTGTGCTAACAGTGTGAGGGTGCAAGGACACCCCACCCACCAAATGAACACCCGACTGCCCACACGCACACTGACCATCACCAAACCACAGGTCATGGTTGTTGACACAACCCAACCAAAAAAGGTTTGGGTTCTCAGGCAATCCGTCATTGAAATTGAACCCCTCATTAAGCATTTTTGTTGGCTGGTAGTATCATCCGAAATTAGAAATCATGAAACTTTTAAATTTTACATGTATAATATTTCACATGTTTTCAACAAAGCATAATTAGATTGCAGTGTCTATTTATACTATTTGTAATAATATATGTTTTGTGAATATCCAGTTTGCTCTGTTCTGTAGAAAGCAACTCGTATATAATAGGGACAGCATTTATTTTTTTTAAAAAAGTGCATCAATGTACTAAACACAAATCTGTTGGTGAGCTTCATATTATTTGTGAAATTGAATCATTTTGTCTGTATGGATTTGCCTTGATACAATTCATGAGATAGTGCCTGTACTCACCCATAAATTTAAACAGAGTAAGAAAATGTGGACAGATTTTTCCGACCAAAAATAATTTACCAGTTATCAAACAAAAACAAGAGGCCCCAAGGGCCCTTTCGCTCACCTGACAAAGTGGTTCAAAGAAGTATTTGAGGTCACATTCTATTCGACATGGTTTATGAACACTACAAAGGAATGAAGTCATGAAAGGCAAATTTTATGGAAAAACACCAAGGAATGGATTTGAATAACCTGCCCCCCCCCCCCTCTCCCCCACCCCATAGAGAGCCCAAATATTAAGCCAGGGACTCAAATTGAACAAACTCTTTGAATCTGATCCCCCTTGAAATGTTATATACCAAATATGAAAGAATTCTGACCTGTGGATCTGAAGAAAGTTTTTAAAGAAATGTCCTCACATTGCACTAAGTTAAACTTTGGGCTTCAATAGAGAGTCAAAATATTAACCCAGAGACCCGATTAGAACAAACTTGAATCTGACCCACGTAGAGATGTTGTATACCAAATATGAAAGACTGACTGGTGGACCTGAAGAAGATGATTTTTTTTAAATTCCCTCTTATTGAACTAAGTTAAAATTCCGGCTCCCATAGGTACCCCAAATTAATAACCCAGGGGGCTTGATTTGTACAAATTTGAATATGACTCCCCTATAGATGTTGTACAACAAATATGAAAGGATTCTGACAGGTGGATCTGAAGAAGAAGATTTTTCAAGACATTTCCTCATATTGCACTAAGTTAAAGTTTAGGCTCCCATAGGGAGCCAAAATATCAACCCCTGGGATCTGATTTGAACAACCTAGAATCTGACCCCTCTATAGATGTGGTATACCAAATATCAGACAATTCCAGGTTCTGGAGAATTTTTTTTTTAAAGAAATTCCTTCATATTGTACTAAGTTAAAATTCAGGCTCCAATAGAGAGCCTAAATATCAACCCATGGACCAGATTTGAACAAACTTGAATCTGACCCTCCTAGAGATGTTGTATACCAAATATGAAAGCATTCTGACTGCAGGGTCTAAAGAAGAATATTTTTTTTAAAAATTCCTCATATTGCATTAAGTAATTATTCTGGCTTACACAGTGAGCCCAAATATTTTCCCAGGAAACCGATTTGAACAAACCTGAAACTGACCCACCTCGAGATTGTTGTATACAAAATATGAAAGAATTCTGACCGGTGGATCTGAAAAAGAGGATTTTTAAAGTAATTTCTTCATATTGCACTAAGTTAAACTTTGGGTTCCAATATAGAGCCCAAATATAATCCCAGGGACTCGATCTGAAGAAACTTGAATCTGACATCCCCCTTGCCCCCCCCTCCCCTCCCCAAGAGATGTGTTATACCGAATATGAAAGCATTCTGACGGTGGATCTGAAGAAGAAGATATTTAAAGAAATTTCCTCATATTGCACAAAGTTAAAATTCGGGTTTCCATAGGGAACCCAAATATTAACACAGGGACTCGATTTGAACAAACTTGAATTTGATCCCCCTAGAGATGTTAAAAACCAAATATCAGTAGATTCTAATTGAAGGTTCTGGAGAAGAAGATTTGTTTTAATTTTAGAAAACAATTTGTGGGCGCTATCAGAGTAATGCCACTTGTGGTGCCCTCTGCGGGTGTGGCAACTCTGTTTGAACAAACTTGAATTGCCATATGATAAGGAACATGCATATCAAATTTGGTTCAATTTGGTCCAGTGGTTTATGAGAAGTCAATAATGTAAAGTTCATGCCAGATGGACACTGGATGGAAGGACAACAGACAGAAAGTGATCACTTAAGCTCCCCTGACTTTCAGTCAGGTGAGCTAAAAATAAAAAATAAAAGCCTTCCTCCCACATTGATTGAAAAATTAATTACCCGAAAACATAATGTATTTTTCTATTTGGTCTTAATTGCAAAAAAATTATGGATTAAACTCCTTTACCCAATGAATCGCCCGCATCCGCCAGAGTAATTTGCAAATTGAGCAGATGAAAAAGATAATTTTTTAAAAAACATTTCAACAAAACCATATCATGTGACCTCTCATTGGAACAAGCTCGTTCCAATGAGTGGACACATGGTATGGTTTTGTTGAATTTTTTTGAAAAATTTAAAAAAATAGTAATTAAAATAATAAATTTTGATATTCTCAGCACTGGATAAAGGGTTAACTCAATAAAACATCTTGTGATCCATCAAAGAATTACTTTGACATCAATTGACTTCCCCCTGTTTATATAGACCTATTCAAACTCAATGTATCCTATATAAGAGTTCAATTGGTTATACAGCCTTGAGCTCTGTCAAGCACAATTAATGAAAGTGTCAATGACACTGTAGCTCAACTTGTCAAGACATGTACATGTATAGTATGTGACACAGCAATGACAAACATCTAGGTAAAGACCTGATAACAAAGGTACATATAAAGTATTGTAACGGTCTCTACATAAATACTGACCGTAGCCTGTAACAAATGTATAGGTAAAGTATTGTAAAGGTGGGTGACAGTCAGATGCTAAACTAGAAAAGAAATCTTTGAGTCCCAGAGTGGGTCTGACTGAACCCCAAAATATTTGTTCTCATAGCACAGTGATAACAAAGGCACCCCAAACACACACTCATTCCTGTCCCAAGGTGAAAACAAAGGTACCCAAGAAGTTTCATGAAGATCAGTTCATAAATACGAGCTGTATAGAAGTTGTGACAAAAAACTGATTGGACCTAATTTCGGTACAAAATGGCCACTGGCAGCCATCCTGAATTTTGGACAGCACTCAGAAACACTCGTTCTCGTCCCAAGGTGATAACAAAGGTACCCCAAGAAGTTTCGTAAAGATCGATTGATAAATACAGCCTCTAGCCCAAGGCCGTATTGACATGTGCACTTACAGTGTATAAGCAGCACTAAATAAATCAAAATTTATCTAATTTGCATAATTTCTGCACGAGAAAAAAACCCGTACTGTATGTGATGTATTCCATTTTACTAAACATTCATACAAAAATTTATTCAAATCAGAACTTTCATACAGAAGTTCTGTACAAAAGACTGACTGCACTAATTTTGATACAAAATGGCTGTGGTGGCCATCTTGAATTTCGGACCACACCCAAAAACACTCGTTCTCATCCCACGGTGATGACAAAGGTACCCAAGAAGTTTCGTAAAGATCGGTTCATAAATACGGCCTCTAGCCTCAGCCGTATAGAAGTTGTGTACAAAAAACTGATTAGGCCGAATTTCGGTACAAAATGGCTACTGGCAGCCATCTTGAATTTTGGACCGCACTCAGAAACACTCGTTCTCATCCCAAGGTGATAACAGAGGTACCCAAGAAGTTTCTTGAAGATCGGTTGATAAATACAGCCTTTAGCCCGAGCCGTATTGACATGTGTACTTACTGTGTGTAAGTAGCACTGAAAAAATCAAAGTTCATCTAATTTGCATAATTTCTGTATGAGAAAAAAATGCCGCTCAGGATCACCGATCAAATGTCGAGTTGTGACAACAGTTCCTCGCACCAAGGCCAACACACCTATGAAGTTTCATGACTCTAGGTTGAACCACTATCAAGTTCTCATCCGGAAACCAATTGTTGCGATATACTATGTTCAAGGTCACTGTGACCTTGACCTTTGACCTGGTGAGTCCAACATCAATAGGGTTCTTCCTCGCACCAATGCCAACACGCCTGTAAAGTTTCATGACTCTAGGTTGAACCACTATCAAGTTATCATCCGGAAACCAATTGTTGCGATATACTATGTTCAAGGTCACTGTGACCTTGACCTTTGACCTGGTGAGTCCAACATCAATAGGGTTCTTCCTCGCACCAAGGCCAACACACCTATGAAGTTTCATGACTCTAGGTTGAACCACTATCAAGTTATCATCCGGAAACCAATTGTTGCGATATACTATGTTAAAGGTCACTGTGACCTTGACCTTTGATCTGGTGAGTCCAAGATCAATAGAGTTCTTCCTCGCACCAAGGCCAACCCACCTATGAAGTTTCATGAATGTAGGTTGAACTACTATCAAGTTATCATCCAGAAAGGAATTGTTGCGATTTACTGTGTTCACGGTCACGTTGACCTTGACATTTGACGTAGCGAGTCCAAAATCAATAGGGTTCTTCCCCTCATCAAGGCCAATCTACCTATGAAGTTTCATGAATGTGAGTTGAACCATTATCAAGTTATCATCCGGAAACCAATTGTTTAAGATTTACTACGTTCAAGATCACTGTGACCTTGACCTTCGACGTAGCATGTCCAAAATCAATAGGGTTCTTCCTCCCACCAAGACCAACCTACGTATGAAGTTTAATGAATGTGAGTTGAACCACTATCAAGTTATCATCCGGAAACCAATTGTTTACGAACCGCCCGCCCGCCCGCCCGCCCGCCCGCCCGCACGCCATTCACCAAACTATAAGTCGAGTTTGACTTCGTCACAACTCGACTAAAAACCTGTATTATATGTGATGTATCCCATGGTACTAAACATTCACACACAAAATTTTTCAAATCAGCACGTTCATATGGAAGTTCTGTGCAAAAAGCTGATTGCACCTAATTTTGAACAAAATGGCTGTCATCGGCCATCTTGAATTTCGGACCACACCCAAAAACACCCGTTCTCGTCCCACGGTGATACCAAAGGTACCCAAGAAGTTTCGTAAAGATCGGTTTATAAATACAGCCTCTAGCCTGAGCCGTATTGGCATTTGCACTTAGAGTGCTGAAATTAACACAAAATACATCAAAGTTAGTCTAATTTGCATAATTTACGTACGAGAAAAAAACCTGTATTATATGTGATGTATCCCATGGTACTAAACATTCGTACAAAAAATTATTCAAATCAGCACTTTCATATGGAAGTTCTGTGCAAAAATCTGATTTCACCTAAGTCTGTACAAAATGGCCGCCAGCGGCCAACTTGAATTTCGGATCGGACCCAGAAACACTCGTTCTCATCCCACGGTCATAACAAAGGTACCCAAGAAGTTTCGTAAAGATCGGTTCATAAATACAGCCTCTAGCCCGAGCCGTATTGAATTGTTGACGGACAGACGGACGACTGGCCATGGCATAAGCTCAAATTTGGCTTCGCCAAAGTTGAGCTAAAAATGATAAATACTCAGTTCATCACCCAAATACATGAAAATGAACCTGTCAACTAAGGGTGGCATTTAGGGACTCAAATGTAGAGATGAGTGGTATTGGACTTTTGAGTATCAGTTTTGGTATTTTTAGGGGGGGGGGGGGGGGGGGCAAGGGTACACCACGGTATTGGTTCGGTATTCGGAATTTGACTTGACTGAGATTTACTGAGCGTACAAAAGGGGAATTCATACCAGGAAAATACAGAATAAGTTGTTCTTGTATCATTCTACCACAACGCCACAAATGCCACTGTCAATGAGGCTATGAGCTCAATATTGACATTCTTTTACCAACAAATTATATCTACAGTAATTTTCTGACTTGTTCCAAACACATCGTAACCCTCAAATGCCTTTTTCAAGTTTTTGTAATCAAAGAACATGTGCCATCAACATGCAATCATCAGAAGGTCCTGCTGACAATAGCACCAGAGCAGTGATTTCTAGTCAAGTCCTGACTGCCTTGACAGACAGCCAAGATTTGACTAGAAATCACTGCTAAGCATTTGGACATGAACAGGTTGTAGGCGAGTGAGAATTCAGGACAATTTTCCAGGCCCTGAAGGGATAACAAACCTGAAAAGGAATCAGTCACTTCATTCATGAAAATGATCCCTTCAACTGCTCAGGCCTCAACATGGCCTTATAAGTGGCAAATGTAAGAAAATATGAAATTTCAGACAGTTTTTGTATTCACTGATGAGTTCAGTTCGGTTTTTCAGTATCCCCATGATGGAGCATGGTGGCTCAGTGGTTATGGCACTGGAGTTCAAACCGAAAGGGCAAGGGTTTCGATCTCCGCCCAGGTTAACTGCATTGTGTCCTTGGGCAAGGCACTTATCCCGATTGCCCATGTGGGGGCATGGTGGTGCTGTGTACTAAGGCATATTGCACATCGATGGTGCACTTGTCTTCAACCAATGCTAACCATGCTTGTGTGGAGTTAGTACTTTGGGGAGTCTGACAGTTGCTCACCGCTGATTGGTGGTTCTCCTCGGGTACTCCAGCTTCCTCTGCCCACATACCAGAAAATAAGTGGTCAGACAAGGACAATGTCAGGTACAAAAAGGCCAATGTCTGACTGAGGTTTAAAATCATCAGTCAAAATGTCTGATGCCAAAATTATCAATGAAGTTCAGTGATCAGAACATCATGCATGCTGGAAATCATGTACATAACTAGCAAGCCTAAAATTAATGATTATTGTGATTTCTGGTCCTGGCAAGTTGGAAAATGTGAAGAAAGTTACTGTACAGCTGGGGGCATGGTGGCATTGTGTACTAAGACGTACTGCACGTCGATGGTGCACTTGTCTTCAACCAATGCTAGCCCTGCGCTTGCGTGGAGTTAGTATGTTGGGAGCTGACAGTTGCTCGCCATTGCTCGGTGGTTCTCTCCGGGTACTCCGGCTTCCTCCACCCATAAAACTGTCGCGGTCATGATTAGCCATTGTGCATAAATAGGTGACCTTAAACACCAATAAATAAATAAATACTGTACAGCTCATCAGTATTAACAGCATGTGAAAGAATATGATTTGATATAGCCACACGTGTTATCTAAATTAAGTCTAAAGGGTAATTCAGTTCCAATTCAGAATGAAACCAATCATATCTTGTTTGGCAGGGCTCATTGAGCCCTGCCAAACAAGGTATGGTTGGATGAATTCTGAGCAGTTTTATGATAAAGATACATTTACACCCAAAACACATTAATTCGAATACTCAAATTCCATTTTGTAATATTATATGTCAGATATCATTCTTAAATGACAGACATGATTCATTTGGTGTCTGACATTTTGTCTGGAAGTGCAATGAAAATTATTTTCAGGCTTGTCCGCCCATAAAATTGTCTGACATGAGGTGACCCTGGATGTCAAAAGTGACGTTAAACCCCAACAAACAAAAAAATCCTTGTGATATCAGTATCAGTTGTTTTTCTGTACATTACCCATCTCTACTGAAATGACATTTTTACACCGTAATTTTCATCTATTGTTTTATGACCTCCTCACATACAAATAAACAACAGCGTGATTCAATTCTCTGAACTCACAGGATAATTGTGATCTTGTCGTATTTTCAGAGCATTCTTCTTGCCGGTGACCTTCTGTTTTTCCGAGATGACAGTGCAGTGTTTTCAGGACAGTACTAAATAAACAACAGCGTGATTCAATTCTTTAAGCTCATGGGATAATTGTGATGTCATATTTTCAAAGCATTCTTCTTGGTGATGACCTTCTGTTTTTCTAAGATGACAGTACTTTTTTCACTGGTCAATGTAAAATTTTAGGTGAGGAGTGCTTTTCTTTTTTTCCAGGTGTCATTATTAACATTTTTATATTATTACTTGACTAGATATCACTGTCCAGGTGAATTATCTGTTTTCAGCAGGACCTATGAAAGATGGCATAGACAGACAAATGCTTTGAAGATCACAAAAACTTGAAACAGGCCTTTAAAGGTTAAGGTGTGTTTAGAACAAGTCACAAAGTTACTGTAGATGGAATATGTCTTAGTAAAAGAATGCCATTGTTGAGCTCATTGGCAGTGAGTGGTATTTGGTTACAATACACTTGGCAAAAATGCTCCCTAGCAGAATTTACCTCAACATTTAATAGAGAATAAAATGAAGGAGATCAGCTGATTGGGGTATTATTTATTGAATTTGGAATGCTCAAATAAAAAGGCCACAGTGTCTATTTTGGAAAAGACTTAAAATATTTACACTAGCTGCCCTTTCAAAATTGTGAGAATTGAAAGACAAGGTGAGGGGGACAAGTAAAATATGCCTTTCCAATTGAGTGCGAAAATGGACGGTAGTTGGGGATCAACCAAATTTGAACACAGAAAACACATGGCAACATATATTTTTTTCCTGTTCATTTTTTTTAATGAGATGATATACCAAGTGGATACATGACTGTTTTCCCCCAAATAAGCTTGATGAACTTTGGTGACAGGAAAATGTTAACACTGTCGCCAATACAAATCATTTGAACTGCAACCACTTATAGTACTGTGGTAGAATGATATCAGAACAACTTATTCTGTATTTTCCTGATGTGAATTCACCTTTGGTATTAGCAAATTTCAGTCAAGTCACATACCGAATACCAAACCAATAACAAGGTATACCGCCGTAAAAACATCAAAAACGAACCTGAACTCAAAATTCCAATATCGCCCATCTCTAGTGAAATACTTAATTTCAATCATTCAGTAAAATGATGTAATAAAAAATTAAAAAATTAGACAGGCTGATGAAGAAAAGATCTTGCAGTGCTGGAAGTGAACAAAATTGACGGGTGCTGTTTTTAGCTTCCATGAATTCAGAGATGGGAGTAAATTGCACCCATAAAATGTTTAGTACATGATTTTGCGAGGGAATACTGTCACCAAACACCAGTAACCTAAACCATTTGAACTCTAGTGGTATCTTCCATGCCAGTTCAATGGCAGCAATTAGAAGAGTCCATATTCATTATTTGGGGTAGATCAATCAATATTTTCAACAGGCAGCCTCCAGGCTACACATTAAAAATATTGAAATCTCTACCCCACACATTTACTGAACAGCCATCCCATTTAATGACGTTATGACGTATCATGTTCCTGGCCAGAAAAGCGGCCGATCAGGTTCAAGGGGCTAAATATATAAGGAATTGCTGAATTATGACAGTTACTTGCCACTGGCTGCAGAGTGCAGTTTTCTCAAAACAACAAACATTTATATGCCCTCACAGTATATTAGTGCTCCACAATATTTTTCAACAAGTGCATTTTTTAGCTCCCATAAAATAGAAAACACGGGTGCTGACGGGAGCAATTGCACTTGCACGGTACCCGTCTCATTTTCAGGACTGATCCTGGAATCAACCCTTGCTCTATTGACAGAATTATTACTCGCTGTTCTTTGAGAAGTATTTATCTAAAGCATAGCATACAAGAAGTTAAAAGCAATCTCAATACCTCACAATACATCACACATGCTTTGTTCACCAAAGAACCTGTGTAAATAAAGAGTTCACATGTAGACAATATTACATGTTCAAGTCTAACAGTCATCTCCACCCCTGATATACAATCCAATGTAAATAATGGGTAACCTTAGATGACCTTTCAATGTCCAGCCAGGAAAATCTATTCATTGCCAACATCAAAGCTGCATGTATAGTGAATAATTTATAATAGAGGTGATTTTTTCACATCCTTGAGAAAATGAAAACTCCTGCTGTTCTCAAAACTGGAATAAATTGAAACCTCACTTGATGAATCAAACATGTGAAAAATTTTACAACTTTATCTCTTTTTCTGAAAGCTGATATCTTCTACTGCAAGACTGAAAGCAGGTATAAAATGCCCTGGACAAGTAGGAGAGAAAAGAATACGAAACAGGGCTCGATTTAACTGGATTAGCATAGCACTTTGCTCTCCAATTTCTGAATTTTGCTATTCAAGATTTATTAGTCTCAAGTGCTTTTGGATCAACTGCTAATCAATTTTCCAGGGTGAATAGTAAATTGCTATTCAAAATTTTCAGATTAAATCAAGCCCTGCGAAACGTCCATAAAAAACACTCTCCAATTAACATGATACCTAACATGAATTTAAGCAGACAACATTTGCAAACAAAATCCTTGAATGACTATTTTTTTTCATTTTTTGTCTCAAAAACATAGGTTATGACCCCTCTTTGGAATGAGCTCATTCCAAAGAGGGGTCATAACGTATTTTGGGGGGACAAAAAGTGAAAAAAATAATAAAATTAAACTGGCGATTTTTGTGAATAGCGCTGTCCAGGTTTGGCCGTTACATTGGGTAAAGGGTTAATTCAAGGAAAGTGTCAATGACACTGTAGCTTAACTTGTCTGTGTGTTGTGTTTGATGAAAAGGATAATGTTCAATGTTTACGAAAGGATTAGGAAATAAGACAAGAATTGTGATAATTGGGAATTTCTGTTCCCTGTATGCTATGTTTTCAATAAAAATAATATGAGGTGTAGACTGTACTAAAGAATTGAGGGATGCATTAATGTATGTCAACCAAAGTTACCAAGTTACAGTGAAATTATTCCAAAACTAGTCATCCTATCAAGTTACAATGAAATCACTTCATAAATATGGCCTGTAGACTATGCTAAAGGTTTTCTGGCCTGCGTAGCCATCATGGCTGATCGATCGCAACTAAAAGGGGACGTCCTCATCTAGACATTATACTGAGTCATCCTACCAAGATACAATGAAATCCCTTCATAAATACGGGGTTTTGGGCTCGGGCAGCCGTCATGGTTGAATGATTGCTACCAAAATGGGACGTTCTCACCTAGACATTATCTGGAATCATCCTACCAAGGTACTATGAAATCCCTTCATAAATACAACCTGTAGACTGTGCTAAAGGTTTTCGGGCTTCAGGCCCCTGTAGCTGTCACAGTTGGTCAATCACGACCAAAAGGGGACGTTCTCATCTTGAATTTTCAAAATTTCCCTCCTGAACCCCATCATTGGGAGGGGATACTGCCATTGGTGGGAGGGCCATACCTACCCCCACCTCAGCCCGACAGCCTTCGGATATGCATGTGGCATATATCGACATGGCACCCCTAAATGAAAGTATCAATGACAATGTAGCTCAACTTGACAAACTTGAACTTGTTAAGTTATAAATGAAATGGCAAAATTGAAGATCATTGGTACCAATGTTATTTGATGAAATTTCAACATAACAGCATTGTGTGTGCACAACGTCAGAGTAATCCATGCATTTTTAAATGTAAACTGTAAGACTGGCTAAAGGAAGAATGTTGATACACAAATGCAGTATGTTCAGAGGTTATTGTAAATGGCAACTTTTTTTCACAGAAATGAATGCTAATCAACAGCTCTTATCTAGAGTTCTTGACTGATGAGCACACCAGGTTCAAAAACAATCCTATGATAAATGTGGCCTGTAAGCCATGTCAAAGAATGTTGATGCACAAATGCAATAAATACAAAGATTGTTGTAACAGCAACAGCTTTTGATGGAAATGAAAAGAAAATCAATAGCTCCTATCTTTGTCACCCTGCATAAGCATACAAAGTTTCAAAACAACCTGATAATGAATGTGCCCACTGAGGCATGTTAAAGGAAGATGTTAATGCACAAATGCACTAACTAAGTAGAAGGTCATTGCTTTGCTTTGTGGCAATGGGTTTCTTTTTTTTTGGGGGGGGGGGGGGGGGGAGGGGGGGTTATGGAAATTCATAAATATACCCTGCAGGGAGTGCAAAAGGGATAAGTTGATGCACAAATGCAGTAAGTTCAAAGGCTGGTGATAACGACAATAACTTTTTCTGGAAATGAAAAAATAGCTCACATCTAGAGGTCACCCCAAACACACATACCAAGTTTCAAAGTGATCCTGAAGGGTGTGTTAAAGGGAAATATTGAGGTCTGACTAATCTAAGTTCAAAGGTCAGCGGCAACATTTTTTAGCAGAAATGGAAGAAATTCGACAGCTCCCATACAGATGTCACCCCACACAAGCACACCAAGTTTGCAAGCGATCCAATCTTAAATGTGCCCTGCAGGGTGTGTCAAATGGAAATATTGATGCTTAACTGCACTAAGTTTTTACTAAGTTCATCGAAGGTCATTGCCAGTGGCAACATTTTTTTACGAAAATCGAAGAAAATCAATAGCTCCCATCTAGAGGTAACCCCAAACAAGCAAACAAAGTTTCAAACAAATCTGATCATAAATGTGCCCTGTAGGGCATGCCAAAGGAATATACTGATGCCTGACTAAACTAAGTTCAAAGATCGTTGCCAGTAGCAACATTTTCTGACGGACGGAATTGGAAGAAAATCGATAGCTCCAATCTAGAGGTCACCCCAAACAAGCATGCCAAGTTGCAAAACAATCCGAAAATAAATGTGCCCTGTAGGGTGTGCCAATGGAAATATTGAGGTCTTCTGACTAAACTAAGTTCTAAGAATGTTGGCCGTGGCAACATTTTTTGACGGAAATGGAAGAAAATCGATAGCTCCCATCTAGAGGTCACCCCAAATAAGCGTGCCAGGTTTCAAAGCAATCCAATCATAAATGTGCCCTGTAGGGTGTGCCAAAGGGAAATATTGAGGTCTTCTGACTAAACTAAGTCCTAAGAATGTTGGCCGCAGCAACATTTTTTGACGGAAATAGAAAAAAATCGATAGCTCCCATCTAGAGGTCACCCCAAACAAGCATACCAGATTTCAAAGCAATCTAATCATAAATGTGCCCTGTAGGGAGTGCCAAAGGGAAATATTGTAGTCTGACTAAGCAAAGTTCTAAGAACGTTGGCCGCGGCAACATTTCTTGACGGAAATTGACGAAAATCGAGAGCACCCATCTAGAGGTCACCCTAAACAAGCATGCCAGGTTTCAAAGCAATCTGATCATAAATGTGCCCTGTAGGGTGTGCCAAAGGGAAATATTGAGGTCTTCTGACTAAACTAAGTTCTAAGAACGTTGGCCGTGGCAACATTTTTTGACGAAAATGGAAGAAAATCGATAGCTCCCATCTAGAAGTCACCCCAAATGAGCATACCATGTTTCAAAGCAATCCTATTATAAATGTGCCCTGTAGGGTGTGCCAAAGGGAAATATTGAGGTCTTCTGACTAAACTAAGTTCTAAGAACGTTGGCCACGGCAACATTTTTTGACGGAAATGGAATAAAATCGATAGCTCCCATCTAGAGGTTACCCCAAACAAGCATACCAGGTTTCAAAGCAATCCAATCATAAATGTGCCCTGTAGGGTGTGCCAAAGGGAAATATTGTGGTCTGACTAAATTAACTTCTAAGAAAGTTGGCCGCGGCAACATTTTTTGAGGGAAATTGAAGAAAATCGATAGCTCACATCTAGAGGTCACCCTAAACAAGCATGCCAGATTTAAAGCAATCCAATCATAAATGTGCCCTGAAAGGATGTGCCAAAGGGAAATATTAAGGTCTGATTAAACTAAGTTCTAAGAACATTGGCCGCGGCAACATTTTTTGACGGAAATTGAAGAAAATCGATAGCTCCCATCTAGAGGTAACCCCAAACAAGCATACCAAGTTTCAAAGCGATCTGATCATAAATGCGACCTGTGAGGTGTGCAAAAGGAAATTGTGGACGTACATACTAACATTCTAACGTACCTACATATGCCGACGGGTAAGAAGTGATGACAATAGCTCAGCTTGACTTTGTCAAGTTGAGCTAAAAAAATGATGGCCCCTCCTTAATATGAAATTCTAGCAACATCCCTGAGGTATGGTCAATGGGATGGTGATTGGAAGGTATATGCAGTTAACAGGGTTATTCATTTACTCCCACACAAGTCATTGATTATCGAGTCCCATTTTACCATCTAAACTGAACTCAATTACCAGTGAAGAAGCATTGCTCCACTTCCCATGGCTCCCATGGGAAGATCTGCAACTTAGTGAAGTGAGAACAGTTGCTGGACGTGGGTATTTCTCGAGGTAAATACTTCCAGTGGTTTGATTATCTGCCGTGATATGCTCTTGTTTGAGATTAACTCTATTCTTGTCATTTATTGAAGTTACTTCCTGTTGACTATACTTTTCATATTAGATTCCTAAACATTGGTAATTGTATAATCTGAATGCAGTGTTGCCATCTCTTTAACTCTTAACCAACTGAGTAATTTTAATATATTTTTCATCAAATCTACTCATGGCTGCTGCGAAGGAAAAATTCATGAACAATTATTTATTTATTTATTGGGAGTTAACGATACTTTCGACAGCCAAGGTCACCTCATGTTGGACAGGTTTACTGGTGGGGGAAGCCAGAGTAACCGGAGAGAACCACCGAGCAATGGCGAGCAACTGTCAGACTCTTCAACATACTAACACCACACAAGCAGGGTTACCATTGGTTGAAGACAAGTGCACCATCAACGTGCATTACACCTTAGTACACAATGCTACCGTGCCCCCATGTGGGTTGCCACAGGTGGGATTCGAACCGATGACTTCTTGGCTTGAAGTCTACACCTTGACTTACTGAGCCATCACGCCCCCTCATGAATAATTGATTCAAGCAATCATTTGGTTAAAAAGTCTACACAACTTACAAGGGGAAATTTGGTTAACCCTTTACCCAACGTAACAGCCAAAACTGGCCAGTGCTATTCTCAAAAATCGCCAATTAATTTTCAGTATTTTTTTTCATCTTTTGTCTCAAAAACATAGGTTACAACCCCTCATTGGAATGAGCTCATCAAGCTCGTACCAATATGTTTTTGAGACAAAAAATGAACAAAATTAGTTATTCAAGAATTTTTTTTGCAAGTGTCATCTGTTTTTTCGTGTTAGGTAAAGGGTTAAATATTCTCAAATCTGACTTATTTTAATAACTTGCAATTTCCTGTCTTGGGTGGGAATATCTGCCAGCAGCATGCAAAGAGTTAATGAATCACTGGTAAATTATTTACCAAACTTACCACATTAATTTGGGAAGTAGTGTACAACCACAGAAGTCTAGCTGACAAAGAAGCAAATAACCTTGAAATCTTTAATTTAAATCTGGTAAGAAAATAATTTCTATTCTAACAGTAAACTAAGTTATTTATAGGCACACAGGGATAATAATCAATGAAGGGCACTGGTGAATACATTTTCATAAAACATGTACTGAAAACTTATGTACTAATTGCAGTGATATGTATACAAGTTATTTCCTGGAAGACATAAATTAACTATAAATTGCCTGTGGACTCATTGTGATTCTCAGCAAGTGGCTGTATTACTGCAGTTGACAAGGGATATATATATTGATCCACTCAAGCACTAATTATTCAGTAATATAATCAGGTTTTATAAAGAAGCAGGGTGGGCAATGACCTTAGTGGATGGAGTCATTTACCTCAAGCTTCAACAAGTATAAGGGGAAGGTCATTATCCCTTCAAGACCCAAAACATTCAAAGAGACTTTAAATTTAGCTGTGTACCTTGGCGTCTGCTTAACCCTTTGCCTAAAGTGTCTTGCCAGTGTACTTAGAAAAATCATCATTCAAAATATGTTGGGTTTTCAGGCCTGGCATTCTCAAGGAGGGCTGGTGGGCTGCCCTCCTAGAACCCTCACAACATTTTTTTAGGAGGGCTATTTTTAGCCCTCCTGCATCTAGCCAATTAAACACATCACAAATTGTTTTGTAGTACTACTTCTATTTTATGTGCACAATTTTTATGGCTCACTTTATTCATATGACAAAAAGGAACATATAATGTGCTCACAAATAAAGCTCAACAGCACCGCTGGGCTTCATGTTCAAACATTCTGTCACATCCATGGTACTGTTGGTATGTGACTCTCTGGTAATGCCGCCAGTTAGATGTAGAATAATATTTGAACATTGTTGGGGAAATTACAATTCTACATCAAGATGCTGTTCACATCTCCCTAGAAATACTGCTAGGGGGGATAGATCTTGTTATTGTTACACTTACTGTATGAAGCAAGAAGACTTCTTTAAACATGTTGTCATCTGAGTTTCATTCTGTTCTACCTCCTTACTGGGTTCAAGGTCAATAACTCCCCACAAAATCATCCAAACAGTACCAAACTGAAACTTAATTTGTAGGTACCCATGATAATGCAACATACCAGAAATCAGCCAATTATCTTAATGTATGGTGAAAAAGTCTCAAAAACTGTTATTTCAGAATGACGGAAAGAGGAAACAAGGGTAACACCATGGAGACTCTTGGCCATTTCATGCCGGGGCCATAATAAAAATTGATATGTACATGCATGTACAGTTATGTACATTTGGTAATTGGAAACTCAAATATTTAAGTATAAAATATTGGCTCTTTTATATCCATAGCTTTCAGCCAAAGGCCTTCATCGGTGGAAATGAACACAAAATATCGATTACATGCTTCCATGTGAGTTACAATTTGCAATTACAGTTCTAACGTTAGAACCGAAACCAAATGCTGTAGCAATGCAAATCATTCTAAAAAATACTGCAATTGAACTTGAAATTTCAATGCACCCCAGCTTTAATTCTGTGGTACAATGATAATCAAAACATGTTTCAAGCTGCATGCACATGTAAGTTTTTTTTTTTTTTTAGCTGCCTGTGATAATGTGATTTGAAACGAGGTGCATTGAAAAAAACTAAAACCAGAGGCTGAAGGGAGCATAAATACACAGAACAATACACACGTGTAAATGGGTTAATCAATATGGCACTCGTGCTGTATCGATTAACCCATTCACAGTCGTGTGGCGTTCTGTGTTTATTACACGCTTTCACGTCCATAAAAGCAATAATTAGAAGGACACTCAGCAATTCATTTGACAACTCGTCCCCTTAGTCCCAAGGAGTTCTATGTCCCGGTAGGCACACAGAACACATTGGAACTCAGTGGACAAATTAAATCAACAAAACAAGAGACCCCACGGGGCCTGAAGCGCTCATCTTGAACAGAACACAATTTAAACCAAGTCCAAGAATGAGTCTACATTAAGCAAGCCATCTCCATAGGCTACACTGTCAATCCTTGAGTCCCACAGGAGTGACAAAAATAATCTGGGCATCATGCCTTTTCTTCAGTTGATCATAAAGTAAAATGTAGAGCTCCCCTATGAAGCCCCTTGATACAACCTATGTGGATTAATCTTAGTTACACACCTCTAGAGGGTACTGAATACAAAATTTTTAATTCTTCAGCAAAATGGCCAATTCCGGCTCCCATAGAGAGCCCAAATATTAACCCAGGCTCTTGATTTGAACACAGTTGAATCTGACTTCCCTAGAGATGCTGTGTACCGAATATGAAAGCATTCTGATAGTTGGATCTGAAGAAGAGAAATTGTAAAGAAATTTCTTCGAACTGCACTAAGTTCAAATTTGGGCTACCATAGTGAGCCCAAATATTAACCTATGGATCCGATTTGAACAAACTTGAATCTGACCCCCCTAGAGATGTTGTGTACCAAATGTGAAAGCATTCTGATGAGTGGATCTGAAGAAGAAGATTTTTGAAGAAATTCCCTCATATTGTACTAAGTTAAATTTCATGTTCCCATATGGAGCCCAAATATTAACCTAGGCACTCGAATTGAAGAACCTGGAATCTGACCCCCCTAGAGATGTTGTATGGTGGATCTGAAGAAAATTTTTAAAGAAATTTCCTCATATTGCTCTAAGTAAAAATTTGGGCTACCATAGTGAGCCCAAATATATACCTAGGGATCTGATTTGAACAAACTTGAATCTGACCCCCTTAGAGATGTTGCATACCAAATATCAAAGCATTCTGACTGGTGGATCTGAAGAAGATTTTTTTTAAATTACCCTCCATATTGAACAAAGATAAAATTTGGGCTTCCGTAGGAAGCTCAAATAGTAACCTAGGGACTTGGTTTGAACAATCTTGAATCTGACCCTCATAACAATGATGTATACCAAACATTAAAAAATTCTGACTGGTGGTTCTGCAGAAGAAGATTTTTAAAGAATATTCCCCATATTACCCTATGTTAAAACTTCAGGCAAAGAGAGCCCAAATATGAACCAATGAGCTTTATTTCAACAAACTTTTATCTAACCCCCCTATGAATGTTGTATACCAAATATCAAAAGATTCTGATGATTGGTTCTGGAGAAAAGATTTTTTTTAAATTTTTGCAAATATGCTGACTCAGCATTTTTTCGATGCCCATTACAGAACACCCTAACATAACCGATGGCAATTTTTTTTTACCATTCAATTCTACTGGTCCTAAGGATACTTCATACCAAATAACAGCTCTCTGTTCCGTGGGGTTTGGGAAATATGGATGTTGGAAAATATTTCTATTTTCAGCTCCCAGGGTTCCCAATATGGATGCGGGAATTTTTTTTTTTGCATGGGTCAAGTACTTATGACCCAATAATACCACAAACCAAATTTGGTTCATACCGGACCATCGGTTCAGAAAAACAGAAATTTTGGGTGGGGCCAAAAATCTTATCCCTCCTATTACAAAGCCAAATATTACTTCACGAACTTCGTTTGAACAAACTTGATTCTACACCTCATATGGAAGCTCCATAGCAAATATCAAGTCATTGTACACACTGGTTCTTGAGAAGATTTTTAAAATATTTTGGAGGATTTTCCCCCCACTCCCTCCCTATGGGGCTGGGCACGTTGAATTGAACAAATCAAATTATAATTGAGGGGGATGGTTTGTAGAAAATTCCAGTGAAATTTTGCTTCTGTTTAAAAATAGTCTGTCAACGATTTCCATTCCACACATATGTACAGAATGGATTTTAATTTTCCACATGGTTTAGTGTTGCTGTAGATGGGGATTTCATAGAACAGGTGTGTAATAAAACACTCACCTGGATCAAGCAATGTATTTCTTCACTTGATCTAGTGGAGTGGTAAATTATTTTTGACCATCAAAATTTGTTCAATTCTCTTTGCCTTGTTATAATTCATGGGAGAGTGCCTGTGGGCACTCTCTCATAAATTGTAACAAGGCAATCCTAAGACTAAATAATATTACATCAAAAATAATATGAAGCATAGCCACTAAATTTGAAGCCTTCAAGCTGCGGTACCTGCACCTCTGAATAGAGCCCAAACTTCATTATGACCACAACACAGGTATGAAGTCAAGCTTTGTTATTTGTTCATACATATGATTCCTACTATTGTGGACTTCCACACTTGAGGTGTTGGTTACCAGGACCTATTTTACAGTAAACAAACACTGCACCATTCGCATCAACCTGAATCAATGTGCCCAGTGGGAGTGGAGAGTGGGTGAGGGGAAGTAAATTTGGGAGCAAGAGCTTCATACCTGCAACTTACAATACATCATGGGAGGCTTGCTCGATCTTTCCAAAATGTTATCCTATAACATTATTTCAGCTAGTACCATTGGTGCACAACACCTTGCCCAAATACATCTGGTCTAAGCAAAAATTTGTCTACACGACAAAATGCCCAAGCCCACAACTAACAAATGAGTCAATAGTCAATACGTCTAACACACGGTTCGTTTGAGCGATGGTTCATCTAAAGAAGAATTGTCAACACGGCAACAGGTCTAAAACAAAGACATCATTTTAATACTCATTCATTCTAGCACAAAATGCCAGCACTTTTATTTAATAGCAGATTAGGATGTGTATACATGTACATGTACATTTTCAGGTTAATTTAAAGAGAGAGAAAGCAAGCGATTGGCTTGTACCATTTCAATCAAGTCATTATGTATTTGTGGACTACTTTTTAGGTTCTACCTCTCTTTATCAGATTACTGCTCCACTTTCTCTGCTTATTGCCGTTTCATTTTTTCAATAAATGTTAATTAATGCTTCATAACACCTTCAGTTGATCTGATTAGTCAATTTCAAAAGAATGCTTTCTGATTGGTCAAATTAATGCTATTGCAAAGCATCAACTTACTGATCTTGTACTTATGTTTTTTTTATTTATGACGTATGA
The DNA here is from genome assembly GCA_031216915.1 of Pictodentalium vernedei. NCBI lineage: Eukaryota > Metazoa > Mollusca > Scaphopoda > Dentaliida > Dentaliidae > Pictodentalium > Pictodentalium vernedei. Next base: position 242,541,776 of record CM062289.1, read on the forward strand.
TGTGCGTGCAGCTGTAATGTGTCACAGTCAAATGTATGACGTTCAAGGTGAAATTCCAATCCTTTACACTTCTTTACTAACTAAAAGATGTGTTTTGGTAATTGTGGTGTCAGGGGGCCCGGTGGCTCAGTAGGTAGAGGTGCAGGCTGCAAGCCGAGAGGTCCTCGGTTCGAATCCCACCTGCAGCAACCGCATTGTGTCCTTGGGCAAGACACTTCACCCCCATTGCCTATGTGGTGGCACGGTGACGCTGTGCACTAAGGCGTACTGCACGTCGATGGTGCACCTGTCTTCAACCAATGCTAACCCTGCTTGTCTGGAGTTAGTATGTTGGGGAGCTGACATTTGCTTGCCGCTGCTCGGTGGTTCTCTCCGGGTACTCCGGCTTCCTCCACCCGTAAAACTGTCGTGGTCATGATTAGCCATTGTGCAGAAATATGTGACCTTAAAACACCAATAAATAAATAAATAAATTGTGGTGTCATATGGTAAATAGAATATAAAATTTGTGTTTTGCTCACAGGATATGTATGAAACTTGTCTACAAATTTTTTGTTTTGCCTCGCCAGAGGCTCAGCAAAACAGAAAATTCTTAGACTTGTTTCATAAATATTGTGTGACCAAAACACTCATTCCATATTCTCTACATGTCTCTTTCTATCATTAATTTTGCCGTATTGTACATGGGACGAAAGACAATAAATAAATATAATTTACTGTAATTTTCTTGTGGGGGGGGGGGGGGGGGGGGGTTCTCCACTTACTTGTTTGTCTAACATCTGGGGGTTTTTTTCTTCACCAACCCGTTTGTCTAAACTCATCTAAATCTCTGGGCCAGTTGTCTTTTGACAATATGTCGCTTAGACTATTTGTCTGTTAGACAATATGTCGTAGTAGACAAAATGTTAAATTTGACCAAATGTCCCGTAGACGAAGTGTTGTTTAGACCAGTTATCTGTAGACCAGCGGGCATTAACCCGGTACCATCACCACTGTACTCTTGTGTCCCAAAATAATCATACCCATGCAAGCCCATACTATTATTAATTGTGTTGATTTTTTCCACCCCAAATGATTCTTATTTGGGCCCCTATGTTATTTATTTTCACCAAGTTGGACTGATAGCCCATCTTCAGGATGCTTTATTTTGGTTAAACTCTTAAAATTTTACCATAACTCTAGAAAGTTAAATGGTTATTTGAAAATTTTTAGGTAATTTATCCAGGATGTGGCATACAGAAATGTTTTCAGGTCAATTTGAAACTTCCGTACAAGGCAATAATATTACACCCTGTATGTCTATTTACTATTCTACCTTCTATTATTATTTCATGTCACCAAATTTTTCACCATGTATCATTATTCCAACCCATATTATTACTTGGATCACATGAGTATGTTTGTTGTTTTTATAGTTCAGTCTCATTCCAAGTCTTGAGGATACATCAAAGGCAAAGAGTACACCTGGTACAAAATGTATGTAAACATCAGAACATATGACATACTTAAAGTTGACCTTCTTTCTTACTAGATATACTGTGCATAACATGGAGCTAGTGTCAACTCTTAAATATTTGTTGAACACTGTAAATTCCAAAAACATCTATGGCAAATTATTACTGTCAAAACAAAGAATATTTATTGCAGGTTATACATTCTGCTTCACTGGTGTGACCCAAGACAGAATGTTTTATGTGTAAACTTTTGCAATATAATGTTGTTATGTGATACACTTTGTAAGACAAGGTGATGTCAAATCTGCTCTAGTTCACAGGCATAGATATATGGAATGACATTCATAGCCTGTTTACAGGTTATGCCTAAGTTAACATTCGTAACCCATCGTAACCTACTTTTGCTAACTTGTCTCTATTTTACGGGAGCTAAAAAATGCACTCGCTGAAAAATATTGTGGAGTACCAATATAATGTGAGGGCATGTAAATGTGTGTTGTTTTGAGAAAGCTACCCACTGTTGCCAATTGGGAAATTACTCTCCAAGTTCAGCAGGTCCTTAATACTCCTCATACATTTAAAGTTTCTAGTATTTGGTGAAAGTATTCCCTCAAAATTCATATACCAACATTTTACGGGTGCAATTTACTCTCGTCTCTGATTTCACAGGAGCTTAAAACAGCACCCATCAATTTTGTTCATTTCCAGCATTGTATCATGAAGATTTTCATTTTGAAGAGAACTGTACATTTTGACCATTCATGGCATACTGTTAAATGTTTATATTCACTAAAAAAAATAATATTTTATCTTAGTTCAGCAATCTGAATGAAGTGGCCACTACTGTGGGTGGGAAGTTAACTATGTTTGGATTGCTGAAGTAAACAATATCTAGGTTTCATTCCAATGAATTGTGGATCATCAACCATCAACAGCAAAGATTAGGCACTTTTCATTTAGTTGATGGTAAAATGCTGTTGTGATAGATGTACAGGTTATGCATTTTGAATTCCCTATAACCTCCCCATAACCTGAACAACAGTTTTCAACTTATTTCCAGGTCTGAGTTCACACAGTGTCATTTTAATCTGTCTTAACCCTTTGATCATGAGCGGCTGCTTTTCTGGCCCGGGAACATGATACATGTATGTCATAATTTCATTAAGTAGGATGGCTGCTGAGTGAATGTATGAGGTGGACCAATTAATATTTTCAACGTGCAGCCCCATGGCCCACAACTAGGGTTAGCATTGGCTGAAGACAAGAGCACCATCGATGAGCAGTACACTTTAGTACAAAGCACCAATGTGCATCAACATGGGCAACCGGGATTAAGTGTCTTGCCCAAGGACACAATGCTGTTACGGTGTAAAATAACAATATTGATAACAGAAAGAAATCTGGGAATCTGCAACAATGACGAGAATTCAACTATTCAAAAATTTAATAGCAAAAATAATTTGAGACAAAAATGATAAAATGATACAAAATCTTTTACACAAAAAAATGTTCAATAGAATCCAGTTATCCAGTGATGAAGAACGTTTCCAGCCGGTATTATAATGTCCAAGAATGTGTCTGCAGAAACAGTATCCAACTAGAGGTACCGTGAGCAAGCTCACAAAGTGATACCCCCAGCGCCTGAAATGTTTAAGTTAGATTATCTCCCCTTGGAAATGTCAGAACGGAATTATATTGCTTCATGCACATCTTCATATGGAGTTCTTCCATTGTGTAAAGTTTCATGAAAATTCTTCAAACGGTTTAGGAGGAGTTGTGCTTATAAAGATGGACAGACGGACGGACAAACGGACGGACGGACAGGGTGATTCCTATATACCCCCCCCCCCCTCCCCCCCAAACTTTGTTTGCGGGGGATATAATAAACTGCAATGAAGTGCTCACTCAAAAATGTCAGTACTTTCCAATAAACTGCAATAAAGCACTCAGCAAAACTCAAATGGATTCAAATGGAATTAATATTCAATAAGTACTGGTGCCACAGGTAGTTTTAAAATAATCCAGTAGTATCCTGCCTTTTCTCAAAAGTAAATTCTCGTTCACAAGAAGAATAAATTCTCTTCAAAATTCTCTTTTGGAAACACTTTTCCAATACACAGAGATGCACAGGTCTAAAAAAAAATATTCCCTAGAATATATAATAAATTCTCAGCTGCTTCTATAATAATGCACTGTCTGTAATAATAGTTTCCTATGTATTTATTTATTTATTTATTTATTGTTGTTTAAGGTCACATACTTATGCACAATGGCTAATCGTGACCGTGACAGTTTTACGGGTGGAGGAAGCCGGAGTACCCGGAGAGAACCACCGAGCAACGACGAGCAGCTGTCAGCTCTCCAACATCGTAACTCTGAACTCTGCATTGCAGCACAGGCAGGGTTAGATTGGTTGAAGACATGCGCACCATCGACGTGCAGTACGCCTCAGTACACAGCGTCATCGTGCCCCATGTAGGCAATCGGGGTGAAGTGTCTTGCCCAAGGACACAACGCGGTTGCCGCAGGTGGGATTCGAACCGAGGACCTCTCGGCTTGCAGCCTGCACCTCTACCAACTGAGCCACCGTGCCCCAGTTTCCTATGTTCAATGAAAGCTGAATGTTTGACCAAATAATTTCAATTCTCAATGCTGTCTGAACAAAAAGAATCCCTGAATTCTGTTGACAGAGGTTATTTATATTGTCTTCAGACAGAAAGTTCCAGATTGAGAAATTTCTCCAACGTTTTATTGTTCCATTAATTATGATTGGCTAGATAAAGTCACATCATTAAGCTCCTAGATGATTCTGTCTAATTTCAAGTGAAAAAGTGTGACCAAATTAAACAATCAGAGAGTAACAGTGAGCTAAAAATGGACTCTGTGTAACAGTATCTGTAAACATGTTGATAGGTTCATTCAAAAGTTACTCAATGCAAATAAGTGATCATACAAGCCAAAGTCTGTTTATTCTAATTAAAAACAAGAGGCCCTGACACACTCAACTTGAACAGAACTTGATATAAACAGAGTCCAAGAATGAATCTACATTAAGCAGTCAATCTCCAGAGGATCCATTGTCAATCCTTCAGCCTCCCCCCCCCCACTCCCCCCACTAAAATAGTTCAAGCATCATGTCTTTTCTTCAGTTGATCATCAGTCCTTCGATTTTGAAAAACCTAGGTGCGCATTTAGTTGCTCGCTGCTTTTGGGATTCAGGCGCGCACTTTTTGTGGGGCGCGCAACATATAATATCAGAAAATGAAAGTGAAACGATAGTGACCTGTCAGGTAACCGGACAGGTTACTAGCGTTTCCCATCCATTCCCTGGTGTATCGGTCCCACCAAAAAGCGAGTCTTGTAAGTCAACACACCAATTTCCAGATTAATATTATCATGCATTGATTTTGTTCATAAAGTTTAAGAAATTTAAGAAAACTCAAGTTACCTTGACATTTTGTTTCTCATTTCGCCTTTTTGGGGATTTTCGGCCGCCAAAAAGAAAAAGTACTGTGTAATTCAACTGAGATTTGTACAAAGTCAAACTCGACTTATCCAATAAACTTTAAAGCCACGCACATAATTTTCAGGTTCAACTAGACTTCGAGAAGTATTTTCCCAGCGAATTATCTAATCATAAGAATAACATTGTAATCCAGTTGCACACAAGAAAACAGGTCTCACGGTATTCCAGATTCAAAATGGAATTTCCCACTGCATGATGATGACCCAGGCACATTGACACAGTTGAAACTTGATGACGCCACTCTGATTGACATATTGGACACACCTACATGTACGTCCGATGCTTTCTTTCATTCTCTGCGTAACAGATTTTGCAACAGTCAATTCAACTAAAATTGACAAGATGGCACTGATGGCGATTGGCCACGCCTCTGAAACACTACATTCAAAAGTTGACAAACGAACTTAACTTGTGTAGTGACGGTCTTATGGCCAGATGACTGAATCTGACGAGCGGATAATATGATTCTAGGATGATCTTCAAAAAACCATCAAACTTCAAAGCGTTAACTGCTGCTTTGATGTCGGGTCAGTGTGATAATACTGGAATGAAATTAATGCACCGACTTGAGCAAGATTTTTGAGGCGTGCTTTTGATCGCTCGCTGGTTTTGAAATATGCGTGCGCCATGGTGTGCAAGTGCCATAGCGCGCCTCAAAATCGAAGGACTGGATCAAATTGACAAAAAGTGGAGCTCCCATATGGAGCCCCTTGATACAACCTATGTGTACTAATCTTAGTTACCTCTAGAGATTACTTAATAAATGAAAGTGTCAAGGACACTGTAGCTCAACTGGACAAACTTGAAATGGTACATTTGAAGATCATTGGTTTCAATGTTATTCGGTGAAACTTCAACATAACACATTTATTGTAGGATTGTTTTTGGACTCGACATGCTCATTAGACAAAACCTCTACATGTAGATTCATTTCTGTGAAAAAAGTTGCCATTTACAATCACCTCCGAACTTACTGCATTTGTGAATCAACATTCTTCCTTTAGCCAGCCTTACAGTTTACTTTTCAAACCCATGGATTGCTCTGACAATGGCACACACAGTTCTGTAGGTCATGTCAAAAAAGAATGTAAATGTACAAATGCAAAAGATTCAAAGATTGTTGCTGACAGCAAAAAGTTTTTGATAGAAATGAAAAGAAATTCGATAGCTCCTATCTGTGTCACCCCGAATAAGCATATGAAGTCTCAAAACAACCCGATAATGAATGCGCCCTCTGACGCATGCCAAAGAAAGATGATAATGCAGAAAAGCACTAAGTTTGACAGTCCTGGCTGGTGGCTGAATGGTCTTTTTATCTTTTTTATGGAAATTCATAAATATACACTGTAGAGAGTGCAAAAGGGATAAGTTGCTAACATCAAAATTTTTTTAAGGAAATCAAAAGAAATCAAAAGCTAACATCCATAAGCCACCCCCCAGAACATGCATATCAAGTTTCAAGCGATCCTATCATAAATGTGCCCTGTAGGGCATGCCAGAGAAATACACTGATGCCTGACTATACTAACTAAGTTCAACGGTCATTGCCAACAGCAACTATTTTTGATGGAAATGGTAGAAAATTGACAGTTCCAATCTACAGGTCACCCTGAACAAGCATACCAAGTTTGACAGCAAGCCGATCATAATGTGCCCTGCAGGGTGTGCCAAAGGGAAATATTGATGCATAGCTGCACTAAGTTCAATGAAGGCCGTTGCCAGCGGCAACATTTTTTGATGGAAATGGAAGATAATCGATAGCTCCCATCTAGAGGTAATCCTAAATAAGACTACCAAGTGTCAAACCGATCTGATCATAAATGTGCCCTGTAGGGTGTGCCAAAGGAATATATTGATGCCTGACTAAACTAAGTTCAAAGGTCGTTGCCAGCGGCAACATTTTTTGCCAGAAATGGAAGAAAATCAATAGTTCCCATCTAGAGGTAACCCCAAACAAGCATACCAAATTTCAAATTGATCCAATTATAAATGTGCCCTGTAGGGTGTGACAAAGGGAAATATTGAGGTCTGACTAAACGAAGTTCAAAGGCTGTTTTTTTTACAGAAATGGAAGAAAATTGATAGCTCCCATCAAGAGGTCACCTCAAACAAGCATACCAAGTTTCAAAGCGATCTGATCAAAAATGCGATCTGTCCAGTGTCCAAAGGAAATTGTGTATGTACATATGTATCCACACCGACGGACGAGAAGTGACGGCAACAGCTCAGCTTGACTTTTCTAATTCTTCAGCTACATAGCCAATTCCAGCACCCAAATATTAACCCAGGCACTTGATTTAAACAAAGTTGAATCTGTCCCCCAAGAGATGTTGTATACCAAATATGAAAGCATTCTGACTGGTGGATCTGAAGAAAAAATTTGTTAAAGAAATTTCCTCAAATATTAACCTAGGGACCCTATTTGAACAAACTTGTATCTGACCCCCTCCTGTAGATGTGGTATACCAAATATGAAAGCCTTCAGACTGGTGGATCTGAAGAAGATTTTCAAAGAAATTTAAATTTTATAGTAAATTTCCTTTCTTATTATACCTACCACAATTGTTTACTACAGGCTTGCACTACAGTGGAAGGCCCTAACTCAGAAAATATACTCTCTATTTTGATCTTTCCCAAGGGATTTGGGAAAGAAAGGTGCTGCAAAAGCACTAAGAAACAAGAGGCCCCACAGGGCCTGAAGCGCTCATCTTGTACAGAACACAATTTAAACAGAGTCCAAGAATGAGTCTACAATAAGCAAGCCATCTCCATAGGCTACACTGTCAATCCTTGAGTCCCTCAGGAGTGACAAAAATAATCTGGGCATCATGCCTTTTCTTCAGTTGATCATAAGTAAAATGCAGAGCTCCCCTATGAAACCCCTTGATACAACCTATGTGGATTAATCTTAGTACCTCTAGAGGGTACTGAATACAAAATTTTTAATTCTTCAGCAAAATGGCCAATTCCGGCTCCCATAGAGAGCCCAAATATTAACCCAGGCTCTTGATTTGAACATAGTTAAATCTGACTTCCCTAGAGATGTTGAGTACCGAATATGAAAGCATTCTGACTGTTGGATCTGAAGAAGAGAAATTGTAAAGAAATTTCTTCGAATTGCACTAAGTTCAAATTTAGGCTACCATAGCGAGCCCAAATATTGACCTATGGATCTGATTTGAACAAACTTGAATCTGACCCCCCCTAGAGATGTTGTATACCAAATGTGAAAGCATTCTGACACGTGAATCTGAAGAAGAAGATTTTTGAAGAAATTCCCTCATATTGTACTAAGTTAAATTTCATGTTCCCATGTGGAGCCCAAATATTAACCTAGGCACTCGAATTGAACAACCTGGAATCTGACCCCCCTAGAGATGTTGTATACCAAATATAAAAGCATTCCGACTGGTGGATCTGAAGAAGAAGATTTTTAAAGAAATTTTCTCATATTGCACTAAGTAAAAATTTGGACTACCATAGTGAGCCCAAATATATACCTAGGGATTTGATTTGAACAAACTTGAATCTGACCCCCATAGAGATGTTGCATACCAAATATCAAAGCATTCTGACTGATGGATCTGAAGAAGAAGATTTTTTTAAATTACCCTCCATATTGAACAAAGATAAAATTTGGGCCCAAATATTAACCTAGGGACTTGGTTTGAACAATCTAGAATCTGACCCTCATAACAATGATGTATACCAAATATTAAAAGATTCTGACTGGTTGTTCTGAAGAAGATTTTTAAAGAATATTCCCCATATTACCCTATGTTAAAACTTCGGGCTCCTGTAGAGAGCCCAAATATGAACCAATGAGCTTTATTTCAACAAACTTTTATCTGACCCCCCTATGAATGCTGTATACCAAATATCAAAAGATTCTGATGATTGGTTCTGGAGAAAAGATTTTTTTTAATTTTTGCAAATATGCTGACTCAGCATTTTTTCGATGCCCATTACAGAACACCCTAACATAACCGATGGCAATTTTTTTTTACTATTCAATTCTACTGGTCATAAGGATACTTCATACCAAATAAAAGCTCTCTGTTCCGTGGGGTTTGGGAAATATGGGCGTTTGAAAATATTTCTATTTTTAGCTCCCAGGGTTCCCATGGGGATGCGGGAATTTTTTTTTTTGCATGGGTCAAGTACTTATGACCCAATACTACCACAAACCAAATTTGGTTCATACCGGACCATCGGTTCAGAAAATAGAAATTTTTGGGCGGGGCCAAAAATCTTACCCCTCCTATTACAAAGCCAAATATTACTTTACGAACTTCGTTTGAACAAACTTGATTCTACACCTCATATGGAAGCTCCATAGCAAATATCAAGTCATTGCACACACTGGTTCTTGAGAAGAAGATTTTAAAAATATTTTGGAGCATTTTCCCCCACTCCCTCCCTATGGGGCCGGGCATACTGAGTTGAACAAAAATGAAATGCCTCTTTAGGACCATCACTCACACAAACTTTCACTTGAATTGGCCCAGTGGCTTTGGAGGAGAAGACCAAAACATGGTGTTGACGGACGACGGACGGGAAGCGATTAGATTAGCTCAGCTTGACTTCAAGATGAGCTAAAAATAATCCAAAACTGGGTTGCGTGCTACCGGCACACACCCAGTAGGGGACGCTCTTCTCCTACTACAGATCCGCAGCTTCCGGTACTAGTGCGCAGTCAGTAACTAATGAATCATTATTTTGAATCCGCCAACAATGGAGTTATGTGATCAGCAGGGAGGAAGGATTCTTACCCAAATAAGAAGACGGGAGGGCCTCCATGTAAACAATTGTGGTATAATAAGAAGAAGAAATTCCCTCATATTGTACTAAGTTAAATTTCATGTTCCCATGTGGAGCCCAAATATTAACCTAGGCACTCGAATTGAACAACCTGGAATCTGACCCCCCTAGAGATGTTGTATACCAAATATAAAAGCATTCCGACTGGTGGATCTGAAGAAGAAGATTTTTAAAGAAATTTTCTCATATTGCACTAAGTAAAAATTTGGACTACCATAGTGAGCCCAAATATATACCTAGGGATTTGATTTGAACAAACTTGAATCTGACCCCCATAGAGATGTTGCATACCAAATATCAAAGCATTCTGACTGATGGATCTGAAGAAGAAGATTTTTTTAAATTACCCTCCATATTGAACAAAGATAAAATTTGGGCCCAAATATTAACCTAGGGACTTGGTTTGAACAATCTAGAATCTGACCCTCATAACAATGGTGTATACCAAATATTAAAAGATTCTGACTGGTTGTTCTGAAGAAGATTTTTAAAGAATATTCCCCATATTACCCTATGTTAAAACTTCGGGCTCCTGTAGAGAGCCCAAATATGAACCAATGAGCTTTATTTCAACAAACTTTTATCTGACCCCCCTATGAATGCTGTATACCAAATATCAAAAGATTCTGATGATTGGTTCTGGAGAAAAGATTTTTTTTAATTTTTGCAAATATGCTGACTCAGCATTTTTTCGATGCCCATTACAGAACACCCTAACATAACCGATGGCAATTTTTTTTTACTATTCAATTCTACTTGTCATAAGGATACTTCATACCAAATAAAAGCTCTCTGTTCCGTGGGGTTTGGGAAATATGGGCGTTTGAAAATATTTCTATTTTTAGCTCCCAGGGTTCCCATGGGGATGCGGGAATTTTTTTTTTTGCATGGGTCAAGTACTTATGACCCAATACTACCACAAACCAAATTTGGTTCATACCGGACCATCGGTTCAGAAAATAGAAATTTTTGGGCGGGGCCAAAAATCTTACCCCTCCTATTACAAAGCCAAATATTACTTTACGAACTTCGTTTGAACAAACTTGATTCTACACCTCATATGGAAGCTCCATAGCAAATATCAAGTCATTGCACACACTGGTTCTTGAGAAGAAGATTTTAAAAATATTTTGGAGCATTTTCCCCCACTCCCTCCCTATGGGGCCGGGCATACTGAGTTGAACAAAAATGAAATGCCTCTTTAGGACCATCACTCACACAAACTTTCACTTGAATTGGCCCAGTGGCTTTGGAGGAGAAGACCAAAACATGGTGTTGACGGACGACGGACGGGAAGCGATTAGATTAGCTCAGCTTGACTTCAAGATGAGCTAAAAATAATCCAAAACTGGGTTGCGTGCTACCGGCACACACCCAGTAGGGGACGCTCTTCTCCTACTACAGATCCGCAGCTTCCGGTACTAGTGCGCAGTCAGTAACTAATGAATCATTATTTTGAATCCGCCAACAATGGAGTTATGTGATCAGCAGGGAGGAAGGATTCTTACCCAAATAAGAAGACGGGAGGGCCTCCATGTAAACAATTGTGGTATAATAAGAAAGGAAATTTACTATAAAATTTAAATTTCTTATCAACCTACCTTACAACTGTTTACTACAGGCTGAATAGACAATAGGATGAAGGGAATGACATAACCAACCCCTACATAACCCAATTGCACTGGAACCGTGGACATTGGAAGAGGTCCCTAGGCCTATCAAACCATAGCATCAAAATCATTAGTAAAAGACAATGAGAGATGAGGCGTACAGTTCTGTGCAACGCATAGACAGAAAGGGCAGTAACAGCACAGAGCTGGAACTGACCTTGTAAGAAGCCTAATGGCTAGGGTAGACAACAGCCTGAGCAGGAGAAAGAGGGCCCAAAGCAAAAAGGTCCTTTGACTGCACCTGCAACTCATGCAGATAGAAGGTGGAGAAAGTAGAAGCATTTCTCCAGTAGGCTGCCTGCATAGCATCCAATTGTTTCAACTGCTCAAAAGAAAGCTTCATACCAAATACAAAATCTCTAGTCCGTGCAGTTTGGGAAATATTGGACTTTTCATTTTTGTTCTATTTTTAGCTCCATAGGTTCCCATGGGGAACTGTGAAAAATTTGGGGGGCATGAATGAAGTACTTAGGGTCAACTAATGCCACATATAAAATTTGGTTCAAATCGCTCCATTGGTTCTTGAAATAGAAATTTTCAGGGGAGCTCAAAAGTGAGCCCATCCCCTGGAGAGCCCAAATATGGACCTATCAACTTTCTTTGAGCAACTTTTAAGATTGAACATCGGAGGAAGTTTCATACCAAATATTCCCACTTGTGGTTCATGAGAAGATTTTTAAAGAATTTCATCATATTTGGGCATGAGACCACGCCTAAAAAGGGCAGATATCCCATTTGACCAAAACTAAAACAGAATACCCCCAAGATGATGTGGCCCATATATGTTTCAATTTGGGCCATCGGTTTGTGAGGAGAAGATTGTTTTGTAAAAGCTAACGTATGATGGATGGCGGATGCCATGTGATGGCAATAGCTCACACTGACTTTCAGTCAGGTGAGCTAAAAAAAAATTGTTTCCTGCCTTTCCTTATGAACTTCGTCCGATTGAGATAAATGCAAAGTGCACAAACCGGACAGAACAAATGGCGATTACCCTCAGAAGGAAGAGCCCTGATACAGACAGGAGGTGGAGTCGATTCTGGTATCTGATTCCTATGCCTTTTCAAAGAAAAGTGCCGAACAAGCTTGGAGTGGTATGGATTAGTGCCGATACGACGCTATCCCACATACAAAAAGGTCTCCAAAAGCATGGACCTGTACCCATTGATGGTAACAGGCTGGAGACCCCCGAGAATCAAACAGATATACCAGAAACTCCTCAATCTCTGTGATATCGAAGGATTGGCATAATCAACAGAGTGATCGGCACACCATCGACAGAAGACCTTCCACTTAGTCGCATAGGCTAAACCAGCGGGGTGCCTCCTTGAAGAAGAAATGCACTCCACTGCTCATTTCGAAAAACCTCTACGGAGGAGACAGGACCTGACAAAAGATATGCGTGAAGGCACAATGAAGTCAGGTCGATGTGAAACCTCCTTGGGTGACCTTGGCAAAGAAGGTCGCGACATAGAGGGAGACATGCCGGAACCGCCCCAACAAAGAGCAGGGCTGATTGATCCACACCCGGTGAGGCGACGGGAACAATCAGAATGATTCGACAACTGCATGTTCGTATCTTGGCTAGAACCCAAGGCAGAATCGGAAGACCATTCCAATCGAGTGACAAAGCCTCCACGGGGAAAGCCAGAGGATCACAAAAGTGTTCACCAGATGGTTCCAACGAGTCGCAAAGAGATCGATGTGGGGACGACCCCAGAGATCGCAAAGCAACTGGAACACCGCCCTGTGGAACATCGACTCAGTGGAAATGACCCTGACCCGGCTAGGAAGTGCAGACAACCGGGAATGTGCCGAACCACCACTCCGGCATTGACATCCTGAGCGAGAAGAAGATCCCGAGCCAATTCGTACATGGGAACCGAGTGCATGCCGCTCTGGTTTCGAATGTAAGCAACCACTGTCGAATGGTCGGACAACAGAAGGACCTGGCGATTCAAAAGGTGGGGGATCCACTGCCGTCAGAACACGATCGGACGTGGGTAAGTCCAACAGAACTTCCTGCATAATTCACTGAACATCCATCCAGGGGAGAAGGTGATGATGAAGAGACTCCGGTAACTGAAGCACCAGCTCCACAGGATCGACATTCGGCCTCCAACGACTGAGCAGAAAGTGTTGGGAGAGGTCTCACATGCAGCCGACCTAGAGGAATGAGATCCGTCACCGAACTGCAGAGACAGTCCTTGCCCGGGGAACCGCCACCATATTCAGCAGAGTACGGAAGTCCATCCCCAGATGACAAAACAACCGAATTCTCCTCGTTGACTCTGAACCCCAGCAACGTGAGCAGGCTCAACAGTGTGTCGACATCTGACTCCAGAAAAGCAGAAACTCACCCCAGAAAAGCAAACCTGAGATACTTTTGCGATGTCCAATAAATCGGAACGTGAAAGTAAGCGTCTCGCAGGTCGATGCTGGAAGCGAAATCTCCCTGGTGAATGGAGCGGCGAACCAACCTGAAAGTCTCCATGCTGAACTTGGGAGCAATGGTTCAGGATAATCAGATCGATAACCGGTCAGAGTCGGCCGTCCTTCTACGGCATCAAGAAAAGGCAGGAATAAAATCCCACTGGATGAATGTTCTTGACGACCCTGATCGCCCCCTTTGACAGGAGATTGTCTATCTCTGTGATCAAAAATTCCCGACGGGTAAAGTCTAAGAGAACTTGTGTTGGAAGAGGCACTCTCGACAGAGTGGGGTGCCTCCGGAAGTATATCCGCAGCCCGAACCGAACAACATCTAACACCCAAGGATCGGACTCTGCGAACTCTGATATCCTTCCTCCAACCTGGGATGAATTGAGATGAGGACCTTCATTTCGAGCCCTGGCGAGGCCCGCGAGAGGAGAAACTGCTTCCTCCACTATATGAAGAGTCCTCCCTCTAGCCTGCCGACGCTTACCCTTACCCTGTGAGTAAGAAGTAGAAGCGGCGGCAGAAGGATCAGCCGTTGGCTTTGCAGAGGAAGCAGAACGGTGCATATTAGGATTTGGACAGACCCTGCCTCCAACAAAAGGCTAATCAAGGTGACGAAGCAGCAGCTGATCTTTGGAATGACGTAGGACGTCATCCCAGACTGTCGCCACGGAACCATGGAATAGTCACGGACCCGTCAAAGAAGCAGATCGAAGAGCAGTGCACTGTCCCTCAGGAAGGGAACGGCTTGTGTCCAAGACAGCGTCCCGGCGAACTAATGCCAAGTTTGCCATGTTACAGGCATGCGTGTGAGTAAGATACATGAGTGCCTTGGAAAGCACATGCAAAGGATCCTGTATGTCGTCAAACTTATCTGAAGGCAGATAAGCAGCTAAAGCTGAGACGATGTGATCTGAGAGAGAAAGCATGCCCAGCGTCTCTCTCAATAAGTCCAACAGGGACTCCTGAGTTGCCATAGGAATAACGGGCAACTTGGGCTTGGAAAGCCCGAGGGAGGTGGAGTCCTGATCCAAGACCGTCAAAGTCTGGCAGACTGACAGATTGGCGGAATCGTAGGAACGATAATGCACTGGAGGCAAAAAAGTGTCAGCCCGGGTGAAGAACGAAATCCTCATAGCCTTGGAACTCAGCTTAGAGTTCAAAGCTGTAAATGCTTCAACCACCTGTACCGACTGGCACAGTCGAAGGTGCCGGAAGCGGGTTGTTCCACAGGGTGTAGGCGCATGACCGATGATCGCTGGTCTGACGGTTTGAGATCTGGAAGGAACTCAAACACAAAGTCAAGAGCTGCCCCCAAGTCAGAAGACTGTTGGCTCTTGACGTCAGGTATGTCTGACCCATCCTCTGAGTCGGAAGACACATAGCCCATCATGGGCAAACCAGCCGATGCCCCCCATGGTGTAGGCACACCTGAGGGATCAGAAAGCGGCCTGCTTCCAATCCCGGGAGGCGGCACCACAGGGGGCACCTGGAAACCACTAGTAGCCTTGCTGGAGGCAATGGGAAGGCTCTTGGAAAGAATCTGAGTGAGCAAGGAGAGGGCCTCCCTAAGCTCAGGGCCCGTGTCAGCCGGTTCGACATGGGAACGAACTTTGCAAAATGGCTTCACTCCGGACCATTTTAAGCAGTGAAGGGTCACGATCCTCAAATACACCCGACGCGGGGCGACAGGTGGCAGCCGAAACATCTGAAGGTAGATGCGTATAGGGGTACGACATACCCCGAGGATCTACAGTGCGGGAGCTCAGGAGAGTCGCCGTGAAGCTCTGAGGGACAGAAGGTCCAGGCTGCACAAAAAGCGTCGGTCCCGCAAAACTGGCCATGGGACTAGAGTGCATGGATGGAAATACAACAGAGTCCATGGTGACCCTACCATGAACATCCGAATCCAATGAGAAAACTGCTGGGCTCGACGGCTGAGAGACCACAGCAGAGGATTCAGTCGGCAGCCCCTTCCGACTTCGCCAAGTTGAAGTCAGGGAAGGCTGAGGCCGATATCCCACGTCCACACTACCAGACATCTCTGCAGACCCCTGCAGGGATAAGCCAAGGCTGGTTGAAACGGTGACCGATGACGCAGCAGACGGAACAGCAGTAGAAGCAGATACCATGGGAGCTGTTGAAACCGGTGGAGAGAGAAACCGAGCTCGGCTCCAAAGGAGGAGTCACAACCCTAGTGACAGCCTCAGATGTCGATTGGAGAGGGGCCACAGTCCCGGAACCAGGCATCTCTTCACCAGACAACTCAACAGCTCCCGCAGTATCCACCACAGTTAAAGACTGCATATCCCCCACGGAGGGGGTATAACTCTCACCAGACATGGTCGTGCCGGGAAGCCCCGAACGACAGCGTTGAGGAACGGCCACGAGAACGAACCACATGCTTGACCAAAAAAGCATTGCCCTCAAGGAATAGTCCTGGGCATAACAGAGGTGAGAGCAGTAGAAGAAAAGGTGAACTCAACAGATGTAGAAAGTAGAACACCCTCAAATATGAGAGAAAGGTGGCAGAAAATAAAGGACCGGCGGGAACACAACTGAACCCAGACGGTCGACAGGGACCCAAAAAACAACTTCTGCCCTCAACAGAGAGGAGAAATCCTGTCCATACAGCCCCCCATTGACACCTAACCCCAATAATAATAATAATATCCAAAAGGATAACATAAATTTAGCAACCCAAAAATTTATGTCCGAACCGCATGGTGCGCGAAAATCGTGCACGAACACGGAGAATATATAAAATACAATGAAAATGTGGTTGAAAATAATGAGAATATATAAAACACAGTCCTGTTATTATACGATCCTCAGATCCACAATTCCAGTCACAGGTAACCATTATCAACGAGTTGAATTATCACTGTTTCATAATGCAAATGGATGTCTCGACACGCAGGCAGACGAAAAAAGAATGATTCATTAGTTACTGACTATGCACTGGTACCGGAAGCCGTGGATCTGTACTAGGAGACGAGCGTCCCCTACTGGGTGTGCGCCAGTAGCACTCAACCCAGTTTTGGCTTATTTTTCCTTGGTTCCTTTGCACCACCTTTCTTTCCCAAATCCCATTGGGAAAGATCAAAATAGAGAGTACATTTTCCGAGTTAGGGACTTCCATTGTAGTGCAAGCCTGTAGTAAACAATTGTAAGGTAGGTTGATAAGAAATTTCCTCCTATTACACCAAGTTAAAATTTGGGCTATCATAGCAAGCCCAAATATTATTAACCTGGGGACCCGATTTGAACAAACTTGAATCTGACCCCTCTACAGATGTTGTATCTCAAATATAAAAGAATTCTGAATGGTGGATCTGAAGAAGAAGATTTTTAAAGAAATTTCCTCACATTGCACTAAGTTAAAATTTGGGCTACCATAGGAAGCCCAAATATCAACCCAGGGCCAGGGACCCAATTTGAAAAAGCTTAAATCTGACTCCTCTGGAGATGTTGTAAATCAAATATGAAAGGATTCTGACTGGTGAGTCTGAAGAAGAATATTTTTGAAGAAATACCCTAATATTACAGGGAGAGTCCGGGAAGTTAAAATTCGGGTTCTGATAGGAGGCCCAAATGTTAACCCAGGCACTTGATTTGAACAAACTTGAATCTGCCCCCCCCCCCCAAGAGATGCCATATACCAAATATGAAAGCATTCTGACTGGTGGATCTGAAGAAGAAGATATTTAACCCTCTGCACTCTGATGTCAAAATGGTGAAGTTTTCAGCAGGTAGGTAATTGGTTTCAAATCAGTTATCTGGTTAACCATTTCAGTACTAGAAAAGTAGATAAATAATTTCTAGCAGATCATAAGTTTGCAACACAGTTGCAGTCTGGTCAAATTGTCACCACTTTTGTTATCACACCACTAGTGTTGAAACGATTAGTTGACGAGTCGAAGTTGATTTTCGGAAAACTTGACTCTGAAATACGCCAGTTGACAAGTCGGGAAACTCAAAGATGAAGTCATAAAATGCGAATAGTGGGGGTTAATGATTACAAACATCAGATGTTTCTGCTTCGTGGTGGACCTATTTTAAATTGCATTGAGAAGTGGATATCAATGCAATCACTGTCATTTGTTGATGCCGATACTGTTACAACTTAGATTTCAGCAGCATTACAAGCACTGATTTCACCTAACTTAATCAGTAAATACTGTACTGGTGCGAGCTGGCGAATACCGGATATGAAATTTGACCCGGGAGTTTTTAATTAATTGCACCGGGCGAATGGCGGCACACTTCAAACATTTTACAAATTCACGAAACTGCTGTTTTAACATCATTGGGTACTTTTTCCACTGTACGGACAGAAGACTAGGAGGCACGCACTTCCCAGGTATCCTAATTTTTTTACTGAATGGTTAAAGCTATAATATGCATGACGTTTTAAAAAAGTGAAAATATGAAAAAGAGAACAGCTACATTCATGACTATGACAAGGAAACTTCATCAAACACCTCTCAAACAAGTCATTAAACGAAAGGGTTATCAACTTACATTAACAGTCTCTTATAACCTAATTTACTGAGACAATTATGTTTTCAACAGAGAAGCTGACTAGTCAATTTTGAATCGATTACTCCCGTCGACTAGTTGACTTTGAAAAATAGGTAATCGTTTCAACACAACACAACACTGTATGTGATTTCATATGCTGGTATAATTCAAAAGAATTCATGTAAATTAATAATTTCATAAAATTAAAGTTTATGAAAAAACATTTTTTTTACAAGTAGAATGAAGTCCATTTAATTGGATATCTCTTAACTGGTAGAGTGCTAGAAGCCCATATTTGGGCTTTATTCTGATGTGCAGGTACTGCTATGCAAGGGCTTCTGATGATATTCAGTAGATGCGTTTCATATTATCTTTAAAGTGAGAGCATTTAGTCTGTAAGGATTTGTCTTGTTACACTTTATGGGAGAGTCATAGGCACTCTCCCATAAACTGTGAAAAGGCAAAGACATGTGAGCAAAATTTTGATTTCCAAAAATAATTTAGCACTCTACCAATTAACTGAATAACCCTTTTAATGGAAAACACCTTCCAAACACAAAACCATTTAACCTACCGTCAGTGCAAATTTGCCCTGATAATTACATATATAGAGTCAACACCTGTTAATTGAATAAAAAGTCTTGTAATATATAGAGAAATTACCCTGACAATCACCAAATTACCCTTGTTCATAGACCTGTTTAACCTCAGTACATCCAATATCTAGGCATTTAATCTAAGATACACTTGCATACCACCAACGTCATTCCACCAATTATTTTAAAAGTTGAGTTTAACAAGAGGCCCCACTTGGCCTGAAGCGCTCACCTTGAACAGAACACAGTATAAACAGAGTCCAAGAATGAGTCTACACTAAGCAATCCATCTCCATAGGATACACTGTCAATCCTGGAGCCCCTCATGCCTTTTCTTCAGTTGATTGTAATGTAAAAAGTGGAGATCCCCTATGAAGCCCCTTGATGCAACCTATGTGGATTAATCTTAGTTACATACCTCTAGATGGTACTGAATACAGAATTTCTAATTCTTCAACTACATGGCCAATTTAGGCTCCCATATGGAGCCCAAATATTAACCAGGCTTTCTATTTGAATAAATTTGAATCTGACCTCCCAAGAGATGTTGTATACCAAATATGAAAGCATTCTGACCGTTGGATCTGAAGAAGAAAAATTTTAAAGAAATTTCTTCATATTGCACTAAGTTAAAATGTGGGCTACCATAGCGAGCCCAAATATTAACCTACGGACCCGATTTGAACACACTTGAATCTGCCCCCCCCCCCCCCCCCCCTCGAGATGTTGTATACCAAATATGAAAGCATTCTGACTAGTGGATCTGAAGAAGAAGATTTTTAATGAAGTTTCCTCATATTGCACTAAGTTTATTTATTTATTGGTGTGTAAGGTCACATATTTATGCACAATGGCTAATCATGACCGTGACAGTTTTACGGGTGGAGGAAGCCGGAGTACCCGGAGAGAACCACCGAGCAACAACGAGCAGCTGCCAGCTCCCCAACATCGTAACTCCGCACTGCAGCACAGGCAGGGTTAGATTGGTTGAAGACATCCGCACCATCGACGTGCAGTACGCCTTAGTACACGGCGTCATCGTGCCTCCACTCGGGCAATGGAGAGGAAGTGTCTTGCCCAAGGACACAACGCGGTTGCCGCAGGTGGGATTCGAACCGAGGACCTCTCGGCTTGCAGCCTGCACCTCTACCAATTGAGCCACCGCACTCCTGTTGCACTAAGTTAAAATTCGGGCTACTATAGGGAGCCCAAATATTAACCCAGGGAACCAATTCGAACAAACTTGAATCTGACTCCCCTAGAGATGTTGTAAACCAAATATGAAAGGATTCTGACAGCTGAATCTGAAGAAGATTATTGGAGAAATTCCCTCATATTGTACTAAGTTAAATTTTGGGTTCCCATATGGAGCCCAAATATAAACCCAAGCACTCAATTTGAACAAACTTGAATCTGATCCCCCTTGAGATGTTGTATACCAAATATGAAAGCATTCCGACTTGTGGATCTGAAGAAGAAGATTTTTAAAGAAATTTCCTCATATTGCACCAAGTTAAAATTTGGGCTCCTATAGCGAGCCCAAATATATACCTAGGGACCCGATTTGAAAAAACTTGAATCTGGCCACCTAGAGATGTTGTATAACAAATATGAAAGCATTCTGACCGGTAGATCTGAAGAAGATTTTTTAAAATTATCCCATATTGAACCAAGTTAAAATTTGGGCTTCCATAGGAAGCCCAAATATTAACCTAGGGACTTGGTTTGAACAATCTTGAATCTGACCCTCATAACGATGATGTATACCAAACATTAAAAGATTATGACTAGTGCTTCTGAAGAAATAGATTTTTAAAGAATATTCCCCATATTGCCGTAAGTTAAAAACTTGGGCTCCAGAATTGAGTCCAAATATCAACCAATGGGCTTTATTTTAACGAAATTGTATCTGACCCCCCACAACCCCCCTTCCCCACAACCACCCCCTATGAATGCTGTATACCAAATATCAAAAGATTCTGACAATTGGTTCTGGAGAAAAGACTTTTTTTAATTTTTGCAAATATGCTGACTCAGCATTTTTTCAGTGGCCTATACAGAACACCTCAAGATAACTGATGACAATTTTTTTTTTACCTTCCAATTTTACTGGTCCTAAGGATGCTTCATACCAAATAAGAGCTCTCTGTTCTGTGTGGTTTGGGAAATATGGGCGTTTGAAAATATTTCTATTTTTAGCTCCTGGGGTTCCCATGGGGATGTGGGAATTTTTTTTTTTTTTGGCACATGTCAAGTACTTATGACCCAATAATACCACATACCAAATTTGGTTCAAATTGGACCATTGGTTCAGAAAATAGAAATTTTGGGCAGGGCCAAAAATCTTACCCTTCCCATTAGAGAGCCAAATATTGCTTCACGAACTTCGTTTGAACAAACTTGATTCTACACCTGAAAAGGAAGCTCCATAACAAATATCAAGTCATTGTACTCACTGGTTCATGAGAAGAAGATTTTTTAAATATTTTAGAGCATTTTCCCGCACCCCCTACCTATGGGGCTGGGCATGCTGAGGTGAACAAAAATGCATTGCCCCTTCGGGACCATCATTAACACAGTAGTTTTGGAGGGGAAGAGCAAAATATGGTGTTGTCGGGTGATGGTCAACGGATGGACGGACGGAGAGCGATGAGATTACCTCAGCTTGACTTTGTCAAGGTGAGCTGAAAACTCACAGGTCACAGAAAAACCTACAGCCCATCCAACTTTGCCATATATAGAGCTGTTTGCCATAGCTAAAGACAGTCAAACCAAATGACGGCTGCCTTTTAACAGCTAAATTTTAATCAGATACCAATTTTTTACTTTCAATATCAAGAAAAATCATTGAAGAATGGATTAAAATACTATGCTGTGAAAATAATTATGGAAGAATTGGTTTCGCTGTAAACCTCAGATGGAGTACTCATCAATATCAGACGAACATTAGCCTGCAGCGATATCAGTCCTGAAACACTAATAATGAATTCAAAAAATCTATAATCATCAACACAAGAGGGAAGAAAGATTGCACTAAATGAGGAGCACCAGTGGCAATCTTCAATTAACATGTGATGTTAAAAAGTTTCACTAAAGATGGTTTAACAACAATCTGAAAAAACATTTCTTTTTTATGCATATCTATCATCCAGGTGGGAGCATGGTGGCTCAGTAGTTAAGGCATTGGAGATATTTGATACACGCCAGGGTTAACTGTGTTGTGGCCTTCCATGGGGCAAGGCACTTCATCCCAGTTGCCCATGTGGGGGCAAAGTGGCACTGTATACTAAGGCGTACTACACATCGATGGTGCACTTATCTTCAACAAATGCTAACCCTGCTTGTGTGGAGTTAGTATGTTGGGACGTCTGACAGTTGCTCACCATTGCTCGGTGGTTCTTTCTGAGTACTCTGGCTTCCTCCACCCATAAAACTGTCTGACACGAGGTGACACTGGCTGTCAAAAGTGTTGTTAAACCCTAATAAACAAGGGCTATGCAAAGTGTGGGCCTCTGTCCCTGACCCATAGCCATGTTCGATGTAGCCTAAAAGGTACTGTTGGACAGAAAAATTTTCTATGTCAAAAAAAGTGAAAACAGAAAAAAAGTCAAAAAGGATCGTAACTCTGGGGAAAATGATTGTACGGAACCAGGACTCGAAATAAGCAGTTTTTTCATAACCTGTTTTATAGGTTACGCTAATTTAACAGTCATAACATGTTTATTGGTTATGGTGGGTTATGTGAGTGTCGACTGATCGTAACCTGTGGTAACCCATTTCTAACCATAGCTTTTGAGGGTATGCTAAGACTATTAAACTGATTCATAGTTTCTGACCAGGGTTAATTAATTTTTGGTTCATTGTTATCAAACCCATTTCATTTTATTTTCATTCCAAATACCCTGCTGTGCACAGTTCTTCATCACTGGCGCCTAAATTCATGGCTGATGCTGCCCTCACAATTCAGAAATTTCCCCTTGTGTAACAGTTTGCTGTAGCAAATTTCATGGATTTTACAATGACTACAGCATAATAATGCAGTTCAACATGCTTTCTTTTTTATGGGTTTGCATCACTGACACACTAATAAGGCAGTAAGTTTTTTACCTCAATTTTCTTATTCCCTTGAATCAATCTGGGTCACTCACTCATTTGTGACTGAAACTCAAAGTTTCAGATTACAGTTTGCATTGTACACATGTGCAGTTGTATTTATGTTGGATTTTCCTGAACATGCTCAAGTTCATGAAAATCCAACATAAATACAACAATGCGCATATGTACAGAGCAAATTGTTTCTGGGGGGGTTACAGTATGACAAGAACCTTATAACATAAATTGACGAGTCCGGTTACAGATATTTTGAACTTAGGTTACAGTGAATTGTTTATAACTCGTCCAGTTTTTAGATTCATTATGAGTATTAAATATCTCAAACAAAAAGTGCCAAAAATATAGATTCCACCCTAGATATGGACGAGAGTCAGTCCTCTTGGATTTCTGCATTTTTGTTTTACGGGAAATTACAGGAATCGAATTCCCATCGAAAAACAAGCCATGGGTCATTTCTGAGTAAATAATTCTCTACATTTGAGCATTTTATTACCCATAAAAGTTACTGGTTTTTGTTGAAGATGATCGCAAACTGTCAGCATTTTACGCCTATTTGAACCATTGTAACCTCCACATAACCTGAACGATCGTTCATTACTTATTTTGATACCTGCAGAACTCATTCCTTGTGCATATCCATTCTCCCATGCAGATATCTGCATACCAAAGGAGATCCAAATTCAACCAATGGCTTTGAAATTACAATGCAAAATGTTTGTACGCACAGATGGACGTCAGGACAGACAGACATATGGACAGAATGGCAGATAGACAGATGGGTGGATGGAGGGCTCCTCTACATACCCCCGAATCCTTTCTTCAGAGGTCGGGGGCATAATAAATAAACTGACAATACATGTAGCAGGCCTGCAACCAGGGTCAGGTATCAGGGTGGGCAGGGGGGCCATGTAGGGGGGAGGGACACCTCTCCAACCTGGACATAATCCCATCATTTTTCCATCCAGAATCATTTTATCCCCCCCCCCCCCCCCCCCCCCCCCCCAAGTGACTAAAGCTGACTAATTTGGATACATCTTGCCAAGCACATGTGCGCCGGGCCGACCATGGTTCGGGCCGGCATGGAAATTTTTTTTTAATTTGGCATTAAAAGGAGCAATTTCCTGTCTTCTGAAGGATCAATTCCTACTTCAACATACCCCAAAATGTTGCATTAAAAGGTGCAATTTCCTGTCTTCCGAAAGGATCAATTCCTACTTCAACATACCCCAAAAAGTTTTATTTTTTCTGCACAAATAACAAGATTCATTATTTGCTTTTTTTTTATTTCTGTCAACTAACTTTTGAACGACCATCCAGAATAATTTTACCCCCCACCCCCACAATAGTGACTAAATTCCACTAATTTGGATACACCGTGCCAAGCACATGGTTCAACCTGGCAGCATGGAAAAATTTTAAAATTTAGCATTAAAAGGAGCAATTTCCTGTCTTTATCCCATGGAAAGCCTCTGTTTGCAAGAGCATTTCTCCTACTTTCAATTTCCAGTTACCACTCATCACTAAAAATTTAACCTGCTATTGGTGACAGATAATCTCTCTCTGTTAATTAGTTAATGTTTCATATTGTCATTGTTGTGTATAATCTGTGTGTTGAATAAACACCTCAAATATAACAATAGAGACTCAGTCATGGGATTATATTCAATGTAATTACAGGTGTAAACTGACAACTCTTGAGTTAATTCACTGGAAGATAAAATGAATCAAAATGGTGAAAATTGAAAAAAACAGTGGTTGCAGGCCTGACATGTGGGTGTTTTTCTTTGGGTTTGTTCAATTAGGATTTCTTTCCATACATCCAAAGAGATACAGTATGGCGATCATAAAAGCTGCCTCTTTCAATAATCAGATTGCAATCTGGTTGCAACTCACCAGTGAATTTTATGATTTGGGCACAGGGAGCCCAAATATGGACCCAGGGACTTGGCTTGAACAAACTTGAATCTCACCTCCTTAAGGATGCTGTATACCAAATATCAAAAGATTCTAACTACTGGATCTGAAGAAAACATATATTTAAAGAATATTCCTCATACTGAACTAAGTAATAATTCAGGCTCCCACAGGGACCCCTAATATGAACCTAGGCACTTGGCTTGGACAAATTTGAATCTCACCCCCAAAGGATGCTGCAAACCAAATATCAAAAGAATCTGATTGGTGGATCGGAAGAAGATTTTTAAAGAATACATCTCATATTGCACTAAGCTGGACATTTTGGGCCCATATAGAGAGCCCAAATATGGACTCTGGGATATGATTTCAACAAACATGTGAATGAATCTTCCAAAGATGGTATATGTGAAAAATGAAAGCATTTGGAGCAGTGGTATGGGGTAGAAGATTCTTTAATGTTTTTCCCATTACTCAGTGTTAAAAAATACTGACTCAGCACTTTTTCAAAGTCCTGGAAAAGTACCCTATCATAAAACCGATGGACCATTCCTTTCTGCTGTTCCTAAGGAAGCTTCACACAAAATACAAATTCTCAGTGCCATGTAGTTTTGAAGATATGGGTATTTAAATTTTAAATTTTTAGGTCCTGCGGTTCCCATGGAATGAGGGAAAAATGTTTTTGCCATACATTAGGTACTTATGACCCAATAAGCCCTCATATCAAATTTGGTTCAAATTGGCCTCTCAGTCCAAAAATAGAAATTTTGGTACAATTTGGCTCCTACAGGAAGCCCAAATATGAACCCAGGGACTTGGCTTTTACAAACTTATATCTCACCTCCATGAGGATACTGTATACCAAATATCAAAAGATTGTAACAGGTGGATGTGAAGAAGATTTTTGAAGAATATTCCTCATATTGAACGGAGCCCAAATATGAACCCAGAGACTTGGCTTGAACCAACTTAAATCTCACCCCCCAAAGGATGATGCATACCAAATATCAAAACATTTCCACTGATGGATCTGAAAATGATTTTTAAAGAAAATTCCTCAGGGCTCCCACAGTGGGCCCAAATATGAACCCAGGGACTTGGCTTGAACAAACTTGAATCCCCCATGCCTCCCCCTCCACACCCCCCAAGGATGCTGCATACCAAATATCAAAAGATTCTGATTGGTGGATCTGAAGAAGAAGATTTTTAAAGAATATTCCTCATACTGTATTAATTTAAACATTTGGGATCCCATAAACAGCCCAAATATGGACCCAGGGATTTGGTTTCAATAAACATGTGAAACAATCTTCCACAGATGTTATATGTGAAATTTGAAAGCTTTTGGAGCAGTGGTTTGGACGAAGAGTAGTCTTAAATGTTTTTCCCATTACCTTCAGTGTTAAAAAATGCTGACTCCGCACTTTTTCCAAGTCTCAAAAAAGTACCATATGATAAAACCGATAGCAATTTTTTTTGATCATTCCATTCTGTTGGTCCTAAGGAAGCTTCACACCACATAAGAATTCTCAGTACCATGTAGGTTTGGAGATATGGGCATTTTAATTTTTTTCTATTTTTAGCTCCTGCGGTTCCCATGGGGTCACGGGTAAACTTTTGGGGGCATAAATTAAGAACTTATGAAGCAATAAGCCCTCATATCAAATTTGGTTCAAAACAGCCTCTCGGTTTGGAAAATATAAATTTTGGGCAAGACAAAAATTCTTGCCCCTCCCATAACAACAGCAAATATTGCTCCTCAAACTTCTCTTGAAAAAATTCAGTCTACACCTCAAAAGGAAGCTGCACACCAAATATCAAGTCTCTGCTACTGCTGGTTCATGAGAAGGAGGTTTTTAAAGATTTAAGCAAACTTTTTTGGCGTGGCCCTACTGAAGGGCAAGGCAACTTGATTTGAACAAAATCAAAATGCGATGTCATAACAAACTATTATCTCAAATTTCACTTAAATGGGTTCAGCAGTTTTGGAGAAGACGCAAACACCATGTTCACGGATGACGGACGGAGAGTGATCACTATAGCTCCCCTGACTCAAAGTCAGGAGTTAAAAATGTATACCACTCTTCAGACCCTTGAGGGTTAAGGTCACATATTTCTGCACAATGTCTAATCATGACTGGAATAATTGAGTAGAAATGCGTGAATGAATGTATTTTGTTATGACACCTCCATTAATTCATTTACAGTTATGGCACCAGCTTTTGGCCTTCTTGAAAGCCTTTTTTTAAGTAGAATTTTTGCATGGCATACATGTAGATAACATTTTTTACAAGGACAGCACATTGCTGGAAGAAAAATCAATACCAAGACAATGACATGATATTATGACATTAAATTTTAAAGAGTTCAAAGGAAAACATCTGGTGTTAACAATGCAGAAAAATATATCACATTATCTGTACATACTGTTCTGGTACTCAAGTCAATGACAGAACAGACAGCAGGTCTGAAGTTCTGAGTTGGGCAAACACCCTCCGGGGTTATATTTCAACTAAATTTGAGAGTATCCATTTGGATTCGTGTGAAAATGGTTGCAAGAATTCATACCTGCTATGCAGAGTCAGCCTGGAAAAGGAGAGTGATTCTGATTCACTCCCACTCACTCGATCTCCTAACATGCATTATTGGAAAGTAAAAAATCACTCGCTTTAGATTAGACATTTAATAAACACTGTGGGCAAGAAATAACCAGTTCGCAATTTCCAACTCAACAAAACCTGGAATATTTTAGAAATTTGCCACAAAAAACATTCACAGGTGGGTGTACTTTCTCCAGTATATATTTATTTATTTATTTATTGGTGTTTAAGGTCACATACTTATGCACAATGGCTAATCGTGACCGTGACAGTTTTACGGGTGGAGGAAGCCGGAGTACCCGGGGAGAACCACCAAGCAACGACGAGCAGCTGTCAGCACCCCAACATTGTAACTCTGAACTCTGCACTGCAGCACAGTCAGGGTTAGATTGGTTGAAGACATGCGCACCATCAACGTGCAGTACGCCTTAGTACACAGCTACATCGTGCCCCCTGTAGGCAATCGGGGTAAAGTGCCTTGCCTAAGGACACAACGGGAATCGGTTGCTGAAATGGTCACCCATACTTTCTCCAGTAAACCAAGCATATTGTCAATGCAGTGATACAAATATGTATGTCACTGGAGCCAGCTCAGTGAACTGGTTCCAATAACATCCACATTTATATCATTGCCTCGAAAAATATGCTTGGCTCAGGCCATTTAAAAAAAAATACTGCGTTTCTCAGGCATTTATGCTCCAAAAATATAAGGGAGGCAGGCATTTTATTTTTATTTGTTCCCGCCCAATCAATTAGGACTGTGGTTAACACTTCTTGCTCTTTAGTAACAAATTATGGGTGTTTTAAGATAAAAAACTACAAAAATGTTGGTCTGGAATTCTTAAAAATTTTGTCAAGGTTGAAAATGAAAGTCAATGACAGTGCAGCTTAACTTGTGTGTTGTGTTCGATGAAAAAGATAATGTTTAATGTTTATGAAAGGATTATGAAATAATACAAGAATTGTGATAATTGGGAATATGTTTATTTCTGTTCCCTGTATGCTATGTTTTTGATAAAAATAATATGAGGTGTACACTGTACTAAAGAGCTGAGGGGTGGGTTAATATGACTTCACAGTTAATGTATGTGGCCCTCACAGTTAATGTATATCAACGAAAGTTACCAAGTTAAAGTGAAAATATTCCAAAATGAGTCATCCTATCAAGTTACATTGAAATCCCGTCATAAATATGGCCTGTAGACTATGCTGAAGGTTTTCGGGCTTCGGGCCCCTTTAGCCGTCAGTTTCCCAATTGCGTCCAAAGGGGACGTTCTCATCTAGACATTCTATGAAGTCAACCTACCAAGTTACAATGAAATCCCTTCATAAATATGACCTGCAGACTGTGCTAAAGGTTTTTGGGCTTTGGGCTTGGGCAGCCATCATGGTTGAATGATCACAACCAAAAGTGGACATACTCATCTGGAGTGATCCTACAAAGTTACAATGAAATCCTTTCATAAATATGACCTGTAGACTGTGCTCAAGGTTTTCGGGCTTCGGCCCCTGAAGCCGTCACAGTTGACCAATCATGACCAAAAGGGGATGTCATCATCTGGGCATTATATGGAGTCAAACTAACAGGTTACAATGAAATCCTTCCATAAATATGACCTATAGACTATGCTAAAGGTTTTGGGGTTTTGGGCTTGGGCAGCCATCAGAACTGCGGGGTGTAGCCCGTGCTAAAGGAAAATGTGAACAGACTCACAAATTCACAGACAAACAGACTTCCGCACGTAGCTTATCTTGACTTTGTCAAGTTAAGCTAAAAATTGTCATTCATATTTTAGTATTTTTAAATTTTTGCCTTCAAAACATAGCTTATGACCCCTCGTTGCAAAATGCTCATTCCAAAGATGGTTCAGAAGTTGTTTTGGAGCCAAAAATGAAAATCTTCAGTTATTGAATAATTTGTTTCTATTACTATTAATAGTGGCTTTTTCTGTATTTGTTGTCAGTAAAGGATTGCATAATTTATTCTACACATACTATAGCAGCATTACAAATTGTCCAGAAAATCAATATTTTGTGTCTAGTGTTGTCAAGTAAAAGAAATGGGTTGCAACTGTCAAATCTTCCCTCAGGATCCACCTGTTGTTATTAAAGCTTATGATATAAGATGAATTTTCTGCATACAAAGAGTTAATTTCTCCCAGCTGTCAAACCTGCAACATATAAGCCAATTCAGAACTCTTCAGTAGATTAGTATAGGTCAGGCAGCTACATATAATACAAAACCCATTCATGGAGTCATAATTGTGTCAGACCAATTCCACCAGGACTAACATGTAACATTACATAACTGCCTCCAGGGAAAGATGATTTGATCCAATTGAAAATGACCTGCTGAGGTCACAGTGTCCAGACAAAACTCATCACCTGCTCAGTCCATTAGTAATACCAATCATTGCATATCCCAGTGTTTATGGGTTACTGAGAACACAGCAAATCTCATGTGCAAACATGCACATTATCCTGGGGTGATGGATTTTTTTAATTACATAACTTTGCATGGCCATGAAGGTTATAAAGGACACTGAAAGTAAAACCCACAGCTGATAACTCCCTTTGTTTCTTCTTTGGTGTTATCCAAAAGAATAACTGTCATGTAGAGATGGGCAATATACCAAAAAAACAAACTAATACTGATTGTCAGGGCAAAGCCAGTCTAAAAGGGAGGAGGCCCCCTCACCCTACTTTCAAGTTCAGATATATGTACATTTTATATATTTCTTCTCTCTGTGTTGTAAGCAAACGTTTTAATTAGATAATTAGCCTTAGGCGATTCAGCGTGGGATACTTCTCTGGCATATTACTAGTCAGCATAAAATGTTTTCATGCTATCTGAAGTCAATTACGGCGCTCAGTGAATGGGAGTGCCGGGGAGACAATGTGTGTACCCTGTCCTAAGCTCCCTACCTTTAATGAGCTCACCGACGATCTGGACTCCTACCTGGAGAGGTTCGAGTGTTTCGCTTCCAGTCAAAGGTGGCCCGAGGACACATGGGCTATGTGCTTGAGCCCTTTGCTGTCGGGCAAAGCCCTCGAGGCTTATGCCAGTATGCCACCTGTCTTTCTTTAAAATTCTAGTGAGCTGAAGAACGCCATCAGCTCATTCAGGAGGGATTCCGGACAAAGTTCCGAGAAATTAAGCAGGAGAAGGGAGAAACTGTACCTCAGTTTGTTGCCCGTACTAAGCGGTACTTTGCCCGCTGGACAGATCTTGCAGAAGTGAATGGCTCCTACGAGGTGAGATCTGCTACTCCGGGAGCAGTTTATGACAACCTGCTACCGGGATTGGGTCTCTTCATAAAGGAAAGGTGACCTCCAAATTTTGATGAAATGGCGACTCTGGCAGAGCACTACATTTAGGCCCAAGGTGGGAGCATGAGCTTATCCAAAACAGCCAGGGGTGGGGCAAGTGGGTTAGCAATGGCACCCGCAAAGCAGATCCACGCTACCTACCCAAAGCAGAAGGTAGCCAGAATGGGGGCGCTCCGAAAGAGACAACATGTTTTATATGCGACAAGCGCAGGCACCTGGCCAGAGATTGTTCGAGAAGGGCGATTAAGGGGAGACAAAGCAGAAGACCGGGGAGAACTCATCCCCGGTTGGTAATTGAAGAGGGGGCAATGCAATACAGCCGGTAGAAAAAGGGAGACAGCGCCATTCTGCCAAACAGCTGGGCGGGAGGGGAGTCCACTGTGCCAAGCTCTTGAGGAGGGGCAACTCAGGCTGGAAGGAGGGGAGGTATTGCCTATTATTAGTGGGCTCTGCGAGGGATACTGCACCCTTGGCAAAAAGGAAGGGATGCTGGTGCACCCAGCATATGTGGGTGACCGAGCAGTCCGTATGCTACATGACACCGGGTGCAGTAGCGTAGCCGTAAAAAGGGAACCCATTGCCAACGGACAATTAACAGGGCACGACCACGAGTGCGTGCTAATAGATGATATGGTTAGAAGGTTCCCCTTGCGAGGGTGAAGGTGGATACCCCCATTCTATAGCGGGGAAGTAGATGCAATGTGTATTGAGGCACCCATCTATGACCTCGTATTTGGGAACATACCTAGGGTATGATTAGAACATGATGAGACATGGTCAGAGAGGAAAGCACCCAAAGGGGAATCGGTGGTGGTCACCCCAGCCCAAGCCACGAAGATAAAGCGGCCACTGAAATCACTGGATGGGCCCGTGGAGTCAAGTAAGGGGGCACATGTAGAGTCTACAATTGATGCCCCTAAGGTTAACCCTTCTACAAGGAAAGTCAGGGGACTCAATGAAAGGAAGCAGCCAAGGTATGTTGAAGGGGAGGGGCGTAACGATTGCCAGTGTGGGTGTAAACCAAGGGTTAGGAACCTTTTGGTCGGTCAAAAGGTGACCGTGCTCTGGCAGATGAAATCTGGTAGACCACGGTTACAGAGGGAGGGGGAGCCGTACACTGTGCCAAGGATAATGGGCAACGGTTAATACTGAGTCAGCGCAGATGGAGAATTGGTTTACCACTCAAGTTTTTTGCTGAGATGCCAAAATATAAAAGCCACTAAACCCAATCTACTGGATGGGGGAGGTACATTAGGTCAGGAGAGGCCACGAGAGGTGGCCGGGGTAGTCACAAAGGAAAATCATAAAGGGAGAGTTAGAAGGGTCCCTGGGAATTGGAGTGGGGCACCCAAGGAATGATTAGCAGGAGTCAATCAACAGAGCATTGCAATGAAAGGAGAGCTATAGTTGTATGGTAACCCATTTGCTGGTGTGTGTCGAGACAAGACCACATGGTCAAGTAAGTGAGTGGTGAGTTGTGTACATAGTGAGCCAATTGTAAGTATGTGTGTGGTGGCTGAACGTGGCTTTGCCCTCTTTGTGTTTTTAGAGAAACGTAGGGCGTTTCTCTTAAAGGGGGAGCTGTCAGGGCAAAGCCAGTCTAAAAGGGAGTCGGCCCACCTCCCCCTACTTTAAGTTCAGATATATGTATATATACATTTCTTCTCTCTGTGTTGTAAGCACACATGTTTTAATTAGATAATTAGCCTTAGGCGATTCACAGTGGGATACTTCTCTGGCATATTACTAGTCAGCATAAAATGTTTCCCTGCTATCTAAAGTCAATTAATATTGAAGTGACGGACACTTTCAAGCGTCACGGCTATCAAGTATATTATTTCTCGAGATACGCTTGATAGCATATGCATAGGTGCGAGGTGACTTCATCTTCATCTTGACATACTGCTGCCTGACCACCCCAAGACGAGAAATAAAGTGTGGGGAACAAGATATTTCAGAGAGTCTTGGGTTCCGACTGTTTAGGAGAAAGACGTGGATTCGGCCGAATAGGAGACTCCATATAGGGTATCGTAAAAGTGGAATTGCTGGGTAATCCACGAAGCTCCATTGTATGCCGCTATTGTCAGATTAGGTGGAGGTAGGAGGGCTACAAGCACGATTTTAGAGAATAGATTACGAACCCAAGTAAAGGCTGAGTTTAAATATCATTAGCGAGGATCGACTTGCACCTGTCTCAAAGTGTAGGCTATTGTATTATGGTATTAACCCTTAGGAACGCAGAGGACGGTCACGTAGTAGCCTGTTTCAGTATCAGAGTGCTGTGAATATCGACTCAAGGTCGACAGTGACAATTCCCGCAAGCTCGAAAGCGCATTTTGAAGTTGTGAGTTCTGCATGAACTGTGTGTATTTCAAAGGACAGGAACATTCAAGGAGAGTTCTCTCAAAGGACACATGTATAAGGTATGCGACGTAGACTACTAGACTTGCTAAACTAGCTGACAGAGTGGATAAACTAAATCAAAATCTAAACTATGAACTATGTTGCCACAACGTTGCTAGTCGGGATCCCCCAGCAGTCAGAGCTGCAGACGCAAAAGATTAAGACTCGGTGTTTTAAGCTCCTGTTGCGAGCCTGCGACAGTGACATTTTGAGAGTGTACTATAGCGCCTGTACAGGGCTATAGATAGACTGAACTGATGAAGAACTATTTAACCCCTGTGATAAGTCTTTGATTTGTGTTGACCAAATTGTAAAATGTGCTGAATATGGAAGGAGTTTATTTTAAATGAAAATAAAAGAATCGTTGTTACTTTAATCATTGTTTCCTTTCCGCAGTCTGAAGTGATTAGGAATCACACCTAACGAAGATCGAACCTACATTTTGAGTTCACTCAGCAGGGAAGGAAATCATAGTGTGGTCCCAACTCAGCTCTGCAAGCCGAGTTTGGCCCGTGCCCGGATTCTGACCCTCCTTGTTGACTCGTCCCCCAATATTTTAATGGCGAGGCTAAACAACCCATGTCACCCTTTCCACGTGGATAGAGGTATTGTGATACCGATATAATGGAGATACCAAAAAACCGAACCGAACCGATAGTAAGTTGAATACTGAAACTGTCAGAATTTTCAAATTTTCTTACTTCGCTATTTTTAAGGTTCTGTTGAGGCTTGATAAAGTTGAAAGGTTCATTTTCATAAAAAGAAGTGACCGATTTTCTGTTCAGTTTTGTTAACCCTCGATTGTCTGCCAATTGTCCTAAATTCTAGACTACATCCTGTACGTGTGCAGATGCTTAGCAGTTATTTCTGGTCAAGTTTTGGCTGCCTGGAACATGTTAAGGCAGCCAAAACCTGACTAGAAATCACTGTCCAGGTGATTTACCAATTGTAAGAGGGACATCCTAACGATGGCATGGTCAAGGTACATGCTCTGAGGTCGCAAAAGCCTGAAATAGGTCTTTTAAGGTGCTATAAAAGTAAGGTTTTTGTGAAATTCCTTCTGTTATTCCATAAATTCAAATTAAATATACACAAATTACCCTTCAAAATTAAGGTTGTGACATATAGAACACAAAAAATATATGCACTCAACTAACAGACTTGACAGAAGGCACCAATGGTTCCTGGAAGTCGGCTACCATAATCATTCATACCAGAACTGATAATAAAATAATATTTCCAGAGATCTACTTGTGGCCAAATGTGCTTCATGTATCTACTAGTAAGAACAAAGCAAGGGCATCAAAATTCTTCAAAATGCAGGGACAGAGCTGCGAGGGGATAAATTCCAAAACTCTCGGCTTTGTTCACATTGACTGTTTGTTTGTATTTTCGGTCAAGGTCATCAGGCTGATAAAGCACTGATATACAATGCCGTCTAAAATAAAAAAATGAGAAAGATCACCTTCATATTATTATATGGAGACTGCACTGTTGCCATATTACAGTATGTCCAAGGTGGGTTGTAACCTATGGTGGATCGACCTGACTAAATATATGACCACTGCAACTATGAGTGTTAGGGATTAACGAGAATTAATTAGCATTGCGACCTGTGTGCAATCACGAGTACTGTTCCGAATGAATCCACCACAATGACCAGTGTTTGAGATTACAGTACACTTGAGCTCAAAAGAAAATATGAATACATTAATCCCTTCAGTCCAGTTCAGTGGAACTGTGTTAAATGAATAGCCACTTTGCCAATGAAAATTATTCAATTTATTTATTTATTAAGGTTTAACGACACATTAACAGCCAAGGTCATATCGCGTCAGTGACAGTTTTACGGGTGGAGGAAGCCGGAGTACCCGGAGAGAACCACCGAGCAACGACGAGCAGCTGCCAGCTCCCCAACATCGTCACTCTGCACTGCAGCACAGGAAGGGTTAGATTGGTTGAAGACGTGTGCACCATCGACGTGCAATACGCCTTAGTACATGGCGACATCATGCCCCCATGTGGACAATCTGGGTTAAGTGCCTTGCCCAAGGAAACAACGCAGGAGTCTGAATGGATCACTCAGACGGTCACCCATCCAAGGACGAACCAGTCTTGATGTTGCTTAACTTTGGTGATCTGACGAGAACCGGTTACCGCAATGCCCCCACACCCCAATTATTCAATTAACAGGAGATTCAATTTACAGGGATTGTGTCACTTTCCTGTATTCTAACAATAAACCATGAGCTCTGTTAAACAAGATAAAATAAATTAAATGCCTGTATTACATGTACTGAGGACATATAGGTCTATAAACAAAGGAAAACTGGGGAGAGTCAGGGTAATTTCTCGACAGGTTACGTTACAAGACTTTTTATTCAATGAACAAGAGTTTACAAATATACAATTAACAAGTCACATTTGTACTGGTTGAATGGTAAATGGTTTTGTGTTGGGAAATTATATTCAATTAAGAGGGTTATTCAGTTAAGAGATATCCAATTTATCAAAATACTCCAGAAAACCCCTGAAAATTGAACTGGCCTTTAATCACACATAATCACTCACTGCTACCACATGACTTCTAACAAATACTTGTACACGTATTTTAATTTATATCGCATAATTCTGTTATTTCTTCAGCTCTTTCAGAATTTTCTGTGTCTCTGCACTCTATCAGAACACCTCTATCCACAGGGGAGGGGTTGTTTAGCCTCGCCATTAAAAATATTGGGGGACGAGCCAACTAGGAGGGCTGGAATCCAGGCACGGGCCAAACTCGGCTCACAGAGCTGAGTTGGGACGGCACTATGATTTTCTTCCCTGCCGAGTGAACTTGAAATATAGGTTCGTTCTTTTGATAGGTGTGATTCCTAATCACTTCAGACTGCGGAAAGGAAACAATGATTAAAGTAACAACGATTCTTTTATTTACATTCAAAATAAGCTCATTTCCATATTCCACACATTTAACAATTTGATCAACATGGTAGAAGACTTATCACAGTGGTTAATAGTTTTTCATCAAATTCAGTTTATGTATAGCCCTGTACAGGCACTATAGTACACTCTCAAAATGTCACTGTCGCAGGCTCGCAACAGGAGCTTAAAACACCGAGTCTTAATCTTTTGCATCTGTGCATGTTTGCAGCTCTGACTGCTGGGGGATTCCGACTAGCAATGTTAGTTACCTTGTGGCAAAACAGTTCTGATTTGGATTCTGTTTATCCACTCTGTCGGCAAGTTTAGCAAGTCTACGCCACATACCTTATACATGTGTCCTTTGATAGAACTCTCCTTGAATGTTTCCTGTCCTTTGAAATACACACAGATCATACAGAACTCACAACTTCAATATGCGCTTCGAGCTTTCGCACCCAAAATCGTAACCCACCCATTACAAAGCCAAATATTGCTTCCCGAACTTTGTTTGAACAAGCTTGATTCTACACCTTAAAAGGAAGCTCCACAGCAAATATCAAGTCATTGTACACACTGGTTCATGAGAAGAAGATTTTTAAAATATTTCAGAGCTTTTTCCTCCACTCCCTCCCTATGGGGCTGGGCATGTTGAGTTGAACAAAAATGCAATGCCCCTTTGGGACCATCACTCACACAAACTAACACTTGAATTGGCCCAGTGGCTTTGGAGGAGAAGACCAAAACATGGTGTTGACGGACGACAGACGACTGACGGACAGATAGATGGACAACGGATGTTGGACGATGGACGGAGAGCGATGAGATTAGCTCAGCTTGACTTTGTCAAGATGAGCTAATAATGCTAAGTATATCTATAGAATACAAGAAAGTGACACATTCCTGTTAATTGAATACTCCTGTTAATTGAATAACCTTCATTGACAAAGTGGCTATTCAATTAACATGGTTCCACTGTATAAAGGAATCATTAATGGATATTTTTGACTCTGCTCACTTTTTTGAGAGAAGAAATGCATTTATGAACTTCAGAAACGCTTTAGGGTAATATGCAATATCAACCAATTCTGAAAATTGCACTTGAGGAGACCTGTGTGACCCCAGTGAACTGGACCCAAATTATTAACTTCCACAGTGTTTTGACTCATTTGGTGTTGGTCCCAGGTCCAGTCATACATTGCTTGAGATATGAGCATGACCTACTTTCGAAATGTTTGGCCCATTCACTTTTTTAAGTGTAAAAATACATGTGTGAACTTCCAGAATGCATTATGAGGTCATACAATGTGATTTCCAGCAATGCTGAAAATGCACAGAATGACCCCTGTGACCTTGACCCACATTTTGAACCTCCACTGAGTTTTAACTCACTTGGTGTTGGTCCCAGGTCCATAGGACATATCATGCTTGAGATATGAGAATGATCCACTTTCAAAATCTGTTTGCCCTGCCCATTTTGTTGAGTATAAAAATGTTCGAACTTCCGCAATGCATTAGAGGTCATCAAATGTGATTTCCAGCAATTTTGAAAAATGCACTCAATGACCCCTGGGTGACTTCAGTGACCTTGGCCCATATTTTGAACTTCCACTGAGTTTCGATCCATTTGGTGTTGGTCACATGTCAAAAAGTCATACCATGCTTGAGATATGAGTGTGACAAACTTTCAAAATTTTTGGCCACACCCACTTTTTAGAGTATAAAAATACATGTATGAACTTCAGCAATGCATTAGGGGGTTATAAACTGCTATTTCCAGCAATTCTCCAAAATGCACTCAATGATCTCTGGTGACCACAGAGAACTTGACCCATATTTTGAACCTTCATTGAGTTTCAACTCATTTGGTGTTGGCCCTAGGGACACAGGTCATACCAACCCTGAGATATGGGCATGACCACATTCAAAACACCCCTATGGACACCCCCAATGCCGCAGGAATCTGAAAAACATAGGTGGCTAAGAATTTGTGACTGTCTATCAGTATCATGCATGCCAAAAATCAGCGACATAGGACAATCTGTTTTTGAGTTACCTTGCAGACAAGTAAGTGCAAACTGCAAAGATAAAAAAAAAAAAAGAAACCATACAAAGGCCCTTAAGGTTTAACAAAACTGAAAAGAAAATCAGTCACTTCTTTCATGAAAATCAACATATCAGCTGCTATCAAGCCTCAACAAGGTCTTAAAATAGTGAGTGAAGGAAAATTTGAAAATACAGATGGTTTTGATATTCAATTTTACTGATTGGTTTGGTTTGGTTTGGTTTATATACTCAATGATTGGTTTGGTTTTTCGGTTTCCCCATGAGATACAGTGTAAGCAACAGTTCAGTTTTTTGGTATACCGTATTGCTCATCTCAGCTATACTAAATGTATGGAGGTAGTAATGACAGGCCTGCTATCCGGAAGACGATAATCTTGAATGCCACTGAAAGAAATTGCAGTGTGAATATCTGACTCCACTGCAAATCCTTGACATGCACTCAACATTCTAAGCACAAAGGCATCCTTGAACCTTCAGATGACAAATCAATAAAATGTGTGCACATATTAAACTTCCAGCATTCCTCAGTTAATGCTAAGGTCAATGAACGATTAATTTACTACACGCAACTTTTTGCAGTTTGTGCAAGAATGCACACACTCATTGAATAAATTTATGCCAACAAATTTAATTACTTTTCTCATTTGGTTGGTGAATAGCTATGAAGAAAAAAATGGAAGTGAACAATTACAATGTACATACACAGACCAAGGCAAATTAAGCTGGAGAGTAGAGTTACATGTATGTAGCACCACATGAAAATATTGAGTACATAGTAGGATAAACTCATGAAAATCTATGGACAGTACAGTTTTTACATGGTACATGTACAGACAAAATCTCTAAGAAATAAATGATAAATATGGCGAAAACCAGGATCCAATACTATAAAAGTTAAACTTTTACAATTGTATTTTCTAGAATTGTATTTTCTACCTATTAATACATGTATAACTGACTAAAATGAATCATTAGCATTTTAAAAGATATGGCAATTTGCCAACTATACAATTGTAAAAAAAAATTGTATACATGTAGTATTGACCCGAGGCCTTAAAATTTGTCCTGATTCACGAGAATCGTTTTTTGATTCTGGCAAAGTCCTACTTTAGAAATTTAAACTTCAGAGTACTGTTATACCCTTGTGAATGCGCCAGTACATACAGTATGGCTGCAGTGGACAGGTCACTTTCCACAGGGTGGGTAGTTTTTCCACAGACACAATAATATTAGATTGTAAACACCAATTACAGAAATAATCATCAAAAATTTAATTAATGAAGCCCAGTGGGTGCAACCCAGTGCTTAATTCATTAAAATTTTTCCAATGATGATTTTTATTACCTGGTAAACTCATGCATGGACATAACTGACCATGCATGGGTTATGAACTTATGACCAGTCCAAAGCGTACTGTACATGCACATGTGCATGTACTAGTATTCTATAGAAAAAAACAAACCTCATAGTTTAAACCTAAAAGGGCTAGGTTCCAATTCTGGAGAGGTTCTTATATATCTTATGTGTACATGAAAGAACGCAAGTGCCAACATAAGTACAGTTGCTGTTGACTGGTTATAATCCACGTGGGCTGTGATGTCCACGCATTCTCTTACCAGGTAATAAAAAATCATCATCCACAAAATGTTAATTAATGAAGCACCGGGTTGTAAAATACTGCACACCCCGTGGAAAGTGACCAGTCCACAACGGCCGTACTGTACTCTCACAAGCCAAATAATAGTAATGGCTGAACCAAATATATGTAAAAGTGATGATTGACATTTTTCTGAAATTCTCTAAAACTAATAATAGTGCTATCACTATTATTCGGCAGGTGAGAGTAATTTATTACAGTGTATATCTTCTGGGGGATTGGTGTTTTGGGCTTTTGGTCCACACTGAATCCAGATATGTCTGACCATTTTTTTGAGCAAAGCAGGCTTTTCGGTCCACATTTATATTTCATCATATTTTTGTGATTTTTTTTTATTATTTTATTTCAATTTTTTATTTAAACTGATTATTTTTATCATACTTTACTCTTGTATTCCAAATAAAAGTACAGGTGGGAATAAAAGTACGGAGTGGAACATTTATCAATATTAAATAAAAGTACAGACCCAAATAACAGTACAGGGTGGAAATCCATTGAGGGGGTGGGGGGAGTAATGCTAGTTAAGTTTAATGTAAAAGCCAACTTATTTTCCTCTATTGCAGTTAGTTTTATTGAAGAAAACTAATAGGCATTTAGGCATTATGATTACAACAATGAATACACTGTGCTAAACAAAAAATTATCACACAATCTTGTGAAGATTTACTAATTTGAAGATCTCCTTCCTGTTGGAAGGGCAATTTTAAACAAACAGGCCCAAAAAAGGTGCATACAGGGTAAAAAATTCCCCCAAATTAATAAACATACATGGATGTTTATTAGGATTTTCAAAACTTTTCTATATTTGCTGAAGTGTTCATTTTCATGAAAGAAGTGACTGATTTTCTTGGGCCTGGGCAATTGTTCTGAATTCTTACTAGATTACAGCCTGAACATGTCCA
The DNA here is from genome assembly GCA_031216915.1 of Pictodentalium vernedei. Lineage (NCBI taxonomy): Eukaryota > Metazoa > Mollusca > Scaphopoda > Dentaliida > Dentaliidae > Pictodentalium > Pictodentalium vernedei. Next base: position 242,582,714 of record CM062289.1, read on the forward strand.
GTTAATTAGCAGTAATTTCTAGTCAAGTCTTGGCTGCCTTAACAGGCAGTCAAGACTTGACTAGAAATCACTGCCCTGGTGATCTTTCTATTGTCAGCAGGGCCTCCAAATGATAGTATGTTGAGGACACATGGTCTGGGATCGCAAAAACATAAAATAGGCCTTTAAAGGTTAAGGTGTGTTTGGAACAAGGCACAAAATTACTGTAGATATGATTCGTGTTGGCAAAGGAATGCCAATGTTGAGCTTATTGACAGTGACATTTGTGGCACTGTGGTAGAATGATACAAGAACAACTTAATTTGTATTATCCTGGTGTGAATTCCCTTTTGGTTCTATCAGCAACTCTCAGTCAAGTCAAATACCGAAAACCATACAGATACCGAGGTAAACTCCCCTAAAAATACAGAAACTGGTACCAAAAATCAAAATTCCAATACCGCTCATCTCTACAAATTTGCAGTTATTAATTTTGTGGGGACTGGGGATTAATTTCAGTTGCATGAGTATTTACATGTACATGTATGAACAATAGAGATGTGCAGAACAGTGTGGTATTGGAATTTTGAGTTTGGTACAGGTTTTGATATATTTAGGGGGATATACCATGTTACACACCAATTCCTTTGTCTTCTCCGGGTTGGTAAGAGACGTGAAATACCCGATAGAACAACGTCACTTGAACACCTGTAATCACTTACCATACCTGGTTGGCATGTAAGTAAAGTACTAACCTCGCTGTCGGCATTCCTGAATTTGAACACTTTGCCAACGTGCTAGAACACCTCGCCGCAGCTGCTGTTTCGTGGCTCGACGTCACATACCGCACATTGACAGGTTGCTCAAATTCATAAATACCTCCACCTCAGTTAGTAACTATTACGTATCGGTTCGTTATTCGTTATCTGACTCGACTGAGATTTGTGGGGCACAAGGTAAATACAGAATAAGTTGTTCTTGTATCATTCAACCAGAGCGACACAAATGTCACTGTCAAATTGCAAATGAGCTCAAAATTGGCTTTCTTTTGCCAACACAAATCATATCTATGGTAATTCTGTGACTTTTTCTAAACCCGCCTTGACCTTTAAAGGCATGTTTAGGGCATTTGCGATCTCAGTGCATGTGTTCTTAACATGTCAGCATTTGGAGGTCCGGCTGACACAAGACAAATCATGTGGGCAGTGATTTCTAGTCAATTACTGGCTGCTAAGCAACCGGACATGTACTGATGATGATGTACAGGGTTGTAGTCTAGTGGGAATTAAAGACAATTACCCATGCCCGTAACTTAAGGGCTAACAAAACTGAAAAAGAAAATTGGTCACTTCTGTCATGAAAATGAACACATCAACTGCCAACAAGCCTCAACAAGGCCTAAAAAATAGAGACCATAGGAAAATTTTTAAAAATACAGATGGTTTTGGTATTCAATGATTGGTTCAGTTCATTTTTTTGGTATCCCCATGATATCGGTATCGGTATCGGTTTTGTTTTTCAGTATATCGCCCATCTCTAATGAACAATTGTACATGTAGAGTAAAGTACAAGTCAAAATAAGTTGTAGCATAACCGCAATAAACTAAGTATACTGCTGCTCCTGCACTGATAAGATCAGAATCTGACATGATTTTCTGGAAAGCTATCAGCAAGAGCTTTCCAGAAAATTATGTCAGCTTCTGGTCTTATGAGTGTAGGAAGAGAAAGGTACATAGTTTATAGTGGTTATCCTACAACTTATTTTGACTTGTACTGTATATCAATTATCATTACAGTAGAATCCTCTTAATTGAATATCCATCTTGCCAGTGAAATTTATTCAATTAACAGGAGTATACAATTAACAGGGATTTGGTCAGTTTCCTCTGTGTTTAGAGGTAAACTGAACATTTATTCTATTATATCTTGTTTGACAGAGCTCATAGAGCTCTGTCAAACAAGATATAATAGAATAAATGCCTGTATTGGATGTAGTGAGGCCAAAAAGGTTGATAAATAAGGGGAATTTGGTGCGTGTCACAGTAATTTTTCTGACATATTACAAAAATTTATATACAATTAACAGGAGTTTACTCTACAACCCATATGCAATTAACAGATCAAATTTGTACTGAAGGTATGGTAAATGGTTTTGTGTTTGAAAATTATATTCAATTAACAGGGATATACATATATACAATATGCCAATATAAAAATTTTTCTATACATGTATAGTACGTGGAGAGTGTATTATCAATAAATCACCCATAGAGTGGAGATAACCACCCAAGTGAAAATTTGTTGCAAAGCATAACAAGCACAAGCAAAGTTCCAGCCAATGCACCGCCAGGTTAAACCTGGAGGTCCATTGGCTGAAACATTTCTTGTGTTTTTTGTCCATACATGTATGTACAGAATTTGAAAGTGATACTTTCATTACTTGGGGTGATAACTTCACTTCATGGGTGACACGGTTGACATAGTTACAATCCACTCTCCACATACTGTATATTCATATTCTTGCTTAACCTTTTACCAAACAAATCAGCTGCATCCACCTGCACAAACTGTTGAAAAATAATTATTTTTAAAAAATTTTCAAGAAAACTATATCATGTGACCCCTCGTAAGTCAATTAATATGCTGTGTTGTAGTAGTGCATACATGTAGTACATTGTTGAAAAGGGCTCTGAGAGCCCTTCCCAACAGTGTATAATACTGCAGTGTTTCAGGATCAACATTGAAAGTTTTAACAACAATATTTATTTATTTATTTATCGGTGTTAAAGGTCACATACTTAGGCACAATGGCTAACCATGACCATGACAGTTTTACGGGTGGAGGAAGCCAGAGTACCCGGAGGGAAGTTCGGGAACCACCGAGCAACGACGAGCAGCTGCCAGCTCCCCAACATCGTAACTCAGCACTGCAGCAAGGCAGGGTTAGATTAGTTGAAGACAGGTGCACCATCGACGTGGTGTATGCCTTAGTACCCGGCGTCATCGTGCCCCATGTGGACAATCGGGGTTAAATGCCTTGCCCAAGGACACAACGCAAGAATCCGAATCGATTGCTCAGACGGTCATCCATCCGAGGACTAACCGGGCTCGACGTTGCTTAACTTCGGTGATCTGACAACCATTTACAGCAATGCCACCGTGCCCCTTTAACGCGCCCCTTTAACGCGCCCCTTTAACACCAATATGAGTTCATGGAAGAGACCAAAAAAAATAAATACCATACATGTAACAATTCAAATTCAGGACATGCCACCCTCCACCCCCCCCCCCCCCCCCCCCCCCCCAATATTTGCATTCCCGACAAAATTAATAAAACCGGACACCTGTCCCTCGCAACCTCACCATCTCCCGCCACCCCCCCCCCCCCTCCCCCTGATTTATATATTTAGGATATCTGCCCCACCTGGAGTCCAGGACATCTGACCCTATCCTGCTTGCTGATTTTCATGAATTCACGACATTTGCACCCCCCCCACCACCAAATATCTTTATCAATATCCCATATAATACATACAGGAGTTCAAAAGTAATGATCAATTAATCGATCTATTACTTTTTGGATCGATCAAGATGTTGATCATTGATTAATTGATTCATCGGTTGGTTAACCGTTTCAGCTCTACTCCTGCTCCCCCAAAAGAATGCCAGGCCTGGACAGATGTCCTATGTATTCTACTCAAAGTTTGCTGAGCACCAAATATTTGACACATCATTGTGAAATTTGCTTGTGACATATTTGCGATATTTTTGGTGGATATGATTGAGGAATGTATTGAGATGGTCCCCAGTGTTTACATTAGCTCTCTTGACAGGCAGACTTTTCGTGACAGTCATGGAAAGCATGAACCCTTGGATTTTCATGATGTTTTCATACATGTATACTGTCTACATGTACATCACATGTATAGGGCATTCAATCTTCATTTCAACACAAACCCTTGTGATTTAATGATTGAACATGGCAAATGCAAATGTAAGAAGACATTTGTCTGAAGCAGGAATGTGGCGGGCTGTAGGGATGGTGGAGCAGGGGGCTACGCATCGTCAGGTTGGTGAAGCCCTTGATGTGCACCATACGGTGATCACCAGAGCCTGGGCAAGATTTCAGCAGTATGGCACACCAGTAAGGCGGCACGGTGGTGGCAGAGACAGGGCAACATCTGCAGCTGAAGACCGGTTTTTGACCATTCAGGCCCGCAGGAACCGCTTTGCCACAGCAACCGAGCTTCGCAGAATCGCAGTGACCTTCAGAATGCATCCGGGGTAAATGTTTCGATGCAGACCATCCGGGCAAGGTTGCACGAAGGTGGTGTCCGACCGAGAAGACCATGTATTCACATTCTACTGTCCCAGAACCACTGCCAGGCATGATATGAATGGGCCATGGATCACATTGGATGGACCAGAGAAGATTGGCGACCTGTCCTTTTTACAGATGAGTCAAGGTACTGCCTAGAGCACACAGATGGGCATTCTAGGGTATGGAGAAGACCAGGAGAGCGATTCCATGCAGCCAACATTGCTGAGCATGACCGCTATGGCGGAGGGTCAATTATGGTCTGGGGCAGCATCAGCAGGGATGGACATACAGAGCTCTGTGTCCTTGAACATGGTACATTGACTGCACAGTGGTATATTGATGAGATCCTGAATGTCCACATCAGATCTGATTGTATGCAGGTGCACTGGGTGATAGATTCATTCTGATGGACGATAATGCCCATCCTCATGTTGCCCATGCTGTCGGGGAGTACCGACAGAGGGAGGGGATTGAGCGTATGGACTGGCCAGCAAGATCCCCTGACCTCAATCCAATCAAACATGTCTGGAAAAGAGTTGCAGCTTGCAATTCCAGTCCGCCCAGTCCAACCAAGAAGTGTCCAGGAGCTTGGTGCCTTGCTGGTCCAAGAATGGAACAACATCACACAAAGGACCACCAGGAACCTGATTGGGAGCATGAGAAGGCGTTGTCAAGCTGTAATTAACAATAATGGGCCTCATACTCGATTTTGAACCCATACCAGTTCGCTCCGTAAACTTTTTGGCAAATTGAAAAATTTTCTCTTTTACCAATAATATCCATTTTCCATGGTTATCGTATTCAAAAGCTAAAAAATAATGTCAAACACAAATTAAATCTTAATTTCTGTACTTAAATCATTAAAGATATAATTAAATAAAAAATATATACACTTTTCATTACAATATTTCAACTAAAACGTAAAACAGGTAGTTGGAAAAACTTGGTGCTTAGCAAACTTTGAGTAGTATATAATGTTGAAGATGGAGCAGGCCTTTTAGTTTAGATTACCTCAAATTCACACCATTTACAAGTGTGCCCAAATTAAAGAATGTGTGAAGATATCAAGAAAGATATATAAATTCTCTGTGCCTCTTCTGCATCTGAGAATAACTTCCATCATAATGTGACAATACATGTAGAAACACAAAGAGAGGCACAGTAATAAAACACAACAGGATAAGACTGTTATTTCTGGTTTTTAATGTGCCCAGATTAGGGCAAAAGGATGTGCCCAAAATAAATGAATTTAAAGCTAGGAAGGGAGATGAGAAAGGAGGTGCTATAAATAAAAATTAGCAGATAGGGGCAGACATCCTTGGGTGTAATTCCCACAATTTGTGCCGGACTGTGCTTTACCAATGTTCTAAAGTAAATAAAAAATTTTAAAAAGGCTTGCCTGAAATATATTATGGAAGCCCATTTTAGGGTGGCCTCAATTGAAAATCTGGAGTACAGACAAAACTCCAGACAAAACCCCTCAAGAGAAATGACAAACGTGGACAAAAAACTTCAAAATATATACATGTGTATATTGGCATCAAGTTCAGATGCCATACAAGTATGTTGATCAAATTTATTTGAATGCTGAAAATAGGCTGTTTATCAAAATAAAATATTTCTGGAATGAGAATAAGAATGAGATTATGCAAAAATGTTTACCAAGATCTGTATAATGCATTTTTACATGTATGAAAACAGAGAAGAGGATAAACAAAATCAATTGCAGGGGATAAATTAATTCATGGCACTAATTAAAATTAAATTAATAACCATTTATGTTCTGACAATCAGTTCTTCCCATGAATATTTCTTCCAGGGAGTCATAATCTGCTCCCAGGAAATCAATCGCGGAGTGATCTTCTCTCGTAAAGTAATTAAAGTGATGACCAAAGGTCACAGCTGACTGCCGAAGGCAGGAGCTGGAGAGAGTATGAGAGGGGTGTCCCCCTCATTGGTGGGGGTTTGGTTGGGCCTCCCCAAGAAAATTTTGGAAAATTCACTGCTGTGACAGCAATTCTGGGGACCAATCATGATTTATTTCTGGCTATTTTAGGAGATGAAACTGAACAATTTTTTGATAGTGATTACGTTGGAATAGTGTGTCTCATATCCAAACGAATTTTCAAATGTCCAAGTTAAAAACGTTGAAAAACATTTTTGAATGTATAACCTTTAAACAAAGTGTCTATGTGAACAGCAAAACAATTGAATTTGATCAAAACAGGTCAATGTCATCTAATGTTTGGAGCAACCAATGAAATCATGTTTTACATATGACTATGGCAATAGTGTGGGTGCACTCAATCGTCATTTGGAAAAAAAGATAAACTCTGGTTGGAAAACCTTTGACTGGCTTGCTGGTTTTCAGCCGCAATGAGCCAAGTGCGATATTTTGCGCTTGGGAAATGAAAAATACGTGACCGTTGTAGGCATTTCTGGGCACGAGAGCAAGAGCGCCTGCTTTGTGGGAAGGACTGGACAATCGAACCTTGGATTCAATAATTGGATAATATGGTAATAAAAAGCTTTATCATTAAATAGTTGTTTGGGTCCCAGAAGCACGGGGCAGATGCCTTCCCTGCCCTTGGACCATGGGGGCATACAATACCCTTCCCAGGTTCGTCATCCAATTTTTTAAAAATGATTTATTCTTAAGTAAAGCTAAAATACACTCCAAATTTGTTCTGGGAGCTTTCAAAATTCAAAGATTTTCCGGGAGGATGCCCAGAGGAGATGGGAGGGGGACATCCTCCCCTATCTCAGGCCTTCAGCTCTCAAGACATTCATGTCTTTGGCATGTCATGGTGGGGCTGCTAATGCTAGTAAATACTAATAGCTTGAAAATTTACACAAGGACACTGCCGTCTTACTACATGTATGGCACTGTCCACAGTGTCCAAAGATATGGCAGAATTTTCTCAAGTAAGAAATGTGGTTATACAAAAGCTTATTTGAGCTGGTAGTGCACCAGTCCTTAGCATGGATGGTGAGGCTGTTGGTCAAGTTTTTAGTGTAGTACTAGTAGGTCCTGATAGCCTATAGGACACACCACACAAAAACAATTAACTTATGGTACAGTACAAGTCAAAATAAGTTGTAGGATAACCATTATAAACTGTGCACCTTTCTCTTCCTACACTGATAAGACCAGAAGCTGACATCATTTTCTGGAAAGCTCTCACTGAGAGCTTTCCAGAAAATGATGTCAGATTCTGATTTTATCTGTGCAGGGGCAGCAGTATAGTTTATTGTGGTTATGATACAACTTATTTTGACTTGTACTGTACACATTTGGACTACTGCTAGTAGCAGTATAGTCCAAACATGGCCTGAAAGTCTGTAATATAATTTTTGGGTTTGGTACGTCCTTTCAGGACGTACCAAACCCAAAAATTATATTACAGACTTTCAGGCCATGTTTGGACTAGTAGCAGTAGTACTGCACAGGAGTGGGGGGGGGGGGGATTTACTTTTCAACTTTTAACATTTTTTTTCCAGATGAATATGTACTGTACATGTATTTGTTTCCAATTTACTCACCTGTGATTTCTTTTTTTATTGTGGCTTGTGGAGTGGACCCTGAGATTGTTGCTGTGGAACCCACATTGGGTATATTTGGCAGTGAGCTTGGACTTGATGTTCCCTGTGTAACGATGTGATTTTGTGATTGACTGCTGACACTTCCCTGTGGTTGTGGGCATGATGATGTGGAGAGATCGGTATACGTGGAGCTGCCAATTTGGTTAATGCGTGTAGTTTGATATGAAAAGTTTGACGGGTGGTCGCCCGAACCACTTGCAATACCCACGGGCACCCCGGGGCTTGATAAAGTTGATATGTTGGAGTTAGAAATTCCTGAATTGTCAAATCCTTCCATGTCCTGTTATCCTCTCATATAGATTCGTAACGATCCAATTAGAAACATTCAAACGGTGATTAAACAACAAAGAACTCATTATAATCAGTCTGTATAATCCATGCACTGATTGCCATTATTGCTAATAAAACTGTTATCAAACCATAGCTGTGAAGTATGCTGTAATCATGTCACAGTTCATCGGCCAGTGATGAATGGACAGCGAGAGTGAAATAAAACACCATGCTGCAGATTGCTTCATTTGTTTACAAATGAATTCACAGCATCATATATCGCCGACTTGCAACCGAAAGCAAATCCTGACCAAAATGAATAGGCAGTATCTTCCCTTTGATGTGCACCGACACACATTAATATTTCCCAATCATTTATCCTTCAAAAGTGCAACTCAAAACTAATTGTACAATACAATCCTCCTTATTCGGGTCAACATGGCGACTCATCGCAATGAAAATTTCCCATCATTCTTGCTAACATGCACGCGCATATTATGTTAACGGCAGGTGCTTGTCCTTGAACCTTCAACATGCCTGAGTATTCACTCATTATTCATCGAGGAAATCTCTTATCTCAAATACTTTAAACTGAGCTGACCGCCTTCTGTACAAAATTATTTATTCATTTTTTGAGAAGCGGATGAAATCAAAAGTTAATATACATCAAAGTTCTTCGCGTTCTCAAACTTGCTATTGCATTGTCTTTTTACCTTTCTGCACTAACAGAGACTTGACAACCCTGGCTTACATAAGTTACTAACCAATGTGTTCAGATTTCTATGCTCAGTAGATTTGAATCCAGTTTTACATATTTCATTAACCGATTCTCTCAAGAACACGGACAGGAGTGAACACAAAATCAAGCTTGTTATCAAGAAAACTGGGTGGAAATATGCACGAAAAGTTCGTCCCAGATGTGGATGGAATACCGTAAAGTGCATCGTTGTCAAATGTACTTGAACCCCTTAAACGCTAGTGGTATCTTCCATGTCAGTTCAATCGCAGCAGTTGGATGAGTCCATATTTATTATTTGGGATTAGACCAATTAATATTTTATTGATTAGTCTACACCACACAGTTATCTTGTAGCCATCTCACTTAATGACGTTATGACGTTGCTTGTGAAAGGCCGGAATGAACGGCCTCTGGGGTTGAAAGGGTTAATTTGACATGTTGGGCTTCCCGTTGATTCAGTTCGATTTTCTCACAACAACTTTACAGAATTCCCACGTCAGACGGATGTGGGACAAAAGCCAGGGACGCGGGAAGCACGGGGGCACAGGCTGTTGCTGCCCTCCCTGCGGGAGCGAATGGACGCAGACACTCAATTTTTTTCAATGATTTAATCTCGAAGTAAAGCAAAAATACACCCCAAATCCGTTCGGGACCCTCCCATCGGGGGTATCTCCTCTCAAACCTTCCATCTCGTGCCTTCGAGACATGCATGCTTCGGCGTGGCATCGCATGGCGGTGCGAGTAAATGCCCCTTTTCCGGGGTCTGACACACCCTGTCCCAACGTGCTTCCGGCACCCTGACAAAAGCCCCGATTCATGGACAAAAGCCGAAAAGATAAAAGACAAAATCCGTACATGGAATGATGAAAGTGAATAAAAGCCATAAAATACGTTTTTTTTACAATTTAAAAAAGTTTACTTGAGTTTCATAAGAAATCATAGAACTATATACAGGCCTATTTAATTATATTGACACAATAAAAAAACACAACTGGCAGACAAAGACTTATAGTTAACCATTTTAGATGATTCACATCGCGTCTATGTTATGTATTCTTTAAAAATATATGTCTTCAATCATATTTTACAATAATAACTGGATACAGGCGAATAAACGGGATCTATGATGGCGGTTGGATCCGGGAATGGGGGTGGGGGTGGCAGATCTTTTTTTCTCCTTTTTTGGTGTGTGTGTGTGGGGGGTGGGGGACTTCATTCGCCAGCGGCATAATTTATAACGAACATCAAATGTATCGGGATAATATGCAAGGTAGACTATGGCCCTTTGTATTGGAGGGGGTGGACCCGCCCTGAACAATTAAAAAAAATTCACTTCAAAATGGAGCTATCTGGGGATATTTCGAGTCTTGATGGAACGCCAGTTTACATCTACATGTAGTGTGGTATGTTAACTGTAATTAGTTGCTGCGCCATCCAGATCGTTTTGGGCGCTGATTTGAGACAACCCTCTCATAGCCACGCTATTTCTGACATGAAGTTATGGGTGTCGGAAAAGGGCGTGGCCGTTGCTAGAGAAATAGATTCACGCCGTGTCTTCACCCTAGACTCAAGGAGCGACGTCTGAAACCGTGCGTGAACGTATGTCTCCCCGTGTGGAACCCGCCCGTTTCGTTTCTGTTGGGGTGGTTCATATTCTGAAGGGATCAGTGACTTTTCATCAAAAAGCATAATGAACAGGGCTTCACTGAAAATAACAATTTTAATACATATAGAAAATTATAACTTGTAACTTTCATGAAATTCAGTGAATGTAATTGAAACGGCAATTATTCCCCATCCACACAGTTTTTGAGTCACCTTGCGAGCCCGCGCTTTCTGTTGTCGCCGGTTGCTTCTTCCTTGTCGCTGGTGTTTGGTCTTCTCGGCTCAATGTGGTGTCTCTGGACACTGGTCGCCTTTTCCGAACATGTAACGGAATGTCACTCCACCATTGCCGCCGTACGACCACTATTGTCACTTTAGTGGACGGCTTTACTCTAACAGCCGCTACGTCGAGGATTAACTGGTTACCTCTAGTTACCCCAGACTAATGTTCATACAGACAACGCCTTCTCTGTCTACGTATGGCTTGCCTTCTATAACAGGTAATACCGTCTACCCGAATGCCAACATTCGTTAGCTTCCGGAGCTCGTACTGCCTATTTCTGATCCTACACTCACATATGGCCACCGACTTGGACCGTGACTGTTCCAACTTTAAATATGAGTTCTGCGCCCCCCCCCCCCCCCCTTACATTACAAGGTGTCTATCCTTTTGCACTGATGCGGCACTTTCTCTCACCTATAACATGGGGCATCCCCAGCTCCTCGACTGCGACCCACAGTCTTATTTATTTATTTGTTGGTGTTTAAGGTCACATACTTATGCACAATGGCTAATCGTGACCGTGACAGTTTTACGGGTGGAGGAAGCCGGAGTACCCGGAGAGAACCACCGAGCAACGACGAGCAGCTGTCAGCTCTCCAACATCGTAACTCTGAACTCTGCACCGCAGCACAGGCAGAGTTAGATTGGTTGAAGACATGCGCACCATCGACGTGCAGTACGCCTCAGTACACAGCGTCATCGTGCCCCCATGTAGGCAATCGGGGTGAAGTGTCTTGCCCAAGGACACAACGCGGTTGCCGCAGGTGGGATTCGAACCGAGGACCTCTCGGCTTGCAGCCTGCAACTCTACCAACTGAGCCACCGCGCCCCCCCCCCCCCCACCCACAGTCTTACACGTCTTGAGACTGGAATGTTTTTTTTCAAGAACCCACCCCCCCCCCCCCCCAAAACTCTTGATTGACGATTGCGAGAACATTAATTCCCATTTTAAATGTTTCACTTTAACTTGGTCGCTTAGATCTGCCTTAATTAGGCTTTCCCAAACCCAGTTTGGGAAAGACTATTGTTATTCTTCTTTTTCAAAATTTTTCTTCTCTATTTTTTTTTTTTTTTTTTTTTCCTCCCTGAATTTTGTCTGTTGAACTGCTCGAAAACAAGTTGTACGATTTTGACCAAATTTGGCACACTTATGTAATGCCATAAAAACTAGTGAAATGCGGTATCGTCATATCTGTGAAAACGCGTGTTTTCAAAATATTCTGCCAAAACCTTCAAAATTTCACCATTTTTCGAATGTCTCAAAATTGTTTGCAGCTACTTAGCTCAAATTTTCCACACATTTAGAGCATAACATGTTACACCACAATCACCACTCAGATCTTTCAACTTTAACACCCACTGGCCAAAAATGACATGAATGTAGAATTTTTCTTCAAAATTGACCAACTTCAAGGGCAAATTTCTCTAATAACAAGGTTGTTGTAATAATTATTTTGGTTTGGATAGATGCAACAATGATTGCAGAAGAAAGTTACTGTTTACTTTTTAATCTCAGATTTAACCCCCAAGCATAATGAGGGTGAGAATAAGAGAAAATGCCAAAATTAGCCAACTTTGGTTGCTTTTTCCATCATTTTGGAAAGGGGTTAATTTCAAACACTTTTCGTGTACGTATTCACAATTGACTATCGAGCATATTTGCTGTTGTAAGTTTGGTTGTAAAGTTTAACCCTATCCCATTCTGGTTGCATAAACGTGGGTACCGTCCAAAAAAACTCCAATTTTTTCCGAATTTGATAAGTTTAGGTGACGATTTACTCCATTTTTAATTGCTTGAGCTCTGAATGTTTTCTATAGATGTTTGCAGCAGTCCAAGTATGACAAATTTTGTTCTATATGTTATTATTAAAAGTTTAACCCTTGGCAGATTTGAGACTTCCCATAAGGGTACTGTCGGAATATTTGTTATTTTCGCCAACTTCAAGAGCATTTTTTTCTAATTACAAGGTGGTGGTAATAATTATTTTGGTATGGGAAGATGCAACAATGATTGTGGAAGAAAGTTACTGTTTACGTCTTAATCTCAGATTTAACCCTCTAGCACAATGAGGCCGAGAATAAGAGTACCGTTTGAAAATGCCAGAGTTAGCCATTTTTGGTTGCCTTTTCTATCATTTTGGAAGGGGTTAATTTCAAACACTTTTCATGTACGTATTCACAATTGACTATCGGGCATATTTGCTGCTGTTAGTTTGTTTGTAAAGTTTAACCCTATTCCATACTGGTTGCATAAAAGTAGGTACCGTCCAAAAAAATTCCAATTTTTCAGAATTTGGTAAATTTAGGTGGCGATTTACTCCATTTTTAATTGCTTGAGCTCTGAACCTTTTCTATAGTTGCTTGCAGCAGTCAAATTATGACAAATTTTGTTCTATATGTTATTATTAAAAAATTAACCCTTGGCAGATTTGAGACTTCCCATAAGGGTACTGTCAGAATAATTGTTATTTTTGCCAACGTTTACATGCACTTTCGCAGCACTGGAGCCATATTGTCTGAAAACCTTTTCCATGAGAGGATTGGGCCTTCATCCAAGAACAATTTTGCTGTTATATATTTTATTCCAAGTTTTAACTTTCACCCAGTTTTCGGGCCTTGAATTTGAGTGCCCTAAAATTCTTCATAAAATTGGCTAATTTGGAGCGCACTTTTCTTCCATTTTTGAAAGGAATATCGAAAAATGATTTACATGTTCGTATTTACAATTGCCTACCGAGCATATTTGCTGTTGTAAGTTTGGTTGTAAAGTTTAACCCTATGCTCGTTCTGTTTGCATAAAGATAGGTGCAGTCCAAAAAAACACTCGTTTTCAGAATTTGGTAAGTTTAAGTGACGATTTACTCCATTCCTAATTGATTGAGCGCTGAACGTTTTCTATGGCTGTATGCAGCAGTCATAGTATGACAACTTTTGTTTTATATGTCATTATTAAAAGTTTAACCGTTGGCAGATTCGAGACTGCCCGTATGGGTATGGTCGGAATAATTTTAATTTGCATAAAATCACTGAATATTGATAAGCGTGCAGTGGTAGTTTGGAATAGAATATCCGAAAATGCTTTCGAAATTCGGATTCACAGTTCAATTCCAAAAATATTTTCTGTTATGAGGTTGCTGTAAAGTTTAACGCAATCCCTGTCTCAGATGCATAATGGTAGATGCCGTCGAAAAAAACTAATTTTTTTCAGAATTTCGTAGGTTTAAGTGACAATTTACTCCATTCCTAATTCATTGAGCGCTGAATGTTTTCTATGCCTGTATGCAGCAAGCATAGCATGGCAACTTCTGTTTTATACGTCATTATCAAAAGTTTAACCCTTGGCATATTTAGGAGTTCACATGCGGGTATAGTCGGAATAATTGTTATTTTCGTAAAATCAATCCCTGAATATATTGGTAACCGTGCAGTGGCCTTTCAGTGGTACTACATGAAGCCGCGAATAGTTAAGGTTGCAAAGTTCATCAAATAGACAATTATAATACCTAACTCAGCCGATGACAGGTAAATAATGAATGGAAAAGTCGTTGAGTTGAGAATAAAGTAGGGACGAATCGTGCCCTCGGTTTCCACCTGATCCACGGTATTTCCACGCGGTCTCGGCACTTGACAGAGATACTAAACTGTCGGACAGGGACAGTAGGAAACATTCTGAGAATGTCAAGTTGCTGCCTTGCATGATCGGGACATAACTGGAATATATCCGACATTGTATCTGTCGGATATATTCCAATTATGTCCCGATCACTTCACCCCGACTGTCCGCATGGGGGCACCATGACGCCGTGTACTAAGGCATACTGCACGTCGATGGTGCGCATGTCTTCAACCAATCTAACCCTGCCTGTGCTACAGTGCGGAGGCACTATGTTGGGGAGCTGGCAGCTGCTCGTCATTGCTTGGTGGTTCTCTCTGGGTACTCCGACTTCCTCCACCCATACAACTGTCACCGACATAATATGACCGTGGCTGTTAATGTGTCGTTAAAACCTAATAAATAAATTCAGTACCAGTTTTGCTCGCACAAATATTAGTACCGTCAGACAAAATTCATTTTCTGATTAATTTCGTACTTTTCTGTACTCACCTTCCCTGAGTAAGATTGGTATACCTTTTCAATCTCAGATTTAACCGTCAATCACAATGAGAGTGAGAGTAAGTGTACCATTTGGAAATGCCCAAATTATCCAACTTTGGTTACTCTCTACTATCATTTTGGAATGGGTTAATTTGAGACACTTTGCTTTGCTATAGGCAGAAATGTTTAATCAATAAATCCGGCTTTAGTTATGTTCTGGGACTTAGTGAAACATGTGCTTTGGCCACTTAAAATAGCACTGTCTGCAAAAAATGACTTTGAGTGAATACTCACTTGTCCAAAAACAAAAAGGAAAGAGCTCTTTGAGCTTTCCATAACTGCTTTCAAAAATCAATGGGGAACAAATTTTGTGTTATATGTTTTGGTGTTCCGTGTTATCCAACACCAGTTTGGCCATACAAATATGAATACCGCCAGGAAAGAAAGCACATTTTCTCAGTGGTAGACTGTTTGACTTCTATGATAGAAGTCCCGAGTTTGATCCCTATCTGGGACGACCCACGTAATGTCCTTGGGCAAGGCACCTTACCCCGTTTGCCAACATGGGGGCAAGATGATGTCATGTACTAAGGCGTACTGTATGTCAATGGTGCACATGTCTTCAACCGCTGGTACCCTGCTTCAGCGGAGCTTGAACATAATTAGAATGTTGAGCTGACAGTTGCTCGTCGATGCTCGGTGGTTCTCTCTGGGTCCCCCCGACTTCCCCCACCCGTAAAACTGTCACGGTCACGATTAGCCATTGTGGTTAAGTATGTGACCGCAAAGTTGGGCAAACACCAATAAATAAATACCGTCAGGGAAACCCTCTGTGAAATCCTTTTGTTAATAAATAGCAAAGTAGTAATGTAATGCAAGAAATATTAACAAGCTGTTCAACATCCCTTTAATCCACTCATTTTGACTTGAACTGTACCCATCACTGTGTATACTAGCTCTCTAGATGGTTTAAACCATATCAAATAAACAACTAATTTGTGCATGACAGTAACTCATATTACATGTATTTCATTGTATCTGAAACAGATATGTTGGAAAAATTGTGAAATCATGGAGTAGGAAGCTTACCCTCGTTTGTTAACAAATCCCACACATTCACAAACAGACAGAATGATAGAGAATAAATTAATTATTGATATTTAAGGTCACTTTCAGCATCTACAGCTATATCATGACCAAATTTTGGTATTTATTGAAGCCCCGGTATTCGTTGCATGGGCGTACAGGGCTATTTTTCAGGGAGGGGGAATGAACCCTTTTAGCCCGAAAAAGTTGAATCTCAGGAGGAAATGCCAAATGTGGGTATGGGAGGGAGGGTGGGGGTCTCCCTCCCATTGAATACCCGGAGAGAACCACCGAGCAATGGCAAGCGACTCCGACTCCCCAACATACTAACTCCTCAAAAGCAGGGTTAGCATTGGTTAAAGACAAGTGCACCCTCAAAGTATCTTTAGTACACATCGCCATCATGCCCCCCCCCCCCCCCCACGTGGGAAATTAAATTGGGATGAAGTGTCTTGCTCAAGGACACAATGTGGTTGCCACAGGCGGGATTCGAACCGAGGAATTCTTGAACTGCAACAATCATCTCTACCTTCTGAGCCACAGTGCTCCCGTAACATGCAGTAATAGAACTCTTTATATGTACTTGTGTGATTATAAATGAATAATATTAACGTGGATACGGTTCCACTGAATCAACTTGTACAGTATAATGGTCAGTTTACTTGCAACTTCTAAGTGATGAGATAGGAAAACAACATTTTGTGTGGAAAACCAAAATGTTTTGTGGTCATTTCTGGCAACTAAATTGTCCGAAATTTTCTGGCATATTGGCTGAAAAATCGGCTCCTTCCTGACTCAGGGGTGGGTTGGGGCACAGTCCTTCATGAAACCCCGGCCCGTACGCCCATAATTCATATGTACTAATTTTTTCTAAAGCAGAAAGGACATCGCTTGTTTTTATGACGTACGAACAGGATCATAAATCAGTGAATTAAGCATGATGCTAAACTAAAGAGTATGATACTCAAATAATATTGTATGATACTCAAATAATATAGTATTATACAGAATTAATTCAGTATCATACTCAAATAATTGAGTATCATACTTAATTATTTATGCAGCATTTATGAAATCATACCAAATAATATAGCATCATACCAAATTATTAGAGTATCATACTAAAAAAACAATTATGACCCTCCCGTACGTGAACCTGATTTCAGAATCATGCTATTTTATTTATGCTGCATTCATGAAATCGTGCACAATAATATAGTATGATTCTAAATTAATTGAGTATCATACTAAAATAATTAAGTATTATACACAAATAATATAGTATGATGCTAAATTAATTGAGTATCATACTGAATTAATTCAATATCATACACAAATAATATAGTATGATTCTAAATTACTTGAGTATCATACTAAAATAATTAAGTATCATACAAAAATAATATAGTATGATTCTAAATTATTTGGGTATCATACTAAAATAATTAAGTATCATACACAAATAATATAGTATGATTCTAAATTACTTGAGTATCATACTAAAATAATTAAGTATCATACACAAATAATATAGTATGATTCTAAATTATTTGGGTATCATACTAAAATAATTAAGTATCATACACAAATAATATAGTATGATTCTCAATTATTTGGGTATCATACTAAAATAATTAAGTATTATACACAAATAATATAGTATGATTCTAAATTACTTGAGTATCATACTAAAATAATTAAGTATCATACACAAATAATATAGTATGATTCTAAATTATTTGGGTATCATACTAAAATAATTAAGTATCATACACAAATAATATAGCATGATTCTAAATTAATTGAGTATCATAATAAAATAATTAAGTATCATACACAAATAATATAGTATGATACTAAATTAATTGAGTATCATACTGAATTAATTCAGTATCATACACAAATAATATAGTATGATGCTAAATTAATTGAGTATCATACAGAATTAATTCAGTATCATACACAAATAATATAGTATGATGCTAAATCAATTGAGTATCATACAGAATTAATTCAGTATCATACACAAATAATATAGTATGATGCTAAATCAATTGAGTATCATACTGAATTAATTCAGTATCATACACAAATAATATAGTATGATGCTAAATTAATTGAGTATCATACAGAATTAATTCAGTATCATACACAAATAATATAGTATGATGCTAAATTAATTGAGTGTCATACTGAAAACCTGTCAATCAACACATTCTAACCAATCAGTGGCGCCGATACATACACGCTAGATTTTCTGGCGCCACATTTAAATAACACGATAAGCAAATGGAAGACCGATATAAAAATGAATCTGGGAGGTTTTCTTGAAGGCGCTCGCGGTATCGTGTCTACGGTAACCCGTACTTTACAGTCCTCCATCAACGAAGCATCTGTTTCAACAGCAAGTATGAGACTGGAAGCTTTAGAAAGAAATGTGGACAGAATGGTTGCGAGGTTCCCGGAATGTTCAGCCCTGTTACCAGTATTAACAGAGGCTGTGCAGATTGTTGAAGAAATGAAAAGGCAAGAATAAATCTTCGAAAACACCACGTTTTGGAAAATTGAAACGATCTCGTCGATCAAAATAAGGCAAGACGCGACACCTTGAAGGGGGGTGGTGGTGGGGGAATGGGTGGTTGGTGGTGGTGTAATATGTACACTGTTTGAAACAAGGCAATGGGCAAGAACATGGATGTTACGAGGGGGGGATCTCACGCACCGCCACACACAATTCGGACACAGGTTTTGAACGGTTAGAAGTTCCTGCGGGACATGCCAAATTGCTGAAACTTCACCCTGCAAAGTGAGTAGCTGTCATAGTAATTAGTGTCAAACACTCGTTTTAATTTTCCTTCTTCCAGCAAAAATTTAGCCTGAAAAAGTTTCCTGAAAATTTCGTGCGGTTGAAAGTTTGCAACACTTAGAACACTTGAAATATCAGTCGACAAATTATATCCCAAAGATTGAGGGTGGGTGCGCTTAACGCAAATTCATCTCCAATCGGTTGGAAATTTTGTCTGGCCTGGGTTGGGAGGGGGGGGGGGGGGTGCTGTTTGAAAGTTTGAAGATGACAATATTCTCCACCGAAGACCCACTAAACACCCTGTAGCCACACGCAGACGAAGATTCAACGATGGTTTATTTATTTATTTATTTATTTATTTATTTATTTATTTATTTATTTATTTATTTATTTATTTATTTATTTATCGGTGTTTAAGGTAAAATATTTCTGCTCAATGGCTAATCGTTACCATGACAGTTTTACGGCTGGAAGAGATTGACGGAGACAACCACCGATCAACGACAAGTAACTGTCAGCTCTCAAGCAATCAAACTCCACACAAGCAGGATTGGCATTGGTTGAAGACAGATGCACCATCGACGTGCAGTACGCCTTAGTACACAAAGCCACCGTGCTCCCATGTGGATAGTGGGGGGGGGGGATGTTTTACCCAAGGACATAACGCGGCTGCGGCAGGGCGCAGATGGGATTCGAATCAAGAATCCCTCGTCTCGCAGACTTCCCCCTCTACCTACTGAGCCACCGCGTCCCCTGATACACTTGTTAAATTAACATTGCGTTTGCTGAAAAACAAAACACCGAGGTGTGCAAACAATTCAACTCGGGAATTCTTTTCGAAATCAAAATTAGTAATTTTGAGTGGATTGGTGGTTCTCGTAGAGGTGGAAGCCGGACTCTCGTACCATCGCAACTACACGCATAACTGCACACACATGCATATACTTCACTATCTTTGACGTACCCATTAACTTACAGATATCTCCTTACACATACATACACATACACCCTCTATCCACACACGTGTTCAACCCCCCCCCCCCCCCCCCCACGCACACCCCATCCTCCGCCACACATGCACACTTACATTCTAACGTAGCTTTTCTTAGTTTACAATGCGAAACTGCCTCGAACCGATGTGGTATGGTGATAGTAATTCGGAGGTTACGATTGATGCTTGGTGACGAAAATTTATTCATTGCAGAGATTGGACTGTTTTATATTTTGTGGGTTGTGTATTGAGTAATAATTGTGTCTTGTGTTCGAAGGGTCGATGCAGCTCTGGTGGTAAATTTTTATACAAAACATGTGTGCAAACTTGAAATTTATTTATTTATTGGGATAACGTCACCTATTGTCGGACAGTTTTACGGTTGTAGGAAGCCGGGGTTCCTGGAGAGAACCACCGAACAACGGCGAGCAACTGTCGAACTCCCGTTGGTGCTAAGTCCGTACAGGCAGGGTTAGCACTGGTTGAAGACAAATGCACCATCGACGCGCAGTGGGCCTTAGCACACAGCGCCGCCGATTCCTCACGGTATTAACTGCCGTGCCCAAGGACACAACGCTGTTACCTCTGGCGAGATCGAATCGTGAACCTGTCGGTTTGAAGTTCATTACGGTCACCACTGAACCACTGCGCTGTTCAAAGATGGTAACGGTAATGGTGATAGCTCCCCTTGCGAAACCCGGTAAGCGAAGTAGTGCTTGGTATCTGTGGTTAATCAACAAATGGGGTTTAAGTCGACATAAATAGGTGACGGGAGTAGTATGTAATGTGGTTTTGGGACCTAGTTGGCAGGACCCGATGAAGGACCCCGGAAGTGACGTCAGGTCACGTGACGTATTGGCGCCATGTTGTGTTGTCATGGTAACCAGCGTGGGCGGCCATGTTGTGACGTCATCCCCATAGTGATACGTGTTGTTAGTGCGCATGCGCAGCGCGTGTTGTTAGGGTGACACGTGTTTCAGTCGTCCATTTTGTATACTGGAGGCGGCCTCTTGGTTTCTACGGTAGCACGTGGTTGCTATGTTACCCAATTTTTCTGCAATAGGACGGGGTATGTTCGGAGGGTATGTTCGATTGAATCGGAGTATTTTCTGGAAGACTTCCCTGGATAATTACCACAAACAACCCGACAAGTTTTACTATTTCGAATTCTTCCAGAATTCTCTGCTTCTATCTATATATGCAATAGTTATCGTTTATCTGGCCATGTTCCTTTATTCTAGAGTATACTCCAGTAGCGTAGAAGAGCTTATCTGTTGGAACAGTTTTGCTTATTGTTACTATATTTAGCTACTTCTGGTCTATTTTTGTTAGTCCCGACCCTATTCTAAGTACTCTTGTTGTTTCATTTATCTAGAACATTTATAACCAATCAGATTGCTTGATTTCCCATAACCTGTACTTAATCGTATAGAGTTATCATCTCCCCTTATACAACGAAGTTGTATCCGATTGTCATCACATCTATATCCAATGGCAATATCCCGGGAACCCCACATTTCGGCACCCCTTTTTTTGAAAAACATATGACCTTCGACACCCCTTTTTTGTCATATGTGCTTATGTGAAAAAGCACAATGTGACACAATGTGGCCTAGCACAAAGGCTCATGCTTTATGTGCCGATATGTGCTTATGTGAAAAGGCACAATGTGCCCTAGCACAATGGCACATACGTGTATTTGAGGATACCTGTGGCCCGGCATTGCATTATTTGAGGATACCTATCGAGGATACCTATCGAGGATACCTTTTATAGGATACTTATCTGAGGATACTATTACCTGTACCACAAGACATACCTATCCCAAATATCCCTTATAAGCCATCGAACAGTTATTGAAAAGTCATTGCTCGAATGACTCGAATCCCTTCGAGCAATGTGGCCCTTGGTACTACTGATCCACCAGGTGCATCATATTATTGAGCGGTATTCTGGGATGGGGTCTGTGCCTGGTAATACCCAACGGCAGCAGAGTATGGATGGTATATTCCCCTGTAGGTCCCATCCTAACCGTTGATAGTATTAACCTACCAAATGCTTTGTATCAGCCTGTTATTGGTAAGGTGGTACGTAATACCAGTAGTTCCTACCCTATTCCGAGTACTTTTGTTGTTTCATTTATCTAGATTACCCAATCACTTCACTTTCCTGACACTAACTAATCAATTAGATTGCTTGATTTCCCATAACCTGTACTTAATCGTACAGAGTTATCTCCCTTCTGTAAAACAAAAACCTGTATCAATGGCAATATCCCCGGCACCCCAATTTCGGCACCCCTTTTTTGAAAAACATATGGCCTTCGGCACCCCTTTTTTCTGAAATGAGGATAAGAGTCATAGTAAATTAGACCTCATTGAGGGATTTTTAATACGACTTTTATCCTCATTTCAGAAAAAGGGGTGCCGAAGGCCATATGTTTTTCAAAAAAGGGGTGCCCAAATTGGGATGCCTTCTGGAGAAACCTTTTTTGTCAAATGAGGATAAGAGTCATAGTAAATTAGATCTCATTGGGGATTTTTAATACGACTCTTATCCTCATTTCAGAAAAAAGGGATTCTCCAGAAGGCACCCCAATTTCGGCACCCCTTTTTTGAAAAACATATGGCCTTCGGCACCCCTTTTTCCGAAATGAGGATAAGAGTCGTAGTAAATTAGACCTCATTGAGGGATTTTTAATACGACTCTTATCCTCATTTCAGAAAAAGGGGTGCCGAAGGCCATATGTTTTTCAAAAAAGGCCGAAATTGGGGGTGCCAGGGATATTGCCATTGATATAGGTTTTTATTATACAGAAGGGAGATAACTCTGTACGATTATGTACAGGTTATGGGAAATCAAGCAATCTAATTGGTTAGTTAGTGTCAGGAAAGTGAAGTGATTGGGTAATCTAGATAATCTGCCGTTCTGTATTACCAGGCATTGACTCCACCCCAGAATACCGCTCAATAATATGAAGCACGTGGTGGATCAGTAGTACCAAGGGCCACATTGATCGATGGGATTCGAGTCATTCGAGCAATGACTTTTCAATAACTATTCGATGGCTTATAAGGGATATTTGGGATAGGTATGTCTTGTGGTACAGGTAATAGTATCCTCAGATAAGTATCCTATAAAAGGTATCCTCGATAGGTATCCTCGATAGGTATCCTCAAATAATACAATGCCGGGCCATAGGTATCCTCAAATACCCGTATGTGCCTTTGTGCTAGGGCACATTGTGCCTTTTCACATAAGCACATATCGGCACATAAAGCATGTGCCTTTGTGCTAGGGCACATTGTGTCACATTATGCTTTTTCACATAAGCACATATGACAAAAAAGGGGTGCCGATGGTCAAATGTTTTTCCAAAAAGGGGTGCCGAAATTTGGGGTGCCCGAGGATATTGCCATTGGATATAGATGTGATGAGAATCGGATACAACATCGTTGTATAAGGGGTGATAACTCTATACGATTAAGTTCAGGTTATGGGAAATCAAGCAATCTGATTGGTTATAAATGTTCTAGATAAATGAAACAACAAGAGTACTTAGAATAGGGTCAGAACTAACAAAAATAGACCAGAAATAGCTAAATATAGTAACAATAAGCAAAGCTGTTCCAACAGATAGGCTTTTCTACGCTACTGGAGTATACTCTAGAATAAAGAAACATGGCCAGATAAACGATAACTATTGCATATATAGATAGAAGCAGAGAATTCTGGAAGAATTCGAAATAGTAAAACTTGTCGGGTTGTTTGTGGTTTCCAAAAAATTCTCCGATTCAATCGAACATACCCTCCGAACATACCCCGTCCTACTGCAGAAAAACTGGGTAACATAGCAACAATGTGCCACCATAGAAACCAAGATGGCGGCCTCCAGTATACAAAATGGATGACGGAAACACGTATCACCCTAACAACACGCGCTGCGCATGCGCACTAACAACACGTATCAATATGGGGATGACGTCACAACGTGGCCGCCCACTCGGGTTACCATGACAACAGAACATGACGCTACTACCTCATGTGACATGACGTCACTTCCGGGGTCCTGCAACGGGGTCCTGCCAACTAGGTCCCAAAACCACATTACATACTACTCCCGTCACCTATTTATGTCGACTTAAACCCCATTTGTTGATTAACGACAGATACCAAGCACTACTTCGCTTACCGAGTTTCGCAAGGGGAGCTATCACCATTACCGTTACCATCTTGGTACAGCCTAATTTTTCGGTTCAAAATCATATAACAGCATACTATATTATGAAATCTTACTGTATACATTCATATTACATTGGATGGAGTGGACATTTCAGCTCCATTGAAGTTTGGACGGGAGCGCAGTGGTTCAGTGGTGACCGCAATGAACTTCAAACCGACAGGTTCACGATTCGATCCCGCCAGACGTAACAGCGTTGTGTCCTTGGGCACGGCAGTTAATCCCGTAAGGAATCGGCGGCGCTGTGTGCTAAGGCCCACTGCACGTCGATGGTGCATTTGTCTTCAACCAGTGCTAACCCTGCCTGTGCGGACTTAGCACCAACGGGAGTTCGACAGTTGCTCGCCGTTGTTCGGTGGTTCTCTCCAGGAACTCCGGCTTCCTACACCCGCAAAACTGTCCGACAATAGATGACGTTATCCCAATAAATAAATAAATAAATTTCAAGTTCGCACACATGTTTTGTATAAAAATTTACCACCAGAGCTGCATCGACCCTTCGAACACAAGACCTAATTATTACTTAATACACAACTCACAAAATATAAAACAGTCCAATCTCTGCAATGAATAAATTTTCGTCACCAAGCGTCAATCGTAACCTCCGAATTACTATTACCATACCACATCGGTTCGAGGCAGTTTCGTATTGTAAACTAAGAAAAGCTACGTTAGAATGTAAGTGTGCATGTGTGGCGGAGGATGGGGTGTGCGTGGGGAGGGGGGGGGGGGTTGAACACGTGTGTGGATAGGGGGTGTATGTGTATGTATGTGTAAGGAGATATCTGTAAGTTAATGGGTACGTCAAAGATAGTGAAGTATATGCATGTGTGTGCAGTTATGCGTGTAGTTGCGATGGTACGAGAGTCAGGCTTCCACCTCTACGAGTACACCAATCCACTCAAAATTACTAATTTTGATTTCGAAAAGAATTCCTGAGTTGAATTGTTTGCACGCCTCGGTGTTTTGTTTTTCAGCAAATACATTGTTAATTTAACAAGTGTATCAGGGGACGCGGTGGCTCAGTAGGTAGAGGGGAAGTCTGCGAAACGAGGATCCTTGATTCGAATCCCACCTGCGCCCTGCCGCAGCCGCGTTGTGTCCATGGGCAAAACATTTCACCCCCACTATCCACATGGGAGCACGGTGGCGTTGTGTACTAAGGCTTACTGCACGTCGATGGTGCATCTGTCTTCAACCAATGCCAATCCTGCTTGTGTGGAGTTTGATTGCTTGAGAGCTGACAGTTACTTGCCGTTGATCGGTGGTTCTCTCCGTCAATCTCTTCCAGCCGTAAAACTGTCATGGTAACGATTAGCCATTTTGCAGAAATATTTTACTTTAAACACCAATAAATAAATAAATAAATAAATAAATAAATAAATAAATAAATAAATAAATAAATAAATAAATAAACCATCGTTGTGGCTACATGGTGTTTAGTGGGTCTTCGGTGGAGAATATTGTCAACTTCAAACTTTTAAACAGCACCCCCCCCCCCCCTCCCAACCCGGGCCAGACAAAATTTCCAACCGATTGGAGATGAATTTGCGTTAAGCGCACCCACCCCCAATCTTTGGGATATAATTTTTCGACTGATATTTCAAGTGTTCTAAGTGTTGCAAAATTTGAACCGCACGAAATTTTCAGGAAACTTTTTCAGGCTAAATTTTTGCTGGAAGAAGGAAAATTAAAACGAGTGTTTGTTACTAATTACTATGACAGCTACTCACTTTGCAGGGTGAAGTTTCAGCAATTAGGCATGTCCCGCGGGAACTTCTAACCGTTCAAAACCTGTGTCCGGATTTTGTGTGGCGGGGCGTCAGACCCCCCCCCCCCCCCCCCCCCCCGTCGTAACATCCATGTTCTTGCCCATTGCCTTGTTTCAAACAGTGTACATATTACACCACCACCAACCACCCACTCCCCCACCACCACCCCCTTCAAGGTGTTGCGTCTTGCCTTATCTTGATCGACGAGATCGTTTCAATTTTCCAAAACGTGGTGTTTTCGAAGATTTATTCTTGCCTTTTCATTTCTTCAACAATCTGCACAGCCTCTGTTAATACTGGTAACAGGGCTGAACATTCCGGGAACCTCGCAACCATTCTGTTCACATTTCTTTCTAAAGCTTCCAGTCTCATACTTGCTGTTGAAACAGATGCTTCGTTGGTGGAGGACTGTAAAGTACGGGTTACCGTAGACACGATACCGCGAGCGCCTCCAAGAAAACCTTCCAGATTCATTTTTATATCGGTCTTCCATTTGCTTATCGTGTTATTTAAATGTGGCGCCAGAAAATCAAGCGTGTATGTATCGGCGCCACTGATTGGTTAGAATGTGTTGATTGACAGGTTTTCAGTATGATACTCAATTAATTTAGCATCATACTATATTATTTGTGTATGATACTGAATTAATTCTGTATGATACTCAATTGATTTAGCATCATACTATATTATTTGTGTATGATACTGAATTAATTCTGTATGATACTCAATTAATTTAGCATCATACTATATTATTTGTGTATGATACTTAATTATTTTAGTATGATACTCAATTAATTTAGAATCATACTATATTATTGTGCACGATTTCATGAATGCAGCATAAATAAAATAGCATGATACTGAAATCAGGTTCACGTACGGGAGGGTCATAATTGTTTTTTTAGTATGATACTCTAATAATTTGGTATGATGCTATATTATTTGGTATGATTTCATAAATGCTGCATAAATAATTAAGTATGATACTCAATTATTTGAGTATGATACTGAATTAATTCAGTATAATACTATATTATTTGGGTATGATACAATATTAATTGAGTATCATACTCTTCATTTTAGCATCATGCTTAATTCACTGATTTATGATCCTGTTCGTACGTCATATGTTTTGCTTTCTATGAAAATATTCTGTAATGTCTGAAGAGCAAATTTTGTGTTAAATGTTTTGGTGTCCTGGTGTATCTCAAATATCTGTTTTGGCTGCATAAAAACTAGTAGCATCACAAAAACTTTGCTTTCCACTAAATTTTCTGTTTTCAAAACTGATCGATAGTTTTGTGTACAATACAGTTTGCCTTTTCACATTAAAAAGTTGGGAAAGCTCGTAATTTGTCCAACAAATTACAATTCTCTAGTTTTTTTTTTCCTCCCTGAATTTTGTCTGTTGAACTGCTCGAAAACAAGTTGTACGATTTTGACCAAATTTAGCGCACTTATGTAATGTCATAACATATAGTGAAATGCGGTATCGTCATATCTGTGAAAACGCGTATTTTCAAAATATTCTGCCAAAACCTTCAAAATTTCACCATTTTTCGAATGTCTCAAAATTGTTTACAGTTATTTCACTCAAATTTTCCACACATTTACAGCATAATATGATACACCACAATCACCACTCAAATCTTTCAACATTAACCCCCACTGCCCAAAAATGACATGAATATAGATTTTTTCTTCAAAATTGACCAACTTCAAGGGCATATTTCTCTAATATCAAGGTTGTTGTAACAATTATTTTGGTTTGGATACATGCAACAATGATTGCGGAATAAAGTTACTATTTACTTTTTAATCTCAGATTTAACCCTCAAGCACAATGAGGGCGAGGATAAGAGTACCGTTTGAAAGTGCCAAAATTAGGCAACTTTGGTTGCTTTTTCTATCATTTTGGAAAGGGTTAATTTCAAACACTTTTCATGTACGTATTCACAATTGACTACCGAGCATATTTGCTGTTGTAAGATTGGTTGTAAAGTTTAACCCTGTCCCATTCTGGTTGCATAAAAGTAGGTACCGTCCAAAAAAACTCCCAATTTTTTCAGAATTTGATAAGTTTAGGTGGCGATTTACTCCATTTTCAATTGCTTGAGCTCTGAATGTTTTCTGTAGCTGCTTGCATCAGTCAAAGTATGACAAATTTTGTTCTATATGTTATTATTAAAAGTTTAACCCTTGGCAGATTTGAGACTTCCCATAAGGGTACTGTCGGAATAATTGTTATTTTCGCCAACTTCAAGGGCAAATTTCTCTAATTACAAAGTAGTTGTAACAATTATTTTGATATGGCTAGATGCAACAATGATTGTGGAAGTAAGTTACTGTTTACTTCTTAATCTCAGATTTAACCCTCAAGCACAATGAGGGCGAGAATAAGAGTACCGTTTGAAAATGCCAAAATTAGCCATCTTTGGTTGTTTTTTCTATCAATTTGGAAAGGGTTAATTTCAAAAACTTTTCATGTACGTATTCACAATTGACTACCGAGCATATTTGCTGTTGTAAGTTTGGTTGTAAAGTTTAACCCTATCCCATTCTGGTTGCATAAACAAGTAGGTACCTTCCCAAAAAACTCCAATTTTTCAGAATTTGGTAACTTTAGGTGGCGATTTACTTCATTCCTAATAGCTTGAGCTCTGAATTTTTTCTATAGCTGCTTGCAGCAGTCAAAGTATGACAAATTTTGTTCTATATATTATTATTAAAAGTTTAACCCTTGGCAGATTTGAGACTTCCCATAAGGGTATTTTCGCCAACGTTTACATGCACTTTCTCAGCACGGGAGCCATATTGTCTCAAAACCTTTTCCATGAGAGGATTGGGCCTTCATCCAAGAACAATTTTGCTGTTATATATTTTATTCAAAGATTTAACCTTCACCCAGTTTTCTGGCCTTGAATTTGAGTGCCCTAAAATTCTTCATAAAATTGGCTAATTTGGAGCTCACTTTTCTTCCATTTTCGAAGGGAATATCGAAAAATGATTTACATGTTCGTATTTACAATTGCCTACCGAGCATATTTGCTGTTGTAAGTCTAGTTGTAAAGTTTAACCCTATGCTCATTCTGTTTGCATAAAGATAGGTGCAGTCCTAAAAAACTATCGTTTTTGAGAATTTGGTAAGTTTAAGTGACGATTTACTCCATTCCTAATTGACTGAGCGCTGAACATTTTCTATGGCTGTATGCAGCAGTCACAGTATGACAATTTTTGTTTTATATGTTATTATTAAAAGTTTAACCGCGGCAGATTCGAGACTGCCCATATGGGTACGGTCGGAATAATTGATATTTTCATAAAATCTCTGAATATTGATAAGCGTGCAGTGGTAGTTTGGAATAGAATATCCAAAAATGCTTTCGAAATTCGGATTCACAGTTCAATTCCAAGAATATTTTCTGTTATAAGGTTGCTGTAAAGTTTAACTCCATCCCTGTCTCAAATGCATAAACATTGGTGCCGTCGAAAAAAAACTCTCATTTTTTCAGAATTTCGTAGGCTTAAGTGACAATTTACTCCATTCCTAAATCATTGAGCGCTGAATGTTTTCTATGCCTGCATGCAGCAAGCATAGCATGACAACTTCTGTTTTATACGTTATTATCAATAGTTTAACCCTTGGCATATTTAGGAGTTCCCATGTGGATATAGTCGGAATAATTGTTATTTTCGTAAACTCAATCCCTGAATATATTGGTAACCGTGCAGTGGCCTTTCGGTGGTGTTAAATGAAGCCGCAAATAGTTAAGGTTGAAAAGTTCATCAAATAGACAGATATAATGCCTAACTCAGCCGGTGACAGGTAAATAATGAATGGAAAAGTCGTGAATTGAGAATAAAGTAGGGACGAATCGTGCCCTCGGTTTCCACCTGATCCACGGTATTTCCACGCGCGGCACTTGACAAAGATACTGAACTGTCGGGCAGGGACAGTAGAAAACATTCTGAGAATTTCAAGTTGCTGCCTTGCATGATCGGGACATAATTGGAGTATATCCGACATTGTAACTGTTCAATTTGAATGTTAAATTAGCCAGGTGTCGGCTTTTTCTCCACCGAATGATCCCACCTGCGGCAACCGCGTTGTGTCCTTGGGCAAGACACTTCATCTCCACTGCCTGTGTGGGGGCACAGTGGCTTTGTGTACTAAGGCGTACTGCACGTCGATGGTGCACTTGTCTTCAACCAATGCTAACCCTGCTTCTGTGGAGTTCGTATGTTGGGGAGATGACAGTTGCTCGCCGTTGCTCGGTGGTTCTCTACGGGTACCCCGGCTTCCTCCACCCGTAAAACTGGTTCGGTCATGATTAGCCAGTGTGCATAAATATGTGACCTTAACCACCAATAAATAAATAAATAAATTCTCCACCGGATCGAGTTGTTAGTTTCTGCCGGGACGGTCTAAAATAAGCAGTTTAACTCAAAACTTTCTGTCCCATATGAATGTGCGAATATTTAAAGCTGGACAGTTCATCAAATAGACAGAAATAATGCCAAACTCGATCTTTGATAGGTAAATAGTGAATGGAAACGGCATTACATTGGGAATAGAGTAGGGACGAATCGTCCCCGCAGTTTCCTCGCGATCCACGTTGTTCCCACGCGCTCACGCCACTTGACAAAGATACTGTTCTGTCGAGCAGGGATAGTAGAACAACTTCTGAAGATTTCGTGCATCTGCCTTCACTGGTCTAGACGCCGTGTACTAAGGCATACTGCACGTCGATGGTGCGCATGTCTTCAACCAATCTAACCCTGCCTGTGCTACAGTGCGGATGCACTATGTTGGGGAGCTGGCAGCTGCTCGTCATTGCTCGGTGGTTCTCTCTGAGTACTCCGGCTTGCACCACCCATACATCTGTCACCGACATAATATGACCTTGGCTGTTAATGTGTCGTTAAACCCTAATAAATAAATAAATAAATAAATAAATAAATAAATAAATAAATAAATAAATAAATAAAATAAATAAATAAATCCAGTACCAGTTTTGCTCGTACAAATATTAGTACCGTCAGACAAAATTCATTTTCTGATTAATTTCGTACTTTTCTGTACTCACCTTCCCTGTATAAGATTGGTATATCTTTTCAATCTCAGATTTAACCCCCAAGCACAATGAGAGCGAGAATAAGAGTACCATTTGGAAATATCTAAATTATCCAACTTTGGTTACTCTCTACTATCATTTTGGAATGGGTTAATTTGAGACACTTTGCTTTGCTATATGCAGAGATGTTTAATCAATAAATCCGGCTTTAGTTATGTTCTGGGACTTAATGAAACATGTGCTTTGGTCACTTAAAAATAGCACTGTCTGCAAAAAATGACTGAGTGAATACTCACTTGTCCAAAAACAAAAAGGAAAGAGCTCTTTGAGCTTTCCATAACTGCTTTCAAAAATCAATGGGGAACAAATTTTGTGTTATATGTTTTGGTGTTCCGTGTTATCCAACACCAGTTTGGCCGTACAAATATGAATACCGCCAGGAAAGAAAGCACAATTTCTCAGTGATAGACTGTTTGACTTCTATGATAGAGGTCCCGAGTTTGATCCCTGTCTGGGACGACCCACGTAATGTCCTTGGGCAAGGCACTTTATCCCGTTGCCAACATGGGGGCACAATGATGCTATGTACTAAGGCGTTCTGAATGTCAATGGTGCACATGTCTTCAACCGCTGGTACCCTGCTTCAGCGGAGCTTGAACATAATTAGAATGTTGGGCTGACAGTTGCTCGTCGATGCTCGGTGGTTCTCTCTGGGTCCCCCGACTTCCCCCACCCATAAAACTGTCACGATTAGCCATTGTGGATAAGTATGTGACCGTAAACACCAATAAATAAATACCGTCAGGGAAACCCTCTGTGATATCCTTCTGTCAATAAATAGCAAAGTAGTAATGTAATGCAAGAAATATTAACAAGCTGTTCAACATCCCTTCAATCAACTCATTGTGACTTGAACTGTACCCATCACTGTGTATACTAGCTCTCTAGATGGTTTAAACCATATCAAATAAACAACTAATTTGTGTGTGACAGTAACTCATATTACATGTATTTCATTGTATCTGAAACAGATATGTTGGAAAAATTGTGAAATCATGGAGTTGGAAGCTTACCCTCGTTTGTTGACAAATCCCACACATTCACAAACAGATAGAATGATAGAGAATAAATTAATTATTGATATTTAAGGTCACTTTCAGCAACTACAGCTATATCATGACCATAATATAGGTATTTATTCAAGTCCAGGTATTCATTGCATAGGCGTATAGGGCTATTTTTCAAGGGTGGGGGAACCCTTTTAGCCCGAAAAAGTTGAATCTCAGGAGGAAATGCCAAATGCGTGTATGGGAGGGGGGGGGGCTCTCTGACCACCCCCCCCCCCCCATTGAGTACCTGGAGAGAACCACTGAGCAATGGCAAGCGACTCAGACTCCCCGACATACTAACTCCACAAAAGGAGGGTTAGCATTGGTTAAAGACAAGTGCACCCTCAAAGTACCCTTAGTACACATCGCCATCATACCCACCCCCACCCCCACCCCCACGTGGGAAATTAAATTGGGATGAAGTGTCTTGCTCAAGGAGGACACAATGTGGTTGCCACAGGCGGGATTCAAACAGAGGACTTCTTGGATTGCAACAATCATCTCTACCTTCTGAGCCACCGCGCTCCCGTAATATATAGTAATAGAACTCTTTATATGTATGTACTTGTGTGATTATAAATGAATAATATTAACATGGATATGGTTCCACTGAAACAACTTGTACAGTATAATGGTCAGTTTACTTGCAACTTCTAAGTGATGAGATAGGAAAACAACATTTTGTGTGGAAAACCAAAATGTTTTGTAGTCATTTCTGGCAACTTAATTGTCCGAAATTTTCTGGCATAGTGGCTGAAAAATCGACTCCATACTGACTCAGGAGTGGGTTGGGGCACAGTCCTCCATGAAACCCCGGCCCGTACGCCCATAATTCATATGTACTTATTTTTTAAAAAGCAGAAAGGACATCGCTTGTTTTGCTTTCTATGAAAATATTCTGTAATCATTGAAGAGCAAATTTTGTGTTAAATGTTTTGGTTTCCTGTTGTATCTCAAATATCTATTTTGGCTGCATAAAAACTAGCAGCATCACAAAAACTTTGATTTCCACTAAATTTTCTGTTTTCAAAATTGATCGATAGTTTTGTGTACAATACAGTTTGCCTTTTCACATTAAAAAGTTGGGAAAGCCCGTAATTTGTCCAACAAATTACAATTCTCTATTTTTTTATTTATTTTTTCCTCCCTGAATTTTGTCTGTTGAACTGCTCGAAAACAAGCTGTACGATTTTGACCAAATTTGGCACACTTATGTAATGTCATAAAATCTAGTGAAATGCGGTATCGTCATATCTGTGAAAACGCGTATTTTCAAAATATTCTGCCAAAACCTTCAAAATTTCACCATTTTTCGAATGTCTTAAAATTGTTTACAGTCATTTAGCTCAAATTTTCCACACATTTAGAGCACAGATACACCACAATCGCCACTGAAATCTTTCAACATTAACCCCCACTGGCCAAAAATGATATGAATATAGATTTTTTCTTCAAAATTGACCAACTTCAAGGGCAAATTTCTCTAATAACAAGGTTGTTTTAACAATTATTTTGGTTTGAATAGATGCAACAATGATTGCGGAAGAAAGTTACTATTTACTTTTTAATATCAGATTTAACCATCAAGCACAATGAGGGCGAGGATAAGAGTACCGTTTGAAAGTGCCAAAATTAGCCAATTTTTGTTGCTTTTTCTAACATTTTGGATTAATTTCAAACACTTTTCATGTACGTATTCACAAGTGACTACCAAGCATATTTGCTGTTGTATGTTTGGTTGTAAAGTTTAACCCTATCCCATTCTGGTTGCATAAAAGTAGGTACCGTCCAAAAAAACTCCAATTTTTTCAGAATTTGGTAAGTTTAGGTGGCAGTTTACTCCATTTTTAATTGCTTGAGCTCTGAATGTTTTTTGTAGCTGCTTGCAGCAATCAAAGTATGACAAATTTTGTTCTATATGTTATTATTAAAAGTTTATCCCTTGGCAGATTTGAGACTTCCCGTAAGGGTACTGTCGGAATAATTGTCATTTTCGCCAACTTCAAGGGCAAATTTCTCTAATTACAAGGTAGTTGTAACAATTATTTTGGTATGGCTTTTTGCAACAATGATTGTGGAAGAAAGTTACTGTTTACTTCTTAATCTCAGATTTAACTCTCAAGCACAATGAGGGCGAGAATAAGAGTACCGTTTGAAAATGCCAAAATTAGCCATCTTTGGTTGCTTTTTCTATCATTTTGGAAAGGGTTAATTTCAAAAACTTTTCATGTACGTATTCACAATTGACTACCGAGCATATTTGCTGCTGTAAGTTTGGTTGTAAAGTTTAACCCTATCCCATTCTGGTTGCATAAAAGTAGGTACCGTCCATAAAACTCCAATTTTTCAGAATTTGGTAAGTTTAGGTGGCGATTTACTCCATTTTTAATTGCTTGAGCTTTGAATGTTTTCTATAGCTGCTTGCAGCAGTCAATGTATGACAAATGTTGTTCTATATGTTATTATTAAAAGTTTAACCCTTGGCAGATTTGAGACTTCCCATAAGGGTACTGTCGGAATAATTGTTATTTTCGCCAACGTTTACATGCATTTTCTCAGCACTGGAGCCATATTGTCTCAAAACCTTTTCCATGAGAGGATTGGGCTTTCATCCAAGAACAATTTTGCTGTTATAATTTTTATTCAAAGTTTTAACCTTCACCCAGTTTTCGGGCCTTGAATTTGAGTGCCCTAAAATTCATCATAAAATTGGCTTATTTTGGAGCTCACCTTTCTTCCATTTTCGAAAGGAATATCGAAAAATGATTTACATGTTCGTATTTACAATTGCCTACTGAGCATATCTGCTGTTGTAAGTTTGGTTGTAAAGTCTAACCCTATGCTCGTTCTGTTTGCATAAAGATAGGTGCAGACCAAAAAAACTATCGTTTTTCAGAATTTGGTAAGTTTAAGTGACGATTTACTCCATTCCTAATTGATTGAGCGCTGAACGTTTTCTATGGCTGTATGCAGCAGTCATAGTATGACTACTTTTGTTTTATATGTCATTTTTAAAAAGTTTTTAAAAGTTTAACCGTGGGCAGATTCGAGACTGCCCATATGGGTACGGCCGGAATAATTGATATTTTCATAAAATCACTGAATATTGATAAGCGTGCAGTGGTAGTTTGGAATAGAATATCCGAAAATGCTTTCGAAATTCGGATTCACAGTTCAATTCCAAGAATATTTTCTGTTATAAGGTTGCTATAAAGTTTAACGCCATCCCTGTCTCAGATGCATAAAGATTGGTGCCGTCGAAAAAAAACTCTCATTTTTTCAGAATTCCGTAGGTTTAAGTGACAATTTACTCCATTCCTAATTCATTGAGCGCTGAATGTTTTCTATGCCTGCATGCAGCAAGCATAGCATGACAACTTCTGTTTTATACGTTATTATCAAAAGTTAACCCTTGGCATATTTAGAAGTTCCGATGTGGGTATAGTCGGAATAATTGTTATTTTCGTAAAATCAATCCCTTAATATATTGGCCTTTCGGAAGTGCTACATGAAGCCGCAAATAGTTAAGGTTGAAAAGTTCATCAAATAGACAGATATAATGCCTAACAGGTAAATAATGAATGGAAAAGTCGTTGAATTGAGAATAGAATAGATTAGGGACGAATCGTGCCCTCGGTTTCCACCTGATCCACGGTATTTCCACGCGGTCTCGGCACTTGATAAAGATACTAAACTGTCGGACAGAGACAGTAGAAAACATTCTGAGAATTTCAAGTTGCTGCCTTACATGGTCGGGACATAATTGGCGTATATCCGACATTGTATCTGTTCAATTTGAATGTCAAATTAGCCAGATGGCGGATTTTTCTCCACCGCATCGAGTTTTCGGTTTCTGCCGGGACGGTCTAAAATAAGCAGTTTAACTCAAATCTTTCTGTCCCATTTAAATGTGCGAATATTTAAAGCTGAACAGTTCATCAAATAGACAGAAATAATGCCAAAGTCGACCGGTGATAGGTAAATAGTGAATGGAAACGACATTTTTTACTAACTTCAAGGGCAAATTTCTCATAATTGCGAGGTTGTTGTAACAATTATTTTTGTATGCATAGATGCAACAATGCTTGCAGAAGAATGTTATTGTTTAGTTTTTAATCTCATCTTTAACCCTCAAGCAAATGAGGGTAAGAGTACCATCCGAAAATGCCAAAATTAGATAATTGTGGTTGCATCTCCCTGACACTTTGGAAAGAGTTAATTGTAAACACTTTGTTTTGCTATAGGTAGAGATGCATAATGAACAAATGAACAAATCCTCTGCTGTAAGTTATGCTTTGGGGCTAAACACAACATAAGCTTTGGCCATGTAAAGAATAGTACTGTCTGAAAAAAGACGATTTTCAGTGAATTTTGCAAACATCTGTACTCATTTCCTCTAATTGCAAGGTTGTTGTAGCAATTATTTCGGTATGGACAGATGCAACGATGATTGTAAAAGAAAGATTTAACCCCCCAAGCAAAATGAGGGCGTGAATAAGAACCGTGAGAGAATGGCAAAATTAGCCAACTTTGGATGCTTTTTGTCTATCATTTTGGAAGTGGTTAAGTTCAAACACTTTGCTTTGCTATATGTAGTCTGCATTTTCACATTGGAAAGTTGGGAAAGCCCGTAATTTGTCCAACAAATTACAATTCTCTAGTTTAAAATTCTCTTTTAAGTTTCTCTGAAAGTATCCTACACATGTACCGTCGCTATACATTGACACTTCTGACAGTTCCCCTGTCCGAAAGAGACGATGCCCATACCACACATACATTACATGTGCAGTACTTATGATTAGGAGATTATAGCTACTAATGACTATATAATTGGATGACTGATCACATTGGATGGCTAAACGAGTGTCTTTTGTTTAAAGCTTTTAAATCAAGATCATTGTTTGAGACCAGACAAGCGCCAATTGCCGTTAAGGCTCCTTTTGAGATTCATTGCGCCTTCACTGATTTATTTCGAAATAATGGCTTACTTGACAAATCGGCTTTTCGGGGTCCGTCATACACCTATCTTTTCGCTTTTAGCCCGAGTGAGAAAGATTATCAAAAATATATACACTTTTAAACAACAAAATCGTAAATTTGAGCTATCACCTTGACAATAGGTTAGATTAATATTTTCAACTTGCAACCACGAGGCTGCAGACTGGAGATATCAAACGATCTTTTGGGTCACAGTCTTTTGACGTTTTGAGGAAAGTTTTCCATCAAGTCAAATTGGAACAATTCAGTTAGCAGGTCAGGCTGCAGTAATAATCCAACACACGCAACAGAGGCCTCAGGTTTTCCCTTAGAGTACTGAATTGTACACAATATTCTGGGCGGAAACCCACAAAGGCATTCCGCACATTACGCTTCGCCTCCACCAAACAATGTATGTAGGCCCATATTCTTTAGAATAACCATACGCCTGGCTGGCGCCATCCACGGACTCTGGCCGGCACTCATTTCTAATTAATACCATTAATTAAATAATTTCATACCAGTCATTTCAAATTAATATCTTTCAGACTCGGCAGATGACTCAGAATTTGGGACGTACGAAGCTGGTGAGGCGGGAAAGAAAATAATGCAAGTTTATCGCCACGAACAGCAGCCCATGGTAGGAAGGCCCGGATGGTTTTGTGAATGAAAATAACTGGCTTCGATGTGACACTTCTAATACTGACAGGAAATGTAAAATAGTCCGGCCGCCAAGGCACTGAACCTCAAAGTGGCGGTGGAATGTGTAAGAGTAACATCTCCTGACTACGAAAAAGTAACTGGATGTCTGGCAGCCTTGAGCAATTTGAAATATCCACGTTTACGGTGGCATCGTCATTTCGCGGACTGCAATGTTCCCGGCAACATTCCGGGCACATACCAAAGGTTGCATCCGAGCCTATATAAATTTTTAAGGGATGTTTTGGGTGTTTGATGATTTCATTCATCGTCAATGCTATCCATAGCTGATTATCTGCTAGCTTTGTTTGTTCATTGCAACACTCTAGTGTTGCGTTGCAAGAGCAGAAAAATGTGCACGCCATTTTAGAAGCATTACATTTGCACCTGTTTGTAGTACATGGCATCTGGCTTGCGCAC
The DNA here is from genome assembly GCA_031216915.1 of Pictodentalium vernedei. Taxonomy (NCBI): domain Eukaryota; kingdom Metazoa; phylum Mollusca; class Scaphopoda; order Dentaliida; family Dentaliidae; genus Pictodentalium; species Pictodentalium vernedei. The sequence goes on from CM062289.1 coordinate 242,620,785, forward strand.
GAACATTTTATTAAATTCAGTACTTCACCTGGGGCCAGAGCAACATCTGGTGGAACTGTTATGGGCTTGAGCGACTCAGTCTCTAGTTCCTTCTCGAAGCCATATTTGATAGGAACTAAATTTGGATGTCTCTGTTGAAGAGCGTTCTTCCACCCACATGTCTGAAGGTGCGGTCTTTTGATATTTTGATTATTTTCCCAGAAGGCTCTGTAGTATCTCTAATAAGCTATGAGCTAAGGATCAATGATCCACAGGCCTGCAAACTCAGAGAGACCTATTATACCCGACTTACCGTGGCCAGATTTCATAAATGTGCATGGTTTCTATGAATATATCACTCCATAACCCGTTCCAAAAACCCAGAATGTATCACATGACATGTTCACCTCTCATGAAAAGGGCCAAAACATTAGGCTCAAGATTCTGCATTTGGCGGAGGTAGTACTGGCCACACCTCTCTTAAGGGCCTATATAAGTAATGAAATTTTGTTTATTTTGAAAATTCTTACCTCGGATATTCCTTCAATTCAAATTAAATATACACAAAATGAAGGTTGGGACGTATAGAACACGAAACACATGTGTAATCAACTCATAGAGTCGACTGTAGGCACCACTGGTTCCTGGAAGTCTGCTGCCGTATTCGCACCAGAACTGATAATTTAATAATATTTCACGAAAACAACTTGTGACCAAATGTGCTTTACATATCCAAGAACAAAGCTAGTGGATACAAATTCTTCAAAACACGGCGACAGAGCTGCATTGGGGAAAATTCCAAAGCCTTTGCTTTTGTTTACGTATGAGTATACTTTCGATTTCCGGTCGAGGTCATCGGACAGAAAAAGCATGTAAAAACAACGCCGTCTAAAATCAAATAATGAAAAAGACCGCCTTCATACAGTATACTGTTATTAGATTGAGATTGCACAGTTGCCATATTCAATGGAAGGTATCATGGTACCTGTTGAAATTTCTTAGAATTACGATTTTGTATTTCGATGGAAATTCGTGGTAACGAGTGATTTGCGAATATCTGTCGAGCATGGAAACCATCTTCAATAAAAAATGCAGACAGTGTTGTCCTTTTCCAAAATGCAGTCCTATCGCTGTATTCGAAAGTGTTTTGAATGCCTAGCTTTGTTCTTGGATATATGCAGCACATTTGGCCACAAGTTGTTCTGATGAAATATTATTTTATTATCAGTTCTGGTGCGAATACGGTAGCAGACTTCCAGGAACCAGTGGTGCCTACAGTCGACTCTATGGGTTGATTACATATGTGTTTCGTGTTCTATACATCCCAACCTTCATTTTGATGTATAATTTGTGTATATTTAATCTGAATTTAAGGAATATGAGAGGTGAGAATTTGAAAATAAACAAAATGCCATAACTTATATAGGCCCTTAACAACCGGATGCGAAAAAGTATGGCAACACACTTCGCACAACATGAGATGAAGGGACCAGTCGCCTTCCCGTACAACACCATGAGGAAAACCGGCTTCAGAAAAGCATCCACCCACATTTTCGTTGTCAGACTTTCTTCACTTGCTTCTTCCAATAAAGAGGACAGATCTTCCAGGCAGTCAAAGTTGTTTTTCTGGAATAATTTACTGAGAAGTTCTTCTGCCAATAAACGCAAGTTCATTGGAAAAGTTTTTCCAACTAGAAATCCCCCCCCCCCCCCCCCCCCCCCCCGCACACACACACAAAATATTGCAGCGCATTAGCCAAACCTGATTCAGTAATCAGCTTTCCCGCAGCATCGATGAAGCTCTTAATCAGATGCATACCTCCTAAACGAAGAATAAAAGATGGAAAGTCGCCTGGGCAGTGGCGTAGATAAGGGGGGGGGGGGGGGGGGGTCGGAGGCTCCCACCAGAAGTTTTGTCGGAAATTTTTTGGGACCATTTTTAGGCGAATTTATGCCTAATAACATTAAACTGCTGGCTTTGGGGATAAAAACATGCCATTTTGGGTAAATTTTGGGTAAAAAAGACCAATTTTCAGTACATTTACAGTAAACAACAGATTCTTTCTGTTTGTTTGGGTTTTTGTTGTTGTTACACTGTCGGAAAATTTTCGGTCTGTCGGAAAATTTGGGGTTTGCCCCTCCGCCAGCGAAAAGCTATCTACGCCACTGCGCCTGGGGACGCCCACAACACCCGTGCGGCGATTCTGTACAGCTGTTGATCAGCGGTGAACACTGTAAAGCTTTGTCCTGCACTGAACGTCAGCTGTTGGGCTTTTTTCAAGCAGTGGCAATGGTTTCGGGATCGTTCGGTGTCACCAATAGGAACTATTCGGCTCAAGTACGACATTCAGGGAACATTCCAGACTCACGAGATGTACGAGTGTTATTACCGTTAAATTCTGGACAACTTTCCTTTTGCAGAACCTGACTGAAGAATACAAAATCGTCTCTGTGGCCCCTCGAGCTGACAGTGCTGAATGACAAATAATTTGGAGCGCCGGGATGCATCTTTTTGCGTGAGAAATAGGCATCTATCCGGGCGCACACTCAGATTTCCACTCCGCTGACTGGTTCAAGTGGACGGTTATCTCCCTTCATCGACTGTCACTTATCGACTGTGAGAACCCATCAGCTATTTGCTTCACAGATAATTGGCAAAGTCGTGAGAAAAGTAATCAGATTTTACAGAATTTTGGACATCAAAGGAACAAAAGTCAAGACTTGTGTCTTAAAGATATTTTTACCAGGCAGTAGACATAAGATCATATTTTCCGAATTAATGAGCTTCCCAGTTGTCTGTCAAACCAAAAAAGCGTACATAGATGGCCAAAAATCAATGGAAACACTGTTTTTAATTTTTTTTTTTTAGCATGATTGCACTGGAGAAAACATTTTATAAGTAACGGGATACAAAACTCAGATGGTAAACTGGCAACAATGAACAATCACTATAAATAAAATATTTTGAACTTTCCGATGCCATGCGCTTCCATAAAGTAACGTCTGGACATTTTATTTAATCTTAGGAATTGTAAAACATTTTCATTTCCGATCATATATGAGAATTCCAGCACTTAGGTTAACTATGCGAATTGAAATTGGGTACCCCTTTTCTGTGACGAATATCTCAAATTACTTAATGCTATCAGACGTCCAGGAAACATTTTTTGAATCAGGACATGTACCTCTATCAGAAAGCACCGAGAAAAAAAAACTTTGGACGCGACTTTGAGGTTGGGCAGAAAGTTGGCAGAAAGTTGGCATTTGGCGGCCAGACTAAAAAGAGACTTGTGGTCATCACGCATGAATTCAAATTCTTGGTCGAATCCGGATCCGAAAAAGCCAGAAAAGAAGTCAAGTTATCCTCTTATGTGTATACTTCCTGGTATTTTTTCAAAGACTGGTGATCGGAGATCCAGGTTCGGTTTGAGTGACCTTCATGTCCTCCTCCGCCTCCCCGTCTCCCTGCCTACCGACCTCTTCGGTGAGGAGGTAGAGGTTGGCATGGGAGGGGAGGGTGGTGTTGATCCGTCTTCTGTTTCTCTGTCTCACTTCTCTCAAGCCAAGCCTCCAGGCGCCGGGCGTCCCTACGTTGGTGGATGGACTCTCCCTTTTCTTCTTCCTTCTCTCTTCCGGGGTGGGGCGGTAGTGTCTGTCGTTCATACTGCAAGCTTAGGTGGGCACCCTTGCCTTTTACCTGGTGAGTCCAGTTGCTGGGCAAGAGATGATGTGGTATTCTTCAGTTGTACTGGGATCTCCAAACTAGCCATTGGGAGCGGCTAATCAATGTGTCTTCACATTCTGAAGTCAGAGGTGCGGATCATGTATGAGATGGAAGAAGAAAGCAAGCAAGCAAGATCAATGGTTTCGCGCGCCAAAGGCGCGCAGGGACGGTTTGAGTCAAGCCCCTTTCGACCCTACTTTGACGTTTTAGATTTTAGAGATTTCTCGCAAATCGCCATCATGACAGGTCGCTGCAGAGGAGGAAAAGTTGAAAGAGTAGGCGTTGGTGTTCTTCTTGATGTTCTCGATTAGTTGTTATCCTCCCTCGGGTGAGGACCAGTGTAAGAGGGTGACCTCTCGACAAAGGTGCTACCTCTTATCGAAGGTGATGGGGTGGTGTCGTTCTATTACGTTTTCAGGCAAGTATAATCTGTCACTCAGTTTGTATAGTTGTTGGTGAAGCCGTAATCGGCAAGTATAGTCTGCCTCTGACTGGTCTCGTGGAGGAAGAACAGTTACGAATCTGACGGATAGGCAATCGTAAACCAGCTTCCACGGAAAACAACGGCCCCTCTCAGGGCATCACAAAATACCCGAACTCCCCCTTTTCAGGACCAGGTCTGCTTATTATCCTATTTGGCGAGGACAAAAGTGCGTCCTGAGGACGTTTACAAAAAGTTCCTTTATCGGGACGCAGGACCAACGCTCGCCCCCCCCCCCCCCCCGCCCCAGGGGATGGAGTGAAGGGTTCCATCAGAGTTAGTGGGGGAAAAATTAAGTGTGTGTTTGTACAGGACTCTTGTCTGGGCAAGTATAATCTGTCTCGGGATCTTCTGCTGGTCTGTTCAGTGGATGTGGCATTGGTCGTGGTGGTGGTTGTGTTTGTGAATCTGGTGATCTATTCCGTAGGTGGAGCTTTGGTCGTCGGAGCTGTTGTATCTGTTGTGACGTATAGTTCCGTCTTATCTTCCGGCAGACATGGTCTGCTGCTCCAGTCGTGCTGGTATCTCTTGTGGTTTCTGTGTATCTGAAAGAGGAAAAGAGAGTGAGTTATTACCCCCACCTCCCCATTGGCCCTTCCCGGGTGATTAATTTTGGCTCGACAGGAATTAAATCTTTTCTAACGCGGTATTTGTGTTCTGAAGATGATTTGTTGTCTTTTATTTATATTTATTGGGGATCGATTAGGAACAGAAGTGCGAAAGCAGTCTGCGACGATGACAAGCCACACTCGAGGGTGTATTGCTGCTTCATCGGTGGAATGGTCACCCATTTGCTCCCGTCCACGCAAAGATTGCTGAATGTGACCGAAGGCGGCAGCCCTGGAACGAACCCAGTCTCACCGAAGAGGAACGAACCGAGTCTCACCGAAATGAATCACTGCCTGGTGAACGCAGAGATGTGTTCGGCTTGGGTTCTGTTGCTGGACGCAATCGATGGAGGCAGCCTGGGAACGAAACCTAGTCTCACCGAAGTGATTGACTTCCTGATCCCCGTGGGTCTTTTAGTCTCGGCGAAGCATTCACTCCAGAGTCGCTCGGGCCAGGACCCAACCCGGGGCAATTGGGCGTAATTGACATGAATCCTCATGGGTCCACATCAACTCCACCCGGCCGACCCGGGCCCACTCCCCACCCGCGCGATTCTGTAACGTAAGTGAGCTTGGAATTACAGCAACACTAAACCATGCGGAAAATGAAAATCTGTTCCGCACATATGTGTGGAACGGAAATCGTTGACGGACTATTTTGAAATAGAAGCGAAATTTCACCGGAATTTTCTACAAATTGTGCAACGCAATTACAATTTGAATCGCAAGTGACAGCTGAAAATCGTCCCCTGAGTTCCAATGTTTTCCATGTGCCAGTAAGCACATAGAACACATTGGAACTCAAGGAACGAAATAGTAACACGATTTTCCCTCGCAAATTTGGTTGGCGATAAAAAGTGTTCTTTTTTTTTTTTTTTTTTTTTTTGATAGTTGTCAAATGAATTGCTGAGTGTCCTTCTAATACTTGTTTTTATAGACGTGAAGGCGTGTAATAAACACAGAACGACACACGCGTATAGCTTTTATCCTTCCGCGCTGGCACCCGTGCCATATCGATTAACCCATTCTCACGCGTGTGTCGTTCTGTTTATTAGTGTTTTCAAATATCCACTTGCAAGCACTTCCGGGTCAAAAAGCAGGAAGCTGGAGCACAAAACTGCCACAGGTGTTTAAGGTCACATATTTCTGCACAATGGCCAATCATGACATGACCGCAACATGGATAAAATAGTCCGGCTGTTAAATGTCAACTTTCTACCCAACCTCAAAGTCGCGTCCAAAGTTTTTTTTTCTCGGTGGTCTCTGATAGAGGGGCATCTCCTGATCCAGAAAGGTTTACTGGACGTCTGACAAAATTGAGCAATTTGAGATATTCGTCGCAGAAAAGGGGTACCCAATTTCTTTTCGCATAGTTAGCCTAGGTGCTGAAATTATTATATATAATCGGCATTTACTAGAAAAAATCTAGAAGTTTTACTCATATAGATACAAATGACATTATTCAATGCATAAATAAGTGCATGTTCGCCAAAAAACTGCTATTTTGTTTTGAAAACAAGCGTTTTATGAACAGCACTTATAAATTAATAACGAGCGTTTACAAGAAAACGTCAAATTGGAACCTTAGGGCACTCCTTCGGATCAGATGCATCATACTGCATTGAAAAAACATCAGCGCTCTTTATCTTGTCGTCGCTTTTTGTCCGTTGAGAGGCCGTATTTATACGTCATCATAACTTATTTGCACCTTCTCGATTTATTTTGATCTGAAATCAAGTTGAATTAAACATTTTTCTATTGACGACCGTTGTGTGTTTGACAGCAAAGCTTGCCTTATTCTTTTGTCATTTCATTTTTCTTTAGTACAGGATTATTTGAAATTTTCTGTTGGTTTTAGTGAAGAATCTGTCATGGCCGATCGTTGCTTTTTCTCACCTAAATACGGATGTGAAGTTGTTAGTATATAATATATAAATATATGCGAAATAAAAGATATGGATAGAGATTGAAACACATGACCTCGAGCCCATCTTTGACAAAATATCAGAGTTTTCAAGTGGAATGTTGGCTTTTCTGGGTAGCTTGTCACCGAAATTAGATCAGGCCATACCCGGGATGCTGCACAGCAACATTGTAACATCACTGGTAAGTGGGATACGAACAACAATGCAAATTGGTCTTGCTGCTATGGTGAGAGATTTTAAAGACCTCATAAAACCGATGCATGACTTCGTAGTAACTTGCTCCTATGTTGTATTGTTGTGTTTCAAGAAATTGGCAGCAAATACGGCAGCTCGAAAAGTTGACTTCACACCAATATCTAGTTCTGAAAATGGGCTAGTCCAGGTAGTGGAAGATAATTTCGATGCTGACATTGCATCTCGGAATGGTAAACTTAGTACCCATTCTCTGGCTATTTTGTTAACTCAAGCAAATAACAAAGCCCAGTCGCAACACAGTCGGCTCCCGCGACTTGAAAAGTCTGATATGTATGTCAGAGACTATTGACTTTTAGTTGGATGCTGTTCGTCATCACAGATCGAAACGCCCGGATATGCCTATTTCCCACGGACAGTTATGTATCCCGTCGCTCCAAATCCTTTATCATTCACCACTGTCAATTCGAAGGGCAACAGAGACCGATTTTACATTCTTCAGTGATCTCTGCAAAATGAAAGTTGTTGCGGTTCAAAAGTTGTTACGCTACATCAATGGCTGATGTACGTATTGATGCGTGGTTTTCGAAAACCGGGAATCCCAAGGCAACAAATGTACCGAAACTTTGTTCTCTGTCTCCTACCACAGCAGCCTTCGGGAAAAATATCAAAAGAGCCCACCTTCCAACATGTGTGTGGAAGAACGTCCCTCAACCGAGACCTCAAAATTTAGATCTTATCAAATATGGCTTCGAGAAAGAACTAGAGACTAAAGTCGCTCCAGGCCATAATAGTTCCGCCCGATGTTGCCCTGCCCCAGATGAAGTATTGAAGTTAATAAAAATGTTCTTGCTCACGCCAGACGCCATGTATACATACATGTGCAAATGTAATGTTGCTAAAATGGCGTGCACATTTTTCTGCTCTTGCAATGCCACACTAGAGTGTTGCAATGAACAAACAAGGTTATCAGCTATGAATGGCACTGATGCACAGAATCTCCAAACACCCAAAACATCCCTTAAAATGTATATAGGCTCGGAATGTTGAATTAGCCACATTCAAACATTGCAGTCCGTGAAATGACGATGTCACCTTAAACGTGGATGCTTCAAATTTCTCAAGGATGCCGGACGTCCAGTGAACATTTTCGTAGTCAGAAGTACCTAGGCGTTTCAGAGAAATTAGTCAAAGAGTCTACATATTAGGACTAGGCCCCTTCCCCACCTCACCCGAGAACATTTTGCAAAAGTTGGTGCTCTAAGAGAGAATCTGGGGCATTTGTTAACCCTTTACCCAACTTAACGGCAAAAACCGGGCAGCGCTATTCTCAAAATCGTCTATTAATTTTCATTATTTTTTCCTTTTTTGTCTCAAAACTTAGGTTATGACCACCCTCGTTGGAACGAGCTCGTCGAGCTCGTTCCAATGAGGGGTCATAACCTATGTTTTTTAGACAAAAAATGAAAAAAAAGTAGTTATTCAAGAATTTTTTTGCAGGTGTCGTCTGCTTTTCATATTAGGTAAAGGGTTTAGCTATGTTTTGGGGGAATACTTTATTTTAACAAAATGGTTGACAAACTGTCTCTAGTCGTGGGAAGTAAAACATTAATGCAATTATGGCAAACCTTTAATACTGGATCATATCTTTGGGCCAAGAAACGAAAAAAACGACATCCCCATAGTAGTATGTAATGTGGTTTTCACCCCCCATTGGCCGGACCTCGGTGACGGACCTCGGAAGTGACGTCATGTCACGTGACCTAGTGGCGCCATGTTGTGTTGTCATGGTAACCCGCGTGAGCGGCCATCTTGTGACGTCATCTCCATAGCGATACGTGGTGTGAGTGCGCATGCGCAGTGCGTGTCGTTAGGGTGATACGTGTTTCCGTCGTCCATTTTGTATACTGGAGGCTGCCATCTTGGTTTCTATGGTAGCACGTGATTGCTATGTTACCCAATTTTTCTGCAATAGGACGGGGTATGTTTTGAGGGTGTGTTCCTTTGTAGAAGAGTAAATCTAATTACCACAAACAACCCGACAATCCTTCCAAATCACCAAAATCCACCCGAAATCACCGAAATTGACTTTATTTGATACGGATTTCCCATTTCCCAAAAAATATTTACTCGCCCTACCAGGGCTCTACATGAAATTTAAAATGAAGAAGGGTTGTGAAAAACCTATAAAAAAAACTCCTTAAAAACATGCTCTGTGGCTCATTTGCTCGATGGGCTTCGAGTCATTCGAGCAATGATTTTCAGTAACTGCTCGATAGCCTATAAGGGATATTTGGGATAGATATGCCTTGTGATACAGGTAATAGTATCCTCAGATAAGTATCCTTAAAGGGGGATGGTGTCTATGTTGCGTTTTATTCCTTAACGAACAGGAGAAAAGGCATCTCGGGATGTTCGTCACATCGCCCTTTAAAAACTACAACAAGTCTAATGAGCTTCTGAAGGACCACGAAAATAAGAAATACCATAAGCTCGCGATGGAACGTGCAACAAATATTCAGCATCAAACGGCGAAACCTGACTTGAGAATCGAAACGCAGTTGAATAAATTAGCTCGGGATAATCTGACCACCAACACTTCAATCCTACCCTACATTGTGGATGTCGTGTTTATGTGTGCTAGACAACAGATAGATGATGACAAAATAGATTTCTCCAGTGGCACTACGCAGAATGAGGGAAATTTTCGTTTCGATAATGCGATTACTTGCAGAAAACGTTCCTATTTCCAAGGAACACTTGGTATCTGGTGCCAAGAATGGGCGCTATACAAGTAAAACTGTTCAAAACGAGATACTACATACTGCAGCAGAAGTCATTCGCGCGAGTTCTTTCAGCGGTGTCTCCAAAAAAATTCTCACTTTTCTTTAATTGCCGATGAGACATCGTCACACGGAGATGAGATTTTATCGGTTTGTCTTAGACTTCTAGATTCTATAAGTGACCATTCTAAGCCACAGAAAAGCGAAGTCTTGATTGATTTATGTCCTTTGAAGAGAACCGCTGGAAGGGACATTGCAGCGGCAATTCGCGAATGCTTGCAGAAAAATAAAATAAATCTGGACCTTTGCCGAGGTCAGTCAGTCTTATGACACAACTGCGTCTATGAGTTCGGATAAAAAAGGTGTCCAAGCGTAAATTGGAAAGTATGCACCCGATGCAGCATATCAAGGATGTTGTTTGCATTCCCTCAAGTTGGTTATATAATTAGGTTATTTGGTTTGACCATCCCCCTTTAAGTTCATCGATAGCACTATAACACAACCATTGGTGCAGGCTGCAAGCCGAGAGGTCCTCGGTTCGAATCCCACCTGCGGCAACCGCGTTGTGTCCTTGGGCAAGACACTTCACCCCCATTGCCCATGTGGGGGCACGGTGACCTGTGTACTAAAGCGTACTGCACGTCGATGGTGCACCTGTCTTCAACCAATGCTAACCCTGCTTGTGTGGAGTTATTACGTTGGGGAGCTGACAGTTGCTCGCCGTTGCTCGGTGGTTCTCTCCGGGTACTCCGACTTCCTCCAGCCGTAAAACTGTCATGGTCATGATTAGCCATTGTGCAGAAATATGTGACCTTAAACACCAATAAATCTTTAAACGCTGTTGACGAAAACCCGTTTCTGATTTTTAAAAGATATTTTACTCCAGAAAATAAGTCTCCATAAATTTTTCTATATAGTTCAGTTGTGATGCTTTCCCCATTTCCATACAGACTCAAAATTACTAACCACAGCAAATTCTGTTTCGCCAGTTCGTATTCATTTATCTGTTTGCTTTATTAAGAAAGTTGTAATCAATGACGGATACAGAAGGGGGTGGTGAAGCGGTCGACACCCATTTGTCCTGAGAGAGGATTCCTTTAACTCTTTACCCAGCGTTATGTCTGTCAAGAAATTCTGGCGCTTAGGTGAGTTGTCAAAGAAGCTATACAGTTCGCGACAAGCGTCCATCATATTCTGGATTTGAGGTATATTACACGAGTGACATATAACCAAATTGAGGGAATGCAAACAACATCCTTGATATGCTGCATCGGGTGCATACTTTCCCATTTCCGCTTGGACACCTTTTTATCCGAACTCATAGACGCAGTTGTGTCATAAGACTGACTGGCCTCGGCAAAGGTCCAGATTTATTTTATTTTTCTGCAAGCATTCGCGAATTGCCGCTGCAATGTCCCTTCCAGTGGTTCTCTTCAAAGGACATAAATCAATCAAGACTTCGCTTTTCTGTGGCTTAGAATGGTCACTTATAGAATCTAGAAGTCTAAGACAAACCGATAAAATCTCATCTCCGTGTGACGATGTCTCATCGGCAATTAAAGAAAAGTGAGAATTTTTTTGGAGACACCGCTGAAAGAACTCGCGCGAATGACTTCTGCTGCAGTATGTAGTATCTCGTTTTGAACAGTTTTACTTGTATAGCGCCCATTCTTGGCACCAGATACCAAGTGTTCCTTGGGAATAGGAACGTTTTCTGCAAGTAATCGCATTATCGAAACGAAATTTCCCTCATTCTGCGTAGTGTCACTGGAGAAATCTATTTTGTCATCTCGATGACCACGGGGATCTATCTGTTGTCTAACACACATAAACACGACATCCACAATGTAGGGTAGGATTGAAGTCTTGGTGGTCAGATTATCCCGAGCTAATTTATTCAACTGCGTTTCGATTCTCAAGTCAGGTTTCGCCGACTGATGCTGAATATTTGTTGCACGTTCCATCGCGAGCTTATGGTATTTCTTATTTTCGTGGTCCTTCAGAAGCTCATTAGACTTGTTGCAGTTTTTAAAGGGCGATGTGACGAACATCCCGAGATGCCTTTTCTCCTGTTCATTAAGGAATAAAACGCAACATAGACACCATCCCCCTTTAAGTTCATCGATAGCACTATAACACAACCATTGGTGCAGACTGCAAGCCGAGAGGTCCTCGGTTCGAATCCCACCTGCGGCAACCGCGTTGTGTCCTTGGGCAAGACACTTCACCCCCATTGCCCATGTGGGGGCACGGTGACGCTGTGTACTAAAGCGTACTGCACGTCGATGGTGCACCTGTCTTTAACCAATGCTAACCCTGCTTGTGTGGAGTTATTACGTTGGGGAGCTGACGGTTGCTCGCCGTTGCTCGGTGGTTCTCTCCGGGTACTCCGACTTCCTCCAGCCGTAAAACTGTCATGGTCATGATTAGGCATTGTGCAGAAATATGTGACCTTAAACACCAATAAATAAATAATAAATAAATAACACAACCATTTCCGCGTTTCCAACCATTTATACTAGGTATCCATAGATCATACCATGCTTGAGATATGAGCATGGCCCACTTTTGAAACACTCATAGGAACACCCTCAAGGAGCCCGGAAAACATACATGACCGAGTATCATCAGTATGCCAAACCGCAATGAGATAAGAAGATTTGTATTCGAGTTATCGTGCGGACAAGGAAGTACGTGGAAGACAGAAGAATGTCACAGACACTGTCTTGGTGAGTTTTTTTTTTTTTTTTTTTTTTGAAAGGGTGTATCGTTAATCGTTAGCTTGTCCCATTCCCGCTGGTGGACATAGGATAGGCTTTTTTGCCACCCTCCTGTCTACCTTCGTTCAGAAAGAAATCAACGGATCATAAAACATCAAATAGACAGACAGAATGGCTAAAATTATCCGAAAAGTTTTAAACCCAAGTCCGTCTAAATCATAAAAGTAAGAATGTCACGAGACTGTGCCAGATTTTGGACTGTTTATGAATAAATAATATCCGTTACCTAAGTGAGGTGATAAAAATCATATATCAACATACATTGTAAATCATTGTAAATGATAAAATATTTCGGGCAGAATTGAAAAAAATATGAGAGAACGCATAATGTAACGATTTTAGTGTGCGCGAACTCGGTATTATTTTACTGCCACTGGCGTCAAAAAACATTTTTGACCCAATAAATAAGCATTTCAAAGGAAAGCATTCGCGACATGCGTGTGAGCAGGTGAACATTCCCACCCACAGTCATCAAAAGTAGGTTACCGATTACAGCAAATCTGTGACAAGGTGGGTGATAAGAAAGAAACCACGAACGTCCCAATCACTTGGACAACGTTCGACGTATTCAACACCGAATAATAACAATTTGGCCAGCTGCTGATTTGTCCCGGTTCTCATCTGAGAAGGCTTTTAACTGTCTGAGTGCTACAAGCCACTGTACTATCGGTCCTGTCAAAAAATGAGGGTACCAGAGCAAAAGCCAACATTTTACTTGTCCATGTTTCACCTTCAGTCAAACACAAATAATATTTTGTTTATATAAATTTGTTTTATTACAATTGATTGTAGAGTGCATGTGGGCACTCTGCACTAATTTGTAATAAAACAAATACTGATTACCAATCCAGACCAACAAAAACAATCTAGCCTTCTCTCCTCCCAGCACTCGGAGACGAGCTGCATGTATTTTACATCCGTACCTCCCCATTCTCAATTCCGTTAATAAACACACTTATCCACGCCCACTTCTATCACCCAGTACACAACGTATACTTCATTCTCCATCCCATTTTTCTCCGATTATATTATACTCCAAGTGAATCCTATTCCTCAAGACTGATATTTTGGACATTCTTAGAGAAAAGTGTTCCAGGGTCTATATAACGCCGAAAATATACATTTGACACTCCTTATCATCGTCACCCCCGCCATCTCCTTTGCCCCATTGACCTCGACCTAAGCCCCCCCCCCCCCCCCCCCCCCCGCCACTAACACCACAAATGTGGTTTCTGGATACACTTCGAAATAGCTCAAGTCCTGTTGTTTCTTTATTCCACAAGTCACACACAACCCTATGTGGTCTGATTACTTAACCCTTTACCTTACATGAAAAGCAGACGACACTTGCAAAAACATTCTTGAATAACTATTTTTTTTCATTTTTTGGTCTCAAAAACATAGGTTATGACCCCTCATTGGAACGAGCTCGACGAGCTCGTTCCAATGAGGGGTCATAACCTATGTTTTTGAGAAAAAAATGAAAAAAAAATAATGAAAATTAATTGGCGATTTTTGTGAATAGCGCTGGCCGGTTTTGGCCGTTACGTTGGGTAAAGGGTTAAAGTCATTGCTCGATGAGATTCGTGTTGCAAGAGCGTTTGCTCTTGGGGCAACTGCTCGATAGCTTATTTGTTCGATGGGATTCGAGTCGTTCGAGCAATGACTTTTCAGTGACAGCTCGATAGCTTATTAGGGGAAGTTGGAATAGGCATGAAACAGATTTTCGAGCAAGCAGTAGTGGAATGATAGTGATATGAATTGGGGCCCTTATTGGTATAGATGTACTAAGGGCAATAGTAGTACCACAAGTTCGTAATGGTTGAGACACAGCACAGATGAGTGGTAGCCAACAGTGATGGTACAATGCCTTAATGGTACAAGATTAGTAGAACACTATACTAATGGTGAATACAATACAGACTGATTATAGGACAGATGATATTGACAATGGACAAGTAGTGGCCTTGGAGCTATGAAGGGCGTGGGGTGGCCGAGAAGTCCATACTAGGAGCCCTAACTATCTTCAATTAGATATCATCAGATAAGTATCCACAAAAGGTATCGTCAAAAGGGTATCCGCAAATGATACATTGCCATGTCATAGGTACCTCAAATGCCCATATGTGTCTCTGTGCCAATGCACAATGTGTCACATTGTGCATTAGCACACAAGCACATATCGGCACATCCAAGATGTGCCTATGTGCTACCTGCAATGTATATGCATTGTGACACAATGTGTACTAACACATAAGCACATATCGGTACGATCAACATACAGCGTCTTAGATGTAAAGTACCCTAGTTTGCCCTAGGCCTAGGCATTGTATGGACTGATACAGGCTTAGATGAATGGAGTGATCTGATTGAGCCTAGAATTGGCTAAATGCAGATTTCGAGCCAGAATCGGGGATGGCAACTAAACCTGTAGTCGTGCTACAAGTCAGTAATGGTAAGACACTCTTGGGCAGGCCAGACTAGTGGTAGCCAATACTAATAGTACATAGCAGTAATGGTACAGACTGCAAGGGTGGTAGAAGACTATAGTATTGGGTACATGCAATAGTATTGCGTCACACGATAGATGGTAGTGACCATGGACAAGTGTTGGTCTTGGAGCTATGAAGGGTGTGGGCGTGACCTAGAAGGCCATACTAGGAGCCATAACTATCTTCAAATAGATTTCCTCGGATAAGTATCCCTAAAAGGTATTCTCAAAGTATATCTCGAAATGATATATTGCCATGTCACAAGTATCCTCAAATACCCGTATGTGCCTATCTGCTAGTGCACAATGTGTCACATTGTGGATTAGCACTCAAGTACATATCGGCACATCCAAGATGTGCCTATGTGCTACCTGTATTGTGTACATACTGTGACACAATATGTACTAACACATAAGCGCATCTAGGGAAGTCAGAATACTTTATAGGGAGATCAGGGAAGTCATAACATAGTTTGTAGATACATAGGTGGAAACCAAGGATTTGGGGAAATTCGAGTCAGTACTCCATTTCACTTGCGTCTTATAGCACTACGCGTTACTATTATAAACCCAAGATGGGCCTTCTCCATGTCCGTTTCGGTAGATTGGGTGGCTTTTGTTTATTTGGAAGGATTATCGGGTCTACTTGGGTAATAGATTTACTCCTATTTAATCGAACATACCCTCTGAACATACCCCTTTCATATAAGAAGGTTTTGGGTAAGATAGCAACCACGTGCTACCATAGAAGTATCCGTTTCGGTAGAATGGGTGTTTTTTGTTGATTTGGAAGGATTATCGGGCCTACTTGGGTAATAGATTTACTCCTATTTAATCGAACATACCCTCTGAACATACCCTTTTCATCTAAGAAGGTTTTGGGTAAGATAGCAACCACGTGCTACCATAGAAGTTAAGATGGCGGGCTCCAATATACAAAATAGACGACGGAAATACGTATCACCCTAACAACAGGCGCTGCGCATGCACACTAACACCACGCATCACTACGGTAATTACGTCACAACATGACCGCTCACGCGGACTACCACGACAACCCAATATGGTGCCGCTAGGTCACGTGACTTTGACGTCACTTCCTCCGCACCCATTCGCTCATCGAACCTAGAGGTGAACGGCCCCTGACATACTACTACTACGTCACATGGGATCCCACGGTGAGATCCCCCAACCTACGGGTGAAACGTGCATGATATACTACTATTATACTTAGGACTTCCACCTTATCCCAAATGTATTTTTCCCACAAACACCTTACAAAAGCTAGTCCTTCATAGAAGTTGCAGCTGGTAAAGAATACTCTTCCCCTTCATACTCAAGTTTTTTGTGTCTATGCTTTCTGTATATACCCTTTACCGTGATGTTTATATTGACTCTCAACCCACAATACTCGTAGTCACCAGCCCCGGATCTTCCACACTAAGCAATTTCCTTTCGTTTCTCCCATTCTGCTTCTTCGAGCTGAATCTGCTTTTCACACACTTTACAGCTTGGTGTCACACTGGTTGAGTACCCATGTTACACTTGTTACTTCCACTATCGCCCTAAATGTTTTTAAATGGCCAAGTTAAACAAGAGATTGCACCAAAGGTGCTGGCATGCCCCCATCGGTGCCAAGTCGAGAGATGGGACAGATAACATGATGAGTGTTTGAAAGGGAGTCTCATGATGGACATCCATGTGATATTTCAAGATATTTTAACCACTCTCAGATAATTTACAAAGCGATACAGGAGGGGGGTGGGGGGGGGGGGGGGGGTGGGTGGGGGGGGGGGTAAAAAAAAAAATGCGTGAACATAGGTGGAAATTTTTATTTTTTATTTTGCAGATATTTTGACCCACACACCCTTTCCTGCATATTTTTTCCATGACATTTTGGGGGAACCACCCCCTTCTCTTGCATTTTATATACAAAACTTTGGCACTCGAACACTAACTCCAAACGCGTAATGCACACGGATTCAATGCATATTTTTATATGTCCAAACATGTTTCAGTTTACTTTATCAGATGCATTTTTCAAGACTTTCCAGATTCACATCAGTTCACAAAGACACATTACTATATAGCTTGAACACAATGTGGGCCCGGGTATAATAGGTCCACATTTGGTAGCCAGATTGTTAACGCACAGCAGCGATGGCCTGGCTGTTCATACAGACATTTTAATACAATATTGATGTAGCAAATTCTAAGGAATTTGTTTTATACTTATAGTGAGGTGTCTGTGTGGATGAGCTTGTTAGTTCCTCCAGTGGTTGGTGGATTCCTTAGGCCATCCAGTAGATCTGTTTGAATAATTCGACTTTCATTTTGGGAACTAACAACGTTGTGGTACAGGCATCATATAGCTATAGTTGTTGAAAGCTATGTAAAGCCCCAATCAAACCAGATCAGACAATTAAGACAAACTAAATGTGTAGCTTAATTTTTTTACAAATCTAGTTTCTCGGCGTTTACCTTGCAAATGAAACTCAATTATTCTTTTTCCCAGAAACCTTTGATTTTAAACCAAATTTAAATAAGCTTTCCTAATTTTATATCTGATATGCAGTGATATGCACTTCGAACAGTCTAGTTTCTGTAAATCATGGCATATGCAGGCATATTTAAGCAATGTGCCCGTTGTGCCCATAATTAATTTAATACTGTGGGGGCGCGGTGGCTCAGTAGGTAGAGGTGCAGACTGCAAGCTGAGAGGTTCTCGGTTCGAATCCCATCTGCGGCAACCGCGTTGTGTCCTTGGGCAAGACACTTCACCACCATTGCCCATGTGGGCACGGTGGTGCTGTGTACTAAAGCGTACTGCACGTCGATGGTGCACTTGTCTTCAACCAATGCTAACCCTGCTTGTGTGGAGTTAGTATGTTGGGGAGCCGACAGTTGCTCGGTGGTTCTCTCCGGGTACTCCGGCTTCCTCCAGCCGTAAAACTGTCATGGTCATGATTAGCTATTGTGCAGAAGTATGTGACCTTAAACACCAATAAATAAATAAATACTGTAACCGTGTATATGTTGCAAATATTGGTTGAGGAAATGGGAACCTTGTGTTTTTTTTTTGTTTTTGTTATCGCATCTGCATACCAGGATAGGGATCAAAAAGCTTTTTTATTTTTGTTAAATCAGACTTTTTTGTTTTTGTTAAAATAAAAATTAATATTTTCAATTTTTTCATTTTGAAAAATCAGTCGCACCTAGCTATTATGACTCATTAGACAATATTATATACACTATGCTTTATTTTAAAGAATGTTTCATTAAAAAAATTGATATGAATGAATTATGTTGTTAATGGATATATATTTTTGTTGACTTTAGGACAAATGTGGAGGGCAATTTTTTTCCGCTCAATACTGGGCACCCACTCCATCCATAAGTCAGTTTTGGATGAAATTCTCCAATATTGTTATATTAAGAGGGTTAGTCTTGTTAATAATACTTCTAAGTAGGCCTTTATGGTCAATTGGTGACTTTTTGTTACAGTTTGGGACACAAAAGATGCCATAACAGTGAAAAAGGAAAAAAAAAATGCATTAATTGATTTCGTACTTTTTTTGGGGGGGGGGGCTCTTGACATATCCATGTTTGATTTCATTAAGATTTGACCACTGTCATCTGAGTTTGACTCGTACGGACAAAACGGTCTTTTTCAACGGAAAAGGGGACTTAACTCCCAGGTAGAAGGTGCAGACAGCATATCTTGATATGTGTCTGAATGAGCATGTCATGCTGGACATGCATGTAAGATTTTATTGAGATCTGACCATCATCTGCAGAGTTACAGACTCGTATGGACAAACATTGTACTTTTTCAACGGAAAAAGGGGCATAACTCCCGGGTGGACGGTGCGGACAGCATGATTTGTGAATGAACGTGCATATCATGCTGGCCATCCATATACAATTTTATTACAAACAGACCACTTTGAACTGAGTTATGGACTCGTACGTCCGTACGAACGAACAGATGCAATCCAGTAAACCCAACTTTTTTAAAACGTGAGAGTATAATAAAGTCGTTAGGCGTTAAAATAGCTCGCAACCCCACATACACTTTTTAGGGAATTGTAATGGGATTTTCATGAAGAATGTTATCCACATACATTGTGAGATTTCGCTTTTTTATATTCAGCCAATTTCGTCGATTTCTGAAGGACTTTTGTCCCATTTTGTTGGAAATTCGGCGCTTGACTGATTTTGACATTGTGAACTTGAACAATTATAATCAGGTTTTGAGAAAATTTGGTACACGTATACACTGTAGAAAGATCTAGCTCTGACTGGATATTCCCCAGTTCCGTCTATTTCTATAAGAAGTATGCCCTCTTTTGTTGAAAATGTGTTGTTTCTCCCATAATGACTTTGTGAACGCCATAACTTGTACAAATTCTATAAGCGGATTTTGAGACTGCCATCCCCTCTCCACCGTAGTTTCGTTCCTTTCGATTATCGTCTTGAATCTTAGCCTACTTAATATTTTTCACGTTTGTTCGTGTTCTCCTTTTTGTTACTCTAGTATACTGAGTTAAAAAAGAAAGTATAATACAATTTGAGGAGCAATTTTTTTTAATATTATCGACTTTAATCCCAAACAAATTATTGTAAATTCATATTTCGAGTCCAACTGTATGAATTTGCATAATTTCATGTTCTTACTTCAGCCAGCGTCAGGCCAGGACGTCGCAATACAGACATGGAGTGAAATGAAAGTTCACACATGCAGTCAATAGCGTCCACCGTTGGCCTCTTGGATGGCAAGACATCGGCGGCGCATGGACCTGATAAGTATCTGGATGTCACCCTGTGGCATTGCGTTCCACTCTTGCCTTAGAACATTACGTAAATCGCCTAACGTCTGAAGATCATGACCTCGTACCCGACGGTCCAAATGATCCCAAAGATGCTCGATTGACGACAAATCTGGCGAAAGTGGGGGCCAGGGAAGAAGTTCGATGCTCTGCTCCTTAAGAAAGCCACGACAGATACGCGCCACGTGACATCGGGCATTGTCTTGCTGGAATAACTGCAATCCGACGTTAGCGTTGAACAACGGGACAACAACAGCGTTAAGAATTTCGTCCCTATATCGCTGTCTATTCAAATTACCATCGATGAAGATCAGCTGCGTTCGATAGTGCAAGGAAATTCCTGCCCAAACCATTACACTACCCCCGCCGAAACGGTCGCATTCCCACACGCAAGCATCAGAAAACCGTTCTCCTCGTCGGCGATATACTCTTGCCCTACCATCAGCGTGCCGTAGACAAAATCGTGATTCATCACTAAAAAGAACTGTGCTCCAACGCTGCTGAGTCCAGCGAACACGCTGACGTACCCATTCCATTCTGACGGTACGATGACGGTGGGTAAGGATTGGTCCGTGGTATGGACGCCTACTTCGGATGCCGTGTTCAGCACGTCTGTTGCGGACAGTTTGTGCACTGATTGTATAGTTAGTTCTATCAGAGTAATTGCTGCTGTCCTCGTCGCCGGAAGGAAGCGATCCCGCAAGTGAGACGTCCTGATGTGTCGGTCTTGTGCAGATGTCGTAACTCTTGGTCGACCTGAACGCGGTCGGTCGGCTGTAGATCCAGAGGGTTCTATACCTTCCAATGAGACGGTAAATAGTGGTCACAGTGACTCCGAACCCAGCAGCGAGCTCATCTGGAGGTATCTCAGCCTCATACATACCAATGGCACGCAATCTCTGATTTTCGTTTAACCTTGGCATTTTTTAAAATGGCGGAAGACAAAAACTAGCGTGTTCTCTCAATAACCCAGGCTCTCTAGTATAGCATAACGCAAAGAAAATCGTCGGTCACCCATTCAATTGGACATTCTCGGGTTTGTCAGTTCTCTTCATATACTTTCTTTCCCTGCCTCTGTGAAACTGCAAGTTACTATGACATCTGCCATTTCCTGGACATTGACCTTCAGTGTATATTTTCAGTTACTGTGTTGGAGGCACACTCCCTGAACTCCCTTAACGACACCCATGGGAATAGCTGTCTTAACAATAAGTAACAACCTGTGTCTCCTGTTGTATTCTGTTACTACTTCTACTACTAATAAAATAGATGGGCAGTATTGGAATTTTTAGTTCGGTATCGGTTTCAAAGAGGGGTTACATGGTATGGTTTTGTTGAAATTTTTTGAAAAAAATTAAAAAATGATATTTAAAATAATAAATTTTGATATCGTCTGCGTTGGATAAAGGGTTTAAGACCTATTTCAGGCTTTTGCGATCTCAGAACATGTGCCCTGACCATGCCATCTTTAGGAGGTCCTGCTGACAATAGACAAAACACGTGGGCAGTGATTTCTTGTCAGGTCTTGGCAGCCTGAACAGGCGGACAAGACTTGACCAGAAATCACTGCTCAGCAACTGCACATGTACAGGTAGTAGTCCAGTGGGAATTCAGGGCTGTTGGCCAGTCCATTGAGGGTTATCAAAACTGAAAAGAAAATCAGTCACTTCTTTCATGAAAATGAACCTTACAACAGTTATCAGGACTCAACAGGGACTTATAAATAGCGAATGTAGGAAAATATAGACGGTATCGGCATTCAACGAATGGTTCGGTTCGGTTTTTCGGTATCCGTATGATATCGGTATCTGTTTGGTTTTCGGTATATTGCCCATCTGTAACTAATTAAGCTACTAATTCATTTTAATCTGCATAATTATAATTTGATAAACAAAAAGGAATGTTTCATTCAATATTCTTCAGTGGAGTAGTTGCGAGGAGGAGGGGGAGGAGGGGGGTCTGGGGGAGTGAAGGCTTGGCCCCCTAAAAGTTTCGAAGCCCCCCACCCCCTAAAAAAAAATTGGCCCAATACAAGTTTCACACAACATAGAGCTCCAAAATACTCTCCAATATAGGGGATACAATGCTAGAAATGCCCCAGATTCGCTCTTCGAGCACTAAATTTTACAAACTTCTCTCTGGGGTGTGAGGTGGCGCTAGTCCTAACTAGGACCGTCCGGTTCTTGCCCCCTCCAATCACTTTCCTTGAGGAAAGTCGGAGGCGGCAACGACCGGAGGGTCCTAGTTAGGACTAGGGGAGGCCTCCGAAATCCCACACAACGGCCTTATAAATAAAAAAAAAATTGCTAGGGCACCGCCTATTATAGAATCCTATCAACGCGCCTGCTGTTCTGTCATCGCCATAGCGGTTTCCAATGATTTACTAGTTTTGGTGGTCATCGTCAACAAAGATGACAAATGAATACTGCGACATAGTGGCGAAGACCTACATTTTTTCTGACTCAGACACAAATGGGTATCACTATTTGCTCTGTGATTGTATTTGACAAATGGCCTTTCATAGACAGTGTCCAAAGTAGGTGGACAGGTTTTATGTACATACTTTTTACATTCCACGGCTTTTTTCCCACGATCTGTTGAAATTCAATTATGGACATTTGAGCGACCAGTATCGAATTGATACCTAACATTCAAATACTACCAACACAAGTGGCGTCATTTCTCGTGACTGAAAGAGGGGTTGTCGGAAGGCCCGTGACTATCTTAACCCTTTACCCAACGTAACGGTCAAAACCGGCCAGCGCTGTACTCAAAAATCGCCAGTTAATTTTCATTATATTTTCATTTTTTGTCTCCAAAACATAGGTTATGACACCTCGTCGGAACGAGCTCGTTCCAACGAGGGGTAATAGCCTATGTTTTTGAGACAAAAAATGAAAAAAATAAGTTATCCAATCATTTTTTTTAAAGTGTCGTCTGCTTTTCATGTTAGGTAAAGGGTTAAGACATTAGGCGGGAGGGTGAAAATGACTCATGTTTGACCAACCATGACATGAATCTGTCCGATGGTTTGTTTGTACACATACGTTTCCGTCTCGGCAAGCTATTCATATAAGGAGTCTATAACAATCACAGTAATTAGCCACAATAATCGTCTATGTTGTGGTAAAAGCCGTGGCAGACTGCCGGGCTTTTATCACAGTATTGCCGAATGGCGTGGCTAATGTCTCGCGTTGCTTACATCTCACCAATCTAGCAACCACCTGTGACAGCTTTTTGCAGATGTGGATGTGTTTTAAAGATGCCAATTATTGGATGATAGAACTCTGCCAATTTACTACCGGTTGAGACAATAATTTTTTCACAGGGTGGGGGGGGGGGGGCGCTACAATCTCACCACTCCGGCTAACGGACTTACTTGGATGGAGAGGGATATAGCGTAGCCACAAGGCGGGGGAGGCTGAGGGACTAGTTCCATCCCCACACTTTTTCCGTGAGATGTCAGCTTTATATAGATTCATGCCGAAAACCCTAAAACTTGTTCTGGCACTCTCACCCTAATATTTCGGGGGTGATTTTACTACGGTTATTCGACCACCTTCTGGGTACATCAGTCTTCAAAAGGTATCGAGAGTACTCCAGTTGGTAAGATAGGTCAATTTGTAACCCCCGGGGAAGATCTTGGCGTTCTCCTATGGTGAATACACGATCTCAACCCAGCATGAGGTGAGATGAAATGGGAGGGTAAAATATTTTTGTGCTTCTTCCTGCCATTGTATATTTTGTCCCCTCCACTTCATTTGGCCTAGTCACGCCTTTACTTTAGGAGAGAATGTTCAGACAGACTTCTTCACCCCCCCCCCCCCCCCCCCCAAAAAAAAAAAAAAACAAAAACAAAAACAACAACAACAAAAACACACACACACACATCTCGTGTAGGCGTGTATTATATTTGGACATTTTGGTCTATACAATTTACAGGGTTCTTGTATAAAATTTTATTCCATCAGAATGTACATATTTCTGAAAATCGATCACCACCTTTTTTCTGCTTCTATAAATTAAAGGTTCTGTACAATTTTGTATGAGCTTTTTTTCTAATTTGTGTGCCTCAAAGAACACCGGCGTGTAGTCCCCTGAACCCCAATCCATTTTCCGCCCGTACGTCTAAGCCACCACCCCAGTTTTGGAGACAGAACTTCGTTCATATATCTTTTGATTTTATCTCGAATTTTACGAAGGAGGATTTTAGCCAACCAAATCTTTTAATCTTACCAAAGTTTCCAGGAGTCTACTGTTGACGGTTGAGTCGACAAATGACTTGGGGTGAGGTTGGAGTTGGTTCATGAGGTTAAATATACTTGGAGGAAATAGCTTTAACAGGGTGCTCGTTGAAAAAACATTTGGGAGAGGGTGGAGTTACCAAGTATTACATATGGAACGGATATGATCCCTCTAAATCTACCAGAAATTCTACAAAGTGATGCGGGTCGATGGATAATCGGATCAATTAACGCATCTGCGCTGGAAGCAGTCAAAGGGAAACTCAGTTGGTGCCGGTTAAAGATAGAATAGATATGGGGAAATTATGCTACCTGAATTATCTGGTGAACCCATCAAACAGCATGCAGATGGTGTAAAACGGCGTTTAGCCATGTATGGAACTCTAACATTCAGCGTTTAAGACAGAGTGGTTAAGGAAAGCGAGGGGGCTAATGGAGAATTACTCTATAGAGAATGAAGATTTAAAAGGGTGACTGAAGTAGGGGAGTAGCCTTATCAGGGAAAGGGTGCTCGAGGATTGCAATACAAACTGGCGAGCTGGAATTAGGACCAAGAGCTCTTTAGGTGGGTAATACAAAAAAAGATGCCCCAGCTTTTGAGGAGTACCTAGGTGGATCTTAAGGTGTTGATGGTGGTGGGGGGAGGGGTTCTTTGTTGTTCAAAGTGAGATCGAAGTCACAGGAGTTGAAAGCGAGGAAAGAGTGTGCCAAATGTGTAATTTGGGAGTAACAGAGATCCTGGAACTTTTAGAATGCCCTAAATATTTGACCAGTAGAACAAGACTCCTTAGACTGCTGTTGGAAAAATGGGACGAAAACCTTAACGATAAGTGGATGGGGAATGACATGACGAAAAGGGTCAATTTCACAGTTAGGGAGATCGAGAAAGCGCCAATGAGAGGAATTATGAAACATTTTTTGACTGAATGCTGAGAGATTAGGAGGGAGAGTGTGGGAGGAATAGCCCAGCTGATTAATGTCGGCTTCCTTGTTAGAGGACCGCGATAAATCAGTCGGAAGGCCGAAGAACGATTATTATAGGATCTATTAGCAGTGCCACATTTCTGCCCAAACAAGCCGAGTAAAAAAATAGTGCGCCTAAAATTATTAACGTGTACTGTTAGAGGGTCTAAAATTGTCACCACATTGGTTCAAGGCGTGTGATTTTGGAAAATGTATGCCGTTTTCTTCATACATATGTATCTTACACACGTCACATAAAAATGTTTACTGATCAGCGTCTATGCTGTGTGTATAACGATGTTTGAAAACTAACTTGTATGATAATCACATGCCTGCGTTCATTCTAAGGTCAGATAAGCACAGTCAGGAAATGAGGTAGGGAGGGGGCGTTGCACCCAATTCAAGCCACCAACATAGCGGTGTCTTTTGCATTCGCAGTTTCTGTACCACTTCGTCTGGGAGCGCGGTGGCTCAGTGGTAGACTCTTGGACGTCTATGCTAGAGGTCCCGAGTTCGATCCTCGTCCGGGACGACCCGCCTTGTGTCTTTGGGCAAGGCACTTAATCCCGCCTGCCTACGTGGGGGCACGATGACACCGTGTACTAAGGCGTACTGCACGTCGATGGTGCACAACCGCTGTAGCTGTATCCCTGCTTGAGCGGAGCTTGAGCAGAGTTAGAATGTTGAGGAGATGACAGATGCTCGGTGGTTCTCTCCGGGTACTCCGGCTTCCTCCACCCGAAAAACTGTCACGGTCACGATTAGTCATTGTACATAAGTATGTGACCTTAAACACCAATAAATAAATAAATAAAAAAATAAATATCACTTCGTCTCACCCCGGCCTGTCAGTTCTTGCGCTCCAATTATATATCTGATATATTTACGCCACAACCCAGGCCTACCTGGGCTCTACGCACATGCAGGACCCGGGAGTGGAATAGAAATTATAGATATACCCCACTGCTGATAATTTAAGACCGAGACAAAAAGTGTACCTCATTTGCAAAGAAGACACGTGATAAGTGAGAGAACTCGACAGCGGATCCCAGAATGAAGCACCGCAGACGCGTAACCAGGTATCCACATTAAGGGGGTAGGTGGTGGATCTTTTGTTTGTTTTTTTTTGGGGGGGGGGGGGTGCAAACATTTTTATGTCACAAAGATCGAAGTTTTGAGTCGCAAAAAGGTACCAAGGTAGTGTCCCTCTCGCGCTGGTGGGGCCGGAGGTATATTTTTCACAGATTTCCCAGGGGAAAGCCCAGAGATGGACCTGCTTCGGAGAAATTTTGAAAAAAACTGCCATTTTGAAGCTCGAAAGAACGTCAAGCGTGGTATGTCATCTGTAATTTACACATTTTCTATCAGTTGATGCCCCGTGCAGATCGTAGAATTCCTGACTTTTACGGGGAACAGCTAACCAAAGAAGCACTGTAACAGTGTCTTAGAAATTACAATCACTATCATCTGATACGAATGTGCAGATTAGTCTTCATGTTGGATTTATTTTTAATAACCGCCCTGACAGTATATCACGGAAGATGTCGGCCAGCCACACCGCATGACCAGACAAATAATATATTAAAAAACGAAAACTATATTAATGAACAAAAACAAGGATATTAAAAATAAACATTTACTATTTTCATTTTTTTAATATTTCACCAAATCAGGCAAGAAAAAATATCAAATGTGATTCCTTCATCCTTTGAAAAGTTCCATTTTTCTAAAACTATAATTTGTTTCAACTCCTCATACTAGTTCCTTGTTTTGTCCAGTCTCTGACATCATCTCTTGGAAAATTGTGCGATGAGTTTCCACAAGGCGAAAATGGGCTTGATACCAATCAACTCTTTCTTCTCAATGTTGTTTCTACTTAGCCTGAACTGGAATCGTTTTGGTTTGAACTAAACAAATGCTGGAAAGATGATGGCATTTAACCCTTTGAACTCTAGTGGTATCTTCCATGCCAGTTCAACGCAAGCACTTGGAAGTGTCCATGTTCATTATTAGGGGTAGACCAATCAATATTTTCAACGTGCAGCCTCTGGGCTGTACGTTGAAAATTTTGATTGGTCTACCCCATAAATTTTCTGAACAGCCATCCTATTTAATGACGTTATGACGTATCATATTTCTGGCCGGAAAAGCGGCCGCTCGGGTTCAAAAGATTGACACTAGGGCCCGGCAAAAAACGATTTTTCGCTAGAATCGAATTTCGAATCGAATCCACTTCCCAATTGTTACTAAACTACGACTGTCTTACTAATGCTGTCTATCTCCCATGCGTACCCAATATCAATATGAGTATTTCTTAGTCTATTTCGACCCATAAAATCGCAAGTACATTTTCTATAGTTGGAAATTCGGAGGGCAAGTCATGAGCTTTTAGAAATTCCATCTATAACAAGCTATTAATTGAAAATAGAATATGTTTTCATTTTTGGAATTCACTAACGAGGGTTCTTAAGCTGAGTTTGAATAGTACTGGCTGGTTTTGGCCACTACGTTGGGTAAAGAGTTGATATTGATGGCATTTACACTGAGGCTGTACAGTGCACAGGGTTAGCTATTCAGTTAGAAATTAAATTTTTTTATAACCAGAAAGTGTTAGTCTCACTTTCTGGTTATAAAAAATTGGTAACTGCCATTTCACATGCTACATGAAAATATATAATGACTAAGGCTGTAAAAATGCTTTGGGTAAGTTAGTTAAATGTCGTTACATAGGGTTCTGGATTCAAGGAACTATTGGAAATACTTATACTCGATTGTGGAAGTTTTTTAAGTGAATTTCAAAAATGAAAACACATTCTATTTTCAATTAATAGTGTGTTCTATCTGGATTTTAGAACTTCTTTGGCGATGCTGATGTCTCTTTTACTTCCCAAAATTCCAACTCGATTTCAAATCGGCAAAAATTCCAACTGTTACTATTTACAACTACAGTGTACGCAATATCGAGCTTCATAAGTATGCATGATGTCAATCGGTATTAGATTTTTATCGTACAATTACTTATCGTAATAAAAAAAATCCTCGAAATGCGATTCAAGAAAATCACATCATGATTGAGCTTGAGCATTTGTTTAGCACGTATTCAATTCTCAGAATAATACCAAATAATAATAACCTGATAATTCTATCATAAAAGTGTTGGCATTTCAGTTACCAGAGTCAATTTTATGCCCCCTTTCATGGCTTCATTTTTAAATTTTTTCTCGGTATACGCCCCACCTCCCACCAATCGGAAACCTCTAGCCACGTCTCTGTATAGGACGGGGTTCTGGCGCACTGACATTCAAATTACTTGAAGCTATTGCTTTGAATGTATCACTACAGAAAAAAAGAGTTTGTACATTTTCTATTCTTAATAGTCGAGCGGTGACAACTCACCCCGAAGTTATCTTAGCGACGGAACTATATTCCCACGAGATATCACCAAAGTGGACGAGGAAAAAACCCATATATCGTCCCTCAAGTGGAAAAAGGCGCCACATGCAATGCTTTTAGCAGATGGCGCCCTGTTCCTCTATAGGGGCAATATATTGTGTAAACTAGACGCAACGCGATCTCCGTTATAATGACATTTTAAGGAATGTTCCGACTACCTTTTTCTATCGTTTCAGGCTAGATTGGCTTTAAAATAACTTTGGGTTAAAACTCAACCAAAATCAACTGGGTTGAGTGAATATGAACCCAGTTGGGTTCATGTTCACCTAGCTCAGTTGATTTGGGTTATTTTTCAACCCAACTGATTTCAGAGTGTGCGGCCAGTCTCGTTCCTCAGCAAATTGCAAGGTGAGTTGTCAATCTTCGGAAATTCGACAGTAAAGAATTGTATGAAATCCCAAACTACCTGGGATTCGATTTTTTCGAATATTTGAGATGGTTTCGAATCGAATCGACCCTGTGAACCGATTCGAAAACGAACAAATCTCGAACGTTTACCTGGCCCTATTTAGCACTTGTGACTGCTCTCACACCTTCCCCAGGGTCAAAGCATATCGCACATCTGTTGTGAAGTTTTTTTTTAACTTTTCTGATATTTGATTTGTAATTTGTGTAATGATATGGGTTGGGACTGAAAACGTCACTGTGCATATTAATGAATGACTTCTCGAGTGTTTAATCAGTGAGATTACTTCTTGTACTGCAGTCTCCCTGGCTTAGGCTTATCTTGAACAGTTTGTCTGTAACCAGTCCTCAGTGTGTTTTCTTGTGCAATCTGTTTTCGTTTTGCTTCCTTTTCTAATTTAAGCTAAAACATAGAATACATGCAACCATTAGATGTAGAAACTAAAGGCAGAGTGTCAGAGTGTCCACAATTGTGATTGCCGTGTCTGGCAAAACAACGATGACTTGCCACTCATTGTCTGCGGATTCCCATGGTGAGGTCTAAATGTTTTACTTTCTTTGGAGTTCATGTTGTTTTGCGGTCTGATATAGGCATCATATAGTATTTTATTTTATTGTCATTCGTTTTTTCTTCCCCTAAAACAAATCGTTTTCCCACTCCCACTTGCCGAAAATGGTATTGCACTCCCGGCTTCATATTCCACTCTCGGCGACGACGGACTTTTTTATTGTTTACAAATCGGTTGAGTTGAATCAATTATAAAGGGTTGTTTTTGGAAAACAAATAAAATAAAATAAATACAAAACTTCTCTGTTCAGATTCGAGTACGATTTTATCCACTCGTGGACCGCGCGGATTATTTCACTCGGCTAAGGCCTCGTGAAATAATCATCAGCGCGCCTCACTAGAGGATAAAAATGGTACTCAACTCCGAGCAGTGAACGATTGTCTATGTACTGATGAAATACTCAGTTGTCAAATGGTAAAATAACTGAAATTGGTTTTTAAATTACCTTTGCCTTATAGAGATCCAAGTTTTCAAATAAATTTTGAAATGTTAGCAGCGCTGAAGGCTCGAACAGGATCATCTGGAATGACCTCGTGGATAATCGTATGCGAAGTTTAAGGTAATTTGTTTTAGCAAAATCGTTACTTGGCAAATAAAAGCGTCAAAATTGGCATACATCTGCCTTTGGTCATACTTGTTAATTTTAGCCTTGGAGCCACCTGCTACAAGGCCGATTTTCAAAATGGCGCCCAAAATTAAAAATGACTGCCAGTACTAAGTGACGAATGCTAACACAATAAATTTTAGACTGGAAATCTCATTAAAATTATTTATTGTTTCAATATGGCCGCCATAACCCAAGATGGCGTCCATAATTCAAATTTTTAGTGAGAACATCATCTGATTTATAGACAATAGAGGAAGTCAGTATTGTCCAGCAAGATATCCAGTTTAGTAAAGTTATTATAGTTTGGGTATTAAATGATAGTTTAATGGTAACCGGGGCAAACGTCGTCTTTGGGTTGTTTCCTTCTTTCATTTAATGGCGCTTTTTAAATAAATGAAGTACTGTTTTCACGAGTTTCAACATTTGGACTTATTCAGCATTTAGCTACTGTCAACAGACACATAACAGAAGTTAATGCGGACAAGTACACTAAGAGCTCTCAATAACGCCATAACTACCGTTAACTATATATATATCCTAACTCCGCCATGGAGATGTTATACCTCTGGACGACACACAGACTAAGACAATACAGACTGAGACTTTTGCTAATTAAAACCCGAGGTCTCATATTTCTGGAGGCTGTCGTATATCACCAACGTAGCATATAATAGCAAAGCAACCTATAGACTGTCGTCTCTGAAGACTTATTCAAAACCATTCAATCAGATCTTCACCGCACCACAAACCGCCTGCGTAAATTTGAAGACAATATTCCCAGTGATAACGATGATCTAGTGTTCCTACCACACAACGGGTAACACAACTCTTTTGGTCACAATACAAGAAGCGACAGTTCTGCTTGAAGCGCGCCTATAATCCTGACCTCAAAACCACAAAAGAGAGACAGAAATCTGTCTTCCCCGAGGCTTTCAGAAATATCGTAAAACAATTTTCCCCTGGTGATCTCACCAGATACATGCTAACAATAAACGATACCAGCAAATCATGACCGAAACTATGCGTGCAACTGATCATGATCCCACGACTACGGCTACCTCTCACGTACACCATTCGATTTGCACGAGACACTAATCACTTCCGGGTGACCCACCACATGTCCCCAAGGGGAGCATCTGGTCAACTGCAACCATTGCAGTTGGACCAACGCCCTCTCAACAAAAGTAATTTGATCCACCACCTGTCTTTCCAAAACAGCGGAGATAAAGGATGCCAAATATCATACCCCACTTGACCAGTTGAGTTCCCACACAGCCCTTTACTGCCAGCCCACCATAACCTGGATACAGCTGTCAGCCAATCCTCCGAGTGGTTCAATGTGCTTGTGGACAACAATTGCCTTCCTATCCAAATACATTGTTATTCCCGGTACCGATCTATAATTCTGTAACCACTTCAGGTTCACCCATGCCATCAACTGCAAGCACACATGAGTGACCCATGGCCAATAACAGTAACCTGGCAACAAACCTGTCACCATGGTCACATGCGCTCTATCGTCAGTGCTACTGGATTCTGGCCAGATTTCACGAATTCACAATGCACCAATGCAATTGGAGATACAAATGAAGATATCTCCTACATGACTTCTACGCAGAATGTGTGCACACTCTGATTCAAGATCGGACAATAACTCGTAACTGACTTTTGTACCTCCCTCGATACTTACTAAAAGCCATGTCACCCACATAAAGTCGGACTCTATTCGGTTTCAATAAGTCACTCCAAGCGACCAGAGCCCACTCTTGACTGCACAATCACTGAATCACCCCCGGAGTATAAACAACCGACGTAGACCATGTTACAAAATACACATCTCGACGCAAGGACCGCAGGAACTTCATCAGAACATTACCAATTAGGCCGATACGGCTGATAAGCACATTACCAAATTTCCCATTCAAACAATTAGTATTCACGAAAAAAAAATATACTAAGTAAACGATTGAAGTTTACACCATCATCCGCGAAACCAAGAAACTTCTTTCCTGTAAAGATATGGGGTTCCTTCAAATGAAAAACGACAAGCAGCCGCGCCTTAATACCAATGGCATAGCTCTTTCAACCCAGAGCAACATTTCTGCACATCCACCATAGACAGAATAGGACATTCTCATCAGAAGAGTCAGCTTCCTGGGGCACTACAGAGACATAGCGCTCAGCTACTAAGATAAATATGTGTTATTATGGTGTATGTGTCTTGAATGAGGATGACCGATTGTATGGCTGAATATAACGAATTGTATAAGAAATTCACACGTAGCTTTTTATTTATGAACGAACACTCCGACTCCAATATCGTCGGAGTCTGCGCTTGTACAGATAAACAACAAAGGTTAATTTAACCCAAGTTCAGTACGACACCACATCCATCCCCTTCTTACTGGAAGAGATCTTGGAACCAAAGAGTTCAATATTTAAAATCGATTTAGAACTGAACTAAAAAGTTATCTAAACTGTTTCTTGATTCGCACTGACAATAACTGAAAGTTCACAACGTTCAACTATACATGTACATAACGTAATCGTTGAAACGAACAGGTAACTTTTGATTACGCCTTAGACTGTCTCTGTTTGTGAGGCAGGATTTAGTTTTTGGAATGTCACTAGCCTGGTTTTGTATATTTTCGAATTCAGGATTGTTCGTAACTGGATCGTCATCATGCCAATCCACCTCTTCTTCTATGAAATGACGATGCCTTACTGGGATGGGTTTGAAGTGGGTTATATTCCTTGTAATAACGTGATTTCCACGTTGAGCAGTTAGCATCGAACCTTTTCGTTCTGTTACAATATATGGGCTGGAGCTGTAAGGTGCCAACAGTTTATTTCGCTAACGTTCGCGCACAAGCACAGTATCACCTGGTTGAATCGTACACTGTTTGGCATGACGTTTTTTGTCAGTATAATCTTTTGATGAGCTTTTCTTCTCTTGGTCGTTTGCTTTTATTGTATGATGCAGTTCAGAGTCTGATTCAGTTACAATTTCGGGAAGAAGAGTTTTCATTTTCCGATTGTACAAAGCTTCAACGGGTGACACATTGGTGACCATATGTGGTGTGGCACGGTATTGACGTAAGAAAGTATTTAGTCCTTGCTTCCAACTGCCACTTGATGAAAACGATGCACGTACATTTTTGTTTAAGGATGCCATAAACCGTTCTGCCTCGCCGTTGGATTGAGGGTGCAATGGCGTGGTTTTTCTATGCGTAAAACCCAAATGTTTTGAAAAGTCATTAAAATCCTTACTGTTGAAAGGAGGGCCGTTGTCGGTTCTCACAACAGAACAAAGTCCTTGGCGTGAAAATATCGCGTCTAAACGTGGAATAACAGTCTTTGCGCAAGTTGAGGGCACAATTTCGACTTCAGGCTAACGACTGTAATCGTCAATTACCACTAGCAAATAGTCTCCAGAGGGAAATGGTCCAGCGAAGTCAACTGACACTTTGTCCCAGGGTCGGTCTGGAAGAACAGACATTTGTATTGGTTCAGGAGATGTATGACGGTTAGTTGACGATTGGCATGGAATGCACTGTTTAACTTTTTGCTCTGTGAGGTTGTCAATTCCAGGAAACCAAACTTTTTCGCGAATCAAACGTTTTGTTTTTACAATACCTTGGTGCCCAAGGTGTGCAAGTTCGATTGCTTTATCCCGAAGTGAATGAGGAACAATGACACGTGAACATCGCATGATTAATCCGTCGCAAATAGCAAGCTCGTCTTTTACACATTTGTAAGGTGAAATAATGTCTGGGTCTTTTGTATGCCACGTATTAGATTCAATAATGTTTTTGAGTTTTTGCATGGTTGAGTCTTTTGCAGTTGCCTCTCTGACCTCATTTATGTTCATTGCAACAGGAATAGCATTATTACATACAAAGTTAATGTAGTTTTCTGCAACACTGTTTGTCGAATTACCGACTGGGTGTCGACTCAGAAAATCAGCAGGATTGTTGTCATTACGACCAGGACGATACACCAGTTCATAAGTGTATGGCATTAATCGTAGCCGCCACCTTTCTAATCTTGGCGAGGTTGGTTTTTGACTCTTCACTATGCCCAATAACGGTTTGTGGTCGGTGATGACTTGAAACTTTGGAGAGCCAAACAGGTATAGGTGATAATGTTCAGTTGCCCAAACTACAGCAAGCAGTTCTCTCTCTGTTTGTGAGTATTTCTGTCCAACAGATGACAGCGCACGACTGGCATAAGTGATTATTTTGTCTTCCTGTGTGAGGATAGCACTAATTCCTACAGGGCTGGCGTCAACGTAAACTGTTGTTGATTTTGTTTGACTGAAAAAGTTCATGACGTGCGTACTTGTCAACAGTGATTTGAGTTCGTTGAATGCCTTATCTTCTACCTCACCCCATTTCCATTTGGTGTTTTGATGGGTCAGCTTCCTTAGGGGTTCTGTGATGGTAGAGTAACGTGGTATGAATCTGGAAACGTACTGTGACATACCAAGTAGTGACTTCACTTCACTGGCATTGATCGGTGCTGGAGCATTTACAATGGCTTGAATTTTGCTTGGATCGGGGCGAACCCCATCGGCACTGAATAAGTGTCCGTAAAAGCATATTTCACTCTTGTTTAGCTGACATTTATCTTTATTAAGTTTAACATTGTTTTCTCTGAGTTTCGTTAAAACAGCTTTCAAATTTTCGTCATGTTCATGTTGATTTGCTCCATACACAAGAATGTCGTCTGATAGATTTTTACATCCAGGAATTCCACACAATAATTCAGATATAATGTTCTGAAAAATCTCCGATGCCGCATTAACTCCGAATAAAAGTCGTTTGTAACGTCGAAGCCCGATATGTGACGAAAATGTTGTGATATATCTGCTCTCTGGGTGTAGAGCTAGTTGGTGATAGCCGTGCACAAGGTCAAGATGACTGAAGACAGTGGCTCCGTTTAGATCGGTAATTAGATCGTCAGTGGTTGGCGTTATGTGTTTTTTCTCGTTTGATGGCCTTGTTGGCTTCACGCATATCGATGCATATTCGAATACCTTCTCCAGATGCTTTTGGCACTGCTATGAGAGGACTAACCCATGGCGTTGGCCCTTCTACCTTCTCAATAATGTCTAAAGACTCGAGTCTTTCAAGTTCTCTTTCTACTTGTTCCCTGACGTGAAAGGGTATTCGCCTGTGTGGCTGGTTTTTTGGTTTAATGTCTGTGTCGATATGTAACTTTATTTCATATCCTTTTATTTGGCTGATTTCATTATCGAATAAGTCACTGAACTCAGAAAAGATATCTGCCTTTGTAGCAGCTTGTACCGTCCTTGGTATGTGTATTAGGTCAAGTACTTCTGCAGTTCGCCAACTAAGAAGGTTCCCATAGTTACCACTTACGACATGAAAATCGGCGACAATTTCGATAGAATGATTAGAAACTGTTGTCGTGAATACACCGTTAATATGAATTGGATATGTTGAGCCATACGCAAACACCTTGGTTGTTGAAGGTTTGAGTTCATCGTCTAAATTCAGCTTTGCAAAAGTTTCAGAGTCTACAATGTTTATCGAAGCACCCGAATCAAGCATAAATTCGACACTTTTATTTGCAAGTTTAATTTTACACTTTGGAAGTTTGTCACTAGCATGAATACTATTTACAGGCATTGTGGTGTAGACATAATCGTCTTCTGAAAGTGAATGAACGGAATTTATTTTAGTCTGTGTCTTATGTTTTGAGCGACACACAGAGGCAAAGTGGTTAAGTTTACCACAAGCGCGACATGTCCGACCTCTAGCGGGGCATGGTTTAGAATTGGCATGTGGGTAAGTACCGCCACAATAGTAACACTGTTTCGGGGTGAATCGATGTCCCGATGGTGTACCTTCTCTGAATGATGCGCTCGAGCCTGATTGTCGGTTGTTGGATTTTGGACATCGAGGACGAGTATGTGACGTGGCACGAGATGGCTGACGTGATTGCCGTTGTGACTCAGTATTTATATCGCTACTGACACTATGAGCACAATGTTTGTTTTCCACTTGTGAGGCTTGACTCTCACTTAACTCAAGAGCACGGCCAGCGTCGAGTATTTGTTTCAGATTCAAACTGTCTCGTCGAGTATTTGTTTCAGATTCAAATTGTCTCGCAGAGCTTTTCTACGGAGGCTATTGGAAAAACACGTTAAAATGATTTGCGATGCATATCTTGCAAGTTCTTTATCGGTATCAGTAAAATCACACGTTCTTGCTAGTTGTCTCAACATAGTGTGGTAAGTGTCCAACGATTCTCCTTGATTTTGTGTGCTCTGCCGAAAATTGTAATTTTCATATGCAATATTGACTTTAGCAAAAAATACTCATTTAACTTCGTTACTGCCGTTGCGTAATCGTCATCGCCACCTGTATCTGAAAGTGTATCGAAGATTTCGTCGACTTCAGTTCCGGTGTAATGTAAAAGTAGAGCTCGTTTTCGTTTAGCGTCGTCCACAGCCATAGCAATTAAAAGTCTCTGAAAGCGGGTAAGCCACTTTTCCCTTCATGGCCCAGCATTGTTATCTTCATGGACACGGAAGTTATCAAAGTTCGGTAGACTTGACATGATAGTAAGTTAATGAGTTGTGTGGGTTTTTTTTTTTCACTAATTCGAAAATCAGGTACAAAATCAATGTCTCAAATTAAAGTCGAGACGTTGAGCTGGTGTCCAATTTTCGCACGCTCGAATGGGGAAGGTTACACAGTACATATTTAATGATATTTTTCCAAACAAATCGAAGATGATTATTAACGGAATAATGTTTATCACTCGTCGCCAGATATTATGGTGTATGTGTCTTGAATGAGGATGACCGATTGTATGGCTGAATATAACGAATTGTATAAGAAATTCACACGTAGCTTTTTATTTATGAACGAACACTCCGACTCCAATATCTTCGGAGTCTGCGCTTGTACAGATAAACAACAAAGGTTAATTTAACCCAAGTTCAGTACGACACCACATGTGTGTTGTGCCGCCATACACGGGATATCCTTTTCTTAGCAAGAGCAACGGCCCTCCTGGACTGCTACAGAAAGTATAGCTCTTTCCTACGGAGAGCATAACCATTTCCATATATGGGCACCATGCCTACTAGGGTATGAGGCAGTGTGGATTTTACTACCAAAAGTCACATACCTGCTACCCCACCACAGACACCATGTCTATCTCTTGCTATGCTACTGCCTCGGACGATTCCAAACGTGGACAGGCAGTATGGAAGAGAATGATTGGTATCATCCATTGTCCACCCCAGGTCTCTAGCAATTCATCTAGCAATGGGAACACTATTTCCACAAACTATACTGTACGCAAAGTACCAGAACTACTAGTCTTTTGGCTGCTAGCTCCAGAGTGAATCCCGATAATGCATTTCATTGCTCCGCTCACCGCAAACATATCACATTGCACAGAAAGCAGCACCACTTTTTATCCTTGGACGACAAGATCCTAGATTGAATACCAACAGCTCTCAGAACAACCACTTTCTACTTGCATTTCGAAAGCACAAGCAATCAGCGGTGGGTTTCATTCCAATCACCATACACCGAGTTGCTTATAAGTTTGTTCCTCCTTGATTTTTGGGCTTCTGGGTCCTACTTTATGATTTCCGCCTTATGGGTTGAATTTTGACTAACCAAGATCACACAAGACTCATATGCAGAGTTTAACCACAAATGAGTACCTTATCCCTATAAACGGGGGTTAATCGTTTAACCCTTTACCCAACGTAACGGCCAAAACCGGCCAGCGCTATTCTCAAAAATCGCCAAATAATTTTCATTATTTTTTTCATTTTTTGTCTCAAAAACATAGGTTATGACCCCTCAATGGAACAAGCTCGTCGAGCTCGTTCCAATGAGGGGGTCATAACCTATGTTTTTGAGACAAAAAATGAAAAAAAATTAGTTATTCAAGAATTGTTTTTTCAAGTGTCGTCTGCTTGTCGTGTTAGGTAAAGGATTAACTATCACATCTCACACCTGGCAGGATTGTCACTGTGATAGCACCCCCTCCCTAACGTCGTGCACTCCTTATTTCTAAACAAATCCTACCACACATACATCAGCTTTCAGTTTGTTTTCCACTTCTCCGAAGGCTGATATTAACCAACTCAGTTAGTTTACGAAATACCACTGCACTGCAGGCTGATGTTACTTCACATTATTTTAATTCCAATGCAACTATTAAAGGCCAGGCATACAGTCACCAGACAATCATTACGACCTGTTTCCTACAAGATTCCTATGCCGGAAGCATTTCGGTGTCCCCTGTAGCCCTTATGCCCACTAAATATAACTTTGTATTAAGTGCGTCGAAGCTGTTCTGCAAGTACTAAGCATCATAACTAAACCAAATATGTATAACATGATAACAGATGCATGGCTCAGATTTTAACTTTCAAATTTGTTTGTTATCACTGGAGCATAAATTTTAATCATTCAAAAAAATATTTTAAAATACAGAAAGGAATTTTAAAAATTTTATTGTACATTTGATTT
Organism: Pictodentalium vernedei; assembly: GCA_031216915.1. Taxonomy (NCBI): domain Eukaryota; kingdom Metazoa; phylum Mollusca; class Scaphopoda; order Dentaliida; family Dentaliidae; genus Pictodentalium; species Pictodentalium vernedei. The sequence goes on from CM062289.1 coordinate 242,659,346, forward strand.
GTCATTTTTCAATAATAAAAAGGATTTGTGCATTTCCACTTCTTTTAAATAAAGTTAAGAAACGTTTTTTCCTTGCATTTTCATCTTTTTGTCGGTTATCTTGAAAAATGAAAAGAATGCAGATCGCTCCTAAATGCAACCACGAAAAGCGTCTGCATGCCAAATTTGGTGCTTTTATCTGCAAAGTAACGGGTTTTTTTTAAGCCACCATACTAGTCACAGTCACGGAGAACGAGGGTATTATGGAGAATATTGGAGATTTCCAGTGTGAAGTACGTGTGCGGTAATTGTAATTGTGACATCATTATGTAACAATGGTGACACGTGTTGTTAGTGCTCATGCAAGGCACGTATTTGCGTTGGACATTTGGTCTCAGGTACTCTGCACAAGCTGAGAAATCGAAAAAAAAAATGATATCTGACAGCATTTTTGGATCGATGCTGACGTGCCCCCACAATGGTATATAAATATTAACAATGTAAACAACTCGCATTTCGAAAACGATAGCAATGATCTTCATTACACCTTTCCTCAAATTTGATGCACCCAATGTATCCAGCAGTACCCGGCGTCAGTGGAAAGGGGGAAGAATAAGCTTTACAATGCTGTATTACACGACCGTTGAGTGTTCTTGGGTTGTTCATAATAACTCGGAGAAGTGCTGAAAAGGCCGAAAAACACTCAGTCGGACAACTTGCTGTTCAGGGGAAAGTGGGTCACGAGCAACAATTCTCCGACGAATTATAAAAAATCGAGGTCCCATTGTCTGTGGAGGGCAGATTCAAATATTAACCGTATACCTTTATCAATTTTAATCTTGGATACACATTTATTCATTTCTGGTGCTCACATTTACCGTTTATACATTTTTTACTCTTCATTTGAAAACTCATAAGGCTGTCGGCGTCCATTAAAACGACAAGATTCGCACAAAAACATCCCCATTCTCCCAATGGCTTCTTTTCAGGTATGATTTTCTCGGCATGGATAGTAGCCAGTGGGAGAATGGGAATGTGAAGGTACACGGTTAACATTTGAATCTGCCCTCCATAGACAATGGGACCTCGAAGTTTTATATGCAGCCCCCACCCCCACCCCCCCCCCCCTCTTCAAAAGCCCGAATCTGGTTCTACAGATCTCTATTTGTTTCTCCGACTGTATGTTTGACATCTGTCCATGCTTGAAATTTAGTAAGAAAGTACATGATCACTATCAAGAGAAAATAGATATCCGAGGGTTTAATATCGAATCTCCCACTTTTTTAATTTCACACCTACTAAATTAATGTCATCTGTTATCGAAAGTGTCATTAAACCCCAAATAAGAAGTGTCTACCCTTGTTCCCGGTTCTCCCACTTCAGCCCATGAAAACAAGTTAGTTATCGTCTCTTTCAATATCTGCTCAGTGTCAACTGGGATCATAAAAGATTGGTGGCCATGTTGTATTCTTGTTTGGTTTAGTTTTCTTTTTAAATAATATTAAGAAGGAGCGAGACGACCAGGACATCTGACACCTGTACCTCTATAATATCAAACTTATAACTTGTGTCAAGGCTAAATTCCTAGGAATAACTATCGACAGGAAACTATCCCTGAACACCCACATTTCCAACACTGTAACCCGAGCCAATAAAAGAATCCGCCTCGTAATAATGACAAGAGGTGAGGATTGGGGTGCCAACAAAAATACCCTATTAAAACTCTATAAATCATTTATCCGACCACTCCTCGAATACAGGGCACTCATAATAAAAAGAATTCCAGTAAAACAAACCTTACCAAACTCCAACGCGTTCGTAGCCCCCCCCCCCCCCCCCCCCCCTGTGCCCCTACCCGAACGTCAACCGCAACCCCCCCAACCCCAAGAGTGGGCGGACATCGAAATGCAAGAAACGCTGTTTAAAAACATCAAGATAACACCTAACAGACTTAAATTTAGCGAGCTCAACTCGCTACTAATACTAACATACAAATTATTACTGGATGCTCGGTTCGAAGCCGAAAAATATTTACAGCCAGATTCTATGTGGCTGAAATATCGAGACGTTCTTGCTAATAACCCAATACTCCATCCACATGACCACAATAAAGTTAAAGAGAAACTTCAAAACCTTCACCGCGTCGCCTTTTATAATAATATTCATGATGATAATAAGAAAAGGAGATAAAATAAACTGAGTACGAAAAGGCAATTCAAGAAAGCTAACAACCTAGAAACCTACTTGACAAACACTGCATCGCCCGAAGGAAAAATTAGGTTTGCTCGATTTGCGTATCAGTTATCAAGGGCGCCATATATCAGAGATCATTTGACAAAATTATTCAATCAAGTGTTGCAGTCTCATTGGTGTGTTCTCAAAACGTCGAAAAACTCAAATTCACACCTCGGTAAATTTGTGTTGATAGTTATAATAGTTTCTATATAATTAGTGGTCACTCGTGAGATGTTTATACTGCGACCCCACAGTACGACATGTCCTGCTCCAGGCATGCTAAAATGCGCGGAACTAAACTACCCTGCCCCCACAATCTCAGCAAATCTACATAGGGAAAGGGTAGGTAGGCCAAGCCACTGTCAAGCAAACCTACTGCGAACCCACAGTACGACATGTCCTGCTCCAGGCATGCTACAATGCGCGGAACCAAACTACCCTGCCCAAACTCGTGACCCTAAATAAACTCATTTAATCTGAATATGGTCGAAACCAGCGAAGGGAATAACAGAAACACCCTCGGGTGTGGTTTAGTGTCTAAACATGTTACCCTCCCGCTACAAACTCACTATCACCCTATGAAGGTGATCTAACAGGCTGATCAGCAGCTTAACTGTGATCATAATTAAAACATAATGTGCTACTTTTCACCGTTATTCTATTGAGAACTAATTCTGCCTTCTTCTTTTAAGCAGGTACACAGATGATTCTTTTGACCAGCACCCCAATAACCGCTACAGACAGTCTAACCGTTATGGAAACAATCACCCCCACGGTTCCTGAACATCCTCCGCTCCCACCCTAAAAGTGGTCGACCACTTTAAGGGAGGCGAGCGTTGGTCCTGCGTCCCGCCTCTGCCCCTTTTTGTAAGCGCAATGCGCATCTTTTTGTCCCAACCCAATAGGATTACAATGCAGGCCTGCCCCCGAACCAGGGAAGTTCGGGTCTTCTTCTTGGTGGTCCCCGAAAGGGGTCGTTGTTGTTTCCTTCAAAGACATCCTATCAAACAGAGACAGCCTGAGGCAGATTATACTTGCCAGTGATGGCCATCACTTAAAATCATCTCCGAAGTGACAGACTATACTTGCCCGAAAATCCAGACCGACTGCACCCTCGGGGAGAGGTAGTACCTTTGTGAGAGGACCCAACCTCTCACACTGGTCCTCTCCCGAGGGTTCAACCGACATCAGTCAAAGAAACCATCACGCCGCAACTGGTGATACCTGCCGAGTACCTGAACCTGTTCCTCCTTCAACACGAGTAGACATGTGGAAATTAGTCATTTACAGTCAATGAGGGTCGAAAGGGGCTTGTTCCCCATACCGTCCCTGCGCGCCTTCGGCGCGTTAAACCATTCCATTCCGAGATGTTTCTGACATGGGGTGAAATGAAAAGTTCACACATGCAGTCAATAGCGTGTATGTCCACCGTTTGCCTCTTGGATAACATTACATCGACGGCGTATTGGCCTGATCAGTCTCTGGATATCGCCCTGTAGTATTGCGTTCCACTCTTGCCTTAGAACATTACGTAAATCGCCTAGCGTCTGAAGACCACGAAGTCGTACCCGACGGTCCAATTTATCCCAAAGATGCTCGATTGGCGACAAATCTGGCGAAAGTGGTGGCCAGGGAAGAAGTTCGATGCTTTGCTCCTCAAGAAAGTCACGACAGATACGCGCCACGTGACATCGGGCATTGTCTTGCTGGAATAACTACACCCCGACGTTAGCGTTGAACAGCGGGACAACAACATTTTGTCCCTACATCGCTGTCCATTCAGATTACCATCGATGAAGATCAACTGCGTTTGATGGTGCAAGGAAATTCCTGTCCAAACCATTACACTACCCCCGCCGAAACGCCTGCACGCAAGCATCAGAAAACCGTTCTCCTCGTCGGCGATATACTCTTGCCCTACCATCAGCGCGCCGTAGACAAAATCCAGAAACCGTAAAGAAGGCATCAAGCATGTCTGCCGCCTAGTCACCCAAATGAAAACCGCGATTAACAACCAACAAATAGGCGCGGCAGTCCTGCTGGACGTCGAAAAAGCTTTTGACTCTGTTTGGCACAATGGAATGCGGTATAAATTATCCAAAATAAAACTCCCCATGAAAATGTTTAAACTACTGTCCTCCTTCCTAAATGATCGCGAAATTAAAGTCAGTGTAAACAATGAAATATCCGACAGTGCCCCCCTAGAAGCAGGTACCCCCAAGGGTCCGTCCTCAGCCCCTCCTTTACATCCTCTATGTAAACGATCTCAAATTCTCCGAGGATCGTGTTCAAGTCTCCCAATTCGCGGACGATAAGGGCTTCTGGAACTCTAATAATACTGCCAATCTACTCCAAAAACCTCTGCAACGCGCTCTCGAAGACCTAGAACAATGGTGTGCCAAATGGAGAATAAAGCTGAACGACAATAAAACCCAACGAATCACCTTCACTCGCAAGACAGGCAAACGCGACTTTGACCTGAAACTATTGGATAAAGTCCACCCAGACAGAATGCAAAGAGGCGAAATTCCTCGGCATCACCATTGAGCAAAACCTGTCCTTTAATAAACAAACCAACGATATGGCAGTAAAGCAACCAAACGCATTAACTTATTGAAAATGTTAAAGGGAACTTCCTGGGGAGCCAACCAGTCTACCCTACTTAAACTATACAAAGCCTTTGTGCGCCCAGTACTCGAATATGGCGCAATCATCCTAACTGAGCTCAATCAAACTAATATGGGAAAACTTCAGAAGGCCCAAAATCACGCGCTTAGGGTCGTCCTCCGTGCCCCATGGGATACACCTATCAAAACACTCCACGACAGAGCCGATATCCCCACCATAATAGACCGCCTTGCCTCTCTAGCCGCGAAAAACCATGACCGGCTAGCCGATAGCCAACTAATGTCCGAACTACAGGTAATTTGCGAAAGCAGACAAAAAACACATAACGCCAAAACTTAGGACATACTAACTAGGACTTATAACTGAGGGCAAAACGCCTAAACTTAAGGAAATACTAACTAGGACTTACAACCGAGGGCAACACAGGAAAGTAACACCTCTGGGTGTGGCTCTGTGTGTAAGCCTGTTCTTCGCTACCTCAACTATCTAAAATAGGCCGATCATTAAAATAGGACTTTTTAACGAGGAAAAGACAGGGAAGTAACACCCCCGGGTGTGGCTCTGTGTATAAGCCTGTTCTTCGACTCAATACGAAATAGGGAACGAGAAGGTGAACCAACAGGCAGATTAACAGCTCAGCTGTGGCCTTCTACCAGAAAGGGCTGCCTTCACCAACTCAACTAAAGTAACTAAAAATCGGAAGCCTCGAGAAAAAATAGGGAACGAGAAGGTGAGCCAACAGGCAGATTAACAGCTTAGCTGTGGCCTTCTACCAGAAATGGCTGCCTTCACCGACTCAACTAAAATTACACCACGTTTAAAGACTGTATAAGACTAAACATGCTCGAGAAAAAATAGGGAACGAGACGGTGAGCTAACAGGCAGATAAACAGCTTAGCTGTGGCCTTCTACCAGAAAGGGCTGCCTTCACCGACTCAGCTAAAATCACATCATAATTAAAGATTGCATTAAACTAAATATGCTATATTTATTTTCTATATTTTACATATTCTAATGATAACTAATTCTGCCTTCTTCTTTTAGCAGGTACACAGAAGATGCTTTTTGACCAGCACCCCAATAACCGCTACGGAAACTATAACCGTTATGGAAACTGTAATCCCCATGGTTCCTGAACATCCTCCACTCCATCCCTAGAAGTGGTCGACCACTTCAAGGGAGGCGAGCGTTGGCCTTGCGTCCCACCTCTGCCCCTTTTTGTAAGCGTCTATTTTGCGCATCCTTTGACCCAGCCAAATAGGATCATAATGCAGGCCTGCCCCCGAACCAGAGAAGTTCGGGTCTTCTTTCTGGTGGTCCCCGAAAGGGGTCGTTGTTGTTAACTCTCCAAAGATGTCCTTCCGCGAACATAAACACCGACTAAGACAGCCTGAGGCAGACTATACATGCCAATGATGGCCCACCATCGAAATCATCTCCGAAGTGGCAGACTATACTTGCCCGAAAATAAAACACCACAGCATCCTCGGGGAGAGGTAGCACCTTTGTGAGAGGACCCAACCTCCCACACTGGTCCTCACCCGAGGGTTCAATCAACATCAATCAACGCAACCAACCTTCCACCCGTGACACCTTAGCCAGAAAATTCTGCCGAGTACCTGAACCTTTTCCTCTTTCAACACGCCTTGACATAAATCCAAAAGATCTCAAACAGCCAATGAGGGTCGAAAGGGGCTTGCCTTAAACCGTCCCTGCGCGCCTTCGGCGCGCGAAACCATTCCGTCCGCAGATGTTTCTAACATGGGGTGAAGTGAAAAGTTCACACATGCAGTCAATAGCGTGTATGTCCACCGTTTGCCTCTTGGATAACAATACATCGACGGCGTATTGGCCTGATCAGTCTCTGGATATCACCCTGTAGTATTGCGTTCCACTCTTGCCTTAGAACATTACGTAAATCGCCTAGCGTCTGAAGACCATGAAGTCGTACCCGACGGTCCAATTTATCCCAAAGATGCTCGATTGGCGACAAATCTGGCGAAAGTTGGGGCCATGGAAGAAGTTCGATGCTTTGCTCCTCAAGAAAGTCACGACAGATACGCGCCACGTGACATCGGGCATTACTGCACTCCGACGTTAGCGTTGAACAACGGGACAACAAAAGCGTTAAGAATTTCGTCCCTACATCGCTGTTCATTCAGATTACCATCGATGAAGATCAACTGCGTTCAATGGTGCAAGGAAATTCCTGTCCAAACCATTACACTACCCCCGCCGAAACGGTCGCATTCCTGTACGCAAGCATCAGAAAACCGTTCTCCTCGTCGGCGATATACTCTTGCCATACCATCAAACATCAGACAAAATCCCGATTCATCACTAAAAAGAAATGTGCTCAAATGCTGCTGAGTCCAGCGAACACACTGACGTACCCATTCCATTCTGACGGTACGATAACGTTGGGTAAGGATTGGTCCGTGGTATGGATGCCTACTTCGGATGCCGTGTTCAGCGAGTCTGTTGCGGACAGTTTGTGCACTGATTCTATTGTTAGTTCTACCAGGAGTAATTGCTGCTGTCATTGTCGCCGGAAGGAAGCGATCCCGCAAGTGAGACGTCCTGATGTGTCGGTCTTGTGCAGGGGTCGTAACTCTTGGTCGACCTGAACGCGGTCGGTCGGCAGTAGATCCAGTGGTTCTATACCTTCCAATGAGACGGTAATTAGTGGCCACGGTGACTCCGAACTCAGCAGCGAGCTCATCTGGAGGTATCCTAGCCCCATGGATGCCAATGGCACGCAACCTCTGATTTTCGGTTAACCTTGGCATTTTTTAAAATGTCGTAAGACAAAAACTAGCGTGCTTTCTCAATAACCCAGGCTCTCTAGCACAATATAACACAAAGAAAATCGTCGGTCATCCATTCAATTTGACATTCTTGGGTAGCACGTGCTATTTTGAAATCTGTGGCAAAATTGTATACGGTTGGGTGGACAACAACAACATGTCATTAAACTCTTTGCACGACTTCTTGTCCACAAAACATGCAACATTAGAACTATGATATTTCATCCTTTATGCTATTTTTTCACATTTGTTTCTATTATACTTTCTTCTTTGACTCAGTATATATACAGTACGTGGAGAGTGGATTGTAACTAAATCACCCGACGGGTAGAGTTATCACCGAAGGTATCACTTTCTGACTGTGTACATGTGGACAAAAAATACAAGCAATGATTCTGCCAATGGACCTCCGGGTATAACCCGGAGGTCCATTGGCTGGAACTTTGCTTGGCTTGTTATGCTTTGAAACAACTTTGCAATAATTGCTTGGGTGGAGTCCCCACTCTGCAGGTGATTTAGTGATAATACGCATCCACGTACTGTATATACGTACAAGTCATTGGTATCCATATCAATTTTCTGAAGACATATCAGAGGTAAAAATTGGGGAGCAAACAAAGATACGCTTCTCAAGCTTCACAAATCATTCAAACGCCAGTGAGAATTACAGACAATGGTTATTCCCCACGGTTATAGACCCTTCCCGCAAAATATCCGATCCTAATTAGATATAGACTATAGCCTTAAGCCTATTGTTCTCTTGTGTAAACACTCCGGTACAGATTTTCATTTTTTCGACGTTTTGAGATACAGCCGTCACATCACTACCCTGTGGATTGGATCAAATCCGTTTAGACAACAATATACAAAAAAGGGGACCGTCACGATCCAGCCAATTATAGAGCTATTGCCGTGAGTAGCGTATTAGGCAAATTATTCAATAAGGTGATAAACGAGAGGATTAATGCCTTCATAGAAGACAACAATCTTATAAGCGAGAACCAATTCGGATTCAGGGAGGGACGAAATACATTTGATAGTGCTTTTATTCTTAAAACAATCATCAAGAAATACAAGGTATTAAAAAAGCCGTTGTATGCGGTGTTTATTGATTTTAACCCTTTACCCAACGAATCGCCTGCATCCGCCCGCGTAATATGCAAATTCAGCAGTTGAAAAAATATTATTTTTCACAAAATTTCAACAAAACCATATCACGTGACCCCTTGTTGGAACGAGCTCGACGAGCTCGTTCCAACGAGGGGTCACATGATATGGTTTTGTCGAAATTTTTTGAAAAATTTCAAAAAATGATTTTTAAAATAATAAATTTTGATATCGTCTGCGTTGGGTAAAGGGTTAAGAAGGCATTCGACCAAGTAAATAGGTCCCGTCCGTAGGAAAAACTGGGACGTTTAGGTGCGTGCAATAACATACTTTCAAGTTCTGCAATCTATGTACCAGTCAAGTTACTACCACGTAAAAACCACCCGGGTATAGGACCACCCCGGTCATCGACCACCGGAGTGAGGCAAGGCTGTGTTGCCTCGCAGACACTTTTTATTTTCATTGATGACTTGGGCTTATGCTTCAATGACGAATGCTCCGCTATCATCATTAATAGTTCACCACTAAATCATCTTTTGTTTGCCGATGACTTTGCCCTTCTTTCGGACACTCCAAAACGCACTAAACAAAGTAACCGAATATTGCGATGAAAATAAACTTATCGTTAATGTTCAAAAAACAAAGATCATCCTATTCAGTTCTCGAAAAAAGACTAATCTTCCTAAATTCCAGATCGTCACACAAACATAGCTTATTTAATACCTTTCAGAAGAAATGGTCGCCTTCTATTAGCATCTTGTTAAAATTGTTCGATTCTCTAATAAAACCTAACCCATCCTTATGTGTGGAAGTGAACTCCGGGCTTCTGAGATAAATGAAATCAGTTTGGATACCACTCCATGTGAACGTGTACAACTTCAATTCTACAAGTCTATACTTGGCGTAAACAGTAAATCATCCATGCAGTTAGAGCTGAGCTAGGACAATACGAACGTTGTCACGTTCCCTAGGACAATATCCATTATATATTGACGCAAATTTGCAACTTATAAAATTTATGTCAAAATTATTTCAATCTCCGTCATCTAAATTATTACTGGATGCTCGGTTAGAAGCCGAAAATACTTACAGCCAGTTCTATGTGGCTGAAATATCGGGAAGTTCTTGCTAATAACAACCCAATACTCCATCCACGTGACTTTAATAAAGTTAAAGAGAAACTACAAAGCCTTCACCGCGACGCCTTTTATAATAATATGCATGATGAAAATAAGAAAAGGGGATTAAATAAACTGAGAACTTATAGACAATTGAAGATAGCTTACACCCAAGAAACACACTTGACAAACACCGCATCGCCCGAAGCAAAAGTTATGTTTACTCGATTACGTATCAGTAATCATTGTTTAATGATCGAAAAGGGCAGACATATGCAGCCTCCGACACCTGTAGACGAAAGATTTTGCAGATCATGTGACTCGGGAGCGGCTGAAACTGAATTGCATTTCGTGATGGAATGTGCAGAATATGAGTTAATGCGGAATAACGTTTTTCACAGATTAGTGCTTGAAAAAAATCAGAACTTCTCTGTGATGAACGCAGAGGAAAAATTCACATTCTTGATAGAAAATAGTGATCCCAGGCTGTGCAACATTATCTGTAATATGATCTTGCATTTCTTTAAACGACGCGAGCTGAAGCTCTATCAGCAATAATGGTTGTCAGTAACGGCTAATTCTATATATGACATACTACGACATACTACGACAACAGTTAATACTATCATTTCGTATCAAAACATATCTATGTATTATCTTTACGTTTCTTGTTATTGTTATGTATATCATGCAATCTACCTGTCCTTGGTGTTTTTGCTGAATAAACTTATCTTATCTTATCCTATGTGGCCTCCGACTCCCGTAGACGAAAGATTTTGCTGATCATGTGACACAGGAGCGGTTGAAACTGAACTGCGTTTCGTGATGGAATGTGCCGAATATGGGTTTATCCGGAATAATATTTTTCACAGATTAGAGCTTGAAAATCAGAACTTCTCTGTGATGAACGTCGAGGAAAAAATCATATTCTTGATGGAAAATAATGAACCCAAGCTGTGAAACATCATCTGTAATATGATCCTGCTTTTCTTTAAACAACGTGAGCTGAAGCTCCATCAGCAGTAATGGTTGCCGGTAACGGCTAATTAGGCTTTCCCAAACTCGAATGTCTCAAAATTGTTTACAGTTATTTCGCTCAAATTTTCCACACATTTACAGCATAATATGATATACCACAATCACCACTCAAATCTTTCAACATTAACCCCCACTGGCCAAAAATGACATGAATATAGATTTTTTCTTCAAAATTGACCAACTTCAAGGGCAAATTTCTCTAATAACAAGGTTGTTGTAACAATTATTTTGGCTTGGATAGATGCAACAATGATTGCGGAATAAAGTTACTGTTTACTTTTTAATCTCAGATTTAACACTCAAGCACAATGAGGGCAAGGATAAGAGTACCTTTTGAAAATGCCAAAATTTGCCAACTTTGGTTGATTTTTCTATCATTTTGGAAAGGGTTAATTTCAAACACTTTTCATGTACGTGTTCACAATTGACTACCGAGCATATTTGCTGTTGTAAGTGTGGTTGTAAAGTTTAACCCTATCCCATTTTGGTTGCATAAAAGTAGGTACCGTCCAAACAAACTCCAATTTTTTAAGAATTTGATAAGTTTAGGTGGCGATTTACTCCATTTTTAATTGCTTGAGCTCTGAATGTTTTCTGTAGCTGCCTGCATCAGTCAAAGTATAACAAATTTTGTTCTATATGTTATTATTAAAAGTTTAACCCTTGGCAGATTTCAGACTTCCCATAAGGGTACTGTCGGAATAATTGTTATTTTCGCCAACTTCAAGGGCAAATTTCTCTAATTACAAAGTAGTTGTAACAATTATTTTGATATGGCTAGATGCAACAATGATTGTGGAAGAAAGTTACTGTTTACTTCTTAATCTCAGATTTAACCCTCAGGCACAATGAGGGCGAGAATAAGAGTACCGTTTGAAAATGCCAAAATTAGCCATCTTTGGTTGCTTTTTTCTATCACTTGGAAAGGGTTAATTTCAAAAACTTTTCATGTACGTATTCACAATTGACTACAGAGCATATTTGCTGCTGTAAGTTTGGTTGTAAAGTTTAACCCTATCCCATTCTGGTTGCATAAAAAAGTAGGTACCTTCCAAAAAAACTCCAATTTTTCAGAATTTGGTGACTTTAGGTGGCGATTTACTTCATTTTTAATTGCTAGAGTGCTGAATTTTTTCTATAGGTGCTTGTAGCAGTCAAAGTATGACAAATTTTGTTCTATATGTTATTATTAAAAGTTTAACCTTTGGCAGATTTGAGACTTCCCATAAGGGTACTGTCAGAATAATTGTTATTTTCGCCAACGTTTACATGCACTTTCTCAGCACTGGAGCCATATTGTCTCAAAACCGTTTCCATGAGAGGATTGGGCCTTCATCCAAGAACAATTTTGCTGTTATATATTTTATTCAAAGTTTTAACCTTCACCCAGTTTTCGAGGCCTTGAATTTGAGTGCCTAAAATTCTTCATAAAATTGGCTAATTTGGAGCTCACTTTTCTTCCATTTTCGAAAGGAATATCGAAAAATGATTTACATGTTCGTATTTACAATTGCCTACCGAGCATATTTGCTGTTGTAAGTCTAGTTGTAAAGTTTAACCCTATGCTCGTTCTGTTTGCATAAAGATAGGTGCAGTCCAAAAAACTATCGTTTTTGAGAATTTGGTAAGTTTTAGTGACGATTTACTCCATTCCGAATTGATTGAGCGCTGAACATTTTCTATGGCTGTATGCAGCAGTCACAGTATGACAACTTTTGTTTTATACGTCATTATTAAAAGTTTAACTGTTGGCAGATTCCAGACTGCCCATATGGGTACGGTCGGAATAATTGATATTTTCATAAAATCACCGAATATTGATAAGCGTGCAGTGGTAGTTTGGAATAGAATATCCGAAAATGCTTTCGAAATTCGGATTCACAGTTCAATTCCAAGAATATTTTCTGTTATAAGGTTGCTGTAAAGTTTAACTCCATCCCTATCTCAAATGCATAAAAATTGGTGCCGTCGAAAAAAACCTCTAATTTTTTCAGAATTTCGTAGGTTTAAGTAACAATTTACTCCATTCCTAAATCATTGAGCGCTGAATGTTTTCTATTCCTGCTTGCAGCAAGCATAGCATGACAACTTCTGTTTTATACGTTATTATCAATAGTTTAACCCTTGGCATATTTAGGAGTTCCCATGTGGATATAGTCGGAGTAATTGTTATTTTCGTAAAATCAATCCCTGAATATATTGGTAACCGTGCAGTGGCCTTTCGGTAGTGTTAAATGAAGCCGCAAATAGTTAAGGTTGAAAAGTTCATCAAATAGACATATATAATGCCTAACTCAGCCGGTGACAGGTAAATAATGAATGGAAAAGTCGTGAATTGAGAATAAAGTGGGGACGAATCGTGTCCTCGGTTTCCACCTGATCCACGGTATTTCCACGCGCGGCACTTGACAAAGATACTGAATTGTCGGGCAGGGACAGTAGAAAACATTCTGAGAATTTCAAGTTGCTGCCTTGCATTGTCGGGACATAATTGGAGTATATCCGACATTGTAACTGTTCAATTTGAATGTTAAATTAGCCAGATGACGGCTTTTTCTCCACCGAATAATCCCACCTGCGGCAACCGCGTTGTGTCCTTGGGCAAGACACTTCATCTCCACTGCCTGTGTGGGGGCACAGTGGCTTTGTGTACTAAGGCGTACTGCACGTCGATGGTGCACTTGTCTTCAGCCAATGCTAACCCTGCTTCTGTGGAGTTCGTATGTTGGGGAGATGACAGTTGCTCGGTGGTTCTCTCCGGGTACCCCGGCTTCCTCCACCCGTAAAACTGGTGCGGTCATGATTAGCCAGTGTGCATAAATATGTGACCTTAACCACCAATAAATAAATAAATAAATTCTCCACCGGATCGAGTTGTTAGTTTCTGACGGGACGGTCTAAAATAAGCAGTTTAACTCAAAACTTTCTGTCCCATATGAATGTGCGAATATTTAAAGCTGGACAGTTCATCAAATAGACAGAAATAATGCCAAACTCGATCTGTGATATGTAAATAGTGAATGGAAACGGCATTGCACTGGGAATAGAGTAGGGACGAATCGTCCCCGCAGTTTCCACGCGATCCACGTTGTTCCCACGCGCTCACGCCACTTGACAAAGATACTGTTCTGTCGTGCAGGGATAGTAGAACAACTTCTGAAGATTTCGTGCATCTGCCTTCACTGGTCTAGACGCCGTGAACTAAGGCATACTGCACGTCGATGGTGCGCATGTCTTCAACCAATCTAACCCTGCCTGTGCTACAGTGCGGAGGCACTATGTTGGGGAGCTGGCAGCTGCTCGTCATTGCTCGGTGGTTCTCTCTGAGTACTCCGGCTTGCACCACCCATACATCTGTCACCGACATAATATGACCTTGGCTGTTAATGTGTCGTTAAACCCTAATTAATAAATAAATAAATAAATAAATAAATAAATAAATAAATAAATAAATAAATAAATAAATAAATAAATAAATAAATAAATCCAGTACCAGTTTTGCTCGTACAAATATTAGTACCGTCAGACAAAATTCATTTTCTGATTAATTTTGTACTCTTCTGTACTCACCTTCCCTGAATAAGATTGGTATATCTTTTCAATCTCAGATTTAACCCCCAAGCACAATGAGAGCGAGAATAAGAGTACCATTTGGAAATATTTAAATTATCCAACTTTGGTTACTCTCTACTATCATTTTGGAATGGCTAATTTGAGACACTTTGCTTTGCTATATGCAGAGATGTTTAATCAATAAATCCGGCTTTAGTTATGTTCTGGGACTTAATGAAACATGTGCTTTTTTGGTCACTTAAAAATAGCACTGTCTGCAAAAAATGACTGAGTGAATATGAAAAATTTATACCAATTTTAATATTTTTAATACTTACCAATGGCCCAAACTAGCTGGTGCAACCCAATTTATTTCCAGGGCCAAACACAAATTTTGAATCCCCCAAACCCCCCAAAATTTGCCAAAAAACGCAAAAACGAGAAGACTAGTATGGTCCTCCATACTTTTGCGCAATGCGCAACTTGTTGTCAAGGACAACAATAGGCTACCGCCATCATGTCATTCTTTATTGTTGTGCCTGTTAAATGTTATTAAGAACTGTAATATATAACTCAGCGGGGAGGAAGGAGTGTCTACTCCAGGGAGGGCCATCCCCGTCTGGGCCATTGGTAAGTATTAAAAATATTAAAATTGGTATAAATTTTTCATATTTTTCCACTATACCAATGGCCCAGACTAGCTGAGAATAGTAAACAGGCAGGCGGGCCCAGTACTTGATATTCATTGCTCTTATTACAGAAAAAAACAATGAAATATAGGTGTAACTCTATTTAAGGCCTAGCATAACCCATTATGCTAATTTGATAAAGGAAGCCAAAATATAAAGAAGTCCAGAGAAATGAGACTCTTTATAAATCATTAAAAGTGTCCGAGTATTGTATAGTAAAGCTCGTCTTGACACATGACATATACAATAACGCTTCACATCGAGCTACACATTAAAAGCATATAATACATTGAAAATTGCTTCATACCAAGCTACACATTAAAACTACCATAGCACCGACCCCAGGATACTATCACTGAAGGAGGTATGTCCATACTTTTCACTATAAAGCCAGATGACTATTTGGAAATACCACCCCCCCCCCCCCCCACCCCTTCCCCTTGTTTTGAAAGTAACTACACTTCAAAACGAAGAGGGTAGCAGACTGAAGACAGTGCTAGAGCAGAATGAAAATCCTAATTAGAATGGACGACATTCTGAGCTACCGATAACGGTCCTAAAGATCTGAGATCATCCGCAATTGATTCTAAATCTGGAAGATAAAATTTGGTAAAAGTCGTCTGTTGCGTCCAGTAAGCTGCTTGCATCAAATCCTTCAAAGAAGTACTACTAGCATAAGCCCAAGAAGAAGCTAAAGCTCTAACTTCGTGAGCTGAAATCTTATAAGCTATTCTCTGATTCACAGACAAAGCATTATAAGCCGACCGAATAGCTAATTGAATCCATCTAGATATGGAATGAACAGAAATATCATTTCTGTTAGGAAGAAGAGAAAGAAATAACCTCTTCCTACCTCTTCTAATAAAACTAGAACGCTCCTTATAAATCCTAAGCGCTCTTACTGGACACAACAAAGGTCTCTGACCATCTGAAGACGGTAATGCTTTAATCAGAATAGGACTAGGCCGTTTGTCCGGAACCTGATTCTTAGCTAAGAATCCCACTTTCGTAGTGAGGGTAATAGAATTACCAACACTACGATAATGAGAGTCTTCAACAGACAAAGCATGAAGCTCACTAACTCTTCTAGCTGACGCAAATGCTAAGAGAAAAACCGTTTTATAAGTAAGAAATTTAAACTCAACAGTATTTAACGGTTCAAAAGGTGCTTCCTGAAGTTTCAGAAGAACCCAAGCTAAATTCCACTTAGGGACTAGTCTCAAGGTGCGAGGTCTATTCACAGAGAAGTTCCTCATTAATTTATTTAAAGATAAATCTGACCCAATGTTTAATTTCCCTTGGTGTGCATAGGTGTCAGAAAGCATAGACCTGTAGCCCTTAATAGTGACTGGCTGTAGCTTAACTTCATCAAAAAGATAAATAAAAAAGTTAGCTAATTGAGGAATAGTTGGGTTGAAAAAATCAATCAATTGTGATTCAAACCAACGAACAAAAACCTTCCACTTCGCTTCATAATTTAATTACAGTTTAGAAATTGCGTCCATTGCTCGTCTGGAAAACTGTTTTCCGTGCAAGAAGGACCGCACAACGGAAAAACGTGAAGGTTGAGGCCTTCCGGATTGTGATGAAGCCGACGGAGTTTCCCCTGCGTCAGAAGATCCCGGAGAGGTGGTAACTTCCGTGGAACGTCCCAAAGAAGTTCCCGGAGAAGATTTATCCATGGTCTGTGAGCCGACAGACTTGCAACCAGAAGAATCTTGCAAGAAGACTGTTTTATCTTTAGCAAGATCTGTTGAATGAGGGGAGCTGGAGGGTAAGCATACCCTATGATCCCGTTCCAAGAAATTGACAGAGCGTCTACTGCATAAGCCTGGGGGTCCGGGCATGGAGACACAAACGTCTGTAACTGATTGTTCAGACTCGTGGCAAAAAGATCGATCATTGGACGTTCCCACTGGAAGCAAATCTGATTGAAGACAGACTTTTTTAACATCCATTCTGAAGGTAGCAGGCGATCCTTTCTCGATAGAGAGTCTGCTATTACATTGAGACGACCTGGAATATGACGAATCGATATCAGAATCTGATTCTCTTGAGAGAAAAGAAGAATCTTTTCGGTAAGATTCATCAGCTGGACGGAATGAGTACCTCCCTGATTCCGAATAGAGGCTACTACTGTTGAATTGTCCGACAGAATTTGAACATGTGAGTGTATTACTTGACTGAGCCAATGATTTAGAGCTAACCAAATTGCCCTCATTTCTTTGTAGTTTATATGGGACACAAGAAACTGACTCTCCCATAAACCGTGACACACTTGATCGCCTGGAATCAGAGAAGCACCCCAACCCTCTTGACTGGCGTCCGTCATGATTATGAATGACGGCTCCTGAATCTGAAGCGGTATTCCCTGGGATAACCACTGGATATACGCCCAAATTTTAAGATGATGTTTTACTGACTGTGTTAAAACAATCGGACTGTCCAACAACTGACGTTTTACGCTCCAATTATGAATTAGATAAATTTGAAGTGAATGAGTGCGTAAACGACCTAGCGGAATTAACTCCGCGGCGGCGCCGCAAAGTCCTAACAGACGCATAAACTCTCTTGCAGTGATGACTTGTGCGTTTATGCAGTATTTTGCGTAAAGCGAAACTAATTTTGCTCTTGCTACCGGCAAACTGACCCGATTGTTTTGAGTATCGAAACTCATTCCCAGATGAACAAACGACCTCGTCGGCGTTAAATCCGACTTGTCGACATTGATTATAAAACCTAGGCATCGTAGCAGGGATAGCAGACTCTGAACGTCGCTTTGGAGAGCATGAAAATTTTCGTACCTTTGAAGTATGTCGTCCAGATATGCCGACGTCATCGAAGCCGAGTGCGCTCTGAAATGGCTCATTACTGCATTCATCACCCGAGTGAACGCCCACGGAGCAAGGTTCAGGCCAAAACACATTGCTCTGAACTGGTATACCTTTCCTTGAACCGCGAAACGGAGGTATTTCCGAAAAGCCGGATGAATCATGATGTGAAAATACGCGTCCTTCAAATCTATACTTGCGGCGTAATCGTTCACTCGGATGCTGCCTCTCACCGATCGAATTGTCTCCATATAGAATCTTGGAGCAATTATTAGCTTGTTTATCCAACTGAGATCGATGACCGGTCTGTACGAGCCGTCTGGCTTCGGCACAAGAAAAAGATGACTGTAGAATCCCTTTGAATTGGGATTCTCTACGACCTCTACTGCCTCCTTTTGTAGGAGAGAGTCTACTGCTGAAATCAAAGCCTCTCTCTTTGTTATATTTTGTGGAAGGCTCACAAATCGCGGAATCCGCGTTAATGGAGGTTTTCTCCGGAACGAAAGACGTAGACCATTTTTCACAACGTCTCGAACCCAAAGATCCTGAGTTATTTTGTTCCAGTTGCTTGCGAATTTTGAAAGCCTTCCGCCAACCGGAGAACAGTAGAGGTCGAAATCTTCATTTGTAGGACTTACGAGGCTTATACGAGGAGAAACCTCGTGAAGCTCTCGCACCCCTCTGTGACGTCGGTGTGGGGTTACGCGTTTCGTTATTATCCAACTGCGCCATCCCCTTTTTGAAATCGCCCCCCTGTTTCGAGCCACCACGCCCACGATTAGCTTTAGAAGCAGCACGGGCTGAGCATCTCTTGGAGAAATATTTACCTCTCCGAGGAGTACCACTTGTGGAAGGCTGAGGTTGCGAAGCTGAGCGCAACAAAAGCTGACTTGTAGTTTTCTTAGAAGCATCTTCAAAGACAGCTTTTAGCTTATCATTAAATAATGAAGAGCCCGAAACGGGAGCGGCCCTTAGAGAGCTCTTAACACTGTCGTCAATAAATGACGTAGATTTAAGGGCAGCATCGCGCCTGACCAACTCTAAATTCGCTACTGAAAGAGCAGAGTGGGATGTTGTATACATTATGGCGCGAGAGAGCACTCTCAAAGGAGATAACAACTTCCTGTAAGCTCTCAGATTCCAGATTGCCGGCCAATGCCCTGCAAATATGATCTGCATAAGACATCCAAAATACTTCTGCTAGATTCAATGCAAGTATCTATAACAAAAGAACTGACGCTACACGATGACGGAAGAGACATACCCAAGTCCCTAGCTCCGTCATCCAATCGCAGAGGAGCTCTTGGAATCTTATTCTCGCCTACCGTATTTAAGAAGGTATTGCCTCTAAACGGTAGGTCAAGCTTCTTTTCCGAAAGGAAAGAATTTTTTCTAGCCTGAGCCAGGTCAGCAATAGCCTCGTCACAACAATCAAACGCATCTGACGCTTGGACTGATTGAGACGGATACAGAAGGATACTTTCCTTCGACTTAATGACCTCCCTGTCTAAAGAAGACAGTCGCTTGGCTCTAGAAGGCGCAGAACTCTGACCAGAAGGAATTAATTCAGGTGAAAAATCCTGCAGGAACCTCATAGTTTCCATATGCTGCTCAGCCAAAGATGTAGTGTCAGTCTCGTCTTCATCAAACTCCCTAACACTACCAACTAGAGGTTCCTGGTCTGGTCTATTATCGGCATACTGATTATTTGAGGAAACCCTTCTTTCTGCCGATCCAGCACCGTCCGAATCATCCGAAGCGGAGATCGATGACGGCCGCATATTATGCTGCTGGGAGTCTGCAATTAGCTGGGCAATTTGCTCCAGCAATTCCGTATTCGAGGCTATGTTCACCCCCGTTCTACGCCTTTTAGGCTCCGGAAGGTGGTCTGACACATCGCCCTGTGTCCGTCTTTTTGAAAAAGACGTTTGCCTCGAAATGCTAGCCGTAGAGAGAGCCGTATCCTGGCTCTGACTCTCTACCTCTGGATCTTGCCGGCTAGCATGCGGTCTACTGTGCTGAGTCCTGGAAACGGACGAAGAAGAGGCTCTTATATCAAAATTACTGCCAGCCGCACTGGCAGAGAAAGGTACACCAGAAACAACTGGCTCTGAAGCATTTTCTACCGGACTACCAGCGGAACTGGCAACAAAAGTCGAATCTTTCTGTTTTGTCCCTAAAACAGAAGAATGCTTCGCTACTGATGCACCTTTCAATTTGACTGGCCTCTTCCCCTTACGTGCCGTCGTCTGAACAGAGGACTGTCTTCGGATTTTCCCGGTATTGAAGCACTAATTAAAGGCTCCGTTACACCGGTCGAGCTAGTTGACCGTCTGCTTGCCCGAGGTATCGAGTATTCTGCGATACCTCGTAAGTCAACATGCTCTGTGTCTGAAGACGACGGCGGCACAGAACTTGATGTTATACCATGACCAATACCATGTTCTTGTTCCTCTGAAATGGAAACTAAATTTTGATTAGTTACCTTAGGCGAAAGCACCGAAATCGGCGCTTCGCCAACACATACATAAGTAGAGAGAGAATTCCATCGCTTGGAATCCCAAGAACAGCAAGTTGCGCAGGTAACATCTTTCGAGCAACGAGTGCAAGCTAAACATGAAGAATGAGAATCAAGAGAGGACTTCTTCCTCTTACATTTCGAACATGAGGACTTCATAATACCCACACGCCCGAGGCAAAAATTTAAACTGAATAGGAGCCGGTAACCAAGTCCAAAACAGGCACAACAAAGGCCCAGGTCAGACAACCGGTATCCCAATAATACCCTTAACAGTAGAGAAACTTCACAGAAGATTCCCCACAGAGAAGGGTAATGGCAAACAAACACGTCCGACTAAGTCAAAAATAACCGGTACGCGACAAAGGGGGTACGAATCATCCACATTCCGTAAATTATCTAAGATTTTTAAGAAGAATTTTAATTAATAACAAATTTGCTAACAGCAATTAGTTCTTAAAAATCTAATGAGAGGATTCAAGGGGAAAAAGGTGAACATTGAACACACACATATGATAAACAAAGAATGAACAAATCAGGTGCATATCCCGAAAACGGGAAGAACAAGAAATATTATTTTAATTTCAATAAAGTTATAGCCCTGATGTTCAAAAACTCAATGTCTATATTCAGCTGCATTCTGCTGCAATTATTCCACCATTCCACTTCAAAATCGTGTCTGGCTACATTATACTGTAGGGTTTTATAGCACAAAAGTCAGGATACGTGTTGATCTGACATGGGCCAAACAACAGAAAGAATGACATGATGGCGGAAGCCTATTATTGTCCTTGACAACAAGTTGCGCATTGCGCAAAAGTATGGAGGACCATACTGGTCTTCTCGTTTTTGCGTTTTTTGGCAAATTTTGGAGGGTTTGGGGGATTCAAAATTTGAGTTTGGCCCTGGAAATAAATTGGGTTGCACCAGCTAGTCTGGGCCATTGGTATAGTGGAAAAATACTCACTTGTCCAAAAACAAAAAGGAAAGAGCTCTTTGAGCTTTCCATAACTGCTTTCAAAAATCAATGAGGAACAAATTTTGTGTTATATGTTTTGGTGTTCCGTGTTATCCATCACCAGTTTGGCCGTACAAATATGAATACCACCAGGAAAGAAAGCACATTTTCTCAGTGATAGACCGTTTGACTTCTATGATAGAGGTCCCGAGTTTGATCCCTGTCTGGGACGACTCACGTAATGTCCTTGGGCAAGGCACTTTATCCCGGTTGCCAACATGGGGGCACAATGATGCTATGTACTAAGGAGTTCTGAATGTCAATGGTGCACATGTCTTCAACCGCTGGTACCCTGCTTCAGCGGAGCTTGAACATAATTAGAATGTTGGGCTGACGGTTGCTCGTCGATGCTCGGTGGTTCTCTCTGGGTCCCCCGACTTCCCCCACACATAAAACTGTCACGGTCACGATTAGCCATTGTGGATAAGTATGTGACCGTAAACACCAATAAATATTAAATAAATACCGTCAGGGAAACCCTCTGTGAAATCCTTCTGTCAATAAATAGCAAAGTAGTAATGTAATGCAAGAAATATTAACAAGCTGTTCAACATCCCTTCAATCAACTCATTGTGACTTGAACTGTACCCATCACTGTGTATACTAGCTCTCTAGATGGTTTAAACCATATCAAATAAACAACTAATTTGTGTGTGACAGTAACTCATATTACATGTATTTCATTGTATCTGAAACAGATGTGTTGGAAAAATTGTGAAATCATGGAGTAAGAAGCTTACCCTCGTTTGTTGACAAATCCCACACATTCACAAACAGATAGAATGCTAGAGAATAAATTAATTATTGATATTTAAGGTCACTTTCAGCAACTACAGCTATATCATGACCATAATATAGGTATTTATTCAAGTCCAGGTATTCATTGCATAGGCGTATAGGGCTATTTTTCAAGGGGGGGGGGGGACCCTTTTAGCCCGAAAAAGTTGAATCTCAGGAGGAAATGCCAAATGCGGGTATGGGAGAGGGGGGGGGGCTCTCTGACCACCCCCCCCCCCCCATTGAGTACCGGAGAGGACCACCGAGCAATGGCAAGCGACTCAGACTCCCCGACATACTAACTCCACAAAAGGAGGGTTAGCATTGGTTAAAGACAAATGCACCCTCAAAGTACCCTTAGTACACATCGCCATCATACCCTCCCCCCAACCCCACCCCACCCCCCACGTGGGAAATTTAATTGGGATGAAGTGTCTTGCTCAAGGAGGACACAATGTGGTTGCCACAGGCGGGATTCAAACAGAGGACTTCTTGGATTGCAACAATCATCTCTACCTTCTGAGCCACCGCGCTCCCGTAATATATAGTAATAGAACTCTTTATATGTATGTACTTGTGTGATTATAAATGAATAATATTAACATGGATATGGTTCCACTGAATCAACTTGTACAGTATAATGGTCAGTTTACTTGCAACTTCTAAGTGATGAGATAGGAAAACAACATTTTGTGTGGAAAACCAAAATGTTTTGTAGTCATTTCTGGCAACTTAATTGTCCGAAATTTTCTGGCATAGTCGCTGAAAAATCGGCTCCATACTGACTCAGGAGTGGGTTGGGGCACAGTCCTCCATGAAACCCCGGCCCGTACGCCCATAATTCATATGTACTTATTTTTTTTCAAAGCAGAAAGGACATCGCTTGTTTTGCTTTCTATGAAAATATTCTGTAATTATTGAAGAGCAAATTTTGTGTTAAATGTTTTGGTTTCCTGCTGTATCTCAAATATCTATTTTGGCTGCATAAAAACTAGCATCACAAAAACTTTGATTTCCACTAAATTTTCTGTTTTCAAAATTGATCGATAGTTTTGTGTACAATACAGTTTGCCTTTTCATATTAAAAAGTTGGGAAAGCCCGTAATTTGTCCAACAAATTACAATTCTCTAGTTCTATATATGAAATACTACGACAACAGTTAATACTATCATTACGTTTCAAAATATATCCATGTATTATCTTCACGCTTATTGTTATTATGTATATCATGCAATCTGCCTGTCATTGGTGTTTTAGCTGAATAAATTTATCTTATCTTATCACACCAATACGCGTACACACCGACACCGAAACCCTAGCACAACAGCAGGCACATTCAAACACCCGGAGTGGATACGGAAAGGCACAGACTACCTGCTGCATCAACTCTGTTCCCAGCATCGTCGTTGCTGGATGTAGCTTATACTTTGACCCAGGCACGACGGACTCATCAAAACTGCTATATCACACCAACTCGCGTATATACCCACAACGCAACTACTGCACAGCTACAGGCACACTCGCGCAATCCAACAGAGTGGGTAAGAGCAGACAAATATCAGTGAGCCGCATAACTATCTGCATCGTGGTCCCTTATAGCAGATGGCAGCGTCGTCGTTGCTGGATGCTGCGCGCTGATTTGCCCTGCTCCGGCCAACTCAACAAATCACTAAACACTACATCAACAAAATGAGGTGCACTTACACCACAGACACACTGATTGTCTGATTTTTGTTTTTTTTTGTGGGGGGGGGGGGGGGGGCCTCCCATAAGGATTGGTGGATGAACCCCCGGCCCTAAAAATACTACAAGAGTGTTTAATCCGATTTTCTTTTAACCGTTAAGGAATCTCATGCCGGGGTCACTCCCCAGCTAACGTTACTGCTAGGGTTTCTTCTGCTCTTCAGTCCAACCAGGCTCCCACGTTTGGCTTGTCCTGTCCTGGCGGAAGCGCCAATCTTTGGTACTCAGTCGCGTGCTGGATGTGTGCTTCGGTGGCAGCGGGTCTGGCTGAGACGGAGATAAACTATACTTGTAACGGAAGGCTCGATCAGTGACACAACAACAAAAAGTGGCAGACTATACTTGCCTGACCATCAGCAAGGACTACGCATAAAACCGCCACCATCTTCAGCTTCTGGAGACGGACTAAGCTTGTTAATGAAGGAAGTGGATCTTCTCAACAAATTATACTTTATGAGTGGCAGACTTTACATGCCTGAAGAACAGATCAATAACCACCTACTATAACCGGTTGAGTGGCTAATGTAAAAGTAGATTCTGTCCCCTGGAAATATTATCCATCCAGATAAAATATCCTACGGAAATTTGTAACAGTAAATACTATCCCCCTAGAAATAGTATCCGGGGCATCATATTTCCTAGGAAATTTTATCCTGAGGATAAAATTTCCTAGGAAATATGATGCCCCAGATACTATTTCCATGGGGATAGTATTTACTCTTACACTAAGTGGGTCCTAGTGACTTTTCTGGCACCTTTGCTTTGCGGCTGCTGGGTGTGGAAAGTGCTATTGTACTGTTAAAGGGGTCGTAAGGGGTTAGTTTACCCCCACACCGTCCCAGCGCGCCCTTGGCGCGCTACAACCTTCCATTTGCTTGAGAGCATTTGATGATCTGTACCTCTGGTCTATTGCCCCTGACAAAATTGTCAAAACGGGATAACTGTCCCACCAGTTTATTTTTTACCTTGTATACCTTTGAACATGTAATAGTTACCAATCGGGCTGGGTGTATTTCATAAATTCGAACAACCTGTCCCGTGCGTTTCGTTGCGTTAAACTGAGCCGCGTAGCGGCGAGGTATAACAGTATGTGACAGATTATTCAAACCCATGAAATACCGACAGCGAGATTGGTAACTTATACCCTGTCCCTTGTTCAGTCAACGAAACGCACGGATCCCGGTATGCTCAGTGACAGAGAGGTGTTCACGTGACGTTACTTGAAACCTTATCTATTGTTCTATCAGGTATTTCAACTTGATTATATACCCCGAACAGACAACAGAGCGAGGGTGTAAGCCTGGAGGAGGGAGGGAGGGTTGTCTCCTTCCATTTCTTCCTGAAAACTGTCGACCTTATTTTATAAATTTATGCCTGAAATCCTTAAATTTCAGGCATGAATTTATAATTGCACACCCCTCCATTGGATTACTTTAATTTTCAGGCATGAATTTGATATTGCCCATCCCTTCCTTTGGGTTACTTTGCTTCTTCACAAAGTATAACAGATTCAACACAAACCCAGTTCGTGAAGAGCCAAGGCAGAAAAAGGTTAAGAAAATTATCTACGGGAAATTTAAATGGCGATAATTATCTAAGGGAAATTTAAATGGCGATCTATAGAACAGATTTACCCTCTCTTGGTATCTTCTCTCAAAAAAGTCCATGTCCGATTCGCCGGGTTTCTTCGTGGCTGACACTCGTTCTTCTATGTCATCAAATATAGCATCATTTGGGCCCTTTATAGCTCCCTGCTTAGATCGCTCGTGTGTCTTAATTGCCTTTACGTTGGCACGGAGGAAGGGATTGTCTAAATTGGTGATTTCCCTGTTCAGCATCGCCTCAGACGGTGCTCCTGAAATGATATTAAAATGTGCTTTAAATATAAATGTTTATAAATTCGTTTGAATTTCAAGGATGATTTAGGGAAAAGTAAGCCTTTTACAGAGCTCTCAGACCACAGTCAAATTCATTCTGTAAGCAGTACGACGCTGTTATGGGCTGTGTGTTCAACCACATTTTGTGAAGTTTGAGCGCACACTACCGCTGATTTAACTGTTAGAGAGCTAAATTATTTTTCAAAAGTATTTTTTTCAAAGAGCAAGTGGAGCCTTAGTTTAGCAAAATATTATTCATAAATAATTGTTTTATTACCATTATTGGAGAGTGCCTGTTGGCACTCTCCAATAAATAGTAACAAAACTGTTTTTATTGCACGCCTGTTCTTTGAAATCGCCATCTACAGCAACACTAAACCGTGCGGAAAATGAAAATCTGTTCCGCACATATGGGACGGAAATCGTTGACGGATTATTTTTTATAAAGAAGCGAAATTTCACTAGAATTTTCTACAAATCGTGCACCGCAAATTACAATTTCAATCCCCAGTGATAGCTGAAAATCGTCCCCTGAGTTCCAATGTGTTGTATGTGCCAATAGGCACATAGAACACATTGGAAATCAGGGGACGAAAGAGTAACACGAGTTCCCCTTGCAAGTTTGGTTGGCAACAAAATGTGTTCTTTTTATTGATAATTCTCAAATGAATTGTTGAGTGTCCTTCTAATAATTGTTTTTATAGGCGCGAAGGCGTGTAATAAACACAGAACGACACGCGCGTGTGAATGGGTCAATCGACATGGCACTTGTGCCATCGCGGGAGGATAAAACACGAGGCCTCGTGCCAGATCGATTAACCCATTCACACACGCGTGTCGTTCTGTGTATATATAAAACAAACATTTTTCTACTGCTGAGTAAAGAATGAGGTGGTGCTCACAATGTAAAGCGCCTAAAGTGGGTTTCAGCACTTTTCAGTACAGCCATGATAGTGGCTTCTAATACTCAACCAGTTAACCCTTTTACCCAACGTAACGGCCAAAACCTGCCAGCGCTATTCTCAAAAATCGCCAATTAATTTTCATTATTTTTTTGTCTCAAAAACATAGGTTATGACCCCTCATTGGAACGAGCTCGTCGAGCTCGTTCCAATGAGGGATCATAACCTATGTTTTTGAGACAACAAATGAAAAAAATTAGTTATTCAAGAATTTTTTTTTCATGTGTCGTCTGCTTTTCATGTTAGGTAAAGGGTTAATGTATGACCCTTTACTCACATAGATATACACAGAATTTCTTCCGTGCTCCAGTTACAATTACTCCAATCAATAAGTATTTAATTCCCCTTGAAATATGAAGATATTAGCACAATTTGCAACTTCGTGGCGTAATCGTAAAACCATAAAAGTCTTCAATTGTAATTATTTAGTAAACAAACATGTCTAATGGTATTAGTAAGGTCATTGTAGGATTCAGTCAAATCAAATCTCGATTGAGAAAAATTTCTTGCCTTGATTCGAAGAAAATAAATGTTAATGGTATTTTTTAGATTCAATCGTCTGGAATATTTCAGTTCGTTGGAAAAGCAAACCGCAGGTTCGCTTTCCGTCCAAGTGAAGTATTCCAGACGAGTGAATCAAAGCACAAGACTATTTAAGGGCTAGACTGATTCCATGTCATAACAGCGTCGAATTCGACGGGTGGCTTGCGCGCTTGACTTTTACCTTGAATATTTATTCAGTAATAATAAAATTTTAACCAGGCGCTATATGAAAATATTATGCATTGGAACTCTGTGAACAGATGGTGCTAATGTAGGACACAGAGGCCAAATATCATGGACAACATGGAAACATACAAATTTATACTTAACATAGGAAGAACACCAAAAAGGACGAGGATGAGAAGTATTGGTTTTTGTGTGACTAACGTTACATCTTTTAACCCTTTACCTAACATGAAAAGCAGACAGCATTTGCAAAAAAAATTCTTGAATAACTAATTTTTTTTCATTTTTTGTCTCAAAAACAAAGGTTATGACCCCTCGTTCGTTAACGAGGGGGGTCATAACTTTTGTTTTTGAGACAAAAATTGAAAAAAAAAATAATGAAAATTAATTGGCGATTTTTGAGAATTTATTTATTTATTTATTGATGTTTAAGGTCACATATTTATGCACAATGGCTAATCATGACCGTGACAGTTTTACGGGTGGAGGAAGCCGGAGTACCCGGAGAGAACCACCGAGCAACGACGAGCAGCTGCCAGCTCCCCAACATCGTAACTCCGCACTGCAGCACAAGCAGGGTTAGATTGGTTGAAGACATGCGTACCATCGACGTGCAGTACGCCTTAGTACACGGCGTCATCGTGGCCCAATGGAGATGAAGTGTCTTGCCCAAGGACACAACGCGGTTGCCGCAGGTGGGATTCGAACCGAGGACCTCTCGGCTTGCAGCCTGCACCTCTACCTACTGAGCCACCGAGCTCCCTGATTTTTTAGAATAGCGCTGGACGGTTTTGGCCGTTACGTTGGGTAAAGGGTTAAATTTCGCATGTGATTTTCTTTTCATAAACGAGACCAAACCACTCGAATGTTTATTCACAAGACGAGGTTTGTCTCCATCCAAGCTTTCTGAGCAGTGGTATTGGAAGCTTTACATAAGCACCGGGTTCCAACACTTCTCCAATCATTCCACGGGTGTAGTCTGAT
Organism: Pictodentalium vernedei; assembly: GCA_031216915.1. Taxonomy (NCBI): domain Eukaryota; kingdom Metazoa; phylum Mollusca; class Scaphopoda; order Dentaliida; family Dentaliidae; genus Pictodentalium; species Pictodentalium vernedei. Next base: position 242,687,939 of record CM062289.1, read on the forward strand.
ATGTTGTATTTCAGTGGCATATGATTGTTCTATTTGCAGCTAACTTATCACAATGATACACTGGCCGATAAGGTGAAAGAAAATAAAAAGCAAAAACAAATAAAATCAACATTTCAGAACAAAAACCACTGGACAGTTTCTGAAAAGTTTATTTTTGTAACTGAAAGTCTATGTTTAATCATAAGGCGAGGGAGATCACTTGAGTTTTCTGATAAATCTTGTACGATTTGAGGAGGAGTTATGGTTCCCGGATAGTTCATGTTCACATCATCTTTAGAAATTTATAACAAAATATGAAGGAACCAAATTAGGACTGGCAAAAAATATAAACGGAAGTTTCTGGTGGTCTTAATAGTAGTGGACTTAATGGCATTGAACAGAAGGCCATGCAAGCAACGTCTTGATATTATTTCCAAGTTTTTGAAAATAAGTGAAGAATGTTGTGTATGGTTATTTCTCATCTATTACGAAATTCAAATGAAAGCTCAGAATCCACTCTCCTGACAGCTGCCTCACTTAACATTTTGAACTCTAGTGGTATCTTTCATTCCAGTTCAATGGAAGCACTTGGAAGAGCCTATATATTCATTATTTGGGGAAGACCAATCAATATTTTCAACGTGCAGCCTCGGGGCTGCACGTTGAAAATATTAATTGGTCTACTCCACATATTTACTGAACAGCCATCCTATTTAATTACGTTATGACGTATCATGTTCCTGGCCAGAAAAGCGGCCGATAGGGTTCAAAGGGTTAATATAATTCGGAAGCCACTGTCCCAAGTTGCTCAATTTGCAAACTTCTTGCAGACTAGAAAAAATAGGATATTTTTTTTTGCATGAACACCAAAAACAAGGTAGATTGCACGTGAAATGACAACAATAAAAGGATAGAGTAATATTACAAAAAAAAAAAACCAATATGAGCGTATAAACACTACTATTCACACAACATTAATGTTGAAACTAAATAATTAGTTCATCTGAACTATCACTCAGGGGCTCCGGAAGCAGTTCAGAGTGGAGTGTGGGGGGGGGGGGGGGGCGTGGGCGGGGAGGGGGGGGCGTGGGGATCAGACGCGGGGAAAGGGCATTTACTCACACTAACATGCCGAAGCATGCATGTCTCGAAGGAAGCCGAGATGGGGATTTGAGAAGTGTCCCCCTCCCATAGGGAGGGGATACCTCCTCTCAAACTCCCCATTAAATTTAGGAAGGGTGTATTGTAGCTTTACTTTCAGAATAAATCATTGAAAAAAAACTGAGTGACGAACCTGGGAAGGGCACTGTCTGCTCCCCCCCCCCCCCGGTCCGAAGGCAGGGGGTGCAGCTGCCCCCTTTTGCCCCCGGCGTCTGTGCTGTCACTATGCAGAAAGTAAGCATTTCCCACGCTTGACCATTTGTAGGATCATATTACAGGTGATATTGCACAGTGATGCACTTCGTTTTTCAAAGAAAGCCAAATCTCTCAGAGCTGCTCATACCGAGAAAAATGTGGATATTCTATCTCGATTTTGCAATAGGGGTCGTATTTCCGACAATTTTAAAGCATAATTATGTTTCGAAGTGCATGGATAAAGGGAGGGCCGTGGCTCAGAGGTTATGGCTTGGACGTCAAACCGAAAGGTCCACGGTTCGATCCACGCCAGGGGTTACTGCGCTGTGTCCGTGGGGGCACGGTGGCGCTGTGTACTAATGCGTACTGCACGTCGATGGTGTACTTGTCTTCAACCAATGCAAACCCTGCATGGGTGGAGTTAGTACGTTGGGGAGTCTGGCAGTTACTCGCCGTTGCTCGGTGGTTCTCTCCGGGTACTCCGTCTTCCTCCACTCGTAAAACTATCCGACACGAGATCATCCTGGCTATCGAAAGTGTCACTAAACCCCAATAAATAAATAAATAAATAAATAAATAAATAAATAAATAAATAAATAAATAAATAAAACTTGAATTTACATCGATTGCATTTTAAATTTCTCAGATTTGATTACCACAGAAATGAAAAACTACACAGTATGTTATTTAATAAACGACATTGAGTTTGATTAGGCATCCAAACTTCATACAAGACAGTCTAACGACATCCCTTTCCCCCTTCAACTTTTATGTTATGATAGGAATAATCTCATTATCGACATGGACATGTATTATTACCCAAAAATGAAAATCACCGAATATCATTTAATTTCTTTAGGCGAAACTAAAGATATCTTCCAAAAACCTGCAATTTTGGTAAATTCAAAGTCGACAAGGGCTATAACTCTGAGAAAATTATTCGAATTGAAACTTCCTTCCATATGCACATGTGTACATCACACTCATACAGCACACAAAGTTTCGTAAAAATGCAATGAGAAATGCAGGAGTTAAGCGGACAAGCATCTGTGTCAGAAATTTTGCTATTACCAAGGGCCGTAACCACGTAAAATTTGTCGCATCGAAAATTCCAAACCAAATGCACATGTATACTTGATACTGATACTTCAGACCAAGTTTCGTAAAAATCCAGTAAAAATGTAGGAGGAGTTAAGCGGACAAGCCATTGTGGGGGAAATTTTGCTATTTCCAAGGTGCGTAACCACGCAAAATTCGTCACATCGAAAATTCCTGACCACATGCATATCTACACTTGATACTGATACTTCAGACGAAGTTTCGTAAAAATCCAATAAAAAATGTTTGAGGAGTTAAGCGGACAAGCCGTTGTGATGAAAATTTTGCTATTTCCAAGGGGCGTAATCACGCAAAATTCGTCGCATCGAAAATGCCTGACCACATGCACATCTACACTTGATACTGATACTTCAGACCAAGTTTCGTAAGAATCCACTGGAAAACTGTAGGAGGAGTTAAGCGGACAAAGTTTGTGACGGACGGACGGACGGACGGACGGACGGACGGACGGACGGACGGACGGACGGACGGACGGACGACGGACGGACGGACGGACACCATTTCAATATCCCCCTCCCAACTTTGTCGGCAGGGGATAATAAAAACATAAACTTGGACTTCAATTGAAGGAAAAGAAGCTGGATGCCTTTAAATATGAGTATAATGGAACACAAAATTTGATTGTTGGTCTCGCAGTTGGATGTATCTTGTGCATCGCACGCGTTCCAGTGTGCTGCTCCCTTGCTTCGATTTTATTGGATCTTGGAATATTATGAATCTAAATTTAGACATAAAAACATGGGCCTTCTTGGACAGTGGTCGATTAATCAATTGGGGAGACAACTGCTTGAAGTTTGCTCAAAATTAAGTATTATCAGTTGAATCCACTCATATCCCCTCAACAGAACACATAATACTTGCGTCAATGATTTGTCATAGTTTTATCTGTCGTTGGATATTGGCATATGGGAATACTATCGCTTTCTGGCTCGGAGTGTGGTCTCTTCGTCAACTGCAATTCTTTTTATTGCAGATAAATGATAAACTCAAAGTGTTTAGAATATATTTAGATGCTTGGCGAAGGGGAGGGTGGGGGGGGGGGGTTTCAAACGTTGGAACTTCATTGGCACTCGTTGTAAACACAAAGTTTTGTTAATTTCAGATTGCAAATTGATGGAATTTGGTACAATTTTGCATTTTTGACTGGAGTTTAGCGCATTTTCAGAGGTCCTAAAACCGAAAATCATCAAACTCAACACTTTTCTGAAAATTTGTATCCACAAAGATTAAACGAGTAGTGGCAATTAATTTTCATTATTTTTGTTTAATTTTTTGTCTCAAAACATAGGTTATGACTCGTCGAGCTCGTTCCAGTGAGGGGTCATAACCTATGTTTTTGAGACAAAAAATGAAAAAAAATAGTTATTCAAGACTCTTTTTTGCAAGTGTCGTCTGCTTTTCATGTTAGGTAAATGGTAAACGAAAATACTTGAGAGCAATCATGAGCGGAAGCAGTTGCTCAGCAATACAACCTGAAGTGTTGGAAATTTGTATATCGTCTCTTGAGTGCAACAAGGCACTATTGGCAATGCCCAAGTACTGCAGATGGCGCCTTGTTGCATTCAAGGGACGTTATATTTACGGAAAGATTTTCTCTGTCGCATGTAGAAAATGAGATTAAATACCTCGTCCACTAGGATCCAGTCTCATGTAACCGTCCGCTAATGACGAGAAACCTGTCAGACCTCCCATTGCTGCGTACGGCGTCGCTTGGCCAACGGGATGACCCCTGAGTTCTCTCTCCTCAGCTGTTTCAACAATCATCTTGTGCTGGTAGCACGGGGAACCGCAACCACAAGTAAATGAACTGTGAAATCCTTGACATTTCAAACAGTTTCCTGGAAAGAGATAAAAAAACAGAAAAAAATTCCCAAATGAAATGCAACAAAATACGTTTTGTATGAGTATAAGGTTGGAATAAGTTAATTTATTTGGGTCTCACTTATTAGACTACCAAGGCTGGTCTAGATTGGTAAAATAAAGAAATTAAACCATTCTCCAGCCAGATTTAGCAGGAGAGAAAAATGCTGTTCTCTAATTTCAATTTATTTCCTCTTGAACCCCTTAGGTAGTGGTGGTGGCAGGATTTCCTCGACAAAGGAGGGGGCTGGGGGTATTCCTCGACAAGCCAGTAATAAAGGAGTTGATTTCCCCACCGGGGGCGTGCAGTTCCCCTGATGACCCACCCAGCGTGCCCCCCCCCCCACCCCGCTCCTAGAACCGCATAAGATAATACTTACAAAAAATTAATTCTAAACCTAAATTATATTTTTTTCGTCAAACACATAGTTTATGTCTTATTTAATAAAAACTTGAATGACGATTTTCGTGAATAACGCTGGCCATGCAGATGTAATCATTACGTTCGCGAAAATTTAACTGTTTATCTAAACTGAATATATTTCAATATTTTGCCTCGTAACATCGCTTATGACCACTGATTGCAGTGACGCAGGGGTGTGTGCGGGGGTGGGGGGTGGGGGACTGTAGTCGGATTTCGTTTAGAAGGGGCGTATAGCTAGGATTGGGGGCTGTCAGGTCGATATATGCCACAGGCATATCCGAAGGCCATAGGCCTGAGGTGAGGGTGGGTATGGCCCTCCCCAGGGCTCACCCGAACCCCCACCAATGGGAACCAATGGGAAGGCCCTTCCCACCCTTACCTCAGTTCTACAGTATTCCCTCCCTTTGGTGGGGGGTACGGGGGGTCCCCCGAGAAAATTTTGAAAATTCAATGCCCTTAGAGTGAATCTCGGGCCCTTTGGTGCTTTAATTTTCCCATTTTGAGGGGGGTTGGGGCACTGTAATTTTTAGAGGGTCGTGGCCCCCTAGCAACACCCCCACCCTGGTTACGCCCCTGCTTGCTAGTAATCATGTACTTCGTACGAGACTAGATTTGCTTCCTGGGCATAATTATGTCATCCTCGCAATCGATTTCATGCAAATGGGGGTCTATGTCCAATTCGGCCCCAGCATGACCAGCTTTGAGTCTGGTACGCGCTAATTAAATAAGAAATTGGAAAGCCCATGCCCAACCCTTTACCAAACATGAAAAGCAGACGACACTTGCCAAAAAAATTCTTGAATTACTAATTTTTTTCATTTTTTGTCGCAAAAACATAGGTTATGACCCCTTGTTGGAACGAGCTCGTCGAGCTCGTTCCAACGAGGGGTCCTAACCTATGTTTTTGAGACAAAAATTAAAAATATAATGAAAATTAATTGGCGATTTTTGTGAATAGCGCTGGCCGGTTTTTGCCGTTACGTTGATTAACGGGTTAAAAGTTAATCCCGACTGAGGATGTAGTAGTTTATCAGTTGGGCTTGGATTTTACAATTCATCTTGCATTAAGGACCCACTACAGGGGTTTCGGAGACGACGAAAAGGTTTGTTAGGAAATTTACAGGTTTGTCTGAGATTTGTTTAGGCCTGTAGTCTTAATAGACTGGCCCGTATCTAGCTTCGGATGGGAACGCAGTGGCTCAGTGGTTACGACGTTGGACTTCAAACCGAATTGTCCATGCTTCTATCCCCACCAAGGCTAACTCCACACGTAAAATGCCTTTTTGGGGTTCTTTGAAAAGCCAGATCTACCCCATTGGTAGTACTGTACCGTTCGCATTGCCGCGTAGCACGTGTAACGTTCTTAACAGTAAGATCCTGACCCGCGCCATTGTGTCCTTGAGTAAGATACTTAATACCAATTTATGGAAGAGTAATTTGCAGAGGCTACGCATGCCCTCAACCACTGCTAACCCTGTTTGTGCTGTGTTAATAAGTTGAAGAGTCCGACAGTTACTCGCCGCAGTTCGGTGGTTCTCCCCGGATACTCAAGCTTCCTCCACCCTTGCAACTTCCCAACAACAAATGACCCTGGCGGTTGAAAGTGTCATTACACCCCAATAAACAAATAAATAACGGCTTTACCCCCACGTAACGGTCGTATAGGGCCAGCGCTATTCGCAGAAAATGCCATTCAAATTTTATTATCTTTCCGTTTTTGTCTCAAAAACATACCTTATGACCCCCTCATTGGAACGAGCTTAACGAATTCGTTCCAATGAAGGCCCATAAGCCATGTTATTGAGAGAAAAAATGAAAATGTTTAGTCATTCACTGGTTCAGGGTTGGATTATTTTTGGTAGTCTGAATTTGTTCATCAAAATCTGTTTTATTACAAATTATTGGAGAGTGCCCAAAACAAATTTATAAAAACAAAAAAATATTTACAATTGACTGAATCTGGAACATGAGCGATGAAAAAGTTGGCTTTTACTCTGGTACCCTCATTTTTTTGACAGCCCTGATAATGGCTTCTTGCACTCAACCAGTTAATTACAGAAATTTTTGGCGAGTGTCGTCTTCTGTTCGCGTTTGTAACAGGTTAATGTGTGTAACTAATGCCCTGAAATTCTACGCAACGATACACATCGACGATAATATGATTATATTTATTTATTTATTTATTTATTTATTTATTTATTTATTTATTTATTTATTATTTATTGGGGTTTAACGACACTTTCGACAGCCAGGGTCACCTCACGTCGGACAGTTTTACGGGTGGAGGAAGCCGGAGTACCCGGAGAGAATCACAGAGCAACGGCGAGCAACTGTCAGACTCCTCAAAGTACTGACTCCAGATAAGCAGGGTGAGCATTGGTTTAACACGTGCACCGTCGACGTGCAGTACGCCTTAGTACACAGCGCCACCGTGCCCTCACGTGGGCAACCGGGATTAAGCGCCCAGTCCAAGGACACAATGCAGTTACCCCTGGTTGGGATCGAACTGGTGACCTTTCGGTTTGAAGTCCAATACCGCAATCACCGAGCCACCGCGCTCCCTGATTATATTTCTGTAGTGATGAACATAATTACTTTTGGTACAAACATATGGAGCTTTCTCGGAATGATCTTCTGCCGTGTGCTTACATGAACAGAATATAGGTCGGCTACCATTTAGAGGCACGTAGTGGTACGAGGCACATTTACAACCGGATGCTCTGCACTTTAACTTGATTGGCCGCTCGCTTGGAATGGTCTCGAAATCCGTTTGGTGCTGTTTATATCTGCAAGAATAGAGTACAGAATGCTTAGTGGAACAGCGACGAAGAGAAGCACGCCTCCACCAAAAGTCTGGATGAAAGTTTTCGGCTCGTTGGGAAAATGTGGGGGTTTGTGTTATTAACATTTTGCAAAATGGAAGCAAAATTATTGTTGTTTTTGTTAACCCTTTACCTAACATGAAAAGCAGACGACACTTGCAAAAAGAAATCCTTAAATAACTCATTTTTGTCTCAAAAACATAGGTTATGACCCCTCATTGGAACGAGCTCCGCGAGCTCGTTCCAACGAGGTGCATAACCTATGTTTTTGAGACAAAAAATGAAAAAAATAATGAAAATTAATTGGCGATTTTTGAGAATAGTGCTGGCCGGTTTTGGCCGTTACGTTGGGGAAAGGGTTAAAAATATGTTTTAAGACTGAAGTTTCGATAACTATCCCCTTGTGGGTGCCAAAACCGTAGAAATTTGGTTGCCCAATCTGTAAGCTGTCGAAAAATTTTATTGTTCGATCCAAAAATCCCCCCCCCCCCCCCCCCTCCCGAAAAGTTATTTAGGTAACTGCAGACGATATACCGTCTGTTAATTTGTTTAATGCCATTTTTCTAAACTTCCATCCTTAAAATAGGTGCATACAAAAGTCACAAAAAGGTTGAAGGCGAGGGAAGGAGATGGAAAGTGGTTCACCCGTCCCTCACCCCATGCTTCTGAACTATCTGGTAGGAAAAAAAGGAAGTTATCGAGAAACGTGAGTAAGTGCATAAAGCTTCGTTCGCGGTTTTCGATGAAATAATGGCCAAAATGCGATTGATTTTGCCTGTGAAGGAGGCTTTTAGCTTTTCATGCACCTTTTTTCACAGCTTTCCTTCAACTGTTGAGTGCGCTAGTAAATGGTTTCTGGACCGCCCAACGCGACACCTGTGATAAGTCAGCGGGTTTATCGCTAGTGTCGAGTTGAGTGTCCCTTTACTCATTTTAGGGTTTCTTTTATTCGGCAGTCTTATGCTAATGATGATGGTGGTGTGTATAACATGCTACTGAAAAGTGCCCAAAACCCTTCCCATCGGTGTGTCATTTAACGGGTCTTTTGGGAGCGCGGTGGCTCAGTTGGTTACGGCATTCGACTTCAAACCGAAAGTTCCACGGTTCGATCCCCGCCAGGGGTAACTGCGTTGTGTGCCTCGGCAAGGCGCTTAATCCCGTTTGTCCACGTGGGGGCACGGTGGCGCTGTGTACTAAGGCGTACTGCACGTCGATGGTGCACTTGTCTTCAACCAATGCTAAACCTGCTTGTGAGGTGTTAGTACGCTGGGGAGTCTGACAGTTGCTCGCCGCTGCTCGGTGGTTCTCTCTGGGTACTCCGGCTTCCTCCACCCGTACAACTGACTGTCTGACACAAGGTGACCCTGGCTGTCGAAAGTGTCGTTAAACCCCAATCATAAAAAAAATAACGGGTCTTCTCAGACCAACTGCAACGTCTGTTAACAAAAACATTACTTGGTGCTTTTTTTACAGAAGTTTAGGTTTTTTTGGTCAACTACGAGTGTTTCATAGTACATCAAGTACATACTCTTAAAAGTTCTCCCTACATTGCGATAACGGCCAGGTTATTACTATGAGACTTCACCCCCCCCCCCCCCGCCCTCCCCCACCAAACACATACATTATGCCGCTGCCGTAAAATTTATCTAAAATAATAGATTTCAACCATCGTTTTAAATGGTGTGCAATGTCTAGTGGTTTCATCATTTAGAAACGACTTCCACAATGCCACTTTATCTGTGTAAGTATATCTACTGCAAAGGTGCGATTTTTTTTATGTTTGTACTTTGCGCCCCCCCCCCCCCCTCCACCCCCACCCCTCCACCCCCCCCCCCCCCCACACACACAAACATACGCACACATCATTCATACATTGTTTCTTTTAGTAATTTTTCCCCCATTTTTTATTCGTTTCATGTCCCAGAGGGACACAGTGAACTCACCTCCGTACAAGACAAAACGGTGCTTGATCAAAAAAGGTTCCAGGGAGTTCTCCTCATCAATCTTCATTGAGAATCGACTTAAGTGATGTCATTGAATCTGTGCAACATTATTTTCTGCAATATGCGAATCTTCTTTTATGTTTGTACAGGGAGGATTACTAAATCCAGATCCTGTTAGGGTTAACTCTTTACCCAACACAACTACAGACAACACGTGCAAAATAAATTATTTAATAACTGAAAATGTTCACATTTGCCTTAAAAAACAGAAGGCTTATTACCCCTTATTGAAACGAGATCCTCCCAATGAGGGGCCATAATTATTGGTTTTTCACGAAAAAATAATAAAACTGGAATTGGGATTTTTGTAAACAGTACTGGTGTGTGTGTGGGGGTGGGGTGGGATTACCCCGTGTGTGTCAGTGTAACCAAGAGTATAATGACTTTCGTACCTGTGTTGACAAAAGCATAAAGTCTCTGGACCAACTTGCTTACAATCCATTCCCGTCGGAGAGCTCCAGCTCGTAAACAGTCTGTTTTTTAAACGCTGCAAATACAATTTACAATGATATGAAGCATTCGCTGAGGATAGTTTTCCAAAAAATGTTGGATTATTATATTTTAGCTGCGACCGAAGGCGAACAGCTCAAGACGAACTAGTACATTTTAACGATGAACTGTTCCGAGTGCATGTATGATTGGTTACCCCCCCCCCCCCCCCCGTCACCCCCCCCCCCCCCCACACTTGTCAAAGAGATCGATATCAAACAAAAGCACAATGGAAAACAAAATCGTGGTAAGTATTGAATGCAAACTTGGTTGACCTACTTTTAATTTTTTGAATGCGTTTTAACCCTTTTTGGTTTGTTTGTTTATTGGGAAATACGACACTTTCAACAGCCAAGGTCACATCGTTTCGCACGGTATATTGATAGGGGAAGTCAAAATACGCGGAGAATCACTGAGCAGCGGTGAGCAACAGTCAGACTGTCCAACTTACTAACTCTGTACGATCTGTGTTAGCAACAGTTGAAGGCAAATCAGCGGCATCAAAGACATGCAGTACGCCTTAGTACACAGCGACACTGTACCCTCACGGGGACAATCGAGATCAAGTGTCTTGCCAAAGGGCACAACGCAGTTACCTCTCGTCAGGATCAAACCATCGACCTTTCGGTTTAAAGTCCAATGTTCTAACCAATGAGCCACCGTGTCCCCTGTTTGAGCACTTTAACAAAATCGAATAGCAGACGACAATTGCAAAAATAAATTCTTCAGTAACTAAAAATATTAATTTTTACCTAAAAAACATAGCTTGAGAGAGAGAGACACCCCCCCCCCCCCCCCTCCCCAATCACCCTTATTCAACCCTCTTTATCTAACGTGAAATGCAGACGACACTTACAAACAAAGTTATTAAATAACCAATGTTTTTCATTTTGGGCGTTAAAAACATAGCTTATGATCCCTCAATGGAACGAACCCAAGGAGCTCGTTCCAATGAGGGTCATAAGCTATGTTTTTGAGGTAAATAAAAATAGAAAAAAAATAATGAATATTGAATGGAAATTTTTGTGAATAATTCTGGCCGATTTTGGCTTGTTACGTTGGGTAATGGGTTAAAGTGTAATTACTCTTCCGCAGCCAAACCAGCCAAATTTCTGTGCAGGAAACTTACAAATTTAAATTAATTTATTAGTGCTTAGGGTCGCTTTCGTCATCCGTGACAAAATGAATAAAATTAAGTCAAGCTAAACGCTTTTAACTTTGAAAAGCTCATTTTAAATGACTTCCATCCCGCGCGTTGGTTAATGGATTCTATTTTACTCGTGAAACAAAGTTGGTTGACTGTGGGGAGCAAGCCCTAGCTTCTTTTGGTACATTTGTTACAGGCCATGGATTCAGTCGTGCCTCGACCAAATGAGACAAAAATTGGTAGCTAGGGATAATTTGACCAGGAAAAGGGCATTAGATGGGTCCCGTCCGGCATCACGTTAACCGTTAGGCATAGGCAACAATGTCTCCACATTTATTTGTAGACTATAGATTTCTACGTGCCTCGACCGATTGAGACAAAATTGGCACCTAGAGTTAATTTTACAAGAAAACGGGCATGGGATAGACCACGATCGCGTCCGAAGTCGCATTAACCCTTAAACCAATGAAACGTTCGACTCCGCTCTGCCTTGGCCAATTGAGACAAAATGTCGACGTTTATTTTTATTGCCTATAAATTCTGCTGTTTCTCAATCGATAGAATCGAAATTCGGCACCTAGAGGTAATTTGACAAAGAAAGGGTCATGAGCTGGGACCCAAACACGCCCGACATCGTGTTAACCCCTTAACCGAAGCAACGCTGGGATGCACTCCTACATTTTCAGATTTTTCGAGCTAAAAGCTGACACCCTGTGGTAATTTTTTTTTATCAGGAGTAGCAAGGACAGGGTGGATTTTATGTGCGGTATCACACGAGAGGATGCTGTCCTACCTTTTCAGAGATACTGGGCTGAAATTCGACACCCAGATGTAATTTATTATCAGGAGTAACATGTGCGGGATGAATTGTCTGTGAGAGATCGCATTAACCCATCAACAGTGACCGTTTATCCAGTGCAGTGCTGCGATGCACTTCTATATTTTCAGATATCGGGCTGAAAATATTACCTAGGTTTAATTTTTTTCAGGAATTACATAGGCATGCTGAATTTTGTTGTGCTAACCCTCTGCCTAACAAGAAACGCAGACGACACCTCCAAACAAAATTCTTGAAAAACTAATTTTGTTCATTTTTTGTGTCGAATACATAGCTTATGACCCCTCGTTGGAACGAGCTCAACGAGCTCGTTCCAATGAGGGGTCATAAGCTATGTTTTGAAGACAAAAAATGTAAAAATAATAAAAATTGATTGGTGACTTTTCAGTGAATAGGGCTGGCTGATTTGGTCTTTACTTTGTGTGCAAGGTTAACACTTCAAACAGAGCAACAGTGGTATGTACTCCAGCTGATGTTGGTACCTAGGGGTATTTTTTTAACAGAAGTAACATGGACGGGGAATTTTACATGCCATGCAACTTTGTATTCACCCTTTAACCATCAAACCTTTGAGCAATGCCTGTTTTACAAAATCCTTTTACAAAGATATTGAGCTGTGGTACCTATGGGTAATTTGACCATACAGGAAAGGCACATGGGTGCGTCCCAGTTGCGTAAGAGGTCGCATTAGCCCTTCAATCACAGCAACTCCAGGATTCATTCCTACATTTTCAGAGATATCGAGCTGAAAATTGGTACCAAGCGTTTTTTTTATTATTATCAAAAGTAATATAGGCAGTGTGCACTGCACGTACGATGTCACATTAATCCTTCGTTCAGAGCAATGTCGTGATGGACTGCTCCATTTTCAAAGTTGTCCATCCGAAATTTGGCATTTTGGAACAATGTTTTTTTTTATCAGGAATGACATGAGTGGGGTGATTTTTTTATTTGCGACGTCGCGTTAACCCTTCAACCCGAAAAAAACGGGTACAGGTGCTAGTTATATTTGATATGACAGCACGAATTCTGTCGAGAACAATTGGGAGGATTTGTTTTGTGCTGCTAAAGTTTATTCAATTCCCTCGCTACGAGAATACAAAATTAATAGGCGTTCTCAGACAGTGTGGGGGCGCGGTGGCTCAGTAGGTAGATATGCAGGCTGCAAGCCGAGAGGTCCTTGGTTCGAATCCCATCTGCGGCAACCGCGTTGTGTCCTTAGGCAAGACACTTCACCCCATTACCCACGTGGGGCACGGTGGCGTTGTGTACTAAGGTGTACTGCACGTCGATGGTGCACCTGTCTTCAACCAATGCTAACCCTGATTGTCGGAGTTAGTATGTTGGGGAGTTGACAGTTCCTCGCCGTTGCTCGGTGGTTTTCTCCGGGTACTCCGGCTTCCTCCACCCGTAAAACTGTCTTGGTCATAATTATCCATTGTGCAGAAATATGTGACTTTAAATACCCCAAAAAAAAATAAATATCAGACAGTGTAAATGCCACTATAATGTTTACATTTATCTATTTTTTTTATATGTGTTTAAGGTCATATATTTCTGCACAATGGCTAATCGTGACTGCAACATGGAGATAGAGTTAAATTTAGTCAATCGTTTATACCCATTTAAGAGGACTTCCACTCCAAGCATTGGTGACAGAATTAAATTTTACCAGTAAAATAGATTTTGTTTATCACAAACAAGCACTGCCTCGCACCCTGGGTTTCCAACGGGAGAATGTTTTCATATTCTGAGCAAAACATAGCTTGTGATCCACCCCACCCCCACCACCTATATTGGAACGGGCTCTGTGAGGTGTCATAAGCTATGTTTGGAGACATAAACTGAAAAAATATAAAATTTGATTTTAATGACTATTTCTGTGAACATAGCGCTATCCGGATAAGACATGGTATTACGTAAAAGATCAGTTGAGTTTGTTTCGAAAAATGAACCATCAAGTTGCATGTTAAGTATAAAAATCTTTCACGGGTGGTGGTGGGGAAGGGGGGAGCAGAACCTTTAGTAAAAAACGAGTGCCATACGCCTTTATTTATTTATTTATTTATTTATTTATTTATTTATTTATTTATTTATTTATTTATTTATTTATTTTTATCAAGCACTACCGAACAATAACTGTCAAACATTACAACTTGCTTTTTATAAGTGAAGCTTGAGCTCACTTGTTTGATGCAATGTATATCATTATCATGTCTTTCATCAAAGCACACTTTCCTACCGCATTTTATAAACAGAATAATATTGAATTGAGCCAGCAACGTGTGTACTTACTATTGGCAACACCTTTTTCTTGTATTGTTCATATTCTTCGGGTGTGAATAGTTTTCCACCATCATCTTCGCCAACTATCCTATATAAGAAATGAATTGCTTAATTCAACACCAAGACCACGCTATAAACAAGCTACAAATACTTGTCATATGTTTGTAGAATACGTAGAGAAAATGTTTAGAAATGAACTACCATCCCCGAGCAGATATTTATTCCCTCAAAATAACGATTAACTCTTTCCATGTGACTTTGTAAGGCAAAGAAACAAGTATTATCAGCTGCCATGTGTGTTTTGGAGGAGCGCCTTAGGCTTGTCGCCAAGGTATGGCCGGGCTAATAATTCATGAGAGAATCAAAATTCAGAATTGATTCTCGTACATGATTCTCGCGAGGAAAACAACGAGAATCAAAGTTGAATCTTCCAAAATGTTCATTTGATTCTTGTCATAGACTGTCCTTAACCCTTAGAACACGAAAGGCCCTTTTTCGGGCCCAGGAACACGATACGTCATAATTTCAAGTGGGATGGCTATTCAGTGAATCTGTGGGGAGACCAATCAATATTTCCAACGTGCGGACCCAAGGCTCAACGTTGAAAATATTAATTGGTGTACCCCATATAATAAATATGGACTCTTCCAATTGCTGCCACTGAACTGACATGGAAGATATCACCGGGGTTCAAAGGGTTAAATGCCCAGAGAATTTTACTTCTTTTTGCTCCCTCGTAATATGGTAATACTTTGACATAGCAGTGGTGTCTAGTGAAGTGTTGTCTGCCTATACAGGCAGCCAAGACTGCACTATAAACCACTGCCAAGGTAACTTCCATCGGCAAGACCATACCAAATGCTTGTAAATGTTTGAACATTTGTACTATATGTACACGTAAGACAAGAAACTCGCCAAACCTGGAAGTCCGCCCTTAAGGGTAAAACCCTTTACCCAACTTAACGGCAAAAACCGGCCAGCGCTGTTTACAAAAATCACCATTCAATTTTCATTATTTTTTCATTTTTTGTCTCGAAACATAGCTTATGACCCTTCATTGGAAAGAGCTCGTACCCAGTGGATCAGTGGCGGGGCAAGGTTTTGACTCAAAAAAATGAAAAAAATTAGTTATTGAAGAATTTTATTTGCAACTGTCGTCTGTTTTCATGTTATATAAAGGGTTAAAGTGGAAATATAATGTTTGTTATTAGAAGGGATTATGTACTGGTTGCACTCACTATGGTATAACAGTTATGTCAAAATTTAAATTATGCAGGAACCGTAACATGTTTGGGTGAATCAAAATGGATCACCGCGAACCGGAAGAAATTTTAAGGCCTGGTACAAATTCTTAATCCAGTGAGAGGGAGGCTCGGAGTGGGTATACGCACTGTATACTGTCTTTTCATGCAACCCTTAAGTCCTCAGATTAAATTTTATGTTAATAACTACCATATATACATGTATATAGCTACAGATGGCTTAACAGTGTTTCTACATTACTGTTAGCTGCCTGTGCAGACAGCTAACTATGACGTAGAAAGCACTGCCAAGATAAAGGCTTCCCACCGGAAGGTTCTCAATGACGAATACACTTGTATCAGCTTAATCAGAGCCATATAAAAAGGGCAGTTTGTGGCTGTATTGGGACGTAAGGTTTAAAGGGATTACGTTGTGTATACTCCTCTATCAGACTAGAGGCACAGATTACCCACAAATCGCAGAACATAAGAAGCTTTCGTACCTACCCCCATTTTCGGTCATGACAGACCTACACCAATACATTTGAATATATCATTTTCATTTGGGTCTAACAGCCAATGGACTTTTGATAATGTGTGTAATTTCGGCTTCAGCTAAGTTCAGTTTCGAAGATGAATAGGGCCTACGCATCAACACTTTACCCAAAAGGATTAGAAGACGACACTAGCAAAAATATTTCTTGAATAACAAAAAGATTTAAATTCCTTGCCTCTAAAACATAACTTGCTTCTCCTCATTGGAACTAGTTCGTTCTAATGAAGTCATTATAAAGAGTCGTGCGCATTTTTTAGGCAAAAAATCTCTAAAAATATTAAAATCTGAATGACGCGAATAGCAGTACTCTTTACCTTACGTAAAGGCCCTTAACCCAACGCACACGATATCAAAATTTGTTATTATTTTTTTAAAAAGCAAAAAAACCATATCATGTGACCCCTCATTAGAACGAGCTTTCTCGGTCCCACAGACGCGTGACACCACGTAACGTATTTACACTTGGTTTCTGCTTTCAAATTTCGAATTTGAAAGAATTCGATGGCTAAAACATACCGTAATAAAAAGAAAATCTGTGGGTTTTTTGGTAGCGCGACAGAGGTGCATGGGCTAAACAGTGGTGGCGCTAGACTGGGGCATGAGGTGGGGCATTTTGTCCCTGCCTCTAAAATGAGCCTCGTCCCCACTTACACACTTACGCACTTACGCCCTTACGCCCCCCCCCCCCCCCCCACACACACACACACATGCGCCTAAATCGTGTTAGGACCGAAAGCTCGTTTTACAGTGTATGGCTAACGTTGTTACATTAAGAAGTTGTGAAAGGGAGTGGAATATCGAAACATTCAGAATATATAGTTATCACAAAATGCTTCCGATATGACCCTGACTGGTGAAAGTGTATTTAAACCCTAATATACAAACGAACACACTGTGCTGAAGTTGCAAACGGAGTTGGAATCTCTAAATAACCAGAATGAGCATTTGTCCCTATCTCTAAAATGAGCTTTTCTGAACAGTGGTGGCGCTAGAGAGGGGCATGGGATGGGGCCTTTTGTCCCTGCCCCTACAATAAGCCTCTTCTCCACTTACGCACTTACTCCACTTACGCCCCCCCCCCCCCCCCCCCCCCCCACACACACACACACATGCTGTGCAGAAGTTGCAAACGGAGTTGAAATCTCTAAATAATCAGAATGAATGGCACGCTTTTTCTTTCAGTTTCTCTCAACAGCGGGCATTTTACGATTTCGGCTGATCACTTTTTCATAAATTATTTGGAGTTAGATATGTAAACACAATGGGAACGTACTACCAAACACATGGGTCTGGAGGTGTGAGGCGTGAAATCAAAATTGTTCTTTCTTCCTTTTTACGCTATATACCGGCTTATGATCTGTCATTTTTTCGCTGTCATACCTCCAGTCAGATATTAGGAAAGAAAGTGTTTTTTTACGCTTCACCGCTGTTCACCTTCACAATAAAAATGACTGTCCTCCTCGTAATCCATCAAACGCGACTTGCCGTTGTGCCAAATCTAATATGCTGGACATCAAGCTTCGGAAAGCCTTCTTACGGCCCAGTATTCCTAGTTGTAACGCAACAGTCGGTGAAATCATACAACGAATACAAGTGTATCCGTATCCGGATGGGGTGGGGTGGGGTGGGGTGGAAGGGCCAGTGCCGTAGCCATGGAGGGGGACTGAGGGAGGCATATGCCCGCCAATTTAAGGCATGCGCCCCCCCCCCCCCCAGGTGATGTTGCCTAATCATTGATGCCTTTCACAACTTATAAATTATAAACACAAAAGGACTCAGAGTCAAGGAAATAGCGTCTTTTTGTCTCGAAGTTCAGAATCCCCCCTCCCGGGAAGCCCCCTCCCCTCCAGCGAGAGAGGGGGTCTCCCTTTTGTGCTCACTCCCATCTCTACGCTACGTGGTTAGTATGATGCAGCACCTATTCTGTACCCCCCCCCCCCCTCTAGAAGTTCAGCGATCTGAACGTAGCTGCTACCCCCCCCCCCCCCCCTCTACGTAGGGGGGGGGGGGGGTAGCCGCTACGTTCAGATCGCTGAACTGGCCCCCCCCCTCCCACCAGATATTATTATTGTCCCCTAACTTTAATATCCTGGCTACGCGCCTGAGGAGCGCCACCCTCTATTTTTGTGACTCTTTTTTTTCGCAAGCACCGAGACCAGGGTACACGGTTTTATCCGCAATAATATATGAACATCTATACTATCTGAAGTAGAGGACGCCACCGCCCTATTTTTGTGACTCAATTAATTTTCAAAAGCACCGAGACAGGGAACACGGCGTTATGCACAATAACACACGTGCACCCACTATCTTAGTTGTGGATGTCCATGAGCTATGGCGAATAATACCGTACCCAGTGGATCAGTGGCGGGGCAAGGTTTTGCTCGACCAGTGGGCGTGTATTCCCGATAGTTGGCTAGGGCATTCTCCAATAAGCCCACAATAAAGAAGGTAGTTTCCACGACGGGGAGCCCCCCCCCCCCCCCTCCCCAACAAGAGGCTGTAACCCCCGCCCCTTCCCCTGGCGCTACTACTGCCATGGCTACAGCTACAACTTACCAAACATTTTCCCGCACCTCCCCCCCCCCCCCTCCCGATCGCGCCGATTAGAGTAGAACACCTCCCTCTCGTGTTTGGCTCAAATTCGTCGCTACGAGCACCGAGTGATTACCCATGATTGAAATCCCCCCCCCCCCCCCCACACACACACACAAACACACCCTCAAAATCCTAGATCCGTCACTGTCGAACGACGAATGTTACCTTTTACTTTTAACTCCGAAAGCCCCTCCCAAGTTAATATTGAATAAAACATTCTAAAACTATACCTCCTATACTCCAGATAATCATCTACTGCTGCAGCCCGTGTGCCGTCAAACTTCAGGTGGTACCTTCTGGCATTTGGATCCGAGTCGTTTGGACCATATTTATCCATTTTCGTTGTCGTACGAACTACCGCAGAGTATACAAGAACGTAAGTTTGTCTGGTCTTCGCTTACACTATCTTTCATCCATTCATTCAAAAGTGTTCCAACGTAATGGAGGTCGTAACCAACAGCCGTTTCTAAAATAGACCGAATTAAATGTCTGAAAATGACATTGCACCCAACTCGATTGAACATGTTTTAAATCGATTTCTCAGTAAGTAAATACAACAATACAATAATAACCGCATTCAGGTACCGTACTTTACGTGTCTCACAATCAGACGAAGTTGTTTACAGTTGCACGACAAGTGAGTGTTTGCTGATCCATGTTAAGGAGTTATTCAAGGGACATGTACTTTATTTATTTATTTATTTATTTATTTATTTATTTATTTATTTATTTATTTATTTATTTATATTGTATTGGATTATTGTTACCTGTTAATTCCATAGAAGCCATTATCAGGGCTGTGAAAAAAGGAGGGTGCCAGAGCAAAAGCCAGCGTTTTCTTTGATCAAGTTTCATATTCAAACACAATAATATTTTGTTTATATAAATTTGATTTATCATAAATTATTGAAGAGTGCCTTCAGGCACTCTTCAATAATTTGTAATAAAACAAATTTTGATTAACAAATTCAGACCATCAAAAATAATGTATTCCTCAACCAGTTAATAGGAAATATATATATTTGTTAATGATATTTTTTTTTGAGGGGGGAGGGGGGGGGGGGCAAGTGGGAGAGTAGATTCTTTATCGGAAGAGGGTAGTTTTTAATGGATTTTAACCCTTTACTTAACACGAATAGTAGATAATCCTTTCAAAACAATCATTTTAAAACAATTTTTGTGGGATTTTCTAAAAGGAGTCAAACTTTCAAACTCAAAAATTCAAAGTTGAAACATATTTCAAACACACGGGGGATGGTGCAATTGGATTTAGGCGGGGAGGGTGCAATTGGATTCCTTCATCGGTTAGGAATTGACAGTTGTCGTAGGAAACAAATCTGGCTCATAGCGGGTGGTTGGGGTGCAAATTATTTTCTCAAAAGTTGGATGGCACAGTTGGAAATTGGGAGGGGACCCGAACCAAGACCCTCTAGCTACGACCCTCGCTGCTCTACATAGTGCATATCCATTGAATATCTACAGTATTGCAAGAACTCGTTACATTATATGAGTCTAAGGGGTTGAGACTAAGGCTAGTCGAAAGCCTCAAGTCCAACAGCAGAAACTACTGGACCAGAAGTCGTGACAAGGCTTTTATCGGGATAGGCGTCGACTGTCGATGTGGAACTGGAGTTTTTAGCACATACATTTTCGAACGTATAGTACGGTTGCCGTGGATTGGTCACTTTACACGGCCGAGTAATATTTCCACGAACGCAATAATATTAGATTCCAAACACTAGGCCTAATTATAGGAATAATCATCAAAAATTTAATTACTGAAGCACCGGGTGTTACCCGATGCTTCACCAATTAAAATTTTGCTGATGATGATTTTTATTACCTAGTAAACGCACGCGTGGACATCACTGCCCAAGCGTGGATTATGACCAGTTCACGGAAACTGTAGTGTATGAACGATAAAGAAATCACACTCGCAAACTGAACATCAGATATTAAAGTTTCTTAACCCTTTACCCAACGTAACCAGCCAGCGCTATTCACAAAAATCGCCAATTAATTTTCATTATTTTTTAATTTTTTGTCTCAAAAACATAGGTTACGACCCCTCATTGGAACGATCTCGACGAGCTTGTTCCAATGAGGGGTCATAACCTATGTTTTTGAGACAAAAAATGAGAAAAATATTAGTTATTCAAGAATTTTGTTTGCAAGTGTCGTCTGCTTTTCATGTTAGGTAAAAGGGTTAAATGGGTTATGAGTCACCAAGCTGGAAACCATCGACTTGGTAAATCTGTACCGTTATAAGTACTTCATGACTACACTAACACCTGTTCAGTTTATAATTTTCAAAAGAGAAAAAAATGTCTCGACATTACTGGCAAAATGTCAGAACTTGAGTCAGCTTGAACAGTGAAGGCCTTTGAAGTTTATATTATATTTACATTGTACGTCCCAATGAACCGAAAGAAAATGCACGCTATTTCAAATCAATATATGAATACAAACCGGTTATATATTGTTTACTTGCATGTCAATGTGGTAAATGCCTGTTTTGGAAATAAGTCCCTGGTACTGCCCCTGATGCACAATGCATCTACAATAATGGGTATTGTATTTCAAACTTGATCTAATGTAACTTTACTAGAATATATATAAGCCGTAGACAATTAATCATATCTGGCTATTTGTAAATTTAAATATTTATTATTCTCAGCAAATATGGCTATATCTATACGTTTCCAGACCAATATAGCCTATATATTAAGGGAACTTTAGTTAATAGTCAAAATGTCAGGCTATGTTTCCGCATTGCAATCTGTTGGCCACCATTAATGGAGCTCGAAGGAATAATCAAAAGCTAACGTAACGACAAAAACAGTCCAGCGCCGATCATAAATTCAACCATTTTTTCAATTTTTTCTTTGTAAATATGGCTTCTTTATTTATTTAGTTATTGGTGTTTAAGGTCACATATTTGTGAACAATGGGTAATCATGAACGCAACATGTATATAAAGTCAAGTCCAGCCAATGGTTTACACATACCCATGTTGCCTATTTTAGAGGACTTCCAACCCAGGCGTTGGTGATCGGGTCCTATTTTACCAGTAAAAACATAGCCTGTTTGCCACAGTAAACAAGCACTGCTTCACTTCCCGGGGTTCCCATGCAGAAAACATAGTGGGAAAACACAGTTTATGATCCCTCGTGGAGCTCGTTTCAATGAGGCGTCATAAGTTATGTTTTTGAGACAAAAAAGGAAATATTTAGTTATTCGGGAAATGTTTTTTGCAAATGTTTTCTATTTGTATTAGACAGACAGTTAATGAAGATAAGATAAATTCACTTCTTCTTCCGAAACCAACTCACAAGGTTACAACGTCGACGTTGACTATTAACGTCGTTGTCGTATTAGACGTGTTGTGAACGATATTTTCCGTAATAAGCTAATTATTGGCGATTATGGCATAAATAAACCGGTAATCGATTAGCCTTTCAGTTATGGAAACAAGCCCTGGTAATTAGCGGATCTTATTTGCACTCGAAAAGCAAAACTAGTACACTACTTACTTAGTACTAAGATTACCAATTTTCTGTAACAACTTCAGTACAGTCAAGGAACATCTACAGAAGTATCTCTCTCGTCTGAATGTAAACTTGTGTGCTTCCCTACTCGAAGAATCAGTTCAAGAGACGCTGAAATAAAGCTCGCTTCGACTTATCGCATTGACGGTTCGACGACTTATTTGAGAAATCAAAGATCGGTCCAAAGATCCTGACATTCCGACAACGATAGACGTTGTAGCCGACGAATGAAGTTGAGCAAAAGTCGTTGGAGCAACCCTCAATTTCGTAAAACCCTTACTAACCACCTACTTACAGCTCCAAATAACCTTTAAATATTTCTATTACCCCTTGATTACCAGAACCCCGGCTTTCTAGAAGGACAATTAGCCATAAAACAAACGACGCATACTAATATAGTTTGAGGGTTCCTCCAGACTGTCAAAGAAAAGGATAGAACAACCCTAACAACATTAGAAGTATATAAGGCACGAATAAGCCCCTGTCGGCTAGATCGAATTGTGGATCTCATGTGACGCCATAAATCACACGAATAATCACGCCATATTGGTTGTCATGGTAACGCACAAGAGCTGCCATATCGTGATATATTCACTGACGTCATCGGTGATGTTGTCATGATATTCAGTGTTGTCATAGCAACGAAGGTGAGCAGCCAAATTGTGACGTCATCACCGGAAGTAACACCAGGTGTGGCATGATTAAATGCGAGATTGGTGACGCCATAAATGAATGACGTCACACTGTAGTAACCGTTTGGTGTGTCCGATTGTTCTGGAGTGTACAATGCTATTATGACAGAGATTACTGGTCACGGAGATATTTCGTACCGGGGATCTCACTTAAGAAACTACTGAGACTAAAAGTCTTTACACTCTACAACAAATTTATTAACCCTTTGAGATTTTAATTATCCTGACGTTCAAACGTCACTGGCAATTCAGTTTCTTCAAAGTTTTTCAAAATGCGACGTCAAACGTCGGAAAGTACAAATAACAAGATATTTTTCACATTACTGATTAACTGGTTGGGGGCAAGATTATTTTTGGTGGTCTGAATTTGTTATTCAAAACTTGTTTTATTACAAATTATTGGAGAGTGCCCACAGACACTGTCCAATAATTTGTAATAAAACAAATTTATATCAACAAAATATTATTTGTGTTTGACTGAATATGAAATATAAGCAAGGAGAGTGTTGGCTTTTGCTCTGATATCCTCATTTTTGAAAGCACTGATAGTGGCTTCTAGCACTCAATCAGTTAAGAAGTCTTGACAGCAGGATTATATTAGTATTTTAAGCTGCGATAACATTTGGCTCAACGGTTATCACTGAGTACTATTCGGGAGAAAGTAGGAATTTGAGGTTAAAACTTTAAAAAATCGAAAAATAATAAAAAAACAAATGACCACAAAGTATCAACGTGCTGTTTGATTTCGTACGCAATAACACGTACAAAAGTTTCAAAGGGGTTAACTGGACTCAAGTATACATGTAATACAAAGTGTTGACGAGATGCTGGTGGCCAAACTCTCCGCCCAACCTACTTGCAACCTGTCATTCGAATTAAATTACTTGCATAAGTTAACTGGCTTTTATATGTACAACTTCCTTGTAACATTGGTAAAATAGAAGAAAGTGAACGTTGGTAGCTACATGTAGACTCTTGTATTAATCAAGTGGGCATTGTAATGGATTGTATGAGTGAAAAACATATCTTAAAATGCGTTAATTCATCTATTCATTAAATAAATCAGTCCGTTATTATCAAAGTGTGTGAATTAACCGATTGTTTTTTGACAGTTAATGTTTAGCCTAGCGATATTAGCGTGAAAGACTCGACGACGTGGAAGAGTAGTAGTGTTTTGGTACGATTTATTAGGTTTTTGGCCTAGTCTGTCCACCCAGTCCTGTTTCGTCTTTTCTTCTCTGTCCGTATCTACCGATTCAGATGTATAATATTCTCCCTGTCTGTTATGAGACATGTGCGATTTGTGACTACTCAAATGAGCTAAAAAGCAATACCCTTATAAAAAAAGTACCATGGTAAACCATGGTAAATCCCAAAATACCCTGGTAATACCATGGTATTACCAGGGTATTTTGGGATTTACCATGGTTTACCATGGTACTTTTTTATAAGGGTACACACAAAAGTTCGAAAGAGGGACTCCTAGTACGACTCTTGGACTCATTTTAGTATTCATTTATCACTGTCACAGTAGTCAGAATTCCAAGAGGTGCCATAAAAGTGATTTGTTTGTTTCCAATGGCCCACAGCTACTAGCTTCTGCAACTGCTGTTAGCAGTACTAGTCGAATGGTTGATTCAAGTCCCTCGATTCTTGTATTGCCAACATCGACTCGGGGCTTTTGCCTTCTTGTCTTGCTAGAGCTATCTCTCTTGCCTGGTATGGGTCACGTATCATTCGTGTTTAATCCACTGAGCTAAAGCAGCTGCTAGAAAGAGCGACTGCTCGTACATCTGTGATTCATCTGGTAATTAATGTCTGAAAAATGGAAATTTTACAGTCATAATCAGATTCTGGAAAGGGGTTAAGTAAAGGAGATTCTGTAAGTTGAGTTTATACCGGACTTTTTACACAGTGAACTACTGTAACCACCATTATGTCCTATGGTCGGCCTCCACTAACATGTTTTCGCCCAGGACTACTATTTTCTACATCTAACATCCTTCACCACCAACTGCCACCAAACCCCTCCAGCTGGCTTCTATCATTCGGCACCTGCTAATAACTGCTACGGTGCAGTCGGTGCTACCACTGCTACCACTCCTTCTACTGTTTTTCCACAGTCATACGATCAGTGCATTACTAACACTGTTACGCGATTGTACAGTATATGCCCATACAAAGTTATTATCTTTGGCCAATCTAAGACCAGGCAGTTCTTTTTACGTAGAAGACCGTGAGGTCATGAGGTCTACGAGAAAATACCTAAAAAAATATTATTGATGCCTCCGCACCCTCAACTAAAGTATTGCTAGATCATTGGACACAGTCGTGCTGTCGATTAATATAAGGCGGGTCATCGATTTTGTCGCGGTGGTTTTGGAATCTATGAGGAAATACCTTAATGAAGTCTGACCCAAGACACTTATCTGGGAAAGAGAGATTCTAGTCATAGTCAGTTTCTATAGTAGGATTCTTTGTAGTATTAGCAGATGCGCAGTTCACCTATTTTTCGCTCCCTCTATGACATCATATCGCGGTGCATTGTGGGTGTCACTTGGATTTTGATGGTAGCGCGTGAGCAGCCATGTTGCGGTGCCATTGCCACGATGAAGCATGGTGTAGGTGTTCGTGCGCAGTGTGTGTTGTGGGAGACAGGTATGTGTCGTCAACTGTATTTTCCGGGACCATCATTTTGCTTTATATGGTGACACATGATTGCTATGGAGCACATGTAGTGCTATAGACCTGACTAGATGGTTCAGTGGTGTGTTCGAATACTGTACTAGTATGGCATGGACCATCTGTACCCATCTTGGTTCCGTTTAGTCTTCGGGACGCTTGTTGGCCTATCTGAAGCATAATACTGTGTCGAGTGGGGGTGTCGTCCTATATTTTGTTATTCTGTGGCTATGTTCGAATATTCTGAGATTAATCCGGTAGCACAGAAGAGCGTTCAACTTCAAACTGAATTCATTTCCTCACGACGTTCAACTCTTTTGCCAGCTGTGTATGTTCCTTGCCCTTTTCCAGACACTATTGTTCTCGTTCCGAATAAAGCCTATGCATATACCTTCTTCCTAAGGCATGTGTTTTCTACATAAGATAAGAACGGCCAAGTATATTCAGTCAGATCATTCCATGTACTTCATCTCCTTTGGGGACAAAATCTTCGAGAACAAACCCAAAGCACCACTCAAAAGAGTCGCAAGAATCTCCTTGATATGCTATTGTGTTCCAATAAGAAGAAACTGGTACGTTGTTGTTTATCTGAACTAAATGCATTTGTTCAAAATACTGAAAGTAAACCTAGAAAATATGTTCAGTACACTTAAACTACTCTATTTAATGCCCCATACACCGAGAGTTAAAAAACAATGCAGTTTCGCCAACGTTTGAAGCCAGGTTTATTTTTCTTCTTCATTGCTATTATGCCATATATATATAGTAGGCACTGATGGAAATCTGACGCAGGTATATTCTGAGTACAATTTTAATCCCACGTGAGCGTTTTTTTGCGTGCCGACTTTGAGTCGTTTTCGACATTGGTATCTCGGTCATTCCGACAGTTTCCTTCGCACAGGATAAAACATCACTGGCGTTTAGCCTGCCTTTGATCTTGAGCCCTCCAAAACAAACTAAATTTAGTATGTCTGATCAGTCCGGGGCGAGGGTTAATCATTCCTGTTGAGTCATTAATAAACCGCAGTGCCCTCCAAAAATAATGTAATTAATTGTTATATTATCTATAATAATATTATTTCAGTTTTGCAAAAGCAGGATTTGTTCTCACGGGGAAATAGTTTGAATTTTTACCCCCCCCCCCAACACCCCCCCCCCCCCCCCCCCCCCCCCCGATTGGAATCCAGGCGGAACTTCTTGTTCAGTCAGTCTGTATTGGGATTTCTAAATACAAACACAGGTCCAAGAGCTGTTTATTGGCATTGATTGGCTTGATTGCATTCCATGATGAACACGAACCATTTTACTCGGCATTTAGATGATGTCTGTGAAGCAAGAAGCAAAACAATGAAAAATAGTTCAGGAGAGCAATTTGCTCGCAAAAGTAGCTCCCAGAACAATTTTTGTCACTCTGGATTTAAAAAAAAGCCTGGGTAGACATTTGTCTGGTATCTATCAGGTATTTTTTGAGAAAGTGTATTTCTTATCAGTCAGAAGTTCATCGTGTGGTGTCGTTCTTTATGTCATCCCGTTCATGACATCAGTCGTGCGCTCAGGCCCCCAGTCTAATTCTGTAAGAAATTCGACTGTGTTATGGCCAAGAACAAGTCTAGCTCTCAAATAGATCATCGCCTATGTTTAGATTCACTCGCAGTCTCGAATATTTCAGGTGAAATAATTATGCCAGACGATTGAATCTGAAAAATTCCACAGAGATTCATTTTCAGTGAATTAAAACTAGATTTGTTACTCAATTGAGATTTGATTTGATAGAGACTTTGATGGCATTAGTCACATTACAATCAAAAACGAACGCACCACAGCCGTATTGTTATGATTACGTCGGACAGTTCCACACATTAAGTTAGCCCTTTGAAACTACACTACGTAATATTACGTACGAAAATTGCCGTGCATTGCGACTACGGTACGTAATATTACGTACTTCGAATTTGAACCCGAGCGGGTTCTTCTTCGTCCAGGAACATGATACTTCATAATTTCATTAAATAGGATGGATGCTAAGTGCATGTGTGTGGTAGACCAATCAATATTTTCAACGTGCAGCCAAAAGGCTGCACGTTGCAAATATTAATTGGTCTACCCCCAAATAATGAATATGGACTCTTCCTGTTGCTGTCATTGAACTGATATGGAAGATACCACCAGGGTTCAAAGGGCTAACGATTGCGCTTGACGTCGCCAAAACCTCATTCTTCGTGACGTTTAAACGTCACAATAACCGTAGTCGGGAAGGGTTAATTAGTGGATGAACTCCTACTATGTATGGGTTTTCGATAGATGGCATTTCAGGGATGAATATTTTAAAAATCTGATCGCGCGAATTGTAGGGAATTCGATTTACCTCCCTTATACCACAGAACGCTCTAAATTCCTGTTCAAACTGTTTTACCTTCAGTAAATACCTGTCCTACGACACAGTTGCCGATTTTCGATAAACAGAGCAAATATTGGCATCAAGCATGTCGATTTAGTTATATTGGATAGAAATACATACACCTGCCGATTTTAAAGTCGATCGGGACCGTATAGACTGAGGAGACAGGACACATCACTCACGACAAACAGAAATCACGACAAAGAGAATAACTCAAATTATGGAAAAGATACCTTAGTTCTTTCAATGAAGATTAAGTAGAAAATTGCTTGGAATATTTATAACTGGGGTAGGAAAGAATAACCGTATATCGTTGTAAGAAAAGGCACATCAAATTACATCAACGGCCGTCTGCACGCAAATTTCCACAAAAAAACTGGGGAAGCAAACACATATAACAGTGTCAAATTTTGAACAGAATTAGACTGATGGCTTGAAAGCTTGGACATTCGTTATTTTTATCGTTTCCCGCGCTGGGGGACAGGAGTGGATATGAGAAAATGGGTAGACTGAGTGGATCTCCGATTCAGCCTCCTTGTATTTTTGTTTGTCTTGCATGTTTCTTCGAAAAGAGGACGGTTGGGTATGGGTGAAGTAGGAGAGGCAGTGGTATCTTTGTTTTCTTGGTGCTTTCAGTCGGACTTGCCTTTCTTCGCCAGGCCTCCCCGTGTTTTGCTGAGGAACACTTCATCCTTCTTGTATTGAACCGAGGCCGTTCCAAGCACAAACCCACTTTCTTTCTGTCTTTTCTGCTCAGTACAAACAGGTCTCCTATGGGAGATACAGTTCCTCACAAGAGAGGTTGTGCGATTCTTCTTAGGATCACGGTGAGGTGAATTTTACCCAAAAGGCCTGGATAATTTAGGTGGTAGCGTCTGAACTAAACACAGCACTCGTGATTTTCACAGGAAATCCCCGTTGATGAGAACGTCGTGCTTACATGTACACTTTTGCTTTATAGAGTACGAAGGGATTTTCAGGAGTCTGATGTGAAAATTGAGTCCACAGAAGAAATCAGAAAAGGGTTTTTCTAAACAGCATTTAAAGATTTTCCCACAGGAATCAGGTGAATCTTTCTTCAAAAGAAAATAAAAAACAGAAATAACTTCTGTGCACACCATTCAACGTGTTCTATAAAGAAATCATAAATGGATATTTCTGGCTCCACCCACTTTTTGAGAGAAGAAATACATGTTGGATCTTCAGAACTGCCACAGGGGATTATAAAATGCAATTTCCAGCAATTCTGAAAAAATGCACTTAATGACCCCTGGGTGAACCCAGTGAGCTGAACCCACATTTTGAACCTCCACCGAGTTTCTACTCATATGACGTTGATCCCAGATCCATTTGTCATACCATGCTTGAGGTATGTGTGCGACCTACTTTAATTTTTTTTTCGCTTCGCCCACTTTTCCGAGTGATGAAATACTTGCATGAACGTTGGGAATGCATTAGGAGGGCATAAAGTACGATTTCCAGCATTTCTTTAAAATGTGCTCAGTGACGCATGGGTGACTTCAGTGACCATCACCCATATTTTGGACCTCCAGTAAGGTTTGACTCGCTCGGTGTGTTTTCCAGGTCCACAGATCATACCATGCTTGAGATATGAGAGTCACCCTCTTTCCAAAGTTTTGGCATCGCCCACATTTTAGCGCAGAAATACATGTCTGAACCAGGGAATGCATTATGGGGTAGTAAAATGCCATTTACAGCAAATCTGAAAAATGCACTCAAAGGTCCCTGAGTGACCTCGATCCATATTTACCCCCCTCCCTCATTGCGTTTAGGGAAATGTCCCAATAACCCCCGAGTGACCTTAGTGACCCTGACCAATATTTAAAACCTCCATAGAGTTTCGACTCATTTGATGTTTGCCACGGATCCATAGGTCATACCATGTTTGAGATATGAGCGTAACCTACTTTTAAAATGTTTGGGCCCGTCCACTTTTAGGGTTTAAAAATACATGTATGTACTCCAGGAATGCATTAGAGAGGTCAAAAATTGCGATTTTCAAAAAATTTTCAAACGCGCTCAATGACCCATGGGTGACCTCGCTGACCTTGACCCATATTTTGGACTTCAATTGAGTTCGACTCATTGGGTGTTGATCTCAGATCCGGATGTCATACCATTCTTGAGATATGAGCGTGCCCCACTTTCAAAATGTTTGACCGGCATTCCTATGATAGAAAAGATGGATCGCTCCATGTTTACCCACCTAGTCACAGTCTGTTCGCGCGTTCTCTTTCCTTTAGGGGGTGGCAGGTAGACAGTCAATCTGGCTATGCCACTTACCACGGTATGCTATTTGTTGCTCTTGTATAATGTTTATTTTTGTTAACATCTTACATGTTTGTATACCGTGAATAAAGAATCTGAATCTGAAAGAAAACGAAAAAGAATAAGAGGCCCCAGAGGACCTGAAGGCGCTCACCGGACACGGTAGCCTAAATATCCATCCAAGGAATTGATTTGAACAAGTTGCATCTGCCCCTTCTAAGAAAAGCTTATACCAAATATCAAAAGATTTTGACCAAAAGATTCTGACCGGTGGATCTGAAAAAAATGCCGCTCAGGATCACAGATCCAATGTCGAGTTGTGACCTTGACCTTTGACCTGGCGAGTCCAAGGTCAATAGGGTTCTTCCTCGCACCAAGGCCAACACACCTATGAAGTTTCATGACTCTAGGTTGAACCACTATCAAGTTCTCATCCGGAAACCAATTGTTGCGATATGCTATGTTCAAGGTCACTGTGACCTTGACCTTTGACCTGGTGAGTCCAACATCAATAGGGTTCTTCCTCGCACCAAGGCCAACACGCCTGTAAAGTTTCATGGCTCTAGGTTGAACCACTATCAAGTTATCATCCGGAAACCAATTGTTGCGATATACTATGTTCAAGGTCACTGTGACCTTGACCTTTGACCTGGTGAGTCCAAGATCAATAGGGTTCTTCCTCGCACCAAGGCCAACATACCTATGAAGTTTCATGACTCTAGGTTGAACCACTATCAAGTTATCATCCGGAAACCAATTGTTGCGATATACTATGTTCAAGGTCACTGTGACCTTGACCTTTGACCTGGTGAGTCCAAGATCAATAGGGTTCTTCCTCACACCAAGGCCAACACACCTATAAAGTTTCATGACTCTAGGTTGAACCACTATCAAGTTATCATCCGGAAACCAATTGTTGTGATATACTATGTTCAAGGTCACTGTGACCTTGACCTTTGACCTGGTGAGTCCAAGATCAATAGGGTTCTTCCTCGCACCAAGGCCAACACACCTATGAAGTTTCATGACTCTAGGTTGAACCACTATCAAGTTATCATCCGGAAACCAATTGTTGCGATATACTATGTTAAAGGTCACTGTGACCTTGACCTTTGACGTAGCGAGTCCAAAATCAATAGGGTTCTTCCCATCACCAAGGCCAATCTACCTATGAAGTTTCATGAATGTGAGTTGAACCATTATCAAGTTATCATCCGGAAACCAATTGTTTAAGATTTACTATGTTCAAGGTCACTGTGACCTTGACCTTCGACGTAGCATGCCCAAAATCAATAGGGTTCTTCCTCCCACCAAGACCAACCTATGTATGAAGTTTAATGAATGTGAGTTGAACCACTATCAAGTTATCATCCGGAAACCAATTGTTTACGCCCGCCCGCCCGCCCGCCCGCCGCCCGCCCGCCCGCCCGCCCGCCATTCACCAAACTATAAGTCGAGTTTGACTTCGTCACAACTCGACTAAAAAAAAGATTTTTAAAGAATATTCCTCATATTGAACTAAATTATAATTCGGGCTCCCACAGGGAGCCCAATTATGAACACAGGGACTTGGCTTGAACAAACTTGAATCTCACCCCCTAAGGATGCTGCTTACCAAATATAAAAAAATTCTGATTGGTGGATCCGAAGAAAAAGATTTTTAAAGAATATCCCTCATATTGAACTAATTTAAACATTTGGGCCGGACCCAGAGATTTGATTTCAATAAACATGTGAAATAATCTTCCAATGATGTTATATGTAAAATTTGAAAGCTTTTGGAGCAGTGGTTTGGGAGAAGGAGAGTCTTAAATGTTTTCCCCATTACCCACAGTGTTAAAAAATGCTGACTCAGCATTTTTTCAATAGTCCCGAAAAAGTACCTCATGATAAAACCGAGAGCAATTCTTTTGGACCATTCCATTCTGTTGGTCCTAAGGAAGCTTCACAGCAAATAAGAATTTTCAGTGCTGTGTAGTTTTGGAGATATGGGCGTTTTAATTTTTTCTATTTTTAGCTCCTGCGGTTCCCATTGGGCGACGGGAAAAATTTCTTGGCATAAATTAAGTACTCATGACCCGATAAGCCCTCGTATCAAATTTGGTTGAAATCAGCCTCTCGGTTTGGAAAATAGAAATTTTGGGCGGGGTGAAAATTCTTGCCCTTCCCATAACGACGGTAAATATAGCTCCACATACTTCTCATGAACAAATATGAGTCTATACCTCAAAAGGAAGCTGCACACCAAATATCTAGTCTCTGCTAGAGCTACTGCTGGTTCATGAGAAGATTTTTTAAGATTTAAGCATACTTTTTGAGCCTGGCCCTACTAAGGGGCGGGGTAACTTGATTTGAACAAAATCAAAATGTGAGGTCATAAAAAACAATCATCTCAAATTTCACTGAACCCTTTACCCAACGTAACGGTCAGCGCTATTCTCAACAATCGCCAATTAATTTTTATTTTTTCATTTTTTGTCTCAAAAACTTAGGTTATGACCCCCTCGTTGGAACGAGCTCGTTCCAACGAGGGGTCATAACCTATGTTTTTTGAGACAAAAAATGAAAAAAAACTTTGTTATTCAAGAATCTTTTTGCAAGTGTCGTCTGTTTTTCATGTTAGGTAAAGGGTTAAATCGGTTCAGCGGTTTTTGAGGAGAAGACGCAAACACAATGCTCACGGACGACGAACGGTGAGTGATCAACATAGCCCAACCTGACTTTCAGTGAGGGGAGCTAAAAAGGTACAAAAACAATAATCTGTGTGCTTCACACAAACAGGCTGCTGAACAAATAGAGCAGTCTAGTTGTTTGTAAATGTATTTCCTTTCCCAAAATCTACCAGGAAAAATTTGCAAGAACTGGGAAATATTTTTTCCTGGCAATGCACCGCCTGCCCATCTTGGTCCTGCGGCTGGAATGTTTTCAGAGACCCCTTCCCCCACCCTCCCCCCGAATGTGAAAAAGGTACAAGGGTGACACTTAAAAATGCACTCAAATGTGAAAATTGAAGGCGAAATATTCAAGTGAACAGTAGATCTTTGAGGGGTATGGGGGCTGAGGGAGTGGATTCGTTCCGGATGATCCCATCGAAAATTGCTGAGAATTCACAATTTTTTATATGAAACATAGGTCTAAAATGGTAAGCATTTTGAATGATGAACAGCACTGAATCGTTCTGATCTCACGTGCCTTACCTTTGGAACTATCTTTTCTACTTCCCCAAGATAATCTTTCTCAACAAACAAACCACAAGCCATCAATGTATAGATGTGCTATTTTCCAAGTCTCGTTCCATGACCTTATCGAGGCGAGCGAGCGAGAATCTTCTGGGTCCCGATTATATTTTCCAAAATCCGCTGCAATATTTTTTTGAACGTATTTTGGTACGTCATAAGACGTTACGAAGGAGGCCGCTGAATTCAGTCATGGTAATCTTCTACTTGTTTACAACAAAAGGTTTTCTATCGCATGTGGAGTGTCATATAAAACGTGCACATTTATTTTATTTATTGATTTTTAAGGTCAGATATATTAAGGTCACATATTTCTGCACAATGGCTAATCATGACCAAGGAAGTTTTACGGGTGGAGGAAGACGGAGAGAACCACCGAACAACTGTCAGCCCCCCAATATACTAACTCATACAAGCAGGGTTAGCGTTGGTTGAAGACCAGTGCACCATCGGCGTGCAGTAAGCCTTAGTACACAACGCCACCGTGCCCCCACGCGGGCAATGGGGGTGAAGTGTCTTACCCAAGGATACAACGTGGTGGCCGCAGGCGGGATTCCAACGAAGAACCTCTCGACTTGCAGCCTGCACCTCTACCCACTGAGCCCCCCCCCCCCCTCCCCCCCCCCCCCCCCCCCGTCTCACACTTAAAATGAAATTAGAAATATCATCCAATTCGTTTGGGGAACATTATGAATTTCCTGTTTATCTTTGTTTTTCAACATAATCTATCGCTAAGAGATCTCTTCAATGTATTTTTGTTCTCTTTTTATAAACAAATTCAACACCTTTCTGGTCAATTTCATCAAAGCCCTTTGTTTCCGAGAATTTGCTTTCTTGGAAGCAACTTTTGTTTGTACTATTTCCCTACAGTAGAATTGCTCATTTGATCCGTTTTAACGCCACAATCTAGCATCATATTCTCATCGTCATCAAATAAACAGGAGTGGTCAAAATTATCATTGGTAGCAGCGTCCAAGTTACTCTCTGCAGAAACCACTGAAATTCCTCCAGAATACTCGGTTTGTTCTCAAAATTTAGCTAATAGGCTTTATTCCAATACTTCAGCGCTTATTATGGGATAACCGTCAAAACACATAGCCGCCTGAACGTATATTCTTCATTCTTCACAAAAAGGACACATCTTCCAATTTTAAATAAAACTTGGGAGATTTCTAAAGGATCTTCACGAACATAGGCGTACAAGATGGAGGCTGCAGGGGGGGGGGGGGGGGTGCACTAAAAACGTTCGTTGCTCCCACCAAATATTGGCCCAATGCAACTTTCACACTGCATAGAGCTCCAAAATGGTTTCAAATATAGGGGATACTCACGCTACAAATGCCGGAGATTCGTTCTCTAAGCACTAAATTTTGCAAAATATTCTTGGGGTGTGGGGGCTAGTCCTAACTAGGACCCTCTGGTCGTCGCCCCCTCCTCCCACTTCCCATTAGTGGGAAGAAATGATCGGAGGGGTCCTATTTAGGACCGGGGGGAGGTTCCGAATCCCCACACAACGGTCTTTAAAATGTCATCTTTGCCCGCCCCCCCCCCCCCCAAAAAAAAAAAAATGACTAGTGCACCCCCGGTTATAGAATTATGGCTAGCTCTCTGGCTGCAACCGTCACAAGACCAGGGAGCTTAACAGTCTAACAATATGATCCAATTTCGGAAAGCACAGGGCGATTCCTTGCATCACCCACTGAATGTTCGCTTAGTTGGATGTGTGAGAAATAACTGACTTGGAGCTTGCTGTATTCTTTCCAAGAGTCAATGTTTGGTGTCCAGTGCTGTGGCAGGAACAACTGCAGAAGTTTCATTAAGGTCGGCCTAGTGGCTAGTGTAACAAGGCTTGTTACAAAAATTCAAAGGCCAATCCCAGGTGGATGAAAGTTTGGAGCTCGTGTAAGGCCCCAACTTCTGTAGAATGACTTTTAGACTTGGCAACTGAGGCAAAATTCAACATGCAACAATAACTGTGGTCTAATTCATGTTATTTGGAGCTTAAGCAAAATAGGTATATACAAAATGAGCAGATGCATTTCCATAAAACTTGGAGACTATAATTGTTCTGTCACCTTTTTCATCACAAATTAAAACCCTTAAAAAATGGCATGTTTCGGAGGAGATTCTCTCTAAAGCTGCAGATGAGGTTTATAGTTCTTCTTAACATTGGAGTGGAGATAAAAAAATAATATACCTTTCAAGCTTGAATTTTGTACACTTTCCAAAATCTTAATTGGTTGAGCGTTGGAATCCCATATTTGGTTTAATTCGAACGTGCAGCTGAACAACTTAATATTCTGTGGATTTGCTTGATATTATCTTTAACCTCCCCCACACCATGTTGAAAAACCAAACTTTTAAACAGCAAGAGTTTACCATAATGCTACTAGGAGTTTAACCAATTCATTCTTGTTTCACAGAGCTCATAGAGCTCTGTCAAACAAGATTGAATTGGTTAAATTTATAGTTGCATTATGGGAAAATTTGTAGCTTGAAATTTTGATATTTCCATATCAGTGTGCAGAGGGTTAAAGTGAAGCTTTTTAGTCTGTATGGGCCTTGCTACAATTTATGGAAGAATGCCTATATGTAAATTTTAACAAGACAAAGAAATCTGTAAACAAATTTAAATTACCAAAAACAAAAATCAAGGCCATATCCAGGAAGTTTTTGGTACCGGTATACCGGTTTGGGTACCCAAACTCCAGGCGCCAAACTCATTGTATTCATATATAATCTCCATCCCATGGTCAACTAAATTGGTCAAAATTCAGCAAAGATTATACATGACTAAAACCAATACAAAGCTAATCCCTTGAATCCCAAACTAGGATGCTTTAACCCTTTACCTAGCGTAACGGCCAAAACCGGCCAGTGCTATTCTCAAAAATCGCCAATTAATTTTCACTATTTTTTTCATTTTTTGTCTCAAAAACATAGGTTATGATCCCTCGTTGGAACGAGCTTGACGAGCTCGTTCCAACGAGGGGTCATAATCTATGTTTTTGAGACAAAAAATGAAAAAAATTAGTTATTCAAGATTTTTTTTTGCAAGTGTCGTCTGCTTTTCACGTTAGGTAAAGGGTTAACTGACTAAAAATATTCTTGAGACAACTGCACTCTGATTTAAAAAAAAAAACGAACGGAACTGGAATGCGGACAGCATGTGGAGGCATTACGGTAATTTCAACTTTCGTGTCTTTTAAAAACATTGTGTTCAGTGTGGTAATCCTACTTTCAGTTTCCGTCTCTACTGCCTACGGTCTTTTGTTATATCTACGACATATATGGACAGGTGTCCCCAAATTATCCCTGGATTTGGCGCTGCCGAAAATAGTGCAGAACTCTACCAATTAACAGGAGATTTACAACAAAGAAACTCTCTTGTTATCAGTTGTTATTGGAAAATGAACACCTCAAGCAAAAGTGACAACTGGGAAGTTAAATCTGAACCTATTCTTCGGCGTAGAGTACCAGGCTAGTGCACCATGTGCTTTGTGCTTCTCATAAACCAGTATGGCTAATTTTGTAATCATTTGACAATGATAGTCTCTCCAAATCCTGGCTTTTGGGGGACTACTTAACTGGTGCATTTTGGAATTTTAAAAATGTTTGTAAGCAGCTTGATCAGGAAAAGAAAGAAGTGTCAGTATTGAACATGTTACTTGGACTGTCACTGCCACTATTAACAGTTTCATCGCTTTCTTTTTATCTGTTTATATACTAAATGCCCCACAGAGTCCAAAATTCAGATTTTATTCATCCACTTCTGTTTTTAAAATTTATATCACTCAAAATTAACCTCATCACTAAATGTTTGGAAAACAATATTTCAACAATGTAACAAAAAGCTTTTGTTCTGATGTTTTATGGATGTTTCTAATACACTATATGTTTATGAATGTTTCTAATATAATATTAGAACGTTTCTTTTCATGTTCTATCAGTCGATAGTACCTGAGTTTGTGTGATTTCTGAAATAAAACCTTCAGTAGCTTCCGGTCGATAGTACCTGAGTTTGTGTGATTTCTGAAATAAAACCTGAAGCAGCGAAGCTGCTGAAGGTTTTATTTCAGAAATCACACAAACTCAGGTACTATCGACCAATAGAACATGAAAAGAAACATTCTAATTATTTTATTATGCTGAACAAAAGTACGTTCATTGTTATAATGTTAAGCATTAACTGCAGCATGCCATCAGTCTTGTAACAACAATGTAGTCGAATCCAAAAACATGACGTCATTTTGAACGAATGACGTCTCTTTGAAAATGACTTGTCACAAGTGCCGTCGCTTTGGGAGTTTCTATATCAACAAATGCCAGTGTTTACAGCTATTCATGTTATAATTCATTGTTAATGCTTGTGTGATAAGTGGTATAAATTAATGGAATATAAATTCATGTTTCTCGGACGACGGCAGTTGATAGAATTAAGCGGAGTGAAACAATTTTTTTTTGAACTTGAGGCGGAGGTTCAGTGAGGACGGGGATTACTTAACTTGTGGAAATATACTTGATTGAGGTCATAACTCATATTCAGGATTCACTGATGTGGTGAACAACATGTGAGTTTTTAATATTTCTGATTCTTTTGAATTCATTGTTTGCAGTTAAAATTGAACACACACCCACTGAAGATGATATATTTGTTGGTAAGTTTGTGTCTACCGGTGACGAAAAAAGTTAAACGAACACAGAGCCAGCGTTTGGTGTTGAGAAATTCCAATCGACACTGATCAATGGAAGTGGAGCTTACATTTTCTTCGTTCTCTTGTCTCCAGGGAAAAACGTTCCGATAGTACCTGTGTTTTGCCCCAAAACTCCAGTACTATGACTTTTAGAAGGTGTTGAATTAACCAATCACGGCTGATGTTACAAACGTGAGGCATAATAATACACTATATGTTTATGGAT
Organism: Pictodentalium vernedei; assembly: GCA_031216915.1. Taxonomy (NCBI): domain Eukaryota; kingdom Metazoa; phylum Mollusca; class Scaphopoda; order Dentaliida; family Dentaliidae; genus Pictodentalium; species Pictodentalium vernedei. The sequence goes on from CM062289.1 coordinate 242,726,422, forward strand.
GTTTCTAGTACACTATATGTTTATGGATGTTTCTGATACACTATATGTTTACAGATGTTTCTTATCCACTATGAATGTTTCTAATACACTATATGTTTATGGATGTTTCCAATACACTATATGTTTATGAATGTTTCTAATACACTATATGTTTATGAATGTTTCTAATACACTATATGTTTATGCATGTTTCTAATACACTATATGTTTATGAATGTTTCTAATACACTATATGTTTATGGATGTTTCTAATGCACTATATGTTTATGGATGTTTCTAATGCACTATATGTTTACAGATGTTTCTAATATGCAGACAGATGCGACCAGTTCTTTAGGTAAAGGGTTCAGTGATTGACCTGAAAGGTGTCAAGTGCCAATTTATATTTTTTCTTAAGTTATCCCTTTTCATCTTATTTGAACAGATATTTAGCATGAGTTGTATCAAAAAATTTGTGGATAATTTCAAATGTGTTTACAGTAGCTACAGACTATCATTGTTTTGAGTGGGCTCAACGTTGCAGACTTCCAGTGAGGGTGTGAACATTGCCACATACGATGTCATTGGTAAAATATTACAGGTCTTTCTTGAGTAGGGTAATAAAACCTACTATGGTGTTAAAGCATGACTTTATGTTATATGCTCTAACCGCACCCCCCCCCCCCCCCAACCATATATTTATAATTTAACAGAAATCTTTTGAGCAGTACTATTTCACATTTGTAGGACTGAGAATTTTAACCAATGATATCTTGTTTAGCACATCTCACTGAGCTCTGTCAATCAAAATATTACTGGTTTACCCTTACCAAATGCACTCAAATGATTTCAAAATTTGTTATTAGAAAATTATATTTTTTCTATTTTTTTTTTTAAATTTCAACAAAGTCACATCATGTGATCCCTCACTGAAATGCGACCATTCCAATCAGGGGTCACATGACATGGTTTTCTTGAAAGTTTTTGAAAACTATTTTGTTTCAACTGCCCAATTTGAATATTACACAGGTGGGCGTGACCAATTCGTTAGGTAAAAGGTTGAATCCTCAGCTGCATTACAGGGAATTTTAGTTGCTGAAAACCCTGATTTATTTTGCATCAGAGTGCCGAGAGTTAATCATATACTCTAAAATGTGAAAATTGGATAAACAGTTTTATTTTTAATGATAAAAATAATTTACATAATATTACACAATTTGGAATTGCTCATGAGGGTTCATTTCGCAAAATATGATATGGTACTTTATTTTACCAAACTTGTAACTTCCTGAAACATAACATGTCAAAAAGATTATGTAGTACAGTATAACTCTGTAAACTGAATAGTTACTTTGACAGTAGAAAATATTCTCTAAACTGGACTATTTAAGTAAGCAGAATTTGGACCTTTCCCTACATTTTGGTAATAAATTGAGTATTTATTCAAACCTATTTTGTCCGACTGAGTTCTTTGTGCAAGATATTCTAAAAAATTTTATATTAAAAGTATTGAGGTCAAATAGGTCTATAAAGCATGAGAATTTGAGTTCTGTTCAGCTCAGATGGGTCATAAGCTTTGTTTTGAGGAAAAAATCAAAATGTTTAGCTATTTAGATTGTTTTTACCAGTGTCATCTACTAGCCATTCTAGCAAATGATAAGGTGGAAATCACTATATGATGGAGCCTTTAACTGGCTGAGAGCTAAATTATTTTTCAGAGGTGATTTGAAACATGGGTATTTTTTTCAATTATACCATGCTGCTGGCAAAAGTAGCCTTAGTTTAGCAAGACTTTGTACATAACTGTTTTGTTACAATTTATTGGGGAGTGCCAATAGGCACTCTCCAATAAATTGCAACTGAACAGATTTATAAAAAAAATTCTACTACTGTTGAGCAAACATCAAGCTAATACATCCACTCTAAAGCCACTAAAGTGGCTTCCAGCACTTTTCCATATAGCCATGATAGTGGCTTCTAGCACACAACTAGTTAATATTTGGATATCTCTTAATTGAATAACCTCTGGTAATTGCCTATAACTTCCAAACACAAAACCATTTATGACACCTTCAGTACAAATTCAACCTGTTGTGTGCATATAAATAATAGAGGTGTGAACTCCTCTTAATTGAATACAAAACCTTGTGAGCTATCAAGGAATTACTAAGGCAACTGCTGAATTCCATATGTTTATAGACCTATTTGATGTCAGTACATCCAATGTAGGAATTTCTTTTATATCTGTTTGACAGAGCTCCAATAAGACAAGATTTATTGGGTAATAGAGTGTTCGGTTAATCAAGAGAATACAATAAAATGTTGAAACTGCTGTTGATTGAATATTCTTGTTAACTGAATATTTTTCACTGGCAAAGTAGCTAGTCAAATAACAGGGTTTCAGTATATTATCAAACCCCAAACTCACGGTTCGATACCTGCTAGGGGTAGCTGCATTGTGTTCTTAGGCAAAGCACTTAATCCAGTTTGCCTATGTGGAGGTACGGTGGTGCGGTGTACTGAGGCATACTGCACATCGATGATGCACTTGTTTTCAACCAATGCTAACCTTGTTTCAGCGGTGTTAGTATGTTGGGGTCTGACAGTTGCTTATCACTGCACAGTGGTTCTCTCTGGGTACTCTGGCTTCCTCCACCCGTAAAACTGTTCAACAAGAGATGACATGGCCATTGAAAGTGTCATTTAACCCAAATAAAAAAAAGAAAAGAAATGAAAAAAACCCAACCTGAATGAGTTTATTCTATTTCGTGATTCTAATTTTTGATGGGTTTACCATACTGACCTGGGAATAAGCCCATAACCAAAAGTAAGCGCACCCATCAACTTTTCAGATGTTAGTTTCCCCTCCTTTTCAATAAGACCAGTCCCTGACTTGGGATGACAATATCAACGACAGCCATGCTGTCAAGTTGTTACAATGAAAAAGAACCCCTTACCCAATACATATGATATAAAAATTTGTCATTTTAATAATTTTTTGTTAAAATGTTTAAAAAAATTCAACAAAACTATATCATGTGACCCTTCAGTGGAACGTGCTCAATGAGTTCGTTCTGATGAGGTGTCACATGATATGGTTTTGTTGAAACTGTTTTCAGTTTTTCTCTTCAAGTGTTAAATTTGTAAATTACGTGGGTGTGTACAGCTGATCCATTAGGTAAAGGGTTAATGCATCTTTGTTCTGGGATTGACCAAGTCTCCTAACGTTGTGTCAATTTTGTGTCAACTTTGTGTCCAAATGCTGCTGACTTAACTATCAGAATTAAGCTCACCCATATACTTTTGTCATCTTTTATTTCATGCACCTGCTGGGTTTATTCCCGGGTCAGTACGGTAGTTACTCACTATCTGACTTTTCAATCGACAGGTTATTAATTTAAATCTAGATATGTTAACTTACAATTTGTGTTTGCACAATTCATTAAACATGTACCTTACTTACTCTCATGGGAACACAGTGTGCTAAACTTAAATCTCGCAAGATGTCACTTTCTACAAGCCTATAAATAATATATCACTTTCTAATGGTGAGGTATACCAGTACACCCAATAGAAAGCTGGTTTGAATTCATTCATTCAAGCCTAGATATATATCTTCTGAAGCTGTGTCTGTCAAAGAATTTGGTATTAGTAAATAGTAAAATCTATTAAATACTGAATATGTTTTTAAGCAGGCATGTCAACTGGTACCTGTACCAGTACCGCCAGTTCACTCATGCTCCAACCAGTACTGGTACTGAAGCTTTTGTCCCGCCGGTACTGGGACAAAATTATTTTATGGGGAAATTCCTAATTGATTGAAGGTAAACAGGCTGATAATCGTGTATGGCACACTTGCACAACATACTTTTAACTGACCGGTATTTGTTCATGAACATATCAAAACACTCTACAGGTGCTTGTTCTGTCGGCACCACTACCTTGATAAGGCCAACCATTTTGACTTTTCAAATGTCACATCAAAGACAATGAAAGCGCCGTCATCGGCTACTTCAAAGAAATTATTCTGTAGTGACATCAAAGTAATCAAAGCACAATCTTCATGCTTTATGATTACTTAGATGTTGCCACAGAATAAGTGGATGATGCCAAGTTTGTCTTGCGGTCTTGGGGACTGGGGCGGTTTAAATGCGAATTTCTGCCATCTGATTGCGATATGTCATCCAATTATTGATTAGTCCCGGTACCGGTTTCGGTGGGACAGACTCTGTCCCATCCCAGTACTGGTTATGTTGTACCAGCGGTACTTTAACCCTTTACCCAACACGAAAAGTGGGAGCGTGGTGGCTCAGTGGTAGACTGTTGGACTTCTATGCTAGAGGTCCTGAGTTCAATCCCCGTCCGGGACGACCCGCGTTGTGTCCTTGGGCAAAGCATTTTATCCTGGTTGCCTACATTGGGGCACAATGACGCTGTGTACTAAGGCATACTGCACGTCGATGGTGCACATGTCTTCAACTGCTATAATCCTGCTTGAGCGGAGCTTGAACAGAGTTAAAATGTTGAGGAGCTGACAGTTGCTCGTCGATGCACGGTGGTTCTCTCTGGGTACTCCGGCTTCCTCCACCCGTAAAACTGTCACAGTCATGATGAACCATTGTGCAAAGTACGTGACCTTAAACACCAATAAATAAATAAATAAATAACACGAAAAGCAGACGACACTTGAAAATAAATTCTTGAATAACTAAATTTTTTGACTTTTTACGTCAAAACCATAGCTTATGACCCCTCATTGTAACGAGCTCAATGAGCTCGTTCCAATGAGGGGTCATAAGCTATGATTTTGAGACAAAAAAATGAAAACAATAATGAAAATTGAATGGTGATTTTTATGAATAGTGCTGGCTGTTTTTGGCTATTATGTTTTGTAAAGGGTTAACATGCCTGTTTTTAGGTTACCGGCTTGTGTTCAATTTCAGGAAATTGTACTGGTAATACTGTAAGGAACATGTGAATTGGTGCCTGTCAAACATGTAAGTTGTGCCTGTCAATGACAATATTTGCAAGGCTGACATGCATTCCAGGTCAACATTTTACTTTGCTGACAGATTGACTTTAACTGGTTGAGAGCTACATTATTTTTGGTGGTCTGAATTTTGTTATTGAGAATTTGTTTTATTACAAATTATTTGAGAGAGCCCAGAGGCACTCTCCAAGAATTTTAATAACACAAATTTATATAAGCAAAATACTATTTGCATTTGAATGAACATGAAACATGAGAATGGAAAATGTTGGCTTTTGCTCTGGTACCCTATTTTTTTAAAGCCTTGATAGTGTCTTCTAGCACTCAAGCAGTTAATGCTTATTGGGGTTCCAAATTGTAATGTGTCACAATCACAAGAAAAGCAAGAGATATTGTCATGCTTGCAATGAAGGTCTGTCCTTCTTCCCTTGTAAATTTACTCCAGATCCAGCAAATCCCGATGCACCCTGCAACAGAAAGTTAAAAAATTTATAGTAATTTATATATTTTTTATACTTACCAATGACCCAGACATAGCTGGTGCTAACTCTTAAAATATAGGGCCAAACACAAAATTTGCCCCCCAATCCCCAAAATTTGCATCTAAAACTAAAGAAAACATGTCCTGAAAGGCCCTCCACACTTCGCCCCTACTGCGCATGCGCAGTGTCAAGGACGTTCCGAAATTGGCGCCATTAATCATTCTAATAACCAGTGCCTGGTAAGCGCTATGTACTCTGATCGAATACTTGTTTGTTGAGAGTCCATTCTGACAGCAACAAGCGACCCGTAAGAGAACGGGAGTCCGATAAAACAATCAGACGACCCAGAATATGACGGACCAAAACTGAACTTGGTGTACTATAACCAACAGACGGATTCTTTCCATTAAATTGAATAACGGAAACGAAAGAGTGCCTCCCTGGTTCCGGAGATACGCCACTACTGTCGAATTAAAGGACAGGAATTTGGGCATGCGTTTCTGAATAATGTTCATGCAATGACATAAAGCAAGCCTAAAAAACATTATTCCGCGGAAGTTAAACTGATAGCTAAAAGATTGCGGAACCCAAAGACCCTGGCACTTCGAATCCGTAGGGATCAGTATATATCCCAATCTGTTTGACTGGCAACCGTCATAACAGCCACACTCGGGTCCGGCAACTGCGGCGGCACTCTCTGAGTCAACCACCGAATGTTTGCCCCAGTCTGAATCTCTTGTAACACTAGATAGACAAGAGAATGTATAAATCGAGCAATTCATGGATTGCCGGAAAGTTGCCGTCGAAGAGAAGCTCCTCCGAGAACGAAGCGACTCTGAGAGAGTTCTTAACCTTACTATCCACGCGTGGATGTAGCTAGGGCTGCGTCACGTCTAACCAACTCCAATCAGCCACTGAAGGGCGGAGTTATACGTGAACAAACTACTGCCCTCAAAAGAAATTACATTGAGAATAATATCCCGTAAATCTTTTCTTGAAGACGTAATGATAACGCCTCAGTAAGGCGGATTACGTATAATAAAGCGTCTAAGTTAAGTCTACTATACATAATGTCGTTCCCAACATTGAAATTGGAAAAGACATAAACGGCGAAAAAGAATATATGCAGTCTTTAATCACACCGTCTAGACGCATATGAACTCTCGGTATGCCCTGCTCTGCCAAAATAAACTATTTGTAAAAATGATAAAATGGCAGAAATGAGCCACGCGGACAAGAAACTAAACTATCATGCTTAGTAGCAGGCTTGTATATATATATAAATATATAGCGTCGAAAAATAAAACACATGTTGTAATGACAATATTGGACTGCGTCGGTAAGTCAGGGACAATGTCCCTGTACCGATCGAAAAATCCGAGTCCAATGACGCTATAAGTCTCTTATCCAAGATCGCAGCAATGAAGTCCGAAAAATAATCACTGGAAGAAATGCCAGAAGATATGAAAGGCATCTTCCGATACTACTAAAGGGAAAACTCGAAATCTTTCGAATCCCTTTCGCCATCCTGTCGGACCCTATAAAGCGTTCGGTCGTCCGTAGCTGATGCAACCGCGGACCGCACCGACCCAGCGCCGTTGGATAATTCCTGATTCGACCGAGAAACTGTCAATTGCTGGGATGCTGCGAAACAACTGTGCTAACTCGGATAGCACGTCCGTCACTGAGGCCTGAGGAGAAGCGTTCTTACGATGCATTGCCGCAGGAAGCTCCGAGATCATTACCCCGTGCATACTTCCAATATGCGAGCGAACGGAGTGTATAGGCCTCGTGTCCCTTGGCTACCGGATGGCGCGACCTATTCGCCGTGGAATCACTGAATGCCGAAACTGATCGGATACTCGAGGTCACGTAGCCAATGTGCGGTCGTGTGCCCTGCTGTGAGGATGAGGAAGCATTAAAGACAGTCTCTCGGACTGTCAATATAACAGAGCGTCCCGAGCAACGGACATATGCTCCGAATGTAAAATATCTGAACCACAACATGCGGTCCCCTATGTCGTTGGCTTCCTCCGATCTGTCCTCAATCTGCCGTCACTGGGTGAGTACTAAAGTAATTAAAGTGCTCGCATCACCCAAATCTCCTTCCTAGACCGCAACGGACGAACCCGGCAGCCGAACCATTCGATGAATGTACGCTACACCGGGTGAGCTAGCGAATGTCACTCCGTAAGCGATAGACATATTCCATGAGCACTTATTGCCGCTAACTCTTCATTAACTATGACGACAGAGGCACACTTTTGAAAGACATCTCCATAACTCTTCGAACAAGAAACCAGAAATGCTTGGATAGCAAGCATAAAATAATAATATATATAGCGTCGTTCAATAATTCGAAAGTTTGTGTGACATTATTGGACTATATCGGAACTGAGGGACGATGTCCCTGAACCGAACCAAAAATTTCACCGACGCTATCAGTTTCTTATCCGGCATCGCAGCATATGTTGTTCCGAAAGGGAAAGCTTGAAATCCTCCGAATCCCTTTCGGTATCCCGTCGGACCGGATGAAACTTTCGGATGTCCGTACCCGCTTCCGCGGAGCATCCCGACCCAGCATCGTCGGATAAAATATATGCGACAGATTCAGTTGATGCTGGGATGCTGCGATAAACTGTGCTATTAAGGAAAGCACGTCCGTTCCCGAGGCCTGTGCAGTAGCGAACTTACGATGCATTGCCGCTGGAAGCTCCGTGTACGCTGACTCCCGCACACTTCCTATGCGAACGTCCGGAGTCTGCAGGCCTCGAGTCCCCGGCTACCGACCCAGCGCTGTCGGATAATTCTCGATCCGACACCGTTTCTGTCGGCTGCTGGGATGCTGCGATAAGCTGTGCTATGTGCACAAGAATGTCCGGCGTCGAGACCTGCGGAGACGCAGTCTATCGCTGCTTCGCCGAGGGCAGCTCCGCATCAGATGGCTCCCGCATACTTTTCCTATGCGAACGTCCGGAGTCCATCGGTCTCGAATCCCTGGCTGCCGGATGGTGTGACCTGGTCGTCGAAGAATCCTTGATCGGCGAAGCTGGTAATATATCGGCGGTCACACAGCCAAGGTGCGGTCGTGTGCGCTGACGAGAAGAGGAAGCCTTAGCAGTCTCAGCGGACTGCCTATACAACGGAGCGTCCCGAGCGACGGACGTATGCTCCGCTAGCGACACATTTGTACCACAACATCTGGGGCCAGATGTTGTTGAACGAGAGAGGGGCCTCTCTCGCTTGCCGTCCAGATGGACCGGAACGAGCTATGAACCGGACTAAAAGGCTTCCTCCGTTCTCCCTCCGATCCGCCGTCACTGGGTGTGCATTAAGTTAATTTTATAGTGCTCGCATCACCCCAAAATTCCTTCTAGACCGCAACGGACGAACCCGGCTGCCGAACCATTCGGTGAATGGACGCTACACCGGGCGAGCTAGCGGACGTCAAAGGCCGTCGAACCTACTAGGGTCCTCTTAGGCAATTGGCGTATTACATGAGCACTTTTCCGCTAGCCCTTCATTAATTGTGACGACGGAGGCACACTGTTGGAAGACATCACAGATACATCACCCTAATCTTGATCGTCTGAAATAGAAATTGATAAAGTAGAGTGACCCTGCGGGGAAAGGACCGGAGTGTCCAAATCCCCAACAACATACCGTGACATACGCTTCCCATATTGTCATCGAAATCATACGATACAGAACAGGAGTTAATGCGAGTACACTGACCATATATAGAATGATAATAAGGTCAGAGGAAGACTTCCTCTTAAAACAATTGATCAATATCCTTTCAATGTGAAAAGAAAACAAGTCCTGGTACTCGCACTAACCCCTGGCAATCAAAATACATAATAATAATATGATCCATTAATATAGAAAAAATAATTGAAATCAAAATATTTTGAAAAAATATTTTTTCAGAACAGCCCAAGTTTCTGAAAAGTAACGTTGAGCCCCAATGGATCCCAAGCCTAAGTGTGGACAAAAATTTTAAAAATATTTTAAACAATTTATTCAACACTTACGAACAATAATAATGTATCTAGTTATGATTAAAATAACATAAAGATATTATTATTTAGAAATCCCCCCCTCACACAGAGGGCTGTTGTAAATGTAAACAATGAGTGTAAAAACACTAAAATAAGACTCCAGGCACCCAGGCCCGAAATCAGTTACCAAAAATACACTATCTGATGCAAAACAGAGACTTCCAGGGAAGAAACTGCAGAACATCAGATGGTAGATGCAGAACACAACGCCTAACCACCCGTAGGTGAAGACGTAAACATGGGGAAAGAACAGAATTCATTCTGTTATTCAGCTAAAACTCCCAAGAAATTTTAGTAATAATAATTACAGAAACTATGCCAAAAGCATGGGAGAATAGCAAGGGGGAACTTAAAGGACAGGGAGAGAGGAAAACACTTGAAAAAACAGTGTAACTAAATAATCAGAATGACAACAAAATGGCTGCTGCCTTGAAAATAGGTAACTTAACATAATTTCATTAAAAAATTTTAAGTTACAGCCCTGATAATATTCTGTCACACATTCTTTTCCTCTCCTCCTTTTCTATCCTCCTTAGAATCACCATTTCACTAATATTTATGTGTCTGGCATCATTTAAACTGAGATTTAAAAGCACAAAGATCAGTCAGATGTTAACTGATGAAGGGCCAAACTTAGAATGATTAATGGCGCCAATTTCGGAACGTCCTTGACACTGCGCATGCGCAGTAGGGGCGAAGTGTGGAGGGCCTTTCAGGACATGTTTTCTTTAGTTTTAGATGCAAATTTTGGGGATTGGGGGGCAAAATTTGTGTTTGGCCCTATATTTTAAGAGTTAGCACCAGCTATGTCTCGGTCATTGGTACAGTATAAAAATATGATTTCTTTTACAAATATAAAATCATTAGCACACAATACATGTACTACATTTAACCTTTATCAGTATTGATTAGCCAGGGTATTTTTTGTTCGGGTTCGCATCTCAGTTTGCGAAGCAAGATCTCCCATGTGGGATCCAATCACCGAAATTTGGTTCGCATTGTGTGATTAAAAATTTCATGTGCTCATCCAATATTCCAATTCAAAAACTACAGATAAACAGTGTAACAATACACCAATTTATTTGGTCATGCGAAATGATAAATTTAACCACCATTTTACGAGTATTTTCAAATCAGTTGACAAAACTCCACTAGTGTTTTCTACGATGTTGTTGCCTATAAATTAGCTCCCTTGATGTGCAATAATCATTCTTCATAATCATCTTCCACGACCTTTTTTATTCGTTGGATCGATTTGAAAATTGCAAAGTGGAAGTCGAATCATGAACTGTAAAAGCATGTTTCAGTCACTAATGTATTTATTTTTCATTGCCAACTCACAGGACCTGGGTACTGTAGCTTTTTATGTATTTGGTAAGGTTAGTTGTCGTGATCATCAGATGACTACTTACCTATTTTCGTCGTAATTACTAGTGCCTGTGACTAATCGTCTTTATTCGAAAACTGAAAAGTACATGTGGAAGGATGTGCTTAGACTCAGAGGAGCCACTTGGTAACTCACATTTGTAATGTTAGGGATGGGGTTATGCTAGAGTATGAGCTTGGACTTGAGTAACCAGGAAGTGCAGTATGTGTTAGAAATTGGCAAATTGGGGGAGGAAGGGGGGCTGAAGTTGAAATTGCTAATAAATTTTCCAGGACAGTGATAAAAACTGCTAATCAAATTTTTAAAAACAAAAAATACCGTTTGCAGACTAAATTTACAGAACATTTAATTGAATAACAAATAAAATTCATTTTTTCATAGCTCATGGCACCTCTTGGGAATGAGTTCATCTAGTTCATTGCAATGAAGGGTTAAAAGCTACGTTTTGGAAACAAAACATGAAAAAACGAGAGGGGCCAAGGGGGCCTGAGGCACTCACCTGGGAAAGTTGTTGAAAGAAGGATTTAAGGTCATATTCATCTATGACTAATTAGCACTACACAGGAATGAAGTCATGTATTTATACCTCTTTAGTCCATGTTGGATGATTTTCCAAATATTCAGATGCTGCCACAGAAAATAATGGATCTGTGGAAGAAGATCGTTAAGAACAAGTTTCCTAATATTGTAGGGTTGCACCCAATGGATGCTGTATGCCAAATATCAAAAGATTCTGACTGGTGGTTGTGGAGAAGATTTTTAAAGAATATTCATCATATTAGACTAAGAGTTAAAATTGGGGGAGCCCAAACATAAACCCAGGGTCTTGATTTGAACAAAACTGAATCAGACCAACCTAAGGATTCTGTATATCCAAATATCAAAAGAATCTGACTGGTGGATCTGAAGAAGATTCTTAAAGATTATTCCCCATACTGCACCAAGCTGGAGTTTGAGCTTCTATAGAGTGTAAAATTTAGTGCAAATGTTCATTCCATTCAAGTGTTGGTTAGGCAAATTTAAATGCATGCGAACAGACGGTTGGTTAGCCAAATGTACCACCTTGAATGGTAGAGTCTGAGTAATTTAACCTACCCTTCGAGTGTCATACTAACATATTTCTAGATTTATACAGGCATTTTTTTTTAAATATGTGTGACAAACTACAATTTAAATACACAAGGTATTTATGAAATACATTTAATTGGCAGTGATTCTTCTGCCCGGTTTGGAAAAATGTCTTAGGGCGATGCGATTTGGAAAACTGAATAACAAATCAGGGATATTACCTTTGAATTAAACTGAGAACATTATGATTTACAGAAACTGATTTTACTTCCAATAATAAACTGTTGGTATACTTTGTATGCAATTCTTCCAGTTTGTAGGAATTCCCAATAGAATTTATGGAACGAGATTCACCATTGGTGAAAAAAATATAAATTTTATAGTAAATTTCCTTTCTTATTATATCTACCACAATTGTTTACTACAGGCTTGCACTACAGTGGAAGACCCTAACTCAGATAAAATACTCTCTATTTTAATCTTTCCCAAGAGATGTGGGAAAGAAAAGTGGTGTAAAAAAAACATCACGAAAAAATAAGCCAAAACTGGGCCGAGCGCCATCGGCGCACACCCAGTATGGGACGCTCTTCCCTTAGTACAAATCCACGACTTCCGTTAACCAATGCGCAGTGCAGTCATCAATTCATCGTTCTTTGGAGTCCGCCAACATAGGAGTTATGTGATCAGTGGGGAGGAAGGATTCTTACCCAAAGAAGAAGACGGGATGGCCTTCATGTAAACAATTGTGGTAGGTATAAGAAAGGAAATTTACTATAAAATTTATATTTCTTATCAACCTACCTTACAACTGTTTACTACAGGCTGAATAGACAATAGGATGGAGGAAATCACATAACCAACCCACACATAACTCAATTGCACTGGTCCTATCAAACCATAGCATCACAAACATTAGTGAAAGACAATGAAAGATGAGGCTTATGGTGATGTGTGATGCACAGACAGAAAGGGCAATAACAGTACAGAGCTGGAACTGACCCTGTAAGAAGCTGAATGGCTGGGATAGACAACAGCCTGAGCAGAAGAAAGAGGGCCCGTAGAGCAAAGGTCCTCTGTCTGCTCCTGCAACTGTCGCAGAAAAGTGGAGAAGGTAGCATTCCTCCAGTAGGCTGCCGGCATAACATCCGACAAGATGATGGAGTTAGTATAAGCCCCAAGAGGAAGACAATGCATGCACCACGTGGCAGAAGAATGATTCGTAATACAATCGCCAGTAGCTAGAGGAGCGGAAGCTGCACGAATAGCAAGACAAATCCATCGAGAAATTCAGGAGAGATCTGGCATGTGAGAAAACGTATATCCACCTGGGATAAAGGCGCGAATGCCCCCCCCCCCCCCCCCACCCCACCAAGCAGAGCTGCACCCAAGAAAGTGTCCATCTTGGAGTAAACTGCAAAGTCCTAGGCCTTTTCAAGGAAAAGTGCTGAACAAGCTTGGAGAGGCAAGGATGAGTGCCGAAACGATGCGGTACCACATATGAAAAAGGTCTCCGAAGCATGGACTTGTACCCATTGCTGGAGACCCCCAGAAACAAACATATACCAGAAACTCCGCAATCGGTGTGATCGAAGGAGTGACAAAAGCAACAGAGTGATTGCACACCATCGACAGAAGAACATTCTACTTAGCCACAGAGGCTAAACCAGTGGAGTGAGTGCCTCCTTGCAGATGAAAAGCAACTCCACTGCTCGTCTCTAAAAACCACTACGGAGGAGACAGGGCCTGATAAAAGACATGTGCTAAGGCACAATGAAGTCGGGTCGACTTGAAACCTTCTTGGGCGACTTTGGCAAAGAAAGTTGCGACGTAGAGGGAGACATGCCGGAACCGCCGCTTACAGAGAGTGGAGCAGATTGATCCACACCCACTGAGGCAACAGGGGTGTGATCGAAAGGATTCGACAACTGCAGGTTCATATCTGGGCTAGAACCTGAGGCAGAATCGGAACCGGCAGGAAGGCGTAGCCGACTAGACCGTCCCAAAGGAGGATCAGAGTGTCCACGGCAAAAGCCAGAGCATCTGGACACGGGGACACGAAAGTGTCCACCTGATGGTTCCAACGAGTCACAAAGAGATCGATGACCCCAGAGATCGCAAAGAGACTGGAACACCGCCATGTGGAGCATCCACTCGATGGAAATGAACCTGCCCAGGGAGTCGGCTAGGACGCTCAGACTACCAGGAATGTGACGAACAAGCACTCTGGCGTTGACGTCCTGTGTGAGCAGTAGAAGATCCTGAACCAAATCGCACATGGGAACATAGTGCATTCCGCCCTGGTTCCGAATGTAAACAACCACTGTAGAATTGTCAGACCACAGAAGGACCTGTCAATTCGAAAAGCAGGGGATCCACTGTCGGAAACACAGAAGAAGAGCAAAAAGCTCCTTCTAGTTGACATGAAGAGCTGCAAGATCCTGGTCCCATGGCCCGTGAAGGAAAAGACCTAGAGGATCCAACGTCACACCCAATCCGCGATCGCTGGCGATTACCGTCAGAACACGATCGGATGTGGGGAAGTCCAACGGAACTCCCTGCATAATCCACTGAACATCTGGCAGGGGAGAAGGTGACGAGGAAGAGACTCTGGTAACAGAAGCACCAGAACCATTCGGCCTCCAACGACTGAGCAAAAAGTGTTGGAGAGGTCAGACATGCAGTTGACCTAGAGGAATGAGATCCGTCACTGAAACGCAGAGAGCAAGCTGTTGGGGAAGACTCCGAGCTGATGAAGTCCATCCCAGATGACAAGACGGAGAAGGAACCAGGTCCGACTTCTCTCTGTTGACTCTGAACCCTAGTGACATGAGTGGGCTCAACAGTGTGATGACATCAGACTCCAGAAAAGCAGCATTGGGTTGCCTCTGGAGGATATCAACTAGACAAGCCGAAGAAGACACCTTGGACTGTGTGCGATGTAAGACTAACACATGCGACATCAGACAGGTGAAAGCCCAAAGATCCAGGCCGAGGCCAAAGGGAATGGCATTGAACTGGAAAACATCCTGGGGAATGGAGCGGCAAACTGATCTGAAAGCCTCCATGCTGAACTGAGTAGCAATGATAGACTGCGTTAGAATACACCAAGAACATGCGAGAACAAAATCCCACTGAAAGAAAGTTCTTGATGACCTCGATTGTCCCCTTTGACAGGAGATCGCCTATCTCCGTGGTCAAAAGTTCCCAACGCGTAACGTTGAAAGAGACTCATGTTGGAAGAGGCACTCTCTATTTAGTGGAGTGCCTCAACCTGGGATGAAATCTAGGTGACTACTGCCGACGTCTACCCCACCCTGTGAGGAGGATCAGCCCTTAGCTTCGCAGAGGAAGCAGAAGGGTACTTGTTAGGCTTTGGACGGCGCCTGCCTCCAACAGAAGGATGATCAAGCTGACTAAGCAGCAGCAGATGAATGGAATGACAAAGGGAGCCATCCGGACTGTCACTACGGAACTATGGAATAGTCGCGGACCCACTGAAAGAGGCAGGTCAAAGAGCAGCCCACTGCCCCTCAAGAAGGAGACGTCTTGTGTTCAGGACAGCGTACCTGCGAACTAATTCCAAGCTAGCCGCAAGCTAACAGGCATATGTGTGAGAAGATGCATGAGCGCCTTGAACAGCACACACAAAACAAAAACCTGTTTGTCGTCAAACTCATCTGGGAGCAGATAAGCAGCAAAGCAGAGACGACGTGATCGAAGAGAGAATGCATTCCAGCATCCCTCTCGATAAGCCCAACCTGGACTCCAGAGTCTCCATATGGCTGAGGAGTTGGAGTCCCGATCCAAGACCATCACAGCTGGCAGACTGACGGATTGGCGAAATCGTAGGAACGATAACGCACCAGAGGCAAAAAGTGTTAACCTTGATGAAGAACGACGTCTTCATAGCCTTGGAACTCAGCTTAGAGTCCAAAGCGGTAAATGCTTCAACCACCTGTACCGACAGGCACGGTCGAAGGCGTCCAGAAGCATGTTGCTCCACAGGCTGTAGGCATGTGGCCGATGATCGCAGCTGGGCTGACACTGTCGGCTGGTTTGACGGTTTGAGACCTGGAAGGAACCCAAACACAAAGTCAAGAGCTGCCCCCAAGTCAGAAGACTGTTGGCTCTCAGACGTCAAGAATGTCAGACTCATCCCATGACTCGGAAGACACAGAGCCCATCATGGGCAAACCAGCCGACGTCTCCCATGGTGTGGGGACACCAGGGGATCAGAAAGCGACCTGTTTCCAATCCCGGGAGGCGGCGCCCGGAAACCACTCGTAGCCTCGCTGGAAGCAACGGAAAAGGCTCTTTGACAGAATCTAAGTGAGCAAGGAGAGGGCCTCCCTAAGCTCACTGACCGTCGGAACGGAACAACATGGGAACGAACTGACAAAGTGGCTTCACTCCTGACCCATTTACCAGCGAAGGGTCACGATCCTCAAATTCACCCGACGTGGGGCGACGGGCTGCAGCCGAAAATATCTGAAGGCAGATGTGTAGTGGGGGTAACACATACCCGAGGATCAACAGAGCGGAAACTCAGGAGAGTCGCACGGACCTCTGCAGGACAGAAGGTCCAGGCTGCACAAAAAGTGTTGGTCACACAAAACTGGCCATGGGACCAGAGTGCGTGGATGGAAATGCCACGGAGCTCATGGTGACCCCACCATGAACATCCGAATCCAAAGAGAAAAACTGAGGTACTCAACGGCTGAGAGACCACAGTAGAGGGTTGGGCCGGCAGCCCCTTCCAACTTCGCCAAGTTGAAGTTAGGGAAGGCTGAGGCCAATACCCTATATCTACACTACCAGACATCCCTGCAGACCCCTGCAGGGATAAAACTGCTGTGCTCAATGGCTGAGAGGACACAGCATGGGGGTTCGGTCGGCAACCACTTCCAACTTCGCCGAGTTGAAGTCAGGGAAGGCTGAGGCTAATACCCCACGTCTACACTACCAGACACTGCTGCAGACCCCTGCAGGGAGAAAACTGCTGTGCTCAACGACCGAGAGGACACAGCAGGGGGTTCGGTCGGCAGCCACCTTCCGACTTCGCCGAGTTGAAGTCAGGGAAGGCTGAGGCCGATACCCCACATCAACACCACCAGACACCTCTGCAGGGATAAAACTGCTGTGCTCAACAGCTGAGAGGACACAGCAGGGTGTTCAGTTGGCAGCCACTTCCGACTTCGCCAAGTTGAAGTCAGGGAAGGCTGAGGCCGATACCCCACAACCACACAAACATCACTGCAGACCCCTGCAGGGATAAGCCGAGGCTGGCTAAAACGGTGACCGATGACGTTGTAGACGGAACAGCATTAGCAGCAGATGCGACGGGAGCTGTTGAAACTGGCGGAAAAGGGGAGAGAGCCACCTAGCTCGGCCTCCAAAGGAGGAGTCACAACCCTAGTGACAGCCTCAGATGTCGACTGGAGAGGGCGCATAGTCCCGGAACCAGGCATCTCTTCACCAGAAATCCAACAGCTCCCGCAGTATCCACCATGGTAAAAAAAAAAATGTACATCCCCCACGGATGGGGAATAACTCTCACCAGACGTGGTCGTGTCGGGAGGCCCCGAAATGACAGCGTTCCCCACCCCCATGGGTACGGGAAGAGTTGGACATCCCCCACGGAGGGGGTGTAACTCTCACCAGATGTGGTCGTGTCAAGAGGCCCCAAAAGGACAATGTTCCCCACCCCCCGCAAGTTGCGGGAGGAGCTGAATATCCCCCACTGAGGGGGTACAACTCACATCAGATGTGGTCGTGTCGGGAGGCCCGAAACAACAGTGTCCCCCCTCCCACCCCTCTGCGGGTGTGGGAGGAACAGCCACGAGAATGCACCAAAAGCGAGGGCAAAAGGAATTGCCCTAAAGGAATCGAACTGGAAATGACAGAGGTGAGAGCAGTAGAAGAACAAGAGGCCCCAAGGGGCCAGAGGGCGCTCACCTGACATGGTAGCCTAAATATCAACCCAGAGAATTGATTTCAACAAGTTGCATCTGCTCCTCCTAAGAAAAGCTTATACCAAATATCCAAAGATTCTGACCAGTGGATCTAAAAAAAAAAAAGAAGATTTTTAAAGAATATTCCTCATATTGAACTAAGTTATAATTCGGGCTCCCACAGGGACTTGGCTTTAACAAACTTGAATCTCACCCCCCTAAGGATGCTGCACACCAAATATCAAAACATTCCGACTGCTGGATCTGAAGAAGAACATTTTTAATGAAAATTCCTCATTTTGAACTAAGTTACAATTCAAGCTCCCACAGTGAGTCCAAATATGGACCTAGGGGCTTGGCTTGAACAAACTTGAATTTCACCCCTGCAAGCATGGTGCATACCCAATATCAAAAGATTCTGCCTGCTGGATCTTGATAAGAAGATTTTCAAAGAAATCTGCCTGAAATGCACTAAGTTCGAATTCGAGCTTCTATAGTGAGCCCAAATATGAAGCTAGGGAGCCGATTTGAACAAACTTGAATCAGATCTACCCCACAATGTTGCATACCAAATATCAAAAGATTCTGCCTGCTGAATCTGGAGAAGAAGATTTTTAAAGAAATTTGCCTGAAATGCACTAAGTTCAAATTCGAGTTTCTATAGTGAGCCCAAATATGAAGCCAGGGGGCCGATTTGAACAAACTTGAATCAGATCCACCCCTCAATGTTGCATACCAAATATCAAAAGATTCTGCCTGTTGGATCTGGAGAAGAAGATTTTTTAAGAAATTTGCCTGAAATGCACTAAGTTCGAATTCAGGCTTCTATAGTGAGCCCAAATATGAATCCAGGGGGCCGAATTGGGCAAACTTGAATCAGATCCACCCCACAATGTTGCATACCAAATATCAAAAGATTCTGCCTGCTGGATCTGGAGAAGAAGATTTTTTAAGAAATTTGCCTGAAATGCACTAAGTTCGAATTCGAGCTTCTCTACTGAGCCCAAATATAAACCCAGGGGGCTGATTTGAACAAACTTGAATCAGATCCACCCCTCAATGTTGCATACCAAATATCAAAAGATTCTGCCTGCTGGATCTGGAGAAGAAGATTTTTTAAGAAATTTGCCTGAAATGCACTAAGTTCGAATTCGAGCTTCTATAGTGAGCCCAAATATGAAGCTAGGGAGCCGATTTGAACAAACTTGAATCAGATCCACCCCACAATGTTGCATACCAAATATCAAAAGATTCTGCCTGCTGAATCTGGAGAAGAAGATTTTTTAAGAAATTTGCCTGAAATGCACTAAGTTCAAATTCGAGCTTCTATAGTGAGCCCAAATATGAAGCCAGGGGGCCGATTTGAACAAACTTGAATCAGATCCACCCCTCAATGTTGCATACCAAATATCAAAAGATTCTGCCTGCTGGATCTGGAGAAGAAGATTTTTTAAGAAATTTGCCTGAAATGCACTAAGTTCGAATTCGGGCTTCTATAGTGAGCCCAAATATGAATCCAGGGGGCCGAATTGGACAAACTTGAATCAGATCCACCCCACAATGTTGCATACCAAATATCAAAAGATTCTGCCTGCTGGATCTGGAGAAGAAGATTTTTTAAGAAATTTGCCTGAAATGCACTAAGTTCGAATTCGAGCTTCTATACTGAGCCCAAATATAAACCCAGGGGGCCGATTTGAACAAACTTGAATCAGATCCACCCCTCAATGTTGCATTCCAAATATCAAAAGATTCTGCCTGCTGGATATGGAGAAGAAGATTTTTTAAGAAATTTGTCTGAAATGCACTAAGTTCGAAATCAGGCTCCTATACTGAGCCCAAATATGAACCCAGGGGGCCGATTTGAACAAACTTGAATCAGATCCATCCTACAATGTTGCATACCAAATATCAAAAGATTCTGCCTGCTGGATCTGGAGAAGAAGATTTTTTAATCTTTTTCCCATTGCCTACAGTGTTAAAAAGTGCTGACTCAGCACTTTTTCAAAGTCCTGAAAAAAGTACCTTGTGATCAAACCGATAGGGATTTTTTTTAACCATTCTATTCTACTGGATAAAAGTAAGCTTTATACAAAATAAGAATTCTCTGTGCCGTGTAGTTTTGGAGATATGGGAGTTTTAAGGTTTTTCCTATTTTTAGATTCCGAGGTTCCCACGGGGCAATGAGAAATTTTTTTTTTGTATCAATCAACTACTTATGACCCATTATCATCTCATATCAAATTTGGTTCAAATCGACCTGAAGGTTCTGAAAATAGAAATTTTAGGCGTGGCCAAAATTTTTGCCCCTCCCATAACAAAGGCAAATAATGCCCGACAAACTTCTCTTGAACAAACTTGAGTCTACACCTCTAAAGGAAGCTGCATACTAAATATCCAGTCTCTGCTATTGCTGGTTCTTGAGAAGAAGATTTTTTAAGAATTGGAGCATTTTTGCCCCATCCCACTGCTCAATATGAGCCGAAACCTAATTTGACAAAAAATCAAAATGTCCTTATATAACCCCTACTCACATGAAATTTCATTAATATGCGGCCAGTGGTTTGGGAGAAAAAGGCCCAAACACCACCTTCACGACGGACGCCGGACGCCGGACAAAAAGTGATAAGAAAAGCTCACCCTGACTTGCAGTCAGTTGAGCTAAAAATTTGAACTCAAAAAATACATAAAGTAGAAGAACACCCCCAACTATGAGAGAAGGTGGCAGAAAAAATAACTGGTGGGTAAACGGCAGACAGAACCAAGATGGCCGACAGAGACCTAAAAAAAACAGAAATTCAGCCCTCAACAGAGTGAAGAAATCCTGTCCATACAGTCCCTCATTGACACCTAACTCCAATAATAATAATAAAATTTATCAACCGAAAATTTTTATTTCCGAACCGCGTTGACACGATGTTGAAAAAACATTCGCGAAAACAGAATATATAAATAAAATTCAATGAGAATGTGGTTAAAAATATTAACAAGAATATATAAAACACAGTCCTGTTATTATACGATCTTCAGATCCATAATTCCAGTCACAGGAAAACCATTATCGACGAGTTGAATTATCACTGTTTCGTAATGCAAATGGCGGAGACACATCCTACACGTGTCTCGGACAAAAAAAGAATGATGAATTGATGACTGCACTGCGCATTGGTTAACGGAAGTCGTGGATTTGTACTAAGGGAAGAGCGTCCCATACTGGGTGTGCGGCGATGGTGCTCGGCCCAGTTTTGGCTCATTTTTTCGTGGTGTTTTTTTACAACACCTTTCCACACCACAAAACAGTTATTCAAGAATTTTTTTTTGCAAGTGTCATCTGCTTTTCATGTTAGGTAAAGGGTTAAATTAACATTCTCTGTAAATCAGGCTAGCAGAGAGATACAGGCTAGTATTTGTGTGAATGCCTGTGTGTGTGTGTGTGGGGGGGGGGGGGGGGGGGGGGGTAGGGGGTTTAATATAATATGTAACAGTATTTCTGTGTACATAACAGTATTTCTGTAAGTGTAACAGGGAAACATAAGATATTAAATGCCATGAAAAAATACAACTATGTGTTAGTCAAGCTTCATTTAGTGGTGAATGCTAATATGTAAGACAAGTGTGCATACCAAACTGTTTTAGTTCATGTCCTATGAGATCACATATTGTTTTACAGTAACTGATTATATGCTGTTAGTGAGATATCCAGAGCATTTGTGTTGCACACAATATCTCATCAGCCACAGCAAACATGCAAAGATGTTGTCATGTTAGAATAAACCATGACACAAAAAAGCAGAGGAATTTTGAAATTCTACAATTTTTTTACTTACTCTTTGTAATGGTATTATATCTTTATCTGTCATCTTTTTTCCATTAATTGGGTCTATCATATCCTTCTTGACTAATTTTTCAACACACTCCATTGTCACAATGCTGCCACTATTCAAAAGAAACAAAACATTTCTAATTTTCAAGCACTTTTGTGCTAAAAGGCCAGGCACATAGGCAGGATATCAAGTTAAGGGGCATATAGAATATGATTTGCTGCATCGTCCGAGCCCCGCAGTGGCAATATGTGGGTGAGAACAAGAGAGGGTGCCCTCATCTCATTTGTGGGGGTCCACTCCCCCCCTCCCTTTGCTCCCAGGAAAAATTTTGAAATTTGAGACAAAAAAAATGCCATTTCCTTGGTTCTGAGTCTGTTTGAGTCCATAATTAATAAGTTGTGAAAGGCATCAATAATTAGGCCCCCTTCAGCTGCCCCCCCCCCCCCCACCCCCTGTCTACGCCACTGTCAAAAGCCTATACACATCTCACTCTACTAAAATCTGTTCAACATTTGTCACTGCTCTGATGAGTAATCTAGTAGTGGGGGAGCATGGTGGTTCAGTGGTTGGAGCATTGAACTTCAAACCGAAAGATTCACGGTTCGATCCTGACCAACAGTAACTATATTGTGTCCTTGGACAAGACATTTGGCACTGTGTACTAAAGCATTCTGCATGTCGATGGTGCACTTTCTTTCAACTAATGCTAGCCTTGGTTGTTTGAAGTTAGTACATTGGGGAGTCTGGCAATTGCTTGCCACTGCTTGGTGGTTTTCTCCAGCTTCCTCTAGCCATAAAACTGTCTTACATGAGGTGACCATGGATGTTGAAAGTGCTGTTATTTGAAATTTGTACATCAATATTGTTTTATTACAATTTACTAGAGGTACACTCAAATAAATTTTAACAAAACAGTTTGAATATAATGTCATTTGCTTCTATAGAATATAAAGCACAACCAAATGAGAACATTAACATGGCGCCACTTTTAACTCTTAACTCACTTAGTATTTTCAAGATAAATTTGATGAAAAATTCATCTAAATTCCATTGGCAAAGATATTCATTTAATTTACATGGAGTAAATTTGATTAAATGACTCAGATTATACTTATTTCAGTGACCAAAATCGCATCAGAACTAGTCAAGCACTGGGAAAGGGTAAATGATAAATGACGGGGTATGGGGAACCCACTGGAGTGCCACAATGAGGTCAAGAAAAATTTATCGAACTTTTGAGTGCAGCGAAATAAAAAGTGAGGAGTTGCAGAAAGTGGTCACAAAATTAAGGTACGCAAAAGTGAAAGGGATAGATGAAATTCCTAAACAAGAGGCCACAAGCAAGTGGCCTTAATTGCTCACCTGCCAAAGTGGTTCAAAAGAGTATTTGGTTCATCAACACTACAAAGAAATGAAGTTATGAAAGGCAAATTTTATGGAAAAACAATAAGGAATGGATTTGAACAAACCTGAACCTAACATGCACCCCCCTGCCACCCCCTCACCCCACCCATAGAAAACCCAAATATTAAGCCAGGGACTCAAACTGAACATCCCCCTATGGATGCTGCATACCAAATATCAAAAGATTCTGATTGGTGGATCGGAAGAAAATTTTTAAAGAATATTCCTCATATTGCACTAATCTGAACATTTGGGCTCACATAGAGAGCCCAAATATGGACCCAGGGATTTGATTTCAACAAACATGTGAATGAATCTTCCAAAGATGTTATATGTGAAATATGAAAGCCTTTGGAGCAGTGGTATGGGAGAAGAAGATTCTTTAACTGGTAGAGTACTGGAAGCCCATATATGGGCTTTGTTCTCATGTGCTGGTACTGCAACATAAAAGCTTCATATTCTGTAGATGCGCTATGTATTATCCTAGAAGTAAAATTACCTGGCATGTATGGATTTGCCTTGTCACAATTTATGGGAGAGTGCCCAAAGGCACTCTCCCATAAACTGTTACAAGTCAAAGACACCTGAATAATTTTCAACAACCAAAAATAATTTAGCACTCTACCAGTTAATGTTTTTCCCATTACTCACAGTGTTAAAAAATGATGACTCAGCATTTTTTCAAAGTCCTGGAAAAGTACCCTATGATAAAACCGATGGCAATTTTTTTTTGGACCATTCCTTTCTGCTATACCTAAGGAAGCTTCACACAAAATAAAAATTCTCAGTGCAGTGTAGTTTTGGAGATATGGGCGTTAAAATGTTTTCTATTTTTAGTTCCTGTGGTTCCCATGGGGGGACGTGAAAATTGTTTTTTGCATAAATTAGGTACTTGTGACCCAATAAGCCATCATATCAAATTTTGTTCAAATTGGCCTCTCAGTTCTGAAAATAGAAATTTTGGCACAATTCGGGCTCCCACAGGAAGCCCAAATATAAACCCAGGGACTTGGCTTTAACAAACTTATATCTCACCTCCCTAAGGATACTATACACCAAATATCAAAAGATTCTGACTAGTGGAAGTGAAAAAAAAGATTTTTAAAAAATATTCTTCATATTGAACTAAGTTATAATTCAGGCTTCCACAGGGAGCCAAAATATGAACCTAGGGACTTGGCTTGAACAAACTTGAATCCCCCCCCCCCCCCCCCCCCCCACACACACACACACACCCAAAAGATGCTGCATACCAAATATGAAAACATTCCGACCCGCTGGATCTGAAGAAGAAGATTTTTAAAGAAAATTCCTCATTTTGAACGAAGTTATAATTCGGGTTCCCACAGTGAGCCCAAACATGAACCCGAGGACTTGGTTTGAACAAACTTGAATCTCACCCCCCAAAGGATGCTGCATACCAAATATCAAAAGAGTCTGATAGGTGCATCTGAAGAAGATTTTTAAAGAATATTCCTCATATTGCACTAATTTGAACATTTGGGCTCCCACAGAGAGCCCAAATATGGACCCAGGGAATTAATTTCAACAAATATGTGAATCAATCTTCCAAAGATGTTATATGTGAAATATGAAAGCTTTTGGAGCAGTGGTTTGGGAGAAGATTCTTTAATGTTTTCCCCATTACCCACAGTGTTAAAAAATGCTGACTCGGCACTTTTTCAAAGTCACGAAAAAGTACCCTATGATACAAACGATAGCAATCCATTCTGTTGGTCCCAAGGAAGCTTCACACTAAATAAAAATTCTCAGTGCCATCTAGTTTTGGAGATATGGGCATTTTAAATCTTTCTATTTTTAGCTCCTGCTGTTCCCATGGGGCGACGTGAAATTTTTTGGCATAAATTAACTACTTATGACCCAATAAGCCCTCATATCAAATTTGGTTCAAATCAGCCTCTCAGTTTGGAAAATTATAAATTAAAAGTAATTTGTATATTTTTTATACTTACCAATGGCCCAGACCTATCTGGTGCAAACTCGATAAAATCCAGGGCCAAACACAAATTTTGAACCCCCAATCCCCAAAATTTGTATACAAAACCGAAAAATTGAAGTCCTATCTTGTCCTCCATACTTTTGTTTACTGCTCATGCACGGTAACCAGGAAGGTACCGGAATTGGCGCCAAGCATCATTCTTTCTATAGTGCCTGCTAAATGTTATAATCAGCGGGGAGGAATGAGTGCCCACTCATGGGAGGGCCATCCCCATCTGGGCCATTGGTAAGTATTAAAATATACAAATTACTTTAAATTTATAATATTTTTATACTACAACCAATGGTCCAGACCAAGCTGAATAGTAAAAAGGCTAGAGGGCCTAGGTCTTAGAGGAATATCCAATCTCTCAATTACTTCGATAAAGAATAGCTCCCACAGGAGAATAGGAGAAGATAGAGGAATTACATATGTCCTTCTCTTATAAAAAAAAAAGAGATTGACATAACACTAACAATATAATTGAGAATTACATAATTTCTCCATTTAATGCCAGCATAACCACTTAGACTAATTCGATGAAGGAAACCAATTATAAAGCTAGTCCAGAGAATGAGACACTTTACACTCATTTAAAAGTGTCCGAGGATTGTATAGAAATGCTCGTTTGACACGTGACATATACAAATGTTTCAGTGAGCTGCACTTTAAAAAAGTATACATAAGAGACATTGTTATTGCTTCACACTGAGCTACACATTAAAACCACCCAGCACCGACGCTGGACTTCTGTCTCTGGAGGAGGTATTCCCTTGCTGCTCACTATAAAGGAAGATAACATAAGGGAAAAACCATCCCCCCACCCCTTCCCATTGTTCTTTAGAAAAATTCCTCAGAATGAAGAGGACAGCGGAACAGCGTCAGTGCTCGAGCAGACTGCCTAAGAAATCTTCTAGATGAAGATTAATGGACGACATTCTGAGCAACAGAAAGAGGACCTAAAGATCTAAGGTCACCGGAGAAAGACTTTAAATTTCTAAGATAAAACTTGGTAAATGAAGAGGGCTGTGTCCAGTAGGCAGCCTTCATAAGAAGCAGACAGTGCTCTAACCTCATGTGCTGAAATCTTGTTGACACAACGTTGATCTGAAGATAGACTTTCATAGGCAATACGTATTGCCAGCTGAATCCATCTAGCAATAGAATGAACAGATATATCTTTTCTGTTAGGAATCAAGGCATTTATAAATGTGCATTGCTCTAACTGGACACAGCAAATGTCTACAGTTGTCCGAGGATGGTAAAGCCTTAATGATAATAGGCTCCGGCCACGTATCCGGAATCTGATTCTTAGCCAAGAATCCCACTTCCGTAGTGAGGGTAACAGAATTACCCACACCACGGTAATGGGAATCATCAACAGATAATGCATAAAGTTCACTCACCCTTCTGGCAGATGCAAAGGCAAAGAGAAAGGCTGTTTTATAGGTCAAGAATTTGAACTGTACATCGTCTAACGGCTCAAACAGAGCTTCTTGAAGCTTCAACAGAATTCCATTTAAGAATTAATCTGAAGGTTCTTGGTCTATTAATAGAGAAATTTCTAACTAGCTTGGATAAAGAAGAATCTGATCCAATAGCCAAGTTATCATGATGAGCATAAGTGTCTGATAACATAGACCTATAGCCCTTAATTGTGACGGGCTGCAAATTGGCAATCTGAGGAATGGACGGATCGTAAATGTCTACAGACTGGTCCGTACACAAATGGAAGAAAACCCTCCACTTTGCTGAATAATTTAACGAAGAGGAGGTCCTCCTACAGTTAGAAATTGCGTCCACTGCTTGTCCTGTAAAATGTTTTCCGTGCAAGGACTGCACAATGGAAATACATGAAGGTTGAGACCTTCTGGGTTGTGATGCAGTGCACGGGACTTTCTCTGATATAGAAGGTCCTTTCTTGGAGGAAGCTTCCGGGGAATGTCCCATAACAGACACCTGAGAAGACTGATCTGGGATTTCTGTGACAACAGAGGTGCTACTAGCAGGATTTTGCAGTGAGACTGTTGATTTTTAACAGAATCTGCTGAATCAACGGAGCAGGCGGATATGCGTATCCTATCATTCCGTCCCATGAGATCGATAGAGCGTCTAGTGCATACACTCGATGATCTGGGCATGGCGACACGAACATCGGTAATTGATTGTTCAGGTGTGTCGCAAAAAGATCTACCATAGGATGTTCCCACTGGTAGCAGATCTGACTGAATACTCGCTTGTTGAGAGTCCATTCCGATGGTAACAGTTGACCTTTTAGAGAGAGTGGGTCTGCTAGTAAGTTCAGAAGACCCGGTATATGACGGACTGAGAGATGAACGTGATGACTCAGAGCGAATAGAATCTTCTCCGTTAATCTGCATAACGGAATCGAATGAGTACCTCCCTGGTTCCTGAGATAAGCCACTACCGTCGAGATGTCCGACAGAATCTGAACATGGACGTTCGCTATTTGAGCAATCAATGTTGTAGTGCTAGCCAGATAGACATCATCTCCTTGATATTTATGTGCTTCTCTGGGAACCGAAGGTCCCAAAGACCCTGACACTTCAAGTCTGCGGGACTTAGGGATGCACCCCAGCCCGTCTGACTCGCATCCGTCATAATCGTGAAGACCGGATCCGGCAGCTGAAGTGGAACTCCCTGAGTCAACCACTGGAGATCCGCCCAAATCTGAACCTTTTGTTTTACTAGGTCCATTAAAACAATCTGGGTTTCGAGCGAATGCGTATTCACACTCCAGTTCTGAGTAAAGAAAATCTGGAGGGGACACGTGTGCAGACGGCCCATCAGAATAAAATCCGCAGCTGCTCCGCACAGCCCCATCAGTTGCATAAACTTCCTCGCAGTCACTGCAGGAGAGTTTAGACAAATGTGAGGATAACAACTGACTAATTTTGCTCTGCATAACAGCAGACGAACCAGATTGTGAGTCTCGAAGCTCATTCCCAAGTGAATGAAGGACTTGGACAGAGCTAGATCCGACTTTTTCTCGTTTATTATCAAACTCTGAACATCGGTCTGAAGAATAATTCTGTCGCTGTATCTCTGAAAAATGTTGTCCAAGTAAGCCGACGTTACCACAGCTGAATGAGCTCAGAAGTATGACATTACCGAGTTCATTATTTGAGTGAAAGCCCAAGGAGCCAGGTTCAGACTGAAGCACCTCGCTCTGAACTGATAAACCTCTCATTGCAGGGCAAAACGGAGGTACTTTCTGAATGCTGGATGTACCAGGACATGAAAGTATGCGTCCTTTAGATCTATGCTTGCCGCATAGTTGTCTGCTCGAATGCTCGCTCTTACCCACCGAATAGTTTCCATATAGAACTTTGGAGCTATGATCAATTTGTTTATCCAGCTCAAGTCTATTACCAGTCTGAAAGAGCCGTCTGGCTTCGGAATGAGAAACAGGTGAGTGTAAAAAAACCTGGAGAATTTTGATTCTCGATGACCTCTATTGCTTTCTTTGATAGGAGAGCCTGTACTTCCACAAGGAGAGACTCTCTTTTGGAAGAATTTGCCGGAAGATTTGTCCAATGCGGACTTCTTGTAAGTGGGGGCTTTGCCCGGAATGATAGCCGCAGGCCTGCCGAGGCTACATTTCTCACCCACTGATCTTCCGTAATTTCCATCCAGTTTTTCGCGAAGTTTGATAACCTTCTGCCAACTGGAAAGCAACAGAGGTCTAGACCATCACCTGTACGACTTGCGAGGCTTGCAGTAGGAGAAACTACGTCCTTCCCGCAAAGAACCTTGTCCCGCTGGCCTAGGGGCGTCTGACTTATAGTCTTGATAAGACTTGTGCCCCTTTCCGGAGTCGCTATATTGACGACCTCCAGAGTAACGGTAAGAGGGTTTGTTAGACCATCACAAGGAGCTCCCTTTCGATGATTGGGAACTGGAATGACCTTGCCTACTCCGGCCAGCTGATGCATATTGTTGAGATGCTGATCTCAGTAGCAGTGCGCTGGAAGCTTTTTTGGCAGCTTGTTCATAGACTAAGGAAAAGCTTGTCGTCAAACAGTGTGTGTCCGGAGACCGGAGCGACTTGGAGAGAGCTTTTCACCGTCATCGATAATTGATGTCGACGCAACGGCTGCATCATGTCTAACCAAATCCAAATTTGCCACTGAAAGGGCGGAGTGGTACGTGGCATACTTGACTGCCCTGGAAAGAACTCTTATCGAGGAACTAACATCCTCAAATTCCCTTCCATTTAGATGCTGCGCCAGAGCCCTAATGATATGATCTGCGTAGGACATAGCTTCCAGAATCGCTCTATCAGATGAAATAGAAGATTCCATCACATCCGAGCATAAATTGAATGATGTAGGTAAGGATATATCCAAATCCGCAGCCTGCTCATCCAGATGCAGAGGAGCTCTCTAAACATCTTCTCCCATTGTTTTAAAAATAACTTTACAGTATTATAATACTAAATACTACATGTTAAGGGCGTTGCCAAATGTAAACGTCAATATGGTAGAAAAAAACGGAAACAAGACAACAGGCAAAAAAAAGGGCTCCAAGTCAGTAACCAATTTAAAATGCTACCAGATGCAAAGCTAGATCTTCATACGAAGAA
This sequence comes from Pictodentalium vernedei, assembly GCA_031216915.1. Classification (NCBI taxonomy): domain Eukaryota; kingdom Metazoa; phylum Mollusca; class Scaphopoda; order Dentaliida; family Dentaliidae; genus Pictodentalium; species Pictodentalium vernedei. Next base: position 242,756,173 of record CM062289.1, read on the forward strand.
AAAAATGATACATCGGATAGAAGATGCAAGACCAAAAGACCCAACACCCCTTGGGTGAGGACGTAACCATGGGGATAAAACAGAAAAAAAAAATTTTGCAATACACGTTAAACTCCCAAGACATTTAATACAAAATTACAATAACAAGAGGCCCCAGGGGGCCTGAGGGCGCTCACCTGACATGGTAGTCTAAATATCAAACCAGGGACTTGACTTGAATAAGCTGCATATGCCCCTCCTAAGAAAAGCATACACCAACTAGATGAAGCGATTGTGCCCACACAATACACAGGATTTTCCTTCTATTTTCAGTTCCTGCACTTTTACGTCCCAAAATTGAGATAAACACATAAAAAACAGATTTTTTTCCCAAACAAAATACTTTCAGCCTAAATTTTTTTCTTCTTCTTAAAACGCATAACAAACGATAAAACTAATTTCCGGATTTTGGTCCAAAATTTTCAGGGTAAAAAAAAAAAATTTTTTTTGTCTTAAAATTGACCAAAACGCAGAAAAAACAAAAAAAATTTTTTTTCGGATTTTGGTCAAAAATTTTCTAAGCCCCACCCGGACCCCAAATTTTCGGTGTAAAAAAAAAATGTTTTTTTTTGTCTTAAAACTGACAGAAACGCATAAAAAACAAAAAACAAAAAAATTATGGATTTTGGTCCAAAATTTTCGAAGTCCCACCCGCACCCCAAATATTCAGGGTAAAAAAAAAATTTTTTTTTTTGTCTTAAAACCGACCAAAATGCATAAAAAACAAAAACAAAAATTTCTGGATTTTGGTCCAAAATTTTCGAAGTCCCACCCGGACCCAAAATTTTCGGTGTAAAAAAAAATTTCTTTTGTCTTAGAATTTACAGAAACGCATAAAAAACACAAAAAACAAAAATTCCAGATTTTGGTCCCAAATTTTCTAAGACCCACCCGGACCCCAAATTTTTAGGGTAAAAAAAAAAAAATTTTTTTTGTCTTAAAATTGACAGAAACGCATAAAAAAACAAACAAAAAAAAAATTCCGGATTTAGGTCCAAAATTTTCTAAGTCCCACCCGGACCCCAAATTTTCAGGGTAAAAAAATTTTTTATTTTTTTTGTCTTAAAATTGACAGAAATGCATAAAAAACCAAAAAAAAAATTTCCGGATTTTGATCCAAAATTTTCTAAGTCCCACCCAGACCCCAAATTTTCAGGGGGAAAAAAAATAATTTTTTTTGTCTTAAAATTGACAAAAATGCATACCCCCCCCCCCCCCCCCCCCAAAAAAAATTCCGGATTTTGAACCAAAAATTTTCTAAGTCCCACCCAGACCCCAAATTTTCAGGGGGAAAAATTTTTTTTTGGGGGTCTTAAAATTGACAGAAATAAATGAAAAACAAAAAAAAAAATTTCCAGATTTTGGCCCAAAATTTTCTAAGTCCCACCCGGACCCCAAATTTTCAGGGGAAAAAAAAATAATTTTTTTTTGTCTTAAAACTGACAGAAATGCATAAAAAACAAAATTTTTTTCGGATTTTGGTACAAAATTTTCTAAGTCCCACCCGGACCCCAAATTTTCAGAGGAAAAATTTTTTTTTTTTTTTTGGTCTTAAAATTGACAGAAACGCATAAAAAAACAAAAAAAACAAAAATTCCAGATTTTGGTCCCAAATTTTCTAAGACCCACCCAGACCCCAAATTTTCAGGGTAAAAAAAAAAAATTTTTTTTGTCTTAAAATTGACAGAAACACATAAAAAAAACAAACAAAAAAAAAAATTCCGGATTTAGGTCCAAAATTTTCTAAGTCCCACCCGGACCCCAAATTTTCAGGGCAAAAAAATTTTTTGTTTTTTTTGTCTTAAAATTGACAGAAATGCATAAAAAACAAAAAAAAAAATTTCCAGATTTTGGTCAAAAATCTTCTAAGTCCCACCCAGACCCCAAATTTTCAGGGGAAAAAAAAATATTTTTTTTTTGTCTTAAAATTGACAGAAACGCATAATCCCCCCCCCCCCCCCCCCCCAAAAAAAAAATTCCGGATTTTGGTCCAAAAATTTCTAAGTCCCACCCGGACATCAAATTTTCAGGAGGAAAATTTTTTTTTTTTTTTGTCTTAAAATTGACAGAAATAAATGAAAAACAAAAAAAAAAATTTCCAGATTTTGGTCCACCTCGACCCCAAATTTTCAGGGGAAAAAATTTTTTTTTTTTTTTTGGTCTTAAAATTGAAATAAATGCATAAAAAAAACAAAAAAAAAAAATTTCGGATTTTGGTCCAAAATTTTAAGTCCCACCCGGACCCCAAATTTTCAGGGGAAAAATTTTTTTTTTTTTTTTGTTGTCTTAAAATTGACCAAAACGCAGAAAAAACAAAAAAATTTTTTTTCGGATTTTGGTCCAAAATTTCTAAGTCCGCAACGGGACCCGAAATTTTCAGCCTAAATATGAACCTAGGGACCCCCCCCCCCCCCAAGGATGCTGCATACCAAATATCAAAACATTCTTATTGGTAGATCTGAAGAAAAAGATTTTTAAAAAATACTCCTCATACTGCACTAATTTAAACATTTGGGCTCCCATAGAGAGCCCAAATATCGACCCAGGCAATTGATTTCAATAAACATGTGAAACAATCTTCCAAAGATGTTATATGTGAAATTTGAAAGCTTTTGGAGCAGTGGTTTGGGAGAAAAGTAGTCTTATATGTTTTTCCCATTACCCACAGTGTTAAAAAATGATGACTCAGCACTTTTTCAAAGTCCCCAAAAAGTACACCATGGATAAAACCGATGGCAATTTTTTTTGACCATTCCATTCTGTTGGTCCTAAGGAAGCTTCACAACATATAAGAATTCTTAGTGCCGTGTAGTTTTGGAGATATGGGCGTTTTAATTTTTTTCTATTTTTAGCTCCTGCGGTCCCCATGGGGCGATGGGAAAATATTTTTGGTATAAATTAAGTACTTATGACCCAATAAGCCCTCATATCAAATTTGGTCAAAATTTGCCTCTCGGTTTGGAAAATAGAAATTTTGGGAGGGGCAAATATTCTTTCCCCTCCCATTACGACGCCAAGTATAGCCCCACAAACTTCTCTTGAACAAATCTGAGTCTACACCTCAAAAGGAAGCTGCTCACCAAATATCAAGTCTCTGCTACTGCTGGTTCATGAGAAGAAGATTTTTTAAGATTTCAGCACACTTTTTGGGTGTGGCCCTACCCACGGGTGAGGCAACTTGATTTGAACAAAATCAAATTGCGATGTCATAACAATCTATTATCTCAAATATCAATTAAATTGGTTCAGCGGTTTGGGAGGAGAAGACGCAAACACCATGTTCACGGACGACGACGGACAACGGACGGTGAGTGATCACAAAAGCTCTTCTGACTGAAAGTCAGGTGAGCTAAAAACAGCCAAAAAGCTTAGGAGTTTAACAGGAGGGTTCATGGAAGGATAGGGAAGGAACACTTAACAAACAATAGGTAAATCATTAGCAAGAATGATGACATCAGGCGCATGTTCCGAAAATGGGAAACATGAACTAATTTTTATAATTATTGTAACATTACAGCCCTGAATGTCTCAAACCACTGTTTTTCACTTCCATCATCCATTTATACCCTTGAATCTACCAAATCTTTCATTGATTTGTGTCTGGCATCCTCAAAACGGGAGATTTAAAGCACAGATGTCAGATCATTGTTTACTGACTTAGGGCCGAACAAAGAATGATGCTTTGCACCAACTTCGGTACCTTCCTGGTTACCTCGCATGCGCAATAAAAGTATGGAGGTCCAGATAGGACTTAAATTTTTCGGTTTTGTATGCAAATTTTGGGGATTGGGGGTTCAAAATTTGTGTTTGGCCCTGAATTACATCGAGTTTGCACCAGCTAAGTCTGGGCCATTGGTTGTAGTATAAAAATATAGAAATGTTGCATATCTCTTAACTGCACACTCCTGTAAATTGAATAATTCTCACCGGCAATGGGGCTTATCAATTAACAGGGTTCAACTGCAGGAGAGTGAATTATTACTAAATTAAAATGTGGTGGATTTTCTACCCAATTAATATTTAGATTTTATGACAACAAAGTCCAAATGCACTTATACACTTTTAGCACATGCACCATCTGGTTACACTTGTGGTTCATGAGTTCAAACAAAAAATTTGATAGTTCTTGTGCTTTTAAAAATTGTAAACAATGTTGAAGTAAAATTCACCGCACCATGTTTTAAGGTATGAAAAAAGGCATGTGTTTAAATTGACCAACTTCCCCAAAGAATGCCACCTGTGACAGTTTTATTTTGATTTTAGAAACCAAAGTATGATTTGCTCTCTTTTTGCTGTGCACATATGTCCATTTCTGATAATCACTTCTCAAGATACAATATGGCATCCACCAATGTTTTAAAAACACAGGTTTTTACACTGAATTAAGTACCAGAAAACTGATTTTCAATATCTGTTCACCTCTGTAACCACAATGGACTCCATAATCAATATTTTTAGGACAATCATCCAAAAAGAAAAATATATTAATTTTGTAAAATGATGAGCCAACATTAACTCTGTGTAGCTGTTTGAAGACAATCCTACAATGACTTTGGAGAAGTTGCTGAATCCATCCCATTAACAAAATGAAATAAAAACAAGAGGACCCAAGGGGCCTGAGGGCACTCACCTGACATGGTAGCCTAAATATCAACCCAGAGAATTGATTTCAACAAGTTTCATCTGCTCCTCCTAAGAAAAGCTTATACCAAATATCCAAAGATTCTGACCAGGGGATCTAAAAAAAAAAGAAGATTTTTAAAGAACATTCCTTATATTGAACTAAGTTATAATTTGGGCTCCCACAGGGAGCCGATATATGAACCCAGGGACTTGACTTTAACAAACTTGAATCTCACCCCCCTAAGGATGCAGCACACCAAATATCAAAACATTCCGACTGCTGGATCTGAAGAAGAAGATTTTTAAAGAAAATTCCTCATTTTGAACTAAGTTACAATTCAAGCTCCCACAGTGAGTCCAAATATGGACCTAGGGACATGGCTTGAACAAACTTGAATCTCACCCCCCTAAGGAGGCTGCATATCAAATATCAAAACATTCCAACTGCTGGATCTGAAGAAGATTTTTGAAGAAAATTCCTCATTTTGAACTAAGTTATAATTCGGGCTACCACAGTGAGCCCAAATATGAATCCAGGGACTTGGCTTGAACAAACTTGAATCTCACCCCCCTAAGCATGGTGCATATCCAATATCAAAAGATTCTGCCTGCTGGATCTTGAGAAGAAGATTTTCAAAGCAATTTGCCTGAAATGCACGAAGTTCGAATTCGAGCTTCTATAGTGAGCCCAAATATGAATCTAGGGAGCCGATTTGAACAAACTTGAATCAGATCCACCCCACAATGTTGCATACTAAATATCAAAAGATTCTGCCTGCTGAATCTGGAGAAGAAGATTTTTTAAGAAATTTGCCTGAAATGCACTAAGTTCGAATTTGAGCTTCTATAGTGAGCCCAAATATGAATCCAGGGGGCCGATTTGAACAAACCTGAATCAGATCCACCCCTCAATGTTGCATACCAAATATCAAAAGATTCTGCCTGCTGGATCTGGAGAAGAAGATTTTTTAATAAATTTACCTGAAATGCACTGAGTTCAAATTCAGGCTTCTATAGTGAGCCCAAATATGAATCTAGGGAGCCGATTTGAACAAACTTGAATCAGATCCAAACCACAATGTTGCATACCAAATATCAAAAGATTCTGCCTGCTGGATCTGGAGAAGAAGATTTTTTAAGAAATTTGCCTGAATCCAAACCACAATGTTGCATACCAAATATCAAAAGATTCTGCCTGCTGGATCTGGAGAAGAAGATTTTTTAAGAAATTTGCCTGAAATGCACTAAGTCCGAAATTGGGCTCCTATACTGAGCCCAAATATGAACCCAGGGGGCCGACTTCAACAAACTTGAATCAAATCCACCCTACAATGTTGCATACCAAATATCAAAAGATTCTGCCTGCTGGATCGGGAGAAGATGATTTTTTAATCTTTTTCCCATTGCCTACAGTGTTAAAAAGTGCTGACTCAGCACTTTTTCAAAGTCCTGAAAAAAGTACCTTGTGATCAAACCGATAGGGATTTTTTTTAACCATTCTATTCTACTGGATAAAAGTAAGCTTTATACAAAATAAGAATTCTCTGTGCCGTGTAGTTTGGGAGATATGGCAGTTTTAAGGTTTTTCCTATTTTTAGCTCCCGAGGTTCCCATGGGGCAATGAGAAAATTTTTTTTTTGCATCAATCAACTACTTATGACCCATTATCATCTCATATCAAATTTGGTTCAAATCGACCTCACGGTTCTGAGAATAGAAATTTTAAGCGTGGCCAAAATTTTTACCCCCCCCCCCCCCCCCCCACCCCCATAACGAAGGCAAATAATGCCCGACAAACTTCTCTTTAACAAACTTGATTCTGAACCTCAAAAGGACTCTGTATACCACATATCAAGTTTCTGCTACTGGTGGTTCATTAGAAGAAGATTTTCAAAAAATTTGGCCATTTTTTCCCCACACCTCTGCTCAATATGAGCCGAAACCTATTTTGGATAAAAATCAAAATGCCCCTATATAACCACTACTTGCATGAAATTTAATTAAAATGTGGCCAGTGGTTTAGGAGAAAGAGGCTGAAACACCACCTTCACGACAGACGATGGACGACAGACGAAGAGTGATAAGAAAAGCTCACCCTGACTTTCAGTCAGGTGAGCTAATAAAGCTGACCACCTGACCCTATCCAATTTAAGTCCCATTTAGAAGTGCATATATTTTTGGGAACCTAATCCACTCTACCTGCAGTGCATGGCAGCATGGATAATAACTCAGCATAGGGAGAAAAGACTTCTCCCTATATCTTATACCTGAGCAGGTCACTGAATGACCTGTAGCATGTCTCCTTGATGTTCATTTTGGATTATAATTTGCTTACAAATGTGAATGGACAGGGGAGAAACTAGCAGAGACAGTTCTTTGGTTATGTTAGTAAAAACTCACATTATAAGCTGCCCCAGAATAGGGCAGTGTAAGCTTGCCCCAGAATAGTCAATGACAAGAAACTCAAGCCAACATTTTCACCACCCCTAACACCCTACCCCCCTCCGAAAAAAAAGACCCAACGAAAAAAACCCCGAAAGAATCCATGAACTCAAAACAGCCCATTCCTGATAGATAGATGGGTGTACAAACAGTAATACAGACAGGCTGATGGATGGATACATCAATGGAAGGATGGATGGATGGGTATCAGATTCCAATAGCAGCCTCACATTTTAGGGGGCACATTTAAAAAATAATTGATAATTCAAGCATGATATTATTGACAAACATGGACTTACGAAGTTTTCAAAGCAGCACATGGGACAGAATTACCCAAGACATCATTAGTAACTGCACAAACATATCTTGCCTGAAATAAGAAAACTGAGTGTAACTGATAACCTTCTCTTAAGTCAGTATTTTTCCTACAATAATAAAATAAAGATCAACTCACTTTCACTTCTATTTGCAGAGTTTGTTTTCTGTTCATCATTTTTGAAAGCCAATATTTGAGGCCTAAAAAAGTTAAAAATTTGTTTCTCAAGCCCTACTGCATGGGACTTTTGGCTGCTGCATGCTCTTTTTTATAACCAATGCAGACTTAAAAAAAATAATGAAAGTGTCAATGACACTGTAGCTCAACTTTTGTAAGACATGTACATGTATAGTATGTGACACAGAAATGACACACATCTTGGTAACATAACCAGTATCCCCGCCAAGAAGTGGTTTACTAAAGAGGTGACAATGTTGAAACTAGATTGATGTCATGCATGCAGTCCGACTGTACCAGCAATGGCAATGCTTAAACACAAAATAGTCTGAGCCATTTTCTGTTAACCGTTTACCTAACGAATCTGCCATATCTGCACTCGTGATATACAAAAATTAAAATTTTTTAGTAAATTTTGTTTCTTAACATACCTACCACAATTGTTTACAATTGGCTGTAACATAAGTGCAAGCCCTACTTCGGAACTAACTCAAGCTTTTAGAAACTTTTCCAAACGAGCTGGAAAAGTACTAGAGTGCAAAAGCACGAAAAAGATCGAAAAAAGGGACGAGCAAGACCAGCACTTAAAATTACAGGTACTCTCTCTGCACACCTCTTGTGTTTACCGAGCGCATGCACAACAACCGTGATGTCAATTCCATATTTCAACCAACGAGAAGTTTGTGATTTAGCAGGGAGGCATCGATATCAAAGATATCCCCAAGGAGGGTGGGCCTCCGGTAAACAATTGTGGTAGGTATGTTAAGAAACAAAATTTACTAAAAAAATTTAATTTCTTTTCAACATACTCACAATTGTTTACAATTGGCTGAATAAACAATAGGAGGAGGTGAATCACATAACCAATACCAACAAGAGTAGCAGAAAGAAGCAAGGATGGCAGAGAACAATCGCGAAACCTGTAATGAAGATTGAGAGAAGGCACCTGAAAAGAACAAGGCTGAGCGAAGCACAACCTCAATAAAAACAATTTTAACGAGGGTGCACAACAGCCTGAGCAGCAACGAGAGGGCCTAAAAAATAAAGGTCCTCAGATTGCTGCTGAAGGTGGTGGAGATAAAAGGAGGAGAAGGTAGAAGCATTCCTCCAGTAAGCCGCATTCATAACATCCGGAGCGAAACAGAATTGGAGAACGCCCAGGATGTAGAAATGGCACGAACCTCATGAGCATTAAACCGGTTCGAAACAAGATCCGACGCAAACAAGCGGGAAAAAGCCAGCTTGATTGCAAGACAGATCCACCTGGAAATAGAATGGAAAGAGATAGACTGCCTCTTAAGAATGAGAGACAGAAAGAATCTCTTTCGACCCCTCCTAATGAACTGAGTGTGAGTAATGTAAGTCTTGATCGCACGAACAGGACAAAGAAGAGGCCTCCGGCCATCGGCAGCAGGGAGAGCCCGAATGCAGATGGGAGGAGGTACCGAATCAGGAAGTTGATTCTAAGCCAGAAAAGAGCAATCAGTAGTGAAGGTGACACTGTTAGCCTCATTTCTGAAGAAGGCAGAATCAACAGATAGCGTATGAAGCTCACTGACTCGTCGAGCATGAAGCAAACGCTAGAAGAAAAGCCGTCTTATAGGTGAGAAAATGCATATCGGTCTCAGATAAAGGCTCGAATGGCGCCCCCTCCAAACAGTGCAACACCCATGCCAAGTTCCACTTGGGTGTAAGACGCAAAACTCGAGGCCTCTTCAAAGAAAAGTGCCGAATGAGTTTGGAGAGAAAAGGATTACGACCGATGCACCGCTTTCCCACATAAGAGAAAGTATCAGACAGCATAGACCGATAGCCCTTAATCGTAATAGGCTGGAGGCCCTTGGAGTCAAAAAGGTATACCAGAAAATCTGCAATTTGAGTGATTGACGGATCACGGTAATTCACATTGTGATCTGCACACCAGCGGCAGAAAACCTTCCACTTCGCAGCATAAGTCATGCCAGTGGAATGTCGCCGCGATGCAGAAATGCACTCCACTGATCGTCTCGAAAAACCTCTACGTCGGAGACTGGACCTGATAAAAGACAGGCGTGAAGGGACAGGCTCGCCAGGTTGTTGTGATACTTCCTGGGGTGACCCTGGGAAAGAAGATCACGACGTAGAGGTAGACGAATCATCCGATCTGCCAACAGAGGACACAGCAGATTGATCCACACCCTCTGTGGAGACAGAGGTGCGATCAGTATGATCCTGCAACTGCAAGCACAAATCTTCGCTAATACTTGAGGAAGAATCGGTGCAGGAGGGAAGGCATAGCCGATCCAACCTGTCCAGTCCAGGGACAGAGAGTCTACCGCAAAAGCCAGAGGATCTGGACAAGGGGAGACAAAGGTCTCTACCTGATGATTCCAGTGAGTAGCAAAAGGTCGACCTGAGGACGGCCCCACTGCTCGCAAATCGCCTGAAACACCGACCGATGTAGCATCCATTCGGTGGGAAGGACACTGTCGCGTCGGGACAGGGAGTCAGCTAGGACGTTGAGACGCCTGGGAATGTGTCGAATGGACACCCGAGCGTTTACATCCCGTGCCAACAGAAGATCCTGAGATAACCGATACATGGGAATCGAATGTGCGCCTCCTTGATTCCAAATGTAGGCCAGTACTGTCGAATTGTCCGAAAGAAGTATGACAATATGGTCCGACAGGTGAGGGATCCAAAGCCGAAAACTCAACAGAAGAGCAAGGAGCTCCTTCTGGTTGATATGAAGTCCCACCTGCTCGCTGTCCCACTCGCCGTGAGTGGACAGACCAAGAGGATCCAACGTCGCACTCCAGCCCCGATCGCTGGCATCCGCAGTAAGGATGTGATCAGCCTAAGGAAGATCCAATGGAACACCCTGTGTAAGCCAGGGAACATCGACCCAAGGGTGAAGGTGACAAAGCAGGGACCGAGGAATAGGAAGTTCCAGGTCCAGCGGATCTACATTCGGATGCCAATGATCCAACAGAAAGTGTTGGAGAGGTCGGACTAACAAGCGACCGAGCAGAATGAGATCTGTCACTGAACTGCAAAGGCCCAGCAACCGAAGGAAAGTCCTGGCCAAGACCCAGGAAGATTGAAGCAGGTTCCGAGTCAAGGTGGAAAGAATCGTCGCCCGAGCATGGGGGACCGACACTACATTCTGAAGAGTATCGAAATCCATCCCCAAATGACGGAATCGCTGAGAAGGAAGGAGATCCGACTTCTCGCGATTGACTCTGAAACCCAGCGACGCTAACAGGCAAAGAAACTGCCGACATCTAACTCCAGAACAGCAGCATCGTGGTGCCGTTAGAGGATGTCGTCCAGGTAGGCTGACGAAGTCACAGCCGACTGAGTACGGTGGAAAGCAAGCACATGTGACATCAGTCGGGTGAAAGCCCAAGGAGCCAGGTTCAAACCGAATGGGAGACCTCTGAATTGATAGACTCGATCCCGAAACGAGAACCGAAGGTATTTCCGTGATGCCAGATGAATGGGTACATGGAAGTAGGCATCCTTCAGGTCGATACTGGCAGCAAAGTCGCCCTGATGAACTGAATGTCGAACTGACCGGAAAGTCTCCATACTGAAACGAGGAGCTATTATGTACTCATTCAGGATACTCAGATCGATGACAGGATGAAATTGGCCGTTTTTCTTCGTCACCAAGAAAAGTCTCGAGTAAAACCCCGGTGAAAGGGTGTTCCTGACCACCTTGATCGCCCCTTTGGAGAGGAGATTGTCTATCTCCTGCACCAGAAGGTCCCGATGCAGAGAATCGGAAGGGACCTGAGTCGGGAGGGCACCCGAGATAAACTGGGGTGCCGATGGAAGGACAATCGCAGACAGGATTGAACAAAGTCGAGGACCCAAGGGTCCGACGTTATCTCTGTCCAATGGCCATAAAACAGCGACAGCCTTCCACCGACTGGAGGCGAATCGAGGTGATAACCTTCACTTGCGGCCTTGATGAGGCCTCCGAGAGGAGAAACCACCTCGGGAAGTGACAGAGTCCTGAGACTTTCCTGCCTGAGGCTGCCAGCGAGCATGGCCAAGTCGGCACTTCTTATGGGCAGAAGCAGCAGACGGAGCTGAAGGCATAGCCGACATCGCCGATGAGGCAGATGCAGCAGCACGCTTGGCGGGCCTGGAACGACCACCACCCGCAGCAGCAGGTTTGCTAAGCACCACATATTTGATACATCATTGTGAAATTTTCTTTTGACACATTTGCGATATTTTGGTCGATATGATTGAGAAATGTATTGAGATGGTCCCCAGTGTTTACATTAGCTCTCTTGACAGGCAGACTTTTTGAAAGCATGTACCCCTTGATTTCCATGACGTTTCCGTGTACTGTCTACATGTACATGAGATGTGTAGGGTATTCAGTCTTCATTTCAACACAATTTCTTGTGATTTAATGATTGAATATGACGATCACAAATGTAAGAAGACATTTGTCTGAAGCAGAAATGTGGTGGGCTGTAGGGATAGTGGAACAAGGGGCTACCCATCGTCAGGTTGGTGAAGCACTTGGTGTGCACCATACGGTGATCACCAGAGCCTGGGCAAGATTTCAGCAGTATGGCACCCGCACACCAGTCAGACAACATGGTGGTGGCAGAGTCTGGGCAACATCTGCAACTGAAGACCGGTTTTTGATCATTCAGCCCCGTAGGAACCACTTTGACACAGCAACCCAGCTTCGTAGTGACCTTCAGAATGCATCCGGAGTAAATGTTTCGACGCAGACTATCTGGGCAAGGTTGCACGAAGGTGGTCTCCGATCGAGAAGACCATGTATTTGCATTCAGCTGTCCCAGAACCACCACCTGGCACGATATGAATGGGCCATGGATCACGTTGGATGGACCAGAAAAGATTGACAACCTGTCCTTTTAACAGATGAGTCAAGGTACTGCCTAGACAACACAGATAGGTGTTCAGGAGAGCGATTCCATGCAGCCAACAGTGCTGAGCATAACCGCTATGGTGGAGGGTCAATAATGGTCAGTGGTGGCATCAGCTGGGATGGACGTACAGAGCTCTGTGCCCTTGACCATGGTACGTTGACTGCACAGCAGTATATTGATGAGATTCTGGATGCCCACGTCAAGATTGTATGCAGGTGCAGTAGGTGATAGATTCATTCTGATGGACGATAATGCCCGTCCTCATGTTGTCCATGCTGTCTGGGAGTACTGACAGAGGGAGGGGATTGTGCATATGGACTGGCCAGCAAGATCCCCTGACCTCAATCCAATCGAACATGTCTGGAATGAGTTGCAGCTTGCAATTTCAGTCCATCCAGTCCAACCAAGAAGTGTCCAGAAGCTTGGTGCCATGCTGGTCCAAGAATGGAACAACATCCCACAAAGGGCCATCTGGAACCTGATTGGGAGCATGAGAAGGCATTGTCAAGCTGTAATTAACAATAATGGGTCTCATACTCGATATTGAACCCATATCAGTTCACTCCGTCAACTTTTTGGCAAATTTGATAAATTTCCTCTTTTACCAATAATATCCATTTTCCATGGTTATCGTATTCAAAAGCTAAAAAATAATGTCAAACACAAACAAAATCTTAATTTCTGTGCTTAAATCATTAAAGATATAATTAAATATAAAATATATACACTTTTCATAACAATATTTCAACTAAAACATAAAACAGGTAGTTGGATATACTTGGTGCTTAGCAAACTTTGAGTAGTATATAAGCTGGTCCAGAGAATGAGACACTTTATACTCATTTAAAAGTGTCTGAGGATTGTATATTAACACTCGTTTGACACGTAACATATACAAGTGCTTCACAGTGAGCTACACTTTAAAAACACTACATAAATGAGACATAGTTATTGCTTCACACCGAGCTACACATTAAAACTACACAGCTCCGACGCAGGACTACTGTCACTGGAGGAATTATTCCCTTGCTTTTCACTATAAAGCCAGATGATCATAAGGGAAAAACTGTCCCCCACCCGCCCCCCCCCCCCCCCCCCCTTCCCCTTGTTCTGAGGTAAAATTCCTCAGAATGAAGAGGGCAGCGGAACAGCATCAGTGCTTGAGCAGACTATCTAAACAACTTATAGATGTAACATTAGTAGACAACATTCTGAGCAACAGAAAAAACACCCAAAGATCTAAGGTCACCGGAGATGGACTCAAAATTTCTCAGGTAAAACTTGGTAAATGAAGAGGGCTGTGTCCAGTAAGCAGCTTTCATAATATCAGTAACGGCTGTACTGTTAGAATAAGCCCAAGAAGTGGACAGTGCTCTAACCTCGTGCACTGAAATCTTGTTGACAGAACGTTGATCCGAAGATAGATTTTCGTAGGCAATGCGTATTGCCAACTGAATCCATCTAGCGGCAGAATGAACAGAATATCTTTTCTATTAGGAATCAAAGACAGAAAGAAATGTTTTCTTCCCTTTCTAATAAAATCTGATCGATGTTTATAAATGCGCATTGCTCTGACTGGACACAGCAAAGGTCTATGGTTATCCGATGATGGTAAAGCCTTAATGACAATAGGCTCCGGCTGCTTATCCGAAATCTGATTCTTAGCCAAAAACCCCACTTCCGTAGTGAGGGTAATAGTATTACCCATACTACGGTAATGAGATTCATCAACAAATGATGCATGAAGTTCACTGACTCTTCTAGCAGATGCAAAGGCTAAGAGAAACGCCATTTTAAAGGTCAAGAATTTGAAATCTACAATGTCTAGCAGCTCAAAAGGAGCTTCTTTAAGCTTCAACACAACCCAAGCCAATTTCCACTTAGGAATGAATCTGAGGGTTCTAGGTATATTAATAGATAAATTTCTAACTAGCTTGGATAAAGAAATATCTGATCCAATAGCCAAGTTATCATGATGAGCGTAAGTGTTTGATAACATAGACCTACAGCCCTTAATAGTGACGGGCTGCAGTTTGAGATCGTCAAACAAGTAGACCAGGAAATTGGCAATCTGTGGTATGGACGGATCGTATATGTCTATCGGCTGATCCATACACCAACAGAAGAAAGCCCTCCAGTTTGCTGCATAATTCAACGAAGAGGAGGCCCTCCTACAGTTAGAAATTGTGCCCACTGCTCGTCCTGTAAAATGTTTTCCGTGCAAGGACCGCACAACAGAAATAGGTGAAAGTTGAGACGTTCTGGGTTCTGATGCAGTGGGCGGGACGTCCCCTGATAAAGAAGATCCTCTAATGGAGGAAGCTGCCGGGGAATGTCCCATAACAGACACATGAGAAGATTTATCCAAGGTATCTGTGACTACAGAGGTGCTACTAGCAGGATTTTGCAATGCGACTGATCTTTAACAGAATCTGCTGAATCAACGGAACCGGAGGATATGCATATCCGATCATCCCGTCCCATGAGATCGACAGTGTCTACTGCATATGCTCGATGATCTAGGCATGGCGACACGAACATCGGTAATTGATTATTTAGATGTGTCGCAAAAAGATCTATCATAGGACGATCCCACTGGTAGCAAATCTGCCTGGATATTTGCTTGTTGAGAGTCCACTCCGATGGCAACAGGTGACCTTTCCGAGAGAGCAAGTCTGGTATATGACAGACTGAGAGACGAACGTGATGATTCAGAACAAATAGAAGAATCTTTGTTAATTTCTATAATGGAATCGAGTGAGTGCCGCCTTCGTTCTTGAGGTAAGCAACTAATGTCGAATTGTCTGACAGAATTTGAACATTGACGTTTGCTATTTGACGAATCTAATGTTGTAGTGCTAGCCATATTGACATCATCTCTTTGATGTTTATGGTCTTCTCTAGAAACTGAGAGTCCCAAAGACCCCGGCACATCAAGTCTGAGGGGCTTAGGGACGCTCCCCAGCCCGTCTGACTCGCAAAAAGCCAGATCTGGCAGTTGAAGTGGAACTCCTTGAGTTAACCACTGAAGATCTGCCCAAATCTGAACCTTTTGTTTTACTAGGTCCGCTAAAACAATACTGGTTTCAAGCAAATGCATCTTCACACTCCAGTTCTGAGTAAAGAATATCTGGAGGGGATGCGTGCACAGGCAGCCCATGGGAATAAGATCCGCAGCCACTCCTCACAGCCCCATCAGTTGCATGAACTCTCTCGCTGTTACAGTGTCTGAGTTTAGACAAAAGCGAGCATAACACCTGACTAATTTCGCTCTGGGCAGTGGCAGATGAACCAGATTGTTGTGAGTCTCGAAGCTCATTGCCAAGTGAGTGAACGACTTGGACAGAGCCAGATCCGACTTTTTCTCGTTTACTATGAAACCGAGACGGAAGAGTTGTAGCAGACTCTGAACATTGTTCTGAAGAATAATTCTGTTGCTGTATCTCCGAAGAATGTTGTCCGAGTAAGCCGACGTTACCGCAGACAAATGAGCTCGAAAGTATGACATTACCGAGTTCATTATTCGAGTGAAAGCCCAAGCACCCAGGTTCAGACCGAAGCACATTGCTCTGAACTGGTAAACCTCTCCTTGGTACTTTCTGAATGCTGAATGTACCAGGACATGAAAGTAAGCGTCTTTTAGATCTATGCTTGTCGCATAGTCATCCACTCGAATGCTCAATTTTACCGACCGAATGGTTTCCATATAGAACTTTGGAGCCACGATCAACTTGTTTATCCAGCTCAAGTCTATTACCAGTCGGAAAGAGCCATCTGGCTTCGGTACGAGGAACAGGTGACTGTAAAAACCTTGAGAATTTTAATTTTTTTTCGATGACCTTTATTGCTTCCTTTAATAAAAGAGCCTGTACCTCCGCTAGGAGATACTCTTTTTTGAAAGGATCCACCGGAAGAGTTGTCCAACGCGGACATCTTGTTAGTGGGGGTTTTGCTCGGAATGATAGCCGTAGGCCTTCTGCGACTACACTTCTCACCCACTGATCTTCTGTGACTGCTATCCAGTTTCTCGCAAAGTTTGATAACCTTCTGCCAACTGGCAAGCTATAGAGGTCTTGACCATCACCTGTAGGACTTACAAGGCTTACAGGAGAAGAAACTATGTCCTCCCCATGAAGAACCTCGTCCCACAAGCTTACGGGCATCTGACCTATAATCCTGATCAGATCTACGCCCCTTTCCATAGCCGCTGCACTGACGACCTCCGGAGAAATTATAAGAGGGTTTCTTGTACCCTCACGAGGAGTTCCCTTTAGATGATTTAGATTTTGAAAGTCCTTGCTTACCCCGGACTGCTGAAGCATGTTGTTGAGACGCTGACTTCAAAAACAGAGCACTGGAAGCTTTCTTTGTAGTTTGTTCATAGACTAACGAAAGTTTGTCATCAAACAGAGTATGTCCAGAGAAGGGAGCGACTCAGAGAGAGGTTTTCACCTTGTCATCTATAAGTGATGACGACGCAAGGGCAGCATTACGTCTGATTAACTCCAAATTTGCCACTGTCAGGGCGGAGTTATTTGTGCCCTGCAAAAGAACTATAAGCGAGGAACAAATGTCCTCAAATTCCTTCCCATTAAGACGTTGCGCCATAGCTCTGGTAAGGTGATCTGCATAGGACATCACATCCAGATTCGCTCTATTTGATGAAATAGCACATTCCATCATGTCCAAGCATATATTGAATGAAGCAGGCAGGGATATGTCTAAATCCCCGGCCTGCTCATCTAAATGCAGAGGAGCTCTCTGGACATCCTCTCTAACCATTTTAAATGAACGTGGTCCAAGGAACGGTATATTTATGGAGGATGTCAATAGGAAACCACCTTTCCTCTTAGTACTAGAGTGGTTAAATATGGCTCATCTACATGGCAGAAGGCCTGCGACACCTGTCTAGACTGTATCGGGAAGGAAAGAACTTCCTCTTTCCTCCACACAAAGTCTGCGTCTAAAGATGACAGCGGTTTCTCCCTAGTTGTCACAGCTTGCTGATCAGATGGAACAAATTCAGGATAGTATTTATGGATAAATTCCATCGCTACCATATGTTGTTCTGAAAGGGAAGGGTAATCCTCTTCCTTGTCCCTTTCACCATCCGAATGAATCAACTGTGATGTTCGGTCCATCACATCTGCGTGTGCAAGCTGGGATCAGCTGTGCAATCTGTGACAGCAAGTCCATTACCAATGCTTGAGGAGCAGCGGTTTTCTGTTTTTTAGCCGCTTGCTGCTGCTCAGATCCGGAGACAGATCTCTTCTCCGAACATCCTGATATCGATGTCTTGCTCCCTAGTTTCCGGATGGTCCGACTTCACGGGTGAAGACTGGCTCTGTCTTCGCGCAGCTGGCTGGATATCCGAAGTCAGATAGCTAGAATGCGGTTGTGTGTGCTTTTGAATCGTAGCCAGACATGTTAACCTCCCAAAATTTTTTTCAGGGAGATTGAAGAAAATTTTCAGGGAGATGACATGATTTTCAGGGAGATTTTTTTTTTTGCGCGTAGAAACCATGTGTGCATCAATTTTAAATACAAATATCCCCCCTCTTCCCCCCCCCCCCCCCCAACACACACATAGGCATAAGTATTTTATGTGCGTAGAAACCATGTGTGGATCAATTTTAAATACAAATTAATACCAAATATCCCCCCCCCCCCCCCCCCCCCCCCCCACGCACACACACAGGCATAAGTATTTCAGAACAATGAATCACTGGAGTCTTTGGTTACAGTAATTATAACTTACATTTACAAGTGAGTGGGGTGGACTGGGTAGTTAGGTGGTATTGATTTGACCAGGCTGACCTATACCTGTATTTCCATCTCTGGACATTGATATAAACTTGTGTAGACATAACTGAAATATGGGTGTGATCAGACTTGATTAACTAAAAACTTCAAAAGTAGAACATAAAAATAAAGTTTAGAACATAAAATGATCAAATCACAGCTTGGCAAATTGGCAACCTGGGTTCTTTGTAATATGTTATGCAATCTGCATAAAAGAGAATTGATTTACTTCGTCAATATGATTTGGTATAAATTTTACTTGCTCCCGGGGAACCGTTTTCAGTCTGAACCCCAAACAGACCATTGATTACTATCTGGAACAAGGCTAATGAGAGATGAAGAAAGTTCAGTTCACATCTGAAAAAAATAGTGCATCCTCAAATGTGTTCTGTTTCGTAAGGGGAAAGGATTTTATTTAGAATATAAGTTTTCAGGGTTTACCGGGAAATGATGTTTATTTTATTGAGAGAATGAGTTATATATTCAATGTTGGTTTGCTTTATTACAGTAAAGAACCCCGACGATCATTAGATTTGAGTGTGTTTTCTTTCAGCAGGAAGAAAAATTAGAAATACATCAATATCTCTCCTGTTAAAAGAGTAGTCTCCCTTACGCAAGTCTGTTCAAATCTGAGAGTTCTGAAGCTTTTCACATGCCATGAACATCGTGAATGCTGTGTCATGCAATCAGGCGTGTAGCCGGGAATTCATTCAATTCATACTTCATAGTCATGAGGTGGATGGGCACCGGGCAATACCCGTGGGTGGGGATGGGGAATACACAGCACACTCACTCGATTTGTGTTTTGTGCAGTTCATCGGAAATCGTCGACATTTCACGGTAGGCCTGTCAAGTGGACTGTTTGTTTTGGTGGTGTTTTTCTCTTCGATTTGAGATTTGGATAACAAATAAAGTGAATAAATAATCTCGGTCAAAAGATATATTTCATTTTATTCCCGGAACATATATGTTTCATGCAATTAAACGCTGCTTATATCAGCGTGCCGTTGAATTACAATTTACAGTGCGCGTAAGTTGCCCATTTTCGTTTCAAATTACCACCAATTTTTCTCAAATCTGACATGATTTTGTCTGGTATGTCGACTTTCCGGGAGATTTTGGCCCAAATTGACTTGCGGGAGGGCGGGAGGGTATAGCTAATTCCGGGAGACTCCCGAGCATTCCGGGAGAGTTAACATGTCTGATCATAGCGGAAGAAGCCGTGACTGTAGCCAAGGCCAGCTGCAGTCTAGCCGGAGCATCCCAAGTGGCATGTGTGGGTGTATGCTCCGGCCGGTGCAAGTTTCTCCAAACAACATTTGGCCCCAAATCGTCCCTTGAGTTCCAATATGTTCTATGTGCCTACTGGCACATAGAACACATTGGAACTCAGGGGACGAAATGTTGTTGGGTTAGAGAGGGACCTCTCCCACTCGCGGCCTTGCCCAGCCTCCCGAAAAGAAACTTGCTGACTTCCTCCCTATTTCCATTGTCGCTGGGAGAGCTTTTGATTTTAAGGTGCTCGCTGTACCCAAATCTACACTTCCTTCGACTGCAATGGACTTATCCGGTGTCATGGCTCCCACGGACAGAGTAACCGCTTCACCGGTCGAGCTGGCTGCTTGCAAGGGATTAAGAACACTTAACTAGAGGCCTTATCTCTTGCTTAATATTCATGAGCACCTAGCTCTGTTTGCTCATCAGAGCGTGATGACGGTAGCACACTTTTGGTGAGTGTCACAATACCATCACCATGTTCTTGTTCCTCTGAAAAAGAAACTGAAAAACTCAAATTATCTTGCGGTGAGAGTTCTGGCATAGGAATCTCACCACCAACGACATACCGTGGCATCTGTCTCCAACGTTTGTCATCCCAATTAACACATGTAGGACAAGAATCTGCAGGAGTGCATCGACTGCAGGCAAGGCAACAACCATGTAAATCCCATTAAGACTTCCTCGCCTTGCATTTAGGCAGTAAGCTTTCATGATTCAATCAAATAGAAAGTTGATAGCAATCCTACAAACTCCACAATAAAATATATAACAAAGATACATGAATAATTGCAATCAAAAACAAATTCGAAAAGTTAAAAAATTTATAGCAATTTATATATTTTTTATACTTACCAATGACCCAGACTTAGCTGGTGCTAACTCTTAAATTCTAGGGCCAAACACAAATTTTGCCCCCCCCCCCCCCCCACACCCCAATCCCCAAAATTTGCATCAAAATCCAAAAATTAGATGTCCTATGTGGTCCTCCATACTTTTATCCTCTGCACATGCGCAGTGTCAAGGAAGTCCAAAATTGGAGCCAAATCCTCATTCTTACAACCAGTGCCTGGTAAGCGTTATGTAACCAGCGGGGAGGTATGAGTTCCCAACTCATGGGAGGGCCACCCCCGTCTGGGTCATTGGTAAGTATAAAAAATATATAAATTACTATAAATTTTTTAACATTTTTATACTGTACCAATGACCCAGACTTAGCTGAATAGAAAAAAGGCTGGAAGGCCTTGGACATAAAGGATAATCCAATAGACTCAATTACATGTAAACAGAATTATCCCCTCAAGGAGAAGAGGAGAACAGGCTTTACATGTATCTATCTTGTTTATACCAAAAAAGAAAGACACAATACCATTCCGTAATTGAGCACAATAACATCAATGATCTCTATTAACATCCAGTATAACCCATTATACTAATTTATTAAAGGAAAGCCAATAAATAAAGATAGTCCAGAGAATGAGACTCTTTATACTCATTTAAAAGTGTCCGAGGATTGTATATTAACGCTCGTATGACACGTGACATATACAAATGCTTCACACCAAGCTACACTTTAAAAATATTACATAAATGAGATAGACATTAGCTTTACACTTTAAAACCATCCCGGCACCGACTCGGAATTACTGACTCCAGAGGAGGTATTCCCTTTCTTTTCACTATAAAGCAGGTGATATAAGGGAACACCATCCCACCCACCCCCCTTCCCCTTGCTCTAGGTCAAATACCCCAGAACGAAGAGGGCAGCAGGACAGAGACACTGCCAGAACAGAAAGCCTGCATAACTATAGTTGCAACTGTTTAGTGGACGACATTCTGAGCAACAGATAACAGACCTAAACAACGCAGGTCGCCAGAAATGGACTCAATATTTCTAAGATAAAACTTCGTGAATGTGGAAGGCTGAGACCAATATGCAGCCTTCATCAAATTGGTAATAGCAACACTATTAGCATAAGCCCAAGATGTAGACAGCGCTCTTACTTCATGCGCTGAAATCTTAAGCACAGACTGCAGAGATGAAGATAATTTTTCATAAGCAGTATGGATAGTTAATTGAATCCACCTTGCAATAGAATGGACCATAATGTCCTTTCTATTAGGCAGCAAAGACAGAAAGAATTGCTTACGTAACTTTCTGATAAACTCAGATCTATGTTTATAAATATGCATAGCTCTGACTGGACAAAGCAAAGGCCAATGACCGTCTGAAGACGGAAGAGCCTTAATAACAATAGGTTCAGGGTACTTATTTGGAGTGTGATTCTTAGCCAAAAATCCCAACATTAGTAGTCAAAGTAATAGTATTACCAACACTACGATAGTGAGAATCATCAACAGATAGTGCATGAAGCTCACTAACTCTTCTAGCAGGAGAGAAGGCTAAGAGAAACGCTGTCTTATAAGATAAGTATTTGAAATCCACTGTATCAAGAGATTCAAATGGCGCTTCTTTTAGCTTCAGAAGAACCCAAGCTAAATTCCACTTTTCACTAACTTAGATAAAGAGACATTAGATCCACTCTGTAAGCTATCATGATGAGCATAAGTATCCGATAGCATAGACCTATAACCCTTAATAGTTATTGGTTGCAGTTTGATCTTGTCAAACAAGTAGACCAGAAAATTAGCAATGTCTGGAATGGAAGGATCATAAAAATCAACAGAATGATCCCTACATCATCGAGAGAAAACCTTCCACTTAGCAGCATAATTTAGTGAAGAGGAGGTCCTCCTACAGTTAGAAATTGCGTCCACTGCTCGTCCTGTAAAATGCTTGCCGTGCAAGAAGGACCGCACAACGGAAATATGTGAAGGTTGAGACCTTGCGGGTTGTGATGCAGTGTGCGTGATTTCCCCTGCGAAAAAGGTCCTCTCAGGGAGGAAGCTTCTGCGGAATGTCCCACAACAGACACCTGAGTAGATTTATCCAAGGTCTCTGGGGTGACAGAGATGCTACCAACAGAATCTTGCAATGAGATTGCTTGATTTTTAGCAATATCTGTTGCAATATCTGTTGAATCAACGGTGCTGGAGGATATGCGTATCCTATCATTCCGTCCCAAGAGATCGAGAGGGCGTCTATTGCAAATGCTCGAGGATCTGGGCATGGCGACACATAGTCTGCAACTGATTGTTGAGATGCGTCGCAAATAAGTCTATCATAGGACAATCCCATTGGTAGCAAATCTGATTGAATACTCGTTTGTTGAGAGTCCATTCTGACGGCAACATACAACCTTTCCGAGAAAGGGAGTCCGCTAGAACGTTCAGACAACCCGGAATATGATGGACCGATAGAAGAACTTGATGATCTAGGACAAACAGAAGGATTCTGAATTTGAACATGCGAATTCTGAATAATGTTCATCCACTGATGTAGCGCAAGCCAAATTGACATCATCTCTTGATGTTTATGTGCTTGATTAGGAACTGCGGATCCCAAAGACCCTCGCACCTCGAATCTGTTGGGCTCAAAGTTGTGCCCCAACCTGTTTGACTCGCATCCGTCATTATTGTAAAAATCGGATCCGGCAGTTGCAGTGGTACTCCCTGAGTTAACCACTAAATATCTGCCCAAGTCTGAATCTCTTGTTTCACTTGATTTGACAAGACGATGTTCGCTTCGAGCGAATGAGTCTTCACACTCCAATTCTGAGCAGGGCTTGATTTAATCTGAAAATTTTGAATAGCAATTTACTATTCACCCTGGAAAATTGATTAGCAGTTGATCCAAAAGCACTTGAAACTAATAAATCTTGAATAGCAAAATTCAGAAATTGGAGAGCAAAGTGCTATGCTAATCCAGTTAAATCGAGCCCTGCTGAGTTAAAAATATCTGGAGTGGACGAGTGCGTAGCCGCCCCATCGGAATAAGATCCGCAGCGGCTCCACACAAACCTGTCAGTCTCATGAATTCTCTCGCTGTTACTAATTCTGATTGAAGACAAAAGCGAGCGTAACAACTGACTAATTTCGCTCTGGTTAACGCAGACGAACGAGATTGTTGTGCATCTCGAAGCTCATTCCCAGGTGGGTGAATGACTTGGACGGCACTAGATCTGACTTCTTCTCGTTTACTATGAAACCGAGATGTCGGAGCAATTGAAGCAGACTCTGAACATCGTTCTGAAGCATTAACTTGTTGCCGTACCTCTGAAGAATGTCGTCCAAGTAGGCCGGCATTACCACGGACGAATGAGCTCGGAAATGAGTCATTACCGAGTTCATTATTTGAGTGAAGGTCCAGGGCGCTAAATTCAGACCAAAGCACATTGCTCGGAACTGATAAACAACTGCTAGGATAGTGAAGTGAAGATACTTTCTGAATGCCGGATGTACCAGGACGTAAAAGTACGCATCCTTGAGATCTATGCTCGCAGCATAATCGTTCACTCGAATGCTCGCTCTCACCAATCGGATGGTCTCCATATAAAATTTCAGAGCCACGATCGGCTTGTATATCCAGCTCAGATCTATAACTGGATGAAACGAGCCGTCTGGTTTTGGAAACAGGAACAGGTGACTGTTGAAACCTGGAGATTCCTGGTTTTCTACGACATCTATAGCGTACTTGTCCAGAAGAGATTGAACTTCTGATAGAAACGAATCTCTCTTCTGAACATCTGACAGAAGCTGAGTCCAACGTGGACTTCGAGTTAACAGAGGTTTTTTCTTGAAGGACAGTTTTAGGCCTTCGGAAATAACCCCTTGCACCCATGGGTCATCCGTAATAGACAACCAATTGGTTAAGAATCTCAACAGCCTTCCATCCAGTTGAACGCAAAAGAGGTTTAGACCATCACCTCCTGGCCCTGCGAGGCTTGCGGGAGGAGAAACCACGTCCTCTACGACCTGCACCTCGCCCAGTCGACTTAGGGGCGTCTGACCGGTATCTTGGCCAGCATTATGACCCCTACCTGAGTCGCTACTCTGACGGTCTCCGGAGTAAGACGTAGAGGCCTTCTTAGATCCTCTATAGGAACTTCCCTTGGACTTATTCGCCACCCCCCCCTTCCCCCCAAGTGCCTGCCTTACTCCTCTCTGCTGAGTCTGACTTTTTCAGGATTAAAAGCAGAGAATCCGAAGCTTTCTTAGTAATCTGTTGATAGATTATAGAAAGCTTACCGTCGAAGAGAAGCTCTCTTGAAACCGGAGCGATTGGAAGAGAGTTTTTCACTTTACTATCCACTCTTGTGGATGCATCCAGGGCAGCATCACTTTTGACTAACTCCAGATTGCCACTGAAAGGGCGGAGTTATACGTATAATATGGTATGGCCCTCGAAAGAACTCTCAAGGAAGTTTTGAACATCCTGGAATTCTTTTCCTTTGAGACGTAATGATAATGCTCTGGTAAGGTGATCTGCATAAAATGCATCTAAACTGGTTCTGTTAGACGAGATAGTCGTCACCAGCGTACTGGAATAAATCGACACAGACGCCGGCAATGACAACTCCAAGTCATCTGCCTGGTCGTCTAAACGTAGAGGAACTCTCGGCACGCCCTGTCCTGCCGTTTCAAATCTATTTCTATGATTGATGAAAGGCAGCTGTAGAGCATGAGACGATAAGAAACCAGATTTGCCAGTCTTAGCGGCTAGCTTGAATATAGCATCATTAAGAAGTTCAAATGTCTGCGTGACATTTCTGGACTGGGTCGGAAACTCAGGCGCAATGTCCCTATTCCGGCCGAATAAGTCCAGTGATGCTATCAGTCTCTTATCAGGTAACGCACCATTTTGGTCCAGAGAAACAACTTCTGAAAGGTGTTGTCGGATGAAATCTACGGCCACCTTAAGTTGTTCGGAAAGGGAAAATTTCAGCTCCGCTGATTCCCTTTCATCATCCGACTGGACCACATGAGAACCTTGGTCGTCCCTTTCTGACTCTGCAGCGGAGCAAACCAACCCAGCTTCCTCAGACAGTTTCCTTTCTGAAAAAGTTTCTGATGGCTGCTGGGATGCTGCGATGAATTGAGCTATCTGTGATAGCAAGTCCGTCACGGAGGCCTGCGGAGCCAAAGTCTTACGTAATTTAGCCGCTGGAAGCTCCTGGGACGTTAATTCCTGCATACTTCTCATATGTGAAAGTCCCGACTGGAACGGCCTCGTGTCCTTGGCTAGCGGATGGCGTGACCTGGTTGACGTGGAATTCCTGGTCGACGAAGCAGGCTGGATATCTGCGTTCACATAGCCAAGGTGCAGTCGTGTGTGCTGACGTGAGGATGAGGAAGCCAATAGACAAGCCGCGTGGGACTGTCTATGCGAAGGAGCGTCCCGAGCAGGAGGAGTGGACGTATGCTCCGACTGACAATCGTACATACAACAACATCTGGGCCCAGATGTTGTTGTAAGAGATGCTTGCAGTCCGGGTAGACCTGGACAAGCTAGCTACCGGACTGACTGGCTTCCTCCGTTCCATCCTCCGATCCGTCATCGCCGGGTGTGCGTGATCCGAGATTATAGTGCTCGCAACACCCCTTCTCCTCTCCTGGACCGCAATGGACGAATCTGGCGTCACAACCATTTTGTGAATGATTGCTTCACCGGGGGAGCTAGCGGGCAACAAGTGACCGTCGATCCTACTTGAGACCTCTTAGGCACTTGCCGCATTTTCTTGAGCA
The DNA here is from genome assembly GCA_031216915.1 of Pictodentalium vernedei. Lineage (NCBI taxonomy): Eukaryota > Metazoa > Mollusca > Scaphopoda > Dentaliida > Dentaliidae > Pictodentalium > Pictodentalium vernedei. The sequence continues at coordinate 242,782,393 of CM062289.1, forward strand.
CTTTGCCGCTAGCTCATTATTGTGATGACAGAAGCACACTTTTGAAGACATCACGGAAACATCACCCTGTTCTTGTTCCTTTGAAAAAGAAACTGAAAAAACTGTGACCCTGTGGAGAGAGGACCGGCATGGACCTCTCACCACTAACAATATACCGTGACATACGCCTCCAACGTTTGTCATCCGAAATGGCACACACTGAGCAAGAATTAGTGTGAGTACACAGACTACAGCAAATACAATGAACATGAGAATCAGAAGGAGACTTCCTTGATTTACAATTGAACAATATTCCTTCATTTTGAAAAAATATTAAACAGTCATCGTACTCGCACCAACCCTTGAAAATAAAGATACATAATAATAATAATCCATTACAAACATTTCGAAAATTTAATTCAAAAGAAAAAAAAATTTTCGAAAAAATTTCAAGATGAGCCCAAGTTCCCAATGGGAACGATGAGCCCAAATGGATCCCAAAAAAGCCTAAGTGTGGACAAAAATTTTAAAACATGTCTAAAAATTAATGTTACACTTACGGAAAATATTAATGTATCTGGCTATGAGCAGAACTAATAGAAGACAAGGAATCACTGTCAGAAGTAACCACTGTCAACGTAAACAAAAGTGAATAAAAACTGGAAACAAGACTCCAGGCACTGAAAATATGGCCCCGAAATCAGTAACCAATTTTAACACTATCTGATGTAAAACAGAGGCTTCCTGAGAAGAAACTGCAGTACATCGGATGGTAGATGCATGACCGAAATGCCTAACCACCCTAGGGTGAGGATGTAACCATGGGGAAAAACAGAATAAACATTCTGTTACCAAGCCAAAACTCCCAAGAAAGTTCAGTAAAAATAATTACAAAAATTATGCCAAAAGCATGGGAGAATAGCAAGGGGGGTATTAAGGAAAGGGAGAGAGGAAACACTGAACAAACAATGGAAATTTCATAACAAGAATGTAAATATCAGGCCCATGCCTCGAAATTAGGGAACATGAAATAATTTTGCATAAAAATTATAAGTTACAGCCCTGAACACATCCTTCCACTGTTTCTTCCTCTCATCCACTTATTTCATCCTTAGATCCAGCACAGATATCAGTGAGATGTTACTGATTGAAGGGCCAAACAAAGAATGAGGATTTGGCTCCAATTTCGGACTTCCTTGACACTGCGCATGCGCAATTGATAAAAGTATGGAGGACCACACAGTACATCTAATTTTTGGATTTTGATGCAAATTTTGGGGATTGGGGGGCAAAATTTGTGTTTGGCCCTAGAATTTAAGAGTTAGCACGAGCTAAGTCTGGGTCATTGGTACAGTATAAAAATATTAAATTCAAAAATGTTTCCGTAATTGTTTTGAAAAAGCCTAAGTTCCTAAAGGGAACATGATGAGCCCAAAGGCATCACGATGTCAATGTAAACAACGTCAAGGAAAAAAAATGGAAACAAGACATCAGGCACACAAAAAAGGCCCAAAATCAGTAACAGATTTTAATGCTACCAGATGTAAAACTAGATCTTCATACGAAGAAAAAACGATACATCAGATAGAAGATGCAAGACCAAAACAGCCCAACACCCCTAGGGTGAGGATGTAACCATGGGGATAAACAGAATAAACATTCTGTAATACACGTTAAACTCCTAAGAAATTTAATAAAAAATTTCAATAAAAATAGCCAAAAAGCTTAGGAGTTTAACAGGAGGGCTTCAAGGAGAGATCGGGAAGGAACACTTAACAAACAGTGGATAAATCATTAGCAAGAATGATGATGTCAGGCGTAGGTCCCGAAATTGGGAAACATGAAATAATTTTTATAATTATTATAAAGTTACAGCCCTGAACGTTTCCAACCACTGTTGTTTTCTTCCATCATCCATTTACAGCCTTGGATCCACAAATTTTACCATTGATTTGTGTCTGGCATCCTCATAAAAAGAGATTTAAAAGCACAGATGTCAGTTCATTGTTGCTGACTTTAGGGCCAAACAAAGAATGATGGTTTGTGCCAATTTTGGTACCTTCCTGGATACTGAACATGTGCAGATCTCAAAAGTATGGAGGACCATCTAGGACTTCATTTTTTTGACTTTACATGCAAATTTTAATTTCAGTTAGCACCAACTAGTCTGGGCCATTGGTTGTCACATAAAAATATACACATATCAACTTTTGTTGAAATCAAAGAATCCAAACTGGAGTTATCGGTCGGAAACCAATTGTTTACAGACAGACGGATGGACGGACATACAGATGGATTGATGGAAAGACGGGCAGATGGACAGACCATTTACATAATATGACCGTTTTTACAAATGGGCATATAAAAAAGTAATATCAAATTTGAAGAGAATCGTATAATTAAAACTGGATTTATCTTCTGGATAACATGGGGAGGAGGGAGGGGTGGATTGATTCCGCCCATCTCACCCGAAGTTTTGGAGACAACATCAAAGTCCCTCACTCCCATTTCCTGCCAATCTGTACTACTTTTGTAAAACAACAGAAGTGTGCTGCAGAAGGCATTTCTTTATATTTCAAACTGTGAAGCTCAGGTAATGAGAAAAAAAACTGCATACAAGTAAAAGAAATCAGGTCTGTAAATGCAATTATTAAAAGGTGTATTGATCATGCAAGAACAAAAAGTGAAAAAGTATATGTTAGAAGCCCAATTTCAAATTTAAAGAAACTAAATTCGAAAAACATTTAGAAAAGGGTTAAATTAATACAAATATTAATTGAAACCAGTGTATACAGCATCAGTAGACCTTGCTCCAAATGAAAAACAATGACGTTGTAACACTGTGTTTGAAGAATAAAAGGTACAATCTTGTAAAGCAAAACTTTAATCCGAAATTTTAAGCTGGGAATGCTAAGTAAAATTGACTGCAAAAATAGGGTTAAATATTTCGTAAAACCAATAGAAGAAATCACTGATGTAAATGCAATCATTAAGTTATATTTTCCAATACAAAGAAACCAAGTCTGAAAACATGTTTAAAAGGAGTTAAAATCCTGCCAATATTAATTAAAATCACTGTAGAAAGCTTCTGTAGACAGTATAGACATTGTCCCAAATGACAACAGTGACATTCCACTTAACTGTTTGAAGAATTAAAGGTGTAACTCTGTAAATAAAAAACTTTAACCAAAAACTTTAACCTGGCAGTTGTAAGTTAAATTGACTGCGAAAAAGGGTTAAATATGTCCCAAAATAACATAAAACATAATGAGAATGATACAATCTATAGTAATTAATAATATTAGTAAAAAAAACCAACAAAAAACGGTAACCGTCCGTAAAAAACTTTAACCACAAACTTGAACTAAAATTCTAAATGTTAACAGACGAACAGATGGATGAGGAGATGGACAGAAGATGGACGAAAGTCATGACTAAAGCCCAGACTGTAAACGGTCAGGCTAAAAAGTGGAAAAAGGCCCATAACTCTTGAAAAAAATGGACAAAACTTGTTACTCATGAATATCCTTCCTTCCCCCCCCCCCCCCCTTGCCCATGGTGGTTTATCAGCATACCAAAGATCATTTAAATCCAACATCCACTGACTGAGATATGAAGGTCCAAAGTTGTTACGCATTGACAGATGAATGGATGGGTGGACAAACAGACGAAAGGATGGACATCATTTCTATATCCCCAGCAAGTTTGGGCGTGGGATGAAAATTAAAATAAAAAGCCTCCCTCCCATATGCAATTTTACAACAAAAATGGCCTCAGAAACAGAATATCTACTTTGTGGGGCTTTACCAGTCAACTGAATGTAAAGTAGCACAAAATATCAGAAACTGATCTTTTCATACACATCAAAAATGTTGGGCTCTCTTCCAATTATTCAGTTGACAGGAGCATGTCAGCCAAGTCTTGACTAGGAATCACTGTCAACCTGATAGACTTATAGACTGTGACTGTGCATTTTAGGCTTGACCCCTTATCTAACGAATTGGCCACATCTTCCCGTGTAATTTACAAACGGAGTAGTTGAAAAAAAATAAATTGCACAAAAAAGCATATCTGTCTGCAAATGTGCATGTTCAGTGCTTCATGCTGACTGAGTTCAGTTATAACAAGAGAGGGGGGGCACACCCATGATACTGTGAAACCTATTCCCATAAACAATCTTCATTCCAAATTTCAATGAGCACCGCTAAACCCAAATGAGAGATATGAAGCTAACAGACAAAAAAACTGGCTATTTACCAAGCAAACAGCCTATTTATTGTCTTTGTTTTACAGCAAGGTAATTGTGAAGGCCAGAAACACCTGTTACTGAAGTCTAGTGACAATCAGACCATCCACATAAGAGATGTAGGACAAAGACATAATGCCACATGTGGGGAGGTGATTTGCATGTATTTTCTTTGTTTTACTGTGGGGACATAACTCACTTGAAAGCCTTTTCCACAAACAATCTTCATTCCAAATTTCATTGAAATATGATAACCCAAACCTTATAGAACAAAGACATAATGCCACATGTGGGGAGTGATTTGCATGTATTTTCTTTGTTTTACTGCAGGGACATGACAACTCATTTGAAAGCCTTTACCGTAAACAATCTTGATTCCAAATTTTATTGAAATATGATAACCCAAACCTGAAATATGAGGCGAACAGACAATAAACTGGCTATTTTATGAGGCAAACAGCAAATTTTCAATGTTTAAAAAGGGCGATAAGTCTAAAAAGCGAAAAGTAAGAAATATTATTAGAGACTCATTTGAAAGCCTTTCCCATTAACAATTTTCATTCAAAATTTCATCAATAACTCAAACCTGAGATACCAGGTGAACAGACAAAAAATAGCCTATTTTTGTATATTCGAAGGGCCATAACTCACAGAAGAAATATTCCAATAGCAAAACGGCTGATGCTACAAAGATCTCATAATAATGAACATCCGTATCAAATTTCATCGAAATCTGAGCAGTAGAAGTTATAATGTGAACAGACATCAGAGTCCGGACGGACAGATGTACGCATGGATGCACAGATGCACGGACAGACTCACGGACAGACGCAATCCAGTATAAACCACTTTTTGAAAAAAAAGTGGGGGTATAATTAGTACAAAATATGGTTACAGTTCATTTCTGAGTGCTAGCTGTGTTGTGTTAAGCTTCGGAGAAAAAAAATCGCATTTTTCTAAAAACTAACCACTGAATAAAGCACCAACTTCCACAACTATTGTTAAGTGATACAATTCTTTAAGAAAATATTCTCACCTGTTTAGTTATGAGTGATGTTTTTTTATCACCATCTTTTATTGGAGTAAAATGAATTGGAATTAAATCTTTTAGTTTGAGAGTGTTACCACTCATGGGACACCTGACTTTCTCATCCTGAAATGAAGAAACATTAACTTGATCATGAAAAAACTACAGTAGTTTTCATATACGAAAGACAAAAATTCTAGGACTTTTATCAGCTTTTATTGGAAATTTTTAGCGGCACTTGACTTGACTAGAAACAGCAACAAGACAATTAGTTTTGGGTAGTATATGATGTTTAAAAAAATGCCGACAGGTTCATTGATCCAATGTCGAGTTGTGACAGCACAAAAGAGGGTTTAATCATTATCAACTTATCATCCAGAAACCAATTGTTTACAATTTACTATGTGAAGGGTCACTGTGACCTTGACCTTTGACCTAGTGCTTCCGAAATAAATAGGGCTCTTTCTTGCACCAATCCAACCTACCAATGAAGTTTCATGAATGTAGGTGGAACCACTGACAAATTATCATCTGGAAACCAATTGTTTACGATTTATTATGTTCAAGGTCACTGTGATCTTGGCCTTTGACCTAGTGAGTCCAAAATAAATAGGGGTCTTCCACTCACCTAGGCCAACCTACCTATGAAGTTCATGAATGTGGGTCAAACCCATATCAAGTTATCATCCGGAAACCAATTGTTTACGATTTACAATGTTGAAGGTCACTGTGATCTTGACCTTTCACCTAGTAAGTCCAAAATAAATAGAGTTCTTCCTCTCACTGATGCCAACCTACCTATGAAGTTTCATGAACATGGGTCAAAAAATTATCAAGTTATCATCCGGAAACCAATTGTTTACGATTCCTTCGTTGAAGGTCACTGTGACCTTGACGTTTCACCTAGTGAGTCCAAAATATACAGGGTTCTTCCTCTCACTGATGCCAACCTAAATATGAAGTTTCATGAACATGGCTGGAACCATTATCAAGTTATCATCCGGAAATCAATTGTTTTGATTTACTATGTTCAGGGTCACTGTGACCTTGACCTTTGACCTAGTGAGTCCAAAATAAATAGGGTTCTTCCTCTCACGAAGGCCACGAGGAGGATTTACAAGGTATTGAGGTCTTGGGCTGAATATGGTGAATTCTCTGATTGACCGTCCATGTCTTCTACAGCTCAGAGTGTGGAATGTGTGCTTGTTAGACACCCAACTATCGCTGAAATCATTCACCAGATGTCACAGTTCAATGCCTCAACTGTCTTTTTGATGAAAATATAAATATATTTCTTCATATATCTCACTTTTATCAAATAGCCCCTATTTTTTTTTTTTAATAGTATATTTGTCCCATGATCCACACTGTTGAAATGTGTGAAAACTGATACTCTTTAATAGGATACAAGGAACTTGATTTGGACAAACATAGGAATTATCACTATATGGGTTATTCAAATATGATCTATGAAAACATTTGGCAAAATTGTTTTTAACTGGTAGAGTGCTGGAAACTCATATTTGGGATTTTCTCTAAAGTATAGGTACCACAACTTAAAGGCTTCATATTCAGTGAATGTGCTTTGATTTATCTTTGAAGTGAAATTATTTAGTCTGTTGGGATTTGCCTTGTTACAATTTATGGGAGAATGCCTATTGGCACGCTACCAAAGATTGTAACAAGACAAAGACAAGTGAACAAATTCTGATGACCAAAAATAATTTAGCTCTCTACCAGTTAAGAAGATTTTTTAGTGTGCACAATTATTACCAGAATTAGGCAATAGTTGGAATCAAAAATTTACCAACTTACACTATTATTTGGCCAACTAATGTATTCAACAGTGAGAATTTTCCTTAATGTAGTAGAAAAGTTAACCAAGTATATCTTGTTTGACAGAGCTCAGTGAGCTCTGTCAAACAAGGTATTGTTGGTAAAATATTTGTCCTACAAGTGCAAAATAGTGTCATAAAAGAGATTTCCAGGGAAAAAAAAGGTGATGAGGCAGATTTTTTCTGATGAGGGAGGTGCCTGAGAAACAATTTTTTTTTTTTAAATAGCCTTATTACAAGCCTGATGGAGATATTTTATACTACTCATAATTTGCTAAGGATCATCCCCTACTCACTGACATATCTGTACATAAAAAGACACATTTTTACTTTTTTATGTACAAATGTGCAGAAAAGTAGGGACAATCCTAAATAGTCTTATCAACAGTGTTCAGGCTGTTGGATGCCAGTTTAGCGAATTGCACTAAAATTTTGATTTGGAACAAAAAAATCTTTTTGGGCTAAAATTTTGGCCCCAAAAAGGAGCATAATTGATGGCCAAACAAACAAAGAAAATATGTTTTTACTTCTTTTGTCAATAAGGTGCTGGAAATTGTGTTTGGACAAACTTTCAACATTAATTGTCAGTGAGTTGTAATTAGGTATCGTTTTTCTTTAATAAAACATTGCAGGTTATCAACTTTACAAAAAGCAGCATTTAATTAGATAAATACTTAATACTGTCATGAGTGACTTGAGATGGCATTAAATATTTGTCTAATTAAATGTAGCCTGTCGTAAAGACTCATATCTCATAAAGCCCAGTGGATTAACAGTAATTAGTTGATTAATGTTTTTATCTTTGTGCAACAGGAGATAAATGTACCAACATTATTCAGCCTGACCATTAATTGAATAAGTGGCATACCAGGTAGTTATAACTTAAATGACCTCCCTTTTCGCTCACCGAGGATTTCATCAGAACTTTCGTGTTCTGCCAGATTTTTTCCATGACCGTTCGTCCTTCAGTCTTGAAATAATTGCCAGTTCATTTTTCAAAACTTAATTAATTTATATGGATCAGACAGAGAAATACATCCCTCCCCTTCCATTAGTGTTTTGGCACCAAAACACTTTTTTGGCACTAAAATAACCAGAATGGCTAAAAATGTGGCACCAGACAGTTTTGTTCCAGCATGAACATTCAGTTCTATTGTTTATGAGAAGACTTGAAAAGTGAAAAACAGCCTGACATGTCCCAGAACATGATTAGAACAAACCAGCATACCAAATCTGAACAAAAATAAAATTCAAAGCATTTTTCAAGGAGTCTTGTGAAAAACTTTCAGTAGATTTACTTAGCTAAAATATCATTACCTTAACTTGCTCACTCCGGTGAACGGAATATTCCATTTCTATCCATCTTTCTGAACAGACGGGAAATGGAATTTTACGTTTCCCGAGATAGCCAACGAGATCCATCATTTCTACGATATATAGCAAATTACAATGGCACATTTCCAATGTTCAATAGTAGGTTGATTCTCATTGGTGAATGGTTGTGGGATATGTTTCCAAATGTCATGGGTATGTTTATTCTGACTCAGGCGGTGTGTAGTCATGTCTCGTTATAAGTTGGATGAAGCCCTTCAAAAAATCGTTGAAGATTTGGATAGTGATCATGATTTTGACAGCGAATCATCTACTGACTCGTCGTCTGTATATTCAAGCAACACTGAATCTTATAATGTAAGCAGTGACTCCGAGTCTGAAAATGATCATCCAACCACATTACAGGGAACACCCACAACAGGTGTGAAATGGAAAAGGGGAACGTGGTAACCAACCTGGAACTGACTTCTCAACATAAACAAAAAACATGTGAATCAAAATAAATATAAATGGGAAAACAAAAACAAGAGGCCCCAGGGGGCCTGAGGGTGCTCACCTGACATGGTAGTCTAAATATCAAACCAAGGACTTGACTTGAATAAGCTGCATACGCCCCTCCTAAGAAAAGCATATACCAACTGGATGAAGCGATTGTGCCCACACAATACACAGGATTTTCCTTCTATTTTCAGTTCCTGCACTTTTACGTCCCAAAATTGAGTTAAACGCATAAAAAACAGATTTTTTTATATTTTTGTTTGGAAATGTCCCAAACAAAATATTTTCAGACTAAAATTTTTTTTTCTTCTTAAAATTGACCAAAATGCATAAAAAACCAAAAAACTAATTTCTGGATTTTGGTCCCACCCAGACCCCAAATTTCAGTGTAAAAAAAATATTTTTTTGTCTTAAAATTGACCGAAACGCATAAAAAAACAAAAAAATTCATTTCCGGATTTTGGTCCGGATAGGAACCCCAAATTTTCAGCCTAAATATTAACCCAGGGAGTTGGCTTGAACAAACTTGAATCTCACCCCCCTAAGGATGCTGCATACCAAATATCAAAAGATTCTTATTGGTAGATCTGAAGAAGAAGATTTTTAAAGAATATTCCACAACGTCCCAGAAAAGTACCCCATGATAAAACCGATAGCAATTTTTTTTACCATTCCATTCTGTTGGTCCTAAGGAAGCTTCACACCAAATAAGAAAACTCAGTGCCGTGTAGTTTTGGAGATATGGGCGTTTTAATTTTTTTCTATTTTTGGCTCCTGCGGTTGACATGGGGTGATGGGAAAACATTTTTTTGCATAAATTAAGTACTTATGACCCAATAAGCCCTCATATCAAATTTGGTTCAAATCTGCCTCTCGGTTTGGAAAATAGAAATTTTGGGAGGGGCAAAATTTCTTGCCCCTCCCAGAACAAAGGCAAATATTGCCTGTCAAGCTTCTCTTGAACAAACTTGAGTCTACACCTCAAATGGAAGCTGCATACCAAATATCAAATCTCTGCTACGGCTGGTTCATGAGAAGAAGATTTTTAAAAATTCTGTGCATTTTGGTCCCACCCCCCTCCTCAATACGAGCAGAAACCCAATTTGAAGAAAAACCCAAATGCCCCTATATAACCGCTACTCATGTGAAATTTCACTGAACTGCAGCCAGTGGCTTGGGAGAAAATGACCCAAACATTACCTTCACGACGTACGATGGATGACCGACGACGGACAAAAAGTGATCAGAAAAGCTCACTCTGACCTTCAGTCAGGTGAGCTAATGATATTACTGAAATATATAATGAATGAAATGACAATGATAACTGATGTTTGCGTTCATTAAATCCAAGTTGTCAAAAAATATGTTTTTTTGTCATTTCGAAACCAATATGCTGAAAACAATTAAGTCCCTGTGGGGAACAATTACTGTTAATTGTCTAGTGGCGAACGAGTTAAATAAAAAAATATAATTATTTTACAATCCCATCAATAATATTAATAAACTACATATGCAATGAAATGATCAGGAGATCACATAGTATAGGGGAATATTACTATACTGGGCTGCAAGCAATGAAATATCAGCAAGAGCTGCTTTAAGGATTGTTCACCGATTTCTGTTAACTATGAGAGTGACTTTAACTCTGGTCCCCACACAACCACAAACTGCCACTTTTATATTGCTTTGAAAAAGTTATCCTCAATGCATTCCTTCTTAACCCTTTGAACCTGGGGTATCTTCCATATCAGTTGAAAGGCAGCAATTGGAAGAGTCCAAATCATTATTTAGGGATAGACCAATTAATATTTTCACCATGCAGCCTTGGGGCTGCATGTTGAAAAGGTTGATTGGTCTACCCCACACATTTACTGAGTAGCCATCATACTTAATGAAATTATGACGTATCCTGCTCCTGGATGGAAAAGCGGCCTCTCGGGTTCAAAGGGTCAATAAATCAACCAGCAGGCCTGAGCAGGCTGCATTTATCTTGGCAATGTTTTGCATCATTAATAGTGATAGAAACAGTAATGTAGAAACTGTGCTAACCCATGTGTGGCCATGTGCATGTAAACAAGGTAGTAATTATCATAAAAATGATAAATTTAAAGTAATTTGTATATTTTTTATACTTACCAATGGCTTAGACTTAGCTGGTGCAAACTCAATATTATCAAGGGTCAAACACAAATTTTGAACCCCCAAATCCCCCAAATTTGCATACAATACCAAAAATTAAAAGTCCTATCTGGCCCTCCATACTTTTACTATCTGCACATGTACAGTACTCAGAAAGAGACCTACTAAAATAATAACTCACAGGAGAGGTATGAGTGCCCACTCATGGGAGGGCCATCCCTGTCTGGGCCATTGGTAAGTATAAAAAATATACAAATTACTTTAAATTTATCATATTTTTATACTAATAACCAATGGCCCAGACTCAGCTGAATCGTAAAAAGGCAGAGGGCCTAGGACTTAAGAATTAACAGACCAAATACAGCTCCTAAGCCTGTATTCCAAGGTGAAAAGGAGATTAAATTTAAAAGGAATTAAACGTATGTCCCTCTATACAATAATAGAGAAGACATATCATAAATAAGAAGCCATATCCAAGTAATTCCGTAATCTTAGCATGAATGATTTTGCTAATTGGGTGTAACGAGCCCCCCAATTTTAAGGCTAGTCCAGACTAAGCCCCTTAAATTAGGATGGCATATTCGAGAGTGAGAGACTAACCCCCACAAACGCATGCCATATATAAATAATAAACAAGTTGTATCTATGATTAGTAATAATCTACAGACAAAACAACTTCACTCATAGTTACACACTTATCAAGCTGGAAGAGATGAAGAAAAATCACCACTCCCCCTTTTTTTGAAGGAATATTCTTCAAAACAAAGAGGGAAGCGCTCTGGAATCAGTGAAAAGCAGTACCAAAAAATCAATATATATTCACCCAACAGGCACCCAGTTATTAATTATTATTAATTATTGGTGCTTAATGCCACTTCAGAAGCTAAGGCTATCGTGGCGGTTATTAACAGCGCACGCTTCTAACATATACCAGAGTCGGAATACGTAGATAGGTCGAAAACCGGCGATATAACGTGTACATGGTTGTACACATTATATCACAAATTTTTGACCTATCTACGTACACTTGTCCAATTGAATCTCAATGGAAAGTATCTGTAGAGCAAACATGCTTCTAAGGCAACCAACAGGCAACCCCGTTCAGGCGCACAATTAATTCCAAGACTCGTCACGGACCGTCCCCGAAATAATTCATTGTTTCCTAGGTAACAACCAATGACTGTTCGGAGAAAGAATATAGTACTCCGAATAATGATGCCAAAAATTGAGAACGTATGCATAGATGGCCAATTGGAAGTTCCATAACTGATGCAAATAGCTCCAAAATTCTCATGAGCTCTATAAGCAGAGCAAGAATTTATATAATCTGTTCAATAATGCTTCAGCCCAATAAATACACATATTATGCACACGAGCAATGAAATCCCGCATGTTCTCATTTGAATACAGCCTGTATCCATGGTATGACCGAGTGATACAAGTGTAACCAGGAAACTGAATGAATAATACAACATTATTATGCAGTTAACTGAGCAATAAACTCATATACGTCGTAAGAAAAGGCCAGACCGCTCTAAGCGACACTTTTCAGAGTAGACTAATTCCCACATTGGAGAATGTCGCCAAGATAACCGACATGTCAGCCACACAGGTACACGAAGGCTAACAATTTTATTGATAAGGAATCATATGCTCGTATATGACTTATAAACGAACAACCACAGGAAACAAACCAACTAAATAGTAGATGTGCCCATGAGGTCGATGTTAGAACACGACCCACCCGCCAATCAAGGAGCCATGAAAGGCATGTATATACTTGAATGCATTCAAGGCATACAGGAAGAAAAGTACGTCCTGCCCTGTAATCACCTCTTAACACATTGGCGGTGGGGGAGGGGGGTGGGTTCGACGAATAATTCCTATCGAACCGCCCTCGTTCACATTATTTGAATAGCTCGTGTTAGTTATCATATAGTTAAGGAACCGCAGGGCTCCCTCACGTCTGACCGACACCATAATGCCACTAAGGATGGAAAGGGACGTGATGAACATATAATACACCATATAGACATAATATCCAGTCTCTAAGGTGGAAATATAATCCACAGCAATAGATTGGACAGAAATGAAAAGGGAGACAAAAACAATGTTCCGACACCCGATCATAAAAACGATGAATAATTCCTATCGAACCGCCCTCACGCGCATTATTTGAATCGCTCTTGTGTTAGTTATCATATAGTATGGGAACCACAGGGCTCCCTCAGGTCTGACCGACTCCATAATGCCACTAAGGATGGAGAGGGATGTGACGAACAAATAATACACCATACAGACATAATATCCAGTCTCTAAGGTGGAAATATAATCTACAGCATTAGATTGGATAGAAATGAAAAGGGAGACAAAAACAATGTTCCGACACCCGATCATAAAAACCTAGATGAACTCCTTACGTTCGATCTGATATCAGGAAATATATTCCTGGGAAGGAGTTAGTATTGGGGTTTGAAGAAATGCTCCTTAATCACACTAGGTCAATAAGGCATCATCAATACCGGTAGGAAGAGAATAACCTCCTCTAACATAACGGTATCCTGTCCGATAGGACAATGAACTCAGCATAGCTGAAGCAGCTAAAGGTCTTCCTATTCGTGAAGACAATAAAAAGGCTGATAACTGCAGCCTTAGAAGCTCATTAAGGAGACTTACAATGCCAGCCATAGTTGTAAGTCTTCAGGCCGGGGAAAAATAATTAATTTGTTCAGGTAACCCGACCGACCCTATTTTTGCCGCCGACCCTAAATATTTTTTACCTTGCACAGAAAAAAAATTTTAAGAAAAAGAAAAAATAATGAAATCGCTATCCCCTAACGAAATAATAGCACCAACTTTGCGTGGTACGACTGTCCCTGGAACGTTTCTCATGTTAAAGGGCGCGTGCACGTCGACCGATGACGCTCATAGCAACAAGTTTCAGAACGACTCACAACTCGGCGAAAAGAGTCCAATGTGAACATAAACTATATCCTCACATAGCATTCTACTTAATTCCATATTGGACCGATGTCCTTATGACAGGATTTCTGTTGCACCGACATCGGCCCGATATAGAATCAACTAGCACACTGGCAGGGTCGTTTGTCAAACCATGCAGTTTTTTTACAGTACACAAGTGACCTCCCTCTTCTCCTGACTCGCAATATAGCCCATTTTCCCCAAGAACTGCAATATAGCTTGACCGACATGTTTGTTCGGCTATGAAAGGGCGTGGAATTTTATTTTCACACCTAAATTCTCTCCATCTTCCACACCTAAAACATGACCGCAAAGTGAGATCACGTTCTTGACCTGACAAAGAAACAATGGAACAATCGTACGTAGCCGCGATCTTCGAATTCTGGAGTCTCGTTACGGGTTTCAATTTAAGAAATGAAAATGCATAGAAAAATGGTTTATAGTTTTATTTACTGATGCAAATCGTATAAAATAACCAAACAAATAGGACATGAGGGATATATAGGGATATACAGGTTGATTTCTGAGACGCTTGAAAGGCATTCATTGCAAAAAATAATTGTGAAAAAAAAAAAAAAAAATCCCGACCGACCGACCCTATTTTTTTTCAGCATGTTACCTGAACAAATTAATTATTTTTCCCCGGCCTCATCTCTGTGATGACAGATATATCGGTGTAAGTTGCGACCTTGAAAGCTCACTGAAAGTAGACTTACAACTATCGTCGCGCAAGGTAGGGAATGAAGAGTCGCTATTTTAACAGCCCTAAATTTCCAAAGAGACAGCACAGTAGTCTCAAGAGATAATTATTTCAGTTAAGTCATTACATAATTACTGAAAAACATCGCTCATGATTCTAGCTAGGCTGCTATGGTGTAAACAATAAGAGTCAAGTCAATGACACCTAGGGAAACAAACCTAGCTAACGTAGCTTAGAAGTCTTCATCTCTGTGAAGACAGATATCTCAGTGTAACTTGCAACCTTGAAAGCTCACTAAACAGAGACTTACAACCATCGCCGTGCAAGGTAGGGAATGACGAGCCGCTATTCTAACAGCCATAATTCCCAAAGAGACAGTAGTCTCAAGGTAGCTACACAGTTATGAGTTTTCATCTGCATGAAGACATATTTGTGTCACTTGCGGCCTTTGAAAGCTCACTAAATGGAGACTTACAACACTAGCCGCTAATGTATAAGAAAAGACCGCTGTAACAATACATAAGGCTACTATGGTGTCCACATTGGCATTAAATGTCCTGACGCCAAGGAATACAACACTGAGAAGGAAAAGACGTACTTATTCCCTCTAATGGGTCTATTCCAAACAAGACAGCTATCTCAGCCTAACTATGCACTATGGGACCTCTATTCGTAAAGAATAGGGCATAGCATTTCTTATACTATTGCCAAGGCAAGGAAGACATCGTTAATCGGGACAAAAGCCCTCGACACTTGAGCCAAAAGATCTGGGGATGAAAGATCTTCGTCTTTCCATCGCCTGGCATGATAAGCTGTTTTTTGCTCAGCAAATGCAGACTTATATTCAGATGGAACAATATTCTAAGAGCTTAAGATGAAAATTTTATAGTCTTAAAGTGCCCTTCTGTGAGGGATGGAGACTCACACTCCGTAGCCCTCTCACCATCCAAATATTCCATCTGAAAATATGGTCAAGTCCATCTGACTGAACGGATGACTGGACCAGTACGGTAGTACCAGTGACTACTGGAATGCTGCGATACGCAGAGCAATCTGTGGCAGCTGGTCCGTGACTGAGGCTAGCAGAGCAATGATAATCCACTTGTTACCATAAGCTGCTCACGGGATGGAGATCTGGCCCATGATCCTCAACACATGTCCCGTATAAAATGCTCGAACGACTAGCTATCGACTCGAACATGTGAAGTCAGATAGCTAGTCTGCAGTCAACGTGCTTCATAAATGAAGCAGGGGAAGATGCCATAGCTGCAGCAGGATCCATCTACAGTGTGGAAGGAGCATCCCAAACCGCAAACGTGAATGGGCATCCCAACTCACTAAAGTTTCTCGAACCAAAAACAGTCGACCCCGACTGCTGAAAGAAAGGAGAGTTTTCTCCAGCTTGCGGTCTGCTCTAGACCTCGCCGAACGTTCCATTAGAAACTTGTAGGCATCTATCCCTTATCGTGCATATCCATGGAAGAAGATGAAGCCATAATCACAGCCGACCCCGGCTGAAGTGCGGAAGAAGCATCTGGACTCATCACATAGGACAGATGCTCCTACTCATTGAAGTTTCTTACAGCACAAAACAGTCGTCCCGACTGTTAACGGGAAGAAAAATGCTCTGCACTCACGATCTGTCCCCAGATCTCGCCGAGTATCCCGCTTAGAAACTTTAAGGCTAATCATCTTTCGTACGCTTCCATGTAAGTAGAAGAAGCCATAACTGTCGCCGGCACTGGCTGCAGTGTGGAAGGAACATTCCAATGCGTGTTCTGACTCAATATGGTTTCTCACAACGGACACAGTCGACACAGTCGACCCTGACTTTTAACAGGAAGGAGAGGGTTCTCCAATCAGTGATCTGACCCCAAATCTAGCCGAGCAACCTGTAGAGAAACTTCTGGCTTCTTCTACCTGCACAATTGACCGGACCGACCCAGCACCGTTCAATGGCTCACTACCGTTCTGCTGACGGGTGCCCCTTGCTGGGTTTTTAAGCTGTGATAAGCTGCGCAAATTGCAACAGCAAGTCTGCTACGGAGGCTTGTGGAGCAGTGGCTTATTTCCTGCAGCATGTTGCTCCCGGTGTACTACGATACAACTTCCCCCCCCCCCCCCCCCCCATCTGGTTTATCTTCCCCCCGCCCCTGATTTTTTTTACCATTCAGATTTTTACCAGATCTTTTTTTAGAATTTGCTTGTTCACTTGTGTGTGATATTAAAAAAGCATCAAGTGAGCATTGAAAAACTCATTAGTCAGTATGCGAGAGAGCTAGATGCCCAAAAGAAAAAAAAAACATTTTAGCCCAAATTAGCATTGTGAGTGGAATATTCTACAAATTTCTATTTTCAAGACTCATTTGAATATGTTGTTAATAGGAGAAAATTGCACAAGAAGAACTTGCATTTTTTTTCTCAAAATATCCCCTGGGATATATACAAAAAACATTTTTTAAACATGTCGCCCGATGTCGCTAATTTTTTTTTATTTTCACTCAAACTACTCTTTTGAAGAGAATTTCACCTGTATTTTTCAATTTTAAGATTTATTTGCTAAAGATGTGACAAAGAGAATAATTTCAGTTGTAGAGGGTTGGGGGGGGGGGAGATATCCTGACCAATTTATCTTTCCCCCACCTGACACTCGAAGTTACCCCCAATTTTTTTTTTACCTCAAATCACTATTTTGAAGAGAATTTCATCTGTATTTTCTATTTTTAAGATTCATGTGCTCAAGCTGTTAGAATGGAAAACTTTTTGGTGGGTGGGGGGGGGGGGGGGGTGGGGGGGGGGGAGATAGCGTGACCAGTTTACCTTTCCCCCCACCCAACACTCAAAGTTACACAAAAATTGTTTTTAGCTCAAACCACTATTTTGAAGAGAATCTGATCTGTATTTTTATTTTTATGATTCACATACTTAAGCTGTTAGAAGGGAACAATTTTCAGGTGGGAGAAGATATCGTGTTTATCTCACCCCTCACCAACACTCTTGACAAAGTCATGATTTTTGTGTGTGCTCAAAACACAATTTTAAAGAGAATTTCATCTGTACTGTCTATTTTTAAGATTCATATGTTTAAGCTGTTAGAAAGGAAATATTTTCAGGTGGGTCGTGTTGGGGGGGGGGGGGGGGGGGAGATATCGTGACTAATTTATCTTACCCCCCACCCGACACACAAAGTTACAAAAAATTTGTTTTTAGCTCAAACCACTATTTTGAACAGAATTTAATCTGTACAAAGAATTTGTTTTAGCTCAAACCACTATTTTGAAGAGAATTTAATCTGTATTTTCTATTTTTACGATTCACATGCTTAAGCTGTTAGAAGGGAACAATTTTCAGTGGGGGGGAGGGGGGGGGGGGTATTTATCGTGACCAGTTTATCTTACCCCTCACCAACTAGAGATAAAGAAGATAAACTGGATAAATTTTTTCTTTTAACAACTTAAACATATGGGTAGGTTATGACTCCCCCATCGCTTCCTTACCTGTGGGTGACATTAGAAAAGCAATTAAGAGCACATTGAAAAACTCATCGGTCAGTGTGAGAGTTTTTATTGTTATGATAATAAAAGTTCTCAACCGAATGATGTTTTTTCTTTATTTACTCAGAAATTATCTTATCCACCCCACACCTGAGTCACAAAACGTTGGTTTTCTTCTGATGTTTTGCTATATTTTCCATTCTCAAGATTCCTGTGCTTAAGTTGTAAAAAGGGACAAATATTCTGATGGGGAGGGGAGGGGGAGGGGGGTCATGGTTAGGTTATGACTCCCCCTTCCCCCCCAACTGACATTCAAAGTTTTTAAATTATTTTTTTGGCTCATACAACGATACTGATGAGAATTTTATTCATATTTTCAAATAAAAAAACATATCAAAATATAGGGTTTGTTGCCGCACTCTCAAGGCCAGACTAACAAGTTTTCAAATTGCCCCTTATGCTTTTTAATATAACAGAGGGGTACTAAAGCAAATTCTTTAAATAGTTCTGTGATTAAATTGAAAGATAAAAAAAATTCAGGTTGGAGGGGAAGATAAACCAGTGGGGTGGGGGGGGGGGGGGGGGGGGGCGGGGGGAGATAAACTAGTTTATCTCCCCCCACCCCCCGGGGGGGGGTCAGATATACAGGGGGAGAAGATAAACTGTTACACCGGGATGGAGATCTGGCAACCGATCTCATCGTTGAACGTCCCGATGAATCAAGCCTTGAATCACTAGCTACTGGATGGACTGACTTTCTTTCCTTCTTTATCTTCTTTCTTCGAGGGTAAAGACTGGAGCGTCTTCGCTCGGCTGCATGAACATCTACAGTCAGGTAGCTAGTGTGCGGTCGCATGTGCTTCACTAAAGCAGGAAAAGAAGCCGTAACTGCAGTCGGCCCAGGCTGCAGTGTAGAAGGAGCGTCCCGAGTGGCCAGGGAGGACGTTAGCTCCGACTCAGTGCAAGTTTCTCAAAGCAATAGCTGACCCCGACTATTACTGGATTAGAGAAGGCTCTCCTGCTTGCAGTCTGATGCATACATTGCCGAGCTTCTCGAAGAGAAACTTGCAGAATTCTTCCCCTTATTTTGCCGTCGTCGCTGGGTGAGCTTTTGATTAAAAGGTGCTCGCTCTACCCAAATCTACACTCTCCTCGACCGCATTGGACATACCCGGTATTACAGTTCCCACTTACAGGTAACCGCCTGACCGGTCACGCAAGCTGCTGGAATACGAGGTCTTATTCCTTATATTCAAGAGCACCTTACCAGCTAGCTCTATTTACTCCTCAGAGCGAGACGACGGCAGCACATTCTGGACGGGTGTCACAATACCATCACAATGTTCTTGTTCCTCTGGAAAAGAAACTGAGAAATCAAATTATCTTGCAGCGACAGCCCTGACATCGGAACTTCACTGCGAATACATAGCGACACCCGCTTCCAACGTTAGTGTCCTAAACCGGACCGCACAAATAGAACCAGAATCAGTAGGAGTGCAGTGACAACAGGCAAGGCAACAAGCATGTAAATACGCTGTAGACTATTATGCCCTACACAAAGAGCAGTAATTCATAAATAATTATAATCCAACAAGTTCACTGCACTCCTAACATCTAACATATAATCATACAATATAAGGATACATGACAAAGACAATCAAAAATGATAAATTTTAAGTCATTTGTATATTTTTTATATTTACCAATGGCCAAGACTAGCTGGTGTAAACTCGATATTATCTAGGGCCAAACAAACATTTTGAACCCCCCCAATCCCCCAAATTTGCAAACAAAACCGAAAATTAAAAGTCCTATCTGGCCCTCCATACTTTTACTACCTGCGCATGTGCAGTGGTCAGGAAGAGACCAGAATTGGCCCCAACATCATTCTTTGTAGATGAGCATACTAATAACTCAGCAGGGAGGTATGAGTGCTCACTCATGGGAAGGCCATCCCCGTCTGGGCCATTGGTAAGCATAAAAAACATACAAATTACTTAAAATTTATCATATTTTTATACGACAACCAATGGCCCAGACTAGCTGAATCGTAAAAAGGCGGAGTGCCTAGGACTTAAGAATTAGCAGACCAAATATAGCTCCTAAGCCTGCATTCCAACGTGAAAGGAAATAAAATAATAAACAAGCTGTATCTAGGATCAGATATAATCTACAGACAAAACAGCTTCACTCATAGTTACACACTTATCAAGCCAGAGGAGATTTACAAAAATTCACCCCCTCCCCCATACTTTTTTTTAAGGAACATTCTTCAAAACAAAGAGGGGAGTACTCTGGAATCAGTGAAAAGCGGGTACCAATTAAAGGATATATATTCGTCCAACAGGCATCCAAATATTAATTATTGGTGCTTAATGCCAATTCAAAAGCCAAGGCTATCGTGGCGATCCCGGTAATTAATAGCGCATGCTCCTAACATATACCAGAGACGGAATATGTAGATAGGTCGAAAACCGGTGAATAATGAGTACAACCATACATTTGTCCAATAGAATCCCTATGGAAGTATCTGAAGAGAAAACACGCTTCTAAGGCAACCAGCAGGTGACCTTGTTCAGGTGTACAATGACTTCCAATAATAATACTCCTATTGACATGTGCGAATATACGAGAATGTGTATTGTATCTCATAGAAACCTGGACTAGAACATGGAACAAGCTATGATTAACAGACCCGTCACGGACCGTCTCTGAAATAATTAATTGTTTCCTAGGTCTGTAACAACCAATGACTGTTCGGAGAAGAAAATATTACTCTGAATAATGATGCCAAAAAATGAGAACATATGCATAGACAGCCTATTGGCAGTTCCATAACTGATCCAAATAGCCCCAAAATTCTCATGAGCTCTATAAGCAGAGCAAGAATTTATATAATCTGTTCAATAATGCGTCTGCCTAATAATACACATATTATGCACGCGAGCAATGAAATCCCACTTGTACTCATCTGAATACAGCCTGTAACCATGGTATGACCGAGTGATACAAGTGTAACCAGGAAACTGAATGAATAATATGACGTTAATATGCAGTTAAGTGAGTAATAAACTCATACGTTGTAAGAAAGGCCAGATCGCTCTGAGCAAAACTTTTCAGAGTGGACTAATTGCCACATTGGAGAATGTTGCACAGATAACCGACATGTCAACCATACAGGTACACGAAGGCTAGCAATTTTATTGATAAAGAATCATATGCTCGTATATGACTTATAAACGAACAACCACAGAAAACAAACCAACTAAGAAATGGATGTGCTCATGAGGTCGCTGTTTGAACACGACCCAGCCATCAATCGAGAAGCCATGAAAGGCATGTGTATACTAAATGCATACGAGGCCTTACGGGAAAAAAACTACGTCCTGCCCTGTAATCACCTCTTGACACATTGACAGGGGGAGAGGAGGGGGGTTCAATGAAAATTTCATATTGAACCCCCCTCACCTGCATTACTTGAATCGGTCTTGTGTTAGTCATCAAATAGAATAGGAACCGCAGGGCTCCCTCACGTCTGACCGACTCCATAATGTCACTAAGGATGGAGAGGGACACGATGAACAAATACACCGTATTGACATAATCACACTAGGTAAATATGGCATCATTAATAGAGCTTATCGCCTCATATAACTAACACCAAACCATACCGGTAGGAAGAGAATAACCTCCTCTAACATAGAGTATCATGCCCGATAGGACAACAAACTCAGCCTAGCTGAAGCAGCTAAAGGTCTTCCTATACTTGAAGACAATAAAAGGCTGATAACTGCGGCCTTAGAAGCTCACTAAGGAGACTTACAATGCTAGCCGTAGCTTATAAGTCTTCATCTCCGTGAAGACAGATATATCGGTGTAAGTTGCAACCTTGAAGGCTTACTGAAAGGAGACTTACAACTATTGTCGTGCAAGGTATGGAATGAAGAGCCACTATTTAACAGCCCTAAATTCCCAAAGAGACAGCAGTCCCAAGAGATAATAAATTCAGTTATGTCACTGCATAATTACTGAAACAATTTCGCTCATGATTCTAGCTAGGTGTAAACAATAAGACTGAAGTCTATGACACCTAGGAAAACAAACTGAAAAGCACTGTACCTTTATCGGTTTTATTCCCAAAAGACAACGGTCAGAGCCTGGCTAACGTAGCTAGAAGTCTTCCTCTCCGTGAAGACAGATATCTTGGTGTAACTAGCAACATGAAAGCTCACTAAACAGAGACTTACAACCATAATCTCGCAAGGTAGGGAATGACAAGCCGCTATTCTAACAGCTGTAATTCCCAAAGAGACAGTAATCTCAAGGTAGCTACGCAGTTATGAGTCTTCGTACCTATTCCCTCTAACGGCTCTAGTCCAAACAAGACAGCTGTCTAAGCCTATCTATGCATTATTCGACTGACTTCTGGATGAAAAACAGGTGATTTGAAAAAACCTGGAGAATATTTTGATGACCTCTATTGCTTTTCTTCAATAGGAGAGCCTATACCTCTGCAAGGAGAGACTCTCTTGGAAGAATTCGCCAGAAGATATGTCCAACACGAACTTGTTGTAAGTGGAGCTTTGCTAGGACTGATAGCCGCAGGCCTGCCAAGACTACATTCTCATCCAGTGATCTTCTGCAATTTTATCCACTTTTGCGAGGTTGATAATCCTTCCGCTAAGTGGAAAGCAACAGACCTCTATTGCTTCCTTCCATAAGAGAGCCTGTACCTTCACTAGGAGCGACTCCCTTTTGAAAGGATCCGCCAGAAGATTTATCCTGTAAGTGGGGGTTTTGTTTGGAATCATAGCCGTAGGACTTCCGAGTCAACACTTTTACCCACTGATCTTCCATGACATAAATCCAGTTTCTCACGAAGATGATAACCTTCCGTCAACTGGTAAGCAATAGAGGTCTTATTCATCACCTGTATGACTAACAAGGCTTATGGAAGGTGAAACTATATTCTCCCCACGAAGAACCTCATCCTGTCGGCTTAGGGGCATCTGACCTATAGTCTGGATCAGACCTGCGCCCCTTTCCTGGGTCACTATACTAACAACCTCCTGAGTAAGTATAAGAGGGTTTATAGCACCCTCGCGAGGAGTTCCCTTAGCTGAGTTACATGGAACAGCCTCGCTTACCCCGGTCTGTTGAAGCGTGTTGTTGAGGCGCAGACTTCAGTAGCAGTGTACTGGAAGCTTTCTTGTAGCCTGTTCCTAGACTAATGAAAGCTCATCATCAATAGAGTATATCTGGAGGCAGGAGCGACTCGAAGAGAGCTTTTCACCTTGTCATCTATATGTGATGACGACGCAAGGGCAGCATCACGTCTGATCAACTCCCAATTTGCCACTGTCAGGGCGGAGTTGTACATAGCATACATGACTGCCCTGGAAAGAACTCTAAGCGAGGAACAATGTCCTCAAATTCCTTCCCATTAACTGGTAAAGTGCTGACTTTTTTCTGACAACAAATCAAAGCTCATCATATACTGCTCTATTACATTTAATTGGAGAGTGCCTTATAGGCACTATCCAATTAAATGTCAGAGAGCAAGGTATTGTATAAAAAATCTGGTTCATATCAGGGACAATAAAGGCTTCCTCAGGCAGAATGTAGCTGCAAACAGTTATTGCCTGTCACTTTTAGTAAAGCCCAAAATAGGGCTTTCAGCACTCTACCAGTTAAGACATTGCGCCACAGTTCTGATGAGGTGATCTGCATAGGACATCGTGTCCAGATTCGCTCTATTGGATGAAATAGCACATTCCATCACTTCTGAGTGTATACTGAATGATGCAGGTAGGGACATATTTTCATCCTCGGCCTTCTCATCGAAATGCAGAGGAGTTCTCTGAACATCTTCTTCAACCGTTTAATTGAACGTGGTCCAAGGAACGGTATATTTATAGAAGATGCTGATAAGAAAACGCCTTCCTCTTAGCATTAGAGAGGTTGAATATGATGTCATTAACATGGCCGAAGGCCTCTGACACATGTCGAGATTGTTTCAGGAAGGAATGAACATCTTCTTTCTTCCACTCGAAATCTGCTTCCGAGACAACAGCGGTTTCTCTCTAGTAGTTGCAGCTTGCTGATCAGGTTGAACAAAGTCAATATGGTATTGATGAATAAATTCATCGCTACCATATGCTGTTCCGAAAGGGAAGGGTAATCATCTTCCTTGTCCCTTTCACCATCCGACTGATTCAGCTGTGACATTCGGTCATTCGCATCTGCTTGTACAGATGACTGGACAGACCCAGCACCGTCCGACAGCTCACCACCAGAGTCTGCGGGAGGCTGCTCTTGCACTTGCTGGGATGCTGCGATCATCTGCGCAATCTGCGACAGCAAGTCTGTTACCGAGGCTTGAGGAGAAGTGGTCTTCTGTTTTTTTCGGGACTAAGATTCGGAAAGCTGGCTGATCAGGTTGAACAAAGTCAATATGGTATTGATGAATAAATTCATCGCTACCATATGCTGTTCCGAAAGGGAAGGGTAATCCTCTTCCTTGGCCCTTTCACCATCCGACTGATTCAGCTGTGACATTCGGTCATTCACATCTGCTTGTACAGATGACTGGACAGACCCAGCACCGTCCGACAACTCACCTCCAGAGTCTGTGGGAGGCTGCTCTTGCACTTGCTGGGATGCTGCGATCAGCTGCGCAATCTTCGACAGCAAGTCTGTTACCGAGGCTTGAGGAGAAGCGGTCTTCTGTTTTTTCCGGGACTAAGATTTGGAAATAGATCTCTTCTCCAAACGTCTCCATGAACAAAGCCTCGGATAGCTAGCTACCGGATGGTCCGACTTCACAGGCGAAGACTGGCTCCGTCTTCGCGCAACTGGTTGGATAATCGAAGTCGAAGTCAGGTAGCTAGCATGCGGTCATATGTGCTTTTATAACATAGCGGAGGAAACCGTTACTGAAGCCGACCCCGGCTGCAGTCTAGATGGAGCATTCCGAGCGGCCGGCGGATGTATGCAAACAACATTTGGTCCCAAATGTTGTTGAGTTAGAGAGGGACCTCTCCCGCTCACGGTTTTATCTGACCTCGCAGAGCTTCCCGAAAAGAAAACTTTGTTCCGGCTTGTGCAAGTTTCTCAAAACAACATTTGGCCCCAAATGTTGTTGGGTTAGAGAGGGGCATCTCCCGCTCGCGGTCCTATTAGACCTCGCCGAGCCTCCCGAAAAGAAACTTGTTGACTTCCTCCCTATTTCCGTCATCACTCAGTGAGCTTTTGATTTTGAGGTGCTCGCTCTACCCAAATCTACACTTCTTTCAGCCGCAAAGGACTTACCCGTTGACATGGCTCCCACGGACGGAGTAACCGCTTCACTGGTCGAGCTAGCTGCTTGCAAGGGATTAAGAACAATAACTAGAGGACTTAACCCTTGCTTATTTCATGAGCACTTTGCAGCTAGCTCTATTTGTTCAACAGAGCGCGACGACAGTAGCACACTTTGGATGGGTGTCACAATACCATCACCGTGTTCATGTTCCTCTGAAATAGAAACTGAAAAACTTGAATTATATTACGGTGAGAGTTCCGGCATAGGAACCTCACCGCCAACAACGTATTGTGACACCCGTCTACAACGTCTGTCATGTCAATGTACACAGTAGGACAATAATCTGCAGGAGTGCATCGACTACAGGCAAGGCAACAAGCATGCAAATCCAAGGAAGACTTCCTCGCCTTGCATTCAGAGCAGTAAGCTTTCATAATTACAATCAAAAGACAAAGTCAATAGCACTCCTACAAACTCCAAAATAAAATATATGATAAAGATACATAAATAATCGCAATCAAAATTAAATTTAAAAATTTATAAAAATATTTTTCGAAAAAATGCAAAAGTTCCGAAAGGAAACATTATGAGCCCAAGGGCATCCCGATAGAGCCTAAGTGTGGACAAAATCCAAATTTTATGAGCTACACTACCAGAATAATAATCCATGTATCCTACAGTAATTCTACAGTAATATAATATAAAATACTACATATATTTGCAGACGTTGCCAATGTAAACAACGTAAAGGAAAAAAACGGAAACAAGACATCAGGCACAATAAGGCCCAAAGTCAGTAACCAATTTAAATGCTACCAGATGCAAAGCTAGATCTTCATACGAAGAAAAAAACGATACATCGGATTGAAGATGCAAGACTAAAATGACCTAACACCCCTAGGGTGAAGGCGTAACCATGGGGATAAACAGAATAAATATTCTGTAATACATGTTAAACTCCCAAGAAATTTAATAAAAAATTTCAATAAAAAATAGCCAAAAAGCTTAGGAGTTTAAGAGGAAGGGATAATGGAAGGATAGGGAAGGAATACTTAACAAACAGTGGATTAATCATTATCAAAAATGATGACGACAGGCAAATGTCCCAAAAATGGGAAACATGAAATAATTTTTATAATTATTATAAAGTTACAGCCCTGAATGTCTGAAATCACCGTTGTTCACTTCCATACCAATTCTTGCATTGATTTGTGTCTGGAATCCTCAAAAAAGGAGATTTTAAAGCACAGATGTCAGATCATTGTTACTGACTTTAGGGCCAAACAAAGAATGATGTTGGTGCCAATTCCAGTCTCTTCCTGACCATTGCACATGCGCAGAGAGTAAAAGTATGAGGGCCAGATAGGACTTTTAATTTTAGGTTTTGTATGCAAATTTTGGGGATTGGGGGGGTTCAAAATTTGGGTTTGGCCCTAGATAATATCGAGTTTGCACCAGCTAGTCTGGGCCATTGGTTGTCGCATAAAAATATACACATATCAACTTTGGTTGAAATCAAATAATCCAAACTGGAGTTATCGGTCAGAAACCAATTGTTTACAGACAGACGGATGGATGGATGGACATACAGATGGATGGACGGATGGACAGATGGATGGATGGGCAGATGGACAGACCATTTACATAATATGACCATTTTTACAAATTTCTTCCTAAATTCTTTTTTGAAAATGCCTAAGTTCCCTAAGGGAACCACAACGAGCCCAAGGGCATCTCGATAGAGCCTAAGTGTGGACGACACCAAAATATTAAAGCTACACTACCGGAATATTAATAAATGTATCCTAATATAATTGTGATGAAATAAAACCCCTGAATATTACCTGTTAAGGGTGTTGTTAAAAGTAAACAACTTCAGGATAGAAAAACTGGAAACTAGACAAAAGGCACACCAAAGGCCCCAGTAGGTAAATAATTAACTGATATCTGATGCAAAGCTAGATCTTTATGTGAAGAAAAAACGATGCATTCGGTAGGAGATGCAAGACAAAAACAACCCAACACCCCTAGGGTGAGGATGTAACAGTGGGGATAAACAGAATAAACATTCTGTACAACACGTTAAACTCCCAAAAAATTTATTTAAAAATTTCAATAAAACAAGAGGCCCCAAGTGGCCTTAATCGCTCACCTGCCAAAGTGGTTCAAAGAAGTATTTGGGGGTCAAATTCAGTTAGACATGGTTCATCAACACTATAAAAGAATGAAGTCATGACAGGCAAATTTTATGGAAAAACACTAAGGAATGGATTTGAACAAACCTGAACCTAACATGCACCCCCCCCCCCCTGCCACCCCACCCATAGAAAGCCCCAATATTATGTCAGGGACTCAAATTGAACAAACTTGAATCTCACCCCCTTATGAAAAAGCTTTTGATTGGTGGATTGGAAGAAGATTTTTAAAGAATATTCCTCTTATTGCACTAATCTGAATATTTGGGCTCCCATAGAGAGCCCAAATATGGACCCAAGGATTTGATTTCAACAAGCATGTGAATGAATCTTCCGAAGATGTTATATGTGAAATATAAAAGCCTTTGGAGCAGTGGTATGGGAGAAGAAGATTCTTTAATGTTTTTCCCATCACTCACAGTGTTAAAAAATAATGACTCGGCATTTTTTCAAAGTCCTGGAAAAGTACCCTACAGGAAGCCTAAATATGAACCCAGGGACTTGGCTTTAACAAACTTATATCTCACCTCCCAAAGGATACTGTATACCAAATATCAAAAGATTCTGACTGGTGGATGTGAAGAAGAAGATTTTTGAAGAATATTCCTCATATTGAACTAAGTTATAAATCGGGCTTCCACAGGGAGCCCAAATATAAACCCAGGGACTTGGATTGAACAATCTTGAATCTCACCGCCTAAGGATGCTGCATACCAAATATAAAAAAAATTCTGACTGCTGAATCTGAAGAAGATTTTTCAAGAAAATTCCTCATATTGAACTAAGTTATAATTCGGGCTCCCACAGTGAGCCTGTGAACAAACTTGAATCTGAACCCCTAAGGATGCTGCATACCAAATATCAAAAGATACTGATTGGTGGATCTGAAGAAGAAGATTTTTAAAGAATATTCCTCATTTTGCACTAATTTGAGCATTTGGGCTCCCAAAGAGAGCCCAAATATGGACCCATGGAATTGATTTCAACAAATATGTGAATCAATCTTCCAATGATGTTATATGTGAAATATGAAAGCCTTTTGACCAGTGGTTTGGGAGAAGAAGATTTTTTAATGTTTTCGCCATTACCCTCAGAGTTAAAAGATGCTGACTCAGCACTTTTTCAAAGTCCCGAAAAAGTACCCTATGATAGAACCGATAGCAATTTTTTTTACCATTCCATTCTGTTGGTCTTAAGGAAGCTTCACACCAAATAAAAATTCTCAGTGCAGCGCAGTTTTGGAGATATGGGCATTTTGATTTTTTTCTATTTTTAGCTCCCGCGGTTCCCATGGGTGACATTAGCTCCCGCGGTTCCCATGGGTGACAGGAAAATTCTTTTTGGCATAAATTAACTACTTATGTCCCAATAAAATCTCATATCAAAATTGGTTCAAATCAGCCCCTCGGTTTGGAAAATAGAAATTTTGGGCAGGGCAAAAATTCTTGCCCCTCACATAACGATGGCAAATACAGCTCCTAGAACTTCTCTTGAACAAATCTGAGTCTACACCACAAAAGGAAGCTGCACACCTAATATCAAGTCTCTGCTACTGCTGGTTCATGAGAAGAAGATTTTTTAAGATTTAGGCTCACTTTTTGGGCGTGGCCCTACCAAGGGGCGGGTCAACTTGATTTGAACAAACTTGAATTGACATATGATAGGGAACATGCACAGCAAATTTTGTTGAATTTGGTCCAGCAGTTCATGAGAAGAAGTCGCTAATGTAAAGTTAACGACAGACAACGGACGGAAAGTGATCAGTAAAGCTCCCCTTGAGCTTTGCTCAGGTGAGCTAAAAAAACAGCCAGAAAGAGTTTAACCGGAGGGTTCATGGAAGGACAGGGAAAGAACACATAATCAACAGTAGGTAAATCATTAGGAAAACTAATGACGTCAAGGCGTATATCCCGAAATTGGGTAACATGAAATAATTTTCATATTATTTAAAAGTTACAGCCCTGAACATCTCAAACAACCGTTGTTCACTTCCATCATCCATTTACTGCCTTGAATCCACCATATAATTCATTGATTTGTGTCTGCCACATCCACCAAAAGAGAGATTTAAAGCACAGATGTCAATTGAGATGTTTACTGACTTTGGGCCAAACAAAGTATGATGTTTGTGCCAATTCCGGTCTCTTCCTGAGTACTGCGCATGCGCAGATAGTAAGAGTATAGACGGCCAGATAGGACTTTTAATTTTCGGTATTGTACGCAAGTTTTGGGGATTGGGGGGGGGGTTCAAAATTTGTGTTTGGCCCTCGATAATATTGAGGCCATAAATGTTATCCTTTAAGTCCCAATACAGCCACAAACTGCCGATTTCATATTGCTCTGGAAAAGTTGCCCCAAGTGTATTCTTCCTTGAGAACTCTACTGGTAAGATGCATTTATCTTGACAGTGTTTTTATATCGTTGCTGGCTGCCTATGTAGGCAATCAACAATAATGTAGAAACACTGTTAAGTCATCTGCCGCTGTGTACATTTATATACGGTAGTTATTTATGCAAAATTAATCTGAGAACATAAGGGTTAATGTTTTTACAAGATGACACAAACTTACAGGTTTTTTCACGATCTCGGCCCCAGCATCTGGTGTCATGTATGGCAACCAGAAACTTGGTAGCTTTTTATCCTCACCATTTTTCATATTACTGATACTGCCTGTATCCCCACTGGTTCCAGGTTCTGAAAGATAATATGTCATGCATTTATAAGATCATTTATAATATCCCATTGTTTTCATCATACTCTTCAGTCAATGAGAGGAACAAATGGAAAACACTTCAGTACCACATATTACCAAATAATTTATTTTTTAATTAGGTGTTTAAGATTGGGTCACTTATAGCATTGGACTCTCAATGCTGGGGTTGCCTGCATGTCCAAATATTATTTTCAAATTCTGTTTCAGTTTTCCCATCACACACATAACTGTAAAGACCTCAAAAAGAATTTTTTCTATGGCTAACCACACAACAGAATTTGTCATATAATTCTGTTTCATTAAACTGAAGGCATATATACTGAGTCAAAAAAGAAAGTATAATAGAAACAAATGTGAAAAAATGCTGATAGGATCACCGATCCAATGTCGAGTTGTGACAGCTCAAAAGTGGGTTTAATCATTATCAACTTATCGTCCAGAAACCAACTGTTTACAATTTATTATGTGAAGGGTCACTGTGACCTTGACTTTTGACCTAGTGATACTGAAATAAATAGGGCTCTTTCTTGCACCAATGCCAACCAACCTATGAAGTTTCATGAACATAGGTGAAACCATTGTCAAATTATCATCTGGAAACCAATTGTTTATGATTTATTATGTTCAAGGTCACTGTGACCTTGGCCTTTGACCTAGCAAGTCCAAAATAAATAGGGTCTTCCACTCACCTAGGCCATCCTACCTATGAAGTTTCATGAATGTGGGTCAAACCATTTTCAAGTTATCATCCGGAAACCAATTGTTTACGATTTACTATGTTGACGGTCACTGTGACCTTGATCTTTCACCTAGCATGTTCAAAATAAATAAGGTTCTTCCTCTCACTGATGCCAACCTACCTATGAAGTTTCATGAACGTGGATCGAAACATTATCAAGTTATCATCCGGAAACCAATTGTTTACGATTTACTATGTTGAAGGTCACTGTGACCTTGACCTTTCACCTAGCGAGTACAAAATAAATAGGGTTCTTCCTCTCACTGATGCCAACCTAACTATGAAGTTTCATGAACATGGGTCGTACCATTATCAAGTTATCATCCAGAAACCAACTGTTTTGATGTACTATGTTCAGGGTCACTGTGACCTTGACCTTTGACCTAGTGAGTCCAAAATAAATAGGGTTCTTCCTCTTACAAAGGCTAACCTACACATGAAGTTTCATGAATGTGGGTTGAACCGTAGTCAAGTTATCATCCAGAAACCAACTGTTTACAATTTACTATGTTCAAGGTCACTGTGACCTTGACCTTCGACGTAGCATGTCCAAAATCAATAGGGTTCTTCCTCCCACCAAGACCAACCTACGTATGAAGTTTAATGAATGTGAGTTGAACCACTATCAAGTTATCATCCGGAAACCAATTGTTTACGCTTGCCCACCCGACCGCCCGCCCGCCCGGACGCCCACCCGCCATTCACCAAACTATAAGTCGAGTTTGACTTCGTCACAACTCGACTAAAAATAGCATAAAGGATGAAATATAACAGTTCTAATGTTCCATGTTTGTGGACAAGAAGTCATGCAAAGAGTTTAATGACATGTTGTTGTTGTCCACCCATCCATATACAATTTTGCTACGGATTTCAAAATAGCATGTGCTATGCAAGAATGTCAAATTAAGTGGGTGACCAACGATTATCTTTATGTTGTGTTGTGCTAGAGAGCCAGTGTTGTTGAGAAAACACGCTAGTTTTTGTCTTCCGACATTTTAAAATATGCCAAGGTTAACCGAAAATCAGAGGTTGTGTGCTATTGGTATGCATGAGGCTGGGATACCTGCAGATGAGCTCGCTGCTGAGTTCAGAGTCACTGTGGCCACTATTTACCATCTCATTGGAAGGTATAGAACCACTGGATCTACTGCCGACCAACTGCATTCAGGTCGACCAAGAGTTAGGACCCATGCACAATACCGACACATCAGGATGTCTCACTTGCGGGATCACTTCCTTCTGGCGACGAGGACAGCAGCAATTACTCCTGGTAGAACTAACAATAGAATTAGTGCATAAACTGTCCGCAACAGATTCATTGAACATGGCATCCAAAGTAGGCATCCATACCACAGACCAATACTTACCCAACATCATCATACTGTCAGAATGGAATGGGTACATCAGCTTGTTCGCTGAACTCAGCAGCATTGGAGCACAGTTCTTTTTAGTGATGAATCACGATTTTGTCTACGGAGTGCTGATGGTAGGGCAAGAGTGTATCACCGACGAGAACTGTTTTCTGATGCTTGCGTGCAGGAATGTGACCGTTTCGGCGGGGGTAGTGTAATGGTTTGGGCAGGAATTTCCTTGCACCATCGAACGCAGTTGATCTTCATGGATGGTAATCTGAATGGACAGCGACATAGGGACGAAATTCTTAACTCTGTTGTTCAACGCTAACATCAGATTGCAGTTATTCCAGCAAGACAATGCCTGACCAGATGTCATGTGGCACGTATCTGTTGTGACTTTCTTGAGGAGCAGAGCATCGAACTTCTTCCCTGGCCCCCACTTTTGCCAGATTTGTCACCAATCGAGCATCTTTGGGATCAATTGGACCATCAGGTACAACTTCATGATCCTCAGTCGTTAGGCAATTTACGTAATGTTCTAAGGCAGGAGTGAAACGCAATACCACAGGATGACATCCAGAGAATTATCAGGTCCATGCACCATCGATGTCTTGCCATCCAAGAGGCAAATGGTGGACATACACGCTACTGACTGCATGTGTGAACTTTTCATTTCACCCCATGTCTGAATTGCGATGTTGTGATGCTGGCAGCAGTAAGAACATGAAATTATATATATATTATGCATATTCATACATCTAGACTCGAAATATGAATTTACAATAATTTGTTTGGGCTAAAAGTCGATAATACTGAAAAAATTGCTCCTCAAAGTTTATTATACTTTCTTTTTTGACTCAGTGTACATTTCCACTTGTAAAAATGGATGGGAGTCATTCTATAATCCCACAAAAATTTGTTTGAGCAAGTGATAATGGCTCAAACGGACAGTATTCAGACATACTTTGGGAATCAGAGATATTCTTTCCAACTGGGTTTGTCTCTCTGTTGAAAAAGTTCTGTTTCTTTGTTTCTGACTCAGTATTTGCTAGTAATGTCTTTTCTTTCTGAAAATGAAAAAAGCACATTTTATTATATTCTCTCTTATAAAATAACATGAAAATGTGAAAAAGTATGAACGAAATACACCACCACCCATGCTATACTGTAGATGATGAGGCCTAAACATAAAACAAACCAAGAACATGAAAGAAATAATTACAAAAATAAAATAAAAACCACCCACCCATATGTAATTTTACAAAAAATGGCCCTAGAAACAGAAGATCTACTTTGTGGGGCCTAAAAAGTGTTAATTGTCATCTGAAGCAAATATTTTGTTGCTAATTGCAAAAGAAAAATTATTTTGGTAACAAAATGATCACTCATTTATCTGAAAACTTGTATAATCCCATCTGTCGAATGAATTCATTGATCCATCTTCTTCTAGCACAGGAATCACACTGGTCTATTCCTTATGTGTGGGAGAATCGATGTTACAGTGCAAGGCAAGTCTCCTCCAAACTTAAGTCTCAGTCAGTTCAGAGTCCATCTGATTCATACAATTGTCCACATAACAAACTGAATCTGTAATGCTTGTACTGATATGCAGTAAGAGGTGGTCTATGTGATATCTTTGAGGTTTGCACCAACTGGTTACTCCTTTCTCAAGTGAGAGAGTTGTCTCCGAGGAGATACTTACCTGTACTGGCCTACTATTGCTTTTATACCTTAAGTGATAGTGTTGACATAACACCACCCACCGAAAGAATCGTATTCTGGCTCTTACTCCACTCTATCGAACGAGAGCAACCTCTATACAAGAACGTCATCTCACTTCCTTTTATATGAGAGTGCCGACGAAAAGACATGAACAGAGTGGGGTCGGCGGGTGGGAACGTGGCCAGTACAGGTAAGTATCTCCTCGGAGACAACTCTCTCATTTGAGAAAGGAGTAGTCTCCATCGGAGACTTACCTGTAATGGCCTACTATTGCTTGAATACAAAGTATATGAATAATAGGAGGAGGGATGATCATGTCTCCTAAAAGAGAAAAAACCATGACCAAACCCCTCTCAATACATAAATATACAGATATATACAGGGCTCAAATTAATCTGAAAAGTTTAAGACTAATGTACTATTCAGTCTGGAAAATTGACCAACAGCGGACGCAAAAACACTGCAGACTGATAATTATTGAATGGCAAAAACCAGAAATTGCATAGCGAAAGGCTGTGCTAAACAGCTATTCCGAGCCCTGGACATATATATATACATATATATATATATACACATATAGACATAGGAGGTATGAATAATAACCTACCTAAAAATGCGTAGCTGATAACACTGCCGCTGTGAAGGCCCCACGCGACTTCACAACATCCCGTAAATAGAAGGAAGTAAATGAAGATTCTGATTTCCAAGCAGCCGCAGCCAGAATATCATCTAACGGAACTCTGCGGAATAAAGCCCAGGAAGCAGCCAACCCCCTGGTATCATGCGCCCTACAAAGAGTAAAATCCTCTTCACCAGCTGAATGATAAGCATGTCTGATAACCTGTACGATCCAATTAGAAACCGTGTCAGCTGAGGCAGCATGGTGGTCACCTGGTTTGTGAGTAATAAAGAGCTGAGACACATTCCGTCTAAGGACCTTGGTGCGCTTTAAATAATATTTGAGTGCCCTACAAGGGCACAGTAATTGATCTTCCCTGACCGAGGAAAAGGAAGACATGTCTGCCAGAAAAATAGCTTTGCTCATGTAAGATAAGGCCTCGTTTTTAGCTTAGAAACCAGGAGAAGGAATGAGGGAAACACCACCCCCAGACCAACGGATGTAGGAATCCTCACAAGACAGCGCTCTAAGATAACTGCGGCGACGGCCAGAGGTAATGGCTACCAGAAAAACGGTCTTAAGAGTGACCCACTTCAGATCAGCGCGTCCAAGAGGTTCATAAGGAGCCTTATTAAGATTCAGAAGTACCAACGGTAAGCTCCACCTAGGACAAAGATCTCGCACAGGAGGGGAAGCCAAAAAATAAGCCCTCAGTAATTGTTCCAATTTGGGAGAACGACCCACAGACATGCCTCCCCAACCAGGATGAACCGCAGATATAGCACATCGATACCCAGCAATAGACCTAGGCTTTAGATGCCGGGAGGAAAATAAGAATTCAAGAAACTCTCCAACTTGAGATACAGTAGCCAGAAGGGGATCAATGCCATGATCCTGAGCCCACCGGTAATAAATGCTCAGCCGAGCATCGTATGTGCGATAGGTGGAACCTCGTCGTGCCTGAGCGGCACGTTTTGCAACTCGGCCTGAAAATCCCTCCTCAGAGAATCGAGACCGGATAATTTCCATGCAGTTAGGTGCAGAAGATCTGGATTGGGATGTAACCAACCATTTTGAGGTTGAAATAGAACATCTGACTGTAGTGGAAGAGTGACAGGAGGACACATTTGTAGGTCCAAAAGATCTGTGAACCATGCCTGACGAGGCCAATATGGAGCGATCAGAATGACTACTGCCCTGTCCAACCGAATTTTCTGAAGAACCCGTGGAATGAGTGAAAACGGAGGAAAGGCATATGCGAACATTCCTGTCCAGCTTTGAGAGAGAGCATCAACCGCTAGAGCCCCCGGATCTGGCACAGGAGACATATATGTGGGGAGCTGGTGATTGAGGCGAGTGGCAAAGAGATCCACATGAGGACGATCGAAGAGATTGAAAATCTGATCCAAAACAGAGGGAAGAATTGTCCACTCTGTTGGAATGACTTGAGACTTCCGAGATAAGGAATCTGCTAATAGATTGTGTCTTCCCGGGATATGAACCGCTCGGAGGACAACCTGATGTGGAATACACAGATGAAAGATCTCCCATACTAGGAGACACAGACTGAAGGAGTGAGTGCCCCCCTCCTTGTTCAGATACGAAACTGTTGTTGAATTGTCTGACTGAATCAACAGAATATGCCCCTGGACCAATGGTAGAATCTCCACTAGGGCATAATACACTGCCTTGAGCTCCCGCCAATTTATATCCCTGGAGCGTTCCGACGGTAAACAAACCCCCGACATGACACGATCCAGTAAGTGAGCCCCCCAACCTTGATCTGAAGCATCTGTCACCAGAGTCATCTCGATCGGTGGAGGAATAAGAGGAATGCCCACAAACATGTTCTGATCCTGAAGCCACCATTGCAGATGTAACACCAAAGTGGGCGAAACTGGAAGTACAAAGTCCAAGTCTTGTGACACCTGTTTCCAATGACGAAGCAGGAAGTATTGAAGAGGCCGCATGTGAAGATGAGCCAGAGGAACTACTGGGATGCAAGAATTCATAACACCTAGCACCCGTAATAGAAAACGAGCTGGAATCGACACAGCCCTGATAATTTGTCAGATCAAATCGTGCAGTAGATTGACGCGAACCATCGTAGGAAACATTAAACCCCGACGGAACAGGAAATGAACTCCTAAATAAACAATGTCCTGAGTAGGCACCAGCTGTGACTTTTCCCAATTTATAATCCAACCGAGACGAAGGATAGTGCGAAGAGTGTACTCTCTTACTCGAAGAAGATCCCCGCAGGACTGAGCCCGAAGCAACCAATCGTCCAGATAGGCATGGATGAATACTAGCTGAGACCTTAGGTGGGCCATAACCACTGAAACCACCTTTGTGAACACACGCGGAGAAGACCGGAGTCCGAAAGGGAGGCATCGAAATTGAAATATCCGACCCTGAAGTGCAAACCTGAGAAATCTTCGGCTGGAGAGATGAACAGGAATGTG
Organism: Pictodentalium vernedei; assembly: GCA_031216915.1. NCBI lineage: Eukaryota > Metazoa > Mollusca > Scaphopoda > Dentaliida > Dentaliidae > Pictodentalium > Pictodentalium vernedei. Next base: position 242,819,737 of record CM062289.1, read on the forward strand.
CAAATATGCATCCTGTAGATCGAGAGAAACCACCCAGTCCCCTACTCTGAGACCTAGAGTGATCGATTGAAGGGATTCCATATTGAAATGTTGTTTTGTAATAAATTGATTTAATGGGCGCAAATTTAACACCGGTCGAAATCCGCCGGTGCGCTTTTCAACCAGAAAAAGATGGCCGTAAAACCCTGGAAGAGCAGGAAGAGACACCTCCTCTATAGCATTTTTGTCTAAAAGAGACTGAACTGACTCCAATAAAGCCTGACGCTTTACCAAATCCCGGGGAAGTGGCGTGAAGCGAGGAATGTGGGTAACTGGAGGAACTGACTCGAACTCCAAATGATACCCCGACCGAAGAACGACTCTTTCCCCGGCCACTGGGAAAGTGTGAAAAACGGCCAGAATATTGTCCTCTACCTCTCGCCCTAGATCGAGAAGCTGATGACGAACGGGGAAAAGACTGATAACGTGCCCTCTTACTGGGAGAGGAACCAGAAAAATCCTCAAAGGAACGCTTTGTTGGTACAGAGGACCTGGAAGAAAATTGTTGTGCAGAATCCCTAGCCTCCTTAATAACCTCGGAAGAACTTTTTAGTACTTCAGCTACTTTACCCCCGAACAACAAAGGACCAGCCGGAGGTAAATAAAGCAAACTGGAACGAGCAGGCTTAGCCGAAACCTGCATAGCATCCAAATACATGGCACGTCGAGCTAAAATAGTCTGAACAGATGCACGAACAGAAAGATCAGTCGCATCACCCAAAGCCTGAGCTAAAGCAGTTAGCATACCGTTAAGAGAGCCCTCACATTCCTCATCGGAAGGAAGCAAACACTAAGAAATGGCCGCAAATAAGAACGACGCCTGAGAAAGAACTCGTTGTTGTACCTGAGGGTTAAATCAATATCATGAAAAACTTTTTCCCGCGAGGCATCCTTAGGATGCAAAGACCCAGTTCTATTGCTCGATTGGGGTAATGATGCAAGAAACAGAGGTACGTCGGAGTCAACCCCTGGAACCTGCCCGAATTGTCTAAAGTCGTCCTCTAATAGACGATAATTATGACCCTGGCGAGCTTTAAAAAGCAGACATCTCGGTAGAGACTCAGCAACATCTACCCAAGAATTAACCAAAGAACCCTCAGCCGGTAACTGTGGATGAAGAGAGCGCTTAACCTTTTGTACCACAGGAAAAGCCTGAGCCAAAAACCGAAGGTCGACACGGTAAAGAATCCTCCGGGACTTCCAAACCCAACAAGGACTGCACATCTAGCACTGCTTGAGCATGATCGACCTGAGACACATTGGGTTCTTCCGCCACATCAAAACGTTCCACAGAACCAATCGAACCGGTACCCGAATAACTCCTCATTACAGGCATACCAGCATCAGAATCCTCATAATTATGAGGGGGGGATCCAGCAAAAGACCACCCACCAACATCAGAATCATGCAATTCCAACTCAACCTCCTGATTATCAGGTGTGTTAGCAACCCGTTTCGAACCCAACGGAACAGGATGACTAGCCTTAGACTGCAATAAAGAGGTAATCCTATCCTCAAAAGCAGACAATCTATCATCAACCACCTGATTAATAGACTGCTCTAGATCTAATTTAGAAAAAGGTGAAGGCGGGCGTCTGGAAAGGGAAGCAACCCGCTCCCGGGGATTGACCTTAACACCCTCTCCAACAGCAAGAGGCTTTATGCCTGAAGAAACTGTAGACGAACGTGCAGGGCGACCTCTGACCTTACCTTTTGGAGAAAATGAAGAGCGTCCACGAGAGGAAGACCTACCACGAGATGTATGAACAGGGGATTCCAGTGTTCGGAAGGAGTTGCCATGCTCCCCCATTGCAGACGAGTCGCCGGCCAGCGACTCTTTTGTGGTAATTGGAGTCAAACGACAACTCGTTTTACCCTTGCCACTTGCAATTGTACCCGTTGCCATGGGTTCCTTTGTAGAAGGAGACTTGGCCAAAGTCTCTGCCGCCAACAAAACGGGAGTAGCTGAACTGGAAGCCCGTTTTCCAGACACTGGTCCTGACATGCTAATGATAATTGTAACTCGAAAATAGGGAACACAAAAATTCACGTGCGCACTATTGTACACAAAAAATTCCGAAAAAGAATTCAAGCACAGTAATATATATATAACGAATAATAAATAATTGCAAATATAATGAAAAAGACGAATAATATATATATATCAATAAACATCAAGTACAAAAAATCACAATGAATTGAGAGACAGAAAAGTTACGTCCTTCCTCTATGAGCACCGAAGATAAAAGGAAGTGAGATGACGTTCTTGTATAGAGGTTGCTCTCGTTCGATAGTGTGGAGTAAGAGCCAGAATACGATTCTTTCGGTGGGTGGTGTTATGTCAACACTATCACTTAAGGTATAAAAACAATAGTAGGCCAGTACAGGTATGGAGACTGTGTATGCAGTACATGTATCCAACAAATGATCACTCGATGATTTAAAAGCCAAAATATTGGATATTCATATTGGTTATCTATTATACAACATTCTATTTCTCTAAAATGTCTAAAGACAACCCAGTACTACAGTATAGCCTCCTGTACTGCACCAGTACCAATAGTTGCTGTACCGGTAGTACTTTGAGAATCCTGGCTGTATCTAGCCAGTCCAGGGCAATTTCCAATCTTGCCATGCATTATTTTTGTTTTATTTTTTTTCCCTCATTTAGCTGGTTCAAATGAGGAGACATCTGTTGGTGGTGTCAGATAAAAGATTGTCAGGGTCACATTGTATTGGCTGCAACCTATGTCAGGTAAGTGTGCAGCAAAAAAGAGAATGATTATAACTTACATCTTGTTTTGTTTTCTGCTTTTCAAACTCTTTCATCCTTCTAGCTATTTCCCTTTTCTGATGAATTATGTATTCCAGAACTGCTTCCTTGTCATATACATGCCCCTCAGGCCTAATAAAACAAAAACAAGAGGGATGTTACATCCCAACGCTCACCTACATTTGCGCTTGATAATGTCGTTCCAATGTAACATGCCTAATATTTAGTTAATATAAATCATTAAGTAGGCATCAAATGATTAATGTGGTTTATGTGATGGCTTTGGAAAGTCTATATTTCTGCATTTATTATATATCAATTCAACATAGAATCATTGGATATAAAAGCATTTTTTTCTTTTAGAAATGTTTACGATTAAGAATATGAATCGTGAGGCCAGGTATTAAATCATAAATAAGAATTAGGAAAGGCTTTCATAAATCACTGAAATTGTAATTGAAGTACATTCATTGGTTAAAGAGGAGTTGCGGAAAAACATTCATTCAAGAAAGTGACTATAAGTCCCAACAAAAATACATCACATCAACAACTAAAATAAGTCTTAATGTTACTAGTAACAAGTATGAGAAAGTATTAAATAAAAAAAAAAAGTTAAAAAAATTTTTTTTTAAAGAAAGTGAATATACAAAATCCCCATTAACTTCCTCAAATATGCATGTAATAAGGGTGCAACGTTACCGCAATGTAGTTCAGTAACCCATGCGTACAATATCAATTGCCTGGAAAGACACATAGAAACAGAACTCACCTTAACACCTCACCTTAACACAAACTTTTAGAACTTAAAATTGAGTAAGTCAGACAAAAACGTGAACATTGTGACTGAAAAAAAGAAAAGAAATCAGTTAAATTTCTGCATACAGTATGGTTAATACTTACAGTTGTTATTGAAATGAGAAAATAAACAGTAATGAGAGGTGAAGGCACCACAATCTGCACAAAAGCTGACTTTAACGCAAATTCTTACAACACCTAAACGCTAATTCTTACAACAAGTTTTGGCAGAAAATCAGCCTCAAATTCCTCAAAAATGAATGTAATGAGGGTTAAATATTAATGCAATGGAGTTCAGTAACCCAAGCATAGAATATTAATCGCCTGGAAAGACACATAGAAACACAACTCACCTAAACACAAAGTTTACAAAGTTTTACAACTTAAAATTTACTAAGTCCGAGAAAAACATGAAAATTTTGAGTGAAAAAAAAGAAAATTTCTGTTAAATTTCTGCATACAGTAGGGTTAATACCTACAGTTGTTATTGAAATATGAAAATCAACAGTAATGAGAAGTTAAAGCAGCACAATCTGCACAAAAGCTGACTTTAACGCAAATTCTTACAACACCTAAACGCAAATTCTTACAACAAATTTTGGCAGAAAATTTTAGGTGAAATTTGGAAAAAAGTCATAGTATCAGGGTTAAATACTGTTCTGATAGTCCCCTACAACCTACATATGCAATATCAAAGGCCTGAGCCCACTGATCTTTGAGAACTCAGCTTAACACTTCACCTTTACACAAACTTTTAGAACTTAAAATTTACTAAGTCCGAGAAAAACATGAAAATTTTGACTGAAAAAAAAGAAAATTTCCGTTAAATTTCTGCATACAGTCGGGTTAATACCTACAGTTGTTATTGAAATATGAAAATCAACAGTAATGAGAAGTTAAAGCACCACAATCTGCACAAAAGCTGACTTTAATGCAAATTCTTACAACACCTAAACGCTAATTCTTACAACAAGTTTGGCAGAAAATCAGCCTCAAATTCCTCAAATATGCATGTAATGAGGGTTAAATATTACTGCAATGGAGTTCAGTAACCCAAGTGTAGAATATTAATCGCCTGGAAAGACACATAGAAACACAACTCACCTAAACACAAAGTTTACAAAGTTTTACAACTTAAAATTTACTAAGTCCAAGAAAAACATGAAAATTTTGAGTGAAAAAAAAGAAAATTTTCATTAAATTTCTGCATACAGTAGGGTTAATACCTACAGTTGTTATTGAAATATGAAAATCAACAGTAATGAGAAGTTAAAGCAGCACAATCTGCACAAAAGCTGACTTTAACACAAATTCTTACAACACCTAAACGCAAATTCTTACAAGTTTTGGCAGAAAATTTTAGCTGAAATTTGGAAAAAAGTCGTAGTTTCAGGGTTAAATACTGTTCTGATAGTCCCCTACAACCTACATATGCAATATCAAAGGCCTGAGCCCACTGATGTTTGAGAAATTCACCTTAACATTAAATCTTACAATATTGGACACGCCGTACGCCGACGCTGATGCCCGAGGTTATCACAATAGCTCACCACATCTTACAGATGTAGGTGAGCTAAAAACGAAAATGAAAATATGTTAGTGTTAACCAGGTTCAATTTTCATTGCATTTTTTGGTGAATGTGTAGAATAGGGTACCCTATCGTTTATAAGAAAAATAAAGAGCCCTGGCTGGCTTTTCGACTTTCTTTTCATTCTCAATGATACTTTCAATCAATTCACCCATGTTTATACACATGTATCATAACCCTATTCAATTGTACCACTTGAATGATTTTAGTAACACAGTCGACATTTTAAGGTATACATTTCTGTCACATTTTCTTGTGATGGGGTCTGTTCCTTTGCATAAGAGGCTCTTGCTGCTTTCAGTAGAATTGGGTAGACTACATTGTTTATTTGCATTTAAAATCTAATACTGAATATGTTCTTAAATGGATTTGCCAGGTTAGTACATAAATACATTTTTAATAGTACATGGTACTAGTACAGATGAGGGTCAGTTCAGTAACATTTAGGGTTAGCTAACCCTAACCCTTGGTGCACTGTCCCTAACATTTACTAAGTCATAATAACTGTAACAAACATTTCACAATGATTACTCTACTGTGACATCATAAACATATATTAAACATTCAGATTGCATAGTGTTTACTTTGTAGACAACACCATGATGATTTGAAAAACATTAAAATAAATAATTACTTTGGTTGACCGTGGGTTTTATTCAGTAAAATTATCAAAAACATGACAGAGACTGAAAGGAAACTCAAAAAAGCTGCAAAAACTCTTTATTTTTCTTATAAATGGCCGGGTTCCCTACTCTACACCTTCAACAATTTTTAACACCATGATGATTTGAAAAACATTAAAATAAATTATTACTTTGGTTGACAGTGGGTTTTATTCCGTAAAATTATCAAAAACATGACAGAAACTGAAAAGAAACTCAAAAATGCTGCAAAAACTCTTTATTTTTCTTATAAATGGCCGGGTTCCCTATTCTACACCTTCCACAATTTTTACAAGTTTTTCTGTATTCCCACACATTTCTTAATGGGCAGCTACCATAATCCATTACATAGAAAATATTATCAAAGACAATAACAATGCATCGGCTGTTTTCTCGATCAGTCATGAATTGTATATCACCAATGGACTGAGATTTCATAAATGAAATATTACGAAATTAAGAAAGAACAAAGAAAAGCGAACGAAAGTAGTATCTGAGATTGTGTTTCCTTTTCAACATGTGTGATTCTGCAATATGGTCGAAGTAGACTGGTTGTAATCCACGCATGGGCAGTGATGTCCTTGCATGCATTTACCTGGTAAGAAAAATCATCATCAGCAAAATTTTAATTAACAAGAGACCCCACTGGGCCTGAGGAACTCAGCTGACAATAGTTGTTTAAAGAAGGATTTAATTAGAGCATCTATAGCCAGCTAACACTACAGAGGAATGAAGTTATTTATAACTCTGTTGTCCATGCAAGATGATTTTTTTCTAGTGCTGGGATGCTACCACAGAAATAATGCCCCGATTCCCAGTACAGTGGAGTCCACTTAATTGGATATCTCTTAACTGAATAACCCTGTTAATTGAATATAATTTCCCAACACAAAACCATTTACCACACCCCCAGTACAAATTTGACTTGTTAATTGAATACAGGTTATAGAGTAAACTCCTGTTAATTGAATAAAGAATCTTGTAACCTGTTGAGAAATTACCCTGACTCTCCTCAGTTTTCCTTTGTTTATAGACCTATTTGGCCTCAGTACATCCAATACAGTTACTTAATCTATTATATCTTGTTTGACAGAGCTCATGGAGCTCTGTTAAACAAGATATAATAGAATAAATACTAAGTTTATCTCTAGAATACAGGAAAGTGACATAATCCCTGTTAATTGAATACTCCTGTTAATTGAATAATTTTCATTGGCAAATTGACTAATCAATTAACAGGGTTCCACTCTATTGCAAAACTTGGGAGGCCAAATATCAACCTAGGAACTTAACTTGAACAAACTTGAGTCTGAGCCCTTCCTGTCCACCACCAGGATGCTGAATACCAAATGTGAAAGCATTCTGACTAGGGGATCTGAAGGAGAATATTTTTAAAGAAATTTTCTCATATTGCACTAAGATGAAATTTGGGCTACCATAAAAAGCCCAAATATTAACTCAGGGACTCGATTTGAACAAACTTGAATCTGAACCCCCTAGAGATGTTGTATACCAAATATCAAAACATTCTAAGAGATGGTTCTGGAGAAGAAGCCTTTTGAAGAAATTCCCTCATATTGCACTAAGTTAAAATTTGGGCTCCCATAGGGAGCCCAAATATTAACCCAGGGACCCGATTTGAACAAAGTTGAATCTGACCCACCCAGAGATGTTGTTTATCAAATTTGAAAGGATTCTAACTGGTAAATCTGAAGAAAAATATTTTTTAAAGAAATTCCCTCATATTGCACCAAGTTAAAATTTAGGTTCACATAGAAAGCCCAAATATGAACACACAGACTCCATTTAACAAATTAGAATGTGACCCCCCCTAGAGATGGTGTATACCAAATATGAAAGCATTCTCACTGGTGGATCTAAAGAAGATTTTTAAAGAAATTTCCACATATTGCACTAAGTTAAAATTTGGGCTACCATGGGGAGCCCAAATACTAACCTAGGGACCTGATTTGAACAAACTTAAATCCGCCCCCCCCCCCCCCCCCCCCCCCCCCCCCCCCCCCCCGAGATGTATACCAAATGTTAAAACATTCTGACTGGAGGACCTGAAGGAGAAGATTTTTAAAAAAAATTTCCTCATATTGCACCAAGTTAAAATTCAAGCTACCATAGGGAGCCCAAATATTAACCCAGGCACCCAATTTGAACACACTTTAATCTGACCCACCCCTCAAGATTTTGCATACCAAATATGAAAGCATACTGACTGGTGGATCTGAAGATGAAAATTTTTAAAGATTAATCCTCATATTGCCCCAAGTTAAAAATTTGGGCTCCTGTATTGAGCCAAAATATGAACCGAGGAGTTTCATTTTAACTCACTTCTACGAACTTCGTTTGAACAAACCTGATTCTACACATCAAACGGAAGCTCCAAACCAAACATCAAGTCATTGTACACACTGGTTCATGAGAAGATTTTTTTTAAGAATTATGTGATCACTATAGCTCATCCTGGCTTTTAGGCAGGTGAGCTAATGAAACACCAGGTTGTACCCTTGCTTCATTAATTAATTTTTTGATGATTATTCATATAATTTGTGTTTGAAATCTAATATCATTGCATCCATGGAAATATCCCCCACCCATGGAAAGAGACCAGTCCATGGCATCCATACTGCACAGTGTTCTGAGCAGGAAAGCGGATGGATAATTTCAACAAGATCGCAACTCAGTTTCAATCCAGTTGAAATTTTGTATCTGCTTTTGTGATCACAGTGCTATATTTTGGTGGGTTTTTTTTTTAGTTTGACTGGTGCCTCAAAATGACCCAAAGAATATGTGATACAGGAGTAGAATTTCACAAGAATCAAAGAATCTGATTCTCACAAATTTATTTATGAACTGTAGATAGCATGTTCATCATGTCATGAAATTCTACCTCTGGCATGTAATAGAAGATTTTCTCCAGTGCTGTAACTCAAACTCTGGAGTCTCAGTACATGACAAAATATCATACTACAAAATTGGATATGGATTTTGGAGAAATTTAGGATGAACAATGAATGTGTTAAACAAATATAAAAAGCACACATACTACCAAGCAATGTCTCAACAACGTTCTGTTGTCAGTTCATATTTTATTGGATCAGTAGTCAATTTAGGACAATGCAAAGCTTTGAAATTTGATTCGATTCGAAATAGTCCCCATGATTTTCGAGTCGTCGAGATATTCTCAAAATCCTACGAAGTGTTTCCTTTTTTACTCTTCTTCTATCATCAGGTCTCCTGTCAGGAGACCTGATGATAGAAAAAGAGTTCAATAACAAGTAGGTTCTGCTTCAGAAATTATGTTGATTCCATTCTGGAATATTCTGCTTTTTTTCCTTGATTTGCGCAAGTCACCATTGCACACAATACTTGAGTGAAGACTGAAAATATTTATGGTTGTAAGAAGGTGCAATATTTACAACTTGAAAAATGGTGAGATTCGATTTAATTCAAAATCTGGTGCCTGATTCAATTTGACCCGAAATTTGAGGTCTGCAAGGCCCTAAGTCAATTCAGGGAGCTTCCGAAACCTTACCAGTATATTTTCAAGAAGCAAGAGATGAGACATACACGATTTTCAAGGATGTTCCTCAACCAAAAGAAGGTAGTAACTAACTAACTAAATTTTATTCAACAGAATACAATCATTATGGTTCAAAATGTTTTACATTAATTGTTTGTGAAAGTAATTATATTCTGTTGGGATACAGCATGGCCAGATTGGCCGTCTTCCTGCTGACCCCATTAGTATAAACATAAAGCATGAAACATGGATGTCAGGAAAGAAGTTATGTCATCAACGTATAGTTCTCAGAGAAAAAAAATATGATCTGAGGCTTGTCTTGTTTTTATATGGATCTACGTCTTTAACTTCAAAATTTCTTCCGAGACCGAGCAGTTCCACCCCACTCAACACAACAACAGAAAAAAATTGAACTCCTAAACACTGATATGGCAACAGAATGGAAACTGAAGTAAAGTGAAATTGAAAAGGAAACACAATCTGGGAATGGATCATGTCACACTTTACGAAGATATTGAGTTAATTTTATTGTTTATTGATATGTAAAGTGTGTTGACCGTACTGATGATAAAGTTGGGGATAGTGAGGTTGAAGTTGAGGTTATTAATGTTAAAAAGGATATAATGAGGAAGTGGTTATGTCACAAGTACCTCTCCTCCCGATCACCTTACAGTGACCACAACATGCGTTTCTCCATCCTGTTGCTATACCACCGACAGCTATCTTATAATAGCTAGACTAAGCGAGAGGTAGGTTGAGAAGGGAAGATAATGACAAAAAGATGAAAAGATTAAAAGAGATGAGATATGCTCAAATGTGATGAGATAACAGACATTAATATTGAGAGTAAGCCTTCCTAAGTTTCATAAGAGTTGTTTTTTATGCCTTTAATTAATATCTGATGCTTTGTCTCACGTAGTGTGTGATTTATTTATTTCTTTATTGTCTACGTTTAAAGTCTCTTTATGCAGCTGTGAAGTATAGTGGCCGCAACAAGGATTAAAGTCAAATTAAGTTGGTCGTTTTTAATGGACTGTATCCCAGGAATTAATGAGCAGGTGCTATTTTGCCATTGAAGCGGACCAATAGTACCATAGTAAGTGAGCCATTGTTGCGACAGAAGGGGGATTTATTGTGGCTAGACCACGAAGCGGGGATTTATTGTGGGCTTCTGTACCATGGTACCATAGTAAGTATGTGAACCCTATCGAACCTACTACCTTTCTTTTGGCATTTTGTAACTGTAATTTACGAGTGTGCACAATCACTACAATGTGGATTATTGCACGTTACACAGGCTGAATACGAATTTATGAATTTTTCAAGGAGTGCTCTTTTGAATACGCCTTTAGAAGGAATCTCTCTTACCTGTTTTTCGATGTTGTTCCATATTCTGGGAAATGCATATTTGGGTAATTGAGCAGAGAATTGGGTCCTTGGTTTACCACATTGCAACTGACCTAGTTGTCTTGTCATCATGCCTGCTGGACATGTATTGACTTGAAAGAAGTCACCAAAAGTATGGGGAAGGTTGGAGTGATGCCAATCAAACATGAAAAGAGATACATTCATTTTATACAAGTCATTTAATTTTAATATTTTACTCCTTCTAAATAGCGGATCAGTGTGACAATTGTATTTTTTGTTATTTATCAAGCTTAGGGCGCGCTTTTGAAGTGTAAATAATGTTGAGGCAGCACTACAATGATCCCATATTTCGATACCATATAATAGATGACTGTGTATCAAGGAGTAGTACAGAGTTTTGAGGGCAGAGAGAGGTAGAAATTTTTTAGCTTTATTTATTGCGTAAAGCCCCCTCGATACTTTGGAATTTATGGCTGACACGTGAAACTTATATTTAGGTTTTTGTCCAGGTATAAGCCCAGAAATTTTATTACATTCTCATCTTTGGAGTTTCTCGCTAACAAAATGTCTTGACTGTTGACACTCAACTGTCGATTGTTAATATCATATGTTTTATTAGGCGGACTGAATAGCATATATTTAGTTTTTTGGGCATTCAAAACCAAATTATTGGCTGCGCACCAATCTGTTATCTTTGAAAGTTCAGAGTTAACTAGGTCGAAGCCAGCATCAAGGCTATGGTTCGTAGTGCGGACTGAAGTATCATCAGCAAAAGATAAAAGGCCCAACTGTGTGGAGGAGCTAAAGTCATTCACATAAATTAGAAAAAGAAGTGGACCAAGAATGGATCCTTGGGGGACACCACATGTGATTGAAGCAATGCCAGAACTTCTCCCATCATATGTGACATATTGAACACATTCTTCAAGATAGCTCTTAAACCAGTCGTTGGTAATACCCCTGATACCATAAAACTCTAGCTTTTTAAGCAAAATACCGTGGCTAATTGTGTCGAAGGCTTTTGATAAGTCTAAAAATACAGATAAGGTGTAATCTTTTGTCGCCTTGTCGTTGTTGTTTGCTATACTGTTCAGAAGTTGCAAAATGGGGTGTATCGTTGTGTGTTTTGTCCTGAAACCATACTGGTGTTGATATAGAAGATTGTGTTTTGTTAAGAAACTGGTTAACCGCTCTAGTGTTATTCTCTCCAGTAATTTTGAGAATGTGGGTAATAAGCTAATAGGTCTGTAATTATTGAATAATTGGGGGTTTCCCGATTTAAAAATTGGTACAACTTTTGCGATCTTCATTTTTTCTGGGACTATTCCACTGGATAATGACATGTTTATTATATGGGTGAGTACTTCTGCTATTTCAGTAATTGAGTGTTTTAAAAGTTTAGTAGATATCCCATCACAGTCCTCACTGGTTTGGGATTTCATTGAATTTGTTATTGAAATAATTTCCTCTGAGGATGTCGGTCCCATGAAAAAACTATTTAAATTTGGCCTGGTCATATATTGAGTGTGGTGCGCATTTGTGTTTGGAATTTGTTCAGAAGCTTTTCTGCCGACTGTGGAAAAGTGGGTATTAAAATGATGGGCAATCTCATTAGGATCACTAATCTCAATGTCATCTATCAAGAAGTTGGTTGTGGATAACCTTCGATTGGAGGACTTATGAATAGCGCTCCTCAGAATTTCCCATGTTTTCTTCATGTTGTTTTTATTCATATTCAAGATGTTTTCATAGTATATGACCTTACTTTTTCTTTTTACTTTATTCAAAATATCACTGTACATTTTATTATTCTTCTTATTTTGTTCAGTGGGAGATTTTAGCTTTTTCCTGAAAAGTTTTTCTTTATTAATTGTGGACTGTAAAAGGCCTTGAGTTATCCAGGGCTGGCGTTTTATATATTTGTTGTCAGGTACTATTTTCTTAACCCTTTACTTAATGAATCGGCAGCATCCACCCGCGTAATATGCAAATTCAGCAGTTGAAAAAATGTTATTTTTCAAAAAATTTCAACAAAACCATATCATGTGACCCCTCGCTGGAACGAGCTCGTTCCAACGAGGGGTCACATGATATGGTTTTGTTGAAATTTTTTTAAAAATTAAAAAAAATGATATTTAAAATAATAAATTTTGATATCGTCTGCGTTGGGTAAAGGGTTAAATGGGAAGGCAGTATCGAATGCAGTGAAATATAAGTCTATAAAGATATTATACGCTTCATTCGCACACGTTGATTCTAGTGCTGGTGAAAAGTCTGTTAAGGTCAACAGGTCTTTAAATGTTCTTACATTGATTTCATTAAAATTTCTTCTCATGATATGATTTTTAGTTTCTATCTTTACTGGAGTCGTTTCGCAATAAAATGTACCAAAGTGATCTGAAAGATCTGTGATTACTATTCCAGACTTGTAATTGGCTGAGGAACTATTAGTGAGAATGTGATCTATTAGAGTTGCAGAATGGTCCGTTATTCGAGTTGGTTTGCTAGTGAGCAGGAGAAATCCTTGACTAATAATAGTGTTTATATATTCATTTGTTTTATTGTGTGTTTGAAACTTCAACAAGTCGATATTCATATCGCCCATAATATAGGATGTTTTATGCTCCTGGTTCATTGTTTCGATGATTAATGACAATGTGGAAATGAACTTATCAAGGTCGGCCTTGGGAGGGGTGTTTGGCCGATATATTACACCAACAATAAATGGTTGATGATCGTGTGCAATTTGGACGAACAGAGACTCGAAAACGTTGGGAATGAATATAGAGAGGTCCTTTCGAATTTTATACTTTAGGGTGTTCTTGATAAACAAGCCGACACCTCCTCATCCATCATTCGGGACGGGGAGCGTGTTGGTTATGACTGGGTGATACCCATTAAGTTCAAATGTCACGTGTTCTGGTACCTTGAAAATTTCAGTAAGCCCAATAATATCAAACGTTCCACCATTATTTTGCAAACTGCCGAGTAGACTGACCAGTGAGTCCCAATGCGCATTTAGACCCTGACAGTTAATATGAAAGAGTGACAGCTGATTGTGTTTGTAAGCAATTAGTTCTCTATACTGATCAGGGGAATAGTATCTACACTCCTCGGTTGAAAGTAATAGACTGTCATGATCATCCTCACTCGAACTTTGATTTAAATTGAACAATGCTGCAAGATCGTATTTTCTATCAGTCTGTATCTCATCAAAGGAAATACTATCTTGGCCCGCCATTTTTAATAACATATTTTAGTATCAACTTATTGGAAATGAGACTGATCGGTCTAGGAATGTTACCTATAATTATGTAATCTACATTAAAATTATTATGTTCTCCACCAACTTCTCTTCTGACACACGTAGCGATGATCAACAAATACTGGAAAAAAACACGATAAAAATGAAATATTGTGAAACAAATGTACATAAGAATTACATTTCATTTGAAATGATCCAGCTGAGAGTGATGCACCAAACAACGCTTGTATGAGTCGGATATCATCTTCTGACTGTTTCACTCCACCCTCCCCATCCCACCCCATCACTCTATTTCATCCCTATTATTCAGTATTTTTCATCTCACTTCATTATCAATGAGAAATGTCCAATAGAGGGGAAAAGTGGTAGTAAATTCTTCACAGATTTTAGAACCAACGCAAGGAAACTGTTCACAAAAATTACGAGAATGGGAATTAGCAAAGAGGTGAGATAGGAGACAAATCAATCAAATAAAATATCGAGGGATCTAAGCAAGTCTCACTGTTTTAATGAGCGGATAACACAATAAATTAATTTTGGAATCAAATTATCCATAAGCACTCAAAGCGTTAGTTGAGTGCGTGGAAGTGGTGGGGTGAGAACGCGGGAGGGGGGTTGTGAACTTGACGAATGCAATTATAAGATGGGGTGTTATAGGCACAATGTCGGTGAAGATCTATCAACCTGCTATCAGGCTCCTTCTCGCCCCATACCCACCAATGTGCTCCAAGTGTCACATGACGCATAGAACTCATTGGAATGCATGGGACGAGAAAAGAAAAAGAAAAAACGAGAATAAGAAAAAAAAAAAAAAATGAAAGTGTCAATGACACTGTAGCTCAACTTGTCAAGACAAAGACATGTACATGTATAGTATGTGACACAGCAATGACAAACATCTAGGTAATGACCTGATAACAAAGGTACATATAAAGTATTGTAACGGTCTGTACATAAATACTGACCGTTGCCTGTAACAAATGTATAGGTAAAGTATTGTAAAGGTGGGTGACAGTCAGATGCTGAACTAGAAAAAATCTTTGAGTCCCAGAGTGGGTCTGACTGAATCCCAAAATATTTGTTCTCATGGCACAGTGATAACAAAGGCACCCCAAAACACACTCGTTCCTGTCCCAAGGTGAAAACAAAAGTACTCAAGAAGTTTTGTGAAGATCAGTTCATAAATACGAGCTGTATAGAACTTGTGACAAAAAACTGATTGGACCTAATTTCGGTACAAAATGGCCACTGGCAGCCATCTTGAATTTTGGACCGTACCCAGAAACACTCATTCTCATCCCAAGGAGATAACAAAGGTACCCAAGAAGTTTTGTGAAGATCGGTTCATAAATACAGCCTCTACCCTGAGCCGTATTGACATGTGTGCTTACATTGTGTAAGTAGCACTGAATAAATCAAAGTTCATCTAATTTGCATAATTTCTGCACGAAAAAAACCCCCTTACAATATGTGATGTATTCCATGTTACTAAACATTCATACAAAAATTTATTAAAATCAGAACTTTCATACAGAAGTTCTATACAAAAGACTGATTGCACTAATTTTGGTACAAAAGGGCTGCTGGTGGCCATCTTGAATTTCGGACCACACCCAAAAACACTCGCTCTCATCCCACGGTGATAACAAAGGTACCCAAGAAGTTTCGTAAAGATTGGTTCATAAATATGGCCTCTAGTCTGAGCTGTATAGAAGTTGTGTACAAAAAACTGATTAGACCTAATTTCGGTACAAAATGGCCACTAGCAGCCATCTTGAATTTTAGACCGCACCCAGAAACACTTGTTCTCGTCCCAAGGTGATAACAAAGGTACCCAAGACATTTCGTGAAGATCAGTTCATAAATACAGACTCTAGTCTGAGCCGTATTGACATGTGTACTTAATGTGTGTAAGTCGCACTGAAAAAATCAAAGTTCATCTAATTTGCATAATTTCTGCACGAGAAAAAAACCCGTATTATATGTGATGCATCCCATGGTACTAAACATTCACACAAAAAAATTATTCAAATCAGGGCTTTCATATGGAAGTTCTGTGCAAAAATCTGATTGCACCTAATTTTGTACAAAATGGCTGCCATCGGCCATCTTGAACTTCGGACCGGACCCCAAAACACTCGTTCTCATCCCACGGTGATACCAAAGGTACCCAAGAAGTTTCGTAAAGATCGGTTCATAAATACGGCCTCTAGCCCGAGCCGTATTGGCATTTGCACTTACAGTACTGAAAGTAACCCCAAAAAACATCAAAATTAGTCTAATTTGCACAATTTACGTACGAGAAAAAAACCCGTATTATATGTGATGTATCCCATGGTACTAAACATTCATACAAAAAAATATTCAAATCATAGTTTTCATATGGAAGTTCTGTACAAAAAACAGATTTCTGCATCGTCGGTACAAAATGGCAGCTGGCAGCCATCTTGAATTTCGGACCGCACCCAAAAACACTCGTTCTCGTCCCACGGTCATAACAAAGGTACCCAAGAAGTTTCGTAAAGATCGGTTCATAAATACGGCCTCTAGCCCGAGCCATAGCAGCTTGGCACTTACAGCTCTGAAAGTAACACTAAATAAATCAAAGTCAGTCTAATTTGCATAATTTACGCACAAGAAAAAAACCCGTATTATATGTGATGTATCCCATGGTACTAAACATTTATACAAAACTTTATTCAAATCAGAACTTTCATACAGAAGTTCTGTACAAAAAACTGATTTTTGCATCATCGGTACAAAATGGCCACTGGCAGCCATCTTGAATTTCGGACCACACCTAAAAACACTCGTTCCCGTCCCAGGGTCATAACAAAGGTACACAAGAAGTTTCGTAAAGATCGGTTCATAAATACGACCTCTAGCCTGAGCCATAGCCAATTGTTGACGTACGGACAGACGGACAGATGGCCAGACGGACAGACGGACGGACAGACGGACGGACGGACGGACGACGGGCCATGACAATAGCTCAAAATTGACTTCGTCAAAGTTGAGCTAAAAACGAACTCGAACAGGCCAATCACTTTCGTTGACTGCAAATGGTCAACCAGTTTGTATCACGCTTTCATTCTTGTCTCCTTTGATAAATATACGGCATAATCACGGTTTCACGGGCTACTGAGAGCAAGATTGTTGCAACAGACATAATTTGGTAGATAGACAAACAAGTCACGGATTCACGGGCTGACGCGAGGAGGATTGTTGCAGAAGACAAACTGGTGACACACATTCTCTATACTGTGTTACATCACAGGGAGAAAATGTATGAGGCATTAACAGTACATGGGACGAGAAGAGAAAAAAAAAAAAAAAACGAGAATAAGAAAAAAAAATCGAGCTTGAACAGGCCAATCACTTTCGTTGATTGCGAATGGTCAACCAGTTTGTATCACGCTTTCATTCTTGTCTCCTTTGATAGATATATGACATACAGTACAGTTACCCTATCCAAGAGCTAAACATAGCAAAATGTTTATGTAAATTGAGGGTGTTTGTACAGTAGATTCCACTTAATGAGGTATGTCTTAATTGGATGACCCTGTTAACTGCATGTAACTTTTAAACAACAAACCATTTTCCATACCTCCAGGACAAATTTGGCCTGTTATCTACATATAGGTTTTAGATTAAACTCCTGTTAATTGAATAAATGAAAGTGTCAATGACACTGTAGCTCATCTTGTGTAAGACATGTACATGCATAGCATATGACACTGCAATGACACATACCTAGGTAAAGACCTGATAACAAAGGTACATGTATAGTAAAGTAAAGGTCTGTACATAAATACTGACCGTAACCTGTAACAAATGTACAGGTAAAGTATTGTAAAGGTGGGTGACAGTTAGATACCTCTAGCCAGAGCTGTATTGAAATGTGCATTTACTGTGTATAAGTAGCACTGAATAAATCAAAGTTTGTCTTATTAGCCCCCGGTGGCCATCTTGAAATTTTGGACTCCACCCAAAAACATTCGTTCTCGTCCCAAGGTGATAACAAAGGTACCCAAGAAGTTTCATGAAGATCGGTTCATAAATACAGCTCCTAGCCCGAGGCATATTGACATGTGTACTTACTGTGTATAAGTAACACTGAATAAATCAAAGTTCATCTAATTTGCATAATTTTTGCACGAGAAAAAAACCTGTATTATATGTGATGTATTCCATGTTACTGAACATTCAAAAATTTATTCAAATCAGAACCTTCATACAGAAGTTCTGAACAAAACACTCGCTCTCGGCCCAAGGTGATAACAAAGGTTCCCAAGAAGTTTAGTGAAGATCGGTTCATAAATACAGTCCCCAGCCCGAGCCGTATTGACATGTGCACTTTCTGTGTATAAGTAGCACTGAATAAATTAAAGTTCATCTAATTTGCATTTCAGCACGTGAGAAAAACCCATATTATATGTGATGTATTCCATGTTACTAAACATTCACACAAAAATTTGTTCAAATCAGACCTTTCATACAGAAGTTCTGTACAAAAAAACGATTGCACTAATTTCGGTACAAAATGGCTGCTAGCCGCCATCTTGAATTTTGGACTGCACCCAAAAACACTCGTTCTCGTCCCACGATGATAACAAAGGTACCCAAGAAGTTTCGTAAAGATTGGTTCATAAATACAGCCCCTAGCCCGAGGAATATTGACATGTGTACTTACTGGCATTTGTAGTTACAGTGCTGAAAGTAACACTAAATAGATCAAAGTTAGTCTAATTGGCATAATTTATGCACGAGAAAAAAACCCGTATTATATGTGATGTATCCCATGGTACTAAACATTCACACAAAAATTTATTCAAATCAGCACTTTCATATGGAAGTTCTGCGCAAAATTTTGTACAGAATGGCTACCAGCGGCCATCTTGAGTTTCAGACCGGACCCAAAAACACTTGATCTCATCCCATGGTGATAACAAAGGCACCCAAGAAGTTTTGTAAAGATCGGCTTATAAATACGGCCTCTAGCCCAAGCCGTATTGGCATTTGGACTTACAGTGCTGAAAGTAACACTAAATAAATCGAAGTTAGTCTAATTTGCATAATTTACACACGAGATAAAACCCTGTATTATATGTGATGTATCCCATGGTACTAAACATTCATACAAAAAATTATTCAAATCAGAGCTTTCATATGAAAGTTCTGCGCAAAAATCTGATTGCACGTAATTTTGTACAAAATAGCTGCCAGTGGCAATCTTGAAATTAGGACCGGACCCCAAAACACTCGTTCTCGTCCCACGGTGATAAAAAAGGTACCCAAGAAGTTTCGTAAAGATCGCTTCATAAATACGGCCTCTAGCCCGAGCCATATTGACGGTGCGATGGACAGACAGACAGACAGATGGAGGGATGGACGGACGACGGGCCATGACAATACCTCAAATTTGGCTTCGCCAAAGTTGAGCTAAAAATGGAGTGATCTATTGAAGAATTACTCTGACAGCCACTGAATTCCTCACATTTATTGAACGATTTGGCCTCAGTGCATCCAAAATAAGCAAGTACTGTAAAATCAGAAAATTTCCTGGGGTTAAATTTTCGTGGTTTTGTGAATTCAGGCATTTTCGTGGGGATTTAATTTCGTGGTCAGCCGATTTGAAAACATCAATATGATGGCGCCGCTTCTGAGCATAATGTCCTCTAGTATGAAAACACCATTAATGGAAGAAGCCAGCAATATTGTCCTGTGTGCGATTAACACCCTATAATGACTTCTAGTAAGTGTCCACCTCTATAAAGTGGTGTGAAACCTAATTAATAACGTACACAATAGGAACATTAGTAGTATTATAAAAGCGGTCACGGTTTTCGTTCCGGTATGTAGCACAGAGGAACATCAACCTTGTGATAGAACGGTGAACGGGAAATTAAAAGGCGTGTTCAAACAAAACTTTATCAAATGGTACGTCAATGAAGTGTCAATGCTTGTGTCGAAGGGGGAGCCAGTCGAAGATGTCAAAATAGTCTTACGTATGAGCCACATAAAACTTATTCACGGCAACTGGGTATTATCGGCTTTTGATCAAGTGTCGAAAGACAAAGACTGTATTGGGAATGGCTTTCGCCTTGCGGGCATAGCGGAAGTTTTAGATAAATAAATATTCCATTGGACTCATTGATGCTAATTAAATGATGTGATGACAGTTTGTAATAAAATGAAATCTATTGTGTTGTCCATGTGTTCATTTAATCATGTTTAGTTTACAAGCAATACTATTTGAATGTATGTTCATTTTCTTTCATAAATAAAATTTTAGTGTGATTAATTTGTTCTGGCTATTAAAATGTAGTTGGTCAGCAATTTCGTCATTCTGAAATACCATTTTTCATCACCGTGGGTTGAGATATTTTCGTCATAGATGGAGGTGTCGTGGGCATAAATTTCGTTGGGATTTAATTTCATGGCTTTTTCTCACCCACGAAAACCACGAAATTAAATCCCCAACAAACTTTTCTGCTTTTACAGTAATCACTTAACCCTTTGAACCCCAGCGGCCGCTTTTCTGGCCCAGAAGCATGATACGTCATAACTTCATTAAGTCAGATGGCTGCAGAGTGAATGTGTGGAGTAGACCAACTAATAGTTTCAACGCGCAGCCACACAGCTGCACGTTGAAAATATTAATTGGTCTACCCCCAAATAATAAATGTGGACTCTTCCAATTGCTGCCATTGAACTGACATGGAAGATACCATCAGGGTTCAAAAGGTAAAAGCTTGTTTGAGAGAGCTCAATGGAGTTCTGTTACACAAGATATAATGGACTAAATGCAAAGTTTATGACTAGAAATACAGGAAAATGACCAGATGTCTGTTTATGGAATACTCCTAATAACTGGTTGAGTGCCAGAAGCCACTATCATGGCTCAATTGAAAAGTACTGGAAGCCACTTCTGTGGCTTTACACTGTATACACTAGCTTGGTGTTTGCACAGCATTAGAAGAAATAATTTTTTAGAAAATTGTTTGGTTGCTATTTATTGGAGATTGCCTATTGGCACTCTCCAATAAACTGTAACAAAATAAATATTTATGAACAAAGTCTTGCTAAACTAAGGGCACTATTGCTTGTCATGTGGGATCTTTGAAAAAAGATCTCTGAAAAAAAAAACAAGAGCTGGACTTTTGTCCAGTGCATACCCCCACATATGGTGTACCGCCCAGTGTGGGCATACCTATGACCAACATATATCAATTATCAATATTCTCGTACGGACTGACGGATGGATGCACAGAAGGACAGATGCAATCCAGTATACACCCCCCACCCCCTTCCATTTTCTTCGAAAGTTTTCAACAATTTCCAACAATTTCTAAGTCAAAAGGTATGGTAAATTATTTGGTGTTTGGCAGTTTTATTCAATGAGGCAGAAGCCTTTATCACAGGCAAACTGCATGCCATATTTCACTGAAATCCGATGACCCCAATCCAGTATGCCACCCCCCCCCCCCCCCCACTCTCCCATTTTCTTCGAAAGTTTTCAACAATTTCCAAGTCAAAAGGTATGGTAAATTGTTTGGTGTTTGGAAGTTTTATGCATTGAGGCAGAAGCCTTTGTCATAGGCAAACTGCATGCCATATTTCACCAAAATCCAATAACCCATACCTTTGATACAGGCTGAACAGACAAATAATGTCTATTTCCTACAATTTCTAAGTCAAAAAAGGGGGATAACTCTAAAAAGGAGAACATGAGAAATATCGTTGAATCCTTTTTTTAAAGCCTGTACAATAAGCAGTGTTCATGGCAAATTTATTGCAATAGAACATTCGATACTCGAGATACAGGCTGAACAGACAAAATTTGGCTTGGACGGACACAATTTCTAAGTGAACAAGTAATAAAAAAAAAAAATAAAAAAAAAATAACTAGTGTGGGCATACCTATGACCAACAAATATTATAAATGAAAGTGTCAATGACACTGTAGCTTAACTTGTGTGCTATGTTTGATGAAAAGGATAATGTTCAATGTTTATGAAAGGATTATGAAATAAGACAAGAATTGTGATAATTGGGAATATGTTCATTTCTGTTCCCTGTGTGCTATGTTTATGATAAAAATAATACGAGGTGTACACTGTACTAAAGAGCTGAGGGGTGGGTTAATATGACCTCACAGTTAATGTATGTGGCCCTCACAGTTAACGTATATCAACAAAAGTTACCAAGTTACAGTGAAATTATTCCAAAATGAGTCATCCTATCAATTTACATTAAAATCCCCTCATAAATATGGCCTGTAGACTGTGCTAAAGGTTTTTGGGCTTCGGGCCCCTGTAGCCGTCAGTTTCCCAATTGCGTCCAAAGGGGACGTTCTCATCTAGACATTATATGAAGTCAATCTACCAAGTTACAATGAAATCCTTTAATAAATATGACCTGTAGACTGTGCTAAAGGTTTTTGGGCTTTGGGCTCTGGCAGCCATTATGGTTGAATGATCGCAACCAAAGGGGGACATTCTCATCTGGACACTATTTGGAGTCATCCTACCAAGCTACAATGAAATCCCTTCATAATTATGACCTATAGACGGTTCTAAAGGTTTTTGGGCTTTGGGCCCCTGAAGCCGTCACAGTTGCCCAACCGTGTTCAAAAGGGGACGTTCTCATCTAGACATTATATGATGTCAACCTACCAAGTTACAATGAAATCCCTTCATAAATATGACCTGTAGACTGTGCTAAAGGTTTTCGGGCTTCGGGCTCGGGCAGCCATCATGGTTGAATGATCGCAACCAAAGGGGACAATCTCATCTGGGCATCATCTGGAGTGATCCTGCGAAGTTACAATGAAATCCCTTCATAAATATGACCTGTAGACTGTACTCAAGGTTTTCAGGCTTTGGGCACCTGTAACCATCACAGCTGACCAATCTCGACCAAAAGGGGATGTCATCATCTAGGCATTATATGGAGTCAACCTAATAGGTTACAATGAAATCCTTCCATAAATATAACCTTTTACCTATACTAAAGGTTTTTGGGCTCGGGCACCCATCAAGGCTGAATGATCACGGCCAAAATGGGATATTCTCATCTAGACATTATTTGGAGTCATCCTACCAAGTTACAATGAAATCCCTTCATAAATATGACCTGAAGACTGTGCTAAAGGTTTTCGGGCTTTGGGCACCTTTAGCCGTCACAGTAGCCCAATCATGTCCAAAAGGGGACGTTCTCATCTGGACATTATATGATGTCAACCTACCAAGTTACAATGAAATCCCTTCATAAATATGACCTG
Source organism: Pictodentalium vernedei (assembly GCA_031216915.1). NCBI lineage: Eukaryota > Metazoa > Mollusca > Scaphopoda > Dentaliida > Dentaliidae > Pictodentalium > Pictodentalium vernedei. The sequence continues at coordinate 242,843,049 of CM062289.1, forward strand.
TAGACTGTGCTAAAGGTTTTTGGGCTTCGGGCTCGGGCAGCCATCATGGTTGAATGATCGCAACCAAAGGGGACAATCTCATCTGGGCATCATCTGGAGTGATCCTGCGAAGTTACAATGAAATCCCTTCATAAATATGACCTGTAGACTGTGCTCAAGGTTTTCGGGCTTCGGGCACCTGTAGCCATCACAGTTGACCAATCACGACCAAAAGGGGATGTCATCATCTAGGCATTATATGGAGTCAACCTAACAGGTTACAATGAAATCCTTCTATAAATATAACCTTTTGCCTATGCTAAAGGTTTTTGGGCTCGGGCACCCATCAAGGCTGAATGATCACGGCCAAAATGGGACATTCTCATCTAGACATTATTTGGAGTCATCCTACCAAGTTACAATGAAATCCCTTCATAAATATGACCTGTAGACAGTGCAAAAGGTTTTCGGGCTTTGGGCACCTTTAGCCGTCAAAGTTGCCCAATCATGTCCAAAAGGGGACATTCTCATCTAGACATTATATGAAGTCAACCTACCAAGTTACAATGAAATCCCTTCATAAATATGACCTGTAGACTGTGCTTAAGGTTTTCGGGCTTTGGGCTCAGGCAGCCATCATGGTTGAATGATCGCAAACCAAAGGGGACAATCTCATCTGGGCATCATCTGGAGTGATCCTGCGAAGTTACAATGAAATCCCTTCATAAATATGACCTGTAGACTGTGCTCAAGGTTTTCGGGCTTCGGGCACCTGTAGCCATCACAGTTGACCAATCACGACCAAAAGGGGATGTCATCATCTAGGCATTACATGGAGTCAACCTAACAGGTTACAATGAAATCCTTCCATAAATATGACCTTTTGCCTATGCTAAAGGTTTTTGGGCTCGGGCACCCATCAAGGCAGCATGATCGCGATCAAAATGGGACATTCTCATCTAGACATTATTTGGAGTGATCCTACTAAGTTACAATGAAATCCCTTCATAAATATGACCTCTAGACTGTGCTAAAGGTTTTCGGGCTTTGGGCCCCTGTAGCCATCACAGTTGCCCAATCATGCCCAAAAGGTGACTTTCTCATCTAGACATTGTATGAAGTCAACCCACCAAGTTACAATGAAATTCCTCAATAAATATGACCTGTAGACTGTGGTAAAGGTTTTCGGGTTTTGGGCTCGGGCAGTCGTCACGGTTGGGTGATCATGCCCAAATGGGGAAATTCTCATCTAGACATCATAAGGAGTCATCCTACCAAGTTACAATGAAATCCCTCCACATTAAACATGACCTGCAGACTGTGCTAAAAGTTTTTGGGTTTCGGGCTTGGGCAGCCATCACGGTTGATAGATCGTGCCAAAAAGGAGACGTTCTCATCTAGGCATTATACAGAGGCATCCTACCAAGTTACAATGAAATCCCTTCATAAATACGACCTGTAGACTGTGCTAATGGTTTTCGGGTTTTGGGCTCGGACAGCCATACCGGGTGCCCGATCGCGACCAAAAGGGGACGTTCTCATCTAGACATGACCCCAAACCTGCATATGAAATTTCGTGACGATCAGACAAGAACTGCGGGGTGTAGCCCGTGCTAAAGGAAAATGTGAACAGACGTCACAGACGTCACAGACTCACAGACTAACAGACTCACAGACTAACAGACTTCCGCACGCGTGATGGCTATAGCTTATCTTGACTATGTCAAGTTAAGCTAAAAATAATAATTTACTAAGTTATGAATATTTTTGGATGGACTCACACACGGACGCACAGATGGATGCACGTAATCCAGTATACCCCCATTTTCTTCGAAAGTGGGGGTATAATTAGCACTCAAACAGCTAATTTTCACAAGAAAATTGTCTTTTCAATTAACAGGGTTCCACTGCACTCAATAATGATGCCAATTTTAATATCATATCAGAAGCATGTCTACCATGTCATGCATGATTCTCATTCTTCAGGAAGACATTCTATAAAGAAAAGAAAACCCATTCCAGTAATATGTAGCCCTCTGTAAGGCAAGCTGAATATTGCAAAAAAATGAATCTTCTTGGATGGCCTGATAAATCAGTTTTAACCCTTTACCTAACATGAAAAGCAGACGACACTTGCAAAAACAATTCTTGAATAACTAATTTTTTTCATTTTTTGTCTCAAAAACCTAGGTTATAACCCCTCAATGGTACGAGCAACGAGGGGTCATAACCTATGTATTTGTGACAAAAAAGTTAAAAAATAATAAAAATTAATTGGCGATTCTTTGAGAATAGCGCTGACCGGTTTTGGCTGTTATGTTGGGTAAAGGGTTAAAGGTTTTCAAAGACAGTTCCAATATCCAAACAACAGATGGCAGGTCCTTGGCAAGGGATATCTAATACCCATGGCTTTCAAGGAATTCAAGGTGCCACATGAACCCTATACATGAATAACTAGATTTGATAACAGGAGAGGAGGGATTCCTATCAGATTCTTGTTGAGTTTTACAGGAATAATATGGAAATGGAGGATCTCTAATGAGTCACGATTTCATAAGGAATTTCTGTACCAAGTTCATTAAAATTGATCTGAGTCAAGGTTTATAAAGGCTCAGGTTAATTTTAATGAATGAGGTTCAGAAATGTTTTCTGCAAATGTTGTCTGCTATATATATTAACCCTTTACCCAATGTAATGACCAAAACCGGTCAGCGCTATTCTAAAAAATAGGCCGATGAAATCATCAGATGTGTACCCATACGCGCAACTAGTAGAAAGCTGTATAACGGAGGGCCACCACGGATGCAGACATTATGTACACCATACATGGTATGGGTACTATTAGTTACCCCGTGTCTGATCACGTGGTACGGGTTTTTACCTACCCGAAGCCAGCCGTAATGGGGTAACGAATTTATCTATTGACTTTCCCTTTTAGAAGTACAATCTATTTCATGTGTTAACACACACAGCATGAGATCTTTTATCTTCCATTGTTGAGCCATACAGGTTTCTGTGGAATTTTTGTGCAAAAGAGTTTTTGTGAAAATATGCCGATATGACTAGTAAAAAAAAATTATTGAATTTCTTTTTTTCTTTTTTGTCTGAAAAACATAGCTTATGAACCCCACGTTGGAGGGTACTCGACAAGCTCATTCCAATAAGGGGTCATGAGCTATATTTTGGAGATAAAAAATTAAAATATAATACATGTACGCTGTAAAACTGGAATGACGCGTCTTCTACGGGGTATGGACAATTTGTAGATTTCGGAACGAGGCTTCCACTGGGTATGGGAAATTTGTCAGTGGCTGGGCGGACGTATCATGGGTTTCAATGAATATGGTCTCATACCACGTATCTATCAACCAAACAAATCAAAAAATTCACTTTAGTCAATAGATAAATATAGAAATGGATTGGAGGAGTGTCTAATTTGATGGATAAAGGGTTAATATCTCCGGATCAAATTATCAGATTTACATAAAAGACTATACAGCACAGCAAATCAGTAACCTGAATAAATATATAAAGTAACATGACAATCGGATTGATATTTTTTGAGTTATCTGATGCCAAAGGGATTGGAGGAATTTTCAATTTGAAGGATAAATGGTTAATATCTCAGGATCAAATTATCAGATTTACACCAAAAACTATACAGCTTGGCACATTAGTAACCTGAACACAAATATAAAGTAACTTGACAATCCAAGCAATATTTTTCAAGTTATCGAATGCCAAAGGGATTGGATGAATTTTCAATTTGAAGGATAAAGGGTTAATATCTCAGGATCAAAATAACAGATTTACACCAAAAACTATACAGCTCGGTACATCAGTAACCTGAACACAAATATAACGTAACTTGACAATCCAAGCAATATTTTTCAAGTTATCGAATGCCAAAGGGATTGGAGGAATTTTCAATTTGAAGGATAAAGGGTTAATATCTCAAGATCAAATTATCAGATTTACACCAAAAACTATACAGCTCGGCACATCAGTAACCTGGACACAAATATAAAGTAACTTGACAATCCAAGCAATATTTTTCAAGTTATCGAATGCCAAAGAATTGGATACGGACGCCGGACGGACAGATGGATGGATGGATGGATGGACAGACAGACAGACAGACAGACAGACAGACGGACGGACAAAGGATGGACGAACGATGGATGGCCACCCCAGATGCCGGCATTATGTGTACCATACATAGTATGGGTACACATAAAAATCGGCAATTAATTTTCATTATTTTTTCACTTTTTGTATCAAAAATATAGGTTATGACCTCTCGTTGGAACGAGCTCATCGAACTCGTTCCAATGAGGGGTCACAGCCTATGTTTTTGAGACAAAAAATGAAAAAAATTAGTTATTCAAGAATTTTTTTTTGCAAGTGTCGTCTGCTTTTCATGTTAGATAAAGGGTTAAGTAGACAGTTAAAAAATAAGAGAAGATTAATTCAATTCTACTTCCAAAACCAACTCACAACGTTACCACATCAACTTTGACTTCTGACATCATTCATGTATTTGACAGGTTGTGAACGATATTTCCCACAAAGAGCTATTTGATTGTGATTATGTGATAATTTGAATTCCTGAATTCAGGCTCAAAAATGAGACCTATTAATTTGAAAGACTACAGTACTGTGATCACAAAAGCAGAGAGATACTTTTGACTGGATAGCGACTACAATATAGGTTATCTTTCTTTCTTCCCATAGCACTGTAGAATCTCACCTGTTGGGAGAGAAATGTGAGAACATTGACTCTGAGATGCTAGTTTTGTTTTTTTCAAGTTTCGGTCTTGATTCTTGACTTACAGGTGCATAAATATGTCATGGCTCGATCGTGATCTGATCAAGAAAAATGCAATTTTTGTGATCAAAGTACTGTGTGTGCAGAAAAAAGTTATTAGTTAATCTTTAAATTATATTTTAAAAAATTGTAAGTTTGCACCGGAGCTCTGACAGATAGTAATGAAAGTGTCAATGAAACTGTAGCTTAACTTGTCTGTGTGTTGTATTTGATGAAAAGGATAATGTTCAATGTTTATGAAAGTATTATGAAATAAGACAAGAATTGTGATAATTGGGAATATGTTAATTTCTGTTCCCTGTATGCTATGTTTTCAATAAAAATAATATGAGGTGTAGACTGTACTAAAGAATTGAGGGGTGGGTTAATGTGGCCCTCACAGTTAATGTATGTGGCCCTCACAGTTAATGTATGCCAAGAAAGTTACCAAGTTACAGTGAAATTATTCCAAAACGAGTCATCCTATCAAGTTACAATGAAATCCCTTCATAAATACGGCCTGTAGACTGTGCTAAAGGTTTTCGGGCTTCAGGCCGGTGTAGCCATTATGGCTGACCGATCGCAACCAAAAGGGGACTCCTACATCTCGACATTATACTCAGTCATCCTACCAAGTTACAATGAAATCCCTTCATAAAATACAACCTGTAGTCTGTGCTAAAGTTTTTGGGGTTTTGGGCTCAGGCAGCCATCATGGTTGAATGATCATGACCAAAAGGGGATGTTCTCATCTGGGCATTATCTGGAGTGATCCTACCAAGTTACAATGAAATCCCTTCATAAATATGACCTGTAGACTGTGCTAAAGGTTTTCGGGCTTCGGGTCCCTGTAGCTGTCACAGTTCACCAGTCATGACCAAAAGGGACGTTCTCATCTCGACATTATATGTGAAGTCAACCTACTAAATTACAATGAAATCCCTCCATAAATACGACCTATAGACTATGCTAAAGGTTTTCGGGTTTTGGGCTTGGGCAGCCATCACAGCTGAATGATCACGACCAAAAAGGGGACATTCTCATCTAGACATTATTTGGAGTCATCCTACCAAGTTACAATGACATCCCTTCATAAATATGACCTGTAGACTGTGCTAAAGGTTTTCGGGCCCCTGTAGCCATCGCAGTTGACCAATCACGACCAAAATGTGACGTTCTCATCTAGACATTATATGTGAAGTCAACCTACTAAATTACAATGAAATCCTTCCATAAAAACATCCTGTAGGTTGTGCTGAAGGTTTTCGGGCTGGGGCAGTCATCACGGTTGACAGATCGCGACCAAATGGGAAAGTTCTCATCTAGACATCATACGGAGTCATCCTACCAAGTTACAATGAAATCCCTCCATATTAAATATGACCTGCAGACTGTGCTAAAAGTTTTGGGGTTTCGGGCTTGGGCAGACGTCACGGTTGACAGATCATGACCAAAAGGGGACATTCTCATCTAGATATCATATGGAGGAACCCTACCAGGTTACAATGAAATCCCTTCATAAATACGACCTGTAAAGTTTTCGGGTTTTGGGCTCGAGCAGCCATCACGGTTGACTGATCATGACCAAAAGGGGACGTTCTCATCTAGACATGACCCCAAACCTGCATACAAAATTTAGTGATGATCGGGCAAGAACTACGGAGTGTAGCCTGTGCTAAAGGAAAATGTGAACAGACTCACAGACTAACAGACTTCCGCACATGTGATGGCAATAGCTTATCTTGACTTTGTCAAGTTAAGCTAAAAATGAAATTAATTCAATCAGGTCCATCAATGGCAATAACTCTGACAAATTACTTTGAAAAACACCTGCACTGAACATATTTCAGTTTAAAAACTTGGTAACAGACTAACCAACAGACAGTCCTACAGAGAGACAGACAGAACGACTGACTTTGCCACATATAGAGCTGCTTGTTGCAGCTAAAAATCACACTGCAAATATTCATTCCTATCGGTTAATTATTAGGCTTTTTCCTTTTTGAATACTTTTCTGCATGGTTAAGAGCTATGAAACACTTTGAAACAGAAAAAATTGTACAACAATATCAGTAAATGTACAGAAATTACATTCATTGGTTGCAGCTCAGTTTTCCCACAGATACATGTCACAATTAATCCTTTATAACTACAGTACAAGTCAAAATAGGTAGCAGGATAACCACTATATATTCAGACAAAATATTCCATGTCTGTAAGTAGAAGTTCTCTATAAGTGCAGCACAATGTTCATTTCATAGGGCATACTTTATATTAAAGAAGCCCCTCCTTTTTCATTCATGTCATACTGAAGACAGCATTCCATTTCTTGCCCTCCTCCAGTGTTTTTTGCTTTTTCACATGCAAATACAATGCTGTCTCCCCCATATTTTCAACAGAAAAGTCCTCACGCAAATCACAGTGAGTATATGTGGGTTAACACTGTGCTTGAGCAACGATTTGTAGTGTTCAAATTATTTTATTGCACAATCTGTAGAGGCCTATTATGTGGCAGGTTCTGAAAGTCTATCACGATACCTGGGAAATTTAAATTTTATAGTAAATTAAATTTCCTTTCTTATTATACCTACCACAATTGTTTACAACAGGCTTGCACTGCAGCCGAAGTCACTAACTCGGAAGTATACTATTTTGTTCTTTCCCAAGCGATTTGGGAAAGAGAAAGTGGTGTAAAAGCACCAAGAAACAAGAGGCCCCAGGGGGCCTGAGGGCACTCATCTGACATGGTATCCTAAATATCAACCCAGAGAATTGATTTCAACAAGTTGCATCTGCTCCTCCTAAGAAAAGCTTATACCAAATATCCAAATATTCTGACCAGTGGATCTAAAAACAGATTTTTAAAGAATATTCCTCATACTGAACTAAGTTATAATTCAGGCTCCCACAGGGAGCCCATATATGAACCCAGGGACTTGGCTTTAACAAACTTGAATCTCACCCCCCTAAGGATGCTGCACACCAAATATCAAAACATTCCGACTGCTGGATCTGAAGAAGAAGATTTTTAAAGAAAATTCCTCATTTTGAACTAAGTTACAATTCGAGCTCCCACAGTGAGCCCAAATATGGACTTAGGGACATGGCTTGAACAAACTTGAATCTTACCCCCTAAGGATGCTGCATACCAAATATCAAAAGCATTCATCTGCTGGATCTGAAGAAGATTTTTAAAGAAAATTCCTCATTTTGAACTAAGTTATCATTCAGGCTCCCACAGTGAGCCCAAATATGAACCCAGGGACTTGGCTTGAACAAACTTCTTGAATCTCACCCCCCTAAGGATGCTGCATGTCAAATATCAAAACATTCCGACTGCTGAATCTGAAGAAGAAGATTTTTAAAGAAAAATTCCTCATATTCATGACTAAGTTATAATTCGGGCTCCCACAGGGAGCCCAAATATGGACCTAGGGGCATGGCTTGAACAAACTTGAATCTTATCCCCCTAAGGATGATGCATACCAAATATCAAAACATTCTGACTGCTGGATCTGAAGAAGAAGATTTTTAAAGAAAATTCCTCATTTTGAACTAAGTTATAATTCGGGTTACCACAGTGAGCCCAAATATGAACCCAGGGACTTGGCTTGAACACACATGAATCTCCCCCCCCCCCCCCCACCACCCCCACCAAAAGCATGCTGCATACCCAATATCGAAAGATTCTGCCTGCTGGATCTCGAGAAGAAGATTTTCAAAGAAATTTGCCTGAAATGCATTAAGTTCAAATTTGGGCTCCTATACTGAGCCCAAATATGAACTCAGGGGGGGCCGATTTGAACAAACTTAAATCAGATCCACCCCACAATGATGCATACCAAATATCAAAAGATTCTGCCTGCTGGATCTGGAGAAGAAGATTTTTTAAGAAATTTGCCTGAAATGCATGAAGTTCGAATTCGGGCTTCTATTGTGAGCCCAAATATGAATCCAGGGGGCCGATTTGAACAAACTTGAATCAGATCCACCCCACAATGTTGCATACCAAATATCAAAAGATTCTGCTGACTGGATCTGGAGAAGAAGATTTTTAAGAAATTTGTCTGAAATGCAATAAGTTCGAATTCGGGCTTCTATAGTGAGCCCAAATATGAATCCAGGGGGCTGATTTGAACAAACTTGAATCAGATCCACTCCATAATGCTGTATACCAAATATCAAATAATTCTGCCCACTTGTGCGGGAGAAGAAGATTTTTTAGTAATTTCTCTAATATACATCGGGTGCTATCGGAGTTATGCCCCCTATGGAGCCCCAAGTGGGCATGTCCATTTCATTTGAACAAACTTGAACTGACATATGGTAATGAACATCCATACCAAGTTTCGAGCAAATCGACCTAGCAGTTTCAGAGGAGAAGTCATTTGAAAAATGTTCATGACGACGGACGGCAAGTGATAAGTTTAGCTCCCTTCAGTGAGCTAAAAATAAGCCAACACTGGATCGAGTGTGGCCAGCACACACCCAGTAGGGGACACTCTTCTCAGCACTAATCCATAGCTTTTCAGAATCAGTGGGCAGACATATCACCAACGTGTCAATCTACTGGAATCTGCTAACATTGGAGTTATGTGATCAGCAGGGAGGAAGGATTCTTATCTGAATAAGAAGACAGGAGGGCCTCCAGGTAAACAATTGAGGTAGGTTAAATAAGAAAAGAAATTTACTTGAAATTTAAATTTCTTATCAATCTACCTCACAACTGTTCACAACAGGCTGAATAGACAACAGAAGGAACGAATCACATAACCAATCCCCATAACCCGACTGCGTGGGAACCGTGGACAGAAGAAGAGAACCCAAGGCCTATAAAAACCATCGCATCACAAACACTGAAATAAACAAGGAGAGATGAGGCGTGTGGCCATGTGTGACACACAGACAGAAAGGACAGTAACCAAGCACAGGGCTGGAACTGATCCTGTAAGAATAGCCTAATGGCTAGGGTTGACAACAGCCTGAGCAGAAGAAAGAGGTCCTAAAGAAAAAAGGTCCATAGACTGCTCCTGCAACTGATGAAGGTAGAAGGTGGAGAAAGCAGATGCGATTCTCCAGTAGGCTGCCTGACAGAGTTAGCATAAGCCCTGGAGGTTGAGAGTGCACGCACCTAGTGTGCAGAAATGCGATTGGTAAAACAATCGTCACTCGCCAAATGAGCGTATGAAGCAGAATGGTGCTTGTTAGGCTTAGAATGGCTTCAGCCTCCAACAGAGGGCAGATCAAGCTGGCAAAGCAGCAGCTGATTTTTGGAATGATGCAGGATGCCATCCCGGACCGTCCACACAGAATCATGGAATAAACATGGACCCACCAAAGAAGCAGATCGAAGAGCAGCACGCTGCACTTCAGGAAGGGAACAGCAAGTGTCCAACACTACATCCCCGCGAACTAATTCCAGATTAGCCGTGTTATAGGCATGCGTGTGAGTAAGATATACATGAGTGCCTTAGAAATCGCATGCAAGGGAGCCTGTATGTCATCAAACTTATCTGGAGGCAATTGAGCAGCAAGGCAGAGATGACATGATCCAAGACAGAAAGCATGCCCAGCATCTCTCTGGATAAGCCCAACAGGGACTCCAAAGTCGCCACAGGAATAACATCGGACTTGGGCTTGGAAAGCCCGGGGGGAGGAGGAGTCCAGATCCAAGACCGTCAACGTCTGGCGGACCGACAGATTGGCAGAATCGATAACGTACAGGGCAAAAAGGTATCAGCCCTAGTGAAGAACTCAACCTAGAGTCCAAAGCTGCAAAAGCTTCAACCACCTGCACTGACTGGTACCGTGAAGGTGCCCAGAAGCAGGTTGCTCCACGTGCTATAGGCACGTGACTGATGATCGTGGCCTGGCTGAATCCTCCGGCTGGTCTGATGGTTTAAGCTCTGGAAGGAACTCAAACACAAAGTCAAAAGACTGATGGCTCTCAACATCAGATGAGTCTGACCCATCTTCAGTCGGAAGACACATAGCCCATCTTGGGCATACCAGTCGAAGCCTCCCATGAAAGCAGCCTGCTTTCAATCCTGGGAAGCGATGCCACTGAGGGTGCCTGGAAACCACCAGTAGCCTCGCTGGAGGCAACGTGGCTGCTCTTGGAAAGAATCTGTGTGAGCTGGACTAAACAATAGACTGAAGCCCAAAAGGTGGAAGACCAAGAAACACACTGTCCACAGGGTCTTTCAACGGAACACCCATATCAAGTGGAGCATGAATCATGGGAATCTTCAACATGGTAAAGCAACAAACATCACCCCCAGGGTATAGTCCTAGGCATATCTGGAGAAAGCAATGGAGATGGGAAGATGAACCCAAAGAAAAATAAAATCAGGACACATCCAGTTACCAGAGTAAGGTGGCAGGACCCAAACAGCTAAAAGGGGGAAAACAGGCAGAAATTTGACCATCAACAGACGGGAGTAAACCTGCTACAACAGCCCCCAGCTGACATCTGACTCAGAAAAATAAGCAGAACCCAAAGGGTTAGCATTAAGGAACAAGAGACCAAAACAGCACGGTACGCAAAAATTGCGTGCAAAAACAGTATGGAGATATATCACGAAAAAAATGGTGAATAATCGAGAGAATATAGAAAAACACAGCCCTGTATGTCTGGATGGTGAAGCAACAGCTCTGAGTCCACAATTCAGAACAGGAACGTCATCAACATCAAGTCAAAAGGTATCACTGTTGATGAGCAAAAAGAAGTGCATCTTCACAAGATGGCAGAAGAAAAAAGAATGACACATCGGTTATACGTCTGTGCACTGGTACTGGAAAGCTGTGGATTAGTACTGAGAAGAATGTCCCCTACTGGGTGTGTGCTGGCTGCACTCGACCCAATTTTGGCTTATTTTTTCTTGGTGCTTTTGCATCACTTTTCTATCCCAAATCACTTGGGAAAGAACAAAATAAAGGGTATACTTTTGAGTTAGAGACTTCCACTGTAGTGCAAGCCTGTTGTAAACAATTGTGAGGTAGGCTGATAAAATAAGAAATTCATAGACCATGGTATCAATGACTGTGTATTATAGTTCATGAGATTACGTCGAATATCAGTTTCTTCTAAGACCCGCATTGTCCTTGGAACTTTGGTTCTCACAAATGGGAATTTCCTGGTTACCGGCTCTGAAAATGAGTGCTAATGCCCAGGAAATTCATAGACCAGAATCGGAAATCAAAGGTTGTGGAACACAATCTTTGATTCCCGGTCTGTCCTATGAATTTCTTGGGTATTGGGACTGATATTCAGAAATTACAACTGGAAAATGATAAATTTAAAGTAATTTGTATATTTTTTATACTTACCAATGGCCCAGACTTAGCTGGTGCAAGAGCCAAACACAAATTTTGAACCCGCCAATCCCCAAAATTTGCAAACAAAACCAAAAAATTGAAGTCCTATTTGGTCCTCAATACTTTTGTTAACTGCGCATGCGCGGTAACCAGGAGGGTACCGAAATTGGTGCCAAGCATAATTCTTTCTATAGTGCCTGCTAAATGTTATAATCAATGGGGAGGTATGAGTGCCCACCCATGGGAGGGCCATTCCCGTCTGGACCATTGGTAAGTATAAAAAATATACAAATTACTTTAAATTTATCATATTTTTATACTAATAACCAATGGCCCAGACTTAGGTGAATAGTAAAAAGGCTGGAGGGCCTAGGACTTGGAGGAAAATCCAATCTCTCAATTACTTTGATAAAGAATAGCTCCTAGAGGAGAATAGGAGAAGACAGAGGAATTACATATGTCCTTCTCTTATAAAAAAAAGAGAATGACATAACACAAACAATGTAATTGAGAATTACATAATTACATAATTTCTCCATTTAATGCCAGCATAAGCCCATAAGCCCTTACGCTAATTTGGTGAAGGAAATTCAAATTTTATAGTAAATTTCCTTTCTCATGATACCTACCGCAATTGTTTACTACAGGCTTGCACTACAGTGGAAGACCCTAACTCGGAAAATATACTCTCTATTTTGATCTTTCCCACGAGATTTGGGAATGAAAAGTGGTGCAAAAGCACCAAGAAAAAATAAGCTAAAACTGGGTCGAGTACCATTGGTGCACACCCAGTAGGGACGCTCTTCTCTTAGTACAATTCCACGACTTCCGGAACCAGTGCGCAGGCAGTCACCAATGAATCATTCTTTTGAGTCCGAGTTATGTGATCAGCAGGGAGGAAGGATTCTCACCCAAATAAGAAGACGGGAGGACCTCCATGTAAACAATTGCGGTAGGTATAATAAGAAAGGAAATTTACTATAAAATTTAAATTTCTTATCAACCTTACTTACAATTGTTTACTACAGGCTGAATAGACAACAGGATGGAGGGAATCACATAACCAACCCCCACATAACCCAATTGCACTGGAACCGTGGACAGAGGAAGAGGTACGTAGGCCTATCAAACCATAGCATCACAAACATTAGTAAAAGACAATGAGAGCTGAGGCGCATGGTTCTGTGCGATGCACAGACAGAAAGTGCAGTAACAGCACAGAGCTGGAACTGACCTTGTAAGAAGCCGAATGGCTGGGGTAGACAACAGCCTGAGCAGAAGAAAGAGGGCCCATAGTACAAAGGTCCTCTGCCTGCTCCTGCAACTGACGCAGATAAGTGGAGAAAGTAGCATTTCTCCAGTAGGCTGCCAGCATAACATCTGACAACATGACAGAGTTAGTATAAGCCCAAGAGGTAGACAATGCACGCACCTCGTGGGCAGAAATACGATTGGTAATACAATTGCCAGTCCCTAGACGAGCGAAAGCCACGCGAATAGCAAGACAAATCCATCGAGAAATGGATTGAGGAGAGATCTCCTGTCGATAAGGAATAAGAGAAAGAAAGAATTGTTTCCTACCCTTCCTAATGAACTGTGTCCGATTGAGATAAATGCGAATTGCACAAACCGGACAGAGCAAAGGGTGTTTACCCTCAACAGAAGAAAGAGCCCTGATACAGATAGGAGGCGGAGTAGTTTCTGGTATCTGATTCTTGGCCAGAAAGGAGCAATCAGTGGTAAACGTAACACTGTTGGGAGAGCTCCTGAAAAAGGCTGGTTCAACCGAGAGGGCGTGAAGCTCACTAACCCATCTGGCTGAGGCAAATGCCATCAGAAAAGCTGTCTTGTATGTGAGAAAACGCATATCCACCTGGGATAAAGGTTTGAACGCCCCCCCCCCCCATCCCCCCAAGCAAAGCAGCCCCCAAGAAAGATTCCATCTTGGGGTAAGCTGCAAAGTCCAAGGCCTTTTCAAGGAAAAGAGCTGAACAAACATGGAGAGGTATGGATTAGTGCCGATACAACGCTGTCCCACATACGAAAAGGTCTCCGAAAGCATGGACCTTGGATGGTAACAGGCTGGAGACCCCGAGAAACAAACAGATATACCAGAAACTCCGCAATCTGTGTGATCGAAGGATTGGCATAATCAACAGAGTGATCCGCACACCATCGACAGAAGACCTTCCACTTAGCCAAATAGGCTAAACCAGTGGAGTTCCTCCTTGAAGAAGAAAAGAACTCCACTGCTCGTCTCGAAAAAGCTCTACGGAGGAGACAGGAGCCGTCGCCAACAGAGAGCGGAGCAGATTGATCCACACCCACTGGGGCGACAGGGGAGCTATCAAAATGATTTGACAACTGCAGGTTCGTATCTTGGTTAGAACCTGAGGCAGAATCGGAACTGGCAGGAAGGTGTAGTCGACAAGACCGTTCCAATCGAGTGACAGAGCGTCCATGGCGAAAGCCAGAGGATCTGGACACGGGGACACGAAAGTGTCCACCTGATGGTTCCAACAAGTCGCAAAGAGATCGATGTGGGGACGACCCCAGAGATCGCAAAGCGACTGAAACACCGCCCTGTGGAGCATCCACTTGGTGGAAATGGACCTGCCCTCTCAGGACAGAGAGTCGGCTAGGATGTTCAGACGACCGGGAATGCGACGAACCACCACTCTGGCATTGACATCCTGACCGAGCAGTAGAAGATCCTGAGCCAATTCATACATGGGAACAGGGTGCATGCCACCCTGTTTCCGAATGTAAGCAACCACTGTCGAATTGTCGGACAACAGAAGGACCTGGCGATTCGAAAGGTGGGGGATCCACTGCCGGAAACTCAGAAGAAGAGCAAGAAGCTCCTTCTGGTTGACGTGTAGAGCTGCTTGATCCTGTCCCATGACCTGTGAAGGGAAAGACCTAGAGGATCCAACATCACACACCATCTGAGATCGCTGGCGACTGCCATCAGAACACGATCAGACATGGGGAAGTCCAACAGAACTCGCTGCATAATCCACTGAATATCCATCAGGGGAGAAAGTGATGAGAAAGAGACTGTAACTGAAGCACCAGATCCAGGGGATCGACATTCGGCCTCCAACAACTGAGCAGAAAGTGTTGGAATGGTCTGACATGCAGCCGACCTAGAGGAATGAGATCCGTCACTGAACCACAGAGACCAAGCAGCCGGGGAAGACTCCGAGCTGCTGCGGACGTGGACTGGAACAGAGTCAGGGCAAAAGCTGAGAGAATCACAGCCCTTGCCCGGGAAACTGCCACCGTATTCAGCTGAGTACAGAAGCCCATCCCTAGATGACAAAACGACGGAGAAGGGACCAGGTCTGACTTCTCTTCGTTGACTCTGAACGACGTGAGCAGGTTCAACAGTGTGTCGACATCTGACTCCAGAAAGGCGGCATTGGAATGCCTCTGGAGGATATTGACTAGATATGCCGAAGTAGTCACCCTGGACTGTGTGCGATGTAAGGTTTACACATGCGACATCAGGCGGGTGAAGGCCCAAGGAGCCAGGATGAGGCCGAAGGGCATGGCCTTGAACTGGTAAACTCACCCCTGAAAAGCGAAACTGAGATACTTTCGTGATGTCCGATGAATCGGAACGTGAAAGTAAGCATCTCGCAGGTTGGTGGTAGAATCAAAAACTCCCTGGTGAAAGGAGTGGCGAACCGACCTGAAAGTCTCCATGCTGAACTTAGGAGCAATGATAGACTGGTTCAGGATACTCAGATCGATAACCGGTCGGAGTCGGCCATCCTTACTCGGCACCAAGAACAGACGGGAATAAAATCCCACCGAATGAATGTTCTTGATGACCTCGATCGCTCCCTTTGACAGGAGATTTCCTATCTCCGTGATCAAAAGTTCCCAACGTGTAACATCAAAGGGGACTTGTGTTGGAAGAGGCACTCTTGACCAAGTTGGATGCCTCAACCTGGGACAAATCGAGGTGACGACTGCCGACGCCTACCCTTACCCCGTGAGTAAGTAGAAGCAGTGGCAGGAGGATCAGTCCTTGGCTTCCCAGAGGAAGCAGAAGGGCGCTTGTTAGGCTTTGGATGGCCCCTGCCTCCAACAGAAGGCTGATCAAGCTGACGAAGCAGAAACTGATCTATGGAATGACATAGGGCATCATCCCGGACCGTTGCCACGGAACCATGGAACAGTTGCGGACCCGCCGAAGATGCAGATCGAAGAGCAGCGCACTGCCCCTCAGGAAGGGAACGGCTTGTGTCCAGCACAGCGTCCCTGCGAACTAATTCCAAGTTAGCTGTGTTACAAGCATGTGTGTGAGTAAGATGCATGAGCACCTTGGACAGCACACACAAAGGAGCCTTACGTCATCAAACGTATCTGGGGGCAGATAAACAGCAAAGCAGAGGCGACGTGATCTGAGAGAGAAAGCATGTCCAGCATCTCTCTCGATAAGCCCAACACGGACTCCAGAGTCTCCATATGAATAACGGCCGACTTGGGCTTGGAAAGCCCGAGAGAGTTGGAGTCCTGATCCAAGACCGGCAAAGTCTGGCAGACTGATGGATTGGCGGAATCGTAGGAACGATAACGCACCAGAGGCAAACAAGTGTCAACCCTGGTGAAGAACGATGTCTTCATACTCTTGGAACTCAGCTTAGAGTCCAAAGCTGTAAACGCTTCAACCACCTGTACCGACAGGCACGGTTGAAGGCGCCCGGAAGCAGGTGCTCCACATGCTGTAGGCACGCGACCGATGATCGCGGCCGGGCTGACACTGTCGGCTGGTTTGACGGTTTGAGATCTGGAAGGAACCCAAACACAAAGTCAAGAGCTGCCCCCAAGTCAGAAGACTGCTGGCTCTCGACGTCAGGTATGTCGGACTCATCCCCTGAGTCGGAAGACACTTAGCCCATAATGGGCAAACTAGCCGATGCCTCCCATGGTGTAGGCACACCAGGGGCATCAGAATGCGGCCTGTTTCCAATCCCAGGAGGCAGTGCCACAGGGGACACCTGGAAACCACTCGTAGCCTCGCTGGAAGCAACGGGAAGGCTCTTGGACAGAACCTGAGTGAACAAGGAGAGGACCCCCTAAGCCCACTGCTCGTGTAGGCCAGTTCGACGTGGGAACAAACCGGCAAAGTGACTTCACTCCTGACCCTTATAACCAGCGAAGGGTCACGACCCTCAAATACACCCGACGTGGGGCGACAGGCTGCAGCCGAAACATCTGAAGGCAAATGTGTATAGGGGTATGACATACCCCGAGAATCTACAGAGCGGAAACTCAGGAGAGTCGCCGCAGACCTCTGAGGGACAGAAGGTCCAGGCTGAACAAAAGGCCCCACCATGAACATCTGGATCCAATGAGAAAACTTCGGCGCTCGACGGCTGAGAGACCACAGTAGAGGGTTTGGCCAGCAGCTAGGGCTGCACGGTATTGCGGTATACTAGTTGGTACCGGATTGAAATCATCACCGGTTAAAAACCCTCCATCAAAAATGAATACCGGAATACCGTGAGCAACGGTATAGAATTTTTGGCCCCGGTATTATGATTTGAAATTCATGTTTTCTTGAAATAAAAATACATATAATGCGCGAAAATAGGGAAAACACATATTAAATGCAAGGGATATCATAAAAAAAGAAGATATTTTTTGAGTTATAGATAGAAGTATTACTTACTGTCTTGGGGAAATGAGTGGTCTGAATGGATTCAATGGAAGACTAATCCATGTCTGCAAAGTTATTGAAACTATTGTTACGAAAATAAGCCATAATTTTTAGATGCGACTAGCAGCTCTATAAGTGGCAATGTCGGTCTGTCGGTCTGTCTTTTTTTAGTCGGTTTACTCACTTTCATCCGATAGAAACTCGGATACAAGTAAATTATTCTTTGTCAGTTTAACTCCTATAAAAACATGGTCGACCTCTCTTGTCTCGATAAGCATTTAATTACTGAGACAGGCTATTGTCAGGGCTCGATTTAACTGGATTAGCATAGCACTTTGCTCTCCAATTTCTGAATTTTGCTATTCAATATTTATTAGTTTTAAGTGCTTTTGGATCAACTGCTAATCAATTTTCCAGGGTGAATAGTAAATTGCTATTCAAAATTTTCAGATTAAATCAAGCCCTGATTGTTACCAATACTCTGTCAATTGCATGTATGTGGCTTTATAAAAAACAGTGGCAAACAAAACAATAATATATTGACACTTACTTTTTTTATCAAAACAACATCTGTCCAACTGCGGTACTCGCAATAAGAACAAAACGTTGCGGAAAATTTATTAGTGCATTTTTGTGTTTTAAGTGCTTCAAGTAAAAGGTTTTTAGTGTTCAGCGCTTCCAGTAATAATTTTCACCGTTTTGTTCCTATTACAAGTACCATTAGATATTCGTATCTAATGATACTCGCAATAGGAACACAACGTTGCAGAAAATTTATTTGTGCATTTTTGTGCTTTCAGCGCTTCACGTAAAATGTTTTTAGTGTTCAGTGCTTCCAGTAAAATTTTTCAGCAATATTTTGTTCCTATTACAAGTACCATTAGATATTTTATCTAATGATATTCGCAATATGAATAAAACGTTGCGGAAAATTCAATAGTGCATTTTGTTTGTATTTGCTGTTCCGTGCTTTTGACTGAAAAGACGATTCTCGTCTTAGATAACAAGTGTGCTCATTGTAGATATTTTTTATTCATTGTTATACATTTATCATTTATTTGTCTTGCTGTTCTCATTAAAAATAAATAAATAAATATTGACTGAATTATACCCGTCTTCTGTGATTATTACTTGACCAGGTACTAAAATTACTAGGAACGAATTGTCCAATCTTCGATACGAATCAACCAATGTTGAGTCAACTTGAGTGCCAGTTCAACTTGCCCATAGTAGCTCCTCTCCTTCCCCTATCTTCCTGCAGTAAACTTCCAAACATGACAAAGTCAAATGTCAGCTGCCACATGTCAGGTCAGTCGGTCTGTTGATATTAAGCACGCCCCCCAAGACATGATCACCATTCAGTTTCATGACAGGCTGGTGTCAATCACTAGCTGAAAATGTATTCCCAATGAAACAGCAGTGATGGCTGTCAGCAATTTGACAAAAATTGTTGTAAATTTTGCAATCTGCGTATTCAAAACAATTGTTGTCAGATTGCTGATAAACAACGAATTAATGAACATCGAAATTCTTTTACATCAAAAGTAAACTCAACACTCTGAATGTACCGAATTTCATGAGTTGTTTTTTCATCTGGGTTGATGGGACTGTGTACATCGCATTTGTCAAGAGCTTACGGAAAAGTCAGGTATTTCAGTTTTATGTTGCTGTCAATCTGAACTATTTCACGGTATACCGCGGTATTGTTTTCAATACTGTCTCCGGTACTCAAATCCGAATACCGTGCAGCCCTACCAGCAGCCCCTTCCGACTTCGGCGAGTTGAAGTCAGGGAAGGCTGATGTCGATACCCCACGTCTACACTACCATACATCTCTGCAGACCCCTGCAGGGATAAAACTGCTGTGCTCAACGGCGGAGAGGCCACAGCAGGGGGTTCGGTCGGCAGCCACTTCCGACTTCGCCGAGTTGAAGCAGGGAAGGCTGAGGCCGATACCCCACATCCACACTACTAGACATCGCTGCAGACCCCTGCAGGGATAAGCCGAGGCTGGCTGAGACAGTGACCGATGATGTTGCAGACGGAACAGCAGTAGCAGCAGATACGACGGGAGATGCTGAAACTGGTGGAAAAGAGGAGAGAGTAACCGTGCTTGGTCCCCAAAGGAGGAGTCACAACCCTAGTGAAGCCTCAGATGTCGACTGGAGAGGGACCATAGTCCCGGAACCAGGCATCTCTTCACCAGACAACTCAACAACTCCCGCAGTATCCACCATGGTTAAAAACTGCACCTGCCCCATGGAGGGGGTATAACTCTCACCAGATGTGGGCGTGTCGGGAGGCGAGAACGCACTACAAGCGGAGGCAAAAGGCATTGCCCTAAAGGAACCGTACTGGACATAACAGAGGTGAGAGCAGTAGAAGAAAAAAGGTGAACTCAACAGATGCAGAAAGCAGAAGAACACCCCCAACTACGAGAGAAAGGTGGCAGAAAAAGTACCGGCGGGAACACAACTGAAACCAGACGGCCGACAGGGATCCAAAAAAACAGAAATTCTGCCCTCAACAGAGAGGAGAAATCCTGTCCATACAGTCCCCCTTGACACCTAACTCCAATAATAATAATAAAAATTATCATTTGAAAAATTTTATGTACGAACCGCACGGTACGCGACACAGAAAATATATAAAATACAATGAAAATGTGGTTGAAAATAATAACGAGAATATATAAAACACAGTCCTGTTATTATATGATCCTCAGATCCATAATTCCAGTCACAGGTAACCATTATCAACGAGTTGAATTATCACTGTTTCTGAATGCATAAATGGACGTCCTGCCTCATGGAAGACGAAAAAAGAATGATTCATTAGTGACTGCCTGCGCACTGGTTCCGGAAGTCGTGGAATTGTACTAAGAGAAGAGCGTCCCCTACTGCGTTTGCACCAATGGTGCTCGACCCAGTTTTGTCTTATTTTTTCTTGGTGCTTTTGCACCACTTTTTCTTTCCCAAATCTCTTGGAAAAGATCAAAATACAGAGTATATTTTCCGAGTTAGGGTCTTCCACTGTAGTGCAAGCCTCTAGTAAACAATTGTAAGGTAGATTGATAAGAAACCAATTATAAAGCTAGTTCAGAGAATGAGGCGCTTTATACTCATTTAAAAGTGACTGAGGATTTTATAGAAATGCTCAAATGACACATGACATATACAAATGCTTCACAGTGAGCTGCACTTTAAGAACAGAACATAAATGAGACATAGTTATTGCTTCACACCGAGCTACACATTAAAACCACCCAGCACCAACGCTGGACTACTGTCTCTGGAGGAGGTATTCCCTTGCTTTTCACTATAAAGCCAGATAACATAAGAGAAAAACCGTCCCCCCCTTCCCCTTGTTCTGAAGGACAATTCCTCAGAGTGAAAAGGGCAGCGGAACGGCATCAGTGCTCGAGCAGATTGCCTAAGACACTTCTAGATGAAAGATTATGGACGACATTCTGAGCAACAGAAAGAGTACCTAAAGATCTAAGGTCACCGGAGATAGACTCTAAATTTCTAAGGTAAAACTTGGTAAATGAAGAGGGCTGTGTCCTTCATAAGATCAGTAATGGCTATACTGTTAGAATAAGCCCAAGAAGTAGACAGTGCTCTAACCTCATGCGCTGAAATCTTGTTGACAGAATGCTGATCCAAAGATAGACTTTCATAGGTAATACGTATTGCCAGCTGAATCCATCTAGAGATAGAATGAACAGATATATCCTTTCTGTTAGGAATCTGGGAAAGAAAGAATCTTTTTCTTCCCTTTCTAATAAAACTCGATCGATGTTTATAAATGCACATTGCTCTAACTGGATACAGCAAACGTCTACAGTTGTCCGAGGATGGTAAAGCCTTAATGATAATAGGTTCCGTCCGCTTATCCAGAATCTGATTCTTAGCCAAGAATCCCACTTCCGTAGAGAGGGTAACAGAATTACCCACACTACGGTAATGAGAATCATCGACAGATAATGCATGAAGTTCACTCACTCTTCTGGCAGACGCAAAGGCCAAGAGAAAGGCTGTTTTATAGGTCAAGAATTTGAACTCTACATCATCTAACGGCTCAAACGGAGCTTCTTGAAGCTTCAACAGAACACAAGCCAAATTCCATTTAGGAATTAATCTGAGGGTTCCAGGTCTATTAACAGTGAAATTTCTAACTAGCATGGATAAAGAAGAACCTGATCCAATGGCCAAGTTATCATGATGAGCATAGTGTCTGATAACATAGACCTGTAGCTATTAATTGTGACGGGCTGCAAATTTAATACGTCAAGCAAGTAGACCAGGAAATTGGCAGTCTGAAGAATGGATGGATTGTAAATGTCTACAGACTGGTCCGTACACCAACGGAAGAAAACCCTCCACTTCGCTGCATAATTCAACGAAGAGAAGGCCCTCCTACAGTTAGAAATTGCGTCCACTGCTCATCCTGTAAAATGTTTTCCGTGCAAGGACCGCACAACGAAAATACGTGAAGGTTGAGACCTTCTGGGTTGTGATGCAGTGCACGGGACATCCCCTGATATAGAAGGTCCTTTCTAGGAGGAAGCTTCTGGGGAATGTCCCATAAAAGACACCTGAGAAGATTGATCCAAGGTTTCTGTGACGACTGAGGTGCAACTAGCAGGATTTTGCAGTGAGACTGTTTGATTTTTAACAAAATCTGCTGAATCAACGGAGCAGGAGGATATGAATATCCTATCATTCCGTCCCATGAGATCGATAGAGCATCTACTGCATATGCTCAATGATCTGGACATGGCAACACGAACGTCGGTAATTGATTCATGTGTGTTGCAAAAAGATCTATCATGGAACGATCCCACTGGTAGCAGATCTGATTGAATACTTGCTTGTTGAGAGGCACTCCGATGGTTACAGGCGACCTTTTCGAGGGAGCGAGTCTGCTAGTACATTCAGACTCAGAGCAAATAGAAAAATCTTCTCCATTAATTCACATAACGGAATCGAATGAGTGCCTCCCTGGTTCCTGAGATAAGCCACTACTGTCGAGTTGTCCGACAGAATCTGAACATGGACGTTCACTATCTGAGCAATCCAATGCTGTAGTGCTAGCCAGATAGACATCATCTCCTTGATGTTTATGTGCTTCTCTAGGAACCGAGGGTCCCAAAGACCCTGACACTTCAAGTCTGCGGGACTTAGGGACGCACCCCAGCCCGACTGACTCGCATCCACCATAATCGTGAAGACCGGATCCGGCAGTTGAAGCAGAACTCCCAAAGGGAACATCATGTGCCCAAGGGCATCCCGATATATCCTAAGTGTCGACAAAAGCCAATTTTTTTTAGCTACACTACCAAAATCATATTCAATGTATCCTTAAGTAATTCTAAAGAATTATAATACTAAATACTACATGTTAAGGGCGTCGCCAAATGTAAATAACATCAATAGAAACAAGAAAAATGTCGATAGGATCACCGATCCAATGTCGAGCTGTGACAGCACAAAAGTGGGTTTAATCATTATCAACTTATCGTCCGGAAACCAACTGTTTACAATTTACTGTGTGAGGTGTCACTGAGACCTTGACCTTTGACCTAGTGATTCCGAAATAAATAAGGCTCTTTCTTGCACCAATGCCAACCTACCTTTGAAAAGTCATGAACGTAGGTGGAACCATTGTCAAATTATCATATGGAAACCAATTGTTTCCGATTATTATGTTCAAGGTCACTGTGACCTTGGCCTTTGACCTAGAGAGTCCAAAAGAAATTTAACCCAGGCTCTTCATTTGAAAAAACAAGGCCAACACGCCTGTAAAGTTTCACGACTCTAGGTTGAACCACTATCAAGTTATCATCCGGAAACCAATTGTTGTGATATACTATGTTCAAGGTCACTGTGACCTTGACCTTTGACCTGGTGAGTCCAACATCAATAGGGTTCTTCCTCGCACCAAGGCCAACACACCTATGAAGTTTCATGACTCTAGGTTGAACCACTATCAAGTTATCATCCGGAAACCAATTGTTGCGATATACTATGTTAAAGGTCACTGTGACCTTGACCTTTGATCTGGTGAGTCCAAGATCAATAGAGTCCTTCCTCGCACCAAGGCCAACCCACCTATGAAGTTTCATGAATGTAGGTTGAACTACTATCAAGTTATCATCCGGAAAGGAATTGTTGCGATTTACTATGTTCAAGGTCACGTTGACCTTGACTTTTGACGTAGCGAGTCCAAAATCAATAGGGTTCTTCCCCTCACCAAGGCCAATCTACCTATGAAGTTTCATGAATGTGAGTTGAACCATTATCAAGTTATCATCCGGAAACCAATTGTTTAAGATTTACTACGTTCAAGGTCACTGTGACCTTGACCTTCGACGTAGCATGTCCAAAATCAAAAGGGTTCTTCCTCCCACCAAGACCAACCTACGTATGAAGTTTAATGAATGTGAGTTGAACCACTATCAAGTTATCATCCGGAAACCAATTGTTTACGCCCGCCCGCCCGCCCGCCATTCACCAAACTATAAGTCGAGTTTGACTTTGTCACAACTCGACTAAAAATGTTACTAAGGTAACACAAAGGCACCCCCCCACCCCTCACCTTGACCTTACGGACCTGGCTGTGGTGTGTGACACATCCACCCGTTGTCCTTTATAATTGACTGAAATTAGATGATTGTAGCCCTAATAGTTTTGGAGTTATGCTTGAGACATGATTTGTGACCCTGAACATATGAAGGTCAATTGTGACCTTCACCTTGCAGATGCAGCGGAAACTATTATACGCGACACACCTTCTGACCGTCCTTAACATTTGTAAAAAGTTTAACAATTGTACTATGATTCATTTCTGAGTTAAGGCTGAGACACGAATATTGACCGATTTTTAGTGTGACCTTGAAATGTGACCTTGACCTTGAAGGTACGAACCCGGCTATGGTGTGTGACACATCCTCCCATGGTCCTTTATAATTGTGTGAAGGTTGATGACTGTGGCCCTAACTGTTTTCGAGTTATTGGCTCGGACACACACACACACGGACAGATGGACACAAACACACTTCAATCACTATATGCCACCCGACTTAAGTCGGGGAGCATAAAAAACGGAAACAAGACAACAGGCACACAAAAAGGTCCAAAGTCATTAACTGATTTAAATGCTATCAGTTGCAAAGCTAGATCTTCATACGAAGAAAAAACGATACATCAGATAGAAGATGCAAGACCAAAATGACCCAACACCCCTAGGGTGAGGATGTAACCATGGGGATAAACAGAATAAACATTCTGTGACACACGTTAAACTCCCAAGAAATTTAATAAAAAATTTCAATAAAAAACAGCCAAAAAGTTTAGGAGTTTAACAGGAGGATTCATGGAAGGAAAGGGAAGGAACACTTAACAAAGGGTAGGTAAATCATTAGCAAGAATGATGATGTCAGGTGCATGCCCCGAAAATGGGAAACATAATAATTTTTATAATTATTGTAAAGTTACAGCCCTGAACATCTCTAACCACCATTGTTCACTTCCATCATCCATTTATATCCCTGAATCCAGCAATTCTTTCATTGATTTGTGTTTGGCTTCCTCAACAAAAGAAGGAGATTTAAAGCACAGATGTTAGATCATTGTTTTCTGACTTAGGACCAACCAAAGAATGATGCTAGCGCCAATTTCGGTACCTTCCTGGTTACCGTGCATGAGCAGTAAACAAAAGTATGGAGGACAAGATAGGACTTCAATTTTTCGGTTTTGTATGCAAATTTTGGGGATTGGGGGTTCAAAATTTGTGTTTGGCCTTGAATTATATCGAGTTTGCAGCAACTAAATCTGGACCATTGGTTATTAGTATAAAAATATTCCAGGTATCATGACTGATTTTCAAATATGAGAAAAAGAAAATTCCCGCTCCTGAGATTAAGCCTTTCTATCTGATCAAGAATGAAACTGGTTTTGTAATCACAGTACAGCAGTTACCAGATAAATTTACTTACGTAACCATGGGATCTCTACATGGCTGCAAAGTCAAACAGCAGCAATCAAATTCCTACAATTAAAAGAAAACTTCTGCACATTTATGTACATTTCTTTGTACAGAGGGCAGACATTTGTACAGGCAGCCAAGACTTAACTTGCGATCATTGCATATATATATTCACTCACTTGACAGACTGTGCAAGCTTGGATTTGTTTTTTAAATCTAGGGTGGCAAAATATTGCTCTTCCCAGCTCCACTTAGGTGAGTAAATTGCTCTCCTGAACTATTTTTCATTGTTTTGTTTCAAACACATTCTCTAAATACCTAGTACATGTAAATGGTGTGTGTTCGCCATGGAATGCATTCAAGCCAATCAATTCCAATAAACAGTTGTTGAACCTGTGTTCATTTTTTACAAGCCCCTCTACCCCAGTATCAGCCAATTTAACAAGAAGTTCTGCCTGGATCCCAGGCAGAACTGCTTGCTCAATTGGTTAATACTTGGGTAGGGGGTTTGTAGAAATTCAAACAATTCATCTCATAAGAACGGGTACTGCTGTATGCAAAACTGAAATAATATTATAATAGATAATATATCAATAACATGATTTTGGATGGCACTGCAGTTTATTGATGGTCCAAAAGAATTGATTACACGTAACATCCTGACTTGCCTCAGACTGATCATAGTAAATTTATTTTTTTGAGGGTTCAATATCAAAGGCAGGCTTAATGCCCCTTCTGTTTTACCCTTCACGAAGAGAGCTGTTCAAACGTCTGAGATACCGGTGATTTTGAAAATGACTGAAATTAGTCACACAAAAAATGCTTATGTGGGATTAAAATTGCGTGATAAGTAGGCATGCAAAAAAACTGTCTGCATGATTCCAACAACTTATTGTAGGATTGTAGAAATTCTAGAAAACTTACCGGACACCTTGAGGGTTACAAATATTTTTTGTAGAGTAAGGCTACATGTATATAGAAATTAGGTTGAATATCGGTAATTTTGGAGTGATTAATATCAATATTGGTATTGTACATGTATTTGGCACTCATCAATACCAATACAGTATTTTTGGGCATACTACCAAGCTCAAGTTTATCATTTTATATCAAAGACTCAGAATATACAAAATCAACTATCAACTAATGAGGATGACAAGATATGGTAAATTTAACAAATAAATTTGGTCTTATTACGCTGGTCATCTAATACTCTTGAGTTGCACAACATGCAGGCCTGAAAATCATGTGAGAATCAGAATCTATTCTCACAAATCAGGACTTCTTTTGGGTATATGCAGGGGCCAAATATGGGACCTTTTCCCTATGGCATGATTTATCCCAACTAAAACCAAAAATTTCCCAATCTTAGTACTGATTGAACTAAACATTTTCTTCACAATTGGTGTCCTGAACTGAGTGGTCATAAGCCTTCAGAAAACCAATAATTACCAGCATAAAGAACCATAGAAAGTGTCTGAATACAGGGGTAAACAACAGGTTTTCTTTAACTCATGAATGCCTAATTCTGACAACAAAACAGGTGTCCCAATTGGCAGTTTTAGATACACTTGCAAGTTACATCTTAAGAAACTTGTTGGTTGTTTCAAGGCAAGTTTAAGCTACCCATATAGGCAGACAAGACTTGCCTAGACACAACTACAAAGCCACAGAATGCAGACTGCCTGAGTGTAGCAAATACGCAGAAATATCTAAAGGTTTAAGGGTTAATTGTATAAGAACAGTTTAATAGAGATCACAGGGACTGAATTGATCATGATTTCCTTCCATTGTTTATCAAACTTACCACATGTAGTAAGAAGCTTCAATCAATTTGAAGAAAATATTTCTTTTTCCTTGTGTGTTTCTTCCCTTCCAAAACAAATTACGAATTGTAGCCCACATGATGCGAATTTTCCCAATTGCATGGGCTACAGACCCTTTCCCAAAGTAGGCAGAAGAGTCTCTGAAAATGATTTTTACAAGGAAAACAATGAGAATCAACTTGTAAAAGGCCCATTTGATTCTTGTTGTAGATTCTGAAAGTCACTTTAAAGGGCTGGATAATTTTACTTATTTTTTGCTCTCTCATAACAAGAAAACACTTTGAAAACCTGATTCTTGCAGCAGAAGTTTGTAAGAATCAAAACCCCAATTCTCATGAACTGGGACAAATTTTAAGGTCTGACAGGCATGTACATGTTTTCTGTTAATACATTGGACATACATTTAAGTAGTCAATGCTCCCTTCTTGTTAGCCTACTGGAGTGATGTTCTGTTGTCTGCAAGCCTGGAAATAAGCAATCTGTCATTTGCAGAATGAGGTTCCCAGAGGGTGAATTTGCTGATGCTATCCCATACAGTGGGTCAATTTATCCTCTGAGTACCTCTTTCTGTTTAGAGCTGAGAATTAATTCAGATTGAGGTTCACAGAGGGTAATTTAGTCATGATGCCCTGCTCTGCAGGGTGGCATCACCAAATTCACCCTCTGGGGACCTCATTCTAAAGATGACAGTCTGCTTGGCCATGGGTACAATTCAGTGAACTATTCTTGGTTTAATATGTAAACCTAAACTGTGGATAATAATCCCAATGGAATGGTACATTTAATGAGAATACTATTCCACGTGAAAACTGGTTTGATGTCGCTAATGAAACATGCAATATGGGCTTATTGGAGGGATATCCAAAGTGTGGGAAGCATATCCCTGCTTTCATTTTTTAAACAATCTTTGATAAGAATGATAAACCTGATAACCCTGCTCTCAAGGTTTAGATGATTTAATCCAGAATGATAAACCAGAACATAAACTGCTCAATGAAAAGACCTGGTTATTAGTCTATATGTCTGCACATGCTCACAACAAACCAAGTAAACCAGAATAGTTCACTGAAATGTACCCCTTATTTCCAGGCTTGGTTGTCTGATCTATTTTAGCTAATGATGGGAATATTTTTCAATTTGGAAATTTCAGTATTTTGATATTCCTTCAGACTTTAGAGATGCATGAACAAACACATGATCATTTGCTCCACTGTGTAATGCCAAGAATGAATTTTACACCTGGCTAAGACAAGTACAGTAAGATGGAGTGATAACCATTCTAATAATTAGTATGCTGAGCCTAAGTCAGAAAATAAGCAGACTGTCATCTGCAAAATGGGAGGCGTGGTGGCATTGCGGTAACTGGTTCTCGTCGGATCACCGAAGTTAAGCAACATCGAGCCCGGTTAGTCCTCGGATGGGTAACCGTCTGAGCAATCGATTCAGACTCCCACGTTGTGTCCTTGGGCAAGGCACTTAACCCTGATTGTCCACATGGAGGCATGATGACGCCGTGTACTAAGGCATACTGCACGTCGATGATGCGCATGTCTTCAACTTATCTAACCCTGCCTGTGCTGCAGTGCAGAGTTACGATGTTGGGGAGCTGGCAGCTGCTCATCGTTGCTCGGTGGTTCTCTCTGGTACTCCGACTTCCTCCTCCTGTAAAACTGTCACAGTCATGATTAGCCATTGTGCATAAGTATGTGACCTTAAACACCAATAAATAAATAAATAATCTGCAAAATGAGGTCCCCAGAGTGTGAATTTAGTTATTGTACCCTACACAGCAGGGTAGCATCACTAAATTTACCCTCTGTGAACCTCAATCTGAATCAGGGTCTCAAAACTAAACAGAAAGAGGTACCCAGAGGATAAATTGGCCCACTGTATGGGATAGCACCATCAAATTCACCCTCTTGGGATCTCATTCTGCAAATGTCAGACTGCTTATTTTCAGGCCTGGCTGAGCCTAAGCCAACAGACAGTCACTAGCTAGGTAAAAATGAAGAAGTGACATGATTTGTTATGTTACTGATTTACTGATGTATGCGATCTCACTATTTGTTTGTGAGAAAATCATTGTGTGTAGAGGAAACTGATGTTTTCAGGAATCCACATACATGCACCTTTTTACTGAAGTAGTTACATGTACATGTATAATGGATATTTCTGTCACTCAAACTATCAAATTACACTACCCGAACCAGGCCTGAAAATAAGCAGTCTGACATTTGCAGAATGAGGTCCCAGAGGGTGAATTTGATGATGCTATCCCATACAGTGGGCCAATTTATCCTCACGGTATCTCTTTCTGTTTAGTTTTGAGACCCTGATTCAGATTGAGGTTCGCAGAGGGTGAATTTAGTGATGCTACCCTGCATAGTAGCATCACTAAATTCACCCTCTGGGGACCTCATTTTGCAGATGACAATCTGCTTATTTTCTGGCTTGGACCCCCCCCCCCCCCCCCCCTCCATACTTTCTCAAGAGACTTTAGAGTACAATATCGAAGGAACAATTATGAAAGGCTATTCATTTTTGTTTTCACTTTTGTATTGCATTGTAACCTGTCTAATATCTATTCAAGAACAACACTGGGCATTGAAGGCGTAATTTTCAGGGCCAAGTTTTGAGAGGGTGTTGTATTTCACAAGGCATGCTTACACTATGCAGAAGTATTCTGCCAGTGCTAACAATAGATCATGAATTGAAGTGTCTATTTGCTGATATTCAGAATGTGGAGATGTACTACATGAGGAGGGTCTGCATATATGCTTTGTAAGTTTGGGATTATGCACCAATTTAGACTCACCAAAAGTTAAGTGTAGGGCCCTGTGAATCTTCATTTTCGAATCGAAATACTGAATCAAATGTTGCAAAAGATTTGAGTCTCAATCAAATCAAATCTGAATCGAATCCATTTCTGCGGCAAAGAAGTTCTGTGGAAAATTCTCTTGAGTTGTATATCCAAACTACATCGACTAGCGAAGAAACAAAAGGACATCGGAGCAATCAAAGTATTTCATCATTTTGCACTATCATAGGGAAAGGGGGGAGAATATAAGATGAAATAGTTATATAAAATTCTTAATTGCTAGGTTCAATTACTATGACATATGTTTTATAACATTAGGTTCCAAGGCAGAGCCGACTAAGAGGTATTAAGCATAGTCTGTTGTGATTTCATGACATCAGCACAATTGAACAGTGCTGGTAAAAACACCCCCTCCTTTGGCTGTTAATGAGGAGTAACTCTGTTGACTTTAAGGCCCTTCACTTAACGCAGGCTATTTTCAATGATCAGCCATTGCTCCGGGTGCATGTAATGAGCAAGAGAAAAACCAGTGTCTTTCTAACTTCATATACTCTGCCATCAATCATGTTGCAATGGTGATTTGCCAACTTTGTAGGTGAAATACACCAGAACAATGATGTTACAGTTTCCTCTCAATGAGGTAAGTTTAAACTAATTGGGAGGATTCAAAAAGTTGATTCTGTTAAAATGGATTCGAATTGAATCAAACTCTGTGAAAGATTCAAATCCTAATCGAAGTGTATGTTTAAATCAACATGAGAGTCTAATGACATCCATATACCCCACTGACTTTTATGTTATGATAGCATTTATGATGGAAATTTTGCTATTACCAAGGGCAATGTAAAATTGGTGGCATCGAAAATTCCTGACCGCATGCACATCTACACTTGATACTGATCCTTCAGACCAAGTTTCATAAAAGTCCAATAAAAAATGTAGGAGGAGTTAAGCAGACAAGCCTTTGTGATGGAGATTTTGCTACTTCCAAGTAACCATGCAAAATTCACTGCCTTGGAAATTCCTGACCACATGGACATCTACACTTGATACTGATACTTCAGACCAAGTTTTGTAAAAATCGTCTGAAAACTGTAGGATGAGGACAAAGTTTGTGACAGACAGATGGATGGACGGATGGATGGACTTCGTAGGCGGGGGATAAATCATTCAATGTCTTTAATCGCAACTGAAGATATCTTCCAAAAACCTGCAATTTTGGTAAATTCAAATTCAAGGGCTGTAACTATGGAAAAATTATTTGAATCAAAACTTCCATTCCATATGCCAATGTGCACATCATACTCATACTGCACACCAAGTTTCGTAAAAATCCAATGAAAAATGCAGAAGGAGTTAAGGGGACAAGCATTTGTGACAGAAATTTTGCAATTACATGTACCAAGGGCCATAACCACGCAAAATTCATCGCATCGAAATTTCCTGACCACATGCACATCTACTCTTGATACTGATACTTCAAACCAAGTTTCGTACAAATCCAATAAAAGATGTAGGAGGAGTTTAGCGGACAAGCCCTTGTGATGGAAATTTTGCTATTTGGAAGAGCCATAACCATGCAAAATTTGTCGTAACAAAAATTCCTGACCACTTACATGCACTTCTACACTTGATACTGATACTAAAGATGAAGTTTTGTATAAATCTGCTGAAAACTGTAGGAGAAGTTAAGTGGACAAAATTTGTGATGGACAGATGGATGGACATTTCAATATCCCCCTCCTGACGATAAAAATATTCGTGTAGTTAGTGAACTGTTTTCTGGCAGACATATTTAATGACGGCTGACAGGAAGAAATTAGGGCTGGCTATGGTGGCAGTTCATGGCAGTGACTAATGGGGTTATCAAATATGGTATGGTTATTACAAAAGGAGAAAGAAAATTTCAGCCAGCAATAGGGAATGTGGTGGTTCAGTGGTTATGGCATTGGACTTAAAACTGAAAGGTCCACTGTTCAATCCATGCCAGAGGCAACTGCATTGTGTCCTTGGGCAAGGCACTTAATCCCAATCACCCATGTGGGGGCAAGGTCGCACTGTGTACTAAGGTGTACTGCACGTTGATGGTGCACTTGTCTTCAACTAATGCTAACCCTGCTTGTGTGGAGTAGGTACATAGGGGAGTCTGACAGTTGCATGCCATTGCTTGATGGTTCTCTCCAGCTTCCTCAAAATGTAAAACTGTCTGACATGAGGTGATCCTGACTGTCGAAAGTATCGTTAAAACTCCAATAAATAAATAACTGGGTTGCAATCTGGTTTAAATTCACTGTCCACTTAACTGCCAATAACACTGCCAGATCTCATCTATGTAAACAGAAAAGAAAAAACACTGCATCGCAAATACAATATTATTTTGATTCTCACCATTCAGTTTTTTTTCACATTTCATTTATGAATTGTTATTCACTGTGTGAATTTATTATGGTCATACGTTGAAATCAGCAGTGACCACTTTTTTAACTTCTTGCATGCTCCTGGCGGATATTCCTGCCAAGGACAGGATTTCTCTTGACATTGAAATATGTATAATTTGGGCACATTTAATACAATTTTCACCCTGTAAATTGAATGGAATTTTTCAACAGTGATTTCTTGAGTTAAATTTAGAAGAATTTTTCATCAAATCTTGTCATGGCTACTTCACAGCAGCTGCATGACAAGATTTGATGATAAATATCTTAAAAATAATCAGCAGAATTAAGAATTAATCACAGTACTGTACATGTACATAAAAATGTAAGTTTCAATATCTACCTGAACTGAATCTTTACCAAAGCGCTTTGAATCACTTCCATATCCAGACTGCTGGGCATCTTTCTTTCTCTCATGGTATGTGTATACAGTTCCTGCTGTACTGTTTCTTGCATGCCTTGTCATTATTCACTATCTGAAATGATTCATATGGTAAAAATGGAGTTTGATGACACTTCAGGCACTTTCTACTTTTGTCAGGAAAATGCTACAAAATCAAGGTGAACACTCTGCACACTGATTTATTTTTATCAACAGCACTTTATTCAAGAGGGTCATTAAAAAACTTAACTCCTTGCATGCTGCTGGCAGATATTCCCGCCAGGACAGAATTTTTCTTACCATTAAAATAGTTATAATTTGCAGGGCTTTAGATTATCCAAATTTCACACCATTACAGATGTGCCCAAATTAGAGATGGTGTGAAGACATCAAGAGAAATATATAAATTCTCCGAGCCTCTTCTACATTTCAGAATAACTTCCATCATAATATGACTGTAGAAACACAAAGAAAGGTATGGCAATAAAACATAACAGAATATAGCTGTTATTTCTGGTTTTAATGTGCCCAAATTAGGGCAAAAGGGTGTGCCCAAAATAAATTAATTTAAATGCCTGATAATTTGAGCATACTGAATCAAGTTTTCCTCTTGTAAACTGAAAGGATTTTTCCACCAATGATTTTTAAAGTTAAATTTATATAAATTTTTCATTAAATCTTGTTATGGCTGCTTCACAGAAGGTACCCAAAATGCAGCCAATCAAAATTTAGCAAAGTTGATAAAGATATATTATCGCCATTATGTTTATGTACAAAATGTTGTATCAGAGTCTGGCTCTTGTTTTTAGGGCCATAGAGTCTGTGTAGAGTGTATGATTACTAAATCACCTGCAGAGTGGAGATTCCACCTGAGTAATAATTGCAAATTTGTTGCTAAGCATAACAAGCACAAGCAAGTTCCAGCCAATGGACCTCCGGGTTAAACACAGAGGGCCATTGGCTGAAACACTGCTAGTGTTTTTTGTCCACGTGTACAGAATTTCAAAGTGATACTTTGGGTGATAACTCCACTCCATGGGTGATTTTGTTCCAATCCACTCTCCACATACTGTATCTTGATGAGTCAGAGACAAATCAAGAGCCTTAAAAACAAGAGTGAGACTCTGATATAACATTTTATACATAAACATAATGGTGATGATAGTTTATCTTATAATTCTCAACTGTAATATCTTGATTAATACTTTACCCAATGAATCAGCCACATTCTCCTGTGTAATTTACAAACGGAGCAGTTGAAAAAACATTATTTTCAAAACATTTTCAACAAATCCATATCATGTGATCTCTCATTGGAATGAGCTCAGCGAAAGCATTTCAATGCGGGTTCACATGATATGGTTTTATTGAAATGTTTGAACATTTTTTGACAAAAAATAATTGGAAGTTTTTCTAGTCGATGAAGGGCAATAGATTTGTCAAAAATGATTTTTCATGTCATCTTTTTAGATGTTGCACATCAATATGTGCGTAACAACATCCAAAAGTTTCAAATCTGTACATTTGAAACTGTAGAATACATTGATTACAAAACAAAATCTACCCAGGTTTTCCAAACACTGGAAATTTCTAAGTCGACAGAGGGCAATAAATCTGTCAAAAATTATTTTTACCATCAACTGTATACATGTTGCATATCTTTAATGTGTGTGTAACAATGTCCTAAAGTTTCAGTTCACTACACTGAAATTGTAGCAGAAGATGAAGGTACCCAACAATGGCAACATGCAGCCATTCAAAATTTTCTGTTGATAATGGACAAAAACTCTGTAAAAAATACCTTTTTTTATCTATATACATGTTGCACATTTTCAATATGAAGGTATAGAAGATGTCATTGACTGGCCATTGAATTCTCCCAAATTCATGCCATTAACCAGTGTCCCCAATTTATGGAGATGTTAACCCCAATACCCCATGGGCTAGGGGGAACTTTTTGTCCCCAAAATGGCCAAAAATGTAAAAAGACTTTTATGAAAATTCTGAAGTTGATAGCTGTGTCAGAAATGCATAAGTAATAAAAGTTCTTTTACTGGTAATGATAGTGTATTGCGAGTCCAACATTACAAATGCACACAATTTCACGAATTATCCCACTACTATTGGGCAGACATGTTATCCTCAGAGAAAAGGTTTCAGGGAAGTTGAAGGTGTTTTTCAGGGAAACTGAATGAATTGCAGAGAAAAATTTGATAATATTCCTTTTAGATGGTGGTGTTTGTTTACATGCATCGACTTTGGAGAGGAAATGTTTGGCCTTTGGGAGTTGAAATTTTTCTCACTGTCAATGAAGCATTATTTTTCTTCACCTGTTTCAATTCTATTCGGTACTTCCTGGGAATAGATGTCCCAACTGTGAATCACAGTGGAATAGAAAGCTATGGTAGCAACTATTTGGATATACATTCGATTTCTAAGGATTTTCAGTCATACATGTAAACTCTTAAAATCTCATGAAGGCAATGAGAATTACTGTTACACATACCTATTTTTAAACTGTATTCTTCTGCTGAGCTGCAATCAGTGATTCATGCATCGACTGGGGAATTGGATGAGAGAATGAGCAGATATTTGAATCAAATAAATAAATATATATATATTGTTTAATTCCTTTTTTGTATATATGTAGTCTATTCATCAGGAAACACTATTTTACCAAAGGTGAACTTTTAAAAATTATGAATTTAAAAAAGTCATTTAATTTCGTTCTGACACTCAAGAAACTGACCACGAAGCTAAGATTGAAATATGTGTATATATGAGAATGTCGAGAAATTAAAATTTTTTAGTAAATTTTGTTTCTTAACATACCTACCACAATTGTTTACAATTGGCTGTAACATAAGTGCAAGCCCTACTTCGGAACTAACTCAAGCTTTTAGAATCTTTTCCAAACGAGTTGGAAAAGTACTAGAGTGCAAAAGCACGAAAAAGATCGAAAAAAGGGTCGAGCGAGACCAGCGCTCGAAATTACAGGTACTCTCTCTGCACACCTCTTGCGTTTACCGAGCGCATGCGCAACAAACCGTGACGTCAATTCTGTATTTCCGCCAACGAGAAGTTTGTGATTTAGCGGGGAGGCATCGATATCAAAGATATCCCCAAGGAGGGTGGGCCTCCGGTAAACAATTGTGGTAGGTATGTTAAGAAACAAAATTTACTAAAAAATTTTAATTTCTTTTCAACCTACTCACAATTGTTTACAATTGGCTGAATAAACAATAGGAGGAGGTGAATCACATAACCAATACCAACAAGAGTAGCAGTAACGAAAGCAAGGATGGCAGAGAACAAAAACTAAAACCTGTAATGAAGAAAGAGAGAAGGCACCTGAAAAGAACAAGGCTGAGAGAAGCGCAACCTCGACAAAAACAATTTAACGAGGGTGCACC
Organism: Pictodentalium vernedei; assembly: GCA_031216915.1. Classification (NCBI taxonomy): domain Eukaryota; kingdom Metazoa; phylum Mollusca; class Scaphopoda; order Dentaliida; family Dentaliidae; genus Pictodentalium; species Pictodentalium vernedei. The sequence goes on from CM062289.1 coordinate 242,879,689, forward strand.
ACAGCCTGAGCAGCAACGAGAGGACCTAAAGAATAAAGGTCCTCAGATTGCTGCTGAAGGTGGCGGAGATAAAAGGAGGAGAAGGTAGAAGCATTCCTCCAGTAAGCCGCATTCATAACATCACGGAGCGAAACAGAATTGGAGAACGCCCAGGATGTAGAAATGGCACGAACCTCGTGAGCATTAAGCCGGTTCGAAACAAGATCCGATGCAGACAAGCGAGAATAAGCCAGCTTGATTGCAAGACAGATCCACCTGGAAATAGAATGGGAAGAGATAGACTGCCGCTTAGGAATGAGAGACAGAAAAAATCTCTTCCGATCCCTCCTAATGAACTGAGTGCGAGTAATGTAAGTCTTGACCGCACGAACAGGACAAAGAAGAGGCCTCCGTCCATCTACAGCAGGGAGAGCCCGAATGCAGATGGGAGGAGGTACCGAATCGGGGAGTTGATTCTTAGCCAGAAAAGAGCAATCAGTAGTGAATGTAACACTGTTAGCCTCATTTCGGAAGAAGGCAGAATCAACAGATAGCGCATGAAGCTCACTGACTCGACGAGCAGAAGCAAACGCTAGAAGAAAAGCCGTCTTATAGGTGAGAAAACGCATGTCGGTCTCAGATAAAGGCTCGAAAGGCACCCCCTCCAAACAGTGCAACACCCATGCCAAGTTCCACTTGGGTGTAAGACGCAAAACTCGAGGCCTCTTCAAAGAAAAGTGCCGAATAAGTTTGGAGAGGAAAAGATTACGACCGATACACCGCTTTCCCACATAAGAGAAAGTATCAGACAGCATAGACCGATAGCCCTTAATCGTAATAGGCTGGAGGCCCTTGGAGTCAAAAAGAAAAACCAGAAAATCCGCAATTTGAGCGATAGACGGATCACGGTAATTCACATTGTGATCTGAACACCAGCGGCAGAAAACCTTCCACTTGGCGGCATAAGTCATTCCAGTGGAAGGTCGCCGCGATGCAGAAATGCACTCCACTGATCGTCTCGAAAAACCTCTACGTCGGAGACTGGACCTGATAAAAGACAGGCGTGAAGGGACAGGCTCGCCAGGTTGTTGTGATACTTCCTGGGACGACCCTGTGAAAGAAGATCGCGACGTAGAGGTAGACGAATCGGTCGATCGGCCAATAGAGGCCGCAGCAGATTGATCCACACCCTCTGTGGAGACAGGGGTGTGATCAGAATGATCCTGCAACTGCAAGCACGAATCTTCGCTAAAACTTGAGGAAGAATCGGTGCAGGAGGAAAGGCATAGCCGACCCAGCCTGTCCAGTCCAGAGACAGAGCGTCTACTGCAAATGCCAGAGGATCTGGACAAGGGGAGACAAAAGTCTCTACCTGATGATTCCAGCGAGTAGCGAAAAGGTCGACCTGAGGACGACCCCACTGCTCGCAAATCGCCTGAAACACCGACCGATGTAGCATCCATTCGGTTGGAAGGACACTGTCGCGTCGGGACAGGGAGTCTGCTAGGACGTTGAGACGCCCAAGAATGTGTCGAATGGACACCCGAGCGTCCACATCCCGTGCCAACAGAAGAAGATCCCGAGACAGCCGATACATAGGAATCGAATGAGTGCCTCCCTGATTCCGTATGTAGGCCACTACTGTCGAATTGTCCGAAAGAAGTAGGACAACATGGTCCGACAGATGAGGGATCCAAAGCCGAAAACTCAACAGAAGAGCAAGGAGCTCCTTCTGGTTGATATGAAGGTCCACCTGCTCGCTGTCCCACTCTCCGTGAGCAGACAGACCGAGAGGGTCCAACGTCGCACCCCAGCCCCGATCGCTGGCATCCGCAGTAAGGATGCGATCGGCCAAAGGAAGATCCAACGGAACACCCTGCGTCAGCCAGGGAATATTTGCCCAAGGGCGGAGGTGACAAAGCAGAGACCGAGGAATAGTGAGTTCCAGGTCCAGCGGATCTACATTCGGACGCCAATGATCCAACAGGAAGTGTTGGAGAGGTCGGACAAACAAGCGACCGAGCGGAATGAGATCGGTCACCGAACCGCAAAGGCCCAGCATCCGAAGGAAAGTCCTGGCCGAGACCGAGGAAGATTGAAGCAGGTCCCGAGTCAAGGCGGAAAGAATCGTCGCCCGAGCCTGGGGAACCGACACTACATTGTGAAGAGTGTCGAAATCCATCCCCAAATGACGGAATCGCTGAGAAGGAAGAAGATCCGACTTCTCGCGATTGACTCTGAAACCCAGCGACGCTAGAAGGCAAAGAAACTGCCGGACATCGAACTCCAGAACAGCAGCATCGTGGTGCCGTTGGAGGATGTCGTCTAGGTAGGCGGACGAAGTCACCGCCGACTGAGTGCGATGGAGAGCAAGCACATGTGACATCAGTCGGGTGAAGGCCCAAGGAGCCAGGTTCAAACCGAACGGGAGAGCTCTGAATTGAAAAACTCGATCCCGAAACGAGAACCGAAGGTATTTCCGTGACGCCAGATGAATGGGTACATGGAAGTAGGCATCCTTCAGGTCGATACTGGCCGCAAAATCGCCCTGATGAACTGAACGTCGAACCGACCGGAAAGTCTCCATACTGAAACGAGGAGCAATTATGTACTCGTTCAGGGTACTCAGATCGATGACAGGACGAAATTGGCCGTTTTTCTTCGGCACCAAGAAAAGTCTCGAGTAAAACCCCGGTGAAAGGGTGTTCCTGACCACCTCGATCGCCCCTTTGGTGAGGAGATTGTCGATCTCCTGCACCAGAAGGTCCCGACGCAGAGAATCTGAAGGGACCTGAGTCGGAAGGGGCACCCGAGATAAACTGGGGTGCCGATGGAAGGACAGTCGCAGACCGGAATGAATGACGTCGAGGACCCAAGAGTCCGACGTTATCTCTGTCCAACGGTCGTAAAACAGCGACAGCCTTCCTCCGACTGGAGGCGAATCGAGGTGAGAACCTTCACTTGCGGCCTCGACGAGGCCCCCGAGAGGAGAAACCACCTCGGGAAGTGACAGAGTCCTGAGACTTTCCAGCCTGAGGCTGCCAGCGGGCCTGGCCACGTCGGCGCTTCTTATGAGCAGAAGGAGCAGACGGAGCCGAAGGCGTAGCCGACGTCGCCGACGAGGCAGACGCAGCAGCACGCTTGGCGGGCCTGGAACGACCCCCACCCGCAGCAGCAGGTGGGTCAAGCTGTCTCAGCAAAAGCTGGTCCTTCGAATGACGAAGAACTTCGCCACGAACAGCTTCCACGGAACCATGGAACAACTGAGGTCCTACCAAAGAGGCAGACCTCAGAACAGCACGTTGCTCAGAAGGAAGGGATGGTAAAGAATCCAAAACCGCATCCCGGCGTGCCAGCTCCAAATTGGCCGTGTTACAGGCGTGAGCGTGAGTCAAGTTCATAAGAGCCTGTGACAAAACGCGAAAAGGCGCCTGAGCGTCATCAAACTCCCCTGGTGGAAAATATTCAGCCAGAGCAGCGACAACATGGTCCGCGAGAGATAACATACCCAGCATCTCTCGGGACAGGCCCACCATAGACTCAACTACCGACATCGGGAGAACTGCCGACTTAGGCTTAGTCAACCCGAGGGAAGAAGAATCCTCATCCACAGTAGTCATCCCTTGGAAGACTGGTGGAGAGACGGAATCGTAAACACGAAACCGCGATGGAGGCAGGAAGGCATCAGCTCTAGAAAAGAAGGAACCCTTAAGGGCCTTAGAACGCATTTTGGCGTCTAAGCCCTGGAAGGACTCAACCACCTGAGCCGATTGCAGAGGACGCAAAGCCCCGGAGCTAGAAGGCTCAACAGGGTTACGGCGCTCCACAGTGGACCGCGGCCGGACGGTCACAGAAGGCTGGTCGGAAGGTAGAACGTCCGGCAATAAGCCAAAGACGAAATCCAAAGCCTGCCCCAAGACTGACGAGGGGGGACCATCACCTTCAAGATACTCGTCATCCTCCGTAGCAGAGGAGACGTAGCCCAACTCGGGCTGACCAGCAGAAACCTCCTGTGAATACTGTGCAGTATCCAAGGGGCCAGGCGAGACATCTCGGCGACCGACCAAAGGAGGTTGTGCCTCAGGAGGCACAGGGAGGCCAACTTGAGGGTTGCCAGAAAGCAACCGGGTGAGCGCCAAAACGGCCTGGCGTAGGTCACCCTGAGAATCCGTCGCAGCAGAAACGCCCGACGGAGTGTCCTCCCAATGGACCCTTCTGGTAGAAGAACCCAAATCCTCAGAAGAGACCGACGGCGAACGTCGATCGGCAGACAGAATAGGAGCACGGTGAGAAGACACCGGAGGATAGTCCCGATTGTGACGCCCAGGAGCCATCACTGGCCTCTGCGAAACAGAAGGCCCTGCCTGCAAATCCTCGAAAGGGACCGACGGCGCACGTCGATCGGTAGCTGGACCTAGGACACGGTGAGAAGACACCGGAGGATTGTCCCAAGAATGACAGGAACCTGTCATTGACCTCTGCGCAGCAGACGGCCCCAACTGCCTATCCTCTGAGACCGACGGCAAGCATCGATCGACACCCAGACTCGGAACACAGTGAGGAATCACCGGAGGAAGGTTCCGAGAGTGACAGCTAACCGGGACTGTCACTGACCGCTGCCGAACAGCAGGCCCTGGATGCCAACGTCCCAACAGCATCCCGCTAGTCGGCACACTAGCAGGCGAAGGTGGAACAATAAACGATTCACTCGAGGGACGAGGAATCGCTGCCGAAGCGACCGGCCGGCTCAACCGACTAGGAGCAAACCTAGCCAGATGAGACGGAGCAGACAGCAAACCCGCACAGCCTCGCCGCGAGGCTGGGGGAGGCTGAGAACACACAGACACACCAGCAGATACAGCCTCGGTCCCCCGAGACTGTAGACCATCCCCAGAAGAGATGGAAGAGCCACCATCAGACAGAATAGGATCTGGAGTAGCAACCCCCTCAACAACGGTGGACGGTGTTGGAGGCAGATCGGAGAGGGTTACCGAGTTGACCTCGGAAAAGCTCTCAACGAAAACAGACGCCTCAATAGTGACATCCGAAGACAAAGAGACCGCGGTCTCCTCATCAGGTATCACAGAACAAACACCGTCAACAGTTGCAGAGGAGCTCGCCACAGAAGTCAGATCCGAATCCTGTGTGACAGAGTCACCACATGCACCAGCAGAAATGTCTGCAACGGCACGGCTACCCTTACCCCGAGAACGAGGGGTTCTAGCTCTGGAAAGAACCACCTTGTTAACAGAAGCCCAAAATTTAGAGGACCAAACCCCACAGATACCACATGATTGGGCCTGAGTGCAATTGTTGCAAGTGACACATGTGGTATGGGAATCGTCCACATGTTTCACCTGCAAACAAGAGGTACAAGGAATAGTCTTAGGCATGATATAAATACAACAATCAAGCTTCCCGCCGACGGAAAACAGAACGAAGGTCGTGTTCACACGTGGGGGAAAGGCAAGATAAAGTGTGAAAAGCACAGCAATAATAATACAAATTAACATTAAATGTAGAGTAATAATTTGGTAGCTTGAAAAAGGATACAAGCCAGTAGCACACTAAAGACGATTAATAAGTTGTTCACGAAGAATTAGTATCATAAACAGCACAGTCACAAAAATTTCCGACCATGAACAATGGCGGAAAATAAAGGAATTGACGTCACGGTTTGTTGCGCATGCGCTCGGTAAACGCAAGAGGTGTGCAGAGAGAGTACCTGTAATTTCGAGCGCTGGTCTCGCTCGACCCTTTTTTCGATCTTTTTCGTGCTTTTGCACTCTAGTACTTTTCCAACTCGTTTGGAAAAGATTCTAAAAGCTTGAGTTAGTTCCGAAGTAGGGCTTGCACTTATGTTACAGCCAATTGTAAACAATTGTGAGTAGGTTGAAAAGAAATAAATATAATAAAAGATTGTTGTATTAAATATATATCATTTACATCCAAGTTTTAGTGTTTTATTCATTATTATCAAATGATTCTGTGATTTCACAATTAATGTCTCAAAAGATGAAAAAAGATAATTCAACTGTCAGAATTTTCTAGGAGGTTTTTATACAAACTGATTCCGCCACTCCCTGATAAGCCAGAAAGTGGCATTTCCAGAACCTAAAATTTCAAATTTTGGTGTCCCCAAATTTGCCTCACCTATAGGAATGGTCATTAAAAAGCAATATAAATCGACAGTGTCATATACAACAGGCTTATGAAAGCCTGAACCAGGTTGGTTAGTAAATGATCTTTATACTTTGCCACACTATTCTTCTGCTCTTTTGAGATTCAACACAAAAGAACTTTACACTGGATTCATACATGTACATGGACTTAGAACAATCAAAACATTTGCAGTGCTTCTCTACAACATCCACAGTGTTAACAATTGCTATGGTCTGAACGAGCTGCCAAATATAACAGATCAAGAGAGAAGTGTGAGGCTCAAACCAGTGACCTCTAGCACACAAAGTGACCAATTTACCATAAGACTAATAAATCCGAACGAATCAGACTGTTTAGTAAATGACATTTTTTCCTTGACAACTGCAGAACAATGATAGCCAGTTCCTTGATGTTTATTAAAACAGTTCCAGATAATCTATATCTGATGCCAGCCACTTTATTCTTTTAACTGGTTGAGTGCTAGAAGCCACTATCATGGCTCTATTGAAAAGTGTTGAAATTGTTTGGTTGCAATTTAGAATCTAGGAAAAAAAGTCATAGGAAAAAAAGTCAAGGAAAAAAAGTCTGGGAAAAAAAGTCATAGGAAAAAAAGTAATAGGAAAAAAAGTCAAGGAAAAAAGCTCATATGGCATTTAAGTTATTATTTTTCATTTATTTTATAATAATATTGGCTACCTCTGTGTGTTATAGATATTGTTTTTCATTTATTTTATAATATTGTATTTTTTTTATTATTAAAATGACACTCACTGTGCAGCAGATAACTTAAAAAATTAATTTTTTTTGCTTCCAAAACATAGGTTGTGACCCTTCATTCCCCGCACTAAACGAATGTTCCAAGCAACACCTCTTAAAAACTCTGCAATTGTCTTTCTATCATTTGCTCTGTCCTCGCACAAATTTCTTAATCGGTTTTGCAGATCTACATATTTCTTTCACACTGTAGTTTTGGGCCTCTGACTGACTGCATCTTGATTTACTATCACAGATACTGTTGCATGTTCACGCTGAAACCATGATATACACCGATATAGTGATGGGTGGTAATGTCCAACTAGATTATGAAACTTATTGTTCCACCCCTCGCAAACATTATTGGTCCTAGGATTGTCATTAAATGTTCTGGCATTAACATTCCAAGTGCATGGAGGGTGTAATGGAAGAACGCGACGTAATCTTATGTTGTTGGTTCCAGGAACTACTTGCTGACCAAAATGTCCATTAACATAAGTCTTATCAAAGTAATCAACTAGATCACTAAGTTCTGGGGGATCCTGTGGCATTATATTACGTAAATGTTGTAGTCCATCTGAAACTTCTGCCTTGTTTCTGCCTCCCTTGTTTCAATCATAGTCAAAAATGAATAAAATACATTATAGTAAAATGAAATTTATTTATTATTTATATTTCATATAAATTATATATATATTTTGACTTTCTTTCCTTGACTCTTTTTCCTATGACTTTTTTTCCTGTGACTTTTTTTCCTTGACTTTTTTTCCTGTTACTGCAATTTATTGGAGAGTGCCTATTGGCACTCTCCAACAATTTGTAACAAAACAATGATTTATGGACAAAATGTTGCAAAAATAAGGCTACTTGTGCTGGCAGCAGGATATCTTGAAAAAAAATACCCATGTTTCAAATCACCTTTGAAAAATAATTTAGCACTCAACCAGTTAAGAAATGAACACAGCTGGCACTAAATGAGATGTTTGGTTTTACAGGGAAAGGGTGGTCATCCTATCTGGATGGATATCATATTTATCTTCAGCGCTCGATATAATTTATTTTCATTAGAATTGCCCCGAAGAAATCCATCCAGTGGAGACTAAACATTCACTGAAAGAGAAACATGTACGTGTTTTACAATCAGTCGCCGTGGACTGGTCGTAATCCATGCGTGGGCAGTGGTGTCCACGCATGCATTTACCAGATAATAACAATCATTATCAGCAAAAATTTAATTAGTGAAGCACCAGGTTGTAATTAAATTTTTGATGATTATTCCTATAATTAGTGTTTATTTATTTATTTATTGGTGTTTCAAGGACACATATTTATGCACAATGGCTAATCATGACCGTGGCAGTTTTACGGGTGGAGGAAGCTGGAGTACCCGGAGAGAACCACCGAGCAAAGGTGAGCAACTGTCAGCTCCCCAACATACCAACTCCACACATCCATAGCATTGGTTGAAGACAAGTGCACCATCGACGTGCAGTACGCCTTAGTACACAATGCCACCGTGCCCCCATGCAGGCAATGGAGATGAAGTGTCTTGCCCAAGGACACAACGCGGATGGTGTCCATGCATGCATTTACCAGATAATAACAATCATCATCAGCAAAAATTTAATTAGTGAAGCACCAGGTTGTAATTAAATTTTTGATGATTATTCCTATAACTGGTGTTTGCAATCTAATATTATTACATTCGTGGAAATATTGCACACCTGAGGAAATGGCCAGTCCTTGGCGGCTGTACTGTAAGGTAAGCAAGAAATGTCACTGGAGTAAGCTATGCCTGTTACCATGTATATGAATAATGGTAACAAAAAGAAATCAGAGAATCAATAACAAAAGGTTCAATTTAACTATTCTAAAAGTTAATAATAATAAAAAAATAATATGAAAAGAAAATGATACAATATCTTTTACACTGTATGGTTTAGAAAGGTTTACAGAAAATAAAAACAGAAATACTTATCAGTACGTCCAAACTAAAGTTCATTAGAATCCAGTGATGAAGAAGCTTTCCAGCTATTTATTTATTTATTTATTAAGGTTTAATGACACTTTAACAGCCAAGGTCACATGGAGTCAGCCACAGTGGAGGAAGCCAGAGTGCCCGGAAAGAACCACCGAGCAATGACGAACAGCTGCCAGCCCCACAACATCGTAAATCCACACTGCAGCACAGGCAGGGTTAGATTGGTTGAAGACATGTGCACCATCGTCATGCAGTATGCCTTAGTACACGGCATAATCATGCCCCCATGTGGGCAAACAGGGTTAAGTGCCTTGCCCAGGGACACAATGAAGTAGTCTGAATCGATCATTCAGAAGGTCACCCATACAAGGACTAACTGCGCTCGACATTGCTTAACTTCGGTGAGCTGACGAGAACTGGTTACCGCAACACCACTTTCCAGCTGCCGCTGGTATTATAATGTTCAAGAATGTGTCTGCAGAAAGAGTATCCAATAAATTGTAATAAAATGTTCATTCAAAATTCAGCAGTCTCCAATAAATTTCAATAAAGCACACAACAAAATTCATATGGAATTAATATCCAACAAATATTTGCTCCTCAGGTACATGTAGTTTGAAAATTATCCAATTTAATTCTGGGTTTTCACAAGAATAAATCATGGTTCACACAAGAAGAATAAATTCTCTTAAAATTTTGGAAACACTTTTCCAATACAAAAGATGCTCATATCACAAAATAATATGGCCTAAAATATATATTAAACTCAGCTGCTAACTATAATAATACACTGTCCTGCAATAATAATCTCCAATGTGCAATGGATGCTGAATATATATTTAGTTGTCACTTCTCAAATGCTGTGTGAGATGGATGAATGAAGCAGTCTCTTGACAGAGGTTATTATTTTGTCTTCAAATAAAAAGTTTCAGAATGAGAAAGTTCTCCAATGTTCTATTAATTCTGATTAAGTCTCCAGATGATTCAGTCTAATTTCAAGTAAACAAGTGTGACCCAATCTGTCACCCAAATAAACAATTAGTGAGCTAAAAATAGATCCTGTTTAAGAGTATTTGTGAACATGTCAATTGATACATTCAAAGGTCACTCAGTGCTGAATTTTAACTCTTTTGCTGCCACTCTCGCATAAATGCGAAGTTCGTGGCCAATGCCACTCTCGCATAATTGCGAATTTCATATGTGTCTGTGGTGAACTGTGGTCTAAGGGAAGCAACTCCATTATTTTCTGGCATCTTCTTTTTGTTTGTGATGCATATGCATTCTGCTATTAGCGACGGTTGTCAGTCAAGATCAAATCATTAACCCATGCTAGAACGAGAAAAATTCTTGGGAGCATCACTTGCTTTTTTGTTTTCTACACGCACTGTTTTAAAAATTTAAATTTTATAGTAAATTTCCTTTCTTATTATACTTACCGCAATTGTTTACAACAGGCTTGTACTACAGTGGAAGTCCCTAACTCGGAAAAATACTCTCTATTTTCTTCTTTCCCAGGCGATTTGGGAAAGAAAAGTGGTGCAAAAGCACCAAGAAAAAAAATAAGCCAAAACTGGGTCGAGTGCGACAGGTGCACACCCAGTAGGGGACACTCTTCTCTATGTACTAATCCACGGCTTCCGGAACCAGTGCGCAGATGTATAATCAACGTGTCAATCTATTGAATCTGCCAACATTGGAGTTATGTGATTAGCAGGGAGGAAGGATTCTTACCCGAAAAAGAAGAAGGGAGGGCCTCAATGTAAACAATTGTGGTTGGTATAAGAAAGGAAATTACTATAAAATTTAAATTTCTTATCAACCTACCTTACAATTGTTTACAACAGGCTGAATGGACAACAGGAGGAGGGAATCACATAACCAACCCCCACATTACCCGACTGCACTGGAACCGTGAACAGAAGAAGAATTCCCAAGGCCTATAAAACCATAGCATCACAACCATTAGTAAATGATAATGGGAGATGAGGCATATGGGACTGTGTGACACACAGACAGAAAGGACAGTACCAAGAACAGGGCTGACCTTGCAAGAACACTAACTGGTAGGGTTGATGACAGCCAGAGCAGAAGAAAAGAGGGCCTAAAGAAAAAAGGTCCTCAGACTGCTCCTGTAACTGACGCAGCTGGGTGGAGAAAGTCAAAGTGTTTCTCCTGTAGTCTGCCTGCATAACATCCAACAACAAACGGAGTTAGCATAAGCCCAGGAGGTATACAATGCACACACCTCGTGGGCAGAAAAACAACTGGTAATACAATCGTCAGTTGCTAGATGAGCGGATGTTGGATGACGCGCGAATAGCAAGACAAATCCATCTAGAAATGGATTGAGGAGAGATCTTCTGTCGACCAGGGATACGAGACAGAAAAATATCTATTCCCGTCTTTCCTAATGAACAGTGTCTGGTTCAAGTATATGTGAATTGCATGAACCGAACAGAGCAAAGGGCGTGTGCCCTCAGCAGAAGGAAGGAAGAGCCATGATATAGATTGAGATTGAGTAGTTTCTGGCATCTGATTCTTGGCCAGAAAGGAGCAACAGAGAGGGCGTGAAGATCACTAACCCTTCTGGCTGAGGCAAAAGCCATCAGACAAAGCCATCTTGTATGTGAGAAAAAGCATATCCACCTGGGATAATGGTTGGAACGGCGTGCCACCCCCCCCCCCACCCCCCACCCCCCCCCCCCCCCCACCCCCCCCACCCCCCCCAAGCAAACCAGCACCCAAGAAAAATACCATCTTGGGGTAAGCTGCAAATTCCTAGGTCTTTTTAAAGAAAAGTGCCGAATAAGCTTGGTGAGGGACGAATTGGTGCCGATACGATGCTTTCCCACAAATGAAGAGGTTTCTAAAAGCATGGACCTGTACCCTTAGATGGTAACAGTTTGGAGACCCCGAGAATCAAACAGATATACCAGAACCTCTGCAATCTGTGTTATTGAAGGATTGCCATAATCAACAGAGTGATAAACACACCATCAACAGAAGACCTTCCATTTAGCCGCATTGGCTAAACCAGTGGAGTACCGCCTTGAAGAAGAAAGGCACTCCACTGCTTGTCTCGAAAAACCTCTACAGAGGAGACAGGACCTGACAAAAGATATGTGTGAAGTCACAATGAAGTCAGGTCAACATGAAACCTCCTTGGATGACCTTATAAAGAAGGTCGTGGCATAGAGGGAGATGCGCCGTAACTGCCACCAACAGAGAGCGGAGCTGTATGGATCCACACCCGCTGAGGCGACAGGGGAGCGATCAGAAGGATTTGACAACTGCAGGTTCGTATCATGGCTAGAACCTGAGGCAGAATCAGAACCGGCGTACCCAACTAGACCGTTCCAATCGAGTGACAGAGCATCGACAGCGAAAGCCAGAGGATCTAAACACAGGGACACGAAAGTGTACACCTGAGGGTTCCAATGGGTCGAAAAACGATTGATGTGGGGATGACCCTAGAGATCGCAAAGCGACTGGAACACTGCCCTGTGAAGCATCCAATCGGTGGAAATGAACCTGCCCTGTCGGGACAGGCAGTCGACGTGGACGTTCTGACGACCAGGAATGTGATGAACCACCACCCCGGCGTTGACATCCTGAGCGAGCAGTAGGCGATCCCGAGCCAATTCGTACATGGGAACAGAGTGCGTGCCGCCCTGGTTCCAGATGTAAGCAACCACTGTCGAATTGTCGGACAACAGAAGGATCTGATGATTCGAAAGGTGGGGATCCACTACCGGAGACGCAGAAGAAAAGCATGGAGCTCCTTCTGGGTGATGTGAAGAGCTGCATGATCCTGGTCCTATACATCGTGAAGGGAAAGACCAGAGGATCCTACATCACGTAAAATCCGAGATCGCTGGCATCAGCCGTCAGAACACGATCGGACGTGGATAAGTCCAGCGGAACTCCCTGCATAATCCACTGAACATCCGTCGAGGGAAGAACGTGACCATGAAGAGGTGCTCGTAACTGAAGCGCCAGATCCATAGGATCGACATTCGGCCTCCAACAACTGATGGAGAGGTCCGACATGCAACCGACCTAGAGGAATGAGATCCATCACAGAACCACAGAGACCGAGCAGCCGGATAATACTCCGAGCTGTCACAGACGTGGACTGGGTCAGAATAGGGTGAAAGCTGAGAGAATCACAGCCCTCGCCTGGGGAACCGCCGCCATATTCAGATGAGTATAGAAGTCCATCCTCAGATGACAAAACGACTGAGAAGGGACCAGGTCCAACTTCTCCTCATTGACTCTGAACCCTAGTAACATGAGAAGGCTCAAGTGTGTCAGCATCTGACTCCAGAAGAGCAGCATTGGAATGCCTCTGGAGGATATCATCCAGATACGCTGAAGTAGTCACCCTGGAGTGAGTGCGATGGAAGGCTTTCACATGCGACATCAGTCAGATGAAGGCCCAAGGAGCCAGGTTGAGGCCAAAAGGTATGGCCTTGAACTGGTAAATTCGCCCCTGAGATACTTTTGCGATGTCCGATGAATCGGAACGTGAAAGTAAGCATCTCGCAGGTCGATACTGGAAGCGAAATCTCCCTGGTGATTGGAGCAGCGAAGTCTCCATGCTGAACTTGGGAGCAATGGCAGACTGGTTCAGGATACTCAGATCGATAACCGGTGGAAGTCGGCCATCCCTCTTCGGCACAAAGAACAGGCGGGAATAAAATCCCACTGCATGAATGTTCTTGACGACCTCAATTGCCTCAGAAAAGATATCCGCAGACTGGACCGAACATCTAACACCCAAGGATCGGATGTGATCTTGGCCCAACGGTCTGCAAACTCGGATATCCTTCCTTCAACCTGCAACGAATCGCGGTGAGGACCTTCATTTCGAGCCCTGGCAAGGCCCGTGAGAGGAGAAACCACCTCCTCTGCTACATGAAGGATCCTGAGACCTCCCTCAGGACTGCCAATGTTTACCCTTACCAGGTGAGTAAGAGGATCAGCCCTATGCTTCACAGAGGAAGCAGAAGGGTGTTTGTTAGGCTTGGAATGGCCCCAGCCTCCAACAGAAGGCTGATCAAGCTGGCAAAGGAGCTGATCTTTGGAATGACGCAGGACGTCATCCCGGACTGTCACCACGGAAGCATGCAATAGTCGTGGACCCACCAAATAAGCGGATCGAAGAGCAGCACCCTGCCCTTCAGGAGGGAATGGCTTGTGTCCAACACAGCGTCCCGGCGAACTAAATCCAAATTAGCCATGTTACAGGCATGCGTGTGAGCAAGATGCATTAGCGTCTTAGAGATCACATGCAAAGGAGCCTGTATGTCGTCAAACTTATCAGGAGGCAGATAAGCAGCCAAGGCAGAGATGACGTGACCCAAGAGAGAAAGCAGGCCTGGCATCTCTCTGGATAAGCCCAACATGGACTCCAAAGTCGCCATAGGAATAATGGCCGACTTGGCGTGGAGTCCTGATCCAAGACCGTCAAAGTCTTGCAGACCAACGGATTGGCAGAATTGTAGGAACGATAATGCACAGGGGGTAAAAAATATATCAGCCTAGTGAAGACCGAAGTCTTTATAGCCTTGGAACTCAGCTTTGAGTCCAATGCTGCAAAAGCTTCGACCATTTGTACCGACTGATATGGTCGAAGGCACCCAGAAGCAGGGTGGTGCTCCACAGGCTGTAGGTGCGCGACCGATGGTCGCGGCCTGGCTGAAACCTCCGGCTGGTAGGATCTCCCCTTGAATTTCACTTCTTTAAAAGAACCTGGGGTATTTATTTATTTATTTATTGCTGTTTAAAGTCACATATTTCTGCACAATGGCTAATTGTGACCATAACATGGAGATAAAGTCAAGATTAACCGTTTATATCCCATATTTCCCATTTTAGAGGACTTCCACCCCAAGCATTGGTGAATGGGCCCTATTTTACCATTAAAACAGAGCTTGTTTACCACAGTAAACAAGCACTGCTTCACTTCTCATGGTTCCCACAGGGCTATCTGTAGTCCATCCTGAGTAATTTTAGCAAAGCTATGCGAAAAAGGGCGATGACATAAAAATCCTTGTTTAAATGAGTGAAACTACAAATGCATAATGTCGTGTCCAATTCCAATTTATAACGAAAGTGTCGATGGCATTGCAGCTCAACTTGTCCAAGAAGGGACTGAACCAAATAGAAAGATCCAGTGATGCCAAGTCATTCACTCAAGTTTATACAGAAAGGACATCACACCAAATAGACATTGCCCAAAAGCCTTGTATGAAATTTGGAACTGACTGGGTGAAAGGTGCAGCCTATAGGGTGTGCTAAAGGAATTGTGGATGGACAGAGGAATGTACAGACAGACGGATGGATGACGGATCGCAATCCATCCCAATAGCTCATACTATAGACATTGTCAAGTTGAGCTAAAAATATGTGTTTTAAATAGAAAGATAAGAACTGTTTAATATTAAAGAACAAAATTCTAAACATTACTTACATGTACATTATTGTACTAGTAGCTAACTGTGATAGCTTAAAATAATATAGCTTTCTACCAATTAATCTTTATTCTAATTTATTCGTGTTACTACTGTCTTCCCAATAATATGAATGAATCTTTAGGATGATGATGCTTCAGAGAATGGTGCAGACATTTTGCTCTTCACTAGCTGACAAACAAAACATAGAAATAGTTCAAAGCTAACACTGACAAACTTAATGAGCCAGTACGATACTTCAACTGTGTTGATGAATGTTTTGCATAGAACAGAAAATTGGTGTACATCTGCCACTAGCCCCTTCCTCCCTCCCTCCACAACCAACCTTCATCCACCACTACCCACTCCAGGAGCACAGATCTTTTAATTTTGAAGTTTGGGGGTGTAAAAGTTTTCCCAGTAGTTATTGCATTATATTGACTCAGAAAGCATGTGGCATTGTTGTTAGACTATTAGTTTCAATTCTGGAAGAGGTTATGAAATAGTTCTTACTGTAGAATGACATCAAATCCTATGAATTAGTTAATAACTTGTTAAGGAAGTATGCTGGTTGCTATGGAATATTCATTTATTATTTATTAAGGTTTAACGACACTTTAACAGCCAAGGTCATATCGTGTCGGTGACAGTTTTACGGGTGGAGGAAGCCGGAGTAACCGGAGAGAACCACCGAGCAACGATGAGCAGCTGTCAGCTCCCCAACATCGTAACTCCACACTGTAACACAGGCAGGGTTAGATTGGTTGAAGACATGTGCACCATCGACGTGCAGTATGCCTTAGTGCATGGCATCATCGTGCCCCCATGTGGACAATCAGGGTTAAGTGCCTTGCCAAAGGACACAATGCAGGAGTCTGAATCGATCGCTCAGACAGTCACCCATCCACGGACTAACCGGGCTCAACATTACTTAACTTCGGTGATCTGACGAGAACTGGTTACCGCAATGCCAGGTTGCTGTGGAAACCAAGTAAATAGTTTGCAATGTAGAACATTAAGTTGCTGAACCAAATGTGAAAATGTTTCATAAATTACATCAAGGTCACCCTGGTAGTTAAGCTGTTGTTATTAAAGGAAGCACTCCGGTTGCCACTACAGACAGCATGTGATATTGATGTTACACTATTTAGTTTGATTTTGTTTGAATTCTGCTTGATTTATATTCCTAAATGTTACTTAAAAGTAACATCATAATCTACCAACTGAACAATGCATTCTAAAGGAAGCACACTGGAATGCCGATTCCTTTGTAGAATGTAGATCTTTTTTTTCTGGCCCCAATAAGGCAAATGTGTATTAAATTACAGCTAGACTGCCCCTGTAGTTAAGCCATTGCTAAGGAAGCACAATGGTTGCTATGGTGATTACAGATGATCTGGGTGTCATCTTCTTAGTTTAGTTCCTGACTAACAGGCTGACCTATGTATACAATTGCTTCAAAATTGGTCCAACAATTAGTCAATTAAGTGTGTCATTAAGGAAGTGCCCTGATTGCTATGTACTAGTATGTAGTCATGTACCATTATTACTCTGTAATAAGAAAATAATTCCAACAGGTGGGGTGGAGAAGGTTAACTTTCATACTATTTTGATCCTGAGCCACAATAAAAACCCCATGGCATTACTCACTAATAGAAAGCATAGTTTTCAAGAGGTTGTTTTTGGTACTACATAAGTAAGGAAAATGAAAAATTTTAAATAATTTGTATATTTTTTATACTTACCAATGGCCCAGACTAGCTGGTGCTAACTTTATGATATTCAGGGCCAAACACAAATTTTGCCCCCCACCAATCCCCAAAATTTGCATCAAAACACTAAAAATTAAGTCCTAAATGGTCCTCCATACTTTTTAAAGACAATAGGCTCCGGCCCTTATCCAGAATCTGAAAATTTCTAACTAATTTGAATAAAGAAACATCTGATCCAATAGACAAATTATCATGATGAGCGTAAGTATCTGATAACATAGACCTATAGCCCTTAATAGTAACAGGCTGCAGTTTGAGCTCGTCAAACAAGTAGAAAAGGAAATTGGCGATTTGTGGAATGGATGGATTATATACATCGATCGACTGATCCACACACCAACAGAAGAAGACCCTCCACTTCGCTGCATAATTGAACGAAGAGGAGGCCCTCCTACAGTTAGAAATTGCATCCACTGCTCGTCCTGTAAACTGTTTCCTGTGCAAGAAGGACGGCACAACGGAAAAACGTGAAGGTTCAGACCTTCTGGGTTGTGATGCAGTGTGTGGGGCTTCCCCTGATGAAGAAGGTCCTCTCACGGAGGAAGCTTCCAGCATAACAGACACCTGAGAAGATTGATCCAAGGTTTCTGTGTCGACAGAGGTGCTACTAGCAGGATTTTGCAATGAGACGTTTGATCTTTAACAGAATCTGCTGAATCAATGGAGTTGGAGGATATGCGTAACCTATAATCCCGTCCCATGGAATTGACAGAGCGTCTACTGTGATCTGGACACGGCAACACAAACGTCGGCAACTGATTGTTGAGCTATGTTGCAAACAGGTCTGGTAAGTGGGGGTTTTCCCGGAATGACAGCCGTAGGGCTTCCGAGACTACACTTCTCAACCACTAATCTTCCGTTACGGCTAACGAGTTTCTCGCGAAGATTGATAACCTTCCGCCAACTGGCCCGCAATAGAGGTCTGGACCATCACCTGTTCAATTTGCAAAGCTTGAGGTAGGAGAAATTACATCCTCCTCGTGAAGCACCTCATCCCGTCGGCCTAGGGGCGTCTGATCGATATCCCTAATCAGACCTGCCCCCCTTACCTGAGTCACTATACTGACGACGTCTGGAGTAGTCATACAAGGGTTTACTATCCCCTTGTGAGGCGTTCCCCTTGGAAAATTTTTTGGTTTTGGAGGTTGAACGTCCTTTATAATGCTGTTGAGACACCGACTTCAAAAGTAGTGCACTGGAAGCCTTCGTAGTAGCCTGCTCGTATACTAACGAAAGCTTGTCATCAAATAACGTATTGCCGGAAACAGGAGCAACTCGGAGAGAGCTCTTCACCTTATCATCTATCAGAGATGAAGATGCAAGGGCAGCATCACGTCTTACCAACTCCAAATTAGCCACTGTCAGTGCAGAGTTGTACGTGGCATACATCACTGCCCTGGAAAGGACTTTAAGTGAGGAACAAACGTCTTCAAATTCCTTTCCGTAAAACGTTGTGCCAAAGCTCTGGTAAGGTGGTCCGCATAGGACATTGCGTCCAGATTCGCTCTGTTTGACGAAATTGCACATTCTATCACTTCCGAGCGTACATTGAATGATGCAGGTAAGGACATCTCTAGGTCTCTGGCCCGCTCATCCAAACGCAGTGGAGCTCTAGGAACATCTTCAGGAACCGTTCTAAAAGAGCATGGCCCAAGGAACGACATATTAACAGAAGATGTATTCAGGAAACCGCCCTTTCTCCTGGCACTGGAGAGGTTATATATGGCATCGTCAACATGACCGAAGGCCTTCAACACCTGTCTGGACTGCGTCGGAAAGGAAAGAACGTCCTCTTTCCTCCGTATGTACTCTTCATCCAGAGACGATAGCGGTTTTCTCCCTCAACGTCGCAGCATGCTGATCACTTGGAACAGCTTCAGGGTAGAACTGATGGATGAAATCCGTGGCCTCCATATGCTGTTCCGAAAGGAAAGGGTAATCCTCCTCCTTGTCCCTTTCGTCATCCGGTTGGATCAGCTGTGACGCCTGGTCCTCTGTATCTGGCTGTACAGATTCGTGGACTGACCCAGAACAGTCCGACAGTTCCTTTTCAGGAACTGTGGAAGTTTGTTGTGTTTGCTGGGATGCTGCTATAAGCTGCGCTATCTGCACCAGCAAGTCAGTAACCGAGGCCTGAGGAGTGGCGGTCTTTTGCTTCTGCGCCGCCTAAAGCTCCTGGGACGATGATGTGGATCTCTTCTCCGACTGCCTCAGTTCGCTAGCTACAGAATGACTCGACTTCTGAAGCGAAGAGTGACTTCGACTTGGCACTGTTGGCTGGAACTGAGAAGTCGCAGAGCTAGATTGCAGTTGTGTGTCTATGAAAAATGTAGCAGAGGAAGTCAAAACTGTAGCCGTCCCCTGCTTCAGTGTAGAAGGATCGTCCCGAACAGGGGTGGACGTATGCTCCAACTCGTGCAGGTTTCTCAAAACAACATCTGGCCCCAGATGTTGTTGGGTTAGAGAGGTGGCTCTCCCGCTCACGGCCTTATTAGACCGCGCCAAGCCTCCTGAAAAGAAACCTGCCGACTTCCTCCCTATCTCCATCGTCGCTTTATATTTTAAGGTGCTCGCTCTACCCAAATCATCACTTCCTTCAACCGCAATGGACTTACCCAGTGTTACGACTCCTACAGGTGGAGAAGCCACTTCACCGGTCGAACTGACTGCTTGCAATGGAACGAGGGGCCTCATTCCTTGCCGAATATTCAAGAGCACCTTTGCAGCCAGCTCAGTTTGCTCATCTGAGCGCGACGACGATTGCACACCCTGAATGGATGTTACAGTATCAGTATCATGTTCTGGTTCCTCTGAACAAGAGGCCCCAGGGGGCCTGATGGCGCTCACCTGACATGGTAGTCTAAATATCAAACCAGGGACTTGACTTGAATAAGCTGCATACGCCCCTCCTATGAAAAGCATATACCAACTAGATGAAGCGATTGTGCCAACACAATACACAGGATTTTCCTTCTATTTTCAGTTCCTGCACTTTTACGTCCCAAAATTGAGATAAACGCATAAAAAACAGATTTTTTTTTATTTTTGTTCGGAAATTTTCGAAGTCCCAAACAAAATATTTTCAGCCTAAAACTTTTTCCTCTTCTTAAAATTGACCAAAACGCATAAAAAAAAAAAAAAAAAACTAATTTCCAGATTTTGGTCCACCCGAACCAAAAAAAAAAAACAAAAAAAAGATTTTCCAGATTTTGGTCCAAAAAAGTCCCACCCGGACCCCAAATTTTCAATGTAAAAAAAAATTTTTTTTTGTCTTAAAATTGACCGAAATGCATAAAAAAACAAAAAAAAAATTCTGGATTTTGATCCAAAATTTCTAAGCCCAGAACGGGACCCCAAATTTTCAGCCTAAATATGAACCCAGGGACTTGGCTTGAACAAACTTGAATCACACCCCCCTAAGGATGCTGCATACCAAATATCAAAAGATTCTTATTGGTTATATTTATTTATTTATTGATGTTTAAGGTCACATATTTATGCACAATGGCTAATCATGACCGTGACAGTTTTACGGGTGGAGGAAGCCGAAGTACCCGGAGAGAACCACCGAACAACGACGAGCAGCTGCCAGCTCCCCAACATCGTAACTCCGCACTGCAGCACAGGCAGGGTTAGATTGGTTGAAGACATGCGTACCATCGACGTGCAGTACGCCTTAGTACACGGCGTCATCGTGCCCCCACATGGGCAATGGGGGTGAAGTGTCTTGCCCAAGGACACAACGCGGTTGCCGCAGGTGGGATTCGAACCGAGGACCTCTCGGCTTGCAGCCTGCACCTCTGCCTACTGAGCCACCGCGATTCTTATTGGTAGATCTGAAGAAGAAGATTTTTAAAGAATATTCCTCATACTGCACAAATTTAAACATTTGGGCTCCCTTAGAGAGCCCAAATAAGGACCCAGGGAATTGCTTTCAATAAACATGTGAAACAATCTTCCAAAGATGCTATATGTGAAATTTGAAAGCTTTTGGAGCAGTGGTTTGGGAGAAAAGTAGTCTTACATGCTTTTCCCATTACCCACAGCGTTAAAAAATGCTGACTCAGCACTTTTTCAAAGTCACCAAAAAGTACCCCATGATAAAACCGATAGCAATTTTTTTTTTACCACTCCATTCTGTTGGTCCTAAGGAAGCTTCACACCAAATAAGAATTCTCAGTGCCGTGTAGTTTTGGAGATATGGGTGTTTTAATTTTTTTCTATTTTTAGCTCCTGCGGTTCCCATGGGGCAAACGGAAAAAAATTTGGGCATAAATTAAGTACTTGTGACCCAATAAGCCCCCATATCAAATTTGGTTCAAATCTGCCTCTCGGTTTGGAAAATAGAAATTTTGGGAGTGGCAAAAATTCTTGGCCCTCCCATAACAACGGCAAATATAGCCCCACAAACTTCTCTTGAACAAATCTGAGTCTACACCTCAAAAGGAAGCTGCACACCTAATATCAAGTCTCTGCTACTGCTGGTTCATGAGAAGAAGATTTTTTAAGATTTAGGCACACTTTTTGGGCGTGGCCTTACCAAGGGGCGAGGCAACTTGATTTGAACAAAATCATATTGCGATGTCATAACAAACTATTAATTCAAATATCAATTAAATTGGTTCAGCGGTTTGGGAGGAGAAGACGCAAACACCATGTTCTCGGACGCCGGATGCCAGACGACGACGGACGGTGAGTGATCACTATAGCTCTCCTGACTGAAAGTCAGGTGAGCTAAAAAGAAAATGAGAGGCTTGAATTACCTGTGGTGAGAGATCCGGTATGGAAATCCCACCACCAACAATATACTGTGACACCCGTCCCCAACGTTTAGAGTCCCAGTGTTCACATGTGGGACAACAATCTTTGGGGGTGCATCGACTACAAGCAAGACAACAAACATGCAAATCCGAGGATGGTTTCCTCGCCTTGCATTTAGAGCAGAAAGTTTTCATAATTCAATATAAAAATCAAAGTCGATGACACTCCCAAATCTGCAAAAAATATATGATTAGATACATGAATAAAGCAATCAAAATATCAATCGGAAAAAATGAAAAAAACATTTTTCCCAAAAAATTTTTTTTTTTGAAAAAGCCCAAGTTCCCAAAGGGAACATGCAGAGCCTAAGTGTGGACAAAATTCCATTTTGTTTTTGTTACACTATCGGAATAATTAATCCATGTATCCTACAGTAATTTATACACATATAAAATAACATACCACATGCATTTGAGATGTTGTAACTGTCAACAACATCAGAGAACAAAAACCGGAAACAACACCTCAGGCACCAAAAAAATAGCCCGAAGTCAGTAGCCGATTTACAAGATCGTGCAAAGCAAGGTCTTCCTATGAAGAAAAAACAATACATCTGATAGAAGATGCAAGACCAATATGCCCCAACACTGACTGGATGAGAACGTAACCAAGGGGATTTTTACAGAAAAAACATTCCGTAAACACACTAAACCTCCAAAAAATTTTTATAAAAAACTTCAATAAAAATAGCCAAAAGCTTGGAAGTTTTGCAGGAGGGCTCAAGAAAGGATAGGGAAGGAACACTATTCATTAGCAAGAATGATGTCGTGGAAATTACATTAGCAAGAATGATGTCGTCAGGCAATTTGTCTCGCAATTTTGAGACATGAAAAATTTATAATATTATTTATAAAGTTACAGCCCTGAACGTCTCCAATCACCATTGTTGCTTTCCATCTTGAATCCACCAATTCATGTAATGACTTGTGTCTGGCATCTTCATAAAGAGAATTTTAGTAGCACAGATGTCAGAACATCTTACTGACTGAAGGGCCAAACAAAGAATGATGGTTGGCGCCAATTTTGGACCATCCTGGACGCTGCGCATGCGCAGTGATAAAAGAGTATGGAGGACCATTTAGGACTTAATTTTTAGTGTTTTGATGCAAATTTGGGGGATTGGGGGGCAAAATTTGTGTTTGGCCCTGAATATCATAAAGTTAGCACCAGCTAGTCTGGGCCATTGGTTGTGGTATAAAAATATTAGTATATATTTATTTATCAGGTTCAATGACACTTTCGACAGCCAGGGTCACTTCATGTTGGATCAATGGCAAGCAACAGTCAGACTCCTAGACATACACAAACTCCACACAAGCAGGGTTAGCCTTGGTTGAAGACAAGTGCACCATTGATGTGCAGTATGCCTTAGTACACGTCGCCACCGTGCCACCATGTGGGTAGGTGGGATTAAGTGCCTTGCCCAAGGACATTTGTAATGCAGTTACCTCTGGAGGGGATTGAACCATGAACCTTTCAGTTTGAAGTCCAATGGCATACCCAATGAGCCCCCATGCACCCAAGATATTCAAATAATATTTCACGTGAACAAATCATGGCTAAATACGTTTCAGATACCCAAGAACAAAGGTAGGAAATCATAATTCTAAAAAATGCAGTGACAGAGCTGTGTGGGGGTAAATTCCAAAACTCTTGGATTTGTTTTGTTTTCTATTTGCTTACATGTATGTTTCAGTCAAAGTCACCAGTGACAAAAAAGCACTGATAAACAATGCTGTCTAAAATCAAATAATGAGACTGATCACCTTCACACTATAGACTGTTGTAATTTGGAGACTGCAATGTTGCCGTATTACTTACAAGTACAAGGCATCATGACACCTGTTTGAAATTCCAAGAATTATGCAAACATTTTTTGATTAAAATTTGTGGCACCATGTGACATACACATGTGCATCAGCCATAAACTCCTTCTTCAAATAAAAAATGCAGACAGTGTTGGTCTTTCCCAAAATACAGTCTTTTTGCACTGCATCATAAAATGTTTTGAATGCCTAGCATTTTTCTTGGTTATCTGAAGCACATTTGGCCACGTGTTGTGTTCCTGAAATAAAATTTTATTATCAGTTTTGGTACAAATATGGTAGCAGACTTTCAGGCGCCATTGGTGCCTACTGTCAACTTTGTGAGTTGATTGCATGTATAATTTTCATCATAGGGGGGAAATTAAAATTGTTTAGTAAATTTTGTTTTTTAACATACATACCACAATTGTTTACAATTGGCTGTAATGTAAGTGCAAGCCTTACTTTGGAACTAACTCAAGCTAAGAAACTTTTCCAAACGAGTTGGAAAAGTGGAAGAGTGCGAAAGCACGAAAAAGATCGAAAAAGGGTCGAGCGAGGCCGGCACTCGACATTACAGGTACTCTCTCTGCACACCTCTTGCGTTTACCGAGTGCATGCACAACAACCGTGACGTCAATTCCGTATTTCCGCCAACAAGAAGTTTGTGATTTAGCGGGGAGCCATCGATATCAAAGATATCCCCAAGGAGGGTGGGCCTCCGGTAAACAATTGTGGTAGGTATGTTAAGAAACAAAATTTACTAAAAAAATTTTAATTTCTTCTCAACCTACTCACAATTGTTTACAATAGGCTGCATAAACAATAGGAAGAGGTGAATCACATAACCAATACCAACAAGAGCAGCAGAAAGAAAATGCAAGGAGGGCAGAGAATAATAGTGAAATCTGTAAACGAAGAAAGACGCACCTGAAAAGAACAAGGCTGAGCAATGCACAAACCCGATAAAAACAAATTTAACGAGGGTGCACAACAGCCTGAGCAGCAACGAGAGGGCCTAAAGAAAAAAGGTCCTCAGATTGCTGCTGTATGTGGCGGAGATAAAAGGAGGAGAAAGTAGAAGCATTCCTCCAGTAATCCGCATCCATAACATCCCAGAGCGAAACTGAATTGGAGAACGATCAGGATGTAGAAATGGCACGAACCTCATGAGCATTAAACCGGTTCGAAACAAGATCCGAAGCAGACAAGCTGGAATAAGCCAGCTTGATTGCAAGACAGATCCATCTGGAAATAAAATGGGAAGAGATAGACTGCCTCCTTGGAATGAGAGACAGAAAGAATCTCTTCCGAAAACCCTCCAAATGAACTGAGTGCGATTAATGTAAGTCTTGATCGCA
Organism: Pictodentalium vernedei; assembly: GCA_031216915.1. NCBI lineage: Eukaryota > Metazoa > Mollusca > Scaphopoda > Dentaliida > Dentaliidae > Pictodentalium > Pictodentalium vernedei. Next base: position 242,904,778 of record CM062289.1, read on the forward strand.
CAAACAAGACAAAGAAGCGGCCTCCGGCCATCGACAACAGGGAGAGCCCGAATGCAGATGGGAGGAGGTACCGAATCAGGAAGTTGATTCTTGGCCAGAAAAGAGCAATCAGTAGTGAAGGTGACACTGTTAGCCTCATTTCTGAAGAAAGCAGAATCAACAGATAGCGCATGAAGCTCACTGACACGTCTGGCAGAAGCAAACGCTAGAAGGAAAGTAGTCTTATAGGTGAGAAAACACATATTGGTCTCAGATAAAGGCTCAAATGGCACCTCCTCCAAACAATGCAACACCCATACCAAGTTCCACTTGGGTGTAAGATGCAAAACTCTTCAAAGAAAAGTGCCAAATCAGTTTGGAGAGAAAAAGATTACGACCGATGCACCGCTTTCCCACATACGAGAAAGTATCAGACAGCATAGACCGATAGCCTTTTATGGTAATAGGCTAGAGGCCCTTGGAGTCAAAAAGATATACCAGAAAATCTGCAATTTGAGCGAATGACAGATTACGGTAATCCACATTTTGAGCTGTACACCAGCGGCAGAAAACTTCCACTTAGCAGCGTAAGTCATGCCAGTGGAATGTCGCCGCAATGCCGAAATGTACTCCACTGATCGTCTCGAAAAACCTCTACGTCAGAGACAGGACCTGATAAAAGACAGGCGTGAAGGGACAGGTTGTTGTGATACTTCCTGGGACGACCCTGGGAAAGAAGATCGCGACGTAAAGGTAGGTGAATCAGCCGATCTGCCAACAGAGACCACAGCAGATTGATCCACACCCTCTGTGGAGACAGAGGTGCGATCAAATTGATCCTGCAACTGCAAGCATGAATCTTCGCCAACACTTGAGGAAGAATCGGTGCAGGAGGGAAGGCATAGCTGATCCAACCTGTCCAGTCCAGAGACAGAACGTCTACCGCAAAAGCTAAAAGTTAGTGGATCCGGACAAGGAGAGATAAAGGTCTCTACCTGATGATTCCAGCGAGTGGCGAAAAGGTCGACCAGAGGACGCCCCCACCGCTCACAAATCGCCTGATACACCGACCAATGCAGCACCCGTTCGGTGGGAAGGACAATGTCGCGTCCGGGAATGTGCCAAATGGCCACCCGAGCGTTTACATCCCACGCCAACAGTAGAAGATCCCTAGATAGCCGATACATGAGAATCGAATGTGTGCCCCCTTGATTTCGTATGTAGGCCACCACTGTCGAATTGTCCGAAAGAAGTAGGACAGTGTGATCCGACAGGTGAGAGATCCAAAGCCGAAAACTCAACAGAAGAACAAGGAGCTCCTTCTGGTTGATATGAAGGGCCGCCTGCTCGCTGTCCCACATGCCGTGAGTAGACAGACCGAGAGGATCCAACGCCGCACCCCAGCCCGATCGCTGGAATCCGCAGTAAGGATGCAATCCACCAAAGGAAGATCCATTGGGACACCCCGAGTCAACCAGGGAACATCGGCCCAAGGGTGGAGGTGACAAAGCAGGGACTGGGGGATAGGAAGTTCCAGGTCCAGAGGATCCACATTTGGACGCCAGTGATCCAACAGGAAGTGTTGTAGAAGTCGGACAAACAAGCGACCCAGTGGAATGAGATCTGACACCGAACCGCAAAGGCCCAGCATCCGAACGAAAGTCCTGGCTGAGACCAAGGAAGATTGGAGCAGGTTCCAAGTCAAGGCGGAAAGGATCATCGCCCGAGCATTGGGAACTGACACCACATTGTGAAGAGTGTCGAAATCCATTCCCAAATGACGAAATAGCTGAGAAGGAAGGAGATCCGACTTCTCGCAATTGACTCTGAAACCCAGCGACGCAAGTAGGCCAAGTAACCGTCGAACATCGGACTCCAGAACTGCAGCACTGTGGTGCCGTTGGAGGATGTCGTTCAGGTAGGCTGACGAAGTCACAGCCAACAGAGTACGGTGAAAAGCGAGCACATGTGACATCAGTCGGGTGAAGGCCCATGGAGCCAGGTTCAAACCGAACGGGAGAGCTTTGAATTGAAAGAGACGATCCCGAAACGAGAACCGAAAGTATTTCCGTAATGCCAGATGAATGGGTACATGGAAATAGGCATCCCTCAGGTCGATACTGGCTTCAAAATCGCCCTGATGAATCGAACGTCGAACCGACCTGAAAGTCTCCATGCTGAAACGAGGTGCTATGATGGACTCGTTCAGGATACTCAGATCGATGACAGGATGAAATTGGCCGTTTTTCTTCGGCACCAAGAAAAGTCTCAAGTAAAACCCCGGTGAAAGGGTGTTCCTGACCACCTCGATCACCCCTTTGGAGAGGAGATTGTCGATCGCCTGCACCAGAAGGTCCCGACGCAGAGAATCGGAAGGGACCCGATTCGGGAGGGGCACCCGAGATAAACAGGGGTTCCAACGGAAGGACAGTCGCAGACCGGATTGGATGATGTCGAGGACCCAAGGGACCTTCATTTGCGGTCTCAACAAGGCCCCCGAGAGGAGAAACCACCCCCTCGGGAAGCAACAGAGCTCTGAGACTTTCCTCCCTGAGGCTGCCAGCGAGTCTGGCCGGGAGTCTTTTTCTGAGCAGATGGAGCCGAAGGCGTGGCCGACACAGCGGGGCACTTGGCGGGGATGGAACGACCACCACCCGCAGCAGCAGGTTGGTCCAGCTGTCGAAACAAAAGCTGGTCCTTCGAGTGACGAAGAACCTCACCACGGACAGCTTCCACGGAACCATGGAACAGCTGAGGTCCAACCAAAGAAGCAGACCTCAGAACAGCACGCTGGTCAGAAGGAAGGGAAGGAGAAGTATCCAACACTGCATCCTGGCGTGCAAGCTCCAAATTAGCCATGTTACAGGCGTGAGCGTGTGTCAGGTTCATAAGAGCCTGCGATAAAACACGCAAAGACGCCTGAGCATCATCAAACTCCCCTGGCAGAAAATATGCAGCTGGGGCAGCGACGATGTGATCCGCGAGAGATAACATGCCCAGCATCTCTCGGGACAGGCCCACCATAGATTCAACGACCGACATCGGGAGGACTGCTGACTTAGGCTTATTCAACCCGAGGGAAGGAGAATCTTCGCCCACAGTACTCATCCCTTGGAAGACTGGTGGACAGACGGATTCATAGACACGAAACCGTGGCGGAGGCAGAAAAGCATCAGATCGTGAAAAGAAACAACCCTTCTGGGCCTTGGAACGCATTTTGGCGTCCAGGCCCTGGAAGGTCTCACCAACTTGAGCCGATTGCAGAGGGCGCAAAACCCCAGAGCTAGAAGGCTCAACAGGGTTGTGGCGCTCCACAGAGGACCGCAGCCGGATGGTCACGGATGCTGGTCTGAAGGCTGAATATCTGGCAATAAGCCAAAGACAAAATCTAAAGCCTGCCCCAAGACTGACGGGGGGGGGGGGGGGGGGGGGGGGGGGGGGGGGGGGGGGGGGGGGGCTGGGCCTGTCGCCTTCAAGAAAATCGTCATCCTCTGTGGCAGAAGAGACATAGCCCAACTCGGGCTGACCAGCGGAAACTTCCTGTGAATACTGAACAGCATCCAAAGGGCCAGGCGAGGAATCTCTGTGACCGACCAAAGGAGGTTGTGCCTCAGGAGGCACAGGGAAGCCAACTTGTGGGTTGCTAGAAAGCAACCGGGTGAGCGCCAGAACGGCCTGCTTCAGCTCACCCTGAGAATCCGTCACAGCAGCCGTGCCCGACGGAGTGTCTTCCCAATGGACCCTTCTAGAAGAAGAACCCAAATCCTCAGAAGAGACCGACACCGAACGTCAATCAGCAGACAGAGTAGGGAGACGGTGAGAAGACAGCAGAGGATAGTCCCAAGAGTGATGCCCAGGGGCAATCACTGACCTCTGCGAAACAGAAGGCCATGTCTGCAAATCCTCTAGAGAGACCGACGGCGTATGTCGATCGGTAGCTGGACATGGGACACGATGAGAAGACACCGGTGGATTGTCCCAAGAATGACAGGAACCTGCCATTGGCCTCTGTGCGACAGAAGGCCCCAACCGCCCATCCTCTGAGACCGACGACAAGCATCGATCGACAGCCAGACTTGGAATACAGTGAGAAATCACCGGAGGAAGGTTCCAAGAGTGACAGCTAACAGGAGTTGTCACTGGCCTATGCTGAACAGCAGGCCCTGGACTCCAATGTCTCAGCCCCATCCTGCTAGTCGGCTCACCAGCAGAGGAAGGCGGAACAACAAACGGTTCACTCGAGGGGTGAGGAATCGCTGCCGAAGCGACCGAACGGCCCAACCGACCAGGAGCAAACCTAGCCAGATGAGACGGAGCAGCCAGCAAACCCGAACAGCTTCACTGAGAAGCCAGGGAAGGCTGAGAGCCCAGAGACACACCAACAGATACAGCCTCGGACCCCCAAGGACTGTACACCATCCCCAGAAGAGATGGCAGAGCCACTATCATACAAGATAGGAACAACTTCACCAGCAACTCTTCCACTTTTCCAACTCGTTTGGAAAAGTTTCTTAGCTTGAGTTAGTTCTGAAGTAGGGCTTGCACTTACATTACAGCCAATTGTAAACAATTGCGAGTAGGTTAAGAAGAAACCAATATTCAAACTTGGCCTGTATTACTAGCTGGAAAATACACATCAACATTGGTTGAAATCAAATATTCCAAACTGGAGTTAGCAGTCGGAAACCAATTGTTTACTTTTGGGGTTTTTCCCATGTTAAACCCTAACCCCACAATGTCAAATAATTAATCCCAAAGTGCAAAAAATAACCAACTACCACTGACCCTAAATTGTAAACCCTACAATGTACCTCTGCTAAGCCTGGATGGACGTACAGAGGGATGGGAGGACGGACGGACAGACCATTCAAATAATATGACCATTTTTACAAATGGGCGTATAAAAAAGTAATATCAAATTTGAAGAGAATCATATAATTAGAACAGGATTTATCTTCTGGATAACATGGGGAGGAGGGAGGGGTGGATTGATACCACCCATCTCCCCAGAAGTTTTGAAGACAGCATCAAAGTCCCTCATTCCCATTTCCTGCCAATCTGTATTAGTTTTGTAAAACAACAGAAGTATGCTGCAGAAGGCATTTCTTTATATTTCAAACTGTGAAGCTCAGATAATGAGAAAAAAAGCTGCATACAAGTAAAAGAAATCAGATCTGTAAATGCAATTATTAAAAGTTGTATTGATCATGCAAGAACAAAAAGTGACAAAGTATGTGTTAGAAGCCCAATTTCAAATTTAAAGAAATTTTCATCATAGGGGGGAAATTAAAATTTTTTAGTAAATTTTGTTTCTTAACATACATACCACAGTTGTTTACAATTGGCTGTAACGTAAGTGCAAGCCCTACTTCGGAACTAACTCCAAGCTTTTAAGAAACTTTTCCAAACAAGCTGGAAAGGTAATAGAGTGCAAAAGCACGAAAAAGTTTGAAAAAGGGTCGAGCGAGACCAGCGCTCGAAATTACAGGTACTCTCTCTGCACACCTCTTGCTTTTACCGAGCGCATGCGCAACAACTGTGACGTCAATTCCATATTTCCGCCAACGAGAAGTTTGTGATTTAGTGGGGAGGCATCGATATCAAAGATATCCCCAAGGAGGGTGGGTCTCCGCTAAACAATTGTGGTAGGTATGTTAAGAAACAAAAAAATTTACTAAAAAATTTTAATTTCTTTTCAACCTACTCACAATTGTTTACAATTGGCTGAATAAACAATAGGAGGAGGTGAATCACATAACTAATACCAACAAGAGCAGCAGAAAGAAAGGCAAGGAGGGCAGAGAACAATAGCGAAACCTGTAATGAAGATAGAGGGAAGGCACCTGAAAAGAACAAGGCTAAGCAAAGCACAACCTCGAGAAAAACAATTTAACGAGGGTGCACAACAGCCTGAGCAGTAACGAGAGGGCCTAAAGAATAAAGGTCCTCAGATTGCTGCTGTATGTGGCAGAGATAAAAGGAGGAGAAGGTAGAAGCATTCCTCCAGTAAGCCACATTCATAACATCCCGGAGCGAAACAGAATTGGAGAATGCCCAGGATGTAGAAATGGCACGAACCTCATGAGCATTAAACCAGTTTGAAACAAGATCCGAAGCAGACAAGCGGGAATAAGCCAGCTTGATTGCAAGACAGATAATCTGGAAATAGAATGGGAAGAGATAGACTGCCTCCTTGGAATGAGAGCCAGAAAGAATCTCTTCCGACCCCTCCTAATGAACTGAGTGCGATTAATGTAAGTCTTGATCGCACGAACAGGACAAAGAAGAGGTCTCCGACCATCGACAATGGGGAGAGCCCAAATGCAGATGGGAGAAGGTACCAAATCAGGAAGTTGATTCCTAGCCAGAAAAGAGAAATCAGTAGTGAAGGTGACACTGTTAGCCTCATTTCTGAAGAAAACAGAATCAACAGATAGCGCATGAAGCTCACTGACTCGTCGAGCAGAAGCAAACGCTAGAAGGAAAACTGTCTTATAGGTGAGAAAACGCATATCGATCTCAGATAAAGGCTCGAATGGCACCCCCTCCAAACAGTGCAACACCCATGCCAAGTTCCACTTGGGTGTAAGATGCAAAACTCGAGGCCTCTTCAAAGAAAAAGTGCCGAATGAGTTTGGAGAGAAAAAGATTACGACTGATGCACCGCTTTCCCACATAAGAGAAAGTATCAGACAGCATAGACCGATAGCCCTTAATCGTAATAGGCTGGAGGCCCTTGGAGTCAAAAAGATATACCAGAAAATCCGCAATTTGAGCGATTGACGGATCACGGTAATTCACATTGTAATCTGCACACCAGCGGCAGAAAACCTTCCACTTCGCAGCATAAATCATGCCAGTGGAATTTCGCCGCGATGCAGAAATGCACTCCACTGTTCATCTCGAAAAACCTCTAAGTCGGAGACAGGACCTGATAAAAGACAGGCGTGAAGGGACGGAGTCACCAGGTTGTTGTGATACTTCCTGGGATGACTCTGGGAAAGAAGATCGCGACGAAGAGGTAGACGAATCGGCCGATCTGCCAACAGAGGCTGCAGCAGATTGATCCACACCCTCTGTGGATGCAGAGGTGCGATCAGAATGATCCTGCAACTGCAAGCACGAATTTTTGCTAATATTTGAGGAAGAATCGGTGCAGGAGGGAAGGCATAGCCGATCCAACCTGTCCGGTCCAGGGACAGAGCATCTACCGCAAATGCCAGAGGATCTGGACAAGGGGAGACAAAGGTCTCTACCTGATGATTCCAGCGAGTAGCGAAAAGGTCGACCTGAGGACGGCCCCACTGCTCGCAAATTGCCTGAAACACCAACCGATGTACCATCCATTCGGTTGGAAGGACACTGTCGCGTCGGGACAAGGAGTCTGCTAGGACGTTGAGATGCCCGGGAAAGTGTCGAATGGACACCCGAGCATTTACATCCCATGCCAACAGAAGAAGATCCCGAGATAGCCGATACATGGGAATAGAAGGTGTGCCTCCTTGATTTCGTATGTAGGCCACTACTGTCGAATTGTCCGAAAGAAGTAGGACAATATGGTCCGACAGGTGAGGGATCCAAAGCCGAAAACTCAACAGAAGAGCAAGGAGCTCCTTCTGGTTGATAAGAAGGCCCACCTGCTCGCTGTCCCACTTGCCTTGAGTGGACAGACCGAGAGGATCCAACGTTGCACCCCAGCCGTGATCGCTGGCATCCACAGTAAGGATGTGATCAGCCTAAGGAAGATCCAACGGAACACCCTGTGTCAGCCAGGGAACATCGGACCAAGGGTGGAGGTGACAAAGCAGGGACCAAGGAGTAGGAAGTTCCAGGTCCAGGGGATCTACATTCGGATGCCAATGATCCAACAGGAAGTGTTGGAGAGGTCGGACAAACAAGCGACCAAGCGGAATGAGATCTGTCACCGAACCGCAAAGGCCCACCAACCGAAGGAAAGTCCTGGCCGAGACCGAGGAAGATTGAAGCAGGTTCCGAGTCAAGGCAGAAAGAATCGTCGTCCGAGCATGGGGGACCGACACTACATTGTGAAGAGTGTCGAAATCCATCCCCAAATGACGAAATCGCTGAGAAGGAAGGAGATTCGACTTTTCGCGATGGACTTTGAAACCCAGCGACGCTAGTAGGCAAAGAAACTGCCTGACATCTAACTCCAGAACAGCAGCATCGTGGTGCTGTTGGAGGATGTCGTCCAGGTAGGCTGACGAAGTCACAGCTGACTGAGTACGGTGGAAAGCAAGCACATGTGACATCAGTCTGGTGAAGGCCCATGGAGCCAGGTTCAAACCGAACAGGAGAGCTCTGAATTGATAGACTCGATCCCGAAACGAGAACCGAAGGTATTTCCATGACGCCAGATGAATGGGTACATGGAAGTAGGCATCCTTCAGGTCGATACTGGCAGCAAAGTCGCCCTGATGAACTGAACATCGAACCGACCGGAAAGTCTCCACACTCAAACGAAGATCTATTATGTACTCGTTCAGGATACTCAGTTCGATGACAGGACAAAATTGGCCGTTTTTCTTCGGCACGAAGAAAAGTGTTGAGTAAAACCCTGGTGAAAGGGTATTCCTGACCACCTCAATGGCCTCTTTGGAGAAGAGATTGTCGATCTCCTGCACCAGAAGGTCCCGACGTAGAGAATTGGAAGGGACCCGAGTCGGGAGGGGCACCCGAGATAAACTGGGTGCCAATGGAAGGACAGCCGCAGATCGGATTGTATGACATCGAGGACCCAAGTGTCCGACGTTATCTGTCCAACGGTCGTAAAACAGCGACCGCCTTCCCCCGACTGGAGGCGAATCAAGGTGAGAACTTTCACTTGCGGCCTCGACGAGGCCCCCGAGAGGAGAAACCACCACCTCAGGAAGTGACAGTCCTGAGACTTTCCTGCCTGAGGCTGCCAGCGAGCCTGGCCGCATCCGCGCTTCTTCTGAGCAGAAGGAGCAGACGGAGCCGATGTCGTAGAAGAGGCAGGCAGGCACAGCAGGACGCTTGGTGGGCCTAGAACGACCACCAACCGCAGCAGCAGGCTGGTCCAGCTGTCGCAGCAAAAGCTGGTCCTTCAAATGACGAAGAACCTCGCCATGGACAGCTTCCATGGAACAACTGAGGTCCAACCAAAGAGGCAGACCTCACAACAGCACGCTGCTCAGAAGGAAGGGATGGAGAAGAATCCAACACCGCATCCCGGCGTGCCAGCTCCAAATTAGCCATGTTACAGGCATGAGCGTGTGTCAAGTTCATGAGAGCCTGTGACAAAACGCGAAAAGGCGTTTGAGCATCATCAAACTCCCCTGGTGGAAAATATTCAGCCAGGGCAGTGACGACATGGTCCGCGAGAGATAACATACCCAGCATCTCTCGGGACATGCCCACCATAGATTCAACTATGAACATAGGGAGAACTACCGACTTAGGCTTAGTTAACCGGAGGGAAGAAGAATCCTCATCCACAGTAGTCTTCCCTTGGAAGACTGGTGGACAGAGGGAATCGTAAACACGAAACCGTGATGGAGGCAGAAAAGCATCAGCTCTAGAAAAGAAAGAACCCTTGAGTTCCTTAGAATGCATTTTGGCGTCTAAGCCCTGGAAGGACTCAACAACCTGAGCCGATTGCAGAGGACGCAAAGCCCCAGAGCTATAAGGCTCAACAGGGTTACGGCGCTCCACAGAGGACTGGACGGTCACAGATGGCTGGTCTGAAGGTTGAATGTCTGGCAATAAGCCAAAGACGAAATCCAAAGCCTGCCCCAAGACTGACGAGGGGGGTCCATCACCTTCAAGAAAATCGTTATCCTCTGTTGCAGCTGACCAGCAGAAACCTCCTGTGAATACTGTGCAGTATCCAAGGGGCCAGGAGAGACATCTCGGCGACCGACTAAAGGAGGTTGTGCCTCAGGAGGCACGGGGAGGCCAACTTGAGGGTTGCCTGAAAGCAACCGGGTGAGCGCCAAAACGGCCTGATGCAGGTCACCCTGAGAATCCGTTGCAGCAGAAGCTTGGAGAAGCTCTCTACAAAAACAGATGCCTCAAGAGTGACATCAGAAGACAAAGAGACCATGGTCTCCATGTCAGGTATCACCGAACTAGCACCATCAACAGTTGCAGAGGAACTCGCTACAGAAAAAGACAGATCTGCATCCTGTGTGACAGAGTCACCACGTGCACTAACAGAAAAGTCTGATACGGTATGGCTACCCTTACCCCGAGAACGAGGGGTTCTAGCTCTGGACAGAACCAGCTTGTTAACAGAAGCCCACAATTTTGAGGACCAAACCCCTCAAATACCACATGATTGGGTCTGAGTACAATTGTTGCAAGTGCAACATGTGGAAAGAGAGTCGTCCACATGATTCACCTGCAAGCAAGAGGTACAAGGAATAGTCTTTGGCGTAATATGAATGTGAATAATGAAATCAAGCTTCCCGCCAACGGAAAACAAAACAAAGGTTGTGTTCACTCGTGGGGGAAAAACAAGACTATGTGTGAAAATACAAGCAAAAATGATCAAAAATAGCATCAAATAACAATAATTTTGAAAGCTTGAAAAAGGATACAATCCACTTGCACACAATCAGATGAAGATAGCACATACAATAAGTTGTTCACGAAGATAATAGCTAAGAATAGCAGGAGTCACAAAAATTTCCAACCATGTACAATGGCGGAAATAAAAGGAATTGACGTCACGGTTGTTGCGCATGCGCTCGGTAAACGCAAGAGGTGTGCAGAGAGAGTACCTGTAATTTCGAGCGCTGGTCTCGCTCGACCCTTTTTCGATCTCTTTCGTGCTTTTGCACTCTATTACTTTTCCAGCTTGTTTGGAAAAGTTTCTTAAAAGCTGGTGTTAGTTCCGAAGTAGGGCTTGCACTTATGTTACAGCCAATTGTAAACAATTGTGAGTAGGTTGAAAAGAAACTAACTTCGAAAATCATTTTGAAAAGGTTTTGGAGTTAAAAAAATGTTCTACATGTAGTCACTCTAAATACTTCAAAATGCATTTTATGCAGCCATCATGGACTGGAAAACCCCACTTGCAATGAGCAATGAATAAGAACTAATTAATGTGTGTGTTTTAGGACTACACTGTAAATTACTAATGTAGATTTTATTGTTTGATATATGTATCACAAGTACAGTGTAGCCAATAAAGGAGTAGTAGAATAATTATAATGACTGCTTATCAAGTTATGGGGAGTTACATTTTGGAAAATGTTGCCAACATTGTGGGCGGTATGAAAAAACGGCCACACAACCTAAACTGTACCCATACCGAGGACACTTGACAAGCACATCAGTGCAATGAATTTACGAAGGTGTTGGTAGGGGAGGCGGATGGAATTTTGATTGGAAATTCACCACTTGACCCAGTTGCTACAATGTTATTCACAGACTGACTGATCACAAATACACAGCGAGAAATCAAGCACACATGTCCGGAGTGCTGTCATAATTAACTCGTGCAAACCAACCCAATCTGAGATGACAGTGAGGTCATTGAAATAACTGAAGGATGACACAAAGACAGATCTGTGGATCATTAACTCTAAACTAACCATATACATATAATATGATTACTGCATAAAAACTGCCGTAATTCTTCTGGTATTGTATTTGAAGCAAAGAAAAAAATGCCTAATTGGTGGGGGGGGGGGGGGGGGAGGAGGGGCAGGGGCATGGCAAGGCAGGGAGGGCAGGGCAATAACTTCAACAATTTTCATTGGATAATGGTGTTCATCGAACTTGACATAGACATTGCTGCTGTAGAGACATGTACTGAAAAGAATAAAAATCCATTAACTATTGTTCAAGTTATGCCATAAACAAACTTCGGACAGTCGGATGGATGGATGGACTGTCTGACATTTGGACAGACAGACGGAGCTCTATGCTATATCCCTCCCTTGTGGGGGGATAAAAAGTAACAAAGTATGTGGTAGAAGCCTAATTTGAAATTTAGAGAAACTAAGTTCGAAAACAGTTTTGAAAAGGGTTAAATTAATGCCAATATTATTTGAAACCACTGTATACAGGTTCAGTAGACCTTGCCCCAAATGAAAAACAATGACGTAACACAGTGTTTGAAGAATGAAAGGTACAACCATGAAAAGCAAAACTTTAATCCAAAACTTAAGCTGGGAATACTAAGTAAACTGACTGCCAAAAAAGGGTTAAATATTTCCTAAAACCAATAAAAGAAATAATTGATGTAAATGCAATCATTAAGTTGTATTGACTATGCAAGAATTAAAGTAAGAAAGTATGTGGCAAAGCCTAATTTCAAATACAAAGAAATCAAGTCTGAAAACATGTTTAAAGGGGTTAAAATCATGCCAATATTAATGAAAATCACTGCAGAAAGGTTCAGTAGATAGTAGACATTGTCCCAAATGAGAAACAGTGACATTGCACTAAACTGTTTGAAGAATCAAAGGTGTAACTTTGTAAACAAAAAAAAACTTTAACCAAAAACTTTAAACTGGAAGTTGTAAGTTAAATTGCCATACAAAAAAGGGTTAAATATTTCCCAAAATAACATGAAACATAAGAGAATGATACAATCAATAGTAATTAATATTAATTTAAAAGATAACAAGAGGGATGTTACATCCCAATGCTCACCTACATTCGCGCTTGATAATGTCGTTCCAATCTTCGAAAAAATTAACCTTAACATTACATCTTACAATATTGGACACGCGGGATGCCGACGCTGACGCCCAAGGTCATCATATAAGCTTACCACTTGTAATAGAAGTAGGTGAGCTAATAAAAATACATCAGATCAAAAAATAAAATAGGAGGTGCAAAATGGCATTATGTAATGAAGAATCACTGAAATTGTAATTGAAGTACATTCACTGGTTAAAGAGGAAAATCTAAATTTTATAGTAAATTTCCTTTCTTATTATACCTACCACAATTGTTTACTCCAGGCTTGCACTACAGTGGAAGTCCCTAACTCGGATAAAATACTCTCTATTTTTGTCTTTCCCAAGCAAGTTGGGAAAGAAAAGTGGTGCAAAAGCACCAATAAAAAATAAGCCAAAACTGGGTCGAGTGCAACCGGCGCAGACCCAGTACGGGACGCTCTCTCCCAAGTACAACTCCACGACTTCCGTTGCCAGTGCGCATATACCGTCTCTAAAGACTCATTCTTTTTGAATCCGTAAACGTTAGAGCTATGTGATCAGCGGGGAGGAAAGATTCTTTACCCGTAAAGAAGACGGGAGGGCCTCCATGTAAACAATTGTGGTAGGTATAATAAGAAAGGAAATTTACTATAAAATTTAGATTTCTTATCAACCTACTCACAATTGTTTACTCCAGGCTGAATAGACAAAAGGCTGGAGGGAATCGCATAACCAACCCCCACATAACCCCAGTGCACTGGAACCGTGAAGTTGTAGGAAGAGGTCCCGAGGCTTATCAACCATAATGTCACAATCATTGGTAAAGGACAATGAAAAGAGACATATGAGCCTGTGTGACACACAGACAGAAAAAGGGCAGTAACAGCACAAGGCTGAAACTGACCTTCAAGAAGCCCAATGGCTATGGCAGACAACAGCCTGAGCAGAAGAAAGAGGACCCAGGGCAAAAAGGTCCTCCGACTGCTCCTGCAACTGGCGCAGATAAAAGGTGGAGAAAGTAGAAGCATTTCTCCAGTAGGCTGCCTGCATAACATCCGACAACTTGACGGAGTTAGAATAAGCCCAAGAGGTGGACAGTGCCCGCACCTCGTGGGCAGAAATACGATTGGTAATACAATCGCCAGCTGCTAAACGACCATAAGCCGTACGAATAGCAAGACAAATCCATCGAGAAATGGATTGAGGAGAGATATTCTGTCGACCCGGAATGAGAGACAGAAAAAAACGTTTCCTGCCTTTCCGGATGAAGCGTGTCCGATCAAGATAAATGCAAATAGCACGGACCGGACAGAGCAAAGGGCGATTACCCTCAACAGAAGGAAGAGCCCTGATACAGATAGGAGGAGGAGTAGTATCTGGTAACTGATTCTTGGCCAAAAAGGAGCAATCAGTGGTAAAAGTAACACTGTTGGGAGAGCTCCTAAAAAAGGCCGGGTCAACCGAGAGGGCGTGAAGCTCACTAACCCGTCTGGCCGAAGCAAATGCCATCAGAAAAGCCGCCTTATATGTGAGAAAATGCATATCCACCTGGGATAAAGGTTCGAACGGCGCCCCCCCCCCCCCCCCCCCCCCCAAGCAAAGCAACACCCACGAAAGATTCCATCGTGGAGTAAGCTGCAAAGTCTGAGGCCTTTTCAAAGAAAAGTGCCGAACAAGCTTGGAGAGGTAAGGATTAGTGCCGATACGACGCTTCCCCACATAAGAAAAAGTCTCTGAAAGCATAGACCTGTAACCCTTGATGGTAACAGGCTGGAGACCCCGAGAATCAAACAGATATACCAGAAACTCCGCAATCTGTGAAATCGAAGGATTGGCATAATCAACAGAGTGATCAGCACACCATCGACAGAAGACCTTCCATTTAGCTGCATAAGCTAAACCAGTGGAGTGCCTCCTTGAAGAAGAAATGCACTCCACTGCTCGTCTCGAAAAACCTCTACGGAGGAGACAGGACCTGACAAAAGATATGCGTGAAGGCACAACGAAGTCGGGTCGACGTGAAACCTCCTCGGGCGACCTTGACAAAGAAGGTCGCGATGTAGGGGGAGACGTGCCAGAACCGCCGCCATCAGCGAGCGGAGCTGATTGATCCACACCCGCTGAGGCGACAGGGGAGCGATCAGAATGATTCGACAACTGCAGGTTCAAATTTTGGCGAGAACCTGAGGAAGAAACGGAACCGGCGGGAAGGCGTAGCCGACTAGACCGTTCCAATCAAGTGACAGAGCGTCCACGGCAAAAGCCAGAGGATCTGGACATGGGGACACGAAAGTGTCCACCTGATGGTTCCAACGAGTCGCAAAGAGGTCGATGTGGGGACGTCCCCAGAGATCGCAAAGCGACTGGAACACTGCCCTGTGAAGCATCCACTCGGTGGAAATAACCCTGCCCTGTCGGGACAGGGAGTTGGCTAGGACATTCAGACGACCGGGAATGTGACGAACAACCACTCCGGCGTGAACATCCTGAGCGAGCAGTAGAAGATCCCGAGCTAACTCGTACATCGAGTGCGTGCCGCCCTGGTTCCGAATGTAAACAACCACTGTCGAATTGTCGGATAGTAGAAGGACCTGGCGATTCGACAGATGAGGGATCCACTGCCTGAAACTCAGAAGAAGAGCAAGAAGCTCCTTCTGGTTGATGTGTAGAGCTGCTTGATCCTGGTCCCACATCCCGTGTAGGGAAAGACCGAGAGGATCCAATGTCGCATCCCATCCGAGATCGCTGGCATCTGCTGTCAGAACGCGATCGGACGTGGGTAAGTCCAGTGGAACACCCTGCGTAATCCACTGAACATCTGTCCAGGGAAGAAGGTGAGGATACAGAGAGTCCGGAAACGGAAGCACCTGATCCAGAGAATCTACATTCAGCCTCCAACGACTGAGCAGAAAGTGTTGGAGAGGTCAGACACGCAGCCGACCTAGAGGAATGAGATCCGTCACCGAACCGCAGAGACCGATCAGCTGGAGAAAACTCTGAGCGGTCGCGGACATGGACTGGGACAGAGTCAGAGCAAAAGCTGAGAGAATCACAGCCTTGGCCTGGGGAACCGCTACCAAATTGAATTTGGTTTGGAAAGACATCCCCAGATGACAAAACAACTGAGAAGGGACCAGGTCCGACTTCTCCTCGTTGACTCTGAATCCTAGCGACGTAAGCAAGCTCAACAGAGTGGCGACATCCGACTCCAGTAAGGCAGCATTGGAATGCCTCTGGAGGATATCGTCCAGATATGCCAAAGTAGTCACCCTGGACTGTGTGCGATGGAACGCGATCACATGCGACATCAGTCTGGTGAACACCCAAGGAGCCAGGTTGAGGCCGAAAGGCATGGCCTTGAACTGGTAAACTCGCCCCAGAAAAGCGAACCTGAGATACTTCCGTGACGCCCGATGCATCGGAACGTGGAAGTAAGCGTCTCGCAGGTCGATGCTGGCTGCGAAATCTCCCTGGTGAATAGATTGGCGGACCGACCTGAAAGTCTCCATGCTGAACTTGGGAGCAATGATAGACTGGTTCAGGATACTTAGATCGATAACCGGTCGGAGTCGGCCGTCCTTCTTCGGCACCAAGAACAGGTGGGAATAGAAACCCACTGACTGAACGTTCTTGATGACCTCGATCGCCCCCTTTGTCAGGAGATTGGCAATCTCCGTGGACAAAAGTTCCCGACGTAAAACGTCTGAAGGAACTGTGGTTGGAAGAGGCACCCTTGACAGAGTGGGGTGCCGACGGAAGGATATTCGCAGCCCGGACCGAACAACATCTAACACCCATGGATCGGATGTGATGGTGGCCCAATGGTCTGCGAACTCTGCTATCCTTCCTCCAACCTGGGACGAGTCGAGGTGAGGACCTTCATTTCGAGCTCCGACGAGGCCTGCTAAATGAAGAATCCTGAGCCTTCCCTCGATTCTGCCGACCCCTACCTTTACCCCGTGAGTAAGAAGTAGAGGCGGCGGCAGAAGGACCAGCCTTTTGCTTCACAGAGGAAGCAGAAGGGTACTTGTTAGGCTTGGAACGGCCCTTGCCTCCCCTAGAAGGCTGATCAAGCTGACGAAACAGCAGCTGATCTTTGGAATGACGTAGGACGTCATCCCGGACCGTCGACACGGAACCATGGAAAAGTTGCGGACCTGTCAAAGAAGCAGATCGAAGAGTAGCACGCTGCTCCTCGGGAAGGGATCGTCCTGTGTCCAGCACAGCGTCCCTTCGAACTAATTCCAAATTAGCCTTGTTACAGGCATGTGTGTGAGTAAGGTGCATAAGCGCCTTGGACAGCACACGTAAAGGAGCCTGTACCTCGTCAAACTTATCTGGAGGCAGATAAGCAGCCAAAGCTGAGACGACGTGATCTGAGAGAGAAAGCATGCCAAGCATCTCTCTAGATAAGCCCAACGTGGACTCCAGAGTCGTCATTGGAATGACGGCAGACTTGTGCTTGGAAAGCCCGAGGGAAGTGGAGTCCTGATCCAGAACCGTCAAAGCCTGGCAGACTGACGGATTGGCGGAATCGTAGGAACGATAACGCACAGGAGGCAAAAAGGTGTCAACCCTGGTGAAGAACGAAGTCTTCAAAGCCTTGGAATTCAGCTTGGCATCCAATGCTGAAAAAGCTTCAACCACCTGTACCGACTGGCACGGTCGAAGGCGCCCAGAAGCAGGCTGCTCCATAGGCTGTTGGCGCGCGACCGATGATCGCGGCCAGGCTGACACTGTCGGCTGGTTAGCAGGTTTGAGCTCAGGCAGAAACCCAAACACAAAGTCAAGAGCCGCCCCCAAGTCTGAAGACTGCTGGCCCTCGACCTCAAGCATGTCGGACTCCTCCCCAGAGTCGGAAGACACATAGCCCATCGTGGGCAAACCAGCCGACGCCTCCCATGGTGTCGGGACACCAGAGGAATCAGAAACCGGCCTGTTTCCAATCCTGGGAGGCGGCGCCATAGGAGGCGCCTGGAAACCACTCATAGCCTCGCTGGAAGCAACAGGAAGGCTCTTAGAAAGAACCTGAGTGAGTAAGGAGAGGGCCTCCCTAAGCTCACTGCCCGTACCGGCCGGTTCGACAGGGGAGTGAACCGGCAAAGTGGCTTCACCTCTGACCCTCTTAACCAGGGAAGGGTCACGATCCTCCAAAACACCCGACGCGGGATGACGGGCGGCAGCCGAAACATCTGAAGGCAGACGTGTATAGGGGTACGATGCACCCCGAGGATCAAGATTGCGAGAGCTCATGAGAGTCACCGCGGACCTCTGCGGGGCAGAAGGTCCAGGCTGCACAAAAGGCATTGGTCCCCCAAAACTGGTCGTGTGACCAGAGTGAGTAGACGGAAACGCCACGGAGTTCATAGTGTTTCCACTACGAACATCTGAATCCAAAGACACAACTGTGGTGCTCGACGGCGAAGAGACCACAGAGATGGGCTCGGCCGGCAGCCCCTTCCGACTTCGCCGAGTTGAAGTCAGGGAAGGCTGAGGCCGATATCCCATGTCTACAGTATTGGACATTCCTGCAGTCCCCTGCAACGAAAAGCCGAGGCCGGCTGAAACAGACAACGAAGCAGACGGACCAGCAGCAGTAGTAGATACGTCGAGAGTCATTGAGGCTGGTGAAAAAGTGGAGAGAGCACACCGGCTCGGCTCCGAAGGAGGAGTCACAACCCTAGTGACAGCCTCAGATGTCGACTGGAGGGGGACCATAGTCCTGGAACCAGGCATCTCTTCACCAGAACACTCAACGGCTCCCGCAGTATCCACCGCAGGAAAAGACTGCACATCCCCCACGGAGGAGGAATAACTCTCACCAGACAAAGTCGGCTCGGGAGGCCCCGAATGACCACGTTCTCCTTTCCCGCGGGAGCGGGGGGCACGGCCACGAGAACGAACGACACGGTTTACTGACGCCCAGAAGGTGGAAGACCATGTTCCACAGACACCACACGGCCGCTCGGCCGAACACCCATTACAGGAGGAACAAGACGAATGTACATCGTCCACATGCTTTGGCAGCAGACATTGCCCACAAGGAATTGTCCTGGGCATGATAGAGGTGAGAGGAGCAGAGAAGGTGAGATCAGAAAACAGAACACCCCCAAAGAAGAGAGAAAGGTGACAGAAACAAAGACCCCAGACGGTCGACTGGGAACCACACAACAGGAAGACTACTCTCAAAAGAAAGAAGAAACACTGTAGGAGTGGTACCCCGCTGACACCTAACTCTAACACAATTAGAAAATTTTGCAAAAAAAGCATTAACAATAATTGTGAAAAATCTAAGTCCGAACCGCGTGGCACACGAAATGCACGCGCGACTCGAGAGAGAGCAAATAAATATACATTATGGACATATAATAGAAAAGAGAATATAAAACACTGTTCCTGAGAATACAAAGGATACACTGTGGTATAATGAATCAGGAATCATCAAACATCGAGCTGGTGGAACACTGATAAGCGTGCAAAAACATCTTGACACGAAGCGGATTATAAAAAGAATGAGTCTTTAGAGACGGTATATGCGCACTGGCAACGGAAGTCGTGGAGTTGTACTTGGGAGAGAGCGTCCCATACTGGGTCTGCGCCGGTTGCACTCGACCCAGTTTTGGCTTATTTTTTATTGGTGCTTTTGCACCACTTTTCTTTCCCAACTTGCTTGGGAAAGACAAAAATAGAGAGTATTTTATCCGAGTTAGGGACTTCCACTGTTGTGCAAGCCTGGAGTAAACAATTGTGAGTAGGTTGATAAGAAACATTCGTTCAAGAAAGTGACTATAAGTCCCAACAAAAATACATCACATCAACAACTAAAATAAGCCTTAATGTAAATACATCACATCAACAACTAAAATAAGCCTTAATGTTACTAGTAACAAGTATGAGAAAGTATTAAATAAGAAAAAAAAGTTAAAAAAATTTTTTTTTAAAGAAAGTGAATATAAGTCCCAAAAATCCCCCTCAAATTCCTCAAATATGCATGTAATGAGGGCGCAACGTTACCGCAATGTAGTTCAGTAACCCATGTGTACAATATCAATTGCCTGGAAAGACACATAGAAACAGAACTCACCTTAACACAAACTTTTAGAACTTAAAATTGAGTAAGTCAGAGAAAAACATGAACATTGTGACTGAAAAAAAGAAAAGAAATCAGTTAAATTTCTGCATACAGTAGGGTTAATACCTAAAGTAGTTATTGAAATGAGAAAATAAAGAGTAATGAGAGGTGAAGGCACCACAATCTGCACAAAAGCTGACTTTAACGCAAATTCTTACAACACCTAAACGCTAATTCTTACAACAAATTTTGGCAGAAAATCAGCCTCAAATTCCTCAAATATTCATGTAATGAGGGTTAAATATTACTGCAATGGAGTTCAGTAACCCAAGTGTAGAATATTAATCGCCTGGAAAGACACATAGAAACACAACTCACCTACACACAAAGTTTACAAAGTTTTACAACTTAAAATTTACGCCTCCCGAGAAAAACATGAAAAGTTTGACTGAAAAAAAAGAAAATTTCCGTTAAATTTCTGCATACAGTAGGGTTAATACCTACAGTTGTTATTGAAATATGAAAATCAACAGTAATGAGAAGTTAAAGCAGCACAATCTGCACAAAAGCTGACTTTAACGCAAATTCTTACAACACCTAAACGCAAATTCTTACAAGTTTTGGCAGAAAATTTTAGGTGAAATTTGGAATAAAGTCGTAGTATCAGGGTTAAATACTGTTCTGATAGTCCCCTACAACCTACATATGCAATATCAAAGGCCTGAGCCCACTGATCTTTGAGAAATTAACCTTAACATTAAATCTTACAATATTGGACACGCCGGACGCCGACGCTGACGCCCGAGGTCATCATATAAGCTCACCACTTCTAATAGAAGTAGGGGAGCTAAAAAACTTTAACCGTGTCTAAAAAACTTTAACCACAAACTTTAACCAAAACTCTAAATGTTAACAGACAGACAGACAGATGGACAAAAGTCATGCCTATACCCCTGACTGTAAACAGTCGGGCTAACAATGACATTACACTAAACTGTTTGAAGAATTAAAGGTGTAATGTAAACAAAAAAACTTTAACCAAAAAGTTTAACCTGGAAGTTGTAAGTTAAATTGCCATACAAAAAAGGGTTAAATATTTCCCAAAATAACATGAAACATAATGAGAATGATACAATCAATAGTAATTAATATTAATTTAAAAGAAAAAAAAACTTTAACCTTGACTAAAAAACTTAACCACAAACTTTAAGTAAAACTCTGAATGTTAACAGACGGACATACGGATGGACAGACGGACAAAAGTCATGACTATAGCCCTGACTGTAAACAGTCGGGCTAATAATGATTAGTAGTCACAGACACTGCAAGCAGTAGTCACAGAAACTTCAAGAAAGCAATGAGAGATGTTGCAAAAAAAAAAGTTCCAAAAAAATAAATAAATAAATAAGCAGTCATCACAGACACTGCAAGAAAGCAACCAAACATGTTGCACAAAAAAAAACATGGTTGCAACAAAAAACTCTAATGCTGTCAGTCCCAAGCCCAAATAAAAGCAGAAGGGAGTCTGAACTCTAATGCTGCAAGACACTGTCTGCCGGTCCCAAGCCTGGATAAAAGCAGAGGGGAGTTGGAACTCAAATACTGCCAGACATTGTCTGCTGGTCCCAAGCCCAGATAAAAGCAGAGGGGAGTTTTTACTTTAAAAAAACTCTTAACTTCTGTCGGTCCCCAGCCCAGATGAAAACAGAGGGAAGTTTCTATTGACACTCAGGTCAGACACCAAGCTGCTTAATTAACCTACTAAACAACAAGAAGTAAACCAAGCTGCAGCTCTAACCTACTAAAGACCAAGAAGAAATTTTCTGGATCGTGCGTTACATGTTAAGTGGTATTTCAGGTCTTTTATACATAAAATGTTGTTAAATGGGAATTATATAGTTCAGTACACACTCATAGTAAGCAAATAAAGCATTTGTCTGTACCTGTATCAATACATGTATGTCATAGATATCCCAGGTGGACTTTGATGTGACAGGGGAGGGCACATTAGTCACGATGGTTCAATAACGTGCCATTGAAGTCTTCTAAGTTTGATGCACAGACTATTTTTTCTTCAAGATGATTCCAGTTAACTGCCGTACGGATGAAGAGAGAGTTTTTATATTGATCAGTTCTACTTGAAGGAATTTTAACTGGTCTGCTGTTGTTTCCTGCAGATGAACTTACAATGTTTGATGTTTGGCAGTCTGTACATGTATATTGTTAAGCTTTAATTTGGCGATCTGGTTTTGGGAATTTTATAAAACTGTTAGATGGTATTGCTGGTATCTGCCCCTCAACCACTTCATAAAAGAATATAAGACGATGTTGTTGTCATCTGGTTTGTAGAGTTGGTAATTTTAAATCCTCCAGCATTTTTGTGACATTCGTCATACAGCCATCTTTCCTTCATTTATAGTCCTTGGTGATAAATCTTCTTTGGATGTTTTCTAGTTTAACTATTTCATTTTTAGTGTATGGGTCCCAGATGCTTGCCCCATATTCCATGATAGATCTGACTAGTGTGATGAATGCTGTTTTGCGACATTCTCTTGGGCAGTGTTGGAGATTTCTGAGGAGAATCCAAAGGGTTGAACTGCCCTTTTTGCTGATGTTGTTTATGGTCTTTCGACCCAAAGTAACTTCGACCCAAATCGATAATTTCAACCCAAAAAAGTAATTTTGACCCAATTTCAGTAACTTCGACCCACTCTTTTCCCCAACTCAGACGCTCTCCCTCTGACTGTCTTGCCGATCGGTAATTTCAACCCACTTCAGTAAATTCAATCACTATTTTTCCAGACGTTTTCCATAAATATAAAGCTTTATTCAAGTAATGATCAGCTTGGTTAGTCCCGTCTTTTAATGATGCATCTTTTGTAAATACTGTTCGTGATTTATTACAAAATTTGTTGTGGTTAGTATTTACACAATATTAATTACAATTAAAGGTTTATTCCCAACAAGACAAATCCCAACAAGACGAATGTCGAAATTGGTCATCGCAACAAGACGAATCTCAACAAGGTGAATTTAAGTAAAATGAATGTATAGCCCATTTATTTGAGGTTCTGGGCAAAAAATGTCTACAAGAACCTTCAACTTGGTACTTTGAAGTGGGAGTATATTTCTCAGGAAAAAAACTATGTATTTGAGCTATTTTATTTATTATAAAACTGGTCGGAAAACGCAATAAAATCACACTAGAGTAACAAAACATAAAGGAGTTTACATCTTGTACCATACATGTATAATATGATTATTTAACTTTTTTCCCCATTTACATAGTACAGTGGAGCCCACTTAATTGGATATCTCTTAATTGTATATCCCTGTTAATTGAATATAATTTCCAAACACAAAACCATTTACCATAGTAACCATACCTCCAGTACAAATTTGACCTGTTAATTGAATATAGGTTATAGAGTAAACTCCCGTTAATTGAAAAAAAAATCTTGTAACCTGTCGAGAAATTACATGTACCCTGACTCTCCCCAGTTTTCCTTTGTTTATAGACCTATTTGGCCTCAGTACATTCAATACAGGCATTTAATCTATTATATCTTGTTTGACAGAGCTCATGGAGCTCTGTCAGACAAGATATAATAGAATAAATGCCAAGTTTATCTCTAGAGTACAGGAAAGTGGCAATCCCTGTTAAATGAATACTCCTGTTAATTGAATAATTTTCATTGGCAAAATGGCTATTCAATTAACAGGGTTCCACTGTATTTATGCTTTATAAAATTGTTATGAAAATTTCTGAATCAACGCTAGGGTGTGGGAAGGTGCGGTATGGCACTGCGAATTATCCTCGCAAGTTAATAAAGCATAAATTATGTGCGATTGGAAATTATGACAAGGAATATACATGATGACGAAGGCTTTAGTGTTGAAACGATTAGTCGACTAGTCAAAGTCGATTCGATTTTCGGAAAAATTGACTCTGAAATCCGCCAGTCGGCTAGTCAGGAAACTCAAAGATGAAGTCGTAAAATACCAATAGTGGGGGTTAATGATTACTAACATCAGACGTTTCTGTTTCGTGGTGGACCTATTTTAAACTGTACTGAGAAGTCGATATCAATGCAATCATTGTCGTTTGTTGATGCTGATAATGTTACAACTTAGATTTCAGCAGCATTACAAGCACTGATTTCACCTAACCTGACCACTGGCATGCGTTGAAGAAAAATACTTTGATGTACATTCTCCTCTCATTCGTCCACAGTACCCTGCACTCCACACAAGAGTCAGTCGAAGCACCGTAACTCTGCAGTTTCTGCAGAGTTCCCGTGCTTAAACTGACTCTTGTACATGTATATAAGTGAATCTTCTTTGAGCCAATTGCCCCGTCTTCCTCAAAGATAAATTAATGCCATAGCTCCATATTCTATGATATTGCTGTACTGGTTTGGGTGCGAACTGGCAAAGAACAGATAATCCGATATGAAGGTGAGGAAACTGTCCGTCACAAAATTTGACCTGGGAATTTTTAATTAATTGCACCGGGCGAATGGTGGCACACTTCAAACATTTTACAAATTCACGAAACTTCTGTTTTAACATCATTGGGTACTTTTTCAACTGTACGGACAGAGGACTAGGAGCCTAGTAGAAGGCACACACTTCCCAGGTATCCTAATTTTTTTACTGAATGGTTAAAGCTATAATATGCACGACGTTTTAAAAAAGTCAAAATACGAAAAAGAGAACAGCTACGTTCATGACTGACAAGAAAACTTCATCAAACACCTGTCAAATGAGTCATTAAACGAAAGGGTTATCAACTAACATGTAACAGTCTCTTTATCACCTAATTTACTGAGACAATTATGTTTTCAACAGAAAAGCTGACTAGTCAATTTTGAATCGATTACTCCCGTCGACTAGTCGACTTTGAAAAATAGGTAATCGTTTCAACACTAGAAGGCTTATTTTACCAGAATGTTTTTAACTTTTGGGTCCTGTATCACAATTTATATAAAAATCTCTTTTTTTTGTTCAGCATGTATTTTTTAACTTTGTTGCCAATATTATTTTTTTAAAATACGCCCTTAGTGTCACAAGTGAGTTTTCATAAAGATAGGTGACTGAAAGTATGCACTGCATTTAGTGAACACAAAGAATTGTTACCGTGACAAAAGATAGAGTGAAAGGTGTTGTACTAGTATGTTCCTTGTAAGTTAATATTCCACCATAAACTGCTAACACGGCTTAATGTTGGAGAAAGAGATTTCAATTAACAAAGGCATCATGCATTTTAATGAGATCTTTTAATTTACCTTTTTATCAATCAAACTTTAAAAAAAGTACATAAAATAAGAAAAAAAAGACTTAAATACATAAACATACACTTTTTTACACTTTTGTCATCATATTAACATGCAATTTCAAAATTTTTTAAAGTTGTCAAAATATCAGATTTGGGTACAAATCGTCCAATCATGGCTACAAAACGACCATCAGTTAGGTTACAAAACGTCCAGCGATTTGGGTACAAAACATCTTGGTACAAAATGTCATGAGTGCAAAACGTCCAGAAACCATTGACGTTGTGGAGGTATTGCTGAGTGGATCGACCCACCCAGACCATTGACCTATCGAATATTTACCCATCCGGATTGAACTGAATTTAAAAAGATTCAATTTCAAGTACCACAAAACTCAAGTCACTGATATTTTATTGCCTGCTCCCTACGAACAATCGACTTTTAGGTTATCAAACTCGATCGCATTCGTGCAGAGGAGGTTATCAACCTCCTCTGCGCGAATGCGATCGAGTTTCTGATTCTGCATTGATGAAAAGGTCTATTTGTTTCGGTGCCATTACCGGGTTATTGTTTTTACTGTTTTATATTAGACAAAAACATGGACGATATCGAAATATTCGTTGACGCTTCGCGAGTATTCAAATATCGATAATTAAAGGATAAAACAGAGTTTGGATCAATAAACTGGAAGGAAATACATTTACTATCGAATGCAGCCGCTAATAAGGGTGAAAGCTTGATATATATTCCTATTTTCAAGTATTGAGTTCCCATAAAAAACTTGATGTGGAATTTTACCACAGATTTGAATGGGTTGCAGAAGATTCGTCCGGGAAGATTCGGCTGGGAAGATTTGGCCCTGGTGGTCGGCCAAATCTTCTCACTTTGAGTTTAATTTTTTGAAGTTTATATTTTATTTTAGTTATTTAGAAAAGTTATTATTCGAAAATATTTTAATGATTTTTGATAAAAGTTTTTATACATTTTGTGGAGAAAAAAAATTAATGAGTTTTGATAAAAAATTTTGTCTATTTTGTTAAAAATTTGTTACTCTTTTGTTCGAATGTAATACATTAATTAAAAGTCCAACATTAATTTGAATTCAAAATATAAGAAACCGAAACATGTCCTCTCACTACTAGAACTATTCCATAAATTGCCTTGAAGCATATTGTTCACTGTATGCCCGAATTGTTTTTTTTTTCACCTTCGACGGTAACTTCACTAAATGAGAAATGTTCTTTGTAATTGGCACTTGGAAGTTTGTTTAGTTTGGGCGGCAAATAGCAAGTTGTTTTTCTCATTGTCAATGGGCATTTGTTTTTATTATGGTATTCAATAGAGATATCCTTATTGTTGTTGATGGACTCTTGCCAGTTACCGCCAAGCTTGTCTGTTTCTTTACCACAGTAACTATTATTGCCCCCTCCCCCCCCCCCCCCCCCACCTCTCAAAATAAGTCACAAAAAATTAAAATCATACAACAGAAATAAAGTGTGTGGAGTCAGTTAGGATTACCTCGCTACTCATAGAGAACTCTAGGATGGAGTCTGTGAGGACTGCCTCGCAACTCTGCATGTGGGGAGTGGTCTACGCATAAACCCGTCCCTTGCCCTATCTATAGCAACAATCACACAACAGTCACAATATATAATATCGGATTTCTATCTCTCTCTTTATAACTTTTCTCCGACTCTTGTGGATTCATAAGCAAATAAAATTATTCGGGTCGCAAGAGATTTCAAATCCCACATCGTCCTTGTGCACCATCTGCGCATGGAAACTTTTCATTCATCCTGAATATGAAACATTCTACGCCAGATATTGAAACAAATATACTGCAGTTAACAAGGAAATAGATTCACTATGGATCAGCTATAGAGGCAGCAATGTTAGAACGATCGAATGCCTCCATGTAGATAAAATTTACAGACTTGGAAAAACAAAGAAATAACTTTTGTAATTACATGTACATCAATATATCTTTAAAAAATTATAATTGTATCACCATGAGATTTTTGTGTGACATTTTGTATAGAACTGTGCAGTATTGAAATTTCAGGTTCGGTATCAGTATTTTTCGGGTAAATACTCGGTTTCGGTACAGTATTCGGTGTATGCACAGAACAATGAAAATAGTCGCAAGCTGACTCAATTTCCCAACATTCAGCCATATAGTAACTTAACAAGTTCTGCGCTGACATCTCATGAAGTTGACAAGTTACTGATTAGTCTAGCAAGTTATTTAATGAATCACTCAATTCATTGCGAATCATCACACTACATCGAGTGATTCATTAAATAACTTGCCAAGCTAATCAGTTGGCCTCTCTGTCCTTCGTACATGTACCATTCCCCTCCCCCACTGAATCGGACAGAAGAATCATATATGGTCTTCAACTTCAGGGCTTTTCAGTAAGTTTTCACTGGTAGTAACACTCTTGGTCAGGCCCAGCCCCCCTCTTATCTTTCAAAGTTGCAACAAGGTTAATGTCCAGTGAATTCAATGTCCAATATCCACACAAATATGCAAGTAAATTGAAGTAATTCAACTGTAATTAATATCTCATTGATAATCCCAGTTGTGAAAACCTTGTGCAATCATTGCCAGTCATGCAATGCGTCAATGACATGGTGTCATCCACCTTTCATTGTTTGGGTTCATCCTTGATAAACACATAAAATAACATGTTTTATGACATTCACCTACATGTAGTTGCAATTATTGGGGATTTTGAGCAGAATCACTCTGTCAGTGTTCACTAACTTCACTCATGGTTCTTGGCCTCATACACGTTTCGGAAAATTCCAGAGAATCCACAATTTAAAGTCAATTTTCCATGACAAATTAGAGTAAATTTTCATTTTCTGAGAAAAAATGAAAGTGTCAATGACACTGTAGCTCAACTTGTCAAGTAAAAGACATGTACATGTATAGTATGTGACACAGCAATGACAAACATCTAGGTAATGACCTGATAACAAAGGTACATATAAAGTATTGTAACGGTCCGTACATAAATACTGACCCTTGCCTGTAACAAATGTATAGGTAAAGTATTATAAAGGTGGGTGACAGTCAGATGCTAAACTAGAAAAAAATCTTTGAGTCCCAGAGTGGGTCTGACTGAACCCCAAAATATTTGTTCTCATAGCACAGTGATAACAAAGGCACCCCAAAACACACTCATTCCTGTTCCAAGGTGAAAACAAAGGTACCCAAGAAGTTTCGTGAAGATCAGTTCACAAATATGAGCTGTGTAGAAGTTGTGACAAAAAACTGATTGGACCTAATTTCGGTACAAAATGGCCACTGGCAGCCATCTTGAATTTTGGACCGCACCCAGAAACACTCGTTCTCGTCCCAAGGTGATAACAAAGGTACCCAAGAAGTTTTGTGAAGATCGGTTCATAAATACAGCCTCTAGCCCGAGCCGTATTGACATGTGCACTTACAGTATATACGTAGCACTGAATAAATCAAAGTTCATCTAATTTGCATAATTTCTGCACGAAAAAAAAAAAACCTGTACTATATGTGATGTATTCCATGTTACTAAACATTCATACAAAAATTTATTCAAATCAGAACTTTCATACAGAAGTTCTGTACAAAAGACTGATTGCACTAATTTTGGTACAAAATGGCTGCTGATGGCCATCTTGAATTTTGGACCACACCCAAAAACACTCATTCTCATCCCACGGTGATAACAAATGTACCCAAGAAGTTTCGTAAAGATCGGTTCATAAATACGGCCTCTAGCCTGAGCCGTATAGAAGTTATGTACAAAAAACTGATTAGACCTAATTTCGGTACAAAATGGCCACTGGCAGCCATCTTGAATTTTGGCCCGCACCCAGAAACACTCGTTCTCGTCCCAAGGTGATAACAAAGGTACCCAAGACGTTTCGTGAAGATCGGTTCATAAATACAGACTCTCGCCCGAGCCGTATTGACATGTGTACTTACTGTGTGTAAGTAGCACTGAAAAAATCAAAAGTTAATCTAATTTGCATAATTTCTGCACAAGAAAAAACCCCGTATTATATTTGATGTATCCCATGGTACTAAACATTCACACAAAAAATTATTCAAATCAGCGCTTTTATATGGAAGTTCTGTGCAAAAATCTGATTGCACCAAATTTTGTACAAAATGGCTGCCATCGGCCATCTTGAATTTCGGACCGGACCCAAAAATACTTGTTCTCGTCCCACGGTGATAACAAAGGTACCCAAGGAGTTTTGTAAAGATCGGTTCATAAATACGGCCTCTAGCCCGAGTCGTATTGGCATTTGCACTTACAGTGCTGAAAGTAACACCAAACCAGATGGTGTCACTTGTGTGCAAAGCACACTATAGTGTATCCCCGCATTTGCATCCTTGACTTTGTATGAATGCTTGATACAAAGATGAAATGTATTATATGACATACAAAAATCATATTGAGTGGCACAGGTGACACAGCTTCGTGCGCACCTACAGACTCCACTGCAACATTTGGGCATGGTTTTAGCGTTTCGAATTACATACATGTACCCTGGGAGCCTTTCGCCGGAAACGGTCTAAGAAAACATGATAGTGGCAACGGTGGCACCCCAAAAATCCAAAACCTTCGTGCACATCTACAGACCCTACTGCAACTTTTGAGCATAGTTTTAGCATTTCAAATTACATACTCTGGGAGCTTTTCGCCGGAAATGATCTAAGAAAACACCAAAGAAAAACGGTGGCACTGCCACGTGGCATCTGAAAAATCTGAAACCTTTGTACGCATCTACAGACCTTACTGCAACATTTAAGCATGCGTTTAGCATTTCGAATTACATACCCTAGGAGCCTTTCGCCGGAAATGGTCTAAGAAAACACAAACGTGGCAACGGTGACACAGCCACTTAGCACCCAAAAAATCCAAAACCTTCCTACGCATTTACAGACTCTACTGCAACATCTCAGCATGGTTTTAGCGTTTTGAATTACATACTCTAGGAGCCTTTCGCCGGAAACGGTCTAAGAAAACACGAAAGTGGCAATGGTGGCACAGCCACGTGGCACCTGAAAAATCCGAAATCTTTGTGCACATCTACAGACCCTACTGCAACATTTGAGCATGGTTTTACCATTTCGAAATACATACTGTAGGAGCCTTTCGCCGGAAATGGTCTAAGAGAACATGAAAGAGGCAACGGTAGCACAGCCACGTGGCACCCTAGAAATCCAAAACCTTCGTGCGCATCTACAGACCCTACTGCAACATTTGAGCATGGTTTTAGGATTTCAAATTACATACCCTAGGAGCCTTTTGCCGGAAACGGTCTAAGAAAACATGAAAGTGGCAACAGCACAGCCACTAGGCAGCTGAAAAATCTGAAACCTTCGTGCACATCTACAGACCCCACTGAAACATTTGAGCATGGTTTTAGCATTTCGAATTACATACCCTAGGAGCCTTTCGTCGGAAACGGTCTAAGAAAACACAAAAGTGGCAATGGTGGCACAGCCACGTGGCACCTGAAAAGTCCGAAACCTTCGTGCGCATCTACAGACCCCACTGCAACATTTGAGCATGGTTTTAGCGTTTCGAATTACATACCATAGGAGCCTTTTGCCAGAAACGGTGTAAGAAAACACAAAAGTGGCAACGGTGGCACAGCCACGTGGCACCTAAAAAATCGGAAACCTTCGTGCACATCTACAGACCCTACTGCAACATTTGAGCATGGTTTTAGCATTTCAAATTACATACCCCTGCAGCCTTTCGCCGGAAATGGTCTAAGAAAACACGAAAGTGGCAATGGTGTCGCAGCCACATGGCAGCTAAAAAATCCGAAACCTCCGTGCGCATCTACAGACCCCACTGCAACATTTGAGCATGGTTTTAGCATTTCGAATTACATACCCTAGGAGCCTTTCGCCGGAAACGGTCTAAGAAAACACAAAAGTGGCAACGGTAGCACAGCCACGTGGCACCTGAAAAATCCGAAACCTTTGTGCACATCTACAGACCCTACTGCAACATTTGAGCATGGTTTTAGCGTTTCGAATTACATACCCTAGGAGCCTTTTGCCGGAAACGGTCTAAGAAAACACAAAAGTGGCAACGGTGGCACAGCCACGTGGCACCTAAAAAATCTGAAACCTTCGTGCACATCTAGAGACCCTACTGCAACATTTGAGCATGGTTTTAGCGTTTCGAATTACATACCCTAGGAGCCTTTCTCAGGAAACGGTCTAAGAAAACACG
This sequence comes from Pictodentalium vernedei, assembly GCA_031216915.1. NCBI lineage: Eukaryota > Metazoa > Mollusca > Scaphopoda > Dentaliida > Dentaliidae > Pictodentalium > Pictodentalium vernedei. The sequence continues at coordinate 242,936,009 of CM062289.1, forward strand.
AAAGTGGCAATGGTGGCGCAGCCACGTGGCAGCTGAAAAATCCGAAGCCTTCGTGCGCATCTACAGACCCCACTGCAACATTTGAGCATGGTTTTAGCGTTTCGAATTACATACCCTAGGAGCCTTTCGCCTGGAAACGGTCTAAGAAAACACAAAAGTGGCAATGGTGGCACAGCCATGTGGCACCTGAAAAATCGGAAACCTTCGTGCGCATCTACAGACCCCACTGCAACATTTGAGCATGGTTTTAGCGTTTCGAATTACATACTCTAGGAGCCTTTCGACGGAAACGGTCTAAAAAAACACGAAAGTGGCAATGGTGGCGCAGCCACATGGCAGCTGAAAAATCCGAAACCTTCGTGCGCATCTACAGACCCCACTGCAACATTTGAGCATGGTTTTAGCATTTCGAATTACATACCCTAGGAGCCTTTCGTCGGAAACGGTCTAAGAAAACACAAAAGTGGCAACAGTGGCACAGCCACGTGGCACCTGAAAAATCCGAAACCTTTGTGCGCATCTACTCTACAGACCCCACTGCAACATTTGAGCATGGTTTTAGCGTTTCGAATTACATACCCTAGGAGCCTTTTGCCGGAAACGGTCTAAGAAAACACGAAAGTGGCAATGATGGCGCAGCCACGTGGCAGCTGAAAAATCCGAAACCTTCGTGCGCATCTACAGACCCCACTGCAACATTTGAGCATGGTTTTAGCATTTCGAATTACATACCCTAGGAGCCTTTCGTCGGAAACGGTCTAAGAAAACACAAAAGTGGCAACGGTGGCACAGCCACGTGGCACCTGAAAAATCCGAAACCTTCGTGCACATCTAGAGACCCTACTGCAACATTTGAGCATGGTTTTAGCATTTCGAATTACATACCCTAGGAGCCTTTTGCCGGAAACGGTCTAAGAAAACACGAAAGTGGCAATGATGGCGCAGCCACGTGGCAGCTGAAAAATCCAAAACCTTCGTGCGCATCTACAGACCCCACTGCAACATTTGAGCATGGTTTTAGCATTTCGAATTACATACCCTAGGAGCCTTTCGTCGGAAACGGTCTAAGAAAACACAAAAGTGGCAACGGTGGCACAGCCACGTGGCACCTGAAAAATCCGAAACCTTCGTGCGCATCTACAGACCCCACTGCAACATTTGAGCATGGTTTTAGCATTTCGAATTACATACCCTACAAGCCTTTCGCCGGAAACGGTTCAAGAAAACACAAAAGTGGCAACAGTGGCACAGCCACGTGGCACCTGAAAAATCCGAAACCTTTGTGCGCATCTACTCTACAGACCCCACTGCAACATTTGAGCATGGTTTTAGCGTTTCGAATTACATACCCTAGGAGCCTTTTGCCGGAAACGGTCTAAGAAAACACGAAAGTGGCAATGATGGCGCAGCCACGTGGCAGCTGAAAAATCCGAAACCTTCGTGCGCATCTACAGACCCCACTGCAACATTTGAGCATGGTTTTAGCATTTCGAATTACATACCCTAGGAGCCTTTCGTCGGAAACGGTCTAAGAAAACACAAAAGTGGCAACGGTGGCACAGCCACGTGGCACCTGAAAAATCCGAAACCTTCGTGCGCATCTACAGACCCCACTGCAACATTTGAGCATGGTTTTAGCATTTCGAATTACATACCCTACAAGCCTTTCGCCGGAAACGGTTCAAGAAAACACAAAAGTGGCTACGGTGGCACAGCCACGTGGCACCCGAAAAATCCGAAACCTTCCCGCGCATCTATAGCCCCTACTGCAACTTCTGAGCATGGATTTAGCATTTCGAATTACATATCCTACGAGCCTTTTGCCGGAAACGGTCTAAGAAAACACAAAAGTGGCTACGGTGGCAAAGCCACGTGGCACCCGAAAAATCCGAAACCTTCGTGCGCATCTATAGACCCTACTGCAACATCTGAGCATGGATTTAGCATTTCGAATTACATATCCTACGAGCCTTTTGCCGGAAACGGTCTAAGAAAACACAAAAGTGGCTACGGTGGCACAGCCACGTGGCACCCGAAAGATTCGAAACCTACCTACATATCTACAGATCATTTAGCAACACCCTAGTGTAATTTTAGAACTCCGAATTACATAGGTTGGGACTATTCAGCAAAAAAGTGAAAAAATAACGCATTTTTTAAGTGGATCCACAGAAGCCACCTGGTGGCACAAAAATTTAAAAGTTGTATTTTTGGGTTGCACAGACCCTATCGAACAACTGTACAAAGTTACAGAGTTTCGAATTACAAAACCGGACGTACGGAAGTACGGACGTACAGACGGAGATCATGACAATATCCCCGCATTTTTTAAAATGCGGGGATAAAAACATCAAAGTTAGTCTAATTTGCATAATTTACGCACGAGAAAAAAACCTGTATTATATGTGATGTATCCCATGGTACTAAACATTCATACAAAAAATTATTCAAATCAGAGCTTTCATATGGAAGTTCTGTACAAAAAACAGATTTCTGCATCGTCGGTACAAAATGGAGGCTGGCAGCCATCTTGAATTTCGGACCGCACCCCAAAACACTCGTTTTCGTCCCACGGTCATAACAAAGGTACCCAAGAAGTTTCGTAAAGATCGGTTCATAAATACAGCCTCTAGCGCAAGCCGTATCCAATTGTTGACGGACAGACGGACAGACGGACGGCAGGCCATGGCATAAGCTCAAATTTGGCTTTGCCAAAGTTGAGCTAAAAATGTACAAATCTGTTATTTAAGTACTAATAACAGCAAATCATTTTCAAAGCATTTGCTATTCCTCAACAGACCAAATGAACTTCGATAATGCTAAATCTGATGTCGCCTGATGGCTTCTGTACATTGTTTTTTAATGTATCTTAAAATTAAGGTCAAATACGTCTTTCCCATGTGCACTGTTGTGCAGTATAAATTATTTATTCGAAAGAATATAAAGCAGATGATCAGGTGTTAAAGTTTGGGGGCTTTTATTTTAATAAAATGATCAGTTGTTAAAAGTATCTGCAATCTAAAATATTAATGCTGAACTGAAAGAAATGCTATAAAAAATTGCCGAGACGCGATAACCACTGGTAGTATTAACGTTTGCAATTTGCATGTCAAGTTGTCAATGTATTGAATTTTCAAAGCCAGTGGATCCAACCAAATGTCAACCAGTCAACCACCCACCCGAGTCCCGACCCCCAATGTCCCCTGTGAATAAGTCACACAGCAATTTCCAGAAAATATATTGTATCAGTCAGAATGTTGGAAACACTGGAACCAGGCTGTATTTCTTCAGAAATGGAAGCACCAAGTTAACAACTTGCCATTTTTTGTTTTTCTGCAGTCACTTTTTTATTTCTTTCTCTGACGTATTCGCAGCATCTCCTGTGTACCTGTCGCTTACAAAGTTCACATTTGCACGTTTTCTTATCAATTCGATCAAAATATGCGGCCCACAGGCTTTTAGGTTTACGATCCACCTTGATGAGTTGATTTTCTGTCAATTTTGCAGAAAAATATAAATACCGAAATAAGCGGTATTTTGATTTGTTTTCGGTAGGGTTTTCGGTATCCCTATAAATACCGAAACCATACCGAAAATGTGATATACCGCACAGCACTAATTTTGTATATATGTATACATTGTACAATATGTAAAATTGTAATATTTGAGTTTTTGTGTTGTTACGTTGTGAAGTAATGTCATCTGACGTTATTAGAATTAATAAATAATTACCTTAAAGCGCTTGTCAATAATATTGTCACTAAAGTCTTGTCAATTGTCAACCCTCAGACAGAACATGAATAGACTAATTAGCAATCAATCACTGAGTACACGGGACGAATCTTCCCATGGCCGAAAAATTCAAGGCCGAATCTTCCCAGGGTCGAATCTTCCCGATCCCAAGGAATGGGAAGAATCTGAACGTAGACTACGGTGAATACAGGAAGAATCGGACCCTGGAAGAATCGGACCTTTTTGTGGAAGAATCGGACCCTGGAAGAATCGGACCCCGAGTGGTTGGAAGAATCGGACCTTTTTTGGAAGAATCAAAAGAAGGACACTATTAATAAATAAATAAATATAAAATTGCTAAAGGTGGAGGGGTCAGTCCCCTCACTTGAAGAGAGATAGCAAGCCCGACTTATAGGCAGCCCAGCCGCCGATGCGAGGGGGCGTGTTACGTTGGTAATACTCGGTATGCTCGGACGGACCTTGTTTAAGCAGAGACCACTCTGCCATGCAGGCAGGCAAGCTTCTCTCGTTGTGAAATAAATATATAGAAAAGTCAAAATGGGGTGAGCCAAAATGTAGGGAAATTTATTTTGTTACATGAGATCAGCGGTGTTTTGATAATGCCGTATTTATTTTGTGGTTCATAGCTCTTTGATCAAGAACTCAATGATTTACTAATCAGTGATGTTTTCAAATGTTGAACAGGTTTGGTCGGCAATCATTCTTTGAAGCTAATTACACTTGTAAAATGTAACAATGACAATCAAAAAATTATTACCTAATCATAGAGTTTTCAAGAAGGGTTGTGATAGCATAGTGTTAACAAGTGTGCAAGGAGAAATGAATAGTAATAATCAACAGGGACTATTTGATGTTCAGTTCAACATGGATGCAGCATCAACAGACTCATTTAACATCACTCGACCGGAGCGGGCCATGGTCTCTGAACTAAGAGAACTTAGTGAACTAAGAGAACTTAGAAGTGTAAGCTATTTCTTTTCCATTCTTCGTTTTCGTAATTGTCGAATTCCAAACTTGAAATAAATTGTACAAATGGAAAACGTAATGAGAATACACTATGCTATGTAGAGAGATTTGATGATACAAATTGAAAAACATAATGGCAATACACAATTCAGATAAAAATATGGTAATACTAATGCATTTGTCATTTCAGGTTGATGAGTGGTCAGTGTATGGAAGAAGTGTAAGAACTAATAACGGCATCGAAGGATGGCATCATAAATTGAACAGGAGAGCGGTGAAGGCTAATTTGCCATTTTATGTACTGGTGACTCTTCTTTACACAGAAGCCAAAGATATTCCAACCAAAGTGAAGATGGTGAGCGAAGGAAAGTTACAAAGGTACCAGAGGAAGAAGACACAGAACACACAAGATCAATTGATGGAACTGTGGGAAAAATACAACAGAAATGCAATTTCCACCAGCTGGTTGCACAGGTACTCGGCACAAGCTGAGAAATCGAAAGAAAAATGATATTTGATACTATTTTTGAATCTATGCTGACGTGCCCCTGTAATGGTATATAAATATTAACAAGGTAAACAACTCGCTTTTCGAAAACTATAGCACTCATCTTCGTTTTCCCCCCTCAAATTTGATTCACACAATGTATCCAACAATACCCAGTATCAACGGAAAGGGGAATGAATAAGCTTTACAGTGGTGTATTACATGACCGTTGGGTGTTCTTGGGTTGTTCATGATAACTGGGAGAAGTCGCAGAAAAGGCCGAAAAACATTTAGTCGGACAAGAAAGTGCACAGTGAAATGAGGTTTACGAGCGACAATTATCCAATTTATTATAAATAATTCGAGGTCCCATTGTATATGGAGGGCAGATTCAAATATTAACCATATACCTTTATCAATTACTAATCTCAGATCCACATTTATTAATTTCTGGAGTTCACATTTGCCGTTTATACATTTTTTAACGTTCCCTTGGAATAAAAAAGCTAGCGGCATCCATAGAAGCACAATGATATCCCTTTGGCTACTATTTATGCCGAGAAAATCATCAATGAAAATAAGCCAATGGGAGAATGGGGAAAGCTTTTGCGCAAGTCGCGTATCCAAGGACGCCGTCCACTCAGGTCAACTTGGGAAAAGATGTCAGAGTTACGGCTAAAAAGTGTATAAACGTTAAATGTGAAATCCAGAAATTAATAAATGTGGATCTGAGATTAGTAATTGATAAAGGTATACGGTTAATATTTGAATCTGCCCTCCATATACAATGGAGTTGAAGGATTGTAGTAAGATTTTTGCCCCTGTATAACTTTAATTTTGTAAATATAATGTCACTCATTTATTGTTATTATTTATTATTGCTCAAAAAATGGTTAAAAAATATAATCTAAAAATAAAAAGAATTTTATCTTCAAAAGTTCTTCTGTTATCATTGAATCACTCCTGCTGCCCATGCTCAACGAATATTACTCGAGGTCCGATTCTTCCAAAATTCACTCCTGCTGTCCATGCTCATCGAATATTAACCGAGGTCCAAATCTTCCAGGGGCCGATTCTTCCACAAAAACGTCCGATTCTTCCTGTTCCCACTACGGTTGATTGATAGAGGCCAAGAGGGGTAGCCACGACGTTCAGATCGCTGAACTACGAAAATGGGTGATATGCTACACTTACTCACTTGCAATGCTTTATGCACACTCGGATAAGTTCGCTACCAGAAAAACCTAACTCATAAAAATAGTGTTTTCAAATCAGAGACCAAGTAAATGTAGCCTATTATTTTTCACTGTAAGAAGATAAAAACCGAATTGTCCCACACAACTTTCACTGTAATTAAAATCCTGTCGCAAACGTGGACATGGTACTTACCAGGAAAAGTGGTTGAAAATTAAGTCTGATATCTTCTCTCGAGTTCAGAATTTTAAAATTCATATATTTTATCATACATGTATCTGTACAATAGTCGCAGTAACCAAGTATGGCGTATGAGCGACGGAGAGCAGCTGTTGTTACTGTTGTTGTTCTTTGTTGAGAGCTGATTTGAATGCCTCAACTGTGTTTTCCTCTAGCTGTTTCCAGTCTATTGCTGTTTTTACGAAGTAAGAGTTCGTTCTGAATTGTTCAGTCTAACTCGGAGGAATATTAAAACATTTGGTGTTGTTTCTGGCACTTTTCTCAATTATATTTTTGGTTTCAAAGTCGATGTAGCTTTTGGCTGTAATTCTTCTTTTTGGGCTTACTTTCTGTAAGGAATTCGGCTCGGGGTATAGCGGGTACTAACTCCTCAACCACCTTGTACATATTAGTTAGCCTGTTCTTTTTCCTTCTTTCTTGGAGTGTTGGAATTCCAAGTTGTTTCAGCATGTTGGTGACGCTACCTGCCTCTCTGCTGTTATAGTCATTTGTAATAAATCTTGCTGCTTTTCTTTGCACTTTTTCTAGTTTGGTTATGTCTGTTTGTCTGCATGGATCCCAAAACAATTGAGCTGTACTCTAAGGTTGACCGCACCAGTGCTATGTATGCTATTTTCTTGCACTCCTTGGGATAGTGTCGAAGGTTTCGTTTGAGGAAGCCCAGAGTTGAATTAACTTTTTTGTGATGTTGGATACATGTTGCTCCCATTTCAGATCTTCTGCGAATTGTACACCTACCCTTATAAAAAAAGTACCATGGTAAACCATGGTAAATCCAAAAATACCCTGGTAATATCATGGTATTACCATGGTGTTACCAGGGTATTTTGGGATTTACCATGGTACTTTTTTATAACGGTAGGTATGGGTTACTCTGAACTTGTTTTAATATATGGTTATCCAATGTACAGAATTTGTTGGTTTTAGGTTGGATACTCATGATGTAGCATTTTTTCGCGTTGAAACGCATTCCCCAAGTTTGTGCCCATTCTTCCAGTTTTTCAAGATCTTTCTGTAGGATGCCATGATCTTTGTATGATTTTATTGGTCGATAGAGTAGGCAGTCATCGGCGAAGAGACGTACTGTTGATTTGACTGAGTTTGGTAGGTCATTAATATGGCAGAGAAAGAGTAGTGGTACACCTTAGTCAACATGTACTTCTTTGGATGATGACCCTTCCACTACTACTCCAATTGTTCTGTTGGTGAGGAACGAAAATAGCCATTGATGTACTGGCCCTTCAATGCCATACTGCTGTAATTTGTGTAGGAGGCGTTGACGCGGGACAGCATCGAAGGCCTTGGAGAAGTCAAGTATCGCAACATCCACTTGTAATCCTGCGTCATAATGTTTGAGTTGGTCGTGAGTTGTTGTTGATAATTGCGACTCGCAGGAATATCCTTTTCTGAATCCATGATTTAGAGTTGTTAGGATATTGTTCTTTTCTGTGTGTTTTAGCATTTGTTTACATATGATGTGTTCAAGGAGTTTGCATGGTACTGATGTTAAGGGTACCGGTCTGTAGTTTTCAGTTAGATGTTTGTCTCCATTTTTGAAAATGCAGGATATGTTGGTCGTCCTCCAGTCTGGTGGCACTGTTATCTATTGATTTTTGGAAAAATTGTGTGAGTGTTGGTGCGATTTCTGTTGCGCATTCCTTTAGCACTCGGTTTGGTAGTTGGTCAGGCCCAGATGAGTTTTCAGGGTTAATCTTTTTTAATAGTTTTCTGACTCCTTTTACATTGATGGTCAATTATGGAATCTTGTGCTTTGCTGTTATGGATGTTTTTGGTTCTGTGTCTTCTGTATCTTTGGTGAAGACGGATTGAAATTGCTCTACCAAGATTTCTGCTTTACCTTCGCTGTCGCTCACCAGCTTCCCTTTGTTCTTCAAGGGGGAAACACCTATGTTATCTTGTTTTCTTGACTTTATATATTTCCAGAATGGAGCTTAGACCTTTAAAAAGTAATTTTGACACAATGCAATCCCCCCCAAAAAACAGAACATACTCTGGTAATTTTATGTAAAATATAGAATTCGACAACATGGCAATTTGACAAGAAACGGATGGGAGGGGGCGGGTCAACGCCCCCGAATCGACTCACCCTCGGGTCACATCCCGAGTCTACTCTCCCTGGGTAAACTCGACCTTATTTGGAAAAATGATAATTCATGACTGATCTGTAAAAACTTACATGTACCTTGAAAATGATGAAGCCTTCGAACCCACACAACCTTTTGAAATTTCCTATCATCGCAGGAGGGGAGGGGGGGGGGGGGGGGCTGCACAAAAAATCCAGATACTGGGCTGGGATGTTTGGTCCTATTTTTTCCAGTGTTTGCATTTTTTTCGATAGTTTTAAAGACTAGTGACAAACAATGCGATTGCTCTGTTGTTCGCCAGTCTAAGTTGCACCCTTTCAGTATGTGTGGGACTACACGGGTAGCCATACCTGCTCCAATCACCTCAGAACGAACCAAAGTCGGAAGACTCTTTTCGAGGCGGCAAGCCAAGCCATAATATGAATTGATAAAAGTTGGTGGGAACAACTTATGATTAAGTTAGGAAATAATTATAGCAACAAAATATATTATCTTACCATATAACTGTAGACTAAAATTATATAACAACCTGTTGATATAAAGTGAATAGAAATGGGACTAGATATGATCTGCTCAACGCGGAAAGGTTGGGAGAGACCCTGTTCTTTCAGATCGAGATAAGAAATAAATAACTGAAGCTGCTACCAGCAAATCATCGAGATGAAAAAGTTTAGAATTGTGTCATGAGTACAAGTAGGATCAAAATAGTTTCTTGTCTTGGAATTGTGTGAAAATGAAATGGGTTCGACGATTTACCCCATAGAACCCCATAGATATGTGGTATCTGTGGGGTACCTGTCATGTTCTATGGGGTTCTATGGGGTAAATCGTCGAAACGAATGAAACTTTTAAAAAGTTCAAAACAAAACCGGCAATTTAAATCATTTGGTTAGTTCTATATAAGAGTGTTCCATTAAGCCGCTTGGTATGTTAAAGGACCATAAACATTCCTTATGTCATTCGTGCGATGCAATTTGTAACTCCAAAAACATACTGCCATTGTCACCAGTAAGACAAATGCTTGCAGGTGTATGACTTCATTGGTGACTCTGGTATACCTATCTAGGATAGAATACTAATGGCTAAATGTCTACATTTGGCTGGTAGTTATGTTATCTATCCCATCTAAATACCACACTGTTCTAGTTGAGCGGTGGGTTGTGGGCAGGTTCAGCACCCCGGACCCGTAAGAGACTGTGTTTCGGGAACGGGACGGTTCGCCATCGGGACGATTCGCCATTGTCGACCGGGACGGTTCGCCATCGGGACGATTCGCCATTTTTCGTAGGCGGGACGATTCGCCATTCGGGGTTATTTACTTGTCTAAAAATAAACTTTATTTTTAGATCAGTGGTATTGACTAGAAGAGGATTACCGGGAGTGGGAAATAGAAAACAGACAACAGAACGCTTGGCTTCGACAAAATATATGTTGTTTATTTTTTAAATTTCATCAATATAGTTGGTAGTAAATAACAGTAGGCTGACATAATATTTTGCGGCAATATAACAAGTATAACACATAAATAGCAAAAGCTGACAATATATAAAAATAAAACAAAATAACTTCGGATACATAACGCTTGAAACCTGATGATGGAGAAGCAATTAAAATGTGTGATAGAAGATATTTTTCGTGATTGCGTTAAACATTTATTTAACATGGCCTTTATTAATTAATTTCGGTGCCTGTATAACGGGCCTATTAAAAAAAAAATACGTAATTACTTAACAATTTTTTTCTGTTTTAACAATTTTCGTTTTTTGCTCCCAAAGCGTAGCTTACGATCCCAATGAGCAATTAGAAGTTATGTTTTGAAAGCAAAAAATGAAAAAAAACAATTGGATAGCCGTTTTCGCGACATGGAAAACCTTTAACCATTTATCTAATAATAATAATAACTCTTTGGCCAGCCGCTGATTTGTCGCGGTCCTCATAAGAGAAGGCCATCATTCCCCCTGCACCCCACCCCCTCCCCTCTTCCCCTCCTCTCCTCCCAGCATTCAGATATAAACTGCTTAATAGTGTCCCTCACTTCCTCTTTTTCAATTTCTTCAATAAGCATTCCTACCCTCTCCCTCGTGTCCCCCTTCAGCCATCTATCCTTTGTTTCTTCACCCCACTTCTGCATTATTCTTCCAGTAAATTTTATTCTATGAGGTATATACTGTGGGCATTCCAAGAGAAAATGTTCCAGGGTCTCCACTACTCCAGAGTGGCACATTTGGCATCCCTTTTCCCCATCTCTCCCAATTTTTCCCCGAAGCTCCAGTGATCTTGATCTCAGTTTGAACAGCAGTGACCCTCCAAAGGTGCCATCTAGGTACTTCTCAAAAGCTGGCTTTTCTTTATATTGTAACCCCTGCAGTGATCTTTTCATGCTAACCCCTGCTCGCCAGTATCTAACACCACATTTAATGATGATTTTATATAAAAAAAATTTAAAAAAAAAAAACCCAAATGGGTCTTCCAAAACATAATTTAGGTTTCGGAAGCAAAAAATGAAAATTGAAAAAAAAATTGAATAGCTATTTTTGCTGTTTCTTCAACCATTTACCTAACTTACACGTAGCATTTATTACTTGATTCAGTCGAACTTTTTTGTTATGTAGCTCCATAAATCTGTGCCTTTCGTCTTTACCTTTCATCCCAACTGTAACAAGCTTGTTTCAATCCTTGTCCGGTGTGCTGCGAGCAATGTTCACTCTTCAGGCAAGTATAATCTGCCACTTTTTTGTTATGTAGCTCTATAAATCTGTGCCTTTCGTCTTTACCTTTCATCCCAACCGTAACAAGCTTGTTTCAATCCTTGTCCGGTGTGCTGCGAGCAATATTCACTCTTCAGGCAAGTATAATCTGCCATTTTGTAGCTCGCTGTATCTCTGCCTTTTGTCTTTGCCTTTTACTTCAACCGTGACGGTTGGTTATCAAAAATACTTTAAATAATAACTTACCAGCTTGACATATGAGTAGTGTTATAGCCCCCATATTATATTGAGATTGATATATCCTTAAGTTGATAATTATGTGAGAAAGATTTTTTTTTATTTCTGCATTTTCTGACTGGTCTAACTCTTTTGCACTCAGTGACCTTGTTTACATCTTTGTTACACTGATATATTGTACATATAGCTGTTGATTGTTTAATTGTTTAAATAGGTCAATGACCTTGTTTACTTGAACTTTAACAGAATCCCCCAGAAACAAATAGAACATTGCAGAAACTTCCTCTTCTGGGACATTCTATCTGGTTACTATATAAAGGTTTGTCAACAGAATTCAAAAACTCATTTTAGAAAACCATTTCAGAAAGACTAACTTCAATTGTTTCCATTGGAGATTATTATTGTTTCAGAGCAGTGCATTTATTATAGAAGCAGTGCTTCTTTGTGAATTTGGAAGATTGATTCCAAAAGAGAATTTTGAAGAGAATTTGTTCATCTTGAAAAAGAGAATTTATACTTTCTGTGAAACAGAATAATATTTTGTGAAAAGCCAGGATTCTACTGGATTATTTGGAAATTACCTGTGGCACCAATACTTCGTGGATTTTTACTCCATTTGAATTTTGCAGAGCGTTTTATTATATTTTATTGGAGACTGCTGAACTTTCTAAGTGAAAATTTTATTACAATCTACAGTATACTGTTTCTGAAGAGACATTGTTGGATTTAATACTACATCTACCAGCTGGTAACTTTCTTCAGAAGATACTTCGCCACTGGATTACTGGATTCTGTCAAACTGTACTTTGGACTAATTCTATAATTGATAAGTACCATTGTTTTTTTTCTTCTGTAACCCAATTAGTGTAAAAGATCTTTGTATCATTTTTTTTTTATATCAATTTTTTTTAATTAAATTTCAGAATAGTTAAATTCATAGTTTTGTTGCTGATTCTCAGATTTCTTTCTGTTACCAATATCATTAATAATTCCACACCGTAACAGAAATTGGGGGCTCGTTGCCGAGATTGAATATAAGATAACGAGAAAGCTTTATTTGCATATTGCAATTATTAGTTTGGCTCATAGTCGAAACATCTAAATTTTCTTTGAAAATTTCAGTATTATTATTTATATAATCTGAGAGCCAGCAAACCTTTCATCATGGTATTTATTGTGACAGAATTTATTTCTGAATTTGAAAGATCTCCTAGTTTGGCCCTTTTAGAATCTCTTAAGAAGGAGGATTTATTTCAACTTGCTCAGTATCTAAAATTACCTGCCACCCCTGGTCTGAACAAGCATAAACTTAAACAGCTCATTGTTAATCATTATATTGAGGAGGGTCTTTTGCCTCAGTCTGGGTCACCTGTCGCTGAACCACAACCTACTGATGCTCTTGAACTTAAAAAGTTAGAATTGGAACTAAAGGGATTAGAAATGCAACAAGAAATGAAAAGGCAGGAAAATGAAATGAAATTAAAAGAATTAGAAGCTCAAAAAGAAATGGAACAAATTCAAATTCAGGCTCAAAAAGAAAAAGAAGACAGGGAATTAAAATTAAAAGAATTAGAAGCTCAAAAAGAAAGGGAACAAATACAAATTCAGGCTCAAAAAGAAAAGGAGAATAGGGAATTAAAATTAAGGGAAATAGAAACTCAAAAAGAAATGCACTTAAAAGAATTAGAAATTCAAAAGGAAATAAAAATAAAAGAATTAGAATCACAGCGTCAAGGCTCAAATGTAATTTCCCCAAGTAGATTTGATGCAATTAAACATGTTAGGCTAGTTCCCCCCTTTCAAGAAAAAGAAGTTGATAAATATTTTTTACATTTTGAAAAAGTGGCAACAAGTTTAGAAAGGCCAAGGGATGTCTGGACTTTGCTATTGCAAAGTGTTTTAAAAGGGAAGGCCCAAGAAATCTATTCCGCTCTATCTTCTGAGCAAAGCAACAATTATGACGCTGTTAAAGAGGCAATACTTAAGGCATATGAACTTGTTCCAGAGGCCTATAGGCAGAAATTCAGAAATTATTATAAAAATGAAAATCAAACTCATGTGGAATTTGCCAGAGAAAAGCAAAATTTATTTGACAGGTGGTGCCACTCAAAAGAAATAAGCCATTCATTTCTGAAGGCTTTGTTTCCCTTGATGGGGATAAGCACTGTTCCTTACCAATAAAAATACTGAGAGACACAGGGGCTACTCAGTCATTAATGTTAGAAGGCATTTTGCCATTTTCTGAAGAAAGTGCTACAGGGGCACAAGTTCTAATATCAGGTATTGAGTCAAACTCTTTAAATGTCCCACTTCATAAAATAAATTTAAGAAGTAGCTTAGTAAATGGGACTGTGACAGTAGGAATCAGACCTACTCTACCTGTAAAAGGTATTTCTTTATTATTGGGAAATGACTTAGCTGGTGGCAAAGTCACTGTAGAACCTCAAGTGGTGGATAAGCCGAGCACAGATGAAAGTATTATTAATTTGAAGGAATGTTTTCCTTTTGCCTTTCCAGCATGTGCTGTGACTCGGTCCATGGCAAAGAAAACTGAGGTTGATAACAACCTCAATTGTGTTGATTTAAACAGCAAAGCTGAGGATAAGAACTGTCACAGAATTACGGATTCTGAAGACATTGATTTGTCTCAGACTTTTTTGAGTCAATGTGATGACTCGTCCAGACATTGTAAAGAGGCCACTACACCTGAGAGTGATAGGGGGACCTCCTTGAATGTCATTTCCCGGACATCTTTAATTCAGGAACAGGAAAGTGATCCTGACCTTGCCGAGCCACGTGAAAAGGCTCTAACACAGGCTGAAGCCCAAAACTCCCCTGTCGGTTATTTCAGAAAATTTGGTGTACTTTTGAGGAAATGGCGACCACCAGAAGTACCCTCCAATAGTGATTGGGAGGTTATTTATCAAATAGTTGTCCCCACTAAATACCGGAATGAAATAATAAGCCTGGCTCATGAAAATCCAATGGCTGGACATTTGGGAGTTAGGAAAACCTACTCTCGTATTCAACAATGTTTTTACTGGCCCAAGCTTCGACAGGATGTTGTCGAATTTTGTAAAACCTGCCACACCTGTCAAATTGTAGGAAAACCCAACCAGAAGATTCCTCCTGCTCCCCTTCAACCAATCCCTGCTTTTGAGGAGCCATTTAGTAGAATTATTATTGATTGTGTTGGCCCATTGCCTGGAACAAGATCTGGAAATGAATATCTTCTTACCATCATGTGTGCTTCTACACGATTTCCTGAGGCTATTCCTCTAAGAAATATTAAAACTAAGACTATAGTTAAGGCCTTGATAAAATTTTTCACGACTTTCGGTCTACCCAGGTCAGTGCAATCGGACCAAGGCTCAAATTTTATGTCAAACATTTTTCAGCAGGTTTTCGAGTCGATCCGGCTCCAAGGTGGAGCCGTCCCCAGACGAATTTCCCCAGTCGATCCGTCCCCATTTACCGTAGTCGGTCCGGCCCCAATTATTCATTAATGGTAGTTATTTTTATTGTTAGTCATTAATATTATTATCTTTCTTAATGATAGAAATAGTGTCAGAAATAGAAAATAGTGTATTGACTGGACCCTCAGTTTTATACCACGCATTTGCTGAAAAAAATTACAGCATTAACCACATTAGTGTGAACATTTTGATAATGTTACATGTGCTAATGATTTATTCTTCTTATACTATACACTCGTCTGGATAGAATGAATGAATGAAAAGTTTCAGCGCACCGAAGGCGCACAGGGACAATGTGGGATTTGAAATCTCTTGCGACCCGAATAACTTTATTTGCTAATCAATCCACGAGAGTCGGACGAGGGGACTCACTAAAATGTGTAACCCGAACCCGATCTGAGAAAATGTGTATCTGAGAAATATAAGTTGGATTTAAATCATTATTTATGTATATATTACGCTTATATTTTATTTGCAGTATCTTAGGTGAACATTAAAGGCACTGGAACACTGCTGAACTAGATGCTGATGGTAGGATCTAGATGCAACCGACAAAACTGGACCAAGGACGGGTGGTAGCCAAATCCAACCGGCGCTGGCATCCCGAGAGTAGACGTTCTCAGACCAAAATGAACCCGTAGAGCAGGCACCTGGAATGTTCAGACATATACCAAATGCGGAAACTCGCTCACGTTGTGAGAGAAATGGAAAGCTGCAACCCGAGCTATTTGCAGTGAGTGAAACCCGGTGGATTGGAAGTGGATCAAGGTAACTAACATCTGGCAGCATATTCTCTACTCGGGATGAACAAACGATCACCGCGGTGGAGGAGTAGCCACAATTATCACCAAAGAAGGTCATAGAAATCTAATCGAGTGAAAACCTATCAATGAGAGGCTCATCAATGCAAGATACACCTCAGCCTTCGCCATGCTCAGCATGATTGGATACTATGAGCCAACAGGTGTCACCACAGAAGACGAGAAAAATGCCTTCTGAGAACAACGCCAAGAAGCCGTGGATGAAACAATACCCCACGACGTCCTCCTCGTCATGGGTGACACCAAAGTAGGAGCAGGCATCAAGGAAAAGAGAGTGCAATGGGAAAGCAGAAATTGTGAGACATCAATTACAACGGCGAGAGGTTAAAAAAACTCTGCCAGGAGAACAAACTAGTTATAAGGTGGGCAATTTTCAAACACAAGAACATCCATAAGCTGACATGGAACTCCCCATATTGTTACACTCAGAAGGAAATTGACAACATAACAATCAACAACAGGTGGAAGGGATGTAGTGGCAAAACGAGGAAAAGATGAAAGTAGTGACCACGTACTCTCCATAGTGATAGTTTAGCCGAAGTTCCGAAGGGTAAAGAGGACAGGCCAAAGAGAGCCTGTGTTGCATGTAAGGAAACTGAGTCTCCAACACAAGAAAGTCCTTCAAGATTGAGAGGAACAGATTTACCTTTCTACAAGACCAGCAAGAATTGAGCTTGCATAACTTCAAGAAAGCCGTGCTGGAAAGAAAGTCATTGATGCAAGGCGGAGTAAGAAGGAGGAATGGATATCTCAGGGTACTCGGAAGGGTTCTTGGACAACGCGTACCTTGGACGATTCGTACCTTGGACAATTCGTACCATAATTAGGGGAACGAATTGTCTCGGCAAAAGGTACGAACTGTCTCGGCAAAAACGTACGAGTTGTCTCGACAAAAGGCGCGAATTGTCTTAGTAAATTGCTGCTTGATTTGCGGGGACTGGTAAAAATGGTGAACAGTCGTCTTGCAAAAGAAAGCGAACTTCATGAAAGGCGACTCGCAAATGTAATTGTTTTTGCGCGCCAAAGGCGCGCAGGGACGCAGTGGAGCAAGCCCCTTTCGACCCTCTCTGACTGTTTAGCGGCGTTTATGCCGCTTGTTTTTCTTCTTGGGTGGAGGTGGCTGTGATGGTGAGACTTGTAGTGGTTGTCGGTGTAGTCGGGCTGCCGATGTTCTTGTTTGAGGACTGACTAGGATGGAATGGTCGAGTCTTAGCTGCTTCAGTAGTACTGTGGATGCTGCGTTCTGCCAGAAGTGCCGTCACATAGTTGTTGCTATCAGATGTCTCCCTGGTGGTATCTTTAACGTCTTGCCTCATGCTTTCCGGTGTTGTCATGAGATCTGATAGTTCATGATCCTGCTCCTGATCCAGAGGGAGAGGAGAGATTGGAGTAGGAGACTTCGGAGGGCCAGTTATATTTCCGTCTCCGCCACACACCTGCCCCGAGAGGAGAGGCAGCTGGGGTGTGGATGGGAGTCACAGGAGGTGGAGGTATCTTCTCCTCCGCCTTCTCTTCCTTCTTCCGTTTCAGGAAATCATCCAGCTGCCGGGCATCACGGCGTCTGATTGATGGGCTCTTCTTGGTCTTCCTTTCAGGGTCAGGTCCAGGCTTCTTCGGGTGAGAACCAGTGTGAGAGGGTTCCTCTCACAAAAGGTACTACCTCTCCTCGAAGAAGGTGTGATGGTGTCCTTCTCTGTGTGTCAAACTCCGGCGTCAGATGAACGCTCTTGCCTCTCGTCTGGAGAGTCCAGTTGAGAGGCAAGAGACGCCCAGAGCTGACAAAGCTTTCTGTAGATTAATTGGAATATCCAAATTAGCCAAGGTGATTGCTCAGATGGTGTTCACACTTGATGAGTGTGTAGAAAAAGGTACGAATTCTCTCCTTTATAGGTACCGTGTTGTATAAATACGCCCAGTGCTCTTGACCTTTGTAATCAAAAATTTAATTAATGAAGCACCATGTACATAAATAAAATTTAATCTTAAACTAAATTATTGTTGCTTGACAATATTTGTTCATGTGTCTGGCTTGTTACAATTCATTTTCAAAATACTTCTCAGTCGTTTGAATTTGTAATGCATCTAGTGATCTCGGGATTTGTTATTCATGTGTTTCATGCATGTCATATTTTAACTTCTGTCATATTAAAATGTACATATTGTTCTGATGCATATTACGATTACTTTTTCATTCGAAAATAAAAGAATTTAAAATTCTTTCTTCAAATTTATATTCCCCTCCGCCCCCACCCAATCGATCTCCTCCCGTGGGTTTGAGTTGGTCAATTAAGCAGGGTACGAATTGTCCAGAGGAGGGTACAAACTGTTCAGATATCGGGGTACAAATCGTCCAGGCACGAGGTACGAATTGTTCAGACATCGGGATACGAATCGTCCAGACATCGGGGTACGAATCGTCCAGGAAAAGGTACGAATTGTCCAAGGTACGAATCGTTCAGGGTACGAGTTGTCCACCTCCCCTTGGAAGAAGATAGACGAAAGGCAAAAGAAGAAGTTGTTCGCTGCCAAGTGTGACAGAATAAAGACACAGTTGACAACCCATGCACTGGATATGGAGGTCAAGAAAAGTGCATAAGTGGACAAGAAGGCATACACAGAGAGGGCGGCAGAAGAAGAGACAGCAGCCTAAAGAAGGATATTAGGACTCTCTCATAAAGACACTGACCAAAGGATTCCAGTCAACAGACAAGCAAGTGAAATACAAGCAAGGAAATACAATCACCAAGGAACAGGACAACCTAAAAGTCTGGAAAAAAAACACTTTGAGAAGGTGCTAAATAGAGACGACCCAGAGACTGAAGCGATGCCACACCATCACCAACTGTACTAGACAACAGCACAGAACCACCAGGTGTAGATGAACTCCGGAGGGCTATAGAATTACCTAAGAATGGGAAAGCAAAACATTGGAAATAGATATGGTACATGCTGATATGTTGGCGGGTGAAGGTGTGCTGACCAAGATTCTTCCAGATCTGGAAATTAGAGGATGTACCACAATCTTGGAAGATAGGCCTGATAGTGAAGCTTTTCAAGAAAAGAGACCTCACCGACTTCAACAACTGGGGAGGAATTATTCTACTATCGGTAACATGCAAAGTCTTGAGCCGAGTAATCCTCAACCACCAACAGATACTGTACATCCCCTACTTCGCAACATTATGAAATCCCAGATAAGCTTATATTCTATCATTGATATGCTGTC
The DNA here is from genome assembly GCA_031216915.1 of Pictodentalium vernedei. Lineage (NCBI taxonomy): Eukaryota > Metazoa > Mollusca > Scaphopoda > Dentaliida > Dentaliidae > Pictodentalium > Pictodentalium vernedei. Next base: position 242,955,222 of record CM062289.1, read on the forward strand.
CACAGTTTCATTGCCAACGTCATCTGTGAAACCAGTCTAACGGAAAAGTTTGTTCTCCATACACACACGAGTAAAAGAAGTATGTTTGCTTTCTCCTCCGAGTCTTCCTTTCTCCATCTGAAGAGATTGGATAATGAAGGAAACAACGAGCAGTGCAGGGAGATGTGGCGAAATAAATAAGAAATAGGATGGTTAATTAACACCCAATCAGTCTACATGACAAAGATTGAACTCTCAAAAACGCAATGTTATCTGTAACAAATTTGAACTCAATCAATTTGTAAATGTATGACATTTGTTCTTGCTTTTTATTTATCTTTTTTTCAGGAGAATACCCTGCGAAATGGGTTGACCAGATATTCTCAAATAAGTATCCTCCAATAGTCCCCAAACCACTGTGTCATAAGTATCGGCAAATACCAATATGTGCCTATATTCTGCATGTGTTGTTCGCACATTGTGCACATGGGTACTAACTGCTTTATTTTCTACAAAGCTGTGAATGATCCCTGCTAAGTTATGCTTTGTCAACATGAAATTATTCAGACCAGTGGAATTGTGAGAAAACGTTTTTGAATGTTGCGTCTATTACCGAGTGTCCATCCCCCACCACCCCAAAAACATGCCCAAACATGACACCAAGGGCCTGATTTGGACAAATTGGTAAATCTTCACATATCATCCTTACAAGGGTGGAGTATTATTCAGTAAACATTTATTCATTTTAAGCCATATTTCGGGAGTAGAATACTTAAAAAAAAAAATTCTCTCTTACCAACTGAAAGTCCCATGACACCCCTTAAATAGGCTACCAGGAACCTAATTTAAACAAACTTGTAAATCATCCCTACAAAGTTGTTATATATCAAACATGGAAGAATTCGGAGCTGTGGTTTGGGAGAAGATATTTTTCCATTTCAGCCAGTGTTAAAACCATATCATGTGACAACTCATTGGAATGAGCTCAAAGAGCTCATTCCAATGAGTTGTCACAGGATATGGTTTTGTTAATATTTAAAAATAAAAGTGTCAATGACACTGTAGCTCAACTTGACAAACTTGAACTTGGTAAGTTATAAATGAGATGGCAAAATTGAAGATCATTGGGACCAATATCAGTTTTTTTGCCAGTGGTAACATTTTTTGACAGAAACCGAAGAAAATCGATAGCTCCCATCTAGAGGCCTCCCCAAACAAGCATGCCAGGTTTCAAAGCAATCCGATCATAAATGTACCCTGTAGGGTGTACAGAAGGGAAATATTGTGGTCTGACTAGACTAAATTATAAGAACGTTGGCCATGGCAACATTTTTTGACGGAAATGGAAGAAAATCGATAGCACCCATCTAGAGGTCACCGTAAATAAGTATACCAGGTTTCAAAGCAATCTAATCATAAATGAGCCCTGTAGGGAAATATTGTGGTCTGACTAAACTAAGTTCTAAGAATGTTGGCTGCGGCAACATTTTTTGATGGAAATTGAAGAAAATCGATAGCTCCCATCTAAATGTCACCCCAAACAAGCATGCCAGGTTTCAAAACAATCCGATCATAAATGTACCCTGTAGGGTGTGCCAAAGGGAAATATTGAGTCTTCTAACTAAACTAAGTTCTAAGAACGTTGGCCGCGGCAACATTTTTTGACAGAAATTGAAGAAAAATCGATAGCTCCCATCTAGAGGTCTCCCCAAACAAGCATACCAGGTTTCAAAGCAATCTGATCATAAATGGGCCCTGTAGGGTGTGCCAAAGGGAAATATTGAGGTCTGACTGAACTAAGTTCTACGAACGTTGGCCGTGGCAACATTTTTTGCCGGAAATTGAAGAAAATCGATAGCTCCCATCTAGAGGTCACCCTAAATAAGCATACCAGGTTTCAAAGCAATCAAATCATAAATGTGCCCTGTAGGGTGTGTCAAAGGGAAATATTGTGGTTTGACTAAACCAAGTTCTAAGAACGTTGGCCGCGGTAACATTTTTTGATGGAAATTGAAGAAAATTGATAGCTCCCATCTAGAGGTCTCCCCAAACAAGCATACCAGGTTTCAAAGCAATCAAATCATAAATGTGCCCTGTAGGTTGTGCCAAAGGGAAATATTGTGGTTTGACTAAACTAAGTTCTAAGAACGTTGGCCGCGGCAACATTTTTTGACAGAAATTGAAGAAAATCGATAGCTCCCATCTAGAGGTCTCCCCAAACAAGCATACCAGGTTTTAAAGCAATCTGATCGTAAATGTACCCAGTAGGGTGTGCCAAAGGGAAATATTGAGGTCTGACTAAACTAAGTTCTACGAACGTTGGCCGTGGCAACATTTTTTGCCGGAAATTGAAGAAAATCGATAGCTCCCATCTAGAGGTCACCCTAAATAAGCGTATCAGGTTTCAAAGCAATCAAATCATAAATGTGCCCTGTAGGGTGTGCCAAAGGGAAATATTGTGGTTTGACTAAACTAAGTTCTAAGAACGTTGGCCGCGGCAACATTTTTTGACGGGAATTGAAGAAAATCGATAGCTCCCATCTAGAGGTCACCCCAAACAAGCATAAGAAGTTTCAAAGTAAACTGATCATAAATGCGACCTGTGAGGTGTGCCAAAGGAAATTGTGGACGTACGTACTAACGTACTAACATACTAACATACGTACATACGTACGTACGCCGACGGACGAGAAGTGATGGCAATAGCTCAGCTTGACTTTATCAAGTTGAGCTAAAAAACATTTTTTTCAACTACTCAATTTATAAATTATGGAGGTAGATGTCGATTCGTTTGGTAAAAGGTTAGCCAAGTATACAAGACAAAGACCAAGGCTTCTATTTTGAGTTCTTCATTTTATTGCACACGAATGCAATTCATTAGTTGTAACAGGTACAACATTTTGATTAACAGTTTTATATTCATGCTCTAATAACAGTTTTATATTCATGCACTAATACAATCATGATAATGAGTACAAAATATAAGGAATACATATTCATGTAATCTTCAATTGCTGCTATATATTTCTTTGATCATTTGTTTGAATTTTTCTAAGGGTTTAATTGATTAGCATCTGCAACTGTATTATGACATAATAAATAAAAATTCTACACTTGTGAACTCACACTGCATCCAGGTGCCAATACAATAAAACTTTTACAACTGTATTTTCCTGAACTGCAATCTCTATAACTATAAGCTGGTTGAAATTAATCATTAGCATTTTAAAAGACATGGAAATTTACCTACTGGTAAATTGTCCCGTATTTTAAATTTTTTAAAGCAGGATTTAGCATATACATGTTAATTTTGTTAATCTATTTTAGCTAGAGTCTGTTGGGTGATTTTTTTGTATAAAAGCACTCAAACACCTTCAAAACACATTCTGAAGTAAAGAGAAAAAAGGTATACTCCCCCCCCCCCCCCCCCCCCACTTGATTTGAACAAACTTGAATCCCACCCCACTAAGGACGCTGCATACCAAATATCAAATGATTCTGACTGATGGGTCGGAAGAAGATATTTGAAAAATATTCCTCATGTTACACTATGTTAAAATTCAGGCTCTCATAGTGGGTCCAAATATGACTGACTCCAGGGACTTCATTTGGACGAACTTCATGTGACTGACTCCCCTCCCCCCACAAAGATGCAGTATACCAAATATCAAGAAATTTTGACAGGTAGATCTGAAGAGGATTTTTAAATAAACTTCTTCATACTGCACCAAGTTAAAATTCAGGTTCCCATATAGAGCCCAAATATGAACCCAGGGACTTGATTTGAAGAAATTTGAATCTCATCCCACTAAGGATGCTACATAACAAATATATAAATTAAAATTTGACTGATGGATCTCAGGGAGAAAATTTTTAAAACATATTCCTCATGTTACACTAAGTTAAAATTCGGGCTCCCATAGTGAACCAAAATATGACTCCCGGAACATAATTTGGACAAACTGCATGCAGACCCCCCCGTCCCCCCCCCCCCCCCCCCCCCAAAAAAAAGAAAGAAAAAAAAAAGATGCTGTATACCGAATATCAAGAGATTTTGACTGGTAGATCTGAAGAAGACTTTATAAATAAATGTCTTCATATTGCACCAAATTAAAATTCGTGTTCCCATACAGAGTACAAATATGAACCCAGGGACTTGATTTGAACAAACTTGAATCTTATCCCACTAAGGATGCTACACACCAAATATCAATAGATTCTGAATTATGGATATGAAGAAAAAGACTTTAAAAACAAATTCCTCGTGTTACACTCAGTTAAAATTTGGGCAAACCATGAGCCCAAGTATGACTCCAGGGAATTAATTTGAACAAACTTCAAGCTGAACCCCCCCACCCCCTACACACACACCCCAAAAGATGCAGAATACCCAACTCTCAAGAGACTGGTAGATCTGAAGAAGATTTTTTAATAAATTTCCTCATATTGCACCAAGTTAAAATTCGGGTTCCCACAGAGAACCTAAATATGGACCCAGGGACTGGTTTCAAACAAAACAGAATCTGACCCCTCTAATGATGTTGTATATCAAGTATCAAAACATTCTGATATGTACATGTAGTTCTGGAGAAGAAGATTTTTTAATTTTAAAAAAAATTTGGGGGTGTTTAAAGAATTATGCCCTTGTGCCCCCTGTGGGCATGGCAACTTTATTTGAATAAACTTGAATTGACATATGATAAGAAACATGCATATCGAGTTTGGTTCAAGTCAGACCATTGGTTTATGAGGTGCAGTCGATAATATAAAGTTCATGCTGGATGGATGGACAGACAATGGGTGGATGGATGACAGACAGAAAGTGATCATTAAAGCTCCCCTTGCACTTCGCTCATAAGAGTAAAAATACAATTCTAAAAGATTTATAGTACTGACCCCAGGTTTCATCTCACCAATTCAGAGAAATTTTTATCTCCAACAGAAGAAAAGAGATGCCCAATTTTAAGTTTTTGCTGGGAACAGATGAAACTGTTGGCAGGCAGTTCCACACCATAAGCTTTGAAAATCATTGATACAGTAGAGCCCACTTAATTGTATACTTCTTAATATAATAACCCAATTAAATGCATATTTAACTTCCAAACACCAAACCATCTACAATACCTTCCATTCAAGTTTTATGTGTTAATTGCATATAGATTGGAGAGTAAACACAGGTTAACTGAATTAAAAAAAGCTCTTCTAATTTATTGAAAAATTACTCTAACAACCACTGCATTTCACATGCCTTTACATCTATCTGGCCTCTGTATATTCAGTAGAGTCATTTAATGTATTATTTCTTGTTTCACAGAGCTCCATGAGCTCTGTCAAACAAGGTATAACAGAATAAATACACAGTTTATGACTAGAATACAAGAAAATGACAAAATCACTGCTAATTGAATACTCATGTTAAAATATTTTCCCCAGGCAAAGCGGTTATTCAATAAACAGAGTTCCACTCTACCTCCAATATATTGGCCTTCCAGGGTTTGTACACTCCTGTGAAAGACAATAACACATGCCAAACAAGATGAAACACTGTTATATGACACTCTATTCAAAGGGGCTCCTGAAGCCCTCTCTGATAAGTGTGTCATACTGCCACATCTCGTATGCTTAACCAGTTCAGATCGGCCAAAAGCATCCTCAGAGAGGGAAATATATTATATAACACACATTAACTAAGCCTCTTTCTCTAGTTTCACTAGATGAATAGTCCAGCTAATCTATAGTTATAAAATTATATCCATCTCTCATGGTGTAATAATGCTTTCTTAGTGGACTATTCTAGTTTACTTGCTTTTTTTATTATATTGGTCTTGGATAGACAGTCATGTGGAATAATAACCTAGTTGTTTCATTCATCAGTTTACATTCTGGAATATCATTCTGAATTAACCCATCTAAATCTCAGTTGTACATTGTATTCTTGACATGCACAGTCTAGTGTACATAAACATTCCAGATATTTCATAACATTCGGGTTTTTCAAATGAATCTAAACAGTCCATTGTGACTATCAAACCACAGTTTTGATAAGGGAATAGTATTCTCACCAAACATGCCATTCCATTGCGGCTATCAGACCACAGTTCAAGTTTACATGGTGTATCATTCCCAGTATACTGGAATAGTCGATTGAAATGTTTCCTTTGGTAACTAGTCCAACTAATGGAGACTAATATTTCATTATAAACCCAAATGTTGTGCATTTTCATTTTTTGAATTCACTTTAACCCTTTACCTAACAAATCGCCCGCATCCGCCCACGTAATATGCAAATTGAGCAGTTGAAAAAATTTAATTTTTTTCAAAATATTTCATCTAAACCATATCATGTGACCCCTCACTGCAACGAGCTCATTGAGCTCGTTCCAATGAGGGGTCACATGATATGGTTTTGTTGAAATTTTTTGAAAAATTAAAAAAAACTGAAAAAATTTATAGTAATTTATATATTTTTTATACTTACCAATGACCCAGACATAGCTGGTGCTAACTCTTAAAACATAGGGCCAAACACAAATTTTGCCCCCCAATCCCCAAAATTTGCATCTAAAACCAAAGAAAACATGTCCTGAATGGCCCTCCATACTTCACCTCTACTGCGCATACGCAGTGTCAAGGACGTCCCGAAATTGGCGCCATTAATCATTCTTACCATCAGTGCCTGGTAAGTGCTATGTCCTCAGCGAGGAGGTATGAGTTCCCAACTCCTGGGAGGGCCATCCCCGTCTGGGTCATTGGTAAGTATAAAAAATATATAAATTACTATAAATTTTTTCAGATTTTTATACTGTACCAATGACCCAGACATAGCTGAATAGTAAAAAGGCTGGAGGGCCCAGGACATAGAGGAAAATCCAATAAGCTCAACTATATAAAATAGAGTCCTCTCCTATAGGAGAAAAGGAGAAATAGGCTTCACATGTATCTTTCTTATTTATGACAAATTAGAAAGACACAATACCTTCTATAATTGAGCATCATAACATCCATGTTCTCTATTAATATCCAGTATAATTCGTATACTAATTATATTTAAAGTAAGCCAATAAATAAAGTTAGTCCAAAGAATTGAGACTCTTTATACTCTTTAAAAGTGTCCAAGGATAGTATAATAACATCCATTTGACACATGACATATTCAAATGCTATACTTTAAAACTATGACATGAATGAATTAAAAACATAACTTCACTTAAGAAACCATCCCAGTAACAGCTCAGAATTACTAACTCCGGAGGAGGTATCCCCTTGTTTTCATAATAAAAACAGGAGACCCAAGGGAACACCCTCCCCCCCCCCCTTTTTTTTGCCCTGGGTCAAATAGCCCAGAGCGAAGAGGGCAGCAGGACGGAGTCACTGCCGGAACATAAAGCCTACATAGCTATAGTTGCAATTGTTAAGTGATCGACTTTCTGAGCAGCTGATAATGAACCTAAACAATGCAGGTCTCCAGAAATGGATACAATATTTCTGAGATAAAAATTCGTGAATGTGGATGGTTGAGACCAATATGCAGCCTACTTAATCTATAATAGCAAAACTATATGTCAGCCCAAGATGTAGAAGAGCTCTTACTTCATGAGCCGAAATCTTAAGCACAGACTGCTGAGTTAAGGATAGATTATCCTAAGCAGTACCGATAGTTAACTGAATGCATTAAGTAATAGAATGGACCGTAATGACCTTTCTATTAGGCATCAGAGCCAGAAGAAGCTTTACGTACTACTGATAAACTGAGATCTGTTAATAAATACATAAAGGTCTATCCGGACAGAGTAAAGGCCTATGCCCGCTCGAAGACGGAAGGACCTTAAAAACAATAGGTTCCAGATATCATTAGGAGCCTGATTCTTAACCAAAAATACAACAATAGTAGTAAAGGTAATAGAGTTCCCGATACTACGAAAGTGAGAATCGTCCACCGATAGTGCATGAAGCTCACTGACTCTTCAGCAGAAGAGAAGGCTAAGAGAATCGCTGCCTTAAAAGACCAGAATTTGAAACTGCTGTCCCAAGGATTCAAATGGTTGCTTTAGTTAATAAGAACCCAAGCTAAATTCCGAATAGGAATTAATCTAACGATTCTAGGTCTCTTATCGAAAAGTTTCAAACTAACTTAGATAAAGAGACATTAGGCTCCATTGTAAACTATCATGGTGTGCATAGGTATCAGATAACATAGACCTATAACCTATAAAAGTAACTGGCTGCAGATGATTTCGTTAAACAAGTATACTAGAAAGTTTGCAATGTCTGGTATGAAGGAATCAAAAATATCAACATAAAGATCCCTACACCAACGACTGAAGACCCTCCACTTTAGCCGCATAGTATAGCGAAGAGGAGGTCCTTCTACAGTAAGGAATCGCGTCCACTGCTGGTCCTATACAGTGCTTGCTATGCAAGAAGGACCGCACAACGGAATACGTGAAGGTTGAGACCTTGCGGGTTGTGAAAAAGTTGACACGATTTCCCCAGCGAAAAAAGATCCTCTCATGGAGGAAGTTTCCGCGGTAAGTCCCACAGTAGACATCTAAGTAAATTTATCCACCGTCTCTGTGGGACAGAGATACTACCAACAGAATTGTATTGTGAAAGAATAATCCTAGCAATACTTGCTGAATCAACAGCGCTGGAGGATACGTATATCCTATCATCGCGTCCTACTAGATCGATAGAGCGTTAACTACACATGCTCAGAGATCCGGACACGGTGACACATACGTCTACAATTGATTGGAGAGTTGTGTCGCAAATAAATTTATCACTGGGTGCTCCCATTGATAGCAAATCTGATTGAATACTTGTTAGTTGATAGTCCATTCCGACGGCAACAACGACCCTTACGTGAAAGGGAGTCTGCTAATACGATCCGACGACCGAGAATATGACGAACCGAAACCGAACTTGATGTTCTATAACAAACAGAAGGATTCTTTCCGTTAAAATCAATAACGGAACCTAATGAGTGCCTCCCTGGTTCCGGATATACGCAACTACTGTCGTATTATCGGACAGGATTGAACATACGTTTCTGAATAAAATTCATTCAATGACGTAGTGCAAGCCAACATAATATTCTTCCTTGGAAGTAAAGAGCTTGCCTAAAAACTACGGAACCCAAAGACCCCGGCACTTCGAATCCGTTGGGATCAAAATGTGTCCCAACCTGTTTGACTGGCATCCGTCATAATCGAAAAACTCGGATCTGGCAACTACAGTGGAACTCTCTGAGTCAACCACCGAATGTTTGCCCACGTCTGAATCTCTTGTTACACTTGATAGACAAGAGAACGTGTATTTCGAGCAATTCAAGATTGCTGAAAGGTTACCGTCGAAGAGAAGCTTCTCGAGGACCGAAGCGACTCTGAGAGAGTTCTTCACCTTACTATCCACGCGCGTGGATGTAGCTAGGGCTGCGTCACGTCTAACCAACTCCAGGTTGCCACTGAAGGGCGGAGTTATACATGGAAAACTACTGCCCCTGAAAGAAATCCCATTGAGGATCATATCCTGGAATTCTTTCTCTTGAAGGCGTAATGATAACGTCTCAGTAAGGTGGTGTACGTATGATAAAGCGTCTAAGTTAAGTCTATTATACATCATTGTCGTTTCCAACATCGTGGTTGGAATTGACATAGACGGCGAAAAAGACAATTGCAGTCTTGAGTCTCGCCGTCTTAGACGCAAAGGAACTCTCGGTAAGCCCAGTTCTGCCAATAAACAATTATTTCCTAAAATTCACGAAAGGCAGAATAGAGCATTGCGGACAAGAAACTATACTAGCATGTTGATAGCAAGCTAAATATATATAGCGTCGTTTAATAATTCGAATGTTCTAAAGACATTATTGGACTGCGTCGGCAACTCAGGGACAATGTCCCTGAACCGATCCAAAACTCCATGTCCAATGACGCTATTAGTCTCTTATCTAGCATCGCAGCAATGTAGTCCGACGGAACAACCTCTGGAAGATAATGCCGGAAGAAATGTATGGCAGCTTCTGTTGTTCCGAAAGGGAAAGCTCGAAATCATCCGAATCCCTTTCGCCATCCTGTCGGACCCTATGAAATATTTGGTCGTCCGTACCTGATGCAACAGCGGAGCGTACCGACCCAGCGCTGTCAGATTATTCCTGATCCGACCGAGAATCTGTCGTTTGCTGGGATGCTACGATAAGCTGTGCTATTTTGGATAGCACGTCCGTCACTGAGGCCTGTGGAGAAGCGGTCTTACGATGCACTGCCGCTGGAAGCTCCGTGTTCGTTACCCCGTGCATACTTCTATTATGCGAGCGACCGGAGTGTGCAGGCCTCGTGTCCCTTGGCTACCGGATGGCGTGACCTGTTCACCATGGAATCACTGAATGTCGAAGCTGGCCGGATATTCAAGGACACGTAGCCAATGTGCGGTCGTGTGCGCTGCTGTGAGGATGAGGAAGCATTATCGACAGTCACTCGGACTGTCTATATAACGGAGCGTTCGGAGTGGCGGACATACGCTCCGATGGTGAAATGTCTGTACCACAACATCCGGTCCCATATGTTGTTGCACGAGAGAGGGACCTCTCTCGCTCGCCGCCCGGACGGACTGGACGAGCTAGGAACCGGACTAACAGGCTTCCTCCGATCTCTCCTCTAATCCGTCGTCACTGGGTGTGTACTAAAGTCTATTATAGTGCTCGCATCACCCAAATCTCCATCCTAGACCGCAACGGACGAACCCGACTGCCAAACCATTCGATGAATGGACGCTACACCGGGTGAGCTAACGAATGTCAACTCCGTCGATCCTACTAGGGACCTCTTAGGAGATTGACGTAATCCATGAGCACTAATTGCCGCTAGCTCTTCCTTAACTATGACGACAGAGGCACACTTTTGAAAGACATCTCAGTAATTTTGCGAACAAGAAACCAGATATGCTTGTACATGGCAAGCATATAAAAAATATATATAGCGTTGTTCAATAAATCGAACGTATCTGAGACATTATTGGACTGTGTCGGAACTGAGGGACGATGTCCCTGAACCGAACCAAAAATTTCTAAGTCCACCGACGCTATCAGTTTCTTATCCGGTATCGCAGCATTCTGGTCCGACGAAGAACCTCTAGAAGATGAAGTCGGATGACATATACAGCAGCTTATGTTGTTCCGAAAGGGAAAGCTGGAAAACCTCCGAATCCCTTTCGGCATCCCGTCGGACCGTATGAAATTTTCGGACGACCGCACCTGATGCTTCCGCGGAGCGTCCCGACCCAGCGTCGTCGGATATTATATTATGCGGCAGAGATTCTGTCGTTGCTGGGATGCTGCGATAAGTTGTGCTATTTGGGATAGCACGTCCGTCACCGAGGCCTGTGCAGAAGCGGTCTTACGATGCTTTGCCGCTGGAAGCTCCGAGTACGTTGACTCCCGCATACTTTTTTATGCGAACGTCCGGAGTCTGCAGGCCTCGTGTCCCTGGCTATCAGATGGCGTGACCTGGTCGCCGAGGATTCTCTGATTGGCGAAGTTGACTGGATATCGGAGGTCACGTAGCCAAGGTGCGGTCGTGTGCGCTGCCATGAGAATGAGGAAGCCTTATTGATAGTCTCTCCGGACTGACAATATAACGGAGCGTCCCGAGCGGTGGACGTATGCTCCGAATGCGAGACATTTTGTACCACAACATCTGGGGCCAGATGTTGATGTACTAGAGAGGGGCCTCTCTCGCTCGCAGCCCGGAGGGCCTGGACGAGCTATGAACCGGACTAAAAGGCTTCCTCCGTTCTCCCCTCTAATCCGCCGTCACTGGGTGTGCACATGGATGTTTATAGTGCTCGCATCACCCAAAACTCCTTCTAGACCGCAACGGACGAACCCGGCTGCCGAACCATTCGATGAATGGACGCTACACCGGGCGAGCTAGCGGACGTCAAAGGCCGTCGAACCTACTAGGGTCCTCTTAGGCAATTGACGTATTACCTGAGCACTTTTCCGCTAGCTCTTCATTAATTGTGAAGACGGAGGCACACTTTTTGGAAGACATCACGGATACATCACCCTGATCATGATCGTCTGAAATAGAGATTGATAAAGTAGAGTGACCCTGCGGGGAAAGGACCGGAATGGCCAATTCCCCACTAACATACCGTGACACATGCTTCCCATGTTGTCATCGTAATCAACACATACAGAACAGGAGTTAGTGCGAGTACACTGACTACATTATACAATGATTATGAAAGTCAGAGGAAGATTTCCTCTTATTACAATTGAACAATATCCTTTCAATGTGAAAAGAAAACAAAGTCCTAGTACTCGCACCAACCCCTGACAATCAAAATACATAATAACAAGATCCATTAACATAGAAAAAATAATTGAATCAAAAACTTTTGAAAAAATATTTTTTCAGAACAGCCCAAGTTTCTGAAAAGTAACGTTGAGCCCCAATGGATCCCAAGCCTAAGTGTGGACAAAAATTCTAAAAATATTTTAAACAATTTATGCAACACTTACGAACAATAATAATATGTCTAGTTATGATTAAATTAACATCAAGATATTATTTTCAAGAAATCCCCCCTCACACAGAGGGCTGTTGGAAATGTAAACAATAAGTGTAAAAACACTAAATCAAGACTCCAGGCACCCTGGCCCCAAAATCAGTTACCAATAAAACACTATCTGATGCAAAACAGAGACTTCCAGGGAAGAAACTGCAGAACATCAGATGGTAGATGCAGAACACTACGCCTAACCACCCATAGGTGAAGACGTAAACATGGGGAAAAGAACAGAATAATTTTGTTATCAAGCTAAAACTCCCAAGAAATTTTAGTAATAAAATTACAGAAAATATACCAAAAGCATGGGAGAATAGCAAGAGGGGACTTAAAGGAAAGGGAGAGAGGAAAACACTGAATAAGCAGTGTAATCTTGATAACAAGAATGACCACAACAGGCAGTTGCCTCGAAAATAGGTAACTTAACATAATTTCATAAAAAAATTTAAGTTACAGCCCTGATTATTTTCTGTCACTCATTTTTTCTCTCCTCCTTCTATATCCTCCTTAGAATCACCACTTCACTAATATTTATGTGTCTGGCATCATTTAAACTGAGATTTACAAACACAAAGATCAGTCAGATGTTAACTGATGAAGGGCCAAACTAAGAATGATTAATGGCGCCAATTTCGGGACGTCCTTGATACTGCGCATGCGCAGTAGAGGTGAAGTATGGAGGGCCATTCAGGACATGTTTTCTTTGGTTTTAGATGCAAATTTTGGGGATTGGGGGGCAAAATTTGTGTTTGGCCCTATGTTTTAAGAGTTAGCACCAGCTATGTCTGGGTCATTGGTACAGTATAAAAATATTACATTTAAAATAATAAGTTTTGATATTGTCTGCGTTGGGTAAAGGGTTAAAACAATTTCCATCATCCAGTATAAGTATTTTCATTAGTTTCTTGAATCCTCCACACTGTGTAACATATAACTAACTAACTCTGTGCATTTTTAGGGTATGCGACAAAATCCCCCCAGACATTAGCCCCCCCTTGTGTGTTTTTCGCCCTTCATTCAATTTGAGGGGGCATTTTGTCGGGGGGATTTTGTCAGGAGGGATTATGTCGGGGGGGGGGGGGGGGGGGGGGGATTTTGTCTGTACCCCGCTTTTTTACAGCCTTAGTCAGTGTATATTTTCATGTAGTGTGAGATATGGCAGCCCAACAACTAATCCTGTGCAATGCCTATGGTTAGCCAGTGTATGTTAGCTTACCAACTAACTGTATAATGCATAGGGTTAGTCACACCTTTCTTGTAGTTATAAATAAGATCATCTCTATTATCAACTAACCCAGTGCATTGCAGTCTTACTGAGTACACATACTCATGCAGTCTGCGATATGGCAGTTACCATTTTTTTATAACCACACTTTCTGGTAATAAAAAAAAATTCATTATTAACTGAATAACTAACCCTGTGCACTGTACAACAGTATAACTCTCATCTAGAGTAACTCTTTACCCAAAGTAACAGGCCTGCTATTTTCAAAATTTTGTGTAACCCATTTATCGTTCACCTGGTCTCAGCTTTACCTATTAGGTAACCTAAATATATATGTCTCACAGCTATGCCGATATATGAACTGTTGTATCATAACCAAGTTCTTGCTCCTATGTGCAATATCCTGATGAATAAAGATGAGTCTTTAGGAACAATAATGAGGCTGTGTTGCAGCACTTCAGATACAAATTAGTTGCAATTATAGCCTAATCTTGGCATGGGCTAGCATGCTGCAGAAGAGTATGGCATAAATAATTACCATTTGTGGCAGAGACATGAATTATTGTCATTTCCTGATTTTGTATCTATGGCACATCTTAAGATGATCAATAATTTAAAATGATGTTGAGCATCAACCAATCATCAGTTTATTGGTCAACAGAGCAGCTATACTTCAGGCAGATGCAAACACTTGTGCAGCTGATGATTGGTTGATGCTCAACATCATTCCACCATTCATTCATACTAGATCATTCAACTTGGCGAAAATTTGGCGTGACCTGGCGACAATTTGGAGTGAACCATTTTTCGTTTGCATGTTTTCCATTTTAGGTAACCTCCATACGATCCAAATGGCCATTTGCCTCAAATCAACAAGCCTGAATTGTAAATGGCTAACACCAGGCTGTAATATTCTCAAAAAGCATTTAAATTCAGCCTATGACAGATAATTGGAATGGATTGTGGAAAGGATTTTTTTTTTAAGTGAATTCCAAAACTGAAAATATCTTCTATTTTCAATTAATTGCTTGTTAGGAGATATCTTCTCCAATACTGCAATATACAAGCTGTGCTCAATATCTACGTGCAAATATTTTTTATTATATGCTAGTCTGTGAATTATGAAATATCCCTCAGTAGCTTCCTAAATAACATCACACTTCGCCGTATCACGTCGTCTTGAAGGAAAGATCAGCTGATCTTTGTTATTGTTTTGAAAAGTATGTATTTGGGGGCGAATTGGGCGGAATATTGTGCAATAAAATGTCTTGTAGCATATATCAAAAAAGAAAATCTACTCTATTTTAGTCATTATCTGGAATTATCTCATGAGTGTGGACCTGAAAGTTTTATTTTTCATGAGCGCTTGCTAAATTATGTTACGCTTCAGCGCATGCTGTTGCCTTGAACGTCGCCCTGAAGGAACGATCAGAAGCTTTTTGTTATTATCTTGAAACTGTTTGCAGTCGAATTGGGCAGAATATCGCACATTAAAATGTCACGTACCATATAATAAAAAGAAAATCTACTCATATGCAAGCGCTTGTGAAAAATAAAACTTTCAGGTCCATAATCATGAGATAACTGCCAATATTCACTAAAACAGCAGAGATATCCTCTATATATATTTAAATTCAGCATATGACTGTTTTATTCTATCTAATTCACCTTGAAAAAACCTTGCAATCATGCAAATAAGAATGGAATAAGATGGTGACTTGGACAAAGTAATGATATAAAATGACATTTATACAATTAGGCAAGATTCATGAATTCTGATGCAGCGTTTCAAATTTACATTTTATGGAGGTAATTAAAAAATGAACAATATAATGATTCAGCTGAATAAAATAAAACTAAGACTGTAGATATAAACATTTCATGAAACTAAAACTAACATTTATCCAAGACATAAATATTGAAATAATATGTCATTATAAAAATAGGTAATAAAAAGCTAGTTTAATGTATAGTTTTCTGAAAACTTCGGTCATTAAATTATATCAAGTTTTAAAATCTACTGAAAACATTGGAATCACATGGATGAGTGGTGTCAGATCGAAAAACTCCAAAAACATTCTACTGAATTATGGAGTGTAAGGCTGTCACGAATGATCGAAAAATCGATCAACTGTCGATTGAGGTCATAATCGACGATTTTTTTCAATGATCGATTATTTGACTGGACATGTGCTGTCATACCTTTTTGTTAAACAAAGGGGAAATATTGATTCACAAGCTATTGTTTCACATAATGGACCTATTTCGACAACAAATGTGTGTGTGAACGGGGTTAAAACATAAAACCAATATATAGTTTCAAGTCGCGGCACCACGCGAGTTAAAGTCAGCCAAAACCCAGTCATCATCGTATGCGTGATCACTCACTTCCCAATACTTCTCATTCCTTTGATGTGAGTCATGTGACCTGCCAAAAAAACATCAACGTTGTTACGAGGTTGTATTCTTCTGCCGAGTATCAAAAGCATGCTGTCGATTGCATGGCTTTGATCTTTCCCCTCCTTTTGAACTCAAATTACTCAATTTCCAACCGATACATAAAATTTATAAAAATCGAAGTAAAACATGCTATGATGATTTATTTTGTTCTCCGACGTACCGCAATTGGAAGTTTCATTTCCATGTGTAAAGCTTTATTGACTTGACATTCCCTGAGGCTAAATTCATAATCATTACGCATTGAGCGCAGATGGGGCTATTAGTGAGTTTAGTATGCATTTTTCTTTGATTTGAAGTTTGAATCTATGCGATGTAGATTCTGTTTTTGTCAAATTTTTCAAGGTTTGGTGTTCGTTTGCTTCATTTACCATTAGGATATTTTAATTTTTAACGCCTCCCAAGTTATTTCATAGATGAAGTTCTAGGAAACGAGACAGAAATATTAACCATAAATAATCGAATAACCGTCGATTTTTATGACAAAATAATCGATTATGAAAATTCATAATCGTGACAGCCTTAATGGAGTGTACTCAATGGCGTATGGAATCTTTCTTGGGTATTACTTGGTATTACTCTTCTTTGGTATACACAGCACAGAATTCTTTCTGTGTATTTATTTATTGATTGGGGTTCAGTGACACGTTCAACAGCTATGGTCACCTCATGTCAGAGTTTTATGGGTGGAGGAAGCCGGAAAACCTGGAGAGAACCACTATGCAGTGGTGACGAGCTGTCAGTCTCTCTGCATAGCAGGCATTGGTTGAAGACAAGTGCACCATCGACGTGCAGTATGCCTTAGAATACAGCACCACCATGTGGGCAATCGGGATTAAGTGCCTTGCCCAAGCAGGGCTTATATTTCGCCGAGAATCCAAAAATCGTTTCACGCGAATATTCCAGCAACAAAACAAATGAGAATCCATGTAGGTTCTCGCAGCATCTGTGCTAGGATTTGCGTGAAAAGAATTGCGGCAACTCTTTACCTAACATAGCGGCAGCAAATGAACCTGTACCAGGCTAACATGACCTGAAATATCCTGACATTTTGTCAATAAAATTGTACAAATGTGGCTGTCATTGGAACCGGCTCAATGAGCCGGTTCCAATGACATTCATATTTGTATGGTTTTATTAGCAAATATTGTTTATTTTTTAAAAAATATTATCAAATTCAGTTTATGTTTTAAAAATTGGGGAAAGGGTTAACATGTGTTATCAGTACACAACAGGGCTTCAACCATGGCGACCTTATGGGATCCTGGGACATTCATATTTGGTATGGATTCTCACATCCATTTTGGCGAGAATCCAAATGGATTCTCCCAAATTTAGATGAAATATATGGCCCGTCCAAGGACATAATGCAGTTACCAATGGTTAGGATCGAACAGTGGATACTTCTGCACATACTGTTTGTACTGTTTCATTCTCATGTAGTCAATGTAAGAACTGCAACAGAAAAATGTTGGTTGTTATCTAGTTATAGTATGCAGGAAGTCGGTTATGAAAATAGGTCAACTGTTTCAGTGCTGGCAACCACTAAACTTACTGTTATGTGAGAGAGTATCAAGTGCAACCATATGTCTTCCTTTCATTATACTCCTAACTCTAGTTTCTGAATCTATAATATCTGTCACAAAGGTTGGTGGTTAATCTAGGATAACCACAAGAATCTACCGTTTCATCTTTACTGAGAATCCTACTAAGATATTGATCCTTGAAAAGCTCTCTAAGTTACAATGAAATCCCTTCATAAATACGACCTGAAGACTGTGCTAAAGGTTTTCAGGCCCACGTAGCCATTACGGTTGACCAATCGTGACCAAAATGAGATGTTCTCATCTAGACATGACCTCGAACCTGCACACGAAATTTAGTGATAATCGGACGAGAACTATGGGGTGTATCCTGTGCTAAAGAAAATGTGAACAGACTTCTGCATGCGTGATGGCAACAGCTTATCTTGACTTTGTCAAGTTAAGCTAAAAATGAGGTTTGTTTTCTTTACTTTGCAATATGTAGTGGTTACTGTCGTAAGTGTACAACAGCACTCCCAAATTTTAAATTATTTTAGAATTGAAAATAGATTCTTGCAGCAGGAGTTGGCGAGAATCAAAACTGATTCTTACAAATCAGGGGACAAATTTTGAGGCATGTAATAGAGAAGTAATAGCATAGAGTGACAGTAAATATCAGTACTTTAACTCTATACGTCACATAACCAATGTAAGAGTCAATCTTTGCTTAAAAAAAATGATTGTCACCACTCAAGGGAAAGAACTCAACCAGCTCATTCCAATTACTGCTACTCAACTTATTTGGCGTTGGTTCCGAGTTGATATGAGTATAACCAACTTCCATAATTTTTGGCTCCACCCACTTTTCTGAGCACGAAAATAAAAAGGAGGTTTTTGCAGCTGGTTTTTGGGGTTATTAGGGGTCTCAAAATGTGATTTTGAAAAATGCAATAGTAACCCAGAGGCCTTTACCCGTATTTAGTTGGTGTTGGTCCCAAGTTGATATTTTATACCATGCATTTGACATAAGTATAATGCACTTTCAGTCTTCTTAACCTTTTACCCAACATAACGGCCAAAACCGGCCAGAGCTATTCACAAAATATCACCATTCAATTTTCATTATTTTTTTAAATTTTGGTCTCAAAAACATAGATTTTGACCCCTCCTTGGAACAAGCTTGTTGAGCTCGTTCCAATGAGGGGACATACGCTATATTTTTTAAACAAAAAATTTAGTTATTCAATAATTTTATTTGCAAGTGTCATCTGCCTTTCATGTTAGGTAAAGGGTTAGCTCCACCCATTGAGCCTCAGTATTGAAGTCTGCAGTTGGCAGATATTCTTGCCCAGAATAAAAATACCATTTCCTAACAGAGGTTAATTCTGCATCTTCTTAACAAAATACACCTACATGTAGGAGCAATCTTCTTATCAAAGATTTCTCGATGGTGGACTCTATTGGATTTCTCATGAAATCAATTTATGACTGCTTTACAGCAGCCGCAACATGATTTTAAGAGAAATTCAAGAATATACTCAACTGGTTATTTAAGAGGTAAAATATCTATAAAAGATTTCACAAAAATTAGTAAAAACATGCATTTTTAAAAAAAAATGATGGGTCAATAAAGAAAAAAACAAACTGAAACCCACTGCAAGGAAGAATTCAAATGTTCTATTATTAGCACCTTCAGAGGTCTGATGGACCACTTCAAAAAAACAACTGAAAACAACTATTATCTGAATTACTGGTACCTTTGTACCGCAAAACAAGTAAAAAAACCTGTTACTTTGTGGATGTAAAACTGATGACACACTTGTCTCTCATAACTGCACAAAAACCACTTAGAATCTTGTAACAAAGAAAATGAGAAACCTGTATCTGTAATCAGTTATAGGCCTTAACATAACATCTGCCAAATCGACTTGGATCGAAAAATTGGTCTTCAAATGCCATTATTTTTCAAATTTTTGACTCAATAATATAGCTTGAGACCCATCACTGGAATGAGCTTGTCAAGATCCTTCCAATGAGAGGTCATGAGCTCTGTGTTAGAAGCAAAAACTGGAAAGATTCAAATGTTTCAGGAAAAACTGTTGTGTGATTCCCAAATTGTGTTAGATAAAGGGTTAACCCATTACCTAACAAATCGGCCACATCAGCCCACATAATTTACAAACTGACTAGTTGAAAAAAAATTATTCTTCAAAAGATCTCAACAAAACCATGTGAGACCTATCTCATCAAGCTCATCCCAATGAGGACTCTCATAAGGTTTGGTTGAATTTTGTTTTAAATTTGAAAAAATATAATTGGACCTAAAAAAGTAAAAAATCTGTTTCTCAGGCCCGCCCTCATGTTTCTTTTGGCTGCCACATGCTCTCTTTTTATAACTAACGCAAACTTAAAAAAAATAAAAATTAAATGGTTTATGTCTGATATTTTACCCAAGTTAATAAAACTGATAAATTTGTCCCTGGAGTGCAAGAAGGCTTTGCAATGCTGAGCATTGCAAAACCTTCCTGAACCCAAGGGACGAAATACACCACCACCCATGCAATTCTGTAAATTATGAGGCCTAACACATAAAACAAACCAAGAACAAGACCTTTTGCTGGCAAAGAAATAATTACAAAAATAAAATAAAAAAAACGCCAGCACACAAGATATTGTACAAAAAATGGCCTGAGAAACAGAAGATCTACTTTCTGGAGCCTTAAAATAATAAATTTTGATATTGTGTGCATTGTTAAAAGGGTTTTTAGCACGTTTGAAATTCACACTCAACCCTTCAAAAACTCTGTCACACTAATCTGGTGTAATATTAAATGCTCTCTTGAAAGTTTGCACCATAGGACTGAGATTAGTCTTTCATTGTGTCCTGAATATCAACCAGTGAGATCTTCAAGATGTAATCACAGTAAGAAGCGTTGCTGGCGTATACAACAAAACAACATTATAGCTGCCACCAAACCAAGAATCTGAAAAAGAGAACATTCACACATCAGTTGAAGATAATGAATAAACTATTCATAACCAAAAACTAAGACTTCTCCACATGGGTGTAAACCTAAAAGGGGTTGAGGGGGGAAGGGGGGAATCATACACAACCAATATTTTCCTTCTTGTCAGGCAGAGTACCATTGCCCAGTATTTCGCATGTTCAAAAACCTCAGCATACACATTAGGGCCCTGCAAACCTCAAATTTTGGGTGAAATCGAATCAGGAACAGCTTCCCAATTTCAAATTTAATCTCACTGCTTTTCAAGTTGTGACGATTGCACCTTCTTACAACTGTAAATATTGTCAATCTCCACCCACTCAAGTATTGTGTGCAACAGTGATTCGTGCCAATCAAGCAAAAATGTGAAATATTCCAGAATGGAATCAATATAATTTTGGAATCAGAACCTTCTTGAACTCTTCTTCAATCATCAGGTTTCCTGACACTTTGTAGGCTTTGTAGGATTTTGAGAACATCTCCATGATTCGAAAAAATCGGGATGGGGAAATCTCCCCTGAGGGGAAAAATATTTGACCCAGACATAAGGCTTGCCGAGTGTGTGGGTTAAATATCTTTCTCAGAAAATGAGATTTCCACATCTCACCCCCACACCACTTGAGGATGTTTTTTCTCCCACCACAATCCACGTCACTGAAATCCAAATACTACTTGAACGATGAAAATTTACTGTTCTACCAATTGATTAGTGATTAACCAATAAGGATTTGCAACCATCATCTGCTTGCCGATTAGTTGTGCACACAATCTGCCAATTGTGAGTGCCGATGTCAGAAAGGAGTAGTATGTTTAAGAATGCATAGAACAGGGTAACTTTTACAGTGCAGTCAGGTTGATTGGTTTGTTGACCCGAAGAGTATGTCAGTGTGTGTACTAAACTAAGAAAAGGCCGCTCGGCCACATGTCCCCTGAAAAAACAAGTTGAAAAAGGGGCATAACTCTAGTAAAAATGATCGGTCCGAACCCATATTCGAACCTCACCTGTATTATTACCCCAGAAAGTCACATGTCGAAATTCTTTCCGATCAAATAATCCTAACTGGAGCTATCATCCGGACACTGCAAATCTTGAAATTTCTACAACTCGAAAAAGGGGTATAACTCTAATAAACAAGCTTACTGCTGAATCCACTTCAGTTTATGTACTATTGTGTTAATATGTAATCTGTTCTTCAACATGTTTTCTGAAATAAATATTGTTTAAACTAACTCTAATAAAAATAATCTGGCCGAACCCATATTCGAACTTGACCTGTGGTTTGGGCCAGGAAGGTCACATACCAAAATTGGTTCCAATCAAATGATCGAAACTGGAGTTATCATGGGGACACCAAGTGGGATGGATGCACAGACGGATGAACAGATGCACGGACGGATGGACACCGCTGATTTCTATAGTCATCAGTGGAAACAAGTTAACAGCGCAGCGTCTTTGATCAATGATCAAAGACACTGTGCTGTTAACTTGTTTCTGCTGATGTTGCAATTCACTGAGTCATCACACAACACGTGGCATGTGTTCCATGAGCAGCAATCAAGGGGAAGATCAGACCAATCAGTGAGATTAGGCCAAACTTGATTCCTGCCAATCCTTGTGGTAACTTATTAAGTTTGTTACTGCTTGTATGAGATTGTTAATCAAGGGTAAATACAAACAATTTTGATCCAGTGGTATTGTATGTAACATTGGCATGGACTGATGTTCCAACACCTCTACCGATAGTCAAATGATGGCTTAAAATCAGCTTATGTCAGATGCAATTGCCAAACATCAGTTAATCACTACAATTGATCACAGAGAAAAATGAATTGCAAATTCAGAAAAAACATTGAAATGTTCTGCGTATACTGAAGGTATATACTACGTACATGAGCATTTATTATTTGGAAGCGAGTTAAAACAACTACCGATAACAATTTTGGTGATGTCATCTTTGAAATTCTTTATTTTTATGTTCTGTGGCGTTTGGTGGGAGAAAATTTATTGGCGTCTAAGGTCACAAACTTCTGCACAGTGGCTTATCGTAATCACAACATGGATTAATGTCATGTCCAGCCCATCAGTTATACCCATTTAGTGGACTTCCACCCCATATGCATTGGTGACTGGGTCCTATTTTACCAGTACAACAGTGTGTTTACCAGAGTAAACAAGCACTGCCTCACTTCCTGGGTTTCCCAAGGGGACTGGTGAGCATTAAAGATTCAAATACGGATGGTCACATGGTGTGGGTAAGATAGATCTGTCTCAATCAGGTATCTTACACAGGATATATCTCAATAAACAGCGAGTGGGAGAAAAATCTCATAACACATAACTGATCAGCCATTTTGAAAAGCTCTTGGGTCAACAATGTGCTAAATTTGGCCTTTTTTAAATGATACTTTGTTTTGAATTAATTATGTGCATTTATTGAGTACATGGCAACATTGAATGCATACATGTGAAGCACAAAGCTATGTTTATAAGCAGTGATCTGCCTACAAAATATTATAAGTTATAGTGTGCTTAGTTGGCAGATACAGTGTCATATGAGGAGCCGCAAAAACAATAGGCAGAGCCCAGTATTGTTTTTGCTGCCAACTAAGCACACAATGATGTATTCATTTTACCAGCAGCCCAACCTTACTTTTACAAGAATGTATTTGTAGCCTCATCGATCAAATCTGTTGTGTTTTCAGAAAGTACTTTCCTCTTTTTCTCTTCTACATCTTGTTCCAATGAATTTCCTAGACATATGGTGTAACAGACCAATTTTTACACATGTGCTTTTGTTAATAAACAAAACATCTGCTTCAGTTGATAACTCAGTTTTCACTTGAGTAATAAATTATCAATTGGTTTATAAATACCTCAAGACAGCATTAAATAGTGAGATTATTTTGGTGTTGCAGTATCGGTGACGTATATTTATTGGAGGCAAGGGTACTTATTGGGAATCCAAAATGGTGTCTACTCACCCCATGTGGATCCTTATGGAGTGACTTCAACTGCATGGTGACAGTATATGGCTCAAGTCTTGAGTGACTAATACTGCATGCTGATGAGTTAAAGAAGTTTGCTGGTAAAATTATATTTAATATGTGGACTGTAAGGCTGTAAAAAATACTTTCTGGTGGTATGTCCAAAGATGTACCAGACCAAAAAGTTAAAAAATTTATAGTAATTTATATATTTTTTATACTTACCAATGACCCAGACTTAGCTGGTGCTAACTCCACAAAAACCAGGGCCAAACACAAATTTTGCCCCCCAATCCCCAAAATTTGCATCCAAAACAAAAAGAAATCATGTCCTAAAGGACCTCCATAGTACGACTCTACTGCGCATGCGCAGTGACGCAGTCGTCCCGAAATTGGCGCCAAATATCATTCTTACTGGCAGTGCCTGGTCAGCGCTATGTACTCAGCGGGGAGGCAAGAGTTCCCAACTCAGGGAGGGCCATCCCCGTCTGGGTCATTGGTAAGTATAAAAAATATATAAATTACTATAAATTTTTTAACATTTTTATACTGTACCAATGACCCAGACTTAGCTGAATAGTAAACAGGCTGGAGGGCCTAGGACATAGAGGAAAGTTAAAAAATTTATAGTAATTTATATATTTTTTATACTTACCAATGACCCAGACTTAGCTGGTGCTAACTCCACAAAAACCAGGGCCAAACACAAATTTTGCCCCCCAATCCCCAAAATTTGCATCCAAAACAAAAAGAAATCATGTCCTAAAGGACCTCCATAGTACGACTCTACTGCGCATGCGCAGTGACGCAGTCGTCCCGAAATTGGCGCCAAATATCATTCTTACTGGCAGTGCCTGGTCAGCGCTATGTACTCAGCGGGGAGGCAAGAGTTCCCAACTCAGGGAGGGCCATCCCCGTCTGGGTCATTGGTAAGTATAAAAAATATATAAATTACTATAAATTTTTTAACATTTTTATACTGTACCAATGACCCAGACTTAGCTGAATAGTAAACAGGCTGGAGGGCCTAGGACATAGAGGAAAATCCAATAAGCTCAATTATAAAATAAAGAGATAACCCCTTAAGGAGAAAAGGAGTATTAGGCTTTACATGTATCTTTCTTATTTAATATTTAAATTAGAAAGATACACTACCCTTAATAATTGAGCACAATAACATTCATGTTCTCTATTAATATCCAGTATAACCTTTATACTAATTAATATTAAAACAAGCCAATAAATAAAGTAGTCCAGAGAATTGAGACTCTTTATAATCATTTAAAAGTGTCCGAGTATTGTATATTAAAGCCCGTTTGACACTTGACATATACAAATGCTTCACACCGAGCTACACTTTAAAAATAAGACATGAATGAAATTAAACATTAATATTACACTTTAAAACCATCCCGGAAGCGACTCAGAAATACTGTCTTGGAGGAGGCATTCCCTTGCTTTTCACTATAAAGCAGGTGACCTAAGGGAACACCCGCCCCCCCCCCCCTTCCCCTTGCCCTGGGTCAAATAGCCCAGAGCGAAGAGGGCAGCCGGACGGAGTCACTGCCGGAACAGAAAGCCTGCATAACTATAGTTGCAACTGTTTAGTGGACGACATTCTGAGCAACAGATAACGGACCTAAACAATGCAGGTCTCCAGAAATGGACTCAATATTTCTGAGATAAAAATTAGTAAATGTGGATGGCTGAGACCAATAAGCAGCCTTCATTAAATCTGTAATAGCAACACTATTAGCATAAGCCCAGGAAGTAGAAAGAGCTCTTACTTCATGAGCAGAAATCTTAAGCACAGACTGCTGAGAAGAAGATAAATCTTCATACGCAGTACGGATAGTTAACTGAATCCATCTAGCAATAGAATGGACTGAAATGTCCTTTCTATTAGGCATCAAAGACAGAAAGAAACGTTTCCGTCCCTTTCTGATGAACTGAGATCTCTGTTTATAGATACGTAGTGCTCTAACAGGACAGAGTAAAGGCCTACGCCCGTCTGAAGACGGAAGAGCCTTAATAACAATAGGTTCCGGATATTTATTAGGAGCCTGATTCTTAGCTAAAAAACCGACGTTAGTAGTGAAGGTGATAGTGTTCCCAACACTACGATAATGAGAATCATCCACCGATAGTGCATGAAGCTCACTGACTCTTCTGGCAGAAGAGAAAGCTAAGAGAAAAGCTGTCTTATAAGATAAGAATTTGAAATCTACTGTCCCAAGAGGTTCAAATGGCTTTTCCTTCAATTTAAGGAGAACCCAAGCTAAATTCCACTTAGGAATTAATCTAAGAGTTCTGGGTCTATTTATCGAAAAGTTTCTAACCAATTTCGATAAAGAGACATTAGATCCAATTTGTAAACTATCATGATGTGCATAGGTATCAGATAACATAGATCTATAACCCTTTATAGTAACCGGTTGCAGTTTGATTTCGTCAAACAAGTATACTAGAAAGTTAGCAATGTCTGGTATAGAGGGATCAAATATATCAACAGAATGATCCCTACACCAACGACGGAAAACCTTCCACTTAGCCGCATAGTTTAGCGAAGAGGAGGTCCTCCTACAGTTAGAAATCGCGTCCACTGCTCGTCCTGTAAAGTGCTTGCCATGCAAGAAGGACCGCACAACGGAAAAACGTGAAGGTTGAGACCTTGCGGGTTGTGATGCAGTTGGCGCGATTTCCCCTGCCAAAGAAGATCCTCTCGTGGAGGGAGCTTCCGCGGTAGGTCCCACAACAGACACCTGAGTAGATTTATCCACGGTCTCTGTGGCGACAGAGATGCTACCAACAGAATCTTGCATTGAGATTGTTTTATCTTTAGCAATACTTGTTGAATTAACGGCGCTGGAGGATACGCATATCCTATCATTCCGTCCCAAGGGATCGATAGAGCGTCTACAGCAAATGCTCTTGGATCCGGACACGGGGACACATACGTCTGCAACTGATTGTTGAGATGTGTCGCAAATAAGTCTATCATTGGCCGTTCCCATTGGTAGCAAATCTGATTGAATACTTGTTTGTTGAGAGTCCACTCCGACGGCAACAAGCGACCCTTTCGAGAAAGGGAGTCTGCTAGCACATTCAGACGACCCGGTATGTGACGGACCGAAAGAAGAACGTGATGTTCCAACGCAAACAGAAGGATTCTTTCCGTTAGATTGAACAACGGAACTGAATGAGTGCCTCCCTGATTCCGTATATACGCCACTACTGTCGTATTGTCGGATAGGATTTGGACATGAGCATCGTGAATAATGTCCATCCAGTGACGTAACGCAAGCCAAATTGACATCATTTCCTTGATGTTTATGTGCTTGCACAGGAATTGCGGATCCCAAAGACCCTGGCATCTCGAATCCGTTGGGATTAATGATGCACCCCAACCTGTTTGACTGGCATCCGTCATAATGGTAAAACTCGGATCCGGCAACTGCAGCGGAACTCCTTGAGTTAACCACTGAATGTTTGCCCAAGTCTGAATCTCTTGTTTCACTTGATCTGACAAGAGAACGTCTACATCGAGCGAATGAATTTTCACACTCCAATTCTGAGTCAAGAAAATTTGAAGAGGCCGTGTGCGTAGCCGTCCCATCGGAATGAGATCCGCAGCGGCTCCGCACAGACCTATCAGTCTCATAAATTCTCTCGCTGTGACTTTGTCTGTATTTAGACAATAGCGAGCGTAACAACTGACTAATTTCGCTCTGGTTAACGGCAGACGAACGAGATTGTTGTGCGTCTCGAAGCTCATTCCCAGATGAGTGAATGACTTGGACGGCACCAGATCCGACTTCTCCTCGTTTACTATGAAACCGAGACGTCGGAGCAATAGAAGAAGATTCTGAACATCGTTCTGAAGCGTTAACTCGTTGCCGTACCTCTGAAGAATGTCGTCCAGGTAGGCCGACGTTACCGCAGACGAATGAGCTCGGAAGTAAATCATTACCGAGTTCATTACTCGAGTGAAAGCCCAGGGTGCTAGATTCAATCCGAAGCACATGGCCCGGAACTGATACACCACTCCTAGGACTGCGAAGCGTAGATACTTTCGGAATGTCGGATGTACCATGACGTGAAAGTACGCATCTTTGAGATCTATGCTCGTTGCATAATCGTTCACCCGAATACTCGCTCTGACCGATCGAATCGTCTCCATATAAAACTTCGGAGCGATGATCAGCTTGTTTATCCAGCTCAAATCTATGACTGGACGGAACGAGCCGTCTGGTTTCGGAACCAGAAACAGATGGCTGTAGAATCCCAGCGATTCCTGGTTTTCTACGACCTCTACCGCGTTCTTCATTAAAAGAGACTGCACCTCTGATAGCAGAGCGTCTCTTTTCTGAGGGTTTGACGGAAGATGAGTCCACTTTGGACTTCGAGTTAATGGAGGCTTTCGTTTGAAGGATATCTTTAGACCTTCCGAAGTCACTCCTCTCACCCAAGGGTCGTCCGTAATCGACGCCCACTCTTGAGAAAAACTCGACAACCTTCCGCCAACCGGAACGCGATAGAGGTTTGAGCCATCACCTCCTGGATCTGCGAGGCCTGCGGTAGGAGAAACCACGTCTTCCACGACCCGCACCTCGCCTCGTCGACCTCGGGGCGTCCGACCGATTGTCCCGGCCTGAAGGACGTCCCGAACGAGAGTCGCTATCCTGACGGTCTCTCGAATAAGAGCTAGAGGACGCACCGGAACCTCTATAGGAACCTCTCTTGGGCGGATAAGACCCAGAAGTGCCCGCCTTATTCGTGTCTGCTGAATCCGACCTTTTAGGAGCGGATCTAAACAACAGAGAATCACTAGCTTTCTTTTTAATATTATCATAAATAGCGGAAAGCTTGCCGTCAAAGAGAAGATCTCCTGAGACCGAAGCGACTCTAAGAGAGTTCTTCACCTTAGAATCCACTAGTGTGGATGTAGACAGGGCTGCGTCACGTCTAACCAACTCCAGATTAGCCACTGAAAGGGCGGAGTTACACGTGGAATAAGCTACTGCCCTTGAAAGAAGTCTTAAGGAGGATTGTATATCCTGAAACTCTTCCCCTTGAAGACGCAGTGATAACGCCTTCGTAAGGTGATCTGCGTAAGATAAGGCATCTAAATTGGCTCTGTTAGACGCAATAGCTGTTTCCAACACTGCGGTTGGAATAGAAGCTGACGACGGTAATGATAGCTCTAAGTCTTCCGCCTCGTCGTCCATACGCAGAGGAACTCTCGGTATACCCTGACCTGCCGTGTCAAATTTATTCCTTGCATTAATGAAAGGCAGGTTGAGAGTATTTGCGGACAAGAAGCCTGCTTTCCCTGTCCTGGAAGCAAGTTTAAAAATAGCGTCGTTCAATAATTCAAATGTTCTTGCAACATTATTGGACTGCGACGGAAACTCGGGAGCGATGTCCCTGAACCGCTCGAAAAAATCAGAGTCCAATGACGCTATAATTCTCCTGTCCGGAAGCGCAGCAGTCTGGCCCGACGGAACAACTTGAGGAAGAAAGTGCCGGATGAAGTCTACGGCAGCTTTGTGTTGTTCCGAAAGGGATAGCTCCAATTCATCCGTATCCCTTTCACCATCCGGTCGGACCTCCCGATGTTCCCGGTCGTCCGCCCCCGATGCTTCGGCGGAGCGTACCGACCCAGCGCCGTCGGATAATTCTCGATCCGACACCGTCTCTGTCGGCTGCTGGGATGCTGCGATAAGCTGTGCTATCTGCACTAGAATGTCCGACGTCGAGACCTGCGGAGGAGCGGTCTTTCGCTGCTTTGCCGAGGGCAGCTCCGCATCGGATGGCTCCCGCATACTTTTCCTATGCGAACGTCCGGAGTCCATCGGTCTCGAGTCCCTGGCTGCCGGATGGTGTGACCTGGTCGCCGAATAATCCTTCCTCGGCGAAGCTGGCAAGATATCGGAGGTCACGCAGCCAAGGTGCGGTCGTGTGCGCCGGCGAGAAGAGGAAGCCTTAACAGTCTCTGCGGACTGCTTATACAACGGAGCGTCCCGAGCGACGGACGTATGCTCCGCTAAAGACACATTTTGTACCACAACATCTGGTCCCAGATGTTGTTGTACGAGAGAGGGGCCTCTCTCGCTCGCGGCCCGGCTGGACCTGGACGAGCTAGGAACCGGACTAAAAGGCTTCCTCCGTTCTCGTTCACTATCCGCCGTCACTGGGTGTGCATCTATTATTTTTATAGTGCTCGCATCACCCAAAATTTCCTCTTGGACCGCATCGGACGAACCCGGCTGCCGAACCATTCGGTGAATGGACGCTACACCGGGCGAGCTAGCGGACGACATTTGTCTAATCTCCATGAGCACTTTTGCCGCTAGCTCTGTATTTAATTGTGACGACGGACGCACACTTGAAGAAGATAACATGGAAACATCACCCTGTTCTGGTTCCTCTGAAATAGAAACTGAGAGAGTAGAGTGACCTTGTGGAGAAAGAGCCGGCATTGCTCTTTCTCCAGAAACAACATATCGTGACACACGTTTCCAATGTTTCTCATCCCAATGTTCACATACAGGACAGGGATTAATGCGAGAACACTGACTACAATTTATGCAATAATCATGAAAGTCAGAGGAAGATTTCTTCCTATTACAATTTGAACAAGTTCCTTTCATTGTGAAGGAACAACAATAAGTCCTAGTTACTTGCAAAAACCCCTGACACAAAGATACATAATAACATGATCCATTAATAAATGAAAAAACAATTGCAAAACAAAATAATTTTGAAAAAATATTTTTTCAGAGAAGCCCAAGTTGCTGAAAAGTAACGTTGAGCCCCGATGGATCCGATGGCAAAGTGTGGTCAAAAATTTTAAAATTATATAAAATAATTAATGAGACACTTTCGGATAATATAAATGTATCCTATAATGAGATAAACTACCTCAAAGACAAACAGCCCCCCTCAAAAAAGGCTGTTGCCAATGAAAACAAACAGTGTAAACACAGAAGAAAACATGACTCCAGGCACTGAAAAAACTGGCCCGGAATCAGTCCTCAATTACACTCTATCTGATGCAAAACAGAGACTCCCAGGGGAGAATCTGCAGAACATCAGATGGAAGATGCAGAACACAAACGTTATACACCCATGGGTGAAAACGTAACTATGGGGAAAATAACAGAAAACATTCTGTAACCAAGCAACTCTCCCAGGGAAATTTTAGAAATGAAACTTCTCAAAAATATGCCAAAAGCATGGGAGAATTGCAAGGGGGGACTTTAGAAGGTTAGGGGAGAGGAAACACTGAATAAGCAGTGCAACAATTAGCAAGAATGACAACAAGAGGCGTTTGCCTCGAAAATAGGCAACTTAACATAATTTTAACAAAAAATTTTAAGTACAGCCCTGATTATTTTTTGCCACTTCTTTTTTCCTCTCCTCCTTCTATCCTCCTTAGAATCACATTTTCTCCAAGAATTACGTGTCTGGCATCCTTTAAACTGAGATTTACAAGCACAAAGATCAGTGAGATGTTGACTGATGAAGGGCCAAACAGAGAATGATATTTGGCGCCAATTTCGGGACGACTGCGTCACTGCGCATGCGCAGTAGAGTCGTACTATGGAGGTCCTTTAGGACATGATTTCTTTTTGTTTTGGATGCAAATTTTGGGGATTGGGGGGCAAAATTTGTGTTTGGCCCTGGTTTTTGTGGAGTTAGCACCAGCTAAGTCTGGGTCATTGGTACAGTATAAAAATTTAGTTTACAATGTAGGATCCAATTTTGGACTGATTTGATGGAAGAATTTTATATGGATTTCACTTTTCAGTTTCATAACATCTAGACATCAGATGACAAGCATGGATAGTTGCCTGTAGATAATTAAAAGTAAATAAGGCCCTACAAAGTAGATCTTCTGTTTCTCAGGCCATTATTTGTAAAATTGCATGCGGGCGAGCGTTTTTTTATTTAATTTTTTATTTCTGTAATTATTTCTTTGCCATCAAAAGTTCATGTTCTTGGTTTATGTTTTTGGCCTCATAATCTATGGAATAGCATGGGTGGTGGTGTATTTCATCCCTTGAGAGCACTCAAGGGACAAATTTATCAATTTTTTTAACTTGGGTAAAATATCAGGCATAAACTATTTAATTTTTTTTTTTAATGATGACATTGGTTATAAAAAGAGATCATGCGGCAGCCAAAATGACTATGCGGGAGGGCCTGAGAAACCGATTTTTAATTTTTTTAGGCCTAATGAGTGCATTTTGCATCTGTCATAAAACCTGTAATATTCTTGTAAAACTCAGCAATAAGAAGCTGACTGAAATCCCATCTACTTATCCAGACCTTAGATGCTCAAAACAGTGGGGTGGGTGGGGGTGGCGGCTAAAAAAATTGCACCTCTTAACAAGTTGAGGGGTGCGAAGATGTGTGAGCTTGAATGTACCCCACCCTCCCAACCATGATTTCAGTATGGTGAAAGGTCATTTGCATGAGTCTACTTGCATATGATCAACCCTCCAGTGATCAGTAGTAAGTTTCTGACATTTGTCAGTTAAGTTATAAAATGGAAGTTATATGACATTTGTCAAAGTCGGAATTCCCACAATCAAATTTTAATCCAGAAAATATTAGAAGTTCTAAAATGGTTAACTCAATCAATGTAGCTTCTGCATCTAACAATGTATGTTTTGAAATTAAATGTATCCTTTATCAGTGACATGAACCCACACGACTTTAAAGAATCCCATACAGTGATGATCGACAAAAATTCAATGCTTGCAACACTGTCTAATGTTTGGTTGGGTTGGATTTTATAAAGACTTGCCTCCCTCCCCCCTCCCCACCATATTTCGTGAAAAGAAAGTAGCTGTTTCTTCATCACTAAAGAAAGCAATGCGACTAAAATGTGGCATGGCTCACAAATTTTTAACTTGCTCTGAGGGATGTTCTTAAGTGTAAACCCCAAAAATACTTGACCGACTTTGGAATGGAGTGGATTCTCTGGAGCTTGCATATAACATATTCTGTTAGGCAGAATCCTGAGGCATCCCAAAATATTTGTTCAGATATAATAAAAAATAATGAGTACCTGAAGTATCCGATAAGTATTTACTTATAGCATTAGATACAATTTTATTTTGTTGGACAGATAAAACATGCTTTTATGTGCTATGTTCTAACATTAAAGATTGACTTTGTTTGAAATTTTAATATTTACAGTTGAAACTTGTTATCTCGAAGTCGCATATCTTGAGTAATCCAGATAACTCAAAGCAGGCTGTGGGTCCCGACCAAATGCCTGTATGATTAGTATTAAAACAAGAGGCCCTAAGGGGCCTTAATCGCTCACCGGCCAAAGTGATTCAAAGAAGTATTTGGGGTCACATTCAGTTAGACATGGTTCATCAACACTACAAAGGAATGAAGTCATGAGAGGCAAATTTTATGGAAAAACACTAAGGAATGGATTTGAACAAACCTGAATGTAACATGCCCCCCCCCCCCCCCCACCCCCCAAACCACCCCTGACCATAGAGCCCAAATATTAAGCCAAGGACTCAAATTGAACAAACTTGAATCTGATCCCCCTTGAGATGTCATATACCAAATAGAAAAGAATTCTGACTGGTGGATATGAAGAAGGTTCTTAAAGAAATCACCTCACATTGCACTAAGTTAAACTTTGGGCTCGAATAGGGAGTCAAAATATTAACCCAGGGTCCCGATTTGAACAAACTTGAATCTGAGCCACCTAGAGATGTTGTAAACCAAATATGAAAGCATTCTGATTGGTGGATCTGAAGAAGATTTTAAAAGAAATTCCCTCATATTGCACTTATTTAAAATTCAGGCTCCCATAGGTAGCACAAATTAATAACCCCGGGACCAGGTTTGGACAAACTTGAGTCTTACCCTCCAAGAGATGTTGTAAACCAAATATGAAAGGATTCTGACTGGTTGATCTGAAGAAGATTTATAAAGAAATTTTCTTATATTGTACTAAGTCAGGGTTTCCGCTAGGGGAAAATTTGTGGGACCAGAAGTTTAAAGAAAGTGAAACTCAGATGCCTTCGACGTCTGCTGCACGTGCCAAAGGCACGTGCGTATAGAGGGGAGGTTCTCCCCCCAGGAAAATTTTGATTTTTAGATGCTCTCTGGTGGCCTTTGGGGGCATTCTGGTCGCTAAAATGCTGAATAATTGAAGTGGAAAATATGTATTTTTTCCTTCTACAATTCTCTAAATTCCACGGGACACACAATACTACATCTGGTCGGAAGTTTCATAAAATACAAACCCAAAACAACACAAAATCCACAAATCCTGACAGTGACTGCGACGCTTGACTTAAATTTTTTTTATACAATCCGATACGTGCCAACGTAAATAATTGGAAATTCAGAGAGAACGAAATATTTGAAAAGAACCATGATGCGGATGTGTGATGTCATGCACGTGCAATTACATCATTTATCGCTTGAAATAAAAGTCAGTGATTTCGGACCAAACACGACAATTTGAGTCCAAAATTTTATAGGCGACGTTTAGGATTTGAACTTTGTTTCCCCCTCTCGTCTGGGGATTATAAAGTATCAGGTTGTCGCCAGTAATAGTAGGCATAGTATACAACATAATTATGCCTATATTACTGGAAACAAAGGATCCTGAGTGTCGTTACGATACAGCATTGTACTCGACATTTTAACCACCAGCTTTTCTGACTGATCATAGTATGATCGGAGGGGGGAATGGGTCCGGTCGATGGACCCGCAGCCGGTCTAGCAGAAACCCTAAGTTAAAATTTTGGCTCCCATAGGGAGCCCAAATATCAACCCATAGACTAGGATTGAACAAACTTGAATCTAACCCTCCTAGAGATGTTGTATACCAAATATGAAAGCATTCTGACTACATGGTCTGAAGAAGATTTTAAAAACAAGTCGGAACAGGTCCCAAAATTTTCAGGCTATAATTTTTTTTTTCCATCTCAAAATTGAACAAAACGCATAAAAGTTAAAAAATTTATAGTAATTTATATATTTTTTATACTTACCAATGACCCAGACTTAGCTGGTGCTAACTCCACAAAAACCAGGGCCAAACACAAATTTTGCCCCCCAATCCCCAAAATTTGCATCCAAAACAAAAAGAAATCATGTCCTAAAGGACCTCCATAGTACGACTCTACTGCGCATGCGCAGTGACGCAGTCGTCCCGAAATTGGCGCCAAATATCATTCTTACTGGCAGTGCCTGGTCAGCGCTATGTACTCAGCGGGGAGGCAAGAGTTCCCAACTCAGGGAGGGCCATCCCCGTCTGGGTCATTGGTAAGTATAAAAAATATATAAATTACTATAAATTTTTTAACATTTTTATACTGTACCAATGACCCAGACTTAGCTGAATAGTAAACAGGCTGGAGGGCCTAGGACATAGAGGAAAATCCAATAAGCTCAATTATAAAATAAAGAGGTAACCCCTTAAGGAGAAAAGGAGTATTAGGCTTTACATGTATCTTTCTTATTTAATATTTAAATTAGAAAGATACACTACCCTTAATAATTGAGCACAATAACATTCATGTTCTCTATTAACATCCAGTATAACCTTTATACTAATTATTTTTAAAGCAAGCCAATAAATAAAGTAGTCCAGAGAATTGAGACTCTTTATAATCATTTAAAAGTGTCCGAGTATTGTATATTAAAGCCCGTTTGACACTTGACATATACAAATGCTTCACACCGAGCTACACTTTAAAAATAAGACATGAATGAAATTAAACATTAATATTACACTTTAAAACCATCCCGGAAGCGACTCAGAAATACTGTCTTGGAGGAGGCATTCCCTTGCTTTTCACTATAAAGCAGGTGACCTAAGGGAACACCCGCCCCCCCCCCTTCCCCTTGCCCTGGGTCAAATAGCCCAGAGCGAAGAGGGCAGCCGGACGGAGTCACTGCCGGAACAGAAAGCCTGCATAACTATAGTTGCAACTGTTTAGTGGACGACATTCTGAGCAACAGATAACGGACCTAAACAATGCAGGTCTCCAGAAATGGACTCAATATTTCTGAGATAAAAATTAGTAAATGTGGATGGCTGAGACCAATAAGCAGCCTTCATTAAATCTGTAATAGCAACACTATTAGCATAAGCCCAGGAAGTAGAAAGAGCTCTTACTTCATGAGCAGAAATCTTAAGCACAGACTGCTGAGAAGAAGATAAATCTTCATACGCAGTACGGATAGTTAACTGAATCCATCTAGCAATAGAATGGACTGAAATGTCCTTTCTATTAGGCATCAAAGACAGAAAGAAACGTTTCCGTCCCTTTCTGATGAACTGAGATCTCTGTTTATAGATACGTAGTGCTCTAACAGGACAGAGTAAAGGCCTACGCCCGTCTGAAGACGGAAGAGCCTTAATAACAATAGGTTCCGGATATTTATTAGGAGCCTGATTCTTAGCTAAAAAACCGACATTAGTAGTGAAGGTGATAGTGTTCCCAACACTACGATAATGAGAATCATCCACCGATAGTGCATGAAGCTCACTGACTCTTCTGGCAGAAGAGAAAGCTAAAAGAAAAGCTGTCTTATAAGATAAGAATTTGAAATCTACTGTCCCAAGAGGTTCAAATGGCTTTTCCTTCAATTTAAGGAGAACCCAAGCTAAATTCCACTTAGGAATTAATCTAAGAGTTCTGGGTCTATTTATCGAAAAGTTTCTAACCAATTTCGATAAAGAGACATTAGATCCAATTTGTAAACTATCATGATGTGCATAGGTATCAGATAACATAGATCTATAACCCTTTATAGTAACAGGTTGCAGTTTGATTTCGTCAAACAAGTATACTAGAAAGTTAGCAATGTCTGGTATAGAGGGATCAAATATATCAACAGAATGATCCCTACACCAACGACGGAAAACCTTCCACTTAGCCGCATAGTTTAGCGAAGAGGAGGTCCTCCTACAGTTAGAAATCGCGTCCACTGCTCGTCCTGTAAAGTGCTTGCCATGCAAGAAGGACCGCACAACGGAAAAACGTGAAGGTTGAGACCTTGCGGGTTGTGATGTAGTTGGCGCGATTTCCCCTGCCAAAGAAGATCCTCTCGTGGAGGGAGCTTCCGCGGTAGGTCCCACAACAGACACCTGAGTAGATTTATCCACGGTCTCTGTGGCGACAGAGATGCTACCAACAGAATTTTGCATTGAGATTGTTTTATCTTTAGCAATACTTGTTGAATTAACGGCGCTGGAGGATACGCATATCCTATCATTCCGTCCCAAGGGATCGATAGAGCGTCTACTGCAAAT
Organism: Pictodentalium vernedei; assembly: GCA_031216915.1. Taxonomy (NCBI): domain Eukaryota; kingdom Metazoa; phylum Mollusca; class Scaphopoda; order Dentaliida; family Dentaliidae; genus Pictodentalium; species Pictodentalium vernedei. Next base: position 242,992,275 of record CM062289.1, read on the forward strand.
GCTCTTGGATCCGGACACGGGGACACATACGTCTGCAACTGATTGTTGAGATGTGTCGCAAATAAGTCTATCATTGGCCGTTCCCATTGGTAGCAAATCTGATTGAATACTTGTTTGTTGAGAGTCCACTCCGATGGCAACAAGCGACCCTTTCGTGAAAGGGAGTCTGCTAGCACATTCAGACGACCCGGTATGTGACGGACCGAAAGAAGAACGTGATGTTCCAACGCAAACAGAAGGATTCTTTCCGTTAGATTGAACAACGGAACTGAATGAGTGCCTCCCTGATTCCGTATATACGCCACTACTGTCGTATTGTCGGATAGGATTTGGACATGAGCATCGTGAATAATGTCCATCCAGTGACGTAACGCAAGCCAAATTGACATCATTTCCTTGATGTTTATGTGCTTGCACAGGAATTGCGGATCCCAAAGACCCTGGCATCTCGAATCCGTTGGGATTAATGATGCACCCCAACCTGTTTGACTGGCATCCGTCATAATGGTAAAACTCGGATCCGGCAACTGCAGCGGAACTCCTTGAGTTAACCACTGAATGTTTGCCCAAGTCTGAATCTCTTGTTTCACTTGATCTGACAAGAGAACGTCTACATCGAGCGAATGAATTTTCACACTCCAATTCTGAGTCAGGAAAATTTGAAGAGGCTGTGTGCGTAGCCGTCCCATCGGAATGAGATCCGCGGCGGCTCCGCACAGACCTATCAGTCTCATAAATTCTCTCGCCGTGACTTTGTCTGTATTCAGACAATAGCAAGCGTAACAACTGACTAATTTCGCTCTGGTTAACGGCAGACGAACGAGATTGTTGTGCGTCTCGAAGCTCATTCCCAGATGAGTGAATGACTTGGACGGCACCAGAACCGACTTCTCCTCGTTTACTATGAAACCGAGACATCGGAGCAATAGAAGAAGATTCTGAACATCGTTCTGAAGCGTTAACTCGTTGCCGTACCTCTGAAGAATGTCGTCCAGGTAGGCCGACGTTACCGCAGACGAATGAGCTCGGAAGTAGATCATTACCGAGTTCATTACCCGAGTGAAAGCCCAGGGTGCTAGATTCAATCCGAAGCACATGGCCTGGAACTGATACACCACTCCTAGGACTGCGAAGCGTAGATACTTTCGGAATGTCGGATGTACCATGACGTGAAAGTACGCATCTTTGAGATCTATGCTCGTTGCATAATCGTTCACCCGAATACTCGCTCTGACCGATCGAATCGTCTCCATATAAAACTTCGGAGCGACGATCAGCTTGTTTATCCAGCTCAAATCTATGACTGGACGGAACGAGCCGTCTGGTTTCGGAACCAGAAACAGATGGCTGTAGAATCCCAGCGATTCCTGGTTTTCTACGACCTCTACCGCATTCTTCATTAAAAGAGACTGCACCTCTGATAGCAGAGCGTCTCTTTTCTGAGGGTTTGACGGAAGATGAGTCCACTTTGGACTTCGAGTTAATGGAGGCTTTCGTTTGAAGGATATCTTTAGACCTTCCGAAGTCACTCCTCTCACCCACGGGTCGTCCGTAATCGACGCCCACTCTTGAGAAAAACTCGACAACCTTCCGCCAACCGGAATGCGATAGAGGTTTGAGCCATCACCTCCTGGATCTGCGAGGCCTGCGGTAGGAGAAACCACGTCTTCCACGACCCGCACCTCGCCTCGTCGACCTCGGGGCGTCCGACCGATTGTCCCGGCCTGAAGGACGTCCCGAACGAGAGTCGCTATCCTGACGGTCTCTCGAATAAGAGCTAGAGGACGCACCGGAACCTCTATAGGAACCTCTCTTGGGCGGATAAGACCCAGAAGTGCCCGCCTTATTCGTGTCTGCTGTATCTGACCTTTTAGGAGCGGATCTAAACAACAGAGAATCACTAGCTTTCTTTTTAATATTATCATAAATAGCGGAAAGCTTGCCGTCAAAGAGAAGATCTCCTGAGACCGAAGCGACTCTAAGAGAGTTCTTCACCTTAGAATCCACTAGTGTGGATGTAGACAGGGCTGCGTCACGTCTAACCAACTCCAGATTTGCCACTGAAAGGGCGGAGTTACACGTGGAATAAGCTACTGCCCTTGAAAGAAGTCTTAAGGAGGATTGTATATCCTGAAACTCTTCCCCTTGAAGACGCAGTGATAACGCCTTCGTAAGGTGATCTGCGTAAGATAAGGCATCTAAATTGGCTCTGTTAGACGCAATAGCTGTTTCCAACACTGCGGTTGGAATAGAAGCTGACGACGGTAATGATAGCTCTAAGTCTTCCGCCTCGTCGTCCATACGCAGAGGAACTCTCGGTATACCCTGACCTGCCGTGTCGAATTTATTCCTTGCATTAATGAAAGGCAGGTTGAGAGTATTTGCGGACAAGAAGCCTGCTTTCCCCGTCCTGGAAGCAAGTTTAAAAATAGCGTCGTTCAATAATTCAAATGTTCTTGCAACATTATTGGACTGCGACGGAAACTCGGGAGCGATGTCCCTGAACCGCTCGAAAAAATCAGAGTCCAATGACGCTATAATTCTCCTGTCCGGAAGCGCAGCAGTCTGGCCCGACGGAACAACTTGAGGAAGAAAGTGCCGGATGAAGTCCACGGCAGCTTTGTGTTGTTCCGAAAGGGATAGCTCCAATTCATCCGTATCCCTTTCACCATCCGGTCGGACCTCCCGATGTTCCCGGTCGTCCGCCCCCGATGCTTCGGCGGAGCGTACCGACCCAGCGCCGTCGGATAATTCTCGATCCGACACCGTCTCTGTCGGCTGCTGGGATGCTGCGATAAGCTGTGCTATCTGCACTAGAATGTCCGACGTCGAGACCTGCGGAGGAGCAGTCTTTCGCTGCTTTGCCGAGGGCAGCTCCGCATCAGATGGCTCCCGCATACTTTTCCTATGCGAACGTCCGGAGTCCATCGGTCTCGAATCCCTGGCTGCCGGATGGTGTGACCTGGTCGCCGAAGAATCCTTCATCGGCGAAGCTGGCAAAATATCGGAGGTCACGCAGCCAAGGTGCGGTCGTGTGCGCCGGCGAGAAGAGGAAGCCTTAACAGTCTCTGCGGACTGCTTATACAACGGAGCGTCCCGAGCGACGGACGTATGCTCCGCTAAAGACACATTTTGTACCACAACATCTGGTCCCAGATGTTGTTGTACGAGAGAGGGGCCTCTCTCGCTCGCGGCCCGGCTGGACCTGGACGAGCTAGGAACCGGACTAAAAGGCTTCCTCCGTTCTCGTTCACTATCCGCCATCACTGGGTGTGCATCTATTATTTTTATAGTGCTCGCATCACCCAAAATTTCCTCTTGGACCGCATCGGACGAACCCGGCTGCCGAACCATTCGGTGAATGGACGCTACACCGGGCGAGCTAGCGGACGACATTTGTCTAATCTCCATGAGCACTTTTGCCGCTAGCTCTGTATTTATTTGTGACGACGGACGCACACTTGAAGAAGATAACATGGAAACATCACCCTGTTCTGGTTCCTCTGAAATAGAAACTGAGAGAGTAGAGTGACCTTGTGGAGAAAGAGCCGGCATCGCTCTTTCTCCAGAAACAACATATCGTGACACACGTTTCCAATGTTTCTCATCCCAATGTTCACATACAGGACAGGGATTAATGCGAGAACACTGACTACAATTAATGCAATAATCATGAAAGTCAGAGGAAGATTTCTTCCTATTACAATTTGAACAAGTTCCCTTCATTGTGAAAGAACAACAATAAGTCCTAGTTACTCGCAAAAACCCCTGACACAAAGATACATAATAACATGATCCATTAATAAATGAAAAAACAATTGCAAAACAAAATAATTTTGAAAAAATATTTTTTCAGAGAAGCCCAAGTTGCTGAAAAGTAACGTTGAGCCCCGATGGATCCGATGGCAAAGTGTGGTCAAAAATTTTAAAATTATATAAAATAATTAATGAGACACTTTCGGATAATATAAATGTATCTTATAATGAGATAAACTACCTCAAAGGCAAACAGCCCCCCTCAAAAAAGGCTGTTGCCAATGAAAACAAACAGTGTAAACACAGAAGAAAACATGACTCCAGGCACTGAAAAAACTGGCCCGGAATCAGTCATCAATTACACTCTATCTGATGCAAAACAGAGACTCCCAGGGGAGAATCTGCAGAACATCAGATGGAAGATGCAGAACACAAACGTTATACACCCATGGGTGAAAACGTAACTATGGGGAAAATAACAGAAAACATTCTGTAACCAAGCAACTCTCCCAGGGAATTTTTAGAAATGAAACTTCTCAAAAATATGCCAAAAGCATGGGAGAATTGCAAGGGGGGACTTTAGAAGGTTAGGGGAGAGGAAACACTGAATAAGCAGTGCAACAATTAGCAAGAATGACAACAAGAGGCGTTTGCCTCGAAAATAGGCAACTTAACATAATTTCAACAAAAAATTTTAAGTACAGCCCTGATTATTTTTTGCCACTTCTTTTTTCCTCTCCTCCTTCTATCCTCCTTAGAATCACATTTTCTCCAAGAATTACGTGTCTGGCATCCTTTAAACTGAGATTTACAAGCACAAAGATCAGTGAGATGTTGACTGATGAAGGGCCAAACAGAGAATGATATTTGGCGCCAATTTCGGGACGACTGCGTCACTGCGCATGCGCAGTAGAGTCGTACTATGGAGGTCCTTTAGGACATGATTTCTTTTTGTTTTGGATGCAAATTTTGGGGATTGGGGGGCAAAATTTGTGTTTGGCCCTGGTTTTTGTGGAGTTAGCACCAGCTAAGTCTGGGTCATTGGTACAGTATAAAAATATAACCCCAAAATGTCCGAATTTTGGTCCAAAATTTCAGAGTCCAAACCTGACCCCCAATTTTTTTTTTCATCTCAAAATTGAACACGACGCATAAAAAAAACAAATTTTTTTTTCCAAATTTTCATCCAAAATTTCCAAGCCTGAACTGGACCCAAAATTTTCAGGCTAAAAATTTTTTTTTCCCTCTCAAAATTGAACAAAAAACGTATACATTTTTTTTTTAAAATTCTGAATTTTGGTCCAAAATTTCAGAGTCGGAACCGGACCCAAAATTTTCAGGCTAAAAATCTGGGTTTTTTTTCATCTCAAAATTGAACAAAACGCATAAAAAAATATTTTGGTCAAAAATTTCTATGTCCGAACCAGACTAAAAATTTTCAACCCAGGGACCCAATTTGAACAAACTTCAATCTGAGCCCTCCTAGAGATGATGCATACCAAATGTTAAAGGAATCTGACTGGTGGACCTGAAGAAAAAGATTTTTAAAGAAATTTTCTCATATTGCACTAAGTTAAAATTCAGGCTCCCATAGGGAACCCAAATATTAACCGAGAAACTCGATTTGAACAAACTTGAATCTGGCCCCACTAGAGATGATGTATACCAAATATGAGAGGATTCTGACTGGTGAATCTAAAGAAGAAGATTTTTAAAGAAATTTCCTCAAATTGCACCAAGTTAAACTTTGGGCTCCAATAGAGAGCCCAAATACTAACTCAGGGACTCGATTTGAACAATCTTGAATATGGCCCCCCTAGAGATGATGTATACCAAATATGAGAGGATTCTGACTGGTGAATCTGAAGAAGAAGATTTTCAAAGAATATTCCACGCATTGCACAAAGTTAAAAAATTTGGGCTCCCATAGGGAGGCCAAATATAAACCAAGCAACTCAATTTGAACAAACTTGAATCTGACCCCCCTATAGATGTTGTATACCAAACATGAAAGGATTCTGAGAGGTCGATCTGAAGAAGAAGATTTTTAAAGAAATTTCCTCAAATTGCACCAAGTTAAACTTTGGGCTCAAATAGAGAGCCCAAATACTAACTCAGGGACTCGATTTGAACAAACTTGAATCTGACCCCCCTAGAGATGTTGTATAACAAATATGAAAAGATTCTGACTGGTGGATCTGAAGAAGATTTTTTAGAAGTTTTGAAAAAATTTATGGGTGCTATCAGAGTTATGCCCCTTCTGGTGCCCCCTGTGGGCGCTGCAAGTTTATTTGTACAAACTTGAATTGACATATGATAAGGAACATGCACACAAAATTTGGTTCAATTTGGTCAAGTAGTTTGTGAGGAGAAGTCGATAATGTAAAGTTCACGACGGACGACGACAACGATGGATGGCAAGTGATAAGTTAAGCTCCCTTCGGTGAGCTAAAAACTTAGTAAGATCAACACAAATATCTTGAATGACTGGGATAACTTCAAGTAATTACCTCATCCCAATTAAGTAAATCTGTAGGTATTACTTGAAGTAGATGTAAGTGAGAAAATTATTGTCTGACAAGATAGCCATTTTATATTATAAATCGGTTCTACATTTTTTAGTTGTATTATTTTTACCTGCGTCGCCAGTGGCAGAGCAGGTCTAGTAACCGCTCGACTCCGTCCATCAGTCCATCCGTCCGAAACACTTTTTCCGTCAAAGTTTTCTTGGATTCTGTGAAAGGGAATGATTTTATATTTGGTCTGCTGCTTCATAATGATGAGTTGTATCGTGTAAGCAATTTTCAGATCTGCCATGCAGCCACTTCCTGTTTGCCGATACTTTGAAATTTTACTGTACCCACTGAACATTGAAATTTTCCGTCAAGGTTTTCTCGGCTTCTATGCAAGGGATTGATTTTATATTTGGTCTGCTGCTTCATAATGATGAATTGTATCGTGTAAGTAATTTTCCGATCTGCCGTGCAGCCACTTCCTGTTTGCCGATACTTTGAAATTTTACTGTACCCACTGAACATTGAAATTTTTCGTCAAACTTTTCTCGGCTTCTATGCAAGGGATTGATTTTATATTTGGTCTGCTGCTTCATAATGATGAGTTGTATCGTGTAAGCAATTTTCAGATCTGCCATGCAGCCACTTCCTGTTTGCCGGTACTTTGAAATTTTACTGTACCCACTGAACATTGAAATTTTTCGTCAAACTTTTCTCGGCTTCTATGCAAGGGATTGATTTTATATTTCATCTGGAGCCTGATAATGATCAGTTGTATCGTGTATGCAATTTTCAGATCTGCCATGCAGCCACTTCCTGTTTGCCGATTCAAATGCATGCAGCGACGCAGGTCCAGACCCGGTATTAGTCTTGTTTTGATAATTAGTGGAACAACAGCAAAAGCCTGGCAACAGATTACTAATGTTTCAGTTTTGATGGCATCTGATTGTATGTATGAGAGTGTTTTTTGAACATTAATTAATAATAATAATACATAGTTTTTGAGTGTAAAATCAGATGGTTGTGCTCTAAAACGCTTCACATGAAAAATAAATCATATTTGAGCTCCCCTAAAAGCACTGATGTAAACAAAAACTGATCAAATTAGATAGCAGAAACCACGATGGCCTCTCAAAAGAGATGGAAGTTGAGTTTTGTTTTGAAGTCGTCTGAGCTTATGGAAGCCTGGATATGCACTCGCAATGAGTTCTCGAGTCATGGGCCCCCGAAGGAAAAGGCCCTGATGTTCACAAAGGTGGAACAGGAAAAGGGGACAAGAAGCCTGAGCTGTTAGGATGAGCAGAGATTCCGTTATGATGATTGAACAGTCAAAAGGTCCTGAATATATTTTGGAGCCGATCCATTAATGCACTTAAAGACCAACACCAAAACTTTGAAAGTGATACTTTGTTGAACAGGGAGCCAATGAAGCTTATGGAGCAAAGGGGTTATGTGATCATAGTATCAGGAATCCATAATAACATGAGTGGCAGTGTTTTGTATTTTTTGCAGCTTTGCGATGAGCGATTGTAGTAGACCTGCAAGCAGTGAATTAAAGAAATCCAAATGTGCAGAAATAAAGGCGTGAACAAGCCTTTCCAAAGATTTTTGAGTCAAATAACGTCGGAGATGTCCAAGATTTCTAATGTGCATAAAACAGCGCTTGCAAATTGCATCAATACTTGCTTCCACCGAAAGACGTGAATCAAATATTACCCCAATGTTGCGAGCACTATCTGCTACTATTTGTTTTGATGTGCCAATTTCTATAGATTTAATTACTCCCTTAGTTATTTTTTTATTGAAGTAAGAGGCCTATTTTTTAATTTAATTTTCAATAAAACTTGGCTCTCAGATGTGATATTGCAAAACATTTCTTAGAAACTTTGTTATATGCCTGGTTGAAAAAATGAACAGGCAATGTAGAACTATGGAAACACTGCTAAGTATTTATGTGATTTTTTATCTATTAAATCCATTGTTAAAACTTTTTTAATTCCTAGATTTCTGTAAAAAAAAAATGGGGCCTTCACAAAATGAGGTACATGTTATAATTATGATCAACTTGAATATTTGAACAAAAAAGGCTAGATGCTGGTGTTACTGATAAATTACCTACCTGTAAAGCACCAAGTGTAACTCCAGCAACCCCCAATACATACATGTTCCTTATAAACCAAAACTCAATCTCACTCATACATCCCTGAAATTAAAAAAACAAATTGCTCAGTCCTGGTATTCTGATAAAGAACTTTTTATCAATACAGGAAAACTATAATCAACAGACCAGGTATGATTAAAGCTTATTTTAATTGATCTATTTTAGTAAATGTGAGCAATTCCTGTACGGGTTAGTCTCACGTAGCCAGTCGGGCGAAGGTAATTAACCACAAACACTGTTAAGTAAACTTGCTATAGTCCGTTTCAATGAATTGTCTCACTCAGCCTGTTTGGATTAATTTAATGATAACTGATCATTAATGTTTGGGAATATTGTTAACACTTAAGGCAGCGCTTTTATTTCTGCGATAAATATATATTATGAGATATGCTCACTCTCTCTCTCACATGGTATAAATATAAACTCCAGGTAAGGGTTAGCACTTAAACATGGCCAGTGCTCAAGTGAATGTTGAATTTATCCCCAATAACCGTGGGTGACGTTACCTCATATTTGATGGGTATCAGTACAGCATAAAGTCGCGAAGTAATGAGCGAGTACATTGGCGGTGCTCCCAGCATAGTCGTGGTTGCCCTGGAACCATCAATACGCTGAATGACATTGTTACATCCTACAACAACCGCCACAACCACACAGCAGACATTGAAAAATAGCAGTTGACGGGTTTCTCACCAAAATGAAAGAAACTATACAGAAAGAATCTAAAACAGTCTCAGCCATATATCAGGAGGAAATAGGAAGTAAGTATCAAACTATTTTATGTATATATATCCAAACATTATAGTTAGAGAGAGAGAGAGAGAGAGAGAGAGAGAGAGAGAGAGAGAGAGAGAGAGAGAGAGAGGAATGAGAGGGGGTATGGGGATGCAGTGTATGGGGATCAAAGTAAGTATCAAACTATTTTATGTATATATATCCAAACATCTCTCTCTCTCTCACAAAGAAATATATATATATATTCTACTAATGTTTAATATATTGTATTTTATTGTATTTACAGGTCTCAGAACGGCTGAAATTGACCCTGAATTTGTCGCCAAAATACCTACATACTACAGTGTAAGATCTGCACTATACTGTCCCAGAGCCAAGACCAAACCATCATTGCCGCGACAGAGATCAGATATAGACCTGCCTGATTTATACAAGAAGACGACAGCAGGAGAGGATTTCTTATTAGCATGTGATGGGGAACATGACAAAATTATTATTCTAGCAACTGAGAACAACCTTAGGCAACTTTCATGTGCTGAAATTTATTTTTGTGACAGGGCGTTTAACAAGTGTCCAGATGTTTTCCAACAGTTGTACACAGTGCACGCTTTCATTGGCAACAAGATGTGCCCATTAGTTTTTGGTCTGTTGCCAAATAAATCCCAGGCTACATATGAACGCTTCTTTCGCCTTCTTGTGGACAATTCTAGGATGGCAGGAATCAATCTAGTGCCAAGACAATTTTTCACAGACTACGAGAAAGTGGCACAAAATGCTATCCAGAGCATTTTTCCAGCTGTGGAACTAAAAGGGTGTTTCTTTCATTATGGGCAGGCTGTATGGAGAAATGCCCAAAAGTGTGGTCTAAAGACGCTGTACCAGGACAATGAAGAAGTTAAATCCTTGGTGAGACGCGCAATTGCGTTACCTCTGGTTCCAGTTGAAAGTGTTAGTGATGTGTGGTGGTCTGTTCTAGAAGAAGCACCAGAGGGTACAAACATTGAACAGTTCACTGACTATGTTACTACATACTGGGTCGAAGGTGACCATGGACGTTGTATGTGGAACCATTTTGACACGGTTGGACCCCGTACCACTAACCACATCGAAGGGTGGCACAGAAAGCTGAGTCTGTTTATTGCTGGCTCCCACCCCAACTTGTATCGCATGATTGACTTCATTAAGAAGGAACAAGCTTACCAGGAAGCAACGGTATTACAACTGAATGCTGGTGGGAGACTTCAACCACGGAAGAAAAAGTACAGGAAAATTGACAATTCCATTGATCACTTCAAGAGAAAGTTTCTCAGTGGTGATATAGGACTACTACGCTATTTAGATTCTGTGTCACATTTAACTGGATATTGAAGTGGTATGTACTATATTTATTATTATTGTATTTATTATATGGCAGTAGAAAAGTTAATATCAATCAATAAATTTGTCAATTTTACAAGTAAACCTTGTACTTTATTAGATAACGACTATAGTCGGCAACTCTTTGATCACAAGGTAGTTCACACCTTACTCCGAAACAATGCCAACCGGCTAAGTGAGACGACTCCTCCTGTACAGGACGTAAAAAATGGACTTCCAGCAAGTCAACAAGAGAGAGGTGCTTCCATCTGGGCAATAACTGATATTCTATGAAAAAGTATATGTAAAATTTCAGTCAATAGGACCATTAGCTGAAACTTTTCTTGTGCATCCATTACATTCACACAGAATTTGATAGCTTGTGTCTGGGTGGGAACATTACACTATGTGCGATTTAGGTTGAATACCCTCTGCTTGTACTATTACCAATAATATCTGAATATAATTTTTCTTCAAATTTTTCGTAAATAAAATGATGGCTGCCTTACAGCACCTATGACTTGATTTGTTTAAAAATTCAGAATAATAAACAAATTAAAAAGTAATGCATTCTTATAACCTCTACAAGAGTTTCCACAAAGAGAATTTCCATACTTTTATGTTTCTTTTCAGAGGTAGTGAAAATTTTAGCTGACCAAAAAAGGCAAAAACTGACACTTCATCAGGTTCTGTGATGTAGCTGTGAGCAAGCCAGGATATAATCTGACTGTCATATGCATGATGAAGTCCTCAAAGGGTGAATTTTGTGATGCTACCCTGCTGTATAGCATTACTAAATTTACCCTTTGTGGATCTCAATCTGAATCAAGGTTTCAGGCCTAAACAAAAAGAGGTACCACAAGGATAAATTGGGGTATTCTAGCGCACTGTATGGGATTGCATCAGCAAATTCACCCTCTGGAGACCCCATTCTGCAAATGACAGATTGCTTATTTCCAAGCTTGGCTGTGGGAAAACATCAACTGAGTATTTGTAAGCAACAACAAGCTCAGACACCATCTCTGAGAAGAGTCGGTGTCCTGACTGCTGTACAGCAGCCATGACTTGATTTGATTACAAATGCAATAGAGTCTATAATCATAAATAAGATGGCTACTATCTGTAGGGGTATATTGTGTCAATATATGTTAATAATAATAATATGTAACATGGTATTTTTGTATTGGGCTAGAAAATTCATGTAGAAAAGATTTATGCAGTAGAGTGGAGCCCTCTTCACTGGATATCTCTCAACTGAATAACATTCTTAACTGAACAAAAGTCTTGCTACAAAATTCACGTAAAAAATATTTATGCAGTAGATTGGAGCCCTCTTCACTGAGTATCTCTTAACTGAATAACATTCTTAACTGAATAAAATTTTCAAATAAAATAATTTACCATACCTTCAGTACAAATTTAACCTGTTAATTGCAGATAGGGTAGAGAGTCAGCTCCTCTCCTGTTAACCCTTTACATAATGAAGTCAATGCATCCACCTGCCTAATTTTCAAATTGAGCAGTTGAAAAAAAACATTTTTCAAAACGTTTCAACAAAACCATATCATGTGACCCCTCATTGGAACGAGCTCATTCAGCTCATTCTAACGAGGGGTCATTTGATATGGTTTTGTTGACATTTTTTGAAAAATTTTAAAAAACAATAATTAAAATAATAAATTTTGATATCTTGTGCATTGGGTAAAACTGAATAAAAAATCTAGCAATATATAAAGAAAATTTCTGACAATCACTAAACTCCTTTGGACATAGAGAGAGTGGTGCTGCCCACTTAGTTGCATATCTCTTAATTGAATAACCCAGTTAATTGAATATAGTTTCCAAACACAAAACCATTGGGTGTACCATCAGTACAAATTTGACCTGTTAATTGCATACAGACTCTAGTGTAAACTCCTGTTAATAGAGTAAAAAATATTGTAACATGTCGAGAAATGGGCTCTGTCAAAGAAAATATTAAATAATATATGCTCAGTTTATCACTTAAACACAGGAAAGTGACAAAATCCCTGTTAACTGAATAATTTCCAATGGCAAAGAGGATCTTCAATTTACAGAGTTTCACTGTACTTCACTTCATTTATTCAATGGTAACCTAGCACCATATTTGGGCTTTATTCCAAAATACACGCACTGCAACTTAAAGGCATCATATTCTGTGAATGCAATTTATATTATCTTTGAAGTGAAATTTTTAGTCGAAATGGATTTACCTTTTAACAATTTATGGGATAAGTGCTTATAGACAGTCTCCCATAAATTGTAATAAAAGGCAAAAACATGTGAACAAATTTTGATGAACAAAATAATTTAACACTCTACAATTTAAACCATTCTGTTATTTTGGGTCTTTTGAACGATGCAACCAGTGCAACTGAAAATCCCCCAACAAAAGTTTTCAAAGACTTTTGAAGAACAGAATCTATTTTCAAGACCTTGAAAACTCATCCCCTTATTTCAAGAACCTGTAGTCACCCAGCAGAGGAAGGGATCTTACCCTATCCCATATCAACGTTGAATCATTCTTTCCACAGTCATCTACTGCCAACAAACAGCAAGAATCTGGCACTATTTTTCTTTCTGGCCATGCATCAACGTGATACCAGTCTGTATGGTTATATACTCCACAACAATGAAGCTGAAATGAGACAATATACACAATAATGAATGGAAATGAGTAAATTAAAATATTTATACAGTTGAAAAAATTACATTTTGTTGCCTTGCAAGCTAATAATCTAATACTTTATAATAATTTAAGTAATTTTAAAACTTCAAATTCTCCTTTCAAAGTTAGCTCTTGAAACCTCACTTATGATTTCAATTGAAATTTGATAACTTACTTGAGTAAGCAATCATGGAATTTGATTACATTGTACCTCCCTATTGCAAAATTGTCAAGTTTTGAATACAATCAACAGAATGAAGTTCATTACCACAAAAAATCTTTAAAAAGTTAAAAAATTTATAGTAATTTATATATTTTTTATACTTACCAATGACCCAGACATAGCTGGTGCTAACTCTTAAAATATAGGGCCAAACACAAATTTTGCCCCCCAATCCCCAAAATTTGCATCTAAAACTAAAGAAAACATGTCCTGAAAGGCCCTCCACACTTCGCCCTACTGCGCATGCGCAGTGTCAAGGACGTTCCGAAATTGGCGCCATTTATCATTCTAATAACCAGTGCCTGGTAAGCGCTATGTACTCAGCGGGGAGGCAAGAGTTCCCAACTCCTGGGAGGGCCATCCCCGTCTGGGTCATTGGTAAGTATAAAAAATATATAAATTACTATAAATTTTTTAACATTTTTATACTGTACCAATGACCCAGACATAGCTGAATAGTAAAAAGGCTGGAGGGCCAAGGACATAGAGCAAGATGGAATACGCTCAATAAAATAAAATAGAGTCATCCCCTGTAGGGAAAAGAAGTAATAGGCCTTACATGTATCTTTCTTATTTATGATAAATTAGAAAGATACAACACCTTCCAAAATTGAGCTTCATACATCCATGTACTCTATTAATATCCAATATAATCCTTATACTAATAATTTTTAAAGTAAGCCAATAATAAAGTAAGTCTAGAGAATAGAGACTCTTATACTCCTAAAAGTGTCTGAGAATTGCATAATCATGTCCGTTGACATATGCAATATTCAAAAGCTATACTTTAAAAACTAAGACTTGAATGAATTTTATAAACTTAAACTTCTCACTAAACAACCATCCCAATAACAGCTCAGAATTACTAACTCCAGAGGAGGTATCCCCTTGTTTTCATAGTAAAACAGGTGACCCAAGGGAACACCCTCCCCCCCCCCCCCCCTTTTTCTTGCCCTGGGTCAAATAGCCCAGAGCGAAGAGGGCAGCCGAACGGAGACACTGCCGAAACAGACAGCCTACCTAGCTATAGTAGCAACTGTTAAGTGAATGACATTCTGAGCAGTAGATAATAGACCTAACAAAAGAGGCCTCAAGAAATTGACTCGATATTTCTAAGATAAAATTCATGAATGTGGATGGCTGAGCGCAATGAGCGGCCTTCAAAAATCTATAATAGCGACACTATTAATATAAGCCCAAGAAGTAGAAGAACTCTTACTTCATGAGCCGAAATCTTAAGCACAACTGCTAAGTCAATGATATACCATAAGCAGTACCGATAGTTAATAGAATCCATTAACAATAAAATGGAGCGTAACGTCCTTCTACTAGACATCAAAGACAGAAGAAGCTTACGCCCTTGTAATAAACAGATATCTGTTTATAAATACATAAACTGTACCCGGAAAGAGTAAAGGCCTATGCCCATACGAAGACGGAAGGACCTTAAAATAATAGGTTCCGGATAATAGGAGCCTAACTCTTATGCAACAATCCAACCTAAATAGTAACGGAAGTATTGATTCCGAAACTATGAAAGTGAAAATCATCCATCGATAGTGCATGAAACTCACTGACTCTACAGTAAAAGAGAAACCAACAGAATTACTGTCTAAAAGGTCAGAATTTGAAAACTACTGTTTCCAGAGGCTCAAATGATTACTTAGCTAAATAAGAACCGAAGTTAAAATCCGTATAGGAATTTAATCTAAAGATTCTAAGTCTATTTATCAAAAAGTTACTAACTGACTTAGATAAAGAGACAAAAGACTCAATTGTAAACTATCGTAGAGTGCATAGGTATGAGGTAACATAAACCTATAACCTAAATAATAACAGGCTGCAGTAGATCTTGTGAAACAAGTATACTAAAAAATAGCAATGAGTAGTATGGAGGGATCAACAATATGAACATAATGATCCCTACACCACGACGGAAGAGCCTCCACTTTAGTCGCATAGAATAGCGAAGAAGAGGATCTCCTATAGTAAGAAATCGCGTCCAAAGCTCGTCCAGTACAGTGCTTACAATGCAATACGGACCACACAACGGAATACATGAAGGTTGCGACCTTGCTGGTTGTGATAAAGATGACACGATTTACCCAGTGAAAAAAGATCCTCACATAGAGGAAGATTTCACGTTAAGACCCACAGTAGACAAGAGAGTAAATTACTCATGATCTCTGTGAAGATAGAGATGCTATCAACAGAAATGTATTGTGGTTGTTTATCTTAGCAATACCTGCTAAAACAACAGCGCCGGAGGATACGCGTATCTTATCATTCCGTCCTATAGATCAATAGAGCGTTAACACTATTAGCTCAGAGATCTGGACAAGCCAACACATACGTCTGCAATTGATAGCAAGCTGTGTCATAAATAAATCATCATTGGGCGCTCCCATAGATAGCAAATCTGATTGAATACTTGTTTGTTGAGAGTCCATTCTGACAGCAACAAGCGACCCGTAAGAGAACGGGAGTCCGATAAAACAATCAGACGACCCGGAATATGACGGACCAAAACTGAACTTGGTGTACTATAACCAACAGACGGATTCTTTCCATTAAATTGAATAACGGAAACGAAAGAGTGCCTCCCTGGTTCCGGAGATACGCCACTACTGTCGAATTAAAGGACAGGAATTTGGGCATGCGTTTCTGAATAATGTTCATGCAATGACATAAAGCAAGCCTAAAAAAACATTATTCCGCGGAAGTTAAACTGATAGCTAAAAGACTGCGGAACCCAAAGACCCTGGCACTTCAAATCCGTAGGGATCAGTATATATCCCAATCTGTTTGACTGGCAACCGTCATAACAGCCACACTCGGGTCCGGCAACTGCGGCGGCACTCTCTGAGTCAACCACCGAATGTTTGCCCCATTCTGAATCTCTTGTAACACTAGATAGACAAGAGAACGTATAAATCGAGCAATTCATGGATTGCCGGAAAGTTGCCGTCGAAGAGAAGCTCCTCCGAGAACGAAGCGACTCTGAGAGAGTTCTTAACCTTACTATCCACGCGTGTGGATGTAGCTAGGGCTGCGTCACGTCTAACCAACTCCAATCAGCCACTGAAGGGCAGAGTTATACGTGAACAAACTACTGCCCTCAAAAGAAATTACATTGAGAATAATATCCCGTAAATCTTTTCTTGAAGACGTAATGATAACGCCTCAGTAAGGCGGATTACGTATAATAAAGTGTCTAAGTTAAGTCTACTATACATAATGTCGTTCCCAACATTGAAATTGGAAAAGACATAAACGGCGAAAAAGAATATATGCAGTCTTTAATCACACCGTCTAGACGCATATGAACTCTCGGTATGCCCTGCTCTGCCAAAATAAACTATTTGTAAAAATGATAAAATGGCAGAAATGAGCAACGCGGACAAGAAACTAAACTATCATGCTTAGTAGCAGGCTTGTATATATATATATATAGCGTCGAAAAATAAAACACATGTTGTAATGACAATATTGGACTGCGTCGGTAAGTCAGGGACAATGTCCCTGTACCGATCGAAAAATCCGAGTCCAATGACGCTATAAGTCTCTTATCCAAGATCGCAGCAATGAAGTCCGAAATAATAATCACTGGAAGAAATGCCAGAAGATATGAAAGGCATCTTCCGATACTACTAAAGGGAAAACTCGAAATCTTTCGAATCCCTTTCGCCATCCTGTCGGACCCTATAAAGCGTTCGGTCGTCCGTAGCTGATGCAACCGCGGACCGCACCGACCCAGCGCCATCGGATAATTCCTGATTCGACCGAGAAACTGTCAATTGCTGGGATGCTGCGAAACAACTGTGCTAACTCGGATAGCACGTCCGTCACTGAGGCCTGAGGAGAAGCGGTCTTACGATGCATTGCCGCTGGAAGCTCCGTGATCGTTACCCCGTGCATACTTCCAATATGCGAGCGAACGGAGTGTATAGGCCTCGTGTCCCTTGGCTACCGGATGGCGCGACCTATTCGCCGTGGAATCACTGAATGCCGAAACTGATCGGATACTCGAGGTCACGTAGCCAATGTGCGGTCGTGTGCCCTGCTGTGAGGATGAGGAAGCATTAAAGACAGTCTCTCGGACTGTCAATATAACGGAGCGTCCCGAGCAACGGACATATGCTCCGAATGTAAAATATCTGAACCACAACATGCGGTCCCCTATGTTGTTGGGCGAGAGAGGAACCTCTCTCGCTCACAGCCCGGACGGACCTGGACAAGCCAGGAACCGGACTAACAGGCTTCCTCCGATCTGTCCTCAATCTGCCGTCACTGGGTGAGTACTAAAGTAATTAAAGTGCTCGCATCACCCAAATCTCCTTCCTAGACCGCAACGGACGAACCCGGCAGCCGAACCATTCGATGAATGTACGCTACACCGGGTGAGCTAGCGAATGTCACTCCGTAAGCGATAGACATATTCCATGAGCACTTATTGCCGCTAACTCTTCATTAACTATGATGACAGAGGCACACTTTTGAAAGACATCTCCATAACTCTTCGAACAAGAAACCAGAAATGCTTGGATAGCAAGCATAAAATAATAATATATATAGCGTCGTTCAATAATTCGAAAGTTTGTGTGACATTATTGGACTATGTCGGAACTGAGGGACGATGTCCCTGAACCGAACCAAAAATTTCTAAGTCCACCGACGCTATCAGTTTCTTATCCGGCATCGCAGCATATGTTGTTCCGAAAGGGAAAGCTTGAAATCCTCCGAATCCCTTTCGGTATCCCGTCGGACCGGATGAAACTTTCGGACGTCCGTACCCGCTTCCGCGGAGCGTCCCGACCCAGCATCGTCGGATAAAATATATGCGACAGATTCAGTTGATGCTGGGATGCTGCGATAAACTGTGCTATTAAGGAAAGCACGTCCGTTCCCGAGGCCTGTGCAGTAGCGGACTTACGATGCATTGCCGCCGGAAGCTCCGTGTACGTTGACTCCCGCACACTTCCTATGCGAACGTCCGGAGTCTGCAGGCCTCAAGTCCCCGGCTACCGACCCAGCACTGTCGGATAAATCTCGATCCGACACCGTTTCTGTCGGCTGCTGGGATGCTGCGATAAGCTGTGCTATGTGCACAAGAATGTCCGGCGTCGAGACCTGCGGAGGCGCAGTCTATCGCTGCTTCGCCGAGGGCAGCTCCGCCTCAGATGGCTCCCGCATACTTTTCCTATGCGAACGTCCGGAGTCCATCGGTCTCGAATCCCTGGCTGCCGGATGGTGTGACCTGGTCGCCGAAGAATCCTTGATCGGCGAAGCTGGTAATATATCGGCGGTCACGCAGCCAAGGTGCGGTCGTGTGCGCTGACGAGAAGAGGAAGCCTTAGCAGTCTCAGCGGACTGCCTATACAATGGAGCGTCCCGAGCGACGGACGTATGCTCCGCTAGCGACACATTTTGTACCACAACATCTGGGGCCAGATGTTCTTGAACGAGAGAGGGGCCTCTCTCGCTTGCCGTCCGGATGGACCGGAACGAGCTATGAACCGGACTAAAAGGCTTCCTCCGTTCTCCCTCCGATCCGCCGTCACTGGGTGTGCATTAAGTTAATTTTATAGTGCTCGCATCACCCCAAAATTCCTTCTAGACCGCAACGGACGAACCCGGCTGCCGAACCATTCGGTGAATGGACGCTACACCGGGCGAGCTAGCGGACGTCAAAGGCCGTCGAACCTACTAGGGTCCTCTTAGGCAATTGGCGTATTACATGAGCACTTTTCCGCTAGCCCTTCATTAATTGTGATGACGGAGGCACACTGTTGGAAGACATCACAGATACATCACCCTAATCTTGATCGTCTGAAATAGAAATTGATAAAGTAGAGTGACCCTGCGGGGAAAGGACCGGAGTGTCCAAATCCCCAACAACATACCGTGACATACGCTTCCCATATTGTCATCGAAATCATACGATACAGAACAGGAGTTAATGCGAGTACACTGACCACATATAGAATGATAATAAAGTCAGAGGAAGACTTCCTCTTAAAACAATTGATCAATATCCTTTCAATGTGAAAAGAAAACAAGTCCTGGTACTCGCACTAACCCCTGGCAATCAAAATACATAATAATAATATGATCCATTAATATAGAAAAAATAATTGAAATCAAAATATTTTGAAAAAATATTTTTTCAGAACAGCCCAAGTTTCTGAAAAGTAACGTTGAGCCCCAATGGATCCCAAGCCTAAGTGTGGACAAAAATTTTAAAAATATTTTAAACAATTTATTCAACACTTACGAACAATAATAATGTATCTAGTTATGATTAAAATAACAAAAAGATATTATTTTTTAGAAATCCCCCCCTCACACAGAGGGCTGTTGTAAATGTAAACAATGAGTGTAAAAACACTAAAATAAGACTCCAGGCACCCAGGCCCGAAATCAGTTACCAAAAATACACTATCTGATGCAAAACAGAGACTTCCAGGGAAGAAACTGCAGAACATCAGATGGTAGATGCAGAACACAACGCCTAACCACCCGTAGGTGAAGACGTAAACATGGGGAAAGAACAGAATTCATTCTGTTATTCAGCTAAAACTCCCAAGAAATTTTAGTAATAATAATTACAGAAACTATGCCAAAAGCATGGGAGAATAGCAAGGGGGAACTTAAAGGACAGGGAGAGAGGAAAACACTTGAAAAAACAGTGTAACTAAATAATCAGAATGACAACAAAATGGCTGCTGCCTTGAAAATAGGTAACTTAACATAATTTCATTAAAAAATGTTAAGTTACAGCCCTGATAATATTCTGTCACACATTCTTTTCCTCTCCTCCTTCTCTATCCTCCTTAGAATCACCATTTCACTAATATTTATGTGTCTGGCATCATTTAAACTGAGATTTAAAAGCACAAAGATCAGTCAGATGTTAACTGATGAAGGGCCAAACTTAGAATGATAAATGGCGCCAATTTCGGAACGTCCTTAACACTGCGCATGCGCAGTAGGGCGAAGTGTGGAGGGCCTTTCAGGACATGTTTTCTTTAGTTTTAGATGCAAATTTTGGGGATTGGGGGGCAAAATTTGTGTTTGGCCCTATATTTTAAGAGTTAGCACCAGCTATGTCTGGGTCATTGGTACAGTATAAAAATATTAAAACTGGTCCCAAAAGTAAATTGACTTCTATTAAATGATTTAACTCCTTACAAGCTGCTGATGGATATTGCTGCCCGGGACAGAATTTCTCTTGCCACTGGAATGAGTACAATTTGGGCACAATAATCAAATTTCTCCCCATAAATTAAATGGACTTTTTGACCAATGATTTCTTGAGTTAAATATGGATAAAGTTTTCATCAAATCTAGTCAAGGATGCTTTAAAGCAACCAAGACTAGATCTGATGAAAAATATTTTGAAAATACTCTGTAGGTTAAGAGTTAGGAACCTGACCTAGATTCACTATACAAGCAAAGAACAGTTAAGAGCATGTGTTGATAAATTGTTTTCTAGGGGAGAGTAGTTTGGAAGTGAACTAGCACAGTCGTGTATAATCAAATCGAGAAGTTTAAAACAACAAAATAAATATGCACCCACAATGATACCGAGCAAACACTTTAAAGCTACACATTTAATTTATATAACTAGTTCGATGCTATAAACTACAGGGAATGCTCTGCTAAGAAGAGCAATGTGAGGTGTGGGTAAATATGCTCATTAGCCATTTTGAATTACACAAACTTTGGTTGAGATCAAATGATCCAAACTGGGGTTATCGGTTGGAAACCAAAAATGTTAATAGATTGTCAAATTGCAAGTCAAAAAAGTGCTATAACCCATGTAAAAATAATTGGACGAAACCCAAATTCAAACTTGGCCTGTGTTACCAGCTGGGTAATATAATATCAACTTTGGTTGAGATCAAATAATCCTAACTGGACTTACCAGTCAGAAACCAAAAATATTAATAAAATCGGTTGAATTCTAAGTAAAAATGAAAGTGTCAATGACACTGTAGCTCAACTTGTCAAGACATGTACATGTATAGTATGTGACACAGCAATGACAAACATCTAGGTAATGACCTGATAACAAAGGTACATATAAAGTATTGTAATGGTCTGTACATAAATACTGACCGTAGCCTGTAACAAATGTATAGGTAAAGTATTGTAAGAAATCTTTGAGTCCCAGAGTGGGTCTGACTGAACCCCAAAATATTTGTTCTCATTGCACAGTGATAACAAAGGCACTCGAAAACACACTCATTCCTGTCCCAAGGTGAAAACAAAGGTACCCAAGAAGTTTTGTGAAGATCAATTCATAAATACGAGCTGTATAGAAGTTGTGACAAAAAACTGATTGGACCTAATTTCGGTACAAAATGGCCACTGGCAGCCATCTTGAATTTTGGACCGCACTCAGGAACACTCGTTCTCATCCCAAGGTGATAACAAAGGTACCCAAGAAGTTTCGTGAAGATCGGTTGATAAATACAGCCTCTAGCCTGAGCCGTATTGACATGTGCACTTACAGTGTATAAGTAGCACTAAATAAATCAAAATTCATCTAATTTGCATAATTTCAGCATGAGAAAAAAACCCATACTGTATGTGATGTATTCCATTTTACTAAACATTCATACAAAAATTTATTCAAATCAGAACTTTCATACAGAAGTTCTGTACCAAAGACTGATTGCACTAATTTTGGTACAAAATGGATGCTGGTGGCCATCTTGAATTTTGGACCACACCCCAAAACACTCGTTCTCATCCCATGGTGATAACAAAGGTACCCAAGAAGTTTCGTAAAGATCGGTTCATAAACACGGCCTCTAGCCTGAGCCATACAGAAGTTGTGTACAAAAAACTGATTAGACCTAATTTCGGTACAAAATGGCCACTGGCAGCCATCTTGAATTTTGGACCGCACTCAGAAACACTCGTTCTCGTCCCAAGGTGATAACAGAGGTACCCAAGAAGTTTCGTGATGGTCGGTTGATAAATACAGCCTCTAGCCGGAGCCGTACTGACATGTGTATTTACTGTGTGTAAGTAGCACAGAAAAAATCAAAGTTCATCTAATTTGCATAATTTCTGCACGAGAAAAAAACCCGTATTATATGTAATGTATCCCATGGTACTAAACATTCATACAAAAAATTATTCAAATCAGCGCTTTCATATGGAAGTTTTGCGCAAAAATCTGTTTGCACCTAAGTCTGTACAAAATGGCCGCCAGAGGCCAACTTGAATTTCGGATCGGACCCCAAAAAACTGCTATTCAAAACTGGGATCACTCTGATGTTGCAGACAAAGTGTTTGTTTCTCTTTCATCTGCCGTTAGTCTCTTTCATCCTGCCATCGCTGTTCAGTGAATTGGGCCACACTAAGAACTCACACTGTCAATAAATTGTTTGATGATAAGTTCCTGGTTAATTTCAAAGTTCCGTAAGAGACAATTCAATCTCCCACCCCCTTACATCACGAATAAAACACACCGGGCCAATTTGGTAACGGTTTATAGCATTTTTGCTTTTGAAGAGTCGAGACTTGTTGAAAAATTTCAGTGACAAACAAACCTCCATTAATTTGTTTTCGGCCATGTCGGAGTCCACATCAAAATGGAAAGCCATTTCCAAAAAGTCTGCGAATAAATGGCCTGCTAATATCAGGAGCAATTTTGAACTAATTGAAGATCCGTCAGACTCTTCGAAATATTTCAAGGCAGTATGCCTACTTTGTCCCAAAAACGGGAAGAATGTATCAGAGAAATTCAAAGGGAAAATTGCTACGGACATTGCACAATATGCAGAAGGCACGACACATTTACTGCTGCCAAACTTGAAGCGGCACATCATGAGTTCTGCACATGGAATGTGTTACGAAGCTGAGCACCACAAACCCTTCAGTGAAGCAAGCACTAGTACCCCTGGCATGTCAAGGGGGCTGCACGACATGGTGGGCGCCAAACCGACACAAGTCACGCAACCATCCATCCAACAATCGTTCGGGTCGGCAGAAAAGGAGGCTGATACGAGGCTAGTTTGGTTACTTAAAATTACATGGTACTTGGCAGAAAGTTAAAAAATTTATAGTAATTTATATATTTTTTATACTTACCAATGACCCAGACTTAGCTGGTGCTAACTCCACAAAAACCAGGGCCAAACACAAATTTTGCCCCCCAATCCCCAAAATTTGCATCCAAAACAAAAAGAAATCATGTCCTAAAGGACCTCCATAGTACGACTCTACTGCGCATGCGCAGTGACGCAGTCGTCCCGAAATTGGCGCCAAATATCATTCTTACTGGCAGTGCCTGGTCAGCGCTATGTACTCAGCGGGGAGGCAAGAGTTCCCAACTCAGGGAGGGCCATCCCCGTCTGGGTCATTGGTAAGTATAAAAAATATATAAATTACTATAAATTTTTTAACATTTTTATACTGTACCAATGACCCAGACTTAGCTGAATAGTAAACAGGCTGGAGGGCCTAGGACATAGAGGAAAATCCAATAAGCTCAATTATAAAATAAAGAGGTAACCCCTTAAGGAGAAAAGGAGTATTAGGCTTTACATGTATCTTTCTTATTTAATATTTAAAATAGAAAGATACACTACCCTTAATAATTGAGCACAATAACATTCATGTTCTCTATTAACATCCAGTATAACCTTATACTAATTATTTTTAAAACAAGCCAATAAATAAAGTAGTCCAGAGAATTGAGACTCTTTATAATCATTTAAAAGTGTCCGAGTATTGTATATTAAAGCCCGTTTGACACTTGACATATACAAATGCTTCACACCGAGCTACACTTTAAAAATAAGACATGAATGAAATTAAACATTAATATTACACTTTAAAACCATCCCGGAAGCGACTCAGAAATACTGTCTTGGAGGAGGCATTCCCTTGCTTTTCACTATAAAGCAGGTGACCTAAGGGAACACCCGCCCCCCCCCTTCCCCTTGCCCTGGGTCAAATAGCCCAGAGCGAAGAGGGCAGCCGGACGGAGTCACTGCCGGAACAGAAAGCCTGCATAACTATAGTTGCAACTGTTTAGTGGTCGACATTCTGAGCAACAGATAACGGACCTAAACAATGCAGGTCTCCAGAAATGGACTCAATATTTCTGAGATAAAAATTAGTAAATGTGGATGGCTGAGACCAATAAGCAGCCTTCATTAAATCTGTAATAGCAACACTATTAGCATAAGCCCAGGAAGTAGAAAGAGCTCTTACTTCATGAGCAGAAATCTTAAGCACAGACTGCTGAGAAGAAGATAAATCTTCATACGCAGTACGGATAGTTAACTGAATCCATCTAGCAATAGAATGGACTGAAATGTCCTTTCTATTAGGCATCAAAGACAGAAAGAAACGTTTCCGTCCCTTTCTGATGAACTGAGATCTCTGTTTATAGATACGTAGTGCTCTAACAGGACAGAGTAAAGGCCTACGCCCGTCTGAAGACGGAAGAGCCTTAATAACAATAGGTTCCGGATATTTATTAGGAGCCTGATTCTTAGCTAAAAAACCGACGTTAGTAGTGAAGGTGATAGTGTTCCCAACACTACGATAATGAGAATCATCCACCGATAGTGCATGAAGCTCACTGACTCTTCTGGCAGAAGAGAAAGCTAAGAGAAAAGCTGTCTTATAAGATAAGAATTTGAAATCTACTGTCCCAAGAGGTTCAAATGGCTTTTCCTTCAATTTAAGGAGAACCCAAGCTAAATTCCACTTAGGAATTAATCTAAGAGTTCTGGGTCTATTTATCGAAAAGTTTCTAACCAATTTCGATAAAGAGACATTAGATCCAATTTGTAAACTATCATGATGTGCATAGGTATCAGATAACATAGATCTATAACCCTTTATAGTAACCGGTTGCAGTTTGATTTCGTCAAACAAGTATACTAGAAAGTTAGCAATGTCTGGTATAGAGGGATCAAATATATCAACAGAATGATCCCTACACCAACGACGGAAAACCTTCCACTTAGCCGCATAGTTTAGCGAAGAGGAGGTCCTCCTACAGTTAGAAATCGCGTCCACTGCTCGTCCTGTAAAGTGCTTGCCATGCAAGAAGGACCGCACAACGGAAAAACGTGAAGGTTGAGACCTTGCGGGTTGTGATGCAGTTGGCGCGATTTCCCCTGCCAAAGAAGATCCTCTCGTGGAGGGAGCTTCCGCGGTAGGTCCCACAACAGACACCTGAGTAGATTTATCCACGGTCTCTGTGGCGACAGAGATGCTACCAACAGAATCTTGCATTGAGATTGTTTTATCTTTAGCAATACTTGTTGAATTAACGGCGCTGGAGGATACGCATATCCTATCATTCCGTCCCAAGGGATCGATAGAGCGTCTACAGCAAATGCTCTTGGATCCGGACACGGGGACACATACGTCTGCAACTGATTGTTGAGATGTGTCGCAAATAAGTCTATCATTGGCCGTTCCCATTGGTAGCAAATCTGATTGAATACTTGTTTGTTGAGAGTCCACTCCGACGGCAACAAGCGACCCTTTCGAGAAAGGGAGTCTGCTAGCACATTCAGACGACCCGGTATGTGACGGACCGAAAGAAGAACGTGATGTTCCAACGCAAACAGAAGGATTCTTTCCGTTAGATTGAACAACGGAACTGAATGAGTGCCTCCCTGATTCCGTATATACGCCACTACTGTCGTATTGTCGGATAGGATTTGGACATGAGCATCGTGAATAATGTCCATCCAGTGACGTAACGCAAGCCAAATTGACATCATTTCCTTGATGTTTATGTGCTTGCACAGGAATTGCGGATCCCAAAGACCCTGGCATCTCGAATCCGTTGGGATTAATGATGCACCCCAACCTGTTTGACTGGCATCCGTCATAATGGTAAAACTCGGATCCGGCAACTGCAGCGGAACTCCTTGAGTTAACCACTGAATGTTTGCCCAAGTCTGAATCTCTTGTTTCACTTGATCTGACAAGAGAACGTCTACATCGAGCGAATGAATTTTCACACTCCAATTCTGAGTCAAGAAAATTTGAAGAGGCCGTGTGCGTAGCCGTCCCATCGGAATGAGATCCGCAGCGGCTCCGCACAGACCTATCAGTCTCATAAATTCTCTCGCTGTGACTTTGTCTGTATTTAGACAATAGCGAGCGTAACAACTGACTAATTTCGCTCTGGTTAACGGCAGACGAACGAGATTGTTGTGCGTCTCGAAGCTCATTCCCAGATGAGTGAATGACTTGGACGGCACCAGATCCGACTTCTCCTCGTTTACTATGAAACCGAGACGTCGGAGCAATAGAAGAAGATTCTGAACATCGTTCTGAAGCGTTAACTCGTTGCCGTACCTCTGAAGAATGTCGTCCAGGTAGGCCGACGTTACCGCAGACGAATGAGCTCGGAAGTAAATCATTACCGAGTTCATTACCCGAGTGAAAGCCCAGGGTGCTAGATTCAATCCGAAGCACATGGCCCGGAACTGATACACCACTCCTAGGACTGCGAAGCGTAGATACTTTCGGAATGTCGGATGTACCATGACGTGAAAGTACGCATCTTTGAGATCTATGCTCGTTGCATAATCGTTCACCCGAATACTCACTCTGACCGATCGAATCGTCTCCATATAAAACTTCGGAGCGATGATCAGCTTGTTTATCCAGCTCAAATCTATGACTGGACGGAACGAGCCGTCTGGTTTCGGAACCAGAAACAGATGGCTGTAGAATCCCAGCGATTCCTGGTTTTCTACGACCTCTACCGCGTTCTTCATTAAAAGAGACTGCACCTCTGATAGCAGAGCGTCTCTTTTCTGAGGGTTTGACGGAAGATGAGTCCACTTTGGACTTCGAGTTAATGGAGGCTTTCGTTTGAAGGATATCTTTAGACCTTCCGAAGTCACTCCTCTCACCCACGGATCGTCCGTAATCGACGCCCACTCTTGAGAAAAACTCGACAACCTTCCGCCAACCGGAACGCGATAGAGGTTTGAGCCATCACCTCCTGGATCTGCGAGGCCTGCGGTAGGAGAAACCACGTCTTCCACGACCCGCACCTCGCCTCGTCGACCTCGGGGCGTCCGACCGATTGTCCCGGCCTGAAGGACGTCCCGAACGAGAGTCGCTATCCCGACGGTCTCTCGAATAAGAGCTAGAGGACGCACCGGAACCTCTATAGGAACCTCTCTTGGGCGGATAAGACCCAGAAGTGCCCGCCTTATTCGTGTCTGCTGAATCCGACCTTTTAGGAGCGGATCTAAACAACAGAGAATCACTAGCTTTCTTTTTAATATTATCATAAATAGCGGAAAGCTTGCCGTCAAAGAGAAGATCTCCTGAGACCGAAGCGACTCTAAGAGAGTTCTTCACCTTAGAATCCACTAGTGTGGATGTAGACAGGGCTGCGTCACGTCTAACCAACTCCAGATTTGCCACTGAAAGGGCGGAGTTACACGTGGAATAAGCTACTGCCCTTGAAAGAAGTCTTAAGGAGGATTGTATATCCTGAAACTCTTCCCCTTGAAGACGCAGTGATAACGCCTTCGTAAGGTGATCTGCGTAAGATAAGGCATCTAAATTGGCTCTGTTAGACGCAATAGCTGTTTCCAACACTGCGGTTGGAATAGAAGCTGACGACGGTAATGATAGCTCTAAGTCTTCCGCCTCGTCGTCCATACGCAGAGGAACTCTCGGTATACCCTGACCTGCCGTGTCGAATTTATTCCTTGCATTAATGAAAGGCAGGTTGAGAGTATTTGCGGACAAGAAGCCTGCTTTCCCTGTCCTGGAAGCAAGTTTAAAAATAGCGTCGTTCAATAATTCAAATGTTCTTGCAACATTATTGGACTGCGACGGAAACTCGGGAGCGATGTCCCTGAACCGCTCGAAAAAATCAGAGTCCAATGACGCTATAATTCTCCTGTCCGGAAGCGCAGCAGTCTGGCCCGACGGAACAACTTGAGGAAGAAAGTGCCGGATGAAGTCTACGGCAGCTTTGTGTTGTTCCGAAAGGGATAGCTCCAATTCATCCGTATCCCTTTCACCATCCGGTCGGACCTCCCGATGTTCCCGGTCGTCCGCCCCCGATGCTTCGGCGGAGCGTACCGACCCAGCGCCGTCGGATAATTCTCGATCCGACACCGTCTCTGTCGGCTGCTGGGATGCTGCGATAAGCTGTGCTATCTGCACTAGAATGTCCGACGTCGAGACCTGCGGAGGAGCGGTCTTTCGCTGCTTTGCCGAGGGCAGCTCCGCATCAGATGGCTCCCGCATACTTTTCCTATGCGAACGTCCGGAGTCCATCGGTCTCGAATCCCTGGCTGCCGGATGGTGTGACCTGGTCGCCGAATAATCCTTCATCGGCGAAGCTGGCAAGATATCGGAGGTCACGCAGCCAAGGTGCGGTCGTGTGCGCCGGCGAGAAGAGGAAGCCTTAACAGTCTCTGCGGACTGCTTATACAACGGAGCGTCCCGAGCGACGGACGTATGCTCCGCTAAAGACACATTTTGTACCACAACATCTGGTCCCAGATGTTGTTGTACGAGAGAGGGGCCTCTCTCGCTCGCGGCCCGGCTGGACCTGGACGAGCTAGGAACCGGACTAAAAGGCTTCCTCCGTTCTCGTTCACTATCCGCCGTCACTGGGTGTGCATCTATTATTTTTATAGTGCTCGCATCACCCAAAATTTCCTCTTGGACCGCATCGGACGAACCCGGCTGCCGAACCATTCGGTGAATGGACGCTACACCGGGCGAGCTAGCGGACGACATTTGTCTAATCTCCATGAGCACTTTTGCCGCTAGCTCTGTATTTAATTGTGACGACGGACGCACACTTGAGGAAGATAACATGGAAACATCACCCTGTTCTGGTTCCTCTGAAATAGAAACTGAGAGAGTAGAGTGACCTTGTGGAGAAAGAGCCGGCATCGCTCTTTCTCCAGAAACAACATATCGTGACACACGTTTCCAATGTTTCTCATCCCAATGTTCACATACAGGACAGGGATTAATGCGAGAACACTGACTACAATTTATGCAATAATCATGAAAGTCAGAGGAAGATTTCTTCCTATTACAATTTGAACAAGTTCCTTTCATTGTGAAGGAACAACAATAAGTCCTAGTTACTCGCAAAAACCCCTGACACAAAGATACATAATAACATGATCCATTAATAAATGAAAAAACAATTGCAAAACAAAATAATTTTGAAAAAATATTTTTTCAGAGAAGCCCAAGTTGCTGAAAAGTAACGTTGAGCCCCGATGGATCCGATGGCAAAGTGTGGTCAAAAATTTTAAAATTATATAAAATAATTAATGAGACACTTTCGGATAATATAAATGTATCTTATAATGAGATAAACTACCTCAAAGGCAAACAGCCCCCCTCAAAAAAGGCTGTTGCCAATGAAAACAAACAGTGTAAACACAGAAGAAAACATGACTCCAGGCACTGAAAAAACTGGCCCGGAATCAGTCCTCAATTACACTCTATCTGATGCAAAACAGAGACTCCCAGGGGAGAATCTGCAGAACATCAGATGGAAGATGCAGAACACAAACGTTATACACCCATGGGTGAAAACGTAACTATGGGGAAAATAACAGAAAACATTCTGTAACCAAGCAACTCTCCCAGGGAAATTTTAGAAATGAAACTTCTCAAAAATATGCCAAAAGCATGGGAGAATTGCAAGGGGGGACTTTAGAAGGTTAGGGGAGAGGAAACACTGAATAAGCAGTGCAACAATTAGCAAGAATGACAACAAGAGGCGTTTGCCTCGAAAATAGGCAACTTAACATAATTTTAACAAAAAATTTTAAGTACAGCCCTGATTATTTTTTGCCACTTCTTTTTTCCTCTCCTCCTTCTATCCTCCTTAGAATCACATTTTCTCCAAGAATTACGTGTCTGGCATCCTTTAAACTGAGATTTACAAGCACAAAGATCAGTGAGATGTTGACTGATGAAGGGCCAAACAGAGAATGATATTTGGCGCCAATTTCGGGACGACTGCGTCACTGCGCATGCGCAGTAGAGTCGTACTATGGAGGTCCTTTAGGACATGATTTCTTTTTGTTTTGGATGCAAATTTTGGGGATTGGGGGGCAAAATTTGTGTTTGGCCCTGGTTTTTGTGGAGTTAGCACCAGCTAAGTCTGGGTCATTGGTACAGTATAAAAATATGAAAAGCCGTATGCTGATTACCAAAGGCTGTGTGATCTTGCAGCTGAAATTGGAGTTGTCATTCCTAATGCATTTACAGGATAGACAGCGTGTCAAGTGTTTGTCAACTTATTTGCCAACAAAATCATGGACAGTATCACCAAAATGATCGGAAAAGCAAAGTTCTTCAGTTTTCTCGTTGACGGGAGTTCCATATTTAAGCGAAAGCTAACACACAAAGGAGAACTAATTTATATCAGGACAGCACTGGGTCTAAAAGTCAGGGTTGACTTCTTCAACTTACAATCCATGAAATCTTACACCAGTGTAAACGCCAATAACCTACTACATGCTGTTTTGAGGAATATTCTTATGGTTATGGAGGGCAGGCAGAATTGGCAAGATGTGGATACTACGCGCGACCATCTTCTAGAAAGCATGGCGCCATACAAGCACAAGTTAATTGGTGGAGGAGCCGACGGCACTAAGGTTAATTTTGGCAACCGCAGAGGTTTGATGACTCAGTTGAAGCAGCAATACCCATGGTTTATCCCCATACATTGTTTTAGTCACCGCTTTGAACTGTGCATTGGCGACACAGTCGCTGCGACAAAGGAGTTCAATGAAATTGACAGTTTTCTGGATGACATGTATAGACATTTTAAACATTCCCCACTCGAATGGTCGTCCGTACAGAACATAGCAACATAGATGATGTACTGCCGAGTCACAAAACTGCCAAAATGTTCTGGAACCAGGTTTATACAGTTCAGATATCGAGCTTTGGAGGCATTCTTTGACAATCTTTTACCAATGACATTCCACTTTTCAAATACTTCACAAAGTAAGGGCGATACAAAAGCTGAGGGTTATTTGAAATCACTGATGGACGGACACTTTATCCTCACAGCAGCAGCTTATTCTGATATTTTAGAACTTTGCAGCAAACTATGTGTGGCTATGCAAGTCTTATGCATTCCAGAAAATTCAAACACTACAAACTGAACTACGCATTTTGGCAGAGAAGGACAATGGGCTTTTCTCTACAAAGGAGAGGAACATGTATAAAGTCTTTGCTGATTCACCATGCTCCGAATAACCCCCCCCCCCCCCCCCCCCCCCTTAGCGTCGACAACGCGATCGTTAACGAAAAGGTCAGGACCAAACTGTGTTTTCAAGGAAATCAATGGAGCATGTTAGAAAGCAAAAATCGGATAACCCATCGGAAGTGAATGTAAAACGGTATGGGAGTACAGGGCTCATTTTTCGACGGGAATCCGGAAATCCGATTCTCGTAAAATTCCCGTAAACACAACCAGCGGGAATCCAAATGGATTCCTGTGTATCCCAATGTATAAATCTTATATTTTTGAGTTTTATTTTTACCTTTTTAACCTAAGTTGCATTCGCAAACTGAAAACTCGATCTCAATGACAATACCAGTTAGTTAGTAAGTTCGAATGTATTGTTTACAGAATTGTGACATATTTGATTGAACACAACTGAACTGGAAGTGGAGTAGAACTGGTAGACTTTTAAAAAAGCACCATTCCTGCGCAATAGAATTTCGGCCATGTTTCCCAAGTCATTTCGTCCCCCGTTTATAGTAAAAAAAAACACACCACATGGCGAAATGACCAAGTGCCAGAGCAACCTGGTTTTGAAATTACCATAAAAGTCCGAAACGACCAAAGAAGTACCGAATGCCTCAGTGATAAAGTAACCAGGTGTTGACGTGATCAGATGATGAAGTAACATCGAAATTGAAAGTGTAAACTTAATTTCAACAAGGGCGAGTTGGTGGGGCCACTTTTTTATCTGCTGTCTGTAGAAACTCTGGTTCACTGTTGTTATGACTACCAGTACGGTATTGTTATTGTTATTGTTTAGCACCGGCATTTCACTTCACACTCAAAATGACATCAAGTGAGGATAATGAGTAAAAGGGAAAGCCAATTTCAGCTGCTTCTTTTGAATTGTGGCCAAACGAAGTCAAAGAAAGTTTCATTTTCACCAAAAATGAATCTGGGTCGAAAATTATAAAGGCCATCTGCCAATTATGCTCGAAGCATTGTAAGACCATCGTGACAACATGTCATAATTTTGTAGCAAAACCTACAATAATTAAAATCGTAACGACTCAGAACTTTAAAGTGGTTAAGATGAACAAGACTTTCTTTTATATTAATTTCGTTCAGACTTTAAAGTTAAGGTTTTACTTTACGTTGCAATTTTCAGATTCAAGGTTAAGCAATGACTTTTATCCTGCGTTTACTTTTAAGTCCTGTGACACGGGGAATGCCATAAGTTAAGGTATCAAATGAGCAGAAAAAAATCACTTGAAAAATCTTCCATTAAAACTGTGAAGAAGCCATACCTAATATTAAATCACTCCAGAGTTATTTTGTTATAATTAGAAAGTCTTAAGTGTAGACTAGTCCAAGAATTTACTTTTTCAGTTGAGCAATGGTGTCCGCAAACAAGTGAGCAGGCGACTGGACATAGACTGACATGTCATTGGTGCACATGGAGAATAATAGGGGGGCTAGGACTGTTCCACGGGGAACTTCTGGTGTCACTCTGTATCTTGGTAATGTTGCTCCAATGGAGCAACATTACCAAGATGCTGCGTGATGTCTGGAGCAGTCCTAGGCCCCCTACTATTCCCTGTGTACATCAACGACATGCCGGCCTGTGTCCAGTCTTCCCGTGAGTGTCCTCAGACCTGTGTTCGATCTGCCAGGAAATACCTGATTCAGTCAATGATGATGCCTTTTACATGTCTACTGTAAGGACCTCACCACCATAATTGTCAATTTGGGCATAAATTATGGAATAAAATGAACATAAAAAATCACTGACTTCAAGTTGATTTTCAGTAATTCATTGAGTATTTTATTGTATTAAAACAAACTCTTACGCCAGCAATGACTGAAAGACATCATTAAATTATCTTCTGCTAACACTGACAATATTGGTCTTCAGTTTTTTCATGATTTATAAAGTTTATTTCAGAAAAAAAGGAATGGACCCACCATCCTGCATACTCACATATGTCCTTGCTCTGTAATGTTTGAGCCCCCCCTCCCCCCCCCCCCCCACCTTCCCGTGGAGCAGTGCTGTGGGCAGCTTGGGGCATTAATCATATCATAAATATTGTCACCAAGTACTGACTGAGCTCAAAGATTACAGAGCAAGGATTGCATTTTTAGAATCTGCCAACCGGGTACATGCCCCCTCCCACCGTGCCCCCCCCTCCCCCCACACAAACACCCCAATCAAAGAGTCATTTTGACTTTAATTGACAAATTGTCCACAAGAACTCGGAGCGAGTTATTGCTCGATAATAAAATATACTCTCACAGTGCGCCGTTTTGAGCACTTTCCCATTTTCGATGCAAGCTGTGCACCCTGAACATTTTTCAACCTGTACGTATATGGCATTGGGTAATTTGTTTCATTTTTTGATACTTCGAATGTCTAAAAATTTGTTGGTGTTTGAAAATTTAGATGAAATACGCCCGTTGAGGTGCTCACTGAGATGCAAGGAAATACATTTTTTTGGACCCTGGAAGGGTCGGCCCGTCGTACCGGCGACCCTTGGTCGCCACACTGGATTATGGTGGATTCCCGTCAAGATAATTTACGGGAATCCAATTGGATTCCCGGAAAATCGGACGAAAAACGAGCCCTGGAGTATCCTGAACCCACCCCTGTCAAGGTTGGAAACTCATTGGAATGTGATGTGAATAAAGTTAGAAAGGAACTGTGTTTGAGAATAATTGACAAAAGTTTGATGCGGTTTGAGGACATCACGAGCACATCTGGTGTTTTAGCGCATTTGGAATGGCTTGATGCGAATTCATGGCCCATTGGAGATTCTGAATGTCACCCACTGAATCATGAAGACATAGTCAAGATATCTGGGTTTCTACATGAAGATGTTACAAAAATAGCAGAACACTTCGCCACCCCCACTTTCAGAATATCAGGTTGATGTTAAGAAAGCCTTATCAGAATTCGCTCAACTGAAGCTTGAACGAGCAACTTCGACAGCTCAAAAAAAGATGCCCTCAATGGAGTATTGGCCTTATATTTTCACAAAAGCCCACAAAGACTGCCAAAACTTTCTGACCCTAGTAGAACTAGTGTTGTGTTTACCATTTACACAGTCAGTGGTTGAAAATGGGTTCTCCAGCAAGATGCGCATCGTTACTGACTGGAGACAAAGTTTGTCAGATTCGTCAATCACAAGACTGTTTGATTTTCTCAATAAACACCAAGAATATGATAAGATCAAAGAACAGTATAATTGAATCTACAGCACATGAATTTGTAACTGGAAAGGGCTCAAATGTAAAAGGCCTTAAGAAAAGGCGTATCAGGAAGTTGGCCATGCTCTTGAAAATTCCAAGGGCTGATGATGAATTATCATCAGAATCATCAGAGTCAGACTCAGGACAATCTGGAGATGATGATCCTGAATAGTGTTGTATGCAATGTCTTGAAGTTGAGTCAGTGAGATAGACGGGTTACTGAGTCTAGAGATTATAGGTTTCAGTTCAGAAAGTATCTGAGTTTCCTAAACTTGATTTTCATAATTTGCAAGACTATGTGTCATAATAAATCACAAATGGTACAATAACCTCAGGAGTCACTCAATTTCAAACTTGAAAGTATTTATTTTTTAGTGTTTAACTGATAAGGTCACCTTTCTGCAGCTATGGCTAATTGTGAATGACCCCCCCCCCCCCCTCCCTCCCCCAACACTATCAAATTTGGCTTGGTACTGCTAGCATACCAGTGTAACTTACACTGGTATGTATACAGCACCAAGATAATTTCAGTTTATTGATTGCGGTATACATGACGTATTGAAAATTCATGAACCTATAGAGGCATGATCGGGCATCTGTTCCAGCGGATAGGACATTTCCTTTGCGTAAATTTCGCAAATCCTCTATCACTATAGGATGCAGCATTTGCATAATTCATGTGAAGGGAGTACCAACATCTGTAAAAATTTCCAACATGCTGTTAAAAAATCAATTTTTTCTGTTGAAGAAAACAGTAAGATTTTCATCCCAAAGGCCACCAGAATGCACCATTTGATACCTCTATTTTTTTTGTAGAAACGCCCCAGCCACCCTCCCCCCCCCCCCTCCCTCCCCTACTCATTCACTTCGCTGGTGCACCTTCAGCGCTCATCACATGTCAGAAATTCTTGGTGGAATTACACCTGGCCAAGCAACACCGTTTGGAGTTTTCTAACGATGACAAAAATTGATGACGTTTCAAGGCATTTCTTGGTTGAAGAATTCTGTGTATACATCACCAGTTAGATCTGTTATTGTCCACACGTGCAGTGCTTAATAAATCAGCTGAGATTTCATGGTTACGGTAAATATTGAGAAATGAAAGAAAGTAGTGAGTTAAAATACTGTTGTGCAGCTCAGCGCTGCTGTCCCAGCTGTTTCATTTTTCATGCACTCATAGTTTCACTTTGAAGATCTTCCACCGTGCAGTACTGTAGCAACTACTGCACAGTGAAAGATCTTCAAAATTTTCCAAGAAGTTAAACCAGCTGGTGAGGTCAGGTAATTCTGATCTGAACTGTGTCTGTAGTTTTCGAGTCACACCGTCACATGTCCGACAGTCGGAGTTTCGGAAACGTCGAAGATTTGAACCAGCATGGTCACTCAGGTAAGATAAATTATGACAGTGTACTGTTTTATTACTCTCCAGGTCATTCAAATCAAGTAACACTAAACGGTTAACAGTGTTGGTGTGAAACATGCTGTTAAAAAAACGTAAATTTCACCTTTCAAAAAATCTGAGGATTTTCACCCAAAAAGCCACCAAAACCCTTCTCTTAATAGGGCATTTCCAAAATTTTTCTGGGGGAGAATCCCCCCCCCCCAACCCCCCTGTATGCGCAGCTCACTTCGCGACGAGCGGCCAGATCTAGGTGCTATGATCGTTGGATTTGCGTAACTATAAATTTAGATGAAATATAAGCCTTGCACATTACTTAATCATTGCTGGTCCAAACAGCAAAAATATAGGAACCGCAAAGGCTCCCTCACGTCTAACAGACTCCCTCATGCCACTATGGGCGAAGAATGACGTGAAGAACAAAACTCCCCCTGAAGAAGAAGGCCCTCTCATGGAGGAAGCTTCTGGCGAATGTTCAATAACAGGCACTTGAGAAAACTGATAGAAGGATATTGTGATGGCAGATATGTTATTAGTAGGAATCACACTGAGACTGTTTAACCTTAACGTAATCTACTGAATCAAATGAATTGAAGAATACGCATATCCTGCCATTCATTCCCATGAATACGGCTGAGCGTCAACTGTATGCGCTCAAATGTCTAACACTGGCGACACAAATGATGGAAACAATTGTTCCTGTGCATCGCAAACTTAACTATCCTGGAGCGATCCCACATGCATGTTCGCAAATAATATAAATTCAATGATGTAGCCCAAACAATAAGACATCATTTCTGATGAATATGTGATCTCCAAGAACTGAGAGTCCCAAGAACCCTGCATATCGAGTCCGTCGGACTCAGGGTTGTAACCCAATTTATGAACTCACGTCCATCATAATAGAGAAAACTGAATCTGGCAGCTGTAAAACCATTGAATATCTGCCCAAACTTGACCTTATGTTTATTAGATCTGCTAAAACAAAACAGGTCTAGAGCGAAAAACGTCTTCCCACTCCAGTTGAGAATAACTGGAGGGGATGTGTGTGCTGTTAATGTGTCTGATAGAAGACAAAAGCGAGCCTAACAACTGGCTAATTCGCTCTGTGAAACAACAGAACGAACCAGGTTGTTGAAAATGAATTGTAGGATACGAGTAGCCTATCATTCATCCCATGAGACATTATCTAGTTCATTCTTCAAGTGATCTTAAAAACTATACTTGCCGCACAGTCGATCATTCGAACACTCGCTTTTTCGACTGAATGATTATCATAAATAACCTTTTAGAGCCATGATAAACATGTTATCCAGTTCCAGTCAATTAGCGGTCGGACCGAGCTCTAGAAGTAATCTCGAACAGACCTAAAAGGGTTACCTATACCTTTGCTATGAGTCCTTATAGACGATCTGAGTCTAGGACATCCTCTCCTACTCTTTTCTGCTGTTGTTGGTCGATTAGACCCCAACTTAAAGAGCAGAGTATTGATGCTTTCTTGTAGCTTAATCCTACATTAATGAAAGCTTATCGTCAAAGATTTAGTGTCTGTAAAACCAGAGCGACCTGTAGAGAGTTTTCCACCTTGTCATATATTAAAGATGACGACACAAGGCTTTGTCACATCAGAATAACTCCCACTTAGAAACTGTTAAGACAGAGGTATATGTGATAAATAGGCCTGGAAAGAATTTTTAAAGCGGTACAAACGTCCACAAAATTCCTTTCCATATAGACGTTGCATCACAGTACTTAAAAGTGAAGTACATAAGACAGTGAGTCTAAAATCGCTCTGAATAAGAAATTATCTTCTCAATTGTGTCCGAGCGAACAGCAAAATGATGAAGGTGAGGCCACAACTAAGACCTTAACCTGCTCATTCAAACGCAGAGAAACTCTCAACACATCTTCCCTGGCCGTTTTTTAAATGAATGTGTTCAAAAAACGGTTAAAAATAATGAAGATGATGATAAGAAACCGTATTACTTCTTCCCACAGGAAGTTGAATATGGCATCGTCCAAATACTTAAAGACCTGTGACACCCGTGTAGACTTAACCGGAAGAGACATATCCTCCTCTTTGTCCGGATGAAGTCAGCGTCTAACAACGCTAGCGGTTTCTCACAATTACTCGCAGCATTGTGATTCACTAGAACAAGTTCAAGGTAGAGATAATGGATAGCATCCATATCATCCATGAGTTGTTCCGATTGGGAAGGTTAATCCTCCTCCGTATCCCTTTCATCATCCGGCTAAATCAGTTTTAGAATCACAGTCAACGGCATCTGAACACGCAGATGACTGGACCGACCGAGCATCATCCGACAGCTCAAGTTTTGAGACTGACGTTGAGTGCTTCTGCATTTGCAGGAAAACTGTGATGAGCTGTGCAATCTGTGACAGCAAGTCCGTTATGAAGGCCTGAGGAGCAGCAGTCATGTATTGCTTGTCCACCGGCTGTTCCTGGAACAGTGTGTCCGAGATGGCTCAAACTGCAAACGTCCCGATGAATGAGACCTCGTCTCCTTGGCTACTAGATGGTGTGACTTTCTTGACAAAGAGCGGACCTACTGACGATGCAGACTAGATATCCAAAGTCACATAGCCAAGGTGCGGTCGTGAGTGCTTAGTAGACGCTGAAGAAGCCGACCCCGGCTGAGAATTAAACGGAGCGTCCCGGACAATAGGCATGTACGTAAGCCCCGACTGATGCAAGTTCCTACCTGTAGCATCTGGCCCCAGATGTTGTTGTAAGAGAGAGGGGGACTCCCTCTTGCTCGCGGTCCTGGGAGGCCTAGCCGAGCGTACCTCAGAACTTGCCGACTTCCTCCTTTCCATTGTCACAGGGTGAGCATGATTGGATTTTATAGTGCTCGCTACACCCTTTTTTTCTCACCTTGACCGCTATGGACACGCCCGGCATCACGTTA
Organism: Pictodentalium vernedei; assembly: GCA_031216915.1. Classification (NCBI taxonomy): domain Eukaryota; kingdom Metazoa; phylum Mollusca; class Scaphopoda; order Dentaliida; family Dentaliidae; genus Pictodentalium; species Pictodentalium vernedei. The sequence goes on from CM062289.1 coordinate 243,031,524, forward strand.
CTCAAATCCTGAGTAATTGCTCCACCGGTCGAGCTGGCTGGTGACAGGGTAGTAAACCCCATATTCTGCAGTCTAGTTCCTTGTCTAATGAAAGTGTCAATGACACTGTAGCTCAACTTGACAAACTTGAACTTGGTAAGTTATAAATGAAATGGCAAAATTAAAGAACAGAGTAATCCATCAATTTTTAAATGTAAACTTAAAACTGGCTAAAGGAAGAATGTTGATACACAAATGCAGTATGTTCAGAGGTTACTGTAAATGGCAACTTTTTTCACAGAAATGAATGCTAATCAATAGTTCTTATCAAAAGGTCTTGTCTAATGAGCACACCAAGTTAAACAAGCATACCAGGTTTCAAAGCAATCCAATCATAAATGTACCCTGTAGGGTGTGCCAAAGAGAAATATTGAGGTCTGACTAAACTAAGTTCTAAGAACGTTGGCCACGGCAACATTTTCTTACGGAAATTGAAGAAAATCGATAGCTCCCATCTAGAGGTCACCCCAAACAAGCATGCCAGGTTTCAAAGCAATCCAATCATAAGTGTGCCCTGTAGGGTGTGCCAAAGGGAAATATTGTTGTCTGACTAAACTAAGTTCTAAGAACGTTGGCAGCGGTAACATTTTTCGATGGAAATGGAAGAAAATCGATAGCTCTCATCTAGAGGTCTCCCCAAACTAGCATACCAGGTTTCAAAGCAATCCGATCATAAATGTGCCCTGTAGGGTGTGTCAAAGAGAAATATCGAGGTCTTCTGACTAAACTAAGTTCTAAGAACGTTGGCCGCGGCAACATTTTTTGACGGAAATGGAAAAAGATTGATAGCTCCCACCTAGAACTCACCCCAAACAAGCAAGCCAGGTTTCAAAGCAATCCAATCATAAATGTGCCCTGTAGGGTGTGCCAGAGAAATTTCGAGGTCTTCTGACGGAACTAAGTTCTAAGAATGTTGGCCACGGCAACATTTTTTGACGGAAATGGAAAAAAATCGATAGCTCCCATCTAGAGGTCACCCCAAACAAGCATACCAGGTTTCAAAGCAATCCAATCATAAATGTGCCCTGTAGGGTGTGCCAAAGGGAAATATTGAGGTCTAACTAAACTAAGTTCTAAGAACGTTGGCCGTAGCAACATTTTTTGACGGAAATTGAAGAAAATCGATAGCTCCCATCTACAGGTCACCCTAAACAAGCATACCAGGCTTCAAAGCAATCCAATCATAAATGTGCCCTTTAGGGTGTGCCAAAGGGAAATATTGTGGTTTGACTAAACTAAGTTCTAAGAACGTTGGCCTCGGCAACATTTTTTGACAGAAATTGAAGAAAATCGATAGCTCCCATCTAGAGGTCACCCCAAACAAGCAAGCCAGGTTTCAAAGCAATCCGATCATAAATGTGCCCTGTAGGGCGTGCCAAAGAGAAATATTGAGGTCTTCTGACTAAACTATGTTCTAAGAACGTTGACCGAGGCAACATTTTTTGATGAAAATTGAAGAAAGTTAAAAAATTTATAGTAATTTATATATTTTTTATACTTACCAATGACCCAGACATAGCTGGTGCTAACTCTTAAAATATAGGGCCAAACACAAATTTTGCCCCCCAATCCCCAAAATTTGCATCTAAAACTAAAGAAAACATGTCCTGAAAGGCCCTCCACACTTCGCCCCTACTGCGCATGCGCAGTGTCAAGGACGTTCCGAAATTGGCGCCATTTATCATTCTAATAACCAGTGCCTGGTAAGCGCTATGTACTCAGTGGGGAGGCAAGAGTTCCCAACTCCTGGGAGGGCCATCCCCGTCTGGGTCATTGGTAAGTATAAAAAATATATAAATTACTATAAATTTTTTAACATTTTTATACTGTACCAATGACCCAGACATAGCTGAATAGTAAAAAGGCTGGAGGGCCAAGGACATAGAGCAAAATGGAATACGCTCAATAAAATAAAATAGAGTCATCCCCTGTAGGGAAAAGAAGTAATAGGCCTTACATGTATCTTTCTTATTTATGATAAATTAGAAAGATACAACACCTTCCAAAAATTGAGCTTCATACATCCATGTACTCTATTAATATCCAATAATCCTTATACTAATAATTTTTAAAGTAAGCCAAAAATAAAGTAAGTCTAGAGAATAGAGACTCTTATACTCCTAAAAGTGTGTGAGAATTGCATAATCATGTCCGTTGACATATGCAACATTCAAAAGCTATACTTTAAAAACTAAGACCTGAATGAATTTTATAAACTTAAACTTCTCACTAAACAACCATCCCAATAACAGCTCAGAATTACTAACTCCGGAGGAGGTATCCCCTTGTTTTCATAGTAAAAACAGGTGACCCAAGGGAACACCCTCCCCCCCCCCCCCCCCCTTTTACTTGCCCTGGGTCAAATAGCCCAGAGCGAAGAGGGCAGCCGAATGGAGACACTGCCGTAACAGACAGCCTACCTAGCTATAGTAGCAACTGTTAAGTGAATGACATTCTGAGCAGTAGATAATAGACCTAACAATAGAGGCCTCCAGAAATGGACTCGATATTTCTGAGATAAAATTCATGAATGGATGGCTGAGCGCAATGAGCAGCCTTCAAAAATCTATAATAGCAACACTATTAATGTAAGCCCAAGAAGTAGAAGAACTCTTACTTCATGAGCCGAAATCTTAAGCACAACTGCTAAGCCAATGATATACCATAAGCAGTACGCTAGTTAATAGAATCCATTAATAAAATGGAGCGTAACGTCCTTCTACTAGACATCAAAGACAGAAGAAGCTTACGCCCTTATAATAAACAGATATCTGTTTATAAATACATAAACTGTACCCGGAAAGAGTAAAGGCCTATGCCCATACGAAGACGGAAGGACCTTAAAATAATAGGTTCCGGATAATAGGAGCCTAACTCTTATGCAACAATCCAACCTAAATAGTAACGGAAGTATTGATTCCGAAACTATGAAAGTGAAAATCATCCATCGATAGTGCATGAAACTCACTGACTCTACAGTAAAAGAGAAATCAACAGAATTACTGTCTAAAAGGTCAGAATTTGAAAACTACTGTTTCCAGAGTCTCAAATGATTACTTAGCTAAATAAGAACCTGAAGTTAAAATCCGTATAGGAATTTAATCTAAAGATTCTAAGTCTATTTATCAAAAAGTTACTGACTTAGATAAAGAGACAAAAGACTCAATTGTAAACTATCGTAGAGTGCATAGGTATGAGGTAACATAAACCTATAACCTAAATAACAACAGGCTGCAGTAGATCTTGTGAAACAAGTATACTAAAAAATAGCAATGAGTAGTATGGAGGGATCAACCATATGAACATAATGATCCCTACACCACGACGGAAGAGCCTCCACTTTAGTCGCATAGAATAGCGAAGAAGAGGATCTCCTATAGTAAGAAATCGCGTCCAAAGCTCGTCCAGTACAGTGCTTACAATGCAATACGGACCACACAACGGAATACATGAAGGTTGCGACCTTGCTGGTTGTGATAAAGATGACACGATTTACCCAGTGAAAAAAGATCCTCACATAGAGGAAGATTTCACGTTAAGATCCACAGGAGACAAGAGAGTAAATTACTCATGATCTCTGTGAAGATAGAGATGCTATCAACAGAAATGTATTGTGGTTGTTTATCTTAGCAATACCTGCTAAAACAACAGCGCCGGAGGATACGCGTATCCTATCATTCCGTCCTATAGATCAATAGAGCGTTAACAGTATTAGCTCAGAGATCTGGACAAGCCAACACATACGTCTGCAAATGATTAGCAAGCTGTGTCATAAATAAAACATCATTGGGCGCTCCCATAGATAGCAAATCTGATTGAATACTTGTTTGTTGAGAGTCCATTCTGACAGCAACAAGCGACCCGTAAGAGAACGGGAGTGCGTTAAAACAATCAGACGACCCAGAATATGACGGATCAAAACTGAACTTGGTGTACTATAACCAACAGACGGATTCTTTCCATTAAATTGAATAACGGAAATGAAAGAGTGCCTCCCTGGTTCCGGAGATACGCCACTACTGTCGAATTAAAGGACAGGAATTTGGGCATGCGTTTCTGAATAATGTTCATGCAATGACATAAAGCAAGCCTAAAAAACATTATTCCGCGGAAGTTAAACTGATAGCTAAAAGACTGCGGAACCCAAAGACCCTGGCACTTCGAATCCGTAGGGATCAGTATATATCCCAATCTGTTTGACTGGCAACCGTCATAACAGCCACACTCGGGTCCGGCAACTGCGGCGGCACTCTCTGAGTCAACCACCGAATGTTTGCCCCAGTCTGAATCTCTTGTAACACTAGATAGACAAGAGAATGTATAATCAAGCAATTCATGGATTGCCGGAAAGTTGCCGTCGAAGAGAAGCTCCTCCGAGAACGAAGCGACTCTGAGAGAGTTCTTAACCTACTATCCACGCGTGGATGTAGCTAGGGCTGCATCACGTCTAACCAACTCCAATCAGCCACTGAAGGGCGGAGTTATACGTGAACAAACTACTGCCCTCAAAAGAAATTACATTGAGAATAATATCCCGTAAATCTTTTCTTGAAGACGTAATGATAACGCCTCAGTAAGGCGGATTACGTATAATAAAGCGTCTAAGTTAAGTCTACTATACATAATGTCGTTCCCAACATTGAAATTGGAAAAGACATAAACGGCGAAAAAGAATATATGCAGTCTTTAAACACACCGTCTAGACGCATATGAACTCTCGGTATGCCCTGCTCTGCCAAAATAAACTATATGTAAAAAAGATAAAATGGCAGAAATGAGCCACGCGGACAAGAAACTAAACTATCATGCTTAGTAGCAGGCTTGTATATATATATAAATATATAGCGTCGAAAAATAAAACACATGTTGTAATGACAATATTGGACTGCGTCGGTAAGTCAGGGACAAAGTCCCTGTACCGATCGAAAAATCCGAGTCCAATGACGCTATAAGTCTCTTATCCAAGATCGCAGCAATGAAGTCCGAAAAATAATCACTGGAAGAAATGCCAGAAGATATGAAAGGCATCTTCCGATACTACTAAAGGGAAAACTCGAAATCTTTCGAATCCCTTTCGCCATCCTGTCGGACCCTATAAAGCGTTCGGTCGTCCGTAGCTTGATGCAACCGCGGACCGCACCGACCCAGCACCATCGGATAATTCCTGATTCGACCGAGAAACCGTCAATTGCTGGGATGCTGCGAAACAACTGTGCTAACTCGGATAGCACGTCCGTCACTGAGGCCTGAAGAGCAGCGGTCTTACGATGCATTGCCGCAGGAAGCTCCGAGATCGTTACCCCGTGCATACTTCCAATATGCGAGCGAACGGAGTGTATAGGCCTCGTGTCCCTTGGCTACCGGATGGCGCGACCTATTCGCTGTGGAATCACTGAATGCCGAAACTGATCGGATACTCGAGGTCACGTAGCCAATGTGCGGTCGTGTGCCCTGCTGTGAGGATGAGGAAGCATTAAAGACAGTCTCTCGGACTGTCAATATAACGGAGCGTCCCGAGCAACGGACATATGCTCCGAATGTAAAATATCTGAACCACAACATGCGGTCCCCTATGTTGTTGGCTTCCTCCGATCTGTCCTCAATCTGCCGTCACTGGGTGAGTACTAAAGTAATTAAAGTGCTCGCATCACCCAAATCTCCTTCCTAGACCGCAACGGACGAACCCGGCAGCCGAACCATTCGATGAATGTACGCTACACCGGGTGAGCTAGCGAATGTCACTCCGTAAGTGATAGACATATTCCATGAGCACTTATTGCCGCTAACTCCTCATTAACTATGACGACAGAGGCACACTTTTGAAAGACATCTCCATAACTCTTCGAACAAGAAACCAGAAATGCTTGGATAGCAAGCATAAAATAATAATATATATAGCGTCGTTCAATAATTCGAAAGTTTGTGTGACATTATTGGACTATGTCGGAACTGAGGGACGATGTCCCTGAACCGAACCAAAAATTTCTAAGTCCACCGACGCTATCAGTTTCTTATCCGGCATCGCAGCATATGTTGTTCCGAAAGGGAAAGCTTGAAATCCACCGAATCCCTTTCGGTATCCCGTCGGACCGGATGAAACTTTCGGACGTCCGTACCCGCTTCCGCGGAGCGTCCCGACCCAGCATCGTCGGATAAAATATATGCGACAGATTCAGTTGATGCTGGGATGCTGCGATAAACTGTGCTATTAAGGAAAGCACGTCCGTTCCCGAGACCTGTGCAGTAGCGGACTTACGATGCATTGCCGCTGGAAGCTCCGTGTACGTTGACTCCCGCACACTTCCTATGCGAACGTCCGGAGTCTGCAGGCCTCGAGTCCCCGGCTACCGACCCAGCGCAGTCGGATAATTCTCGATCCGACACCGTTTCTGTCGGCTGCTGGGATGCTGCGATAAGCTGTGCTATGTGCACAAGAATGTCCGGCGTCGAGACCTGCGGAGGCGCAGTCTATCGCTGCTTCGCCGAGGACAGCTCCGCATCAGATGGCTCCCGCATACTTTTCCTATGCGAACGTCCGGAGTCCATCGGTCTCGAATCCCTGGCTGCCGGATGGTGTGACCTGGTCGCCGAAGAATCCTTGATCGGCGAAGCTGGTAATATATCGGCGGTCACGCAGCCAAGGTGCGGTCGTGTGCGCTGACGAGAAGAGGAAGCCTTAGCAGTCTCAGCGGACTGCCTATACAACGGAGCGTCCCGAGCGACGGACGTATGCTCCGCTAACGACACATTTGTACCACAACATCTGGAGCCAGATGTTGTTGAACGAGAGAGGGGCCTCTCTCGCTTGCCGTCCGGATGGACCGGAACGAGCTATGAACCGGACTAAAAGGCTTCCTGCGTTCTCCCTCCGATCCGCCGTCACTGGGTGTGCATTAAGTTAATTTTATAGTGCTCGCATCACCCCAAAATTCCTTCTAGACCGCAACGGACGAACCCGGCTGCCGAACCATTCGGTGAATGGACGCTACACCGGGCGAGCTAGCGGACGTCAAAGGCCGTCGAACCTACTAGGGTCCTCTTAGGCAATTGGCGTATTACATGAGCACTTTTCCGCTAGCCCTTCATTAATTGTGACGACGGAGGCACACTGTTGGAAGACATCACAGATACATCACCCTAATCTTGATCGTCTGAAATAGAAATTGATAAAGTAGAGTGACCCTGCGGGGAAAGGACCGGAGTGTCCAAATCCCCAACAACCTACCGTGACATACGCTTCCCATATTGTCATCGAAATCATACGATACAGAACAGGAGTTAATGCGAGTACACTGACCACATATAAAATGATGATAAGGTCAGAGGAAGACTTCCTCTTAAAACAATTGATCAATATCCTTTCAATGTGAAAAGAAAACAAGTCCTGGTACTCGCACTAACCCCTGGCAATCAAAATACATAATAATAATATGATCCATTAATATAGAAAAAATAATTGAAATCAAAATATTTTGAAAAAATATTTTTTCAGAACAGCCCAAGTTTCTGAAAAGTAACGTTGAGCCCCAATGGATCCCAAGCCTAAGTGTGGACAAAAATTTTAAAAATATTTTAAACAATTTATTCAACACTTACGAACAATAATAATGTATCTAGTTATGATTAAAATAACATAAAGATATTATTATTTAGAAATCCCCCCCTCACACAGAGGGCTGTTGTAAATGTAAACAATGAGTGTAAAAACACTAAAATAAGACTCCAGGCACCCAGGCCCGAAATCAGTTACCAAAAAAAAACACCATCTGATGCAAAACAGAGACTTCCAGGGAAGAAACTGCAGAACATCAGATGGTAGATGCAGAACACAACGCCTAACCACCCGTAGGTGAAGACGTAAACATGGGGAAAGAACAGAATTCATTCTGTTATTCAGCTAAAACTCCCAAGAAATTTTAGTAATAATAATTACAGAAATTATGCCAAAAGCATGGGAGAATAGCAAGGGGGAACTTAAAGGACAGGGAGAGAGGAAAAACACTTGAAAAAACAGTGTAACTAAATAATCAGAATGACAACAAAATGGCTGCTGCCTTGAAAATAGGTAACTTAACATAATTTCATTAAAAAATTTTAAGTTACAGCCCTGATAATATTCTGTCACACATTCTTTTCCTCTCCTCCTTTTCTATCCTCCTTAGAATCACCATTTCACTAATATTTATGTGTCTGGCATCATTTAAACTGAGATTTAAAAGCACAAAGATCAGTCAGATGTTAACTGATGAAGGGCCAAACTTAGAATGATAAATGGCGCCAATTTCGGAACGTCCTTGACACTGCGCATGCGCAGTAGGGGCGAAGTGTGGAGGGCCTTTCAGGACATGTTTTCTTTAGTTTTAGATGCAAATTTTGGGGATTGGGGGGCAAAATTTGTGTTTGGCCCTATATTTTAAGAGTTAGCACCAGCTATGTCTGGGTCATTGGTACAGTATAAAAATATCGATAGCTCCCATCTAGAGGTCTCCCCAATTAAGCATACCAGGTTTCAAAGCAATCCAATCATAAATGTGCCCTGTAGGGTGTGCCAAAGGGAAATATTGAGGTCTGACTAAACTAAGTTCTGAGAACATTGGCCGTGGCAACATTTTTTGATGGAAATTGAAGAAAATCGATAGCTCCCATCTAGAGGTCACCCCAAACAAGCATACCAAGTTTCAAAGTGATCTGATCATAAATGCGACCTGTGAGGTGTGCCAAAGGAAATTGTGGCCGTATGTACTAACGTACGTACGTATGTACATATGCCGACGGACGAGAAGTGATGGCAATAGCTCAGCTTGACTTTGTCAAGTTGAGCTAATAATATTGAGCAATTTTTGCTGCTAGCTCTGATTTACTATGTAAATGCATCACACCCGGTGTCATGGTCCTCATATTCAAGAGTAACCGCTTCACCAGCGACAGGGAACTGAAACCACTAACATTAAGAGCACTTTAGCCGTTACATAGAGGAAGCTGTAAGACTAGCCGACCCCGGCTGCCTATTAGATGGGACGTCTTGGACAGGAGGCATGGATGTAAACTCCGACTGACGCAAGTTCCTACCAACAACATCTGGCCCCTGATGATGCTGTAAGAGAGAGAGACCTCTCTCTTGCTTGCGGTCCTGGCAGACCTGGACGAGCGTACCTCAGAACTTGCCGGGTTCCTCCTTCCATCGTCGCTGGGTGAGCATGATTGTATATTATAGTGCTCGCTCCACCCATTTTTGCCTCCTAGCCCAGAACGGACACACCCGGCATCACAGTTCTCAGAGGCCTGAGAAACCGCTTCACCGGTCGAGCTAGCTGGCGACAGGGAACTAAAACCATATGCCATGCCACAACAGACTTTTTGTGCGGTCGTGTGTGCTTTTCGGACGTGGAGGAGGCCGTAAGACTAGCCAACCCGGGCAGCCTATTAGAAGGAGCATCCCGGACAGGAAGGCATTGACATAAGCTCCAACTGACGCAAGTTCCTACCAACAACCTCTGACCCCAGATGTTGTTGTAAGAGAGAGAGGCCTCTCTCTTGCTCACGGTCGTGACACACCTGGATGAGCATACCTCAGAACTTGTCTATTTCCTCCTTTCCGTCATCGCAGGGTGAGCATGTTCGGATTTTATAGTGCTCGCTACACCCTTGTTTCTCTCCTCAACCGCTATGGACATACCCGGAGTCACACTACCCATATTCTGAGTAACGATCCACCGGTTGAGCTAGCTTGCGACAAGGTCGTAAACCCCACATTCTGAGGTCTAGGCCCTTGTCTTATATCATTGAGCACTTTTGCCGCTAGCTCTAATTGTATATTGCGATGACGAAAGCACACTTTCTGATGGCGTCACGTAACCTCAGCATTTTCTTGTTCCTCTGTAAATAGAAACTAAAAAACTAGAGAGACTTTTTGGCGTGAGGACCAGCAGTGTCCCCTCGCTGCGAGAGGACCGGTAGTGTTCTCTCGCCTCAAACAACAAACCATGACACCCGTCTCCAACATTGTCTAAATCTGACACATGTTGTGCAAGAATTAGTGGTAGTACATCGACTACAAGCAAGACAACGACCATGTAAACAGAGGAAAGGCTTCTCTTATTTGCCCTGCTATTTGAGAAATATTATTACATAAAAGCTAAAATAGGTCGATTGTACTACGACCAAATCTACATAAATATAAGATAACATTAAAATATACAAGAGGCCCCACGGGGCCTGAAGTGCTCATCTTGTACAGAACACAATTTAAACAGAGTCCAAGAATGAGTCTACATTAAGCAAGCCATCTCCATAGGCTACACTGTCAATCCTTGAGTCCCTCAGGAGTGACAAAAATAATCTGGGCATCATGCCTTTTCTTCAGTTGATCATAAGTAAAATGTAGAGCTCCCCTATGAAGCCCCTTGATACAACCTATGTGGATTAATCTTAGTACCTCTAAAGGGTAGTGAATACAAAATTTTTAATTCTTCAGCAAAATGGCCAATTCCGGCTCCCATAGAGAGCCCAAATATTAACCCAGGCGCTTGATTTGAACACAGTTAAATCTGACTTCCCTAGAGATGTTGTGTACCGAATATGAAAGCATTCTGACTGTTGGATCTGAAGAAGAGAAATTGTAAAGAAATTTCTTCGAATTGCACTAAGTTCAAATTTGGGCTACCATAGCGAGCCCAAAATATTAACCTATGGATCCGATTTGAACAAACTTGAATCTGACCCCCCTAGAGATGTTGTATACCAAATGTGAAAGCATTCTGACAAGTGAATCTGAAGAAGAAGATTTTTTAAGAAATTCCCTCATATTGTTAAGTTAAATTTCATGTTCCCATATGGAGCCCAAATATTAACCTAGGCACTCGAATTGAACAACCTGGAATCTGACCCCCCTAGAGATGTTGTATACCAAATATAAAAGCATTCTGACTGGTGAATATGAAGAAGAAGATTTTTAAAGAAATTTCCTCATATTGCACTAAGTAAAGATTTGGGCTACCATAGTGAACCCAAATATATATCTAGGGATCTGATTTGAACAAACTTGATTCTGACCCCCATAGAGATGTTGCATACCAAATATCAAAGCATTCTGACTGATGGATATGAAGAAGAAGATTTTTTTTAAATTACCCTCCATATTGAACAAAGATAAAATTTGGGCTTCCGTAGGAAGCCCAAATATTAACCTAGTGACTTGGTTTGAACAATCTAGAATCTGACCCTCATAACAATGATGTATACCAAATATTAAAAGTTTCTGACTGGTGGTTCTGAAGAAGATTTTTAAAGAATATTCCCCATATTACCCTATGTTAAAACTTCAGGCTCCTGTAGAGAGCCCAAATATGAACCAATGAGCTTTATTTCAACAAACTTTTATCTGATCCCCCTATGAATGCTGTATACCAAATATCAAAAGATTCTGATGATTGGTTCTGGAGAAAAGATTTTTTTAATTTTTGCAAATATGCTGACTCAGCATTTTTTCGATGCCCATTACAGAACACCCTAACATAACTGATGGCAATTTTTTTTACCATTCAATTCTACTGGTCATAAGAATACTTCATACCAAATAAAAGCTCTCTGTTCCGTGGGGTTTGGGAAATATGGGCGTTTGAAAATATTTCTATTTTTAGCTCCCAGGGTTTCCATGGGGATGTAGGAATTTTTTTTTTTGCATGGGTCAAGTACTTATGACCCAATACTACCACAAACCAAATTTGGTTCATACTGGACCATCGGTTCAGAAAATAGAAATTTTGGGCGGGGCCAAAAATCTTACCCCTCCTATCACAAAGCCAAATATTACTTCACGAACTTCGTTTGAACAAATTTGATACTACACCTCATATGGAAGCTCCATGGCAAATATCAAGTCACTGTACACACTGGTTCTTGAGAAGAAGATTTTTAAAATATTTTGGAGCATTTTCCCCCACTCCCTCCCTATTTATTTATTTATTTATTGGTGTTTAAGGTCACATACTTATGCACAATGGCTAATCGTGACCGTGACAGTTTTACGGGTGGAGGAAGCCGGAGTACCCGGAGAGAACCACCGAGCAACGACGGGCAGCTGTCAGCTCTCCAACATCGTAACTCTGAACCCTGCACCGCAGCACAGGCAGGGTTAGATTGGTTGAAGACATGCGCACCATCGACGTGCAGTACGCCTCAGTACACAGCGTCATCGTGCCCCCATGTAGGCAATCGGGGTGAAGTGTCTTGCCCAACGACACAACACGGTTGCCACAGGTGGGATTCGAACCGAGGACCTCTCGGCTCCCTCCCTATGGGGCTGGGCATGCTGAGTTGAACAAAAATGAAATGCCCCTTTGGGACCATCACTCACACAAACTTTCACTTGAATTGGCCCAGTGGCTTTGGAGGAGAAGACCAAAACATGGTGTTGACGGACGACGGACGACAGGCAACGGACGACGGACGGAGAGCGATGAGATTAGCTCAGCTTGACTTTGTCAAGATGAGCTAATAATCAATGAAATAATTACACCTAAAAAAAAAAAATTATTTTTATACTGTACCAAAGACCCAGACTTTGCTGGTGCTAACTCGAACATTCTAGGGCCAAACACAAATTTTGCCCCCCCCAATCCCCAAAATTTGCATCAAAATCCAAAAATTAGATGTCCTATGTGGTCCTCCATACTTTTATCCACAGCACATGCGCAGTAGTCAAGGAAGTCCGAAATTGGAGCCAAATCCTCATTCTTTGTTTGGCCCTTCAATCAGTAACATCACACTGATATCTGTGCTTTAAATCTCAGTTTAAATGATGCCAGACACATAATCATGAGAGAAATGGTGGATCCAAGGATGAAATAAAAGGATGAGAGGAAGAAACAGTGGAAGGATGTGTTCAGGGCTGTAACTTATAATTTCTATGAAAAATTATTTCATGTTCCCTAATTTCGGGGCATGGGCCTGACATTTTCATTCTTGCTATGAAATTTCCATTGTTTGTTCAGTGTTTCCTCTCTCCCTTTCCTTAAAACCCCACTTACTATTCTCCCATGCTTTTGGCATAATTTTTTAAATTATTTTACAATGAAATTTCTTGGGAGTTTTGGCTTGGTAACAGAATGATTATTCTGTTTTTCCCCATGGTTACGTCCTCACCCTAGGGTGGTTAGGCATTTCAGTCATGCATCTACCATCCTATGTACTGCAGTTTCTTCTCAGGAAGCCTCTGTTTTACAATAGTGTTAAAATTGGTTACTGATTTTGGGCCATATTTTCAGAGCCTGGAGTCTTGTTTCCAGTTTTATTCACTTTTGTTTACATTGACAACGGTTACTTTAGACAATGATTCCTTGCCATCTATTAAGTTCTGCTCATAGCCAGATACATAATATTGTCCGTAAGTGTAACATTAATTTTTAGACAAGATTTAAAATTTTTGTCCACACTTAGGCTTTTTTGGGATCTATTTGGGCTCATCGTTCCCATTGGGAACTTGGGCTCAACTTGAAAATTTTTTCGAAAATTTTTTCTTTCGAATTATTTTTCGAAATGTTTGTAATGGATTATATTATTATCATGTATCTTATTTTCAAGGGTTAGTGCGAGTACAATGACTTAAACTTTTTTCAAAATGAAAGAAGTTTGTTCAAATTGTAATTCGAGGAAGTCTTCCTCTGATTCTCATGTTCAGTGTATTAATTGTAGTCAGTGTACTCGCACTAATTCTTGCTCTGTGTGTGCCAATTGGAATGACAAACGTTGGACACAGGTGTCACGGTATATTGTTAGTGGTGAGAGGTCCATGACGGCCCTCTCACCACAGGGTCACTCTAGTTTTTCAGTCTCTTTTTCAGAGGAACAAGAACAGGGTGATGTTTCTGTGATGTCTTCACGAAGTGTGCCTCCGTCGTCGCAGATAAATGAAGAGCTAGGAGAAAAAGTGCTCAATGAAATTCGGCAAACGCCTAAGAGGTCCCACATAGGATCGACGGCATTGTCGCCGACTAGCTCGCCCGGTGAAGCAATCATTCATGAAATGGTTGTGATGCCGGGTTCATCCGTTGCGGTCCAGGAAAGGAGGTCGGGTGTTGCGAGCACTATAAACATGGATCGTGCACACCCGGCGAAGACGGATCTGAGGATAGTACAGAGGAAGCCAATCAGTCCGGTACCTAGCTCGTCCAGGTCTGCCCGGACCGCGAGCGAGAGGGTTCCCCTCTCTTTCAACAACATCTGGGACCAGATGTTGTTGTACGTAATGTTCGTCAGTCGGAGCATACGTCCACCCCTCGGGACGCTCCGTCGTATAGACAGTCCAGTGCAACTAGTCTATTGGCTTCCTCATCCTCATGGCAGCACACACGACCGCAACATGGCTACATGATTTCTGGTATCCAGCCTGCTTCACCGACCAGGGATTCCACGTTGATCAGGTCACGCCATCTGGTAGCCAAGGACACGAAGCCTTACCAGTCGGGACGTTTGCATAAAAGAAGTGTACAGGAAGTAACGTCCCAGGAGCACCCGGCGGCTAAATCACATAAGACCGTGGCTCCACAGGCCTCCGTGACGGACTTGCTATCACAGATAGCTCAACTCATTGCAGCATCCCAGCAGCCATCAGAAACTTTTTCGGAACAGGAATTGTCTGAGGAAGCTGGGTCGGTTCGCTCCCCTGCAGAGTCAGAAAGGGACGACCGAGAATCTCATATGGTCCAGTCAGATGGCGAAAGGGAATCAGCGGAGCTAGAATTTTCCCTTTCGGAACAACATAAGGTGGCCGTAGATTTCATCCGGCAACACCTTCCAGAAGTTGTTCCTCCGGACCAAAATGCTGCAATACTGGATAAGAGACTGATAGCGTCACTGGACACAGACTTTTTCAGCCGGATTAGGGACACTGTCCCTGAGTTTCCAACCCCGTCCAGTAATGTCACACGGACATTTGAACTTTTGAATGACGCTATATTCAAGCTAGCCTCTAAGACTGGAAATCCGGTTTCTTATCGCCTAGAGCTATACAGCTGCCTTTCATCAATGCGAGACATAGATTTGAAATGGCAGGACAAGGCGTGCCGAGAGTTCCTCTACGTCTGGACGACCAGGCTGAAGACCTGGAGTTGTCATTGCCGGCGTCCATGTCTATTAACTCCAGTATACTGGAGACGACACCCTCGTCTAATAGAATTAATTTAGATGCATTATCTTACGCAGATCACCTTACCAGAGCGTTATCATTACGTCTCGAAGGGAAAGAATTCCAGGATGTTCAAACTTCCTTAAGAGTTCTTTTGAGGGCTATAGCATATTCTACATATAACTCCGCCCTTTCAGTGGCAAATCGGGAGTTGGTCAGATGTGATGTTGCCCTGGTTGCATCCACTAGAGTGGACAGTAAGGTGAAAAACTCTCTTCGAGTCGCTCCAGTCTCCGGAGAGCTTCTCTTCGACGGAAAGCTTTCCATTATCTATGATCAGATTACTAAGAAAGCTTCGGACTCTCTGCTTTTTAAATCCGCTTCTAAAAAGTCGGACTCAGCAGAGAAGAGTAAGGCAGGTACTTCGGGGGCAAATACGTCCAAGGGAAGTTCCAATACAGGATCTAAGAAAGCCTCTACGTCTTACTCTAGAGACCGTCAGAGTAGTGACTCAGGTAGGGGCAGTTATACTGGCCGAGATACCCGGTCAGACGTCCCTAGGTCGACGGGATGAGGTGCGGGTCGTGGAGGACGTGGTTTCTCCTCCCGCAGGCCTCGCAGGTCCAGGAAGTGATGGTTTAAACCTCTATTGCATTCCAGTCGGCGGAAGGCTGCCGATATTCTTAACCAATTGGTTGTCAATTATGGGTGACCCATGGGTGCATGGGGTGATTTCCGAAGGTCTAAAACTGTCCTTCAAAGGAAAACCTCCGTTATCTCGAAGTCCACGTTGGACTCAGCTTCTGTCAAATGTTCAGAAGAGAGAATCGCTTCTATCAGAAGTTCAATCTCTTCTGGACAAGAACGCTATAGAGGTCATAGAAAACAAGGAATCTCCAGATTTCTACAGTCACCTGTTTCTGGTTCCAAAACCAGACAGCTCGTTTCGTCCAGTCATAGATCTGAGCTGGATAAACAAGCTGATCGTGGCTCCAAAATTTTATATGGAGACCATCCGATCAGTCAGAGTGAGCATTCGAGTGAAAGATTATGCTGCGAGCATAGATCTCAAAGATGCGTACTTTCTCGTCATGGTACATCCAGCATTCAGAAAGTATCTTCGCTTCACTGTCCTAGGAGTCGTTTATCAGTTCCGAGCAATGTGCTTCGGTCTGAATCTAGCGCCCTGGGCATTCACTCGAATAATGAACTCAGTAATGACTCATTTCCGAGCTCATTCGTCTGTAGTAATGTCGGCCTACCTGGATGACATTCTTCAGAGGTACGGCAACAAGTTAACGTTTCAGAACGATGTTCAGAGTCTGCTTCAACTGCTCAGACGTCTCAGTTTTACAGTAAACGAAAAGAAGTCGGATCTAATGCCGTCCAAGTCATTCACCCACCTGGGAATGAGCTTCGAGACGCACAACAATCTCATTCGTCTGCCGTTAACCAGAGCGAAATTAGTCAGTTGTTATGCTCGCTTTTGTCTTCACACAGAGGTAGTAACAGCTAGAGAATTCATGAGACTGACAGGTTTGTGCAGAGCCGCTGCAGATCTTATTCCGATGGGGCGGCTACGCACTCATTCACTCCAGATATTTTTTACTCAGAATTGGAGTGTGAAGACTCATTTGCTCGAAACAAACATCGTCTTGTCGAATCAAGTGAAACAAGGGATTCAGACTTGGGCAGATATTCAGTGGTTAACTCAAGGAGTGCCACTGCAACTGCCGGATCCGAGTTTTACGATAATGACGGATGCGAGTCAAACGGGATGGGGCACAACTCTGAGCCCAACAGATTCCAAGTGCCAGGGTCTTTGGGATCCACAGTTCCTAAACAAGCACATAAACATCAAAGAGATGATGTCAATATGGCTTGCGCTACGTCAGTGAATGAACATTCTTCAGAATTTGCATGTTTAAATTCTGTCCGACAATTTGAAAGTAGTAGCGTATATTCGGAACCAGGGAGGCACTCATTCCATTCCGTTATTCAATTTAACGGAAAGGATCCTTCTGTTTGTCCTAGAGCATCAAGTTCTCCTATCGGTCCATCATATATCGGGTCGACTGAATGTTTTAGCAGACTCCTTTTCTTGGAAAGGTCGCATGTTGCCGTCAGAATGGACTCTCAACAAATGAGTATTCAATCAGATTTGCTACCAATGGGATCGTCCTATAATAGACTTGTTTGTGAAGCATCTCAACAATCAGTTGCAGACATATGTGTCGCCATGCCCAGATCCTCGAGCGTTTGCAGTAGACACCCTCTCGATCTCTTGGGACGGAATGATAGGATATGCGTATCCTCCAGCTCCGTTGATTCAGCAGATATTGCTAAAAATCAAACAATCTCACTGCAAGATTCTGTTGGTAGCATCTCTGTCACCCCAGAGACCATGGATAAATCTACTCAGGTGTCTGTTGTGGGACATTGTGCAGAAGCTTCCTCCACAGGAGGACCTTCTTTCGCAGGGGAAATCGCGCACACTGCATCACAACCCGCAAGGTCTCAACCTTCATGTATTTCCGTTGTGCGGTCCTTCTTGCACTGCAAGCATTTTACAGGATGAGCAGTGGACGCAATTTCTAACTGTAGGAGGACCTCGTCTTTGCTAAATTATGCTGCTAAGTGGAAGGTTTTCTGTAGGTGGTGTAGGGATCATTCTACTGATATTTAAGATCCCTCCATTCCAGACATTGCTAATTTTCTGGTCTACTTGTTTGACGAGATCAAACTGCAGCCAATAACCATTAAGGGTTATAGGTCTATGCTATCGGATACCTATGCTCACCATGATAGCTTACAGATTGGATCTAATGTCTCTTTATCTAAGTTAGTGAAAAACTTTTCGATAAATAGACCTAGAAACCTTAGGTTAATTCCTAAGTGGAATTTAGCTTGGGTTCTTCTGAAGCTAAAAGAAGCGCCATTTGAGCCCCTTGATACAGTGGACTTCAAATTCTTATCTTATAAGACAGCTTTTCTCTTAGCCTTCTCTTCTGCTAGAAGAGTTAGTGAGCTTTATGCACTATCGGTTGATGATTCTCACTATCGTAGTGTTGGTAATACTATTACTTTAACTACTAATGTTGGATTTTTGGCTAAGAATCAGGCTCCTAATAAGTATCCTGAACCTATTGTTATTAAAGCTCTTCCGTCTTCAGATGGACATAGGGCTTTGCTCTGCCCAGTTAGAGCCATGCGCATTTACAAACATAGATCTGAGTGTATCAGAAAGGGACGTAAGCGTTTCTTTCTGTCTCTGTTGCCTAACAGAAAGGACAATACAGTCCATTCTATTGCAAGGTGGATTCAATTAACTATCCGTACTGCTTATGAAAAATTATCTTCAACTCAGCAGTCTGTGCTTAAGATTTCGGCGCATGAAGTAAGAGCGCTGTCTACATCTTGGGCTTATGCTAATAGTGTTGCTATTATGGATCTGATGAAGGCTGCATATTGGTCTCAGCCTTCCACGTTCACAAATTTTTATCTTAGAAATATTGAGTCCATTTCTGGCGACCTACGTTGTTTAGGTCCATTATCTGTTGGTCAGAATGCCGTCCACTAAACAGTTGCAACTATAGTTATGCAGGCTTTCTATTCTGGTAGTGACTCTGTCCTGCTGCCCTCTTCGTTCTGGGGTATTTGACCCAGAGCAAGGGGAAGGGGGGGGGGGGGGGATGGTGTTCCCTTATATCACCTGCTTTATAGTGAAAAGCAAGGGAATACCTCCTCTGGTGTCAGTAATTCCGAGTCGGTGCCGGAATGGTTTTAAAGTGTAAAGCTAATGTCTATCTCATTTATGTAATATTTTTAAAGTGTAGCTCGGTGTGAAGCATTTGTATATGTCGCGTGTCATACGAGCACTAATATACAATTCTCATACACTTTAAAATGAGTATAAAGAGTCTCATTCTCTGGACTATCTTTATTTATTGTCTTTCCTTTAAATAGATTAGTATAATGGGTTATACTGGATGTTAATAGAGATCATTGATGTTATTGTGCTCAATTACGGAATGGTATTGTGTCTTTCTTTTTTGCTAAAAACGAGAAAGATACATGTAAAGCCTGTTCTCCTCTTCTCCTTGAGGGGATAATTCTGTTTACATGTAATTGAGCCTATTGGATTTTCCTTTATGTCCTAGGCCTTCCAGCCTTTTTTCTATTCAGCTAAGTCTGGGACATTGGTACAGTATAAAAATGTTAAAAAACTTATGGTAATTTATATATTTTTTATACTTACCAATGACCCAGACGGGGATGGCCCTCCCATGAGTTGAGAACTCATACCTCCCCGCTGATTACATAACACT
Organism: Pictodentalium vernedei; assembly: GCA_031216915.1. Classification (NCBI taxonomy): domain Eukaryota; kingdom Metazoa; phylum Mollusca; class Scaphopoda; order Dentaliida; family Dentaliidae; genus Pictodentalium; species Pictodentalium vernedei. The sequence goes on from CM062289.1 coordinate 243,051,015, forward strand.
TACCAGGCACTGGTTGTAAGAATGAGGATTTGGTTCTTATTTCAGACTTCCTTGGCTACTGCGCATGCGCAGTGGATAAAAGTATGGAGGACCACATGGGACATCTAATTTTGGGATTTGGATGCAAATTTTGGGGATTGGGGGGGGGGGGGGGGGGGGGAAATTTGTGTTTGGCCCTAGAATATTAGAGTTAGCACCAGCTAAGTCTGGTTCATTGGTAAGTATAAAAATATATAAATTACTATAAATTTTTTAACTTTTCTTATATAAGAGCCCAAGTTCCCAAAGGGAACGATGAGCCCAAAAGAGCTTAAGTGTGGACAAAATTATAATAATATCCCAAAAATTAATTGCCACACTACCGGAATATTTTATGTTACTTACAACCGTTGTTTCCCTACCTATACAAATAAAGCATTGTCAATGTAAACAACTTCAGAATAAAAACCGGAAACAAGACTCCAGGCAACACGGCCCGATGTCAGTAACAGAAATAAAACTATCCGATGTAAAGCAAGATCTTCAGCAGCAAAAAAAATGATACATCGGATGTATGATGCATGTCCAAAATGCCTAAACACCCCAAGGGTGAGGACGTAACCATGGGGATGTACAGAATAATTTTCTGTATAATACGTTAAACTCCCAAGAAATTTTATAAAAAAATTTCAATAAAACAAGCCAGAAAGCTTGGAAGTTTAACTGGGGGGATCAAGGGAGGGTAGAGAAGGAATACTTAACAGTGGCAAAATCATTATCAACAATGATGACGTCAGGCCCATGTCCAGAATTTGGGAACATGAACTAATTTTTATAAATATTATAAAATTACAGCCCTGAACGTTTCAAACCACCGTTTCTTCCTTCCTTCATCCAGTTGTGTCCTTGGATCCACCAAATTAACTTATTGAATTGTGTCTGGCATCATTAAAACTGAGATTTAAAAGCACAGATGTCAGTTTGATGTTATCTGACTGAAGGGACAAACAAAGAATGATGTTGGTGTCAGTTTCGGTGACTTCTTGGCGTCTGCGCATGTGCGGAGAGTAAATGTATGGAGGGCCAGATAGGACTTCTAATTTTTGGTTTTGCATGCAAATTTGGGGGATTGGGGGGCAAAATTTGTGTTTGGCCCTGGATAATTTTGAGTTAGCACCAGATGAGTCTGGGCCATTGGTTATAGTATAAAAATATCAAAGTCAGGGTCAACAACGAAATGTCTGACAGTATCCCCCTCGAAGCAGGCACCCCAGGGGTCCGTCCACAGCCCCCTCCACATTATCGTCTATGTAAACAACCTTAAATTTACCAAGAACCGCATCTATATATCACAATTTGTGGATGACAAAGGGCTATGGGATTCCAACAGTACATCCCTCTAAGTCAAAAAATCCCTCCAACGCACACTGGACAACCTTGAGTGCTGGTGCGCCAAGTGGAGAATTTAACTGAACATAAACTAAACTTAAAGAATCACCTTCAGTAAGCTCAAAAAACATGACTTTGACCTCAAACTACTGAATAAAGTCCCTGAATGCACCGAGGCAAAATTCCTTGGAATAACCCTTGACCAAAAACTGACCTTCAAAAAACACACCAGTAATATCATCACGAAAGCAATGAAACGTATTAATATACTAAAAGTTAAAAAATTTATAGTAATTTATATATTTTTTATACTTACCAATGACCCAGACTTAGCTGGTGCTAACTCCACAAAAACCAGGGCCAAACACAAATTTTGCCCCCCAATCCCCAAAATTTGCATCCAAAACAAAAAGAAATCATGTCCTAAAGGACCTCCATAGTACGACTCTACTGCGCATGCGCAGTGACGCAGTCGTCCCGAAATTGGCGCCAAATATCATTCTTACTGGCAGTGCCTGGTCAGCGCTATGTACTCAGCGGGGAGGCAAGAGTTCCCAACTCAGGGAGGGCCATCCCCGTCTGGGTCATTGGTAAGTATAAAAAATATATAAATTACTATAAATTTTTTAACATTTTTATACTGTACCAATGACCCAGACTTAGCTGAATAGTAAACAGGCTGGAGGGCCTAGGACATAGAGGAAAATCCAATAAGCTCAATTATAAAATAAAGAGATAACCCCTTAAGGAGAAAAGGAGTATTAGGCTTTACATGTATCTTTCTTATTTAATATTTAAATTAGAAAGATACACTACCCTTAATAATTGAGCACAATAACATTCATGTTCTCTATTAATATCCAGTATAACCTTTATACTAATTAATATTAAAACAAGCCAATAAATAAAGTAGTCCAGAGAATTGAGACTCTTTATAATCATTTAAAAGTGTCCGAGTATTGTATATTAAAGCCCGTTTGACACTTGACATATACAAATGCTTCACACCGAGCTACACTTTAAAAATAAGACATGAATGAAATTAAACATTAATATTACACTTTAAAACCATCCCGGAAGCGACTCAGAAATACTGTCTTGGAGGAGGCATTCCCTTGCTTTTCACTATAAAGCAGGTGACCTAAGGGAACACCCGCCCCCCCCCCCTTCCCCTTGCCCTGGGTCAAATAGCCCAGAGCGAAGAGGGCAGCCGGACGGAGTCACTGCCGGAACAGAAAGCCTGCATAACTATAGTTGCAACTGTTTAGTGGACGACATTCTGAGCAACAGATAACGGACCTAAACAATGCAGGTCTCCAGAAATGGACTCAATATTTCTGAGATAAAAATTAGTAAATGTGGATGGCTGAGACCAATAAGCAGCCTTCATTAAATCTGTAATAGCAACACTATTAGCATAAGCCCAGGAAGTAGAAAGAGCTCTTACTTCATGAGCAGAAATCTTAAGCACAGACTGCTGAGAAGAAGATAAATCTTCATACGCAGTACGGATAGTTAACTGAATCCATCTAGCAATAGAATGGACTGAAATGTCCTTTCTATTAGGCATCAAAGACAGAAAGAAACGTTTCCGTCCCTTTCTGATGAACTGAGATCTCTGTTTATAGATACGTAGTGCTCTAACAGGACAGAGTAAAGGCCTACGCCCGTCTGAAGACGGAAGAGCCTTAATAACAATAGGTTCCGGATATTTATTAGGAGCCTGATTCTTAGCTAAAAAACCGACGTTAGTAGTGAAGGTGATAGTGTTCCCAACACTACGATAATGAGAATCATCCACCGATAGTGCATGAAGCTCACTGACTCTTCTGGCAGAAGAGAAAGCTAAGAGAAAAGCTGTCTTATAAGATAAGAATTTGAAATCTACTGTCCCAAGAGGTTCAAATGGCTTTTCCTTCAATTTAAGGAGAACCCAAGCTAAATTCCACTTAGGAATTAATCTAAGAGTTCTGGGTCTATTTATCGAAAAGTTTCTAACCAATTTCGATAAAGAGACATTAGATCCAATTTGTAAACTATCATGATGTGCATAGGTATCAGATAACATAGATCTATAACCCTTTATAGTAACTGGTTGCAGTTTGATTTCGTCAAACAAGTATACTAGAAAGTTAGCAATGTCTGGTATAGAGGGATCAAATATATCAACAGAATGATCCCTACACCAACGACGGAAAACCTTCCACTTAGCCGCATAGTTTAGCGAAGAGGAGGTCCTCCTACAGTTAGAAATCGCGTCCACTGCTCGTCCTGTAAAGTGCTTGCCATGCAAGAAGGACCGCACAACGGAAAAACGTGAAGGTTGAGACCTTGCGGGTTGTGATGCAGTTGGCGCGATTTCCCCTGCCAAAGAAGATCCTCTCGTGGAGGGAGCTTCCGCGGTAGGTCCCACAACAGACACCTGAGTAGATTTATCCACGGTCTCTGTGGCGACAGAGATGCTACCAACAGAATCTTGCATTGAGATTGTTTTATCTTTAGCAATACTTGTTGAATTAACGGCGCTGGAGGATACGCATATCCTATCATTCCGTCCCAAGGGATCGATAGAGCGTCTACAGCAAATGCTCTTGGATCCGGACACGGGGACACATACGTCTGCAACTGATTGTTGAGATGTGTCGCAAATAAGTCTATCATTGGCCGTTCCCATTGGTAGCAAATCTGATTGAATACTTGTTTGTTGAGAGTCCACTCCGACGGCAACAAGCGACCCTTTCGAGAAAGGGAGTCTGCTAGCACATTCAGACGACCCGGTATGTGACGGACCGAAAGAAGAACGTGATGTTCCAACGCAAACAGAAGGATTCTTTCCGTTAGATTGAACAACGGAACTGAATGAGTGCCTCCCTGATTCCGTATATACGCCACTACTGTCGTATTGTCGGATAGGATTTGGACATGAGCATCGTGAATAATGTCCATCCAGTGACGTAACGCAAGCCAAATTCACATCATTTCCTTGATGTTTATGTGCTTGCACAGGAATTGCGGATCCCAAAGACCCTGGCATCTCGAATCCGTTGGGATTAATGATGCACCCCAACCTGTTTGACTGGCATCCGTCATAATGGTAAAACTCGGATCCGGCAACTGCAGCGGAACTCCTTGAGTTAACCACTGAATGTTTGCCCAAGTCTGAATCTCTTGTTTCACTTGATCTGACAAGAGAACGTCTACATCGAGCGAATGAATTTTCACACTCCAATTCTGAGTCAAGAAAATTTGAAGAGGCCGTGTGCGTAGCCGTCCCATCGGAATGAGATCCGCAGCGGCTCCGCACAGACCTATCAGTCTCATAAATTCTCTCGCTGTGACTTTGTCTGTATTTAGACAATAGCGAGCGTAACAACTGACTAATTTCGCTCTGGTTAACGGCAGACGAACGAGATTGTTGTGCGTCTCGAAGCTCATTCCCAGATGAGTGAATGACTTGGACGGCACCAGATCCGACTTCTCCTCGTTTACTATGAAACCGAGACGTCGGAGCAATAGAAGAAGATTCTGAACATCGTTCTGAAGCGTTAACTCGTTGCCGTACCTCTGAAGAATGTCGTCCAGGTAGGCCGACGTTACCGCAGACGAATGAGCTCGGAAGTAAATCATTACCGAGTTCATTACTCGAGTGAAAGCCCAGGGTGCTAGATTCAATCCGAAGCACATGGCCCGGAACTGATACACCACTCCTAGGACTGCGAAGCGTTGATACTTTCGGAATGTCGGATGTACCATGACGTGAAAGTACGCATCTTTGAGATCTATGCTCGTTGCATAATCGTTCACCCGAATACTCGCTCTGACCGATCGAATCGTCTCCATATAAAACTTCGGAGCGATGATCAGCTTGTTTATCCAGCTCAAATCTATGACTGGACGGAACGAGCCGTCTGGTTTCGGAACCAGAAACAGATGGCTGTAGAATCCCAGCGATTCCTGGTTTTCTACGACCTCTACCGCGTTCTTCATTAAAAGAGACTGCACCTCTGATAGCAGAGCGTCTCTTTTCTGAGGGTTTGACGGAAGATGAGTCCACTTTGGACTTCGAGTTAATGGAGGCTTTCGTTTGAAGGATATCTTTAGACCTTCCGAAGTCACTCCTCTCACCCAAGGGTCGTCCGTAATCGACGCCCACTCTTGAGAAAAACTCGACAACCTTCCGCCAACCGGAACGCGATAGAGGTTTGAGCCATCACCTCCTGGATCTGCGAGGCCTGTGGTAGGAGAAACCACGTCTTCCACGACCCGCACCTCGCCTCGTCGACCTCGGGGCGTCCGACCGATTGTCCCGGCCTGAAGGACGTCCCGAACGAGAGTCGCTATCCTGACGGTCTCTCGAATAAGAGCTAGAGGACGCACCGGAACCTCTATAGGAACCTCTCTTGGGCGGATAAGACCCAGAAGTGCCCGCCTTATTCGTGTCTGCTGAATCCGACCTTTTAGGAGCGGATCTAAACAACAGAGAATCACTAGCTTTCTTTTTAATATTATCATAAATAGCGGAAAGCTTGCCGTCAAAGAGAAGATCTCCTGAGACCGAAGCGACTCTAAGAGAGTTCTTCACCTTAGAATCCACTAGTGTGGATGTAGACAGGGCTGCGTCACGTCTAACCAACTCCAGATTAGCCACTGAAAGGGCGGAGTTACACGTGGAATAAGCTACTGCCCTTGAAAGAAGTCTTAAGGAGGATTGTATATCCTGAAACTCTTCCCCTTGAAGACGCAGTGATAACGCCTTCGTAAGGTGATCTGCGTAAGATAAGGCATCTAAATTGGCTCTGTTAGACGCAATAGCTGTTTCCAACACTGCGGTTGGAATAGAAGCTGACGACGGTAATGATAGCTCTAAGTCTTCCGCCTCGTCGTCCATACGCAGAGGAACTCTCGGTATACCCTGACCTGCCGTGTCAAATTTATTCCTTGCATTAATGAAAGGCAGGTTGAGAGTATTTGCGGACAAGAAGCCTGCTTTCCCTGTCCTGGAAGCAAGTTTAAAAATAGCGTCGTTCAATAATTCAAATGTTCTTGCAACATTATTGGACTGCGACGGAAACTCGGGAGCGATGTCCCTGAACCGCTCGAAAAAATCAGAGTCCAATGACGCTATAATTCTCCTGTCCGGAAGCGCAGCAGTCTGGCCCGACGGAACAACTTGAGGAAGAAAGTGCCGGATGAAGTCTACGGCAGCTTTGTGTTGTTCCGAAAGGGATAGCTCCAATTCATCCGTATCCCTTTCACCATCCGGTCGGACCTCCCGATGTTCCCGGTCGTCCGCCCCCGATGCTTCGGCGGAGCGTACCGACCCAGCGCCGTCGGATAATTCTCGATCCGACACCGTCTCTGTCGGCTGCTGGGATGCTGCGATAAGCTGTGCTATCTGCACTAGAATGTCCGACGTCGAGACCTGCGGAGGAGCGGTCTTTCGCTGCTTTGCCGAGGGCAGCTCCGCATCGGATGGCTCCCGCATACTTTTCCTATGCGAACGTCCGGAGTCCATCGGTCTCGAGTCCCTGGCTGCCGGATGGTGTGACCTGGTCGCCGAATAATCCTTCCTCGGCGAAGCTGGCAAGATATCGGAGGTCACGCAGCCAAGGTGCGGTCGTGTGCGCCGGCGAGAAGAGGAAGCCTTAACAGTCTCTGCGGACTGCTTATACAACGGAGCGTCCCGAGCGACGGACGTATGCTCCGCTAAAGACACATTTTGTACCACAACATCTGGTCCCAGATGTTGTTGTACGAGAGAGGGGCCTCTCTCGCTCGCGGCCCGGCTGGACCTGGACGAGCTAGGAACCGGACTAAAAGGCTTCCTCCGTTCTCGTTCACTATCCGCCGTCACTGGGTGTGCATCTATTATTTTTATAGTGCTCGCATCACCCAAAATTTCCTCTTGGACCGCATCGGACGAACCCGGCTGCCGAACCATTCGGTGAATGGACGCTACACCGGGCGAGCTAGCGGACGACATTTGTCTAATCTCCATGAGCACTTTTGCCGCTAGCTCTGTATTTAATTGTGACGACGGACGCACACTTGAAGAAGATAACATGGAAACATCACCCTGTTCTGGTTCCTCTGAAATAGAAACTGAGAGAGTAGAGTGACCTTGTGGAGAAAGAGCCGGCATCGCTCTTTCTCCAGAAACAACATATCGTGACACACGTTTCCAATGTTTCTCATCCCAATGTTCACATACAGGACAGGGATTAATGCGAGAACACTGACTACAATTTATGCAATAATCATGAAAGTCAGAGGAAGATTTCTTCCTATTACAATTTGAACAAGTTCCTTTCATTGTGAAGGAACAACAATAAGTCCTAGTTACTCGCAAAAACCCCTGACACAAAGATACATAATAACATGATCCATTAATAAATGAAAAAACAATTGCAAAACAAAATAATTTTGAAAAAATATTTTTTCAGAGAAGCCCAAGTTGCTGAAAAGTAACGTTGAGCCCCGATGGATCCGATGGCAAAGTGTGGTCAAAAATTTTAAAATTATATAAAATAATTAATGAGACACTTTCGGATAATATAAATGTATCCTATAATGAGATAAACTACCTCAAAGACAAACAGCCCCCCTCAAAAAAGGCTGTTGCCAATGAAAACAAACAGTGTAAACACAGAAGAAAACATGACTCCAGGCACTGAAAAAACTGGCCCGGAATCAGTCCTCAATTACACTCTATCTGATGCAAAACAGAGACTCCCAGGGGAGAATCTGCAGAACATCAGATGGAAGATGCAGAACACAAACGTTATACACCCATGGGTGAAAACGTAACTATGGGGAAAATAACAGAAAACATTCTGTAACCAAGCAACTCTCCCAGGGAAATTTTAGAAATGAAACTTCTCAAAAATATGCCAAAAGCATGGGAGAATTGCAAGGGGGGACTTTAGAAGGTTAGGGGAGAGGAAACACTGAATAAGCAGTGCAACAATTAGCAAGAATGACAACAAGAGGCGTTTGCCTCGAAAATAGGCAACTTAACATAATTTTAACAAAAAATTTTAAGTACAGCCCTGATTATTTTTTGCCACTTCTTTTTTCCTCTCCTCCTTCTATCCTCCTTAGAATCACATTTTCTCCAAGAATTACGTGTCTGGCATCCTTTAAACTGAGATTTACAAGCACAAAGATCAGTGAGATGTTGACTGATGAAGGGCCAAACAGAGAATGATATTTGGCGCCAATTTCGGGACGACTGCGTCACTGCGCATGCGCAGTAGAGTCGTACTATGGAGGTCCTTTAGGACATGATTTCTTTTTGTTTTGGATGCAAATTTTGGGGATTGGGGGGCAAAATTTGTGTTTGGCCCTGGTTTTTGTGGAGTTAGCACCAGCTAAGTCTGGGTCATTGGTACAGTATAAAAATATACTATTCAGCACTGCCTGGGGGACCAACAAGGCAGCCCTACTTAAACTATACAAAGCATTCGTGTGTCCCATACTTCAGTATGGGGCTCTTGTCCTCAGTGGAAAAAATAAAACCAAACTGGGTAAACTCCAAAGAGTCCTGAACTACACTCTTAGGATTGCTCTCAGCATCTGGGACAACCCAATTAAACTACTCCATGAGTGGGCTGACATTCCAACTATTAAAGACTGCCCAACTACACTAGCCACGACCACCTCAAGGACAGCAAACTAATATCAGAATTAAACGACATCTGTGCCAGTTGACAAAAAAACAAAAATGCTATAAAATAACCAGCTCAAACCAAACTCAACTACTCCAGGACCTGTCTGGTCAGGAGTGACCCAGACAGGCCAGGCCAGGTGAACTTGAACTCAGTCAGATTCAGGCCCACCTGGCCAGATGCTCCTGGACCACTCCCGATCGGCAAGACCCTGATCCCAATAAACTTCACAAAAAGAGGAAAAATTCCTGGTGGAACCAGGCATGCATAAACTCTGGCGAGACTTGGTGAAAATACAAGGCTGCTTGAATCACCCTACGTCCTTAAACGATCTAAAAAACAAAACCAATATAGTCCTAGAATAAAAGACTCGCAACAAACAAAAATGTATGGTGAAACCAGGCAGTGATATGCTCCAGTAGGAAGCACAACTCATACGTATACTTTTTCACCTTCTGAAACACCAAAGATACAACATGGACCACCATGGGTGAGACAGGAGCAGCTGACCACACCTGACCAATCAACAACCAGACCATCCAAAAGACCAAATGACGGAGGAACAGCAATGGTGACAGAAATCACTATCAGAAGAGATTGAGGCACACTACACTTGCTAAGGACAGCTCCAACATGAAATGACAAACAAGTGGAAGACTATACTTGCTTGAAGACACGACTAGACTTTGAAGACAGTCACCTAACACAAACACACTTGTTTTTCCATTTTTTGTGGGTTTTTTCTCTTTTCCCCAAAAACCATTACGGTACTACTATAACCGCTATAGATATTTAATAACCATGATAGATTCTGATCATCCTTCACTCCATCCCCAGAGGTGGTCGAGCATTGGTCCTGTATCCCTCTTTTTGCCCTTTTGTAAACGCTACTTGTGTGCATTCAAGTCATGGCCAAATAGGTTAACAAACAGGCCTGCCCCCGAAACAGGGAAGTTTGAGTCTTTCTTTTGGTGGCATCCTGAAAAGGTCTGTTGATTGTGAAAGTTGCTTTACTATTGCCAACCCGCCGAAGCCGAAACTAGCTCTTCCTCTCCAAGAATTGCTAGAGGCAGACAATACTTGCCATTGACGGCCTCAGAAACAAGACAACAAAAACAAGTAACAGTTTATACTTGCCTGAAAACACCACTCCAAGTCCCTAGGGGAGAGGTAGCACCTTTGTTGAGAGGACCTCCCTCTAACACTGGTCCTCAACTGAGGGAGGATAACAACTCAACTAGAACATCAAGAAGAACACCAAAAGCCTTCTCCCTCAACCTTTCCTCCTCTGCTGTCTACTGCAATCTTCAGAAAACTTCAATCCAAAATGTCAAAGTAGGGTCGAAAGGGGCTTGCCCCAAACCTTCCCTGCAACCTTTGGTGCACGACACCATTCATTCATCAGTTTTGGACTATTATATACTCTGTTCTAGCCTAGTGTTGAAATATTAGAAAATGTATAGACAGTGTTTCCACTAGGGGAAAATAAATGAGGCCGTATAATGGGGCAACCAAGAGTTGTCGGTACAATGGGCCGACCATGGTTCAGCCGGTGATAGAAAAATTTTAAATTCAGGGGACCCCAAATCCCCATTTGGTTGCATCTGAGGGAATTTTTTTTAGGTTTTTAACAGTGATATTTGTGTAGGTTTTCACATTCCAAGAGCAGGTAAATGCATAAGAATATGGACGAATGAGGAGAAATTCAGGTGAAAAATCATTCATTTACACAATAAATTCATAGACTCACAGACTTCCACATGGATGATGGCAACAGCTTATCCTGACTTTGTCAAGTTGAGCTAAAAATCATCAGTAGCAAAAGTTTAATTAATGAAGCACCGGGTTGTACCCAGTGCTTCATTAAATTTTTTATGATTATTTCTAATTAGTGTTTGGAATTTAATATTATTGCATCCGTGGGAATATTACTCACCCATGGAAAGTGACCAGTCCATGGAAACAGTACTGAACAGGACTTTTCATCCTCCCATGTAAAACAAATTCCGTGGCCACTTAAAATGATTGTATACTTTGTTTCATTGAGAGCCTGCTCAAATTCTGATTTCCCTCTCTGAATAAAAACAATAAAAAAAAAATCAGGAAAAGGCCTAAAAAAAGTTATAAATCTGTTTCTCAGGCAAATAACCGCCCCCCCACCCCCACACACACACACACACACACACACCCTAAGTCTTGTCTTCCCTACATACCGAGGTACCCCATTGTTTGTCCTTTGTGTGGACTAACGGTTTCTACCTCGTTTTGCCGGTACAGTCCTGGGAAAACAACCGAGGTAAAGGGTTTCTTTTGTCTTTTGTACCTCGGTAAGGCGAAACACGCAAACTCTTTTGTCTAGTTACCTCGTCAAGTTGGTAAGACAAACCCACACACACACACACACACACACACACACACACACACAGTCTTGTCTTCCCTACATATCGAGGTACCCCATTGTTTGTCCTTTGTGTGGACTAACGGTTTCTACCTCGTTTTGCCGGTACAGTTCTGGGAAAACAACCGAGGTAAAGGGTTTCTTTTGTCCTTTGTACCTCGGTAAGGCAAAACACGCAAACTCTTTTGTCTAGTTACCTCGTCAAGTTGGTAAGACAAACCCACACACACACACACACACACACACACACACACGCATGGTCCCTTTGGCTGCGCATGCTCTCTTTTTATAACCAATGCAAACTTAAAATGAAAGTGTCAATGACACTGTAGCTCAACTTGACAAACTTGAACTTGGTAAGTTATAAATGAAATGGCAAAATTGAAGATCATTGGGACCAATGTCAGTTTTTTTGCCAGTGGCAACATTTTTTGACAGAAACCGAAGAAAATCGATAGCTCCCATCTAGAGGTCACCGTAAATAAGCATACCAGGTTTCAAAGCAATCTAATCATAAATGAGCCCTGTAGGGTGAGCCAAAGGGAAATATTGTGGTCTGACTAAACCAAGTTCTAAGAATGTTGGCCGCGGCAACATTTTTTGACAGAAATTGAAGAAAATCGATAGCTCCCATCTAGAGGTCACCCCAAACAAGCATGCCAGGTTTCAAAGCAATCCGATCATAAATGTACCCTGTAGGGTGTGCCAAAGGGAAATATCGAGTCTTCTGACTAAACCAAGTTCTAAGAACGTTGGCCGCGGCAACATTTTTTGATGGAAATTGAAGAAAAATGATAGGTCCCATCTAGAGGTCTCCCCAAACAAGCATACCAGGTTTCAAAGCAATCAAATCATAAATGTGCCCTGTAGGGTGTACCAAAGGGAAATATTGTGGTCTGACTAAACTGAGTTCTAAAAACGTTGGCCGCGGCAACATCTTTTGATGGAAATTGAAGAAAATCAATAGCTCCCATCTAAATGTCACCCCAAACAAGCATGCCAGGTTTCAAAGCAATCCGATCATAAATGTACCCTGTAGGGTGTGCCAAAGGGAAATATTGAGTCTTCTAACTAAACTAAGTTCTAAGAACGTTGGCCGCGGCAACATTTTTTGACAGAAATTGAAGAAAATCGATAGCTCCCATCTAGAGGTCTCCCCAAACAAGCATACCAGGTTTCAAAGCAATCTGATCATAAATGGGCCCTGTAGGGTGTGCCAAAGGGAAATATTGAGGTCTGACTGAACTAAGTTCTACAAACGTTGGCCGTGGCAACATTTTTTGCCGGAAATTGAAGAAAATCGATAGCTCCCATCTAGAGGTCACCCTAAATAAGCATACCAGGTTTCAAAGCAATCAAATCATAAATGTGTCCTGCAGGGTGTGCCAAAGGGAAATATTGTGGTTTGACTAAACTAAGTTCTAAGAACGTTGGCCGCGGCAACATTTTTTGACAGAAATTGAAGAAAATCGATAGCTCCCATCTAGAGGTCACCCCAAACAAGCATAAGAAGTTTCAAAGTAATCTGATCATAAATGCGACCTGTGAGGTGTGCCAAAGGAAATTGTGGACGTACGTACTAACGTACTAACATACTAACGTACGTACGTACGTACGTACGCCGACGGACGAGAAGTGATGGCAATAGCTCAGCTTGACTTTGTCAAGTTGAGCTAAAAATAAAAATTAAATGGTTTATGTCTGATATTCTACCCAAGTTAATAAAATTGCAAAACCTTCTTACACTCAAGGGATGAAATACCCCACCTCCCATGCTATTCTGTAGATTATGGGGCCTAAAACATAAAACAAACCAAGAACATGAACTTTTGATGGCAAAGAAATAATTACAAAAAAAAAAAATAATAATAAAATCTGCATGCCCATATGCATCTTTACAAAAAATGGCCCCAGAAACAGATGATCTACTTTGTGGGGCCTAAGGAAATGTCCTCATTGATGATTGTTTTGAGAAAATGAGTATTTAGTGAGCAGAACTTTTCTGTAACTCGAAGTCCCAAAGTTAACGGGTTGAAATTATTGATCACTAAAGAAGTTTTGCTTTGAAATACAAAAAACGTTGACTCACATCCTTTTGTAAGTTATTTATAACTGAGACAAGGCCTTCTTCATCATTATTTTCTGATACAGGACGATATTTCTCTCTGATGCTGGCAAGCATTTCTTTTCTGATAGTGCTCTTTATCTGAAGATAATGAAAATTATATATTATATCAAAAGATTTGTGCCACACTGAAGATAACACCATCATCTGTCCATATCCAAAGGAAAACAAATCTCCCAGGCCACTCTACTGTTGTCAGAGGGAAAAAATTCTTTTGCAAAAAAGTCCAGGGCTTTCTAAACAAATTTCTTCATATCCAAGAAAGAAATGTCTCCTGCCTATTCTCTTTTTCCAACCATTAAAAAATTTCAAATCCCATTACCTAAGGTATTGGCCAAAGCAGGCCTGTGCTATTCACAAAAATGGCATTCAATTTTCATTCTTATTTCCTTTTTTGTCTCAAAAACATAGCTTAAGACCCCTCACTGGTATGTTTTGGACACAAAAAAACTGAAAAAATTTATAGTAATTTATATATTTTTTATACTTACCAATGACCCAGACATAGCTGGTGCTAATTCTTAAAAATATAGGGCCAAACACAAATTTTGCCCCCCAATCCCCCAAATTTGCATCTAAAACCAAAGAAAACATGTCCTGAATGGCCCTCCATACTTCACCTCTACTGCGCATGCGCAGTGTCAAGGACGTCCCGAAATTGGTGCCATTAATCATTCTTACCATCAGTGCCTGGTAAGCGCTATGTCCTCAGCGGGGAGGTATGAGTTCCCAACTCCTGGGAGGGCCATCCCCATCTGGGTCATTGGTAAGTATAAAAAATATATAAATTACTATAAATTTTTTAAGATTTTTATACTGTACCAATGACCCAGACATAGCTGAATAGTAAAAAGGCTGGAGGGCCCAGGACATAGAGGAAAATCCAATAAGCTCAACTATATAAAATAGAGTCATCTCCTGGAGGAGAAAAGGAGAAATAGGCTTCACGTGTATCTTTCTTATTTATGACAAATTAGAAAGACACAATACCTTCTATAATTGAGCATCATAACATCCATGTTCTCTATTAATGTCCAGTATAATTCTTATACTAATTATTTTTAAAGTAAGCCAATAAATAAAGTTAGTCCAAAGAATTGAGACTCTTTATACTCTTTTAAAAGTGTCTGAGGATAGTATAATAACATCCGTTTGACACATGACATATTCAAATGCTATACTTTCAAACTATGACATGAATGAATTTAAAAACATAACTTTCACTTAAGAAACCATCCCAGTAACAGCTCAGAATTACTAACTCCGGAGTTACTAACTCCCTATGTAAAACAGGTGACCCAAGGGAACACACTCCCCCCCCCCCCCCCCCCCCCCCCCCCCCTTTTTCCTGCCCTGGGTCAAATAGCCCAGAGCGAAGAGGGCAGCAGGATGGAGTCACTGCCGGAACATAAAGCCTACATAGCTATAGTTGCAATTGTTAAGTGATCGACTTTCTGAGCAGCTGATAATGAACCTAAATAATGCAGGTCTCCAGAAATGGATACAATATTTCTGAGATAAAAATTTGTGAATGTGGATGGCTGAGACCAATATGCAGCCTACTTAATCTATAATAGCAAAACTATATGTCAGCCCAAGATGTAGAAGAGCTCTTACTTCATGAGCCGAAATCTTAAGCACAGACTGCTGAGTTAAGGATAGATTATCCTAAGCAGTACCGATAGTTAACTGAATGCATTAAGTAATAGAATGGACCGCAATGACCCTTCTATTAGGCATCAGAGCCAGAAGAAGCTTTACGTCCTACTGATAAACTGAGATCTGTTAATAAATACATAAATGTCTATCCGGACAGAGTAAAGGCCTATGCCCACTCGAAGACGGAAGGACCTTAAAAACAATAGGTTCCGGATATCATTAGGAGCCTGATTCTTAACCAAAAATATAACATTAGTAGTAAAGGTAATAGAGTTCCCGATACTACGAAGTAAGAATCGTCCACCGGTAGTGCATGAAACTCACTGACTCTTCAGCAGAAGAGAAGACTAAGAGAATCGCTGCCTTAAAAGACCAGAATTTGAAACTGCTGTCTCAAGGGTTCAAATGGTTGCTTTAGTTAATAAGAACCCAAGCTAAATTCCGAATAGGAATTAATCTATTCTAGGTCTCTTATCGAAAAGTTTCAAACTAACTTAGATAAAGAGACATTAGGCTCCATTGTAAACTATCATGGTGTGCATAGGTATCAGATAACATAGACCTATAACCTTTAAAAGTAACTGGCTGCAGATGATCTCGTTAAACAAGTATACTAGAAAGTTTGCAATGTCTGGTATGGAGGGATCAAAAATATCAACATAAAGATCCCTACACCAACGACGGAAGACCCTCCACTTTAGCCGCACAGTATAGCAAAGAGGAGGTCCTTCTACAGTTAGGAATCGCGTCCACTGCTGGTCCTATACAATGCTCGCCATGCAAGAAGGACCGCACAATGGAATACGTGAAGGTTGAGACCTTGCGGGTTGTGATAGAGTTGACACGATTTCCCCAGCGAAAAAAGATCCTCCCGTGGAGGAAGTTTCCGCGGTAAGTCCCACAGTAGACATCTAAGTAAATTTATCCACCGTCTCTGTGGAGACAGAGATGCTACCAACAGAATTGCATTGTGAATGAATAATCCTAGCAATACTTGCTGAGTCAACAGCGCTGGAGGATACGCATATCCTATCATCGCGTCCTACTAGATCGATAGAGCGTTAACTACATATGCTCAGGGATCCGGACACGGTGATACATACGTCTACAATTGATTGGAGAGTTGTGTCGCAAATAAATTTATCACTGGGCGCTCCCATTGATAGCAAATCTGATTGAATACTTGTTTGTTGATAGTCCATTCCGACGGCAACAAACGACCCTTACGTGAAAGGGAGTCTGCTAATACGATCCGACGACCGAGAATATGACGAACCAAAACAGAACTTGGTGTTCTTTAACAAACAGAAGGATTCTTTCCGTTAAAATCAATAACGGAACCGAATGAGTGCCTCCCTGGTTCCGGATATACGCAACTACTGTCGTATTATCGGACAGGAATGAACATGCGTTTCTGAATAAAATTCATCCAATGACGTAGTGCAAGCCAACATAATATTCTTCCTTGGAAGTAAAGAGCTTGCCTAAAAACTACGGAACCCAAAGACCCTGGCACTTCGAATCCGTTGGGATCAAAATGTGTCCCAACCTGTTTGACTGGCATCCGTCATAATCGAAAAACTCGGATCCGGCAACTACAGTGGAACTCTCTGAGTCAACCACCGAATGTTTGCCCACGTCTGAATCTCTTTTTACACTTGATAGACAAGAGAACGTGTATATCGAGCAATTCAAGATTGCTGAAAGGTTGCTGTCGAAGAGAAGCTTCTCGGAGACCGAAGCGACTCTGAGAGAGTTCTTCACCTTACTATCCACGCGCATGGATGTAGCTAGGGCTGCGTCACGTCTAACCAACTCCAGGTTGCCACTGAAGGGCGGAGTTATACGTGGAAAAACTACTGCCCCTGAAAGAAATCTCATTGAGGATCATATCCTGGAATTCTTTCTCTTGAAGACGTAATGATAACGTCTCAGTAAGGTGGAGTACGTATGATAAAGCGTCTAAGTTAAGTCTATTATACATCATTGTCGTTTCCAACATCGTGGTTGGAATTGACATAGACGGCGAAAAAGATAATTGCAGTCTTCAGTCTCGCCGTCTTAGACGCAAAGGAACTCTCGGTAAGCCCAGTTCTGCCAATAAACAACTATTTCCTAGAATTCACGAAAGGCAGAATAGAGCATTGCGGACAAGAAACTAGACTAGCATGTTGATAGCAAGCTTATATATATAGCGTCGTTCAATAATTCGAATGTTCTAAAGACATTATTGGACTGCGTCGGCAACTCAGGGACAATGTCCCTGAACCGATCCAAAACTCCGTGTCCAATGACGCTATTAGTCTCTTATCCAGCATCGCAGCAATGTAGTCCGACGGAACAACCTCTGGAAGATAATGCCAGAAGAAATGTATGGCAGCTTCTGTTGTTCCGAAAGGGAAAGCTCGAAATCATCCGAATCCCTTTCGCCATCCTGTCGGACCCTATGAAATGTTCGGTCGTCCGTACCTGATGCAACAGCGGAGCGCACCGACCCAGCGCCATCGGATTATTCCTGATCCGACCGAGAATCTGTCGTTTGCTGGGATGCTACGATAAGCTGTGCTATTTTGGATAGCACGTCCGTCACTGAGGCCTGTGGAGAAGCGGTCTTACGATGCATTGCCGCTGGAAGCTCCGTGTTCGTTACCCCGTGCATACTTCTATTATGCGAGCGACCGGAGTGTGTAGGCCTCGTGTCCCTTGGCTACCGGATGGCGTGACCTGTTCGCCATGGAATCAGTGAATGACGAAGCTGGCCAGATATTCAAGGTCACGTAGCCAATGTGCGGTCGTGTGCGCTGCTGTGAGGATGAGGAAGCATTATCGACAGTCACTCGGACTGTCTATATAACGGAGCGTCCCGAGTGGTGGACATACGCTCCGAAGGTGAAATGTCTGCACCACAACATCCGGTCCCATATGTTGTTGCACGAGAGAGGGACCTCTCTCGCTCGCCGCCCGGACACCAGGGGAGCTAGCGAATGTCAACTCCGTCGATCCTACTAGGGACCTCTTAGGCGATTGACGTAATCCATGAGCACTAATTGCCGCTAGCTCTTCATTAATTATGACGACAGAGGCACACTTTTGAAAGACATCTCAGTAATTTTGCGAACAAGAAACCAGACATGCTTGTACATAGCAAGCATATAAAAAATATATATATAGCGTCGTTCAATAAATCGAACGTATCTGAGACATTATTGGACTGTGTCGGAACTGATGGACGATGTCCCTGAACCGAATCAAAAATTTCTAAGTCCACCGACGCTATCAGTTTCTTATCCGGTATCGCAGCATTCTGGTCCGACGAAGAACCCCTAGAAGATGAAGTCAGATGACATATACAGCAACTTATGTTGTTCCGAAAGGGAAAGCTCGAAAACCTCCGAATCCCTTTCGGCATCCCGTCGGACCGCATGAAATTTTCGGACATCTGCACCTGATGCTTCCGCGGAGCGTCCCGGCCCAGCGTCGTCGGATAATACATTATGCGACAGAGATTCTGTCGTTGCTGGGATGCTGCGATAAGTTGTGCTATTTGGGATAGCACGTCCGTCACCGAGGCCTGTGCAGAAGCGGTCTTACGATGCTTTGCCGCTGGAAGCTCCGTGTACGTTGACTCCCACATACTTCTTATGCGAACGTCCGGAGTCTCCAGGCCTCGTGTACCTGGCTATCGGATGGCGTGACCTGGTCGCCGAGGATTCTCTGATTGGCGAAGTTGACTGGATATCGGAGGTCACGTAGCCAAGGTGCGGTCGTGTGCGCTGCCATGAGAATGAGGAAGCCTTATTGACAGTCTCTCTGGACTGTCTATATAACGGAGCGTCCCGAGCGGCGGACGTATGCTCCGAATGCGAGACATTTTGTACCACAACATCTGGGGCCAGATGTTGATGTACGAGAGAGGGGCCTCTCTCGCTCGCAGCCCGGATGGACCTGGACGAGCTATGAACCGGACTAAAAGGCTTCCTCCATTCTCCCGTCTAATCCGCCTTCACTGGGTGTGCACTTGGTTATTTTATAGTGCTCGCATCGACCAAAACTCCTTTCTAGACCGCAACGGACGAAACCGGCTGCCAAACCATTCGATGAATGGACGCTACACCGGGCGAGCTAGCGGACGTCAAAGGCCATCGAACCTACTAGGGTCCTCTTAGGCAATTGACGTATTACATGAGCACTTTTCCGCTAGCTCTTCATTAATTATGACGACAGAGGCACACTTTTTTGGAAGACATCACGGATACATCACCCTGATCATGATCGTCTGAAATAGAGATTGATAAAGTAGAGTGACCCTGCGGGGAAAGGACCGGAATGGCCAATTCCCCACTAACATACCGTGACACACGCTTCCCATGTTGTCATCGAAATCAACATATACAGAACAGGAGTTAGTGCGAGTACACTGACTACATATACCATTATTATGAAAGTCAGAGGAAGATTTCCTCTTATTACAATTGAACAATATCCTTTCATTGTGAAAAGAAAACAAAGTCCTAGTACTCGCACCAACCCCTGACAATCAAAATACATAATAACAAGATCCATTAACATAGAAAAAATAATTGAATCAAAAACTTTGGAAAAAATATTTTTTCAGAACAGCCCGAGTTTCTGAAAAGTAACATTGAGCCCCAATGGATCCCAAGACTAAGTGTGGACAAAAATTCTAAAAATATTTTAAACAATTTATGCAACACTTACGAACAATAATAATGTATCTAGTTATGATTAAATTAACATCAAGATATTTTCAAGAAATCCCCCCTCACACAGAGGGCTGTTGGAAATGTAAACAATAAGTGTAAAAACACTAGATCAAGACTCCAGGCACCCTGGCCCGAAATCAGTTACCAATAATACACTATCTGATGCAAAACAGAGACTTCCAGGGAAGAAACTGCAGAACATCAGATGGTAGATGCAGAACACTACGCCTAACCACCCATAGGTGAAGACGTAAACATGGGGAAAAGAACAGAATTCATTCTGTTATCCAGCTAAAACTCCCAAGAAATTTTAGTAATAATATTACAGAAAATATGCCAAAAGCATGGG
Organism: Pictodentalium vernedei; assembly: GCA_031216915.1. Lineage (NCBI taxonomy): Eukaryota > Metazoa > Mollusca > Scaphopoda > Dentaliida > Dentaliidae > Pictodentalium > Pictodentalium vernedei. The sequence continues at coordinate 243,071,305 of CM062289.1, forward strand.
AGAATAGCAAGAGGGGACTTAAAAGAAAGGGAGAGAGGAAAACACTGAATAAGCAGTGTAATCTAGATAACAAGAATGACCACAACAGGCTGTTGCCTCGAAAATAGGTAACTTAACATAATTTCATCAAAAAATTTTAAGTTACAGCCCTGATTATTTTCTGTCACTCATTTTTTCTCTCCTCCTTCTATATCCTCCTTAGAATCACCATTTCACTAATATTTATGTGTCTGGGATCTTTTAAACTGAGATTTACAAGCACAAAGATCAGTCAGATGTTAACTGATGAAGGGCCAAACAAAGAATGATTAATGGCGCCAATTTCGGGACGTCCTTGACACTGAGCATGCGCAGTAGAGGTGAAGTATGTCCGGCCATTCAGGACATGTTTTCTTTGGTTTTAGATGCAAATTTTGGGGATTGGGGGGCAAAATTTGTGTTTGGCCCTATATTTTTAAGAGTTAGCACCAGCTATGTCTGGGTCATTGGTACAGTATAAAAATTGAGTTATTCAGTAATATTGTTTGTAAGTGTAGTCTGCTTTTCATGTTAGGTAAAGGGTTAACTACTTCATAGATAGAAGCCTTAATATGAGCGTTATTTCACTCTTTACCAAACACGAAAATCAGATGGCACTTGCCAAAAAAATTGTTGAATAATTAAAAATTGTCAATTTTTAATCTCCAAAACATAGTACATGAGCACTCATTATAGTCTTGGTAAAAAATCTGAACGATGCCAGCTGCAGCTCAGTGACTCTCCCCTGATAGGCTGGTCTCTCCCACCTACTGATCTGTCTTCATAATTCTCAGAAGAAACAGAAGAGGACAGATTTGCCTCATCACCAACACCACTCGTTCCAGGATGGATCTCTTCACTGAAGAAGCCATTTGGAGGAGCGTTTCTGGAGGGGGAGAGTGGTGAGATGGAAGCAGTCTATGCAGACCGTGGACCACCATCAGTCCAAACCCCAAGTCGTTCCGGCACCTTTCATCTTCATCATCATTTTTCAGGTTGTTTGAATTCTCCATTCAGTATGGATTTACTTGACCGCATTTCAAATTCATCTATCTAGTCTGATGATTATAAAAATATGACTATTTATGTGACGAAACATGGCCCAACTCCCAGGTTACATCTGAACATGTACTCCTACCACAAACAGGGTGTATCATAATACACATATCATCTGGAAAATAATATTAGCCATGTTCAAACTCATTTCTTTACCATTTTCAAATATTCTGAAGACTGTCGGAGGGAAAAAAGTGATTGGGGGTGAAGCTCTGATTTCCCTTCTCAAACCCCCAGCTCTGTGGCCCCATAATGAATAGCAGCTACCGGGGGGTTGAAAAGTAGAATAAATACTGTCATGTGCAAGCCTGCACAAATGGGCAGAACAATTATTATTTCTAATCAACAGCCTTTGACTGGTCTGTATCCTAAAATGATAATTGTTCTAGGCATTTTAATCACACTACTGATGTGGAATATTACTGCTGTTTAATTGGCTGAGGGCTAGATTATTTTTGGTGGTCTAAATTTATTCAAATTTGTTTTCTTACAAATTATTATAATTATTATTGTAATTTGTTATAGAACAAACTTACATAAACAAAATATTATTTGGATTTGAATGAATGGGAAACATGAGCAAGGAAAATGTTGGCTTTTGCTCGGTACCCTCATTTTTTGAAAGCCCTTAGAGTGGCTTATATATATATATAACACTCAACCAGTTAATATTACAACTTTTACAATACCTTATACAAGACCTTTGTATACTGTTTTGAAGGAAAGGTTAGTCATAATCCCTGGCTGGGACAAACAGAACTAATGTCATCGCCCAGAACTGTAAAAGTACTTGCTTTTCTAGTAAGTGACTCCAAGCTTCTGACAAGATGTCAGGAAGCAGGTAGCATGCTCCTTTTTCCATATGAGCACCTAACCTGTTAGTTTGATGGACATTTGTCAAACAATAGTAACATTATTGCCTAGAAACCAATTGGTAGTAAGCTTCTATCTATAGTAACAGTCCAATGACCTCACGTCTGCAAACTCTGACATCAATAGTGTTCCTCCTTTTCCTCTGTGGTTTGTAAATTGTAAATTTGAGTGACAGGTGTCAGTCATATAGAATTAAAGTTATTAGTCAGAAACTAATTTTTGACAAAGTTCTATTTATAGTACAGTTGAATCCTGTTAACTGAATATCCGCTTTGCCAGTGGAAATTATTCAAATAACAGAGTATTCAATTAACAGGGATATGGTCACTTTTTTGTATTCCATGGATAAACTGAGCATTTATTCTATTATATCTTGTTTGACAGAGCTCATGGAACTCAGCTGAAGAAGATATAGCAGACTAAATGCCTGCGCTGGATATACTGAGGCCAAATAGGTCTTTAAACAAGGGAAATTTGGTGAGTGTCATGGTAATTTCTCAACATATTACAAGAAAATCTAATCAGTTAACATAGTTTACTCTTGAACCTATTTGCTGTTAACAGGTAAAATTTGTACTGAAGGTAAGGTAAAATGGTTTTGTGTTTAGAAATTATATTCAATTAACAGGATTATTCAATTAAGAAATATCCAATTAAGTGAGTCCCACTGTAACAGTAACATGAGCTATCGATTCCAAAATCAAGGTTCAGCTTGTTTCCTTATGCAAATGCTTTCTGCATTTTGGGTTCAGTTGTGATAAGAGGGACTAATGATAACATACGGAAACCAAAAAGTGCTATTTTCAGTAACACTAACCATGACATATTCACTTATTTGTGGTTGTTTTTAAGAAGTTTCATCAAATGATTCTTTATGTTGGAGGGGTTACACAAACAAGAAACTCATTTGGAAATCCATAATAAATCTAAGTTCAAAGAAGATAACCTGGTTAAAATTGTGGGAGATAAAAAATTTGGACATATGCACAAGTCCACTTGTCAGTCCTAATATTTGAGAAGTTTCAAGAAAATCTATTTAGAAATGTAGGAAAAGTTGCACTCACAAGAATTTCATATACAAATATATATTAAATCTTCTAAGTCTTCTCTAAGTTAAAGGGGAGATAACCTGGTTAAACCTGTCACAGATTAGGAATTTTGGAATATGCACACGTCCACTTATTGGTTGCAATGTATGGGAAGTTTCATCAAATTGATTGATTAATGTGGGAGGGGTTGCACACAAAAGAATCTCGAAAAGAAATCAAAATCCATTTTTCTAAGTTGAAGGGGAGATAAGATAACCCAGTTAAAATCATAGCAGATGGAAAATTTGGAAATATGTGCATATTCGCTCATCAGTGGTCATGTCTGAAAAGTTTCATTGAAATCAGTCCATTAATGCAGGAGTCAAAAACACAAAATTCTGATTTGGAAATCCATAATAAATCTAAGTTCAATGGGAAACAACCTGGTGAAAATTGTCGAACATCAAAAATTTTAGAATCTGTGCATCTTCACTTGCTAGTCATAACATTTGAGAAGTTTGATAAAAATCGGCAGAAAAATGTAGAAGTTGTGACCACAAGAATCTCATATAGAAATTTATATTAAATCTTCTAAATTGTAGGGGAGATAATCTTGTTAGTATCATCACGGATTGAAAATTTTGGAATATGCACATGTCCACTTATTAGCCATAATGTATAAGAAATCTCATCCAAATGGTTGATATTTGTAGGAGGAGATGCACAAAGAATCTTGTATAGAAATCGAAATCAAGTTTTCAAAGTTGAAGGGGCGATTACCAAGTTAAGATCACCACAGATGGATGGTTTGGAAATTTAAATTTTATAGTAAATTTCCTTTCTTATTATGCCTACCACAATTGTTTACTACAGGCTTGCACTACAGTGGAAGTCCCTAACTCGGAAAATATACTCTCTATTGGTCTTTCCTAAGCAATTTGGGAAAGAAAAGTGGTGCAAAAGCACCAAGAAAAATAGGCCAAAATTGGGTCGAGTGCAACAGACGCAGACCCAGTAGGGGACGCTCTCTTCCAAGTACAACTCCGCGACTTCAGTTGCCAGTGCACATATGCATCGCTAATGACTCATTCTTTTTGAATCTGCCAACGTTAGAGTTATGTGATCAGCGGGGAGGAAGGATTCTTACCAGTATAAGAAGACGGGAGAGCCTCCATGTAAACAATTGTGGTAGGTATAATAAGAAAGGAAACTTACTATAAAATTTAAATTTCTTATCAATGTACCTACAATTGTTTACTACAGGCTGAATAGACAATAGGCTGGAGGGAATCGCATAACCAACCCATACATAACCCAATTGGACTGGAACCATGAACAGAGGAAGAGATCCCAAGGCTTATCATACCATAGCATCACAATCATTAGTAAAAGACAATGAGAGATGAGGCGTATGGGTCTGTGTGACACAAATACAGAAAAGGGCAGTAACAGCACAGAGCTGGAACTGACCTTCAAGAAGCCTAATGGCTAGGGCAGACAACAGCCTGAGCAGAAGAAAGAGGGCCCAATGCAAAACGGTCCTCTGACTGCTCCTGCAACTGACGTAGATAGAAGGTGGAGACAGTAGAGGCATTTCTCCAGTAGGCTGCCTGCATAACATCCGACAACTTGACAGAGTTAGAATAAGCCCAAGAGGTAGACAATGCACGCACCTCGTGGGCAGAAATACGATTGGTAATACAATTGCCAGTTGCTAAACGAGCGTAAGCCATACGAATAGCAAGATAAATCCATCGGGAAATGGACTGAGGAGTGATCTTCAGTCGACCAGGAATAAGAGACAGAAAAAAACGTTTCCTGCCTATTCATATTAAATTGTGTCCGATTGAGATAAATGCGAATAGCACGAACCGGACAGAGCAAAGGACGATTACCCGCCATCAGCGAGCGGAGCTGATTGATCCACACCCGCTGAGGCGACAGGGGAGCGATCAGAATGATTCGACAACTGTAGGTTCGAATTTTGGCTAGAACCTGAGGCAGAATCGGAACTGGCGGGAAGGCGTAACCGACTAGACTGTTCCAATCGAGTGACAGAGCGTCCACGGCAAAAGCCAGAGGATCTGGACACGGGGACACAAAAGTGTCCACCTGATGGTTCCAACGAGTCGCAAAGAGAACGATGTGGGGACGACCCCAGAGATCGCAAAGAGACTGGAACACTGCCCTGTGGAGCATCCACTTGGTGGAAATGACCCTGCCTCATCGGGACAGGGTGTCGGCTAGGATGTTCAGACGACCGGGAATGTGACGAACAACCACCCCGGCGTTGACATCCTGAGCAAGCAGCAGAAGATCCCGAGCCAATTCGTACATTGGAACTGAGTGCGTGCTGTCCTGGTTCCGAATTCCGAATCTAAGCAACCACTGTCGAATTGTCGGACAACAGAAGGACCTGGCAATTCGACAGGTGAGGGATCCACTGCCTGAAACTCAGAAGAAGAGCAAGAAGCTCCTTCTGGTTGATGTGTAGAACTGCCTGACCCTGGTCCCACATCCCGTGAAGGGAAAGACCTAGAGGATCCAAGGTCGCACCCCATCCAAGATCGCTGGCATCTGCAGTCAGAACGCGATCGGACGTGGGTAAGTCCAATGGGACACCCTGCGTAAGCCACTGAACATCCGTCCAGGGGAGAAGGTGAGGATGAAGAGATTCTGGTAACTGAAGCACCAGATCCAGAGAATCGACATTCGGCCTCCAACGACTGAGCAGAAAGTGTTGGAGAGGTCTGACATGCAGCCGACCTAGAGGAATGAGATCCGTCACTAAACCGCAGAGACCGAGCAGCCAGAGAATACTCCGTGCTGTCGCGGATGTGGACTGGGACAGAGTCAGAGAAAAAGCTGAGAGAATCACAGCCCTGGCCTGGGGAACCGCCACCATATTGAATTGATTGTGGAAGGCCATCCCCACATGACAAAATGACTGAGAAGGGACCAGATCTGACTTCTCCTCGTTGACTCTGAATCCTAGCGACGTGAGCAAGCTCAACAGAGTGGCGACATCCAACTCCAGTAAGGCAGCATTGGAATGCCTCTGGAAGATATCGTCTAGATATTCCAAAGTAGTCACCCTGGACTGAGTGCGATGGAAAGCTATCACATGCGACATCAGTCGGGTGAAGGCCCAAGGAGACAGGTTGCGGCCGAAAGGCATGGCCTTGAACTGGTAAACTCGCCCCAGAAAAGCGAACCTGAGATACATCTGTGACGCCCGATGAATCGGAATATGAAAGCAAACGTCTCGCAGGTCGATGCTGGAAGCAAAATCTCCCTGGTGAATGGAACGGCGGACCGACCTGAACTTGGGAGCAATGATAGACTGGTTCACGATACTCAGATCGATAACCGGTCAGAGTCGGCCGTCCTTCTTCGGCACCAAGAACAGGCGGGAATAAAACCCCATTGACTGAATGTTCTTGATGACCTCAATCGCCCCCTTTGCCAGGAGATTGTCTATCTCCGTGGACAAAAGTTCCCGACGTAAAACGTCTAGAGGAACTGTGGTTGGAAGAGGCACTCTGGACAGAGTGGGGTGCCTCCAGAAGGATATTCACAGCCCGGACCGAACAACATCTAACACCCAAGGCTCGGATGTGATGGTGGCCCAATGCTCTGCGAACTCTGCTATCCTTCCTCCAACCTGGGACGAATCGAGGTGAGGACCTTCATTTCGAGCCCCGACGAGGCCCCCGAGAGGAGAAACCACCTCCTCTACTGTATGAAGAATCCTGAGACTTCCCTCTAGCCTGCTGACGCTTACCCTTACCCTGTAAGAAGTAGAAGCGGTGGCAGAAGGATCAGCCCTTTGCTTCGCAGAGGAAGCAGAAGGGTACTTGTTAGGCTTTGAACGGCCCCTGCCTCCCCTAGAAGGCTGATCAAGCTGACAAAACAGCAGCTGATCTTTGAAATGACGTAGGATGTCATCCTGGAGAGTCATCACGGAACCATGGAACAGTTGCGGACCTGCCAAAGAAGCAGATCGAAGAGCAGCGCACTGCTCCTCAGGAAGGGATCGGTCTGTATCCAGCACAGAGTCCCTTCGAACTAGTTCCAAATTAGCCGTGTTACAGGCATGCATGTGAGTAAGATGCATGAGCGCTTTGGACAGCACACTCAAAGAAGCCTGTACATCGTCAAACTTATCTGGAGGCAGATAAGCAGCTAAGGCAGAGACGACGTGATCTGAGAAAGAAAGCATACCCAGCATCTCTCTCGATAAGCCCAACATGGACTCCAGAGTCGTCATAGGAATGACGGCAGACTTGGGCTTGGAAAGCCCGAGGGAATTGGAGTCCTGATCCCAAACCGTCAAAGTCTGGCAGACTGACAGATTGGCGGAATCGTAGGAATGATAACGCATCAGAGGCAAAAAGGTGTCAACCCTGGTGAAGAACTAAGCATTCATAGCCTTGAACTCAGCTTAGAGTCCAAATCTGAAAATGCTTCAACCACCTGTATGGACTGGCACAGTCAAAGACACCCAGAAGCAGGTTGCTCCACAGGCTGTAGGCGCGCGACCGATGATCGCGGCCTGGCTGACACTGCCGGCTGATTTGAGATCCGGAAGGAACCCAAACACAAAGTCAAGAGCTGCCCCCAAGTCAGAAGACTGCTGGCTCTCAACATCAAGGATGTCAGACTCCTACCCTGAGTCGGAAGACACATAGCCCATCGTGGGCAAACCAGCCAACGCCTCCCATGGTGTAGGAACACCAGGGGGATCAGAAAGTGGCCTGTTTCCAATCCCGGGAGGCGGTGCCGTAGGGGGCGCCTGGAAACCACTCGCTGCTTCGCTGGAAGCAACGGGAAGGCTCTTGGACAGAATCTGAGTGAGTAAGGAGAGGGCCTCCCTAAGCTCACTGCCCGTACCGGCCGGTTCGACATGGGGATGAACCGGCAAAGTGGCTTCACACCTGACCCTCTTAATCAGCGAAGGGTCACGATTCTCCAAAACACCCGAAGTGGGGTGACGGGCGGCAGCCGAAACATCTGAAGGCAGACGTGTATAGGGGTACGACACACCCCGAGGATCAACATAGTGGGAACTCAGGAGAGTCGCCGCGTAACTCTGTGGGGCAGAAGGTCCAGGCTGCACAGAAGACGTTGGTCCCTCAAAACTGGCCGTGTGACCAGAATGAGTGGACAGAAACGCCACGGAGTTCATAGTGTCCCCACTATGAACATCCGAATCCAATGACAAAACTGTGGTGCTCGACGGCGCAGAGACCACAGTAGAGGGTTCGGCCTGCAACCCCTTCCAACTTCGCCGAGTTGAAGCCAGGGAAGGATGAGGCCGATATCCCACGTCCACACTACCAGACATCCCTGCAGTCCCCTGCAGGGATAAGCCGAGGCTGGCTAAACCGAAGACGTAGCAGACGGAACAGCAGTAATAGTAGATACGTCAGGAGTCATTGAGGTTGGTGGAATTGTGGAGAGAGCACCCTTGCTCTGGTCTGAAGGAGGAGTCACAACCCTAGTGACAGCCTCAGATGTCTACTGGAGGGGACCGCAGTCCTGGGACCAGGCACCTCTTCATCAGACAACTCAACGGCTCCCGCAGTATCCACTACAGGAATAGACTGCACATCCCCCACGAAAGAGGAATAACTCTCACCAGACATGGTCGGTTCGGGAGCCCCCGAATGACCACGTTCCCCTTTCCTGCGGGAGCGGGAGGCATGGCCACGAGAACGCACAACACGGTTCACGGATGCCCAGAAGGTGGATGACCACGATCCAGTGAGACCACAGGGTCGATCGGCCGAACACCCATTGCAAGAGGAGCATGAAGCATGCGAATCGTCCACATGCTTAGGTAGCAAACATTGCCCACAAGGAATAGTCCTGGAAATGATGGAAGTGAGAGAAGCAGAGAAGGTGAATTCAGAAGAAAACAGAAGAACACCCCCAAAGAAGAGAGAAAGGTGACAGAACAACAGACCCCAGACGCTCGACCGGGAACCAAACAAAAGAAGGACCACTTTCAAAGGAGAGGAGAGAATCTGTAATAAAAGTATCCTGCTGATACCTAACTCTAACACAATTAACAAAATGAACAATTTTAACATTTACTATAATTGTGACAAATTAAAGTCCGAAACCGCATGGCTCATGAAAATCGCGCACGACTTGGATAAAGAAAATATAATACATTATGGATAATAATAGTACAGAGAATATAATGAAAAAACAGTTCCTGATAAGAAAAGGATACTTGGATCCAACTTGATGCAGGATACACACAATCAACGAGCAGGATGAACACTGATACCAGTGCTGAGAAGAACATCTCGTCACATGGCGGACGAAAAAAAGAATGAGTCATTAGCAACGCATATGTGCACTGGCAACGGAAGTCGTGGAGTTGTACTTGGAAGAGAGCGTCCCCTACTGGGTCTGCACCGGTTGCACTCGACCCAGTTTTGGCTTATTTTTTCTTGGTGCTTTTGCACCACTTTTCTTTCCCAAATTGCTTTGGAAAGACCAATAGAGAGTATATTTTCCGAGTTAGGGACTTCCACTGTAATGCAAGCCTGAAGTAAACAATTGTAGGTAGGTTGATAAGAAATATGTTCACTCATTAGTGGTCATCTTTGAGAAGTTTCATCAAAATCGGTCTATTAATGTTGGAGGAGTTGTGCATATAAGAATCTCATTTGAATAAATCTAAGTTCAAAGGAGATAACCTGGTTAAAAGAAGCACACAAAATATGCACATGTCCACTTGTTAATCATAACGTTTGAGAAGTTTGATCAAAATTGGTTAAATGAAAGTAATTTGTATATTTTTCATACTTACCAATGGCCCAGACTTAGCTGGTGCTAACTCCAAAATATCAAGGGCCAAACACAAGTTTTGCCCCCCCAATCCCCAAAATTTGCATGCAAAACCGAAAATTAGAAGTCCTATCTGGCCCTCCAAACATTTAGACGCCAGGAAGTGACCGGAATTGGCACCAACATCATTCTTTGTAAAAGAGAGTATTACATAATAATTCAGGGGGGAGGTATGAGTGCCCACTGGGCCATTGGTAAGTATGAAAAATATACAAATTACTTTGCATGTATAATATTTTTCCACTATAACCAATGGCCCAGACTTAGCTGAATCGTAAAAAGGTGGAGGGTCTAGGACTTCCGAAATAGTTCCAATCCTGCAATCCATGATGAAAGGAAATTAGAATAATAAGGAAATACATGTATGTCTCTCTATACAGTAATAGAGGAGACATATCCTAAATAAGGAGCCCAATTTAAGTAATTCCTTATTCTAAGCATGAAGACAATGCTAATTAGGATGTAACGAGTTCCTAATTTTTAAGGCTAGTCCAGACTAAGCCCTCAAAAAGTAGGATGGCGTATCTGAGAATGAGAGAAAATCCCCCACAAATACACGCCATATAATAACACTTCAGCTGTATGCAGGATATAATTATGGATAAAACAGCTTCCTTCATAGTTATATACCCATTAAGCCAGAGAAGAGGTAAAAATCAACCCCCCTCCCTTTCTTTTGAAGGAATCTTCAAAAGAAAGAGGGGAGAGCTTTGGAATCAATAAGAGCGGTACCAAAAAACAATATAAATAATCACCGAACAGGCACTCGGGTATTAATTCATGATTAATAAATGGTGCTTAATGCCACTTCAGAAGTTAAGCCTATAGCAATGATCCTGGTAATTAATATTGCCCGCTACATAACGTACACCGCAGACGGCGTACACAGATACATCGAAAACCGGTGATATAAAATATAACATACACATGTCCAATCGAGCCACACTGAATGATCCCTGAAGAGAAGACACACTTCCTAGGTAATCCACAGGTGGCATCTGTACAATAAATTCCAGTAACAACACTCTCCAATGTGTACTATCCGATATCTACGATCGTAAACACGTGAGAATATGCGAAATGAGTACTGACATAATAGAAACCTGGATCTAGAAATGGAAGTAGGTATGATTAACAGGCTCCAATATGGACTGCCCCCAAAATAGATTATAATTTCAAGGTCCACAAAATACAATAAAGCTTTAGCCTAATAATATAATGCGTGAGAGCATTTATATTTAGCATGTAATCATCTGAATACCAGTTAACTGGTTATGCAGCCTCCGAGGTACTCAAAGAGTAGCAATTTAATTGTGATGATTTATAAATAAGCGCTCGTATGTAACAAATAAACAAATAATCACAGGGAACTAATCCAACTAAAAAGCGGATGTGCCCATGAGGTTGCCATAGAACATGACCGAAATGCATAGAATGTATGTATTAAATTATATGAGGTTTGCAGGAAGAAAACTATGTCTTGCCCGGTAATTGCCTCTAAACACATGGGCAGTGTGTGTGGGAGTGAGGGGGGGGGGGGGAATTCGAAGTCATATCAAAATCTCCTCACCCACATTATTTAATCGTTCCTGTGCCAGTTATCAAATAAAATAGGAACCGCAATGGTTCCCTCACGTCTAACCGACTCCATTATGCCACTATGGGCGGAGAAGGACGTGAAGAATAAAACTTCCCCTGAAAGAAGGCCCTCTCATGGAGGAAGCTTCTGGGGAGTGCCCCATAACAGACACTTGAGAATACCGATCCAAGGTTTCTGTGACGACAGAGGTGCTACTAGTAGGATTCACAACGAGACTGTTTAACCTTAAGCATAATCTGTTGAATCAAATGAATTGGATGATATACGCGTATCCTATCATTCATCCCCATGAATTAGTGTCAGAAATTCAGAAACTATCAACATCTTCAAAAGAAATCTTAAAACTTTCCTATTTACTGAAGCATTCCCCTGAACCTCCCTAGAGGAAACTGAAACATGTGACTCTTTATTTTCAGAAAAGTGTGTTTTATTTCTTTGAAGCGTTTTAGGGCACTCTTCGTGGTTTTACGCTTTTTACAAAATCAATTATTATTATTATTATTATTATTAATTCTGCAGTGCGTCTACTGCATGCGCTCAATGGTCTGGGCATGCTGACACAAATGACAGTAACTAATTGTTCCGGTGCATCGCAAACTGAACTATCATGGGGCGATCCCACTGGTAGCAAAACTGTCCAAATGTTCGCTTGGTGAGCGTCCAATGCAAATGTAACAGGTGACCTTGCCGAGGAGCGAGTTTGCTAGTTTCAGACGACCCGGTATATGACGGATAGGGAGATGAACATGATGATACATGATGAAATAGAAAAATCTTCTCCGTTAGTTATAACGGAAATGAATGGGTGCCACCTTGGTTCCTGATGTACAGTACCACGATCGAGTTGTCCAACAATATCTGAACATGTGTGTCCGCAAATAATGTGAATCCATTGATGTAGTGCTAACAATATTGACATCATTCTTGATGTTTATGTGTTTCTCCAGGAACCGAGGGTCCCAAGACCCCTGCATTTCAAGTCTGTCGGATTCAGGGTCATGCCCCAAACTACTGACTCACATCCGTCATAATCGTGAAAGCCGGACCTGGCAGTTGCAGCGGAAAACTTTTGAGTTAACCACTGAATATCTGCCCAAATATGGACCTTTTGTTTACTAGATCCATTAAAACAATACTGGTCTTGAGCGAATGCATCTTCACACTCCAGTTCTGGGTAAAGAATAACTGGAGGAGACGTGTGCATAAGTGACCCATCGGAATAAGATGCACAACCCCATCAGTCACATAAAATTTCTTGCTGTTAATGCGTCTGAGAGTAGACAAAAGCGAGCATAACAACTGACTAATTTCGCTCTGGGTAATGGCAGACGAACCAGATTGTTGTGAGACATTACCAAGTTCATTATTCGAGTGAAAGCCCAGGGTGCTAGATTCAGACCGAAGCACATCACTCGGAACTGAAATACTATCCCTTGGAAGACGAACCGTAGGTACTTTCTGAATGCAGGATATACCAGGACATGAAAGAACAGATCCTTAGATCTATGCTTGTCGCATAGTCAATCACTCGAATGCTCGCTTTTACCGACTAAATGATTACCATAAATAAACTTTTAGAGCTTTGATAAACTTGTTATCCAGCTCCAGTCTATTATTAGTCAGATCGAGCTCTCTGGCTTCAGTACGAGTAACAGGTGACTGTAGAATCCTAGAGAATCTTGATTCTCGATGACCTCTATTACTTTCATTGTTAAGAGAACCTTTACCTCCAATTGGAGAGACTCTTATGCAAGGATCTGATGGAAGCATTGTCCCTCACGGACATTAAGTTAGTGGTGGTTTCTCTCGGAAAGATAGCCGTAGGCCATGCGAGACCACACTTCTCGCCTACTGGTCTTCCGTAATAGTTATCCAGTTTGATGCGAATCTTGATAACCATCCACCAACTGCTAAGCAATAGAGGTCCTAACCCTCACCTGTAGTACCTGCGAGCCTACGGAAGGAGAAACTACATCTCCTTCACGAAGAGTCTCGAGCCAACTGCTTAGGGGCATCTGACCAGTAGTGTCAATCAGACTTATGCCCCCTATCCGAGTCACTGTAGGACGATCCCTAGAGTAATTATAGGAGGTTTACCTGTACCCTCACGAGGACGATTTTCTGTCTAGGACATCCTCCCTTACTCTTTTCTGCTATTGCGGGTTGATTAGACGCCGACTTAAGGAGCAGAGTAGTGATGCTTTCTTTGTAGCTTGGTCATAAAACAATGAAAGCTTATCGTCAAAAACTTAAGTGTCAGGATACCGCAGCGACCCGTTTCGAGTTTTTCACCTTGTCATCTATTAAAGATGACGATGCAGGTTCTGAGACTGCCGTTGGCTACTTCTGCACTTGCTGGGATGCTGCGATGAGCTGTGCAATCTGCGACAGCAAATCCATTATGGAGGCCTGAAGAGCAGCAGTCTTCTGTTCTGGCCGCCGGCTGCTCCTGGGACAGTGTGTCCAAGATGGTTCCTTTCTCCGGACGTCCCGATATATGAGGCCTCGTCTCTTAGCTACTGAATAGTGCTACTTTCGAGCGGTCACAGCATTCTGATTCTCAGGAATGAACTCAGGGAAGTATTGATGAATTAGATCCATCACCACCCTGTGTAGTTCCGAAAGGGAAGGGTATTTCTCCTCCAAATCCCTTTCACCATCCAACTGAATCACATTATACTCATGGTCATCGGCATCTGAATGCGCAGATGACTGGACCGACCTAGCACCATCCGACAGCTCAGGTTCTGAGACTGCCATCGGCTGCTTCTGCATATGTTGGGATGCTGTGATGAGCTGCACAATCTGTGACAGCAAGTCCGTTACGGAGGCCTGAGGAGCAGTGGTCTTCTGTTGCTTGGCCGCTCGCTGCTCCTGGGACACTGTGTCCGAGATGGCTCTTTTCTGCGGATGTCCCGATGAATGAGGCCTCGTCTCCTTGGCCACTGAATGGTGTGACTTCTTTGACGACGAGTGGACCTTCGCGGCGATGCAGACTGGATATCAGAAGTCACGTAGCCAAGGTGCAGTCGTGTGTGCTTGGTAGACACTGAAGAAGAAGCCATAACTATAGCCAACCCCGGCTGTGAACTGAACGGAGCGTCCCGGACAGGAGGCGTGGACGTATACTCCGACTGACGCAAGTTCCAAACCACAACATCTGGCCCCAGATGTTGTTATGAAAGAGAGGGGGCTCTCTCGCTCGCGGTCCTTCAGACCTCACCGAGCTTCCTGCTGAACTTGTCGGCTTCGTCCTCTCCATCATCGCAGGGTGAGCCTGTTATTATTTTATAGTGATTGCTCTACCCTTTCTACTCTCCTCGATTGCAACGGACACACCCGGCGTCACGGTACCCACGGACGGAGTAACCGCTTCACCGGTCGAGCTAGCTGATGACAGGGAGCTTAAACCATGCTGTGGTTTATTGCCCTGTCTTATATTCATGAGCACTTGAGCCACTAGCTCTGACTAACTATCTAAATGCGACGACGGAAGCACACTCTCTGACAGCGTCACGTAAACATCACCATGTTCTTGTTCCTCTGTAAATAGAAACTAAAAAACTAGAGCTACTTTATGGCAAGGACCGGCAGTGGCCTCTCGCTGCGAGAGGACCGGCAGTGGCCCCTCGCCTCTAACAACGTACCGTGACACCTGTCTCCAACTTTTGTCATCCCATGCAACACATGTTGAGCAAGAATTAGTGGGAGTACATCGACTACAAGTAAGGCAATCAACATGTAAATCAGAGGACAGGCTTCCTCGCCTTGCATTGAGCAATATGCTTCCATAATGAAGCAAAATAAAGTCGATCGTACTCCCACCAACTTCACATTAAATATTATAAAAAGATACATAACAAATAACATTCAAAATATAAATCAAAAAATAATTTACACAAAATTTTTTTTAGAAAAAAGGGAACAATGTGCCCAAATGTATCCCGATAGAGCCCAAGTGTGGACAAAAATTATTTTTCTATCCAAAAAATTAATTGCTACAATACTGGAATATTTAATGCATCTTACAACAGTCCTACCATAATACTAAATAGGATACATATATAAATAGAGCATTGTCAATGTAAACAACGTCAGAATGAAAACTGGAAACAAGACCCACAGGCAATACGGCACGAAGTCAGTAACAGATTTTGAACTATCCGATGTAAAGCAAGATCTTCATCAGAAGAAAAAACGATACATCGGATGTATGATGCATGACCAAAACGCCTAAACACCTCAAGGGTGAGGACGTAACCATGGGGATGTACAGAATAAACATTTTGCGTAACATGTTAAACTCCCAAGTAATTTTATAAAAAAAATTCAATAAAACAAGCCAAAATGCTTGGGAGTTTAACTGGGGGGTTTCAAGGAAGGATAGGGAAGGAACACTTAACAAGCTGTGGAAAACTTAAAAAATTTATAGTAATTTATATATTTTTTATACTTACCAATGACCCAGACATAGCTGGTGCTAACTCTTAAAAATATAGGGCCAAACACAAATTTTGCCCCCCAATCCCCAAAATTTGCATCTAAAACCAAAGAAAACATGTCCTGAATGGCCCTCCATACTTCACCGCTACTGCGCATGCGCAGTGTCAAGGACGTCCCGAAATTAGCGCCATTAATCATTCTTACCATCAGTGCCTGGTAAGCGCTATGTCCTCAGCGGGGAGGTATGAGTTCCCAACTCCTGGGAGGGCCATCCCCGTCTGGGTCATTGTTAAGTATAAAAAATATATAAATTACTATAAATTTTTTAAGATTTTTATACTGTACCAATGACCCACACATAGCTGAATAGTAAAAAGGCTGGAGGGCCCAGGACATAGAGGAAAATCCAATAAGCTCAACTATATAAAACAGAGTCATCTCCTGGAGGAGAAAAGGAGAAATAGGCTTCACGTGTATCTTTCTTATTTATGACAAATTAGAAAGACACAATACCTTCTATAATTGAGCATCATAACATCCATGTTCTCTATTAATATCCAGTATAATTCTTATACTAATTATTTTTTAAAGTAAGCCAATAAATAAAGTTAGTCCAAAGAATTGAGACTCTTTATACTCTTTTAAAAGTGTCCGAGGATAGTATAATAACATCCGTTTGACACATGACATATTCAAATGCTATACTTTAAAACTATGACATGAATGAATTTAAAAACATAACTTTCACTTAAGAAACCATCCCAGTAACAGCTCAGAATTACTAACTCCGGAGGAGGTATCCCCTTGTTTTCATAATAAAACAGGTGACCCAAGGAAACACCCTCCCCCCCCCCCCCCTTTTTCTTGCCCTGGGTCAAATAGCCCAGAGCGAAGAGGGCAGCAGGACGGAGTCACTGCCGGAACATAAAGCCTACATAGCTATAGTTGCAATTGTTAAGTGATCGACTTTCTGAGCAGCTGATAATGGACCTAAATAATGCAGGTCTCCAGAAATGGATACAATATTTCTGAGATAAAAATTCGTGAATGTGGATGGCTGAGACCAATATGCAGCCTACATAATCTATAATAGCAAAACTATACGTCAGCCCAAGACGTAGAAGAGCTCTTACTTCATGAGCCGAAATCTTAAGCACAGACTGCTGAGTTAAGGATAGATAATCCTAAGCAGTACAGATAGTTAACTGAATGGATTAAGTAATAGAATGGACCATAATGACCTTTCTATTAGGCATCAGAGCCAGAAGAAGCTTTACGTCCTACTGATAAACTGAGATCTGTTAATAAATACATAAATGTCTATCCGGACAGAGTAAAGGCCTATGCCCACTCGAAGACGGAAGGACCTTAAAAACAATAGGTTCCGGATATCATTAGGAGCCTGATTCTTAACCAAAAATACAACATTAGTAGTAAAGGTAATAGAGTTCCCGATACTACGAAAGTGAGAATCGTCCACCGATAGTGCATGAAGCTCACTGACTCTTCAGCAGAAGAGAAGACTAAGAGAATTGCTGCCTTAAAAGGCCAGAATTTGAAACTACTGTCTCAAGGGGTTCAAATGGTTGCTTTAGTTAATAAGAACCCAAGCTAAATTCCGAATAGGAATTAATCTAACGATTCTAGGTCTCTTATCGAAAAGTTTCAAACTAACTTAGATAAAGAGACATTAGGCTCCATTGTAAACTATCATGGTGTGCATAGGTATCAGATAACATAGACCTATAACCTTTAAAAGTAACTGGCTGCAGATGATCTCGTTAAACAAGTATACTAGAAAGTTTGCAATGTCTGGTATGGAGGGATCAAAAATATCAACATAAAGATCCCTACACCAACGACGAAAGACCTTCCACTTTAGCCGCATAGTATAGCAAAGAGGAGGTCCTTCTACAGTTAGGAATCACGTCCACTGCTCGTCCTGTACAATGCTTGCCATGCAAGAAGGACCGCTCAACGGAATACATGAAGGTTGAAACCTTGCGGGTTGTGATAGAGTTGACACAATTTCCCCAGCGAAAAAAAGATCCTCTCGTGGAAGAAGATTCCGCGGTAAGTCCCACAGTAGACATCTAAGTAAATTTATCCACCGTCTCTGTGGAGACAGAGATGCTACCAAAAGAATTGTATTGTGAATGAATAATCCTAGCAATACTTGCTGAATCAACAGCGCTGGAGGATACGCATATCCTATCATCGCGTCCTACTAGATCGATAGAGCGTTAACTACATATGCTCGGGGATCCGGACACGGTGACACATATGTCTACAATTGATTGGAGAGTTGTGTCGCAAATAAATTTATCACTGGGCGCTCCCATTGATAGCAAATCTGATTGAATACTTGTTTGTTGATAGTCCATTCCGACGGCAACAAACGACCCTTACGTGAAAGGGAGTCTGCTAATACGATCCGACGACCGAGAATATGACGAACCGAAACAGAACTTGGTATTCTATAACAAACAGAAGAATTCTTTCCGTTAAAATCAATAACGGAACCGAATGAGTGCCTCCCTGGTTCCGGATATACGCAACTACTGTCGTATTATTGGACAGGATTGAACATGCGTTTCTGAATAAAATTCATCCAATGACGTAGTGCAAGCCAACATAATATTCTTCCTTGGAAGTAAAGAGCTTGCCTAAAAACTACGGAACCCAAAGACCCTGGCACTTCGAATCCGTTGGGATCAAAATTGTGTCCCAACCTGTTTGACTGGCGTCCGTCATAATCGAAAAACTCGGATCCGGCAACTACAGTGGAACTCTCTGAGTCAACCACCGAATGTTTGCCCACGTCTGAATCTCTTGTTACACTTGATAGACAAGAGAACGTGTATATCGAGCAATTCAAGATTGCTGAAAGGTTGCCGTCGAAGAGAAGCTTCTCGGAAGCGACTCTGAGAGAGTTCTTCACCTTACTATCCACGCGTGTGGATGTAGCTAGGGCTGCGTCACGTCTAACCAACTCCAGGTTGCCAATGAAGGGCGGAGTTATACGTGGAAAAACTACTACCCCTGAAAGAAATCTCATTGAGGATCATATCCTGGAATTCTTTCTCTTGAAGACGTAATGATAACGTCTCAGTAAGGTGGTGTACATATGATAAAGCGTCTAAGTTAAGTCTATTATACATCATTGTCATTTCCAACATCGTGGTTGGAATTGACATAGACGGCGAAAAAGATAATTTGCAGTCTTCAGTCTCGCCATCTTAGACGCAAAGGAACTCTCGGTAAGGCCAGTTCTGCCAATAAACAATTATTTCCTAGAATTCACGAAAGGCAGAATAGAGCATTGCGGACAAGAAACTAGACTAGCATGTTGATAGCAAGCTTATATATATAGCGTCGTTCAATAATTCGAATGTTCTAAAGACATTATTGGACTGCGTCGGCAACTCAGGGACAATGTCCCTGAACCGATCCAAAACTCCGTGTCCAATGACGCTATTAGTCTCTTATCCAGCATCGCAGCAATGTAGTCCAACGGAACAACCTCTGGAAGATAATGCCGGAAGAAATGTATGGCAGCTTCTGTTGTTCCGAAAGGGAAAGCTCGAAATCGTCCGAATCCCTTTCGCCATCCTGTCGGACCCTATGAAATGTTCGGTCGTCTGTACCTGATGCAACAGCGGAGCGCACCGACCCAGTGCCGTCGGATTATTCCTGATCCGACCAAGAATCTGTCGTTTGCTGGGATGCTACGATAAGCTGTGCTATTTTGGATAGCACGTCCGTCACTGAGGCCTGTGGAGAAGCGGTCTTACGATGCATTGCCGCTGGAAGCTCTGTGTTCGTTACCCGGTGCATACTTCTATTATGCGAGCGACCGGAGTGTGCAGGCCTCGTGTCCCTTGGCTACCGGATGGCGTGACCTGTTCGCCATGGAATCACTGAATGACGAAGCTGGCTGGATATTCGATGTCACGTAGCCAATGTGCGGTCGTGTGCGCTGCTGTGAGGATGAGGAAGCATTATCGACAGTCACTCGGACTGTCTATATAACGGAGCGTCCCGAGTGGCAGACATACGCTCCGAAGGTGAAATGTCTGTACCACAACATCCGGTCCCATATGTTGTTGCACGAGAGAGGGACCTCTCTCGCTCGCCGCCCGGATGGACCGGACGAGCTAGGAACCGGACTAACAGGCTTCCTTCGATCTCTCCTCTAATCCGTCGTCACTGGGTGTGTACTAAAGTCTATTATAGTGCTCGCATCACCCAAATCTCCTTCCTAGACCACAACGGGCGAACCCGACTGCCGAACCATTCGATGAATGGACGTTACACCGGGTGAGCTAGCGAATGTCAACTCCGTCGATAATACTAGGGACCTCTTAGGAGATTGACGTAATCCATGAGCACTAATTGCCGCTAGCTCTTCATTAACTATGACGACAGAGGCACACTTTTGAAAACATCTCAGTAATTTTGCGAACAAGAAACCAGACATGCTTGTACATAGCAAGCATATAAAAAATATAAATAGCGTCGTTCAATAAATCGAACGTATCTGAGACATTATTGGACTGTGTCGGAACTGAGGGATGATGTCCCTGAACCGAACCAAAAATTTCCAAGTCCACCGACGCTATCAGTTTCTTATCCGGTATCGCAGCATTCTGGTCCGACGAAGAACCTCTAGAAGATGAAGTCGGATGACATATACAGCAGCTTATGTTGTTCCGAAAGGGAAAGCTCGAAAACCTCTGAATCCCTTTCGGCATCCCGTCAGACCGTATGAAATTTTTGGACGTCCGCACCTGATGCTTCCGCGGAGCGTCCCGACCCAGTGTCGTCGGATATTACATTATGCGACAGAGATTCTGTCGTTGCTGGGATAAGTTGTGCTATTTGGGATAGCACGTCCGTCACAGAGGCCTGTGCAGAAGCGGTCTTACGATGCTTTGCCGCTGGAAGCTCCGTGTACGTTGACTCCCGCATACTTTCTTATGCGAACGTCCGGAGTCTCCAGGCCTCGTGTCCCTGGCTATCGGATGGCGTGACCTGGTCGCCGAGGATTCTCTGATTGGCGAAGTTAACTGGATATCGAAGGTCACGTAGCCAAGGTGCGGTCGTGTGCGCTGCCATGAGAATGAGGAAGCCTTATTGACAGTCTCCGGACTGTCTATATAACGGAGCGTCCCGAGCGGTGGACGTATGCTCCGAATGCGAGACATTTTGTACCACAACATCTGGGGCCAGATGTTGATGTACGAGAGAGGGGCCTCTCTCGCTCGCAGCCCGGATGGGCCTGGACGAGCTATGAACCGGACTAAAAGGCTTCCTCCGTTCTCCCCTCTAATCTGCCGTCACTGGGTGTGCACTTGGTTATTTTATAGTGCTCGCATCACCCAAAACTCCTTTCTAGACCGCAACGGACGAACCCGGCTGCCGAACCATTCGATGAATGGACGCTACACCAGGCGAGCTAGCGGACGTCAAAGGCCGTCGAACCTACTAGGGTCCTCTTAGGCAATTGACGTATTACATGAGCACTTTTCCGCTAGCTCTTCATTAATTGTGACGACGGAGGCACACTTTTTGGAAGACATCACGGATACATCACCCTGATCATGATCGTCTGAAATAGAGATTGATAAAGTACAGTGACCCTGCAGGGAAAGGATCGGAATGGCCAATTCCCCACTAACATACCGTGACACACGCTTCCCATGTTGTCATCGAAATCAACACTTACAGAACAGGAGTTAGTGCGAGTACACTGACTACATTATACAATGATTATGAAAGTCAGAAGAAGATTTCCTCTTATCACAATTGAACAATATCCTTTCATTGTGAAAAGAAAACAAAGTCCTAGTACTCGCACCAACCCCTGACAATCAAAATACATAATAACAAGATCCATTAACATAGAAAAAATAATTGAATCAAAAACTTTTGAAAAAATATTTTTTCAGAACAGCCCAAGTTTCTGAAAAGTAATGTTGAGCCCCAATGGATCCCAAGCCTAAGTGTGGACAAAAATTCTAAAAATATTTTAAACAATTTATGCAACACTTACGAACAATAATAATGTATCTAGTTATGATTAAATTAACATCAAGATATTATTTTCAAGAAATCCCCCCTCACACAGAGGGCTGTTGGAAATGTAAACAATAAGTGTAAAAACTCTAGATCAAGACTCCAGGCACGCTGGCCCGAAATCAGTTACCAATAATACACTATCTGATGCAAAACAGAGACTTCCAGGGAAGAAACTGCAGAACATCAGATGGTAGATGCAGAACACTAAGCCTAACCACCCATAGGTGAAGACGGAAACATGGGGAAAAGAACAGAATTCATTCTGTTATCCAGCTAAAACTCCCAAGAAATTTTAGTAATAATATTACAGAAAATATGCCAAAAGCATGTGAGAATAGCAAGAGGGGACTTAAAGGAAAGGGAGAGAGGAAAACACTGAATAAGCAGTGTAATCTTGATAACAAGAATGACCACAACAGGCTGTTGCCTCAAAAATAGGTAACTTAACATAATTTCATCAAAAAATTTTAAGTTACAGCCCTGATTATTTTCTGTCACTCATTTTTCCTCTCCTCCTTCTATATCCTCCTTAGAATCACCATTTCACTAATATTTATGTGTCTGGCATCATTTAAACTGAGATTTACAAGCACAAAGATCAGTCAGATGTTAACTGATGAAGAACCAAACAAAGAATGATTAATGGCGCCAATTTCGGGACGTCCTTGACACTGCGCATGTGCAGTAGAGGTGAAGTATGGAGGGCCATTCAGGACATGTTTTCTTTGGTTTTAGATGCAAATTTTGGGGATTGGGGGGCAAAATTTGTGTTTGGCCCTATATTTTTAAGAGTTAGCACCAGCTATGTCTGGGTCATTGGTACAGTATAAAAATATCATTAGCAATAATGATGACGTCAGGCCCATATTCCGAAATTGGGGAACATGAATAATTTTTATAAATATTATAAAGTTACAGCCCTGAACATTTCAAACCACCGTTTCTTCCTTCCTTCATCCAGTTGTGTCCTTGGATCCACCAAATTAACCATTGATTTGTGTCTGGCATCATTATAAACTGAGATTTAAAAGCACAGAAGTCATGTTGTTGTTATCTGACTGAGGGCCAAACAAAGAATGATGTTGGCACCAATTCCAGTCACTTCTGGGCGTCTGCGCATGCACGAAGAGTAAATGTATGGAGGGCCAGATAGAACTTCTAATTTTCAGCTTTGCATGCAAATTTTGGGGATTGGGGGGTGGGGCAAAATTGTTTGGCCCTCAATATTTTGGAGTTAGCACCAGCTAAGTCTGGGCCATTGGTTATAGTGGAAAAATATGGCCACTGGCAGCCATCTGGAATTTTGGACCACACCCAGAAACACTTGTTATCTCGGTGATAACAAAGGTACCCAAGAAGTTTCATGAAGATCGGTTCATAAATACAGCCCCTAGCCCGAGCTGTATTGACATGTGTACTTACAGTGTGTAAGTAGCACAGAATAAATCAAAGTTCATCTCTAAATTTGGGAAACATCACTTGGCCCCTTTTCAGAAAACTTTGTCATAAGCAATCAGTATACCATATTTCATTGCGAACCGATAACCCATACCCGAGATACAGGATGAACAGACAACAAATGTTCCGCGGTATGGTAAATGGTGTGTTGTTTGATATATACAATGAGGCAGAAACTTTAACACAAGCAATCTGCAATCCACATTTCATTGAGATCCGATAACCTATACATGAGACACAGGCTGAACAGAAAACAAATTTCCTAAGGTATGGTAAAATGGTTTGGTGTTTTTTAAGTATCAACCCAGCGACCAGGTTTGAACAAACTTGAAACTTACACACCAAGAGATGTTGTGTACCAAATATGAAGGGATTCTAACTGGTGGATCTGAAGAAGATTTTTAAAGAAATTTCCTTATTTTGCACTAAGTTAAACTTTCGGCTCCCATGGGGAGCCCAAATATCAACCCAGGAACTAGGATTGAACAAACTTGAATCTGACCTTTCTAGAGATGTTGTATACCAAATATGAAAGCATTCTGACTATGGGGTCTGAAGAAGGAGATTTTTAAAAAAATTCCTCATATTGCACTAAGTTGATATTCGGGCTCCCATAGGGAGCCCAAATATTTACCCAGGTAACTGATTTGAACAAACTTGTAACTGACCCACCTCAAGGTGTTTTATACCAAATACGAAAGGATTCTGACTGGTGGATCTGAAGAAGAAGATTTTTAAAGATTATTCCTCATATTGCGCCAAGTTAAAATTTGGACTCCTATGGGGAGCCCAAATATAAACCCAGGGACTCGATTTGAACAAACCTGAATCTGACCCCCCTGTAAATGCTGTATACCAAACATGAAAGGATTCTGATTGGTGGATCTGAAGAAGAATATTTTTACAGAAATTTCCTCAAATTGCACCAAGTCAAACTTTGGGCTCCAATAGAGAGCCCAAATACTAATTCAGGGACCCGATTTGAAAAAATTTGAATCTGACCCCTCTAGAGATGTTGTATACCAAAAATGAAAGCATTCTGACTGGTGGATCTGAAGAAGATTTTTAAAGAAATTTCCTCATATTTCACTAAGTTACAATTTGGGCTTCTTCAGGGAGCCCAATTATTAACCCAGGGACTCGATTTGAACAAACTTCAATCTGACCCCCCTACACATGTTGTATACCAAACATGAAAGGATTCTGACTGGTGGATCTGAAGAAGAAGATTTTAAAGAATATTCCACATATTGCTCTCATTTAAAATTCGAGCTCCAATAAAGAGCCCAAATCTTAACCCAGGCACTCGATTTGAATAAACTTGAATCTGACTCCCCTAGAAATGTCTTTTATCAAATATGAAAAGATTCTGACTGGTGGATCTGAAGAAGATGATTTTTTTTAATTTTTTAAAAAGTTTATAGGTGCTATCCGAGTTATGTACCTTGTGATGCCCCCTGTGGGCGTGGCAACTTTATTTGAACAAATTTGAATTGACATATGATGAGGAACATACACATCAAATTTGGTTCAATTTGGTCCAGGAGTTTGTGAGGAGAAGTCGATAATGTCAAGTTTACACCGGACGGAAGACGGACGGAAAGTGATTAGTAAAGCTCCCCTTGAGTTTCGCTCAGGTGAGCTAAAAACACAAGACACTAATTCCCTGTGGCAACTGTCTCATTGAAAGATTATTGTCACTGGTTTTAATTACTGAATCAACTAATGTAAATACACAGCTTCTGATTTTTTAATGTTTTTTGCGCAGTCTCACTGAACTTGAGCTATTAATGAGTGGAATCTACACTCTGTGTTTCCAAATCCGCTCACTATCCATGTAATGTTTCTGAGTTTGGTGAGTTTGCACCAGGCTACTTGACAACCTCATGCAAGAGTTTGGTGAGTTTGCACCAGGCTACTTGACAACTTATGTCCACGCATATAAGATCATGTTTTATTCACTTTATTAGAATGGGTCAATATGCATTGGAGCGAAATTTAGAGAAAACAAAAGATTATCTGACTTCCCATGCATGTGTTTGAAATTTGTGAAAAACTTTGCCCTCGTGAAAAACACACATGCTTCCTGGCATGTTCTTTCAAACGTTTTTGTGGAATAAATAGCTGAAACACAGATTCATTGTTTTTCTGTCATTTGAGTGTGCTTTCTTTTAACCATTTTACACAGTAAATGCATGCGATCATCAGAATACTGAATCACCCAAATGTCCGCTCTTCTGGTGAGTGGATGCACCAACCACGATACTGCCTTTTGACTACTCTAGGATAAATAGCCTATTTTTTGTATGCATGTAGTTAAACAGCAGTACTACACCTCTGGTGGAGAAGGCCCTTTTATATATATATATAATTTTTTTTTTCTCCATAATTCTCGATTGATTACTTTTCGGGCAACACTAATCATTTTTACTTATCACTGAATGTTACATGGGAAATTGGGGGGGGGGGGGGGGGGGAGGGGGGGGAGGAGAGGGGGTCATCAGGTCCTATATCCCTCACCCCAGACACTTTTGAAAATAATAGGTTTTCTTTTTAATCAATATTTAATTATTTTAACCCACAACCAGTGGATGACGACACTCGCCTGTACATATTTTTTCTAAAAAGAGCCAACATGTAGCCTTACTGAAAAGTTAAAAAATTTATAGTAATTTATATATTTTTTATACTTACCAATGACCCAGACATAGCTGGTGCTAACTCTTAAAATATAGGGCCAAACACAAATTTTGCCCCCCAATCCCCAAAATTTGCATCTAAAACTAAAGAAAACATGTCCTGAAAGGCCCTCCACACTTCGCCCCTACTGCGCATGCGCAGTGTCAAGGACGTTCCGAAATTGGCGCCATTAATCATTCTAATAACCAGTGCCTGGTAAGCGCTATGTACTCAGCGGGGAGGCAAGAGTTCCCAACTCCTGGGAGGGCCATCCCCGTCTGGGTCATTGGTAAGTATAAAAAATATATAAATTACTATAAATTTTTTAACATTTTTATACTGTACCAATGACCCAAACATAGCTGAATAGTAAAAAGGCTGGAGGGCCAAGGACATAGAGCAAAATGGAATACGCTCAATAAAATAAAACAGAGTCATCCCCTGTAGGGAAAAAGAAGTAATAGGCTTTACATGTATCTTTCTTATTTATGATAAATTAGAAAGATACAACACCTTCCAAAATTGAGCTTCATACATCCATGTACTCTATTAATATCCAATATAATCCTTATACTAATAATTTTTAAAGTAAGCCAATAAATAAAGTAAGTCTAGAGAATAGAGACTCTTATACTCCTAAAAGTGTCTGAGGATTGCATAATCATGTCCGTTGACATATGCAATATTCAAAAGCTATACTTTAAAAACTAAGACTTGAATGAATTTTAAAAACCTAAACTTCTCACTAAACAACCATCCCAATAACAGCTCAGAATTACTAACTCCGGAGGAGGTATCCCCTTGTTTTCATAGTAAAACAGGTGACCCAAGGGAACACCCTCCCCCCCCCCCCCCTTTTTCTTGCCCTGGGTCAAATAGCCCAGAGCGAAGAGGGCAGCCGAACGGAGACACTGCCGAAACAGACAGCCTACCTAGCTATAGTAGCAACTGTTAAGTGAATGACATTCTGAGCAGTAGATAATAGACCTAACAATAGAGGCCTCCAGAAATGGACTCGATATTTCTAAGATAAAATTCATGAATGTGGATGGCTGAGCGCAATGAGCGGCCTTCAAAAATCTATAATAGCGACACTATTAATGTAAGCCCAAGAAGTAGAAGAACTCTTACTTCATGAGCCGAAATCTTAAGCACAACTGCTAAGTCAATGATATACCATAAGCAGTACCGATAGTTAATAGAATCCATTAACAATAAAATGGAGCGTAACGTCCTTCTACTAGACATCAAAGACAGAAGAAGCTTACGCCCTTTGTAATAAACAGATATCTGTTTATAAATACATAAACTGTACCCGGAAAGAGTAAAGGCCTATGCCCATACGAAGACGGAAGGACCTTAAAATAATAGGTTCCGGATAATAGGAGCCTAACTCTTATGCAACAATCCAACCTAAATAGTAATGGAAGTATTGATTCCGAAACTATGAAAGTGAAAATCATCCATCGATAGTGCATGAAACTCACTGACTCTACAGTAAAAGAGAAACCAACAGAATTACTGTCTAAAAGGTCAGAATTTGAAAACTACTGTTTCCAGAGGCTCAAATGATTACTTAGCTAAATAAGAACCGAAGTTAAAATCCGTATAGGAATTTAATCTAAAGATTCTAAGTCTATTTATCAAAAAGTTATTAACTGACTTAGATAAAGAGACAAAAGACTCAATTGTAAACTATCGTAGAGTGCATAGGTATGAGGTAACATAAACCTATAACCTAAATAATAACAGGCTGCAGTAGATCTTGTGAAACAAGTATACTAAAAAATAGCAATGAGTAGTATGGAGGGATCAACAATATGAACATAATGATCCCTACACCACGACGGAAGAGCCTCCACTTTAGCCGCATAGAATAGCGAAGAAGAGGATCTCCTATAGTAAGAAATCGCGTCCAAAGCTCGTCCAGTACAGTGCTTACAATGCAATATGGACCACACAACGGAATACATGAAGGTTGCGACCTTGCTGGTTGTGATAAAGATGACACGATTTACCCAGTGAAAAAGATCCTCACATAGAGGAAGATTTCACGTTAAGACCCACAGTAGACAAGAGAGTAAATTACTCATGATCTCTGTGAAGATAGAGATGCTATCAACAGAAATGTATTGTGGTTGTTTATCTTAGCAATACCTGCTAAAACAACAGCGCCGGAGGATACGCGTATCCTATCATTCCGTCCTATAGATCAATAGAGCGTTAACAATATTAGCTCAGAGATCTGGACAAGCCAACACATACGTCTGCAATTGATTAGCAAGCTGTGTCATAAATAAATCATCATTGGGCGCTCCCATAGATAGCAAATCTGATTGAATACTTGTTTGTTGAGAGTCCATTCTGACAGCAACAAGCGACCCGTAAGAGAACGGGAGTCCGATAAAACAATCAGACGACCCGGAATATGACGGACCAAAACTGAACTTGGTGTACTATAACCAACAGACGGATTCTTTCCATTAAATTGAATAACGGAAACGAAAGAGTGCCTCCCTGGTTCCGGAGATACGCCACTACTGTCGAATTAAAGGACAGGAATTTGGGCATGCGTTTCTGAATAATGTTCATGCAATGACATAAAGCAAGCCTAAAAAACATTATTTCGCGGAAGTTAAACTGATTGCTAAAAGACTGCGGAACCCAAAGACCCTGGCACTTCGAATACGTAGGGATCAGTATTATATCCCAATCTGTTTGACTGGCAACCGTCATAACAGCCACACTCGGGTCCGGCAACTGCGGCGGCACTCTCCGAGTCAACCACCGAATGTTTGCCCCAGTCTGAATCTCTTGTAACACTAGATAGACAAGAGAACGTATAAATCGAGCAATTCATGGATTGCCGAAAAGTTGCCGTCGAAGAGAAGCTCCTCCGAGAACGAAGCGACTCTGAGAGAGTTCTTAACCTTACTATCCACGCGTGTGGATGTAGCTAGGGCTGCGTCACGTCTAACTAACTCCAATCAGCCACTGAAGGGCGGAGTTATACGTGAACAAACTACTGCCCTCAAAAGAAATTACATTGAGAATAATATCCCGTAAATCTTTTCTTGAAGACGTAATGATAACGCCTCAGTAAGGCGGATTACGTATAATAAAGCGTCTAAGTTAAGTCTACTATACATAATGTCGTTCCCAACATTGAAATTGGAAAAGACATAAACGGCGAAAAAGAATATATGCAGTCTTTAATCACACCGTCTAGACGCATATGAACTCTCGGTATGCCCTGCTCTGCCAAAATAAATTATTTGTATAAATGATAAAATGGCAGAAATGAGCAACGCGGACAAGAAACTAAACTATCATGCTTAGTAGCAGGCTTGTATATATATATATATAGCGTCGAAAAATAAAACACATGTTGTAATGACAATATTGGACTGCGTCGGTAAGTCAGGGACAATGTCCCTGAACCGATCGAAAAATCCGAGTCCAATGACGCTATAAGTCTCTTATCCAAGATCGCAGCAATGAAGTCCGAAATAATAAACACTGGAAGATAATGCCAGAAGATATGAAAGGCATCTTCCGATACTACTAAAGGGAAAACTCGAAATCTTTCGAATCCCTTTCGCCATCCTGTCGGACCCTATAAAGCGTTCGGTCGTCCGTAGCTGATGCAACCGCGGACCGCACCGACCCAGCGCCGTCGGATAATTCCTGATTCGACCGAGAAACTGTCAATTGCTGGGAAGCTGCGAAACAACTGTGCTAACTCGGATAGCACGTCCGTCACTGAGGCCTGAGGAGAAGCGGTCTTACGATGCATTGCCGCTGGAAGCTCCGTGATTGTTACCCCGTGCATACTACCAATATGCGAGCGAACGGAGTGTATAGGCCTCGTGTCCCTTGGCTACCGGATGGCGCGACCTATTCGCCGTGGAATCACTGAATGCCGAAACTGATCGGATACTCGAGGTCACGTAGCCAATGTGCGGTCGTGTGCCCTGCTGTGAGGATGAGGAAGCATTAAAGACAGTCTCTCGGACTGTCAATATAACGGAGCGTCCCAACCAACGGACATATGCTCCGAATGTAAAATATCTGAACCACAACATGCGGTCTCCTATGTTGTTGGGCGAGAGAGGGACCTCTCTCGCTCACAGCCCGGACGGACCTGGACAAGCCAGGAACCGGACTAACAGGCTTCCTCCGATCTGTCCTCAATCTGCCGTCACTGGGTGAGTACTAAAGTAATTAAAGTGCTCGCATCACCCAAATCTCCTTCCTAGACCGCAACGGACGAACCCGGCAGCCGAACCATTCGATGAATGTACGCTACACCGGGTGAGCTAGCGAATGTCACTCCGTAGGCGATAGACATATTCCATGAGCACTTATTGCCGCTAACTCTTCATTAACTATGACGACAGAGGCACACTTTTGAAAGACATCTCCATAACTCTTCGAACAAGAAACCAGAAATGCTTGGATAGCAAGCATAAAATAATAATATATATAGCGTCGTTCAATAATTCGAAAGTTTGTGTGACATTATTGGACTATGTCAGAACTGAGGGACGATGTCCCTGAACCGAACCAAAAATTTCTAAGTCCACCGACGCTATCAGTTTCTTATCCGGCATCACAGCATTCTGGTCCGACGAAAGAAGCTGTAGAAGACCAAGTCAGATGACATACACAACAGCATATGTTGTTCCGAAAGGGAAAGCTCGAAATCCTCCGAATCCCTTTCGGTATCCCGTCGGACCGGATGAAACTTTCGGACGTCCGTACCCGCTTCCGCGGAGCGTCCCGACCCAGCATCGTCGGATAAAATATATGCGACAGATTCAGTTGATGCTGGGATGCTGCGATAAACTGTGCTATTAAGGAAAGCACGTCCGTTCCCGAGGCCTGTGCAGTAGCGGTCTTACGATGCATTGCCGCCGGAAGCTCCGTGTACGTTGACTCCCGCACACTTCCTATGCGAACGTCCGGAGTCTGCAGGCCTCGTGTCCCTGGCTACCGGATGGTGTGACCTGGTCACCGAAGAATCCTTGATCGGCGAAGCTGGTAATATATCGGCGGTCACGCAGCCAAGGTGCGGTCGTGTGCGCTGACGAGAAGAGGAAGCCTTAGCAGTCTCAGCGGACTGCCTATACAACGGAGCGTCCCGAGCGACGGACATATGCTCCGCTTGCGACACATTTTGTACCACAACATCTGGGGCCAGATGTTGTTGAACGAGAGAGGGGCCTCTCTCGCTTGCCGTCCGGATGGACCGGAACGAGCTATGAACCGGACTAAAAGGCTTCCTGCGTTCTCCCTCCGATCCGCCGTCACTGGGTGTGCATTAAGTTAATTTATAGTGCTCGCATCACCCCAGAATTCCTTCTAGACCGCAACGGACGAACCCGGCTGCCGAACCATTCGGTGAATGGACGCTACACCGGGCGAGCTAGCGGAC
Organism: Pictodentalium vernedei; assembly: GCA_031216915.1. Lineage (NCBI taxonomy): Eukaryota > Metazoa > Mollusca > Scaphopoda > Dentaliida > Dentaliidae > Pictodentalium > Pictodentalium vernedei. The sequence goes on from CM062289.1 coordinate 243,102,842, forward strand.
GTCAAAGGCCGTCGAACCTACTAGGGTCCTCTTAGGCAATTGGCGTATTTACATGAGCACTTTTCCGCTAGCCCTTCATTAATTGTGACGACGGAGGCACACTGTTGGAAGACATCACAGATACATCACCCTAATCTTGATCGTCTGAAATAGCAATTGATAAAGTAGAGTGACCCTGCGGGGAAAGGACCGGAGTGTCCAAATCCCCAACAACATACCGTGACATACGCTTCCCATATTGTCATCAAAATCATACGATACAGAACAGGAGTTAATGCGAGTACACTGACCACATATAGAATGATAATAAAGTCAGAGGAAGACTTCCTCTTAAAACAATTGATCAATATCCTTTCAATGTGAAAAGAAAACAAGTCCTGGTACTCGCACTAACCCCTGGCAATCAAAATACATAATAATAATATGATCCATTAATATAGAAAAAATAATTGAAATCAAAATATTTTGAAAAAATATTTTTTCAGAACAGCCCAAGTTTCTGAAAAGTAACGTTGAGCCCCAATGGATCCCAAGCCTAAGTGTGGACAAAAATTTTAAAAATATTTTAAACAATTTATTCAACACTTACGAACAATAATAATGTATCTAGTTATGATTAAAATAACATAAAGATATTATTTTTTAGAAATCCCCTCCCTCACACAGAGGGCTGTTGTAAATGTAAACAATGAGTGTAAAAACACTAAAATAAGACTCCAGGCACCCAGGCCCGAAATCAGTTACCAAAAATACACTATCTGATGCAAAACAGAGACTTCCAGGGAAGAAACTGCAGAACATCAGATGGTAGATGCAGAACACAATGCCTAACCACCCGTAGGTGAAGACGTAAACATGGGGAAAGAACAGAATTCATTCTGTTATTCAGCTAAAACTCCCAAGAAATTTTAGTAATAATAATTACAGAAACTATGCCAAAAGCATGGGAGAATAGCAAGGGGGAACTTAAAGGACAGGGAGAGAGGAAAACACTTAAAAAACAGTGTAACTAAATAATCAGAATGACAACAAAATGGCTGCTGCCTTGAAAATAGGTAACTTAACATAATTTCATTAAAAAATTTTAAGTTACAGCCCTGATAATATTCTGTCACACATTCTTTTCCTCTCCTCCTTCTCTATCCTCCTTAGAATCACCATTTCACTAATATTTATGTGTCTGGCATCATTTAAACTGAGATTTATAAGCACAAAGATCAGTCAGATGTTAACTGATGAAGGGCCAAACTTAGAATGATTAATGGCGCCAATTTCGGAACGTCCTTGACACTGCGCATGCGCAGTAGGGGCGAAGTGTGGAGGGCCTTTCAGGACATGTTTTCTTTAGTTTTAGATGCAAATTTTGGGGATTGGGGGGCAAAATTTGTGTTTGGCCCTATATTTTAAGAGTTAGCACCAGCTATGTCTGGGTCATTGGTACAGTATAAAAATATGATAAATTTAAAGTAATTTGTATATTTTTAATACTTATCAATGGCCCACACTAGCTGGTGCAAACTCAAAGTTTTCAAGGGCCAAACACAAATTTTGAACCCCCCAATCTCCAAAATTTGCTTGCAAAACCGAAAATTAAAAGTCCTATCTGGTCCTCCATACTTTTACCCTTCGCGCATGCGCAGCTGTCAGGAAGTGACCGGAATTGGCACCAACTTCATTCTTTGTTTGGCCCTAAAGTCAGTAACAATGTTCTGACACCTGTGCTTTAGCCCTTTACCCAACACAGACGATATCAAAATTTATTATTTTAAATATCATTTTTTTAAATTTTTCAAAATATTTCGACAAAACCATATCATGTGACCCCTCATTGGAACGAGCTCAGTGAGTTCGTTCCAATGAGGGGTCACATGATATGACCCCTCATTGGAACGAGCTCAGTGAGCTCATTCCAATGAGGGGTCACATGATATGGTTTTGTCGAAATATTTTGAAAAATTTAATTTTTTCCAACTGCTCAATTTGCATATTATGGGGGCGGATGCGGGCGATTCGTTAGGTAAAGGGTTAAAATGTCCTTTTTTGAGGATGCCAGACACAAATCAATGCAAGAATTGGTGGATCCAAGGCTGTTATTGGATGATGGAAGTGTACAACGGTGGTTTTATATATTCAGGGCTGTAACTTTATAACAATTATAAAATTATTTCATGTTTCCCAATTTTGGGATATGCACCTGATGTCATCATTTTTGCTAATGATTAATCCATTGTTTAAGTATTCCTTCCTTATCCTTCCATGAACCCTACTCTTTAGCTTTTTGGCTATTTTTTATTGAAATTTTTTATTAAATTGCTTGGGAGTTTAACGTTTTTTACAGAATATTTATTCTGTTTATCCCCATGGTTACGTCCTCACCCTAGGGGTGTTAGGTCGTTTAGTCTTGCATCTTCTATCTGATGTATCGTGTTTTCTTTGTATGAAGATCTAGCTTTGAATCTGGTAGCATTTAAATTGGTTACTGACTTTGGGACTTTTTGTGTGCCTGATGTCTTGTTTCCGGTTTTTCATTGACGTTGTTTAGATTGACAACGTCCTCATTTATATGTACTATTTTATATTATATTACTGTAGAATTACTGTAGGATACATTGATTATTATTCTGGTAGTGTAGCTCAAAAAATATGGATTTTGTCCACACTTAGGCTCTATCGGGATGCCCTTGGCCTCATAATGCTCCCTTTGGGAACTTGGGCATTTTTTTCAAAATTTTATCTAAAAATATTTTGAATTTAATTCTGATTGCTATTATTCATGTATCTTAATTATATATTTTGTTGTGGAGTTTGTAGGAGTGAAGACTCAGTCGAAAGGAACCTCCGATATTGTGTATCCATGTACTGTTGTAGAGTTGATACTGGAAAGATTTTGTTAGTTGGAAATAAAAACGACAAAAAAATCTGTTGTTATTTAGCTTTATTTCATCAATTCCACCCATACCTCCGTTCTTGTTTCCTAGAGATAAAAAACCCCGGAATTACGCCTTGACATTCTATCTCTCTACCAAAGGCTCACAGTTAAATTCTCAAAACTAGGCCTACTTCTGATTTATAATTATACCCAGATGTCTGACATTACATGTACATGCATGTACAAGGACCGTACATGTATACAAGACATAGTGTTCCATTACTTGACCAAGATAATCTCTTTCACTCGCCGATGCGGCGGATTCGCTCGAACCATCAAATTCACTGTTCGTTTCAATAACCTGATCACTAATCCCCATCACTCAATTTTCTGGGGACTGTGCTTGTTGCTGAGGTGCGTCACCACAGGTTTTAATTCTTTATGCTCACAGTCAATCACATGGTGATGGGCGGATTAGTGGTAATCCTCCCTCCACGTACTGTATGGATGGATGTTCGCAGCAATAATAGAGCCCCCACTTCTGCAGGGTAAAATAACACATTTTAATATCATGTGATTGGGAAATTGTTAATAACAAATTTTGATATCATGTGCATTGGGCAAATGGTTAAGAATTTATCATGTTACTCACCTCATCTTTTTTGATGAAAAACAGAGAAAGTGCTGTTACTTCTAAACCAAACAGAAGGAGAACAAATGTGAAATACTGAAAAGAGATAATGTTAAATCAGTATACAGTACAGCCGCCGTGGACTGGTCACTTTTCATGGGAGGGCAATATTTCCATTGATGCACTAATATTAGATTCCAAACACTAATTATAGGAATAATCATCAAAAAATTAATTACTGAAGCACTGGATACAACCCAGTGCTTCATTAATTAAAATTTTGCTGATGATAACTTTTATTACCTGGTAAAGGCCTGTGTGGACATCACTGACCATGCGTGGATTACGACAAGTTCATGGTAAATGTACTGTACAGGAATGGAGGTGAGTTGCTTGTAGAGTATATAGTGGGTGAATATTTCCTAAATAAAATATTATAAAATCAAGACTAAATCAAGAAATACAAACAAAATTTGGAATTTCAAATCTATATTTATCATACCTACCACTGACACAGACAACCCAGTTAGCTCAATTTGAAGAATTTGGCCAAACACTTCATTTTTAGACTCCCCAGCCCCCCAAAATTAAGCCAAATAACAAAAAAGAAAGAATCCTGTATTGTGCTCCATAGATGAGGTCTGCGCAGGCACAAAAGTCTGGGAAGGGTCCTCCAAACCTGCCAATACCCATTCTTTTGTAATGCCTGCTAAGTGTTTATAGTTGTATGCAGGGAGGTGGGAGTGAACAACTTATGGGACAGCACTTCCAGTCGAGGCCATTGGTAGGTATGATAAATATAGAAATTATTTCAAATTTCCAATATTTATCCACCATCACCACTGACCAAGCTGAATAAATAAAATTAAGGAGGGACTACACTAGGGCTGCATGGTATACTGGTAATTCGATATTTACTGGTTTTTAAACCGATACCTAGCCAATACCTGTACTTTTTTGAAAGTACCAGAATACCACAAATTACAGTATTGTATCAAATTATAGATGTTGAAATCGATATATTAATAATAGTTGCAGAAATGTTGAACATCACTCTCATCACACCACTCAATATTTATCATCAGCAATATTTCAATTTTCGAAATTTTTTGAGTATGTTGAAAATTTAAAATAATACTTTTATATACTCACTGAACCTTACAGAACATGAAATATTTCCAAATTATGCACATTTAATCACTAACCACAAAATATATTATAATTATGTTTGCAGACTGTAAATTTCAGCATGAGGCTATTTATTAAAAGAATTGTTATAACCATGTGTTCGCTTTTTGTTTTGTTATTGAGCTTTGATCAGTTATATGTACACATCACGTGATTTTCTTAATGTCGCATGGGTGTCTGTCAAAGATGGAAAGAAACTGTTTCTAATTCAAACTCCTCATCATCTTGTAACTGCTGTTGTGAAGTGCCTGTCAATCACAGAACAGAATGATTTGCCATAGTCCAAACTCCACCCAAATTTACAACTACTGTCATGAATTACTGTCAATCACTCATTAGAGTTACCAATGAAAACACAGTTTCGGCTACATGGGTCGTTGATGGATGTTTTCTCAACCAGCACATGCAGGTAGCCAGAATATTTATTTACACTGCAAACCCTTCATGTGAGGCTTGTATGTGTGGTATGAAAATAATAATCGCCCCAGGTGTTGACTACAGAAATTTTAATCTGCTTGTACATAAATTTATTGACATAGTTCCATGCACAAACACATTTATTTCATATTTTCATGCAAGATATTTAAATATGGTCCTAACAAGAACTGTGTTAAAAGATCTTGTATGAAAACACAAAAAACGTCTTTCAGTTAATTTTTCCAACTGAATTCAATTTATTTGTTAATTAGTTCAGCAATCTGAATGTAATCATCGGTATCAGTGACTATCAGTCACAGGTACTGATAACTCAGTACATCCAGATTCTGAACTAGTCTATGGAATACCGATATATCGTGGTATTTTTTTCAATACCAATACCAGTATTGATTTTTGAATACTGTGTAGTCCTAGACCAAACAGGATTGAGGATAGTAGATAAAGCAGACTGTATAATTAATTCTATAAATTTTTAATCTCAAAATGAGAAAGAATTAACAAAATAGTCTACACCCAACAATACTGACAAGCTATTATTATGTGGAAAGAATAAGAACAGATAACAGAATTCAATTACCTTGATTTCCTCTTATCTAGGATACCTATCCTAAAAGGATACACATAGATTAAGGATATCAAAGTATGATTTCATCCAAATGCTAAACATAAGACGATTCCATTAAGCATTAAGGTTACAATTAATGTTATAAATATACCACTATGAAAACATTGGCATTGACTGTGGTACACTAACAAATGAGAGAGAAGCTCATAACACTTTCTAATCCAAAGGAAGTAAATGGCAAATTCAATACACAAGCTCCCTCTCCACCTCCCCTCCAACATGTTTTGTGATAAAATATTTTATACACAGAACAGAGAAATATACAAATATACATATTAAACGGCAAAGATAACATAGACATGTACTGTTAGATCACAGCAGAACATTTTTTGCCACTACAGATGACTTAAAAAAGGTTTTAGATCACTTGTTCCAGATATTAGTTAAAGAATAGTAAATTATGTTGAAATATGGTGAAAACGCACCAAAAATTATATACAAGAATCATCTTTCACATGTAAAAGCCAACAGAGATGAGAACTTTTCAATTGTAACTCCAGTACCAATGGAAAATTATTAAGCAGTTAAAAGCAGATTATGGTTCCTTTAAAATGACATCTGGAGAGAGAACAAAATATCCAGATATCTGAATTCACTGAAAGAAAGGACATGTATCTGCACATTTTGTACTTGGACATCACGTATTATAAATGTTCATACCATCATGGATGGCTAATTTATCCAGATTTCCGAAATCATGTATAAGACAAGGGATGGGTAAAGTATGATGATGCAGCCCATGACAAGGTACAGCTGGTCCTGCCACATTAGTATATAACATGCCTGGAATAATAGAAGAATGACCCATGGCTAGTATGTAGACAGAGGGGAAATTATATAAGACTAGCAAATCATAACTGATTGAATTTGGTTGTGCCAGATGAAATATCAGACAATGAAAGATTGGATAATCAACCATTTCATGAAAGACATGGAAAATTTGGAAATACAGTCTACTGCAGATGCTAGTATTTCTTCTTATTTGAACAAGGATTAACATACATATTACACCATAGAAACCTATTGTAATATAGAATCTGTAGTCTTAAAGACACTTCCTCATAAATCAGGTCAGAGACAAGCCTAGGGGAAAATTGAGGGAGAAGTCACATCTCCCTCAACAGATTTTACGGAGAAGTCAACTGAAGACAGGGTGAAGTGGGCCAGAAGGGGAAGTATGAATACTGGGCTTCTGCAAGTTTGCTGAAATATATAGTTTTCTAATGTGGTAATAACTTACAAAAGCTGAGAGAAATGAAATTGTAAATGACACTGCACCTCAACTTGTCCGTGAAGGGATTGAACTAAATAAAAAGCTCCAGTAATGTCAAGTCATTTAATCAAGTTTCTACATAAAAGACATAACACCAAAGTTATATATGAAATCTGAAAAATGGAATTGCTGACAATTTCCATACTAAATCCAAGATGGCCAATGGCAGCAATGTTTTTAAACAAAATTCAGAAAAATTTGATAGCTCCCATGTAGACATCACACCAAAGCAAAACAGAACAGAATTTTATTTGAAGGAAGCAGTTATATACAAGTATAATGAATACAATAGGATACAAATAGTTATTAGCTTCTTCAGGAGGTGACATGGCCTATTTGGCCGTTTCCAGTCGCTTTCCACAAAAAAAAAATTGGAAATAACAAAACAAAACAAAAAGAGGAGTAAAACTGGTTAGATCTTGATAAATTCATATAGTTTTCATATAGTTGTAATATTTTTTCGATAGGATATATTTAAGGAATAGTGCATGGCTTGTCGTTGACTACGCCTATATAGTGCCCAGTGAGGTGGTGTAGTTCCCGACTTCACTGGGCACTATATGGGCGTAGTCAATGACAAGCCATGCACTAATCCTTATATTATACCGAACAACCTGACGATGCAAATTAACCAAATAATCTACAATCCAAATTGTAAACATGTAATGATTTTTTTATTTTAAACAAGAAAGGAGAAATGACAATAATGTGTGAATATTGATAACTGTTCGACACAATGATACTATTCCGCGCCTCTGCCAGGGACCATGTTATGAATATGCACAACACAATTATTGAAACTGTATGTGGCTTGGGAGGTGGTGCTTTTTAGTGTTGCCTCCTTTCGCGGAATCAGATCAGTAACTTCAATACTTTGCAATAACACTTCATCTGAAATTTCCTCAGTATCCCAAATATTTTCTGCACTAGTAATGTTAACAGTATCTGCTAAGTTTTTAGTGTCTGATGCTGTTGATTTATTAATACATGATGATATAGCATCCAACATATCTCTTTTCTGTGCTTCGGTGGAGTCTGAACAGTAACTTATTATTGATTGTGGGTTTCTATGTAAAGAAACTGTTGCAATGTGCCTAGCTTCGAAACCTTCACTACTAAGAACTGTTATTGCAGTCGCTCGGATGCAATGATTCGTATAAATTTTATCAAGGCCTGCCTTTTTGGAGAACATGGGCATCATTTCACCTAAGTCATTTTTTCCCATTGGTTCATTTCTTTACCAAATATGGTCATCATCATTAAATGAATCACGTGGATGTTGGAATAGAGCTGTGCATTTCGGATTCCGCTTTTGTAAATACTTTTCAAATGAAGCAACTGGGCATCCCAGTTGTTTTGTTTCATACATGCGGGATTTGACAAAAAGCTTGTAGCTTATACTGATCATCTCCCAATCAATCTTTTTGGGTGTTATGTTTCAAGCTACACATGAAATTTGAACAAAATCGTGCGAGTGATGTAGCCTGTAGGGTGTACTCATGGAATGGTTGACAATTTGTATACCAAAGCCAAGATGACGGCTGATAAATTCAGAAAAATTCAATAGCTCCCATCCAGATATGACACCAAAGCTACATATTAAATCTGACAAGGAAGTCCAATGACATCCATATCCCCGCCGACTTTTATGTTATGATACAAATAAGCTCCATTATCGACCTGGACATGTATTCATACCCAATAATGTCACTCACCAAATATCATTTTATTTCTTTAATCGCAACTGAAGATATGTTCCCAAAACCTGCAATTTTGGTAAATTCAAAACTGACAAGGGCTATAACTCTGGTAAAAGTATTTGCATCAAACCTTCCTTTACATATGCACATGTATACATCATGCTCATACTGCACACCAAGTTTTGTAAAAATCCAATGAAAAATGCTGGTGGAGTTAATCGGACAAGCATTTCTGATGTAAGTTTTGCTATTACCAAGGGCCATAACCATGCAAAAAATTTAAAATTTAAATTTTATAGTAAATTTCCTTTCTTATTATACCTACCACAATTGTTTTCAACAGGGATGCACTACAGTGGAAGTCCCTAACTCAGAAGTATACTCTCTATTTTGTTCTTTCCCAAGCGATTTTGGAAAAAAAAAGTTGAGCATAAGCACCAATACAAGAAAAAATAAGAAAAAACTGGATCGAGTGTGGCCAGCGCACACAGTAGAGGACACTCTTCTTTGCACTAATCCATGGCTTTCGGTACCAGTGCGCAGACATATAACCAATGTGTCATTCCATTTGAATCTGCCAACAATGGAGTTATGTGATCAGCGGGAAGGAAGGATAGTTACCCAAATAAGAAGCCGGGATGGCCAGTAGGTAAACAATTGTGGTAGGTATAATAAGAAAGGAAATTTACTATAAAATTTAAATTTCTTATCACCCTACCTCACAATTGTTTACAACAGGCTAAATAAACAATAGGAAGAGGGAATCACATAACAAACCCCCACATAACTCGACTGCACTGGAACCATGGACAGAAGAAGAGTACCCAAGGCCTATAGATCCATCGCATAACAAACACTGAAAAAGACAATGAGAGATGAGGCGTATGGCCCTGTGTGAATCGCAGACAGAAAGGACAGTAACAAAGCACAAGGACTGAACTGATTCTGAAAGAAAAGCCTAATGACTGATAACAGCCTGAGCAGAAGAAAGAGGTCCTACAGAAACTAAAGGCTCAAGAGAGCCTAAGATGCTCACCTGACTCAAGTCGTCAAAAGAGATGAGTGTATCAGTAAGTGATCAGCAGCAAGAGCAATTTTTTGATTTGCTATGACACAACCAAATGCAACTTTTTTTGGCCATTCATTCCTGCTGGTCCAATGAAAGCTTCCTAACAAGCTCTGTTCTGTGAAGTATTAAAAACAAACTGAACGAAATTTTTGTTTTTGTTTTCAACTCCTGTGGTTTGCTCTACTCACCCAATCACAAACCCTATCCCCCACCCTCCAAAAAAAGTTCTGGCATAAAAGATGTACTTATGACTCTGTTATATACTACATGACAAATCTGGTTCACATCTGCCCATTAGTTCTGAAAATAGAAATTCTGAGTGGAGCCCAAATTTTGGCCTACTGAGTTTCTTTGAAAAAAAGTGAATCTGCATCACTAAAGTAAGTTCCATACCAGAAATCTAAGCATTACTGCAAGTGGCTTATGAGAAGAGGATTTTTAAAACATTTTAGGCTTATGGAGCATTAACCCAACCCCAAGGGATAGGGGCATGGTGGCTCAGAAGGTAGAGGTGCAGGCTGCAAGCCGAGAGGTCCTCGGTTTTCGGTTTAAATCCCATCTGCGGCAATCGCGTTGTGTCCTTGGGCAAGACACTTTACCCCTATTGCCCACATAGGGGCACAGTGGCATTGTGTACTGAGGCATACTGCACGTCGATGGTAAACTTGTCTTCAACCAATGCTAACCCTGCATGTGGTGAGTTAGTATGTTGGGGAGCTGACAGTTGCTCACCATTGCTCAGTGGTTCTCTTTGGCTTACTCCACCCGTAAAACTGTCATCGTCATGATTAGCCATTATGTGACCTTAAACACCAATAAATAAATAAATACCCCAAGGGATATAGTAAATTTGGGGGTTAGAAATCAAAAGAATAAACTCCACCCACCTGAAGATGGCAGCAGCTTCATCTGCACAAAGTAGAAAAGGTATACTCCAAAGATGGTCTGCGCCAAAAATGAATGAATTTGGCCCAGTGGTTTTAAAGAATAAGAAAAATGTCAAACTAGAGAAACAGAATTTACATTATTTATTATAAATTTTTCCAAGAAAAAACATATATGTGCACAGCATTAAAAGGGTTCGATCGAGGAATCAGAAATGGACATTTTTGGCTCTGCCACTTATCTGAATGATGTTCTTTAGGGTATGTAAGTTTAAAAAAAGGTTCTGCATGTAGTGACTGTAAATAGTTCAAAATGCATATTGAAGAAAAGTAGAAAAAAAAGCCTAATTGGGGGTGGAGGGGGGGGGGGAGGGGGGAGGGGTGGTGGTGTTTGTTTGGGTTTTTAACCACAAACTTGGAGTCACCCTACCAGGCTACAATGGAATCCCTTCATAATTATGGCCTGTGGAATATTCTAAAGGTTTTCGGGCTTCGGGCCTCTGTTGCCGTCATAGTTGCCCAAAAGGGGACGTTCTCATCTAGACATTATATGAAGTCAACCTATCATGTTACAATGAAATCCCTCCATAAATATGACCTGTAGACTGTGCTAAAGGTATTCGGGCATTGGGCCCCTGTTGCCGTCACAGTTGCCCAAAAGGGGACGTTCTCATGTAGACATTATATGAAGTCAACCTATCACGTTACAATGAAATCCCTCCATAAATATGACCTGTAGACTGTGCTAAAGGTATTCGGGCATTGGGCCCCTGTTGCCGTCACAGTTGCCCAAAAGGGGACGTTCTCATGTAGACATTATATGAAGTCAACCTATTAAGTTACAATGAAATCCCTCCATAAATATGACGTGTAGACTGTGCCAAAGGTTTTCGGGCTTGGGGCTCGGGCAGCCATCATGGTTGAATGATCGCAACCAAAAGGGGACATTCTCATCTGGGCATCATGTGGATTGATCCTACGAAGTTACAATGAAATCCCTTCATAAATATGACTGTAGACTGTGCTGAAGGTTTTCGGGTTTCGGGCACCTCTAGCCGTCCAAGTTGCCCAATCACGTCCAAAAGGGGACTTTCTCATGTTGACATTATATGAAGTCAACCTATCAAGTTACAATGAAATCCCTCGATAAATATGACCTGTAGACTGTGCTAAAGGTTTTAGTGTTTTGGGCTCGGGCAGTTGTGACGGTTGATAGATCACGCCCAAATGGGGAAATTGTCATGTAGACATCATACAGAGTCATCATATCAAGTTACAATGAAATGCATCCATATTAAACATGACCTGCAGACTGTGCTAAAAGTTTTTGGGTTTCGGGCTTGGGCAGCCATCACGGTTGACAGATCATGCCCAAACGGGGATGTTCTCACCTAGGCATTATACATAGGCATTCTATGAAGTTGCAATGAAATCCCTTCATAAATATGACCTGTAGACTGTGCTAATGGTTTTCGGGTTTTGGGCTCGGGCAGCCATACCGGTTGACTGATCACGACCAAAAGGGGACGTTCTCATGAAGACATGACCTAAAACCTGCATATGAAATTTTGTGACGATCAGACAAGAACTACCGGGTATAGCCTGTACTTGAAGGTTGAATAAAAAAACTTTAACCACAAACTTTAACCAAAACTCCAAATGTCAACTGAACAGGAAAAGAAAAAGAAAAAAAAAAAAAAAAAAAAAAAAAATCCCACTTGAACCTTCAGTAAAAAACTTTAACCACAAACTTTAACCCAAAACTCTAAATGTTAACAGACGGACAGACGGACGGATGGACGGACAAAAGTCATTACTATACCCCTTACTGTAAACAGTCGGGCTAAAAATGCTGACTCATCATTTTTTTCAATACCCCATACAGGACATGCTGATAGAACCGGTGGCAATTGTTTATAACCATTCCATTCTACTGGTCCTAAGGATGCTTCATACCAAATAACAGTTCTCTGTTCTGTGTGGTTTGGGAAATATGTGTTTTTGATTTTTTTTTCTATTTTTAGCCCCTGGGGTTACCACGGGGCTTTGAATTTTATTTTATTTTTTTTTTGGGGGGGGGGGGGGGGCATCAATCAATTACTTAGGACCCACTTATACTACATGCCACATTTGGTTCAAATTGGCCCATAGGTTCTTGAAATAGAAATTTTGGGCAGAGCCCAAAATGGATATGCTCCCACAGAAAGCCCAAATATTGATCTACCAACTTCCCTTGAACAAACTTTAATCTTCAACACCAAAGGATGTTCCACATACCAAATATCAGGGCATTCCCTCTGGTGGTTCATGAGAAGATTTAAAAAAAATTTTGTAAGCGTTTGGGGCATAAACCAGAACCCAAAGATGGCAGCTGCTTCATCTGAACAAAATAGAAAGGGTACACTCCATAGATGGTCTGTCCAATATATGTTTGAATTTGGCCTAGTGGTTGTGAAGAAGAAGACAAGTTTCCAAAAGTTAACGGACGCTGGATGCCAAGTGATGGCAATAACTCCCACTGACTTGCAAAAGGTTCTCAGACTGCTCCTGCAACTGACGCACGAAGAAGGTGGAGAAAGTAGAAGCGTTTCTCCAGTAGACTGTCTGCATAATGTCCAACAACTTGACGGAATTAGAAAATGCACAGGGGGTAGGCAATGCATGCACCTTGTGGGCAGAAATGCGATGGTAATAAAATAGTCCTTTGCCAAACGAGCGTATGATGCTCGAATAGCAAGACAAAGCCACCTAGAAATGGATTGAGGAGAGATCTTCTGTCAACCAGGGATCAGAGACAGAAAGAATTGCTTCCTGCCTTTCCTAATAAGCTCTGTCTGGTAGAGGTAAATGAGAATTGCACGAACCAGACATAGCAAAGGGCAATTACCATCAACTGAAGGAAGAGTTCTGATACACATAGGAGGCCGAGTAGAGTCTGGTATCTGATTCTTGGCCAGAAAGGAGCAATCAGTGGTAAAAGCAACATTGTTGGCAGAGCTCCTGAAAAAGGCCAGATCAACTGAGAGGGTGTAAAGCTCACTAACTTTCCTGGCTGAGGCAAAAGATATCAGAAAAGCAGTCTTGTGAGAAAACGCATATCCATCTGGGATAATGGTTTGAACGCACCCCCCCCACCCCACAAGCCCCAAGCAAAGCAGCACCCAAGAAAGATTCCATCTTGAGGTCAGCTGCAAAACCCTGGGCTTTTTCAAAGAAACGTGCCGGATAAACTTAGAGAGGTGCAGATTTGTGCCGATATGATGCTTTCCCACATACAAAAAGATCTCCGAAAGCAAAGACCTGTACTCCTTGATGGTAACAGGTCGGAGAGCCCGAGAATCAAACAGATATACCAGAAATTCTGCAATCTGTGTAATCAAATGGTTGTCATATTCAACAGAGTGATCAGCACACCATCAATAGAAGACCTTCCACTTAAGACACATAGGCTAAACCAGTGGATTGCCACCTTGAAGAAGAAATGCACTCCACTGCTCGTCTCCAAAAAAACCTCTATGGAGGAGACAGGACCAGACAAAAGAAATGCGTGAAGGCACAATGATGTCGCTTCGACGTGAAACCTCCTTGGGTGACCTTGACAGAGAAGGTCACGATGTAGAGGGAGACGTACGAGAACGCGCCGCCAACAAAGGGCGGAGCTGATTGATCCATACCAGCTGAGGCAACAGGGGAGCGATCAGAATGATTCGGCAACTGCAGGTTCATATCTTGGCTAGAACCTGAAGCAGAATCTGAACTGGCATAGCTGACCAGACCGTTCCAATGGAGTGACAGAGCATCTGGACACAGGTACACAAAAGTGTCCACCTGATAGTTCCAACGAGTTGCAAACAGATCGATGTGGGGATGGCCCCAGAAATTGCAAAGTGACTGAACACTGCTCTGTGAAGCATCCATGACACTGCCCCATCGGGACATGGAGTCGACTAAGACATTTAGACGACCCGGGAATGTGACGAACCACCACACCCGAGTTGACGTCTTGAACGAGCAGTAGAAGATCCCGAGACAATTCGTACATGGGAACCGAGTGCGTGCTGCCTTGGTTCATAATGTATGCTACGATTGTCGAATCTTCGGACACAGAAGGACCTGACGATTCGAAAGGTGGGGAAGAAAGAGTAAGAAGCTCCTGGTTGATGTGAAAAGCTGCCTGATCCTGGTCCCAAACACCGTGAATGGAAAGACCTAGGGGATCCAACTTCGGGGCCCATCGGAGATCACTAGCATCTGCCGTCAGAACACGATTGGACATGGGCAACTCCAACGGAACTTCTTGCATAATCCACTGAACATCCATCCAGGGAAGAAGGGGAAGTCTGAAAGATGCTGGTAACTGAAGCACCAGACACAGAGGATCAACATTTGGCCTCCAGCGACTGAGCAGAAAGTGCTGGAGAGGTCGGACATGCATCCAACATAAAACAATTAGATCCATCACTGAACTGCAGAGACCAAACAGCCAGAAAATACACCGGGCTGTCGTGGACGAGTATTGGGTCAGAATCAGGGCGAAAACAGAGAGAATCACTGCCCTTGCCCGGGGAACCAACACCATATTCAGCTGAGTATTGAAGTCCATCCCCAGATTACAAAAGGACTGAGAAGGGATCAGATTCGACTTCTCCTCATTGACTCTGAACCCCAGCGATGAAAGCAGGTTAAAGAGTGTTTGTCTTCAGCGGACTTAAGAAGAGCCGCATTGGAGTGCCTCCGGAGGATGTTGTCCAGATAAGCCGAAGTAGCAGGGTTTATAATTCGACGAGAATCCGAGAATCGATTCGCACAAAGATTCGCGCAATAAAACTGGCGAGAATCCATGTAGATTCTCGCTGCACCTCTGCTAGGATTCGCGTGAAAAAAATTGAGTCAGTTTAACCCTTTAACTAACACAGCGGCAACAAATTAACCAATAGAAGGCTAACATGGCCTGAAATATCCTGACACTTTGTCAATAAAACCTTACAATTATGGCTGTCATTGGAACCAGCTCATCGAGCCGGTTCCAACGACAGCCATATTTGTAAGATTTTATTGGTAAATATTGTTCATTTAATTATTTTATCATTTGTTTATTATTTATTGTTTAAAAATTATCAAACTTAGTTTTGAAAATTAAAAAAAGTGTGTTGGGTAAAAGGTTAACATGTGTTATCAGTATACAACAGTGGTTCAACCATGGTGGCATCATGGGATCCTGGGACACTCATAGCAGGTATGGATTCTCGCACCCATTTTCACGAGAATCCAAATGGATTCTCACAAATTTAGACGAAATCTAAGCCCTGAAGTAGTCACCCTGGACTGTGTGTGATGGAAGGCTAGCACAGGCGACATCAGTCGAGTGAAAGCCCAAGGAGCCAGGTTGAGGTCGAAAGGCATGGCCTTGAACCGGTAAACTCGTCCAAGAAAAGTGAACCTGAGATACTTTTGGGATGTCCGATGAATCGGAACGTGAAAGTAATTGTCTCGAAGGTCGATGCTGGAAGCGAAGTTTCTCTGGTGAATGGAGCGGAAAACAGACCTGAAAGTCTCCATGCTGAACTTGGGAGCAAGGATAGACTGGTTCAGGATACTGAGATCAATAACCGGTCTGAATTGGCCGCTCTTCTTCAGCACCAAGAACAGGCGGGAATAAAATCCCACTGAATGAATGTTCTTGACGACCTTGATCACCCCCTTTGATAGGAGGAGATTGTCTATCTCTATGATCAAAAGTTCCTGACGTGAACCATCTGAAGAAACTTTGGTTGGAGGTGGCACCCGTGACGGAATGATGATTTTAACAAAGGGCCATAACTCTTGTGAAAACCGTACATCAGACTAAGCCCATTTTCAAACTTGATCAAGACAGTGTTCCTCAAAACTCAAAAGCATGGACACGCCCTGTTTCGCATCATCAGGTGTTGAACATGGATATCAAGTCATCATGGGTCAGGCGAGTGGGCGACTAAGGCGAAGAAGTCACCTTGTCATTCCTAAAGTTGCCTTGACTTACTTTGGAGGCAAAATTCAAGTCACCCTCACAAAATTCCTTGATAGACATGGCAGTTTTGGACATTTCTAATGTTTTATTTCCAAATAGAAACACCTTTGCATTTTGACGGACATGATAAAATAAACACGATTGCGATTGCTGTCAAAATCCGTCATAGGGCTCTAAAAATAGCCAAAACTAGCCCAATTTAATATTTCTCATATTTGGCCTATTGTGGTGTTTAAATGATTCGCCTTTTCTGGCCAGCACAAAAATGGCTTTTATAAAAATAGGATTTCCATTCTGACTCATCTGGCTGTGATTATAAATCACAAATATTAGGGTGGATGCACCAATGACACGTATCAATGTAGGATGGCCGTCAGAAACTGTCATTTTTCTGTACAATGTTTTGGAAAAATTTCCTGATGCAGAAGAAAAGGGAGACAACTGAAATATTTTGTCAATTTCTTCTGATTACCTCAGAAATAAATTAACTCAAATTGTTAATAACGCTTAATTAACAAGATATTATAGAATATTTTAGAATTGGTTTGAAGCTCACTTGAAGTTGGGAATGTTTCTTTCACATAACACAATCCGGTATGTGTGGAAATTCCACACTGTTGGTGTTTCTGTACCTAAGTATTCTCCCATGTTCTGTGGATGGCTTTTAGACAGGTTACAGGATATGCATGATCAAAAGCACAGTCGTTCACAGTGTGAGAGAATGTTAAATTCACATGAATGATAGGTTGAGCTGCATGCGGTACGAAACTGAGAGAGGATGCTACAACTTCTTAAACTGTGTGTCATGATGTGGTTGGGAAAGTTGTCCACAATGTTCATGCTTTAACAGAAAACTAAGTTTTCTAATACATCAGACATTTTTCATGAATAAATAGTTATTACACGCTTTTGATTGTTCTCAGTCCCTTTGGAAATACTTTCCCTCATCATATTCAGAGATCTGGACAAGCCAACACATACGTCTGCAATTGATTAGCAAGCTGTGTCATAAATAAATCATCATTGGGCGCTCCCATAGATAGCAAATCTGATTGAATACTTGTTTGTTGAGAGTCCATTCCGACAGCAACAAGCGACCCGTAAGAGAACGGAAGTCCAATAAAACAATCAGACGACCCGGAATATGACGGACCAAAACTGAACTTGGTGTACTATAACCAACAGACGGATTCTTTCCATTAAATTGAATAACGGAAACGAAAGAGTGCCTCCCTGGTTCCGGAGATACGCCACTACTGTCGAATTAAAGGACAGGAATTTGGGCATGCGTTTCTGAATAATGTTCATGCAATGACATAAAACATTATTCCGCGGAAGAAAACTGATTGCTAAGAGACTGCGGAACCCAAAGACCCTGGCACTTCGAATCCGTAGGGATCAGTATTATATCCCAATCTGTTTGACTGGCAACCGTCATAACAGCCACACTCGGGTCCGGCAACTGCGGTGGCACTCTCTGAGTCAACCACCGAATGTTTGCCCCAGTCTGAATCTCTTGTAACACTAGATAGACAAGAGAACGTGTAAATCGAGCAATTCATGGATTGCCGAAAAGTTGCCGTCGAAGAGAAGCTCCTCCGAGAACGAAGCGACTCTGAGAGAGTTCTTAACCCGTAAATCTTTTCTTGAAGACGTAATGATAACGCCTCAGTAAGGCGGATTACGTATGATAAAACGTCTAAGTTAAGTCTACTATACATAATGTCGTTCCCAACATTGAAATTGGAAAAGACATAAACGGCGAAAAAGAATATATGCAGTCTTTAATCACACCGTCTAGACGCATATGAACTCTCGGTATGCCCTGCTCTGCCAAAATAAACTATTCGTATAAATGATAAAATGGCAGAAATGAGCAACGCGGACAAGAAACTAAACTATCATGCTTAGTAGCAGGCTTGTATATATATATATAGCGTCGAAAAATAAAACACATGTTGTAATGACAATATTGGACTGCGTCGGTAAGTCAGGGACAATGTCCCTGAACCGATCGAAAAATCCGAGTCCAATGACGCTATAAGTCTCTTATCCAAGATCGCAGCAATGAAGTCCGAAATAACAATCACTGGAAGATAATGCCAGAAGATATGAAAGGCATCTTCCGATACTACTAAAGGGAAAACTCGAAATCTTTCGAATCCCTTTCGCCATCCTGTCGGACCCTATAAAGCGTTCGGTCGTCCGTAGCTGATGCAACCGCGGACCGCACCGACCCAGCGCCGTCGGATAATTCCTGATTCGACCGAGAAACTGTCAATTGCTGGGATGCTGCGAAACAACTGTGCTAACTCGTATAGCACGTCCGTCACTGAGGCCTGAGGAGAAGCAGTCTTACGACGCATTGCCGCTGGAAGCTCCGTAATCGTTACCCCGTGCATACTACCAATATGCGAGCGAACGGAGTGTATAGGCCTCGTGTCCTTTGGCTACCGGATGGCGCGACCTATTCGCCGTGGAATCACTGAATACCGAAACTGATCGGATACTCGAGGTCACGTAGCCAATGTGCGGTCGTGTGCCCTGCTGTGAGGATGAGGAAGCATTAAGGACAGTCTCTCGGACTGTCAATATAACGGAGCGTCCCGACCGACGGACATATGCTCCGAATGTAAAATATCTGAACCACAACATGCGGTCTCCTGTGTTGTTGGACGAGAGAGGGACCTCTCTCGCTCACAGCCCGGACGGACCTGGACAAGCCAGGAACCGGACTAACAGGCTTCCTCCGATCTGTCCTCAATCTGCCGTCACAGGGTGAGTACTAAAGTAATTAAAGTGCACGCATCACCCAAATCTCCTTCCTAGACCGCAACGGACGAACCCGGCAGCCGAACCATTCGATGAATGTACGCTACACCGGGTGAGCTAGCGAATGTCACTCCGTAGGCGATAGACATATTCCATGAGCACTTATTGCCGCTAACTCTTCATTAACTATGACGACAGAGGCACACTTTTGAAAGACATCTCCATAACTCTTCGAACAAGAAACCAGAAATGCTTGGTTAGCAAGCATAAAATAATAATATATATATAGCGTTGTTCAATAATTCGAAAGTTTGTGTGACATTATTGGACTATGTCGGAACTGAGGGACGATGTCCCTGAACCGAACCAAAAATTACTAAGTCCACCGACACTATCAGTTTCTTATCCGGCATCGCAGCATTCTGGTCCGACGAAAGAAGCTGTAGAAGACCAAGTCAGATGACATACACAACAGCATATGTTGTTCCGAAAGGGAAAGCACGAAATCCTCCGAATCCCTTTCGGTATCCCGTCGGACCGGATGAAACTTTCGGACGTCCGTACCCGCTTCCGCAGAGCGTCCCGACCCAGCATCGTCGGATAAAATATATGCGACAGATTCAGTTGATGCTGGGATGCTGCGATAAACTGTGCTATTAAGGAAAGCACGTCCGTTCCCGAGGCCTGTGCAGTAGCGGTCTTACGATGCATTGCCGCCGGAAGCTCCGTGTACGTTGACTCCCGCACACTTCCTATGCGAACGTCCGGAGTCTGCAGGCCTCGTGTCCCTGGCTACCGGATGGTGTGACCTGGTCGCCGAAGAATCCTTGATCGGCGAAGCTGGTAATATATCGGCGGTCACGCAGCCAAGGTGCGGTCGTGTGCGCTGACGAGAAGAGGAAGCCTTAGCAGTCTCCGCGGACTGCCTATACAACGGAGCGTCCCGAGCGACGGACGTATGCTCCGCTTGCGACACATTGTACCACAACATCTGGGGCCAGATGTTGTTGAACGAGGGAGGGGCCTCTCTCGCTTACCGTCCGGATGGACCGGAACGAGCTATGAACCGGACTAAAAGGCTTCCTCCGTTCTCCCTCCGATCCGCCGTCACTGGGTGTGCATTAGGTTAATTTATAGTGCTCGCATCACCCCAAAATTCCTTCTAGACCGCAACGGACGAACCCGGCTGCCGAACCATTCGGTGAATGGACGCTACACCGGGCGAGCTAGCGGACGTCAAAGGCCGTCGAACCTACTAGGGTCCTCTTAGGCAATTGGCGTATTTACATGAGCACTTTTCCGCTAGCCCTTCATTAATTGTGACGACGGAGGCACACTGTTGGAAGACATCACAGATACATCACCCTAATCTTGATCGTCTGAAATAGAAATTGATAAAGTAGAGTGACCCTGCGGGGAAAGGACCGGAGAGTCCAAATCCCCAATAACATACCGTGACATACGCTTCCCATATTGTCATCGAAATCATACGATACAGAACAGGAGTTAATGCCAGTACACTGACCACATATAGAATGATAATAAAGTCAGAGGAAGACTTCCTCTTAAAACAATTGATCAATATCCTTTCAATGTGAAAAGAAAACAAGTCCTGGTACTCGCACTAATCCCTGGCAATCAAAATACATAATAATAATATGATCCATTAATATAGAAAAAATAATTGAAATCAAAATATTTTGAAAAAATATTTTTTCAGAACAGCCCAAGTTTCTGAAAAGTAACGTTGAGCCCCAATGGATCCCAAGCCTAAGTGTGGACAAAAATTTTAAAAATATTTTAAACAATTTATTCAACACTTACGAACAATAATAATGTATCTAGTTATGATTAAAATAACATCAAGATATTATTTTCCAGAAATCCCCCCCCTCACACAGAGGGCTGTTGTAAATGTAAACAATGAGTGTAAAAACACTAAAATAAGACTCCAGGCACCCAGACCCGAAATCAGTTACCAAAAATACACTATCTGATGCAAAACAGAGACTTCCAGGGAAGAAACTGCAGAACATCAGATGGTAGATGCAGAACACAACGCCTAACCACCCGTAGGTGAAGACGTAAACATGGGGAAAAGAACAGAATTCATTCTGTTATTCAGCTAAAACTCCCAAGAAAATTTAGTAATAATAATTACAACAAGAGGCCCCACGTGGCCTTAATCGCTCACCTGACAAAGTGACTCTAAGAAGTATTTTAGGTCACCTTCACCATGTCATGCCTCATCAACATTAACTGGTTGAGTGATAGATTTTGTTTGAAGTTCAACATTTGTTACCTAAAATTAGTTTTATTTAAAATCATTGGTGTGTGGCCAATCTCCAATGATTTTTAATAAAGCAAATTTATCTCTGCAGACAAACTGGTTTAGCTTGAAGCACAAACAAGGAATGTGAAGAGATAGCCTTGGACATCTCTCCCCAACTGTGGATATCTTCCATGTGCTACATGTACATATTTGCATGCAAGAAAACAAAAATTTTCACAAATTTTCCAAAATATTAGTTTTTTTTATCATCATTGGAACAAGCTCAAATAGCTTATTCCAATAGGGGTATGGGAAGATCAGGTATATTTTTGAGACAGAAATGTGAATATATAAATAATGGTGTTTTTTTGTGAATGATGCTGGAGAATTTTGCGTAAAGATATGGTAAATGGTTTGTTCTAGATACAGAATGATGCAAAAGTATTTAAATTTGATTAGGCAAGTTGTTCCTATAATGCATTTAAAAACTGAAGTAACTGTTTTTTTGCTGCCCGAACTTTTAGATGTGTGTGTCTGTGTTTGTGTGTGTGTGTGTGTGTGTGTGTGTGTGTGGGGGGGGGGGGGGGGGGGGGGGGGGGGGGTAAGAGTGTTCTTGCAAACAAAATTCCTGAATAAATGGAAAATTTTATTTTTTGTGTGAAAGACATAGTGCGTGAATGTTGATTGGAACAAGCTTAGAGAGCTCATTTTTATGTGAAGTCATAAAGCTGTGTTTTACGTACGAAATTCTGGAATAACTAAAAAATTGCTTTTTTGACTCAAAAAGCATGGTGTGCGACCTCTCATTGGAATGAGCTCAAAAAGCTCATTCCAATGGGGTATTTACAAGCGATAAGTACATGTATGTTTAAGAGACAAAAATTAAAATTTGAATAGCGATTTTTGCGAAGAATGCTGACAAGTTTTGGCAGTTATGCTGGTAAAAAGGTAAGATATGCAAAGTGGTTGTTTTTTAGAGGCGACATTTAATTAAGGGGAATTAACCCTTGATTACTGAGGTAACTTCTAAAAGTACTGAAATTTCATGAAGCAATGTGAATAACAGACAACAGTTGCCTAAAAATTTCATGAATAACTAAAATTTTTATTCTTTTGTCTCGAAAACATGGCATATGACCTTTGTTGGAATGAGCTGAATGCGTGTGTTCCAATGAGGGGTCATAAAATTTGAACGGAGATTTGTGTGAATAATGCATTAGTACTGCTAGATTTGGGTAAACGGTTCACCCTGGATACCACCCCTTCTATAGTAGATCTTTTCTGCAAATTTTGTCTAAGATTCTATCAACTTTACAAATAAATACGTTCATGAATCACAATCAGATCCACCCCACAATGTTGCATACCAAATATCAAAAGATTCT
This sequence comes from Pictodentalium vernedei, assembly GCA_031216915.1. Taxonomy (NCBI): domain Eukaryota; kingdom Metazoa; phylum Mollusca; class Scaphopoda; order Dentaliida; family Dentaliidae; genus Pictodentalium; species Pictodentalium vernedei. The sequence continues at coordinate 243,125,955 of CM062289.1, forward strand.
GCCTGCTGGATCTGGAGAAGAAGATTTTTTAAGAAATATGCCTGAAATGCACTAAGTTAAAATTTGGGCTCCTATATGGAGCCCAAATATAAACCCAGGGGGCCGATTTGAACAAACTTGAATCAGATCCACCCCGCAATGTTGCATACCAAATATCAAAAGATTCTGAAGCTGGATCTGGAGAAGAAGATTTTTTAAGAAATTTGCCTGAAATGCACTAAGTTCGAATTCGAGCTTCTATAGTGAGCCCAAATATGAAACTAGGAAGCCGATTTGAACAAACTTGAATCAGATCCACCCCACAATGTTGCATACCAAATATCAAAAGATTCTGCCTGCTAGATCTGGAGAAGAAGATTTTTTAATAAATTTGCCCGAAATGCACTAAGTGCGAATTCAGGCTTCTATATTAAGCCCAAATATGAATCCAGGGGGCCGATTTGAACAAACTTGAATCAGATCCACCCCGCAATGTTGCATACCAAATATCAAAAGATTCTGCCTGCTGGATCTGGAGAAGAAGATTTTTGAAGAAATTTGCCCGAAATGCACTAAGTTTGAATTCGAGCTTCTATAGTGAGCCCAAATATGAATCCAGGGGGCCGATTTGAACAAACTTGAATCAGATCCACCCCGCAATGTTGCATACCAAATATCAAAAGATTCTGCCTGCTGGATCTGGAGAAGATGATTTTTTAAGAAATTTGCCTGAAATGCACTAAGTTCGAATTCGAGCTTCTATAGTAAGCCCAAATATGAATCTAAGGAGCCGATTTGAACAAATTTGCATCAGATCCATCCCACAATGTTGCATACCAAATATCAAAAGATTCTGCCTGCTGGATCTGGAGAAGAAAAATTTTTTAAGAAATTTGCCTGAAATGCACTAAGTTCGAATTCGAGCTTCTATAGTGAGCCCAAATATGAATCTAGGAAGCCGATTTGAACAAACTTGAATCAGATCCATCCCACAATGTTGCATACCAAATATCAAAAGATTCTGCCTGCTGGATCTGGAGATGAAGATTTTTTAATAAATTTGCTTGAAATGCACTAAGTTCAAATTTGAGCTCCTATACTGAGCCCAAATATAAACCCAGGGGGCCGATTTGAACAAACTTGAATCAGATCCACCCCGCAATATTGCTTACCAAATATGAAAAGATTCTGCCTACTGGATCTGGAGAAGAAGATTTTTTAAGAAATTTGCATGAAATGCACTAAGTTCAAATTCGAGCTTCTATAGTGAGCCCAAATATGAATCTAGGAAGCCGATTTGAACAAACTTGAATCAGATCCACCCCACAATGTTGCATACCAAATATCAAAAGATTCTGCCTGCTGGATCTGGACAAGAAGATTTTTTAAGAAATTTGCCTAAATGCACTAAGTTCGAAATCAGGCTTCTATACTGAGCCCAAATATGAACCCAGGGGGCCGATTTGAACAAACTTGAATCAGATCCACCCTACAATGTTGCATTCCAAATATCAAAAGATTCTGCCTGCTGGATCTGGAGAAGAAGATTTTTTAAGAAATTTGCCTGAAATGCACTAAGTTCGAAATTGGGCTCCTATACTGAGCCCAAATATTAACCCAGGGATCCGATTTGAACAAACTTGAATCAGATCCACCCCACAATGTTGCTTACCAAATATGAAAAGATTCTGCCTGCTGGATCTGGAGAAGAAGATTTTTTAAGAAATTTGCCTGAAATGCACTAAGTTTGAATTCGGGCTTCTATAGTAAGCCCAAATATGAATCCAGGGGGCCGATTTGAACAAACTTGAATCAGATCTACCCCGCAACGTTGCATACCAAATATCAAAAGATTCTGCCTGCTGGATCTGGAGAAGAAGATTTTTGAAGAAATGTGCCTGAAATGCACTAAGTTTGAATTCAAGCTCCTATAGTGAGCCCAAATATGAATCTAGGGAGCCGATTTGAACAAACTTGAATCAGATCTACCCTACAATGTTGCATGCCAAATATCAAAAGATTCTGCCTGCTGGATCTGGAGAAGAAGATTTTCAAAGAAATTTGCCTGAAATGCAGTAAGTTCAAATTTGGGCTCCTATACTGAGCCCAAATATAAACCCAGAGGGCCGATTTGAACAAACTTGAATCAGATCCACCCCACAATGTTGCATACCAAATATGAAAAGATTCTGCCTGCTGGATCTGGAGAAGAAGATTTTTTAAGAAATTTGCCTGAAATGCACTAAGTTCGAAATCGGGCTCCTATACTGAGCCCAAATATGAACCCAGGGGGCCGATTTGAACAAACTTGAATCAGATCCACCCTACAATGTTGCATACCAAATATCAAAAGATTCTGCCTGCTGGATCTGGAGAAGAAGATTTTTTAATGTTTTTCCCATTGCCTATAGTGTTAAAAAGTGCTGACTCAGCACTTTTTCAAAGTCCCGAAACTGTACCCTATGATAAAACCGATGGCAATTTTTTTTTACCAATCCTTTCTGTTGGTCCTAAGGAAGCTGCACACCAAATAAAAATTCTCAGTGCCGTGCAGTTTTGGAGATATGGGCGTTTTAAATTTTTTCTATTTTTAGCTCCTGCGGTTTCCACGGGGCTGCGGGAAAAATTTTTTTGGCATAAATCAAGTACTCATGACCCAATAAGCCCTCACATAAAATTTGGTTCAAATCAGCCTCTCGGTTTGGAAAATAGAAATTTTGGGCGGGGCAAAAAATTTTGCCCCTCCCATAACGACGCCAAGTATAGCCCCACAAACTTCTCTTGAACAAATCTGAGTCTACACCTCAAAAGGAAGCTGCACACCAAATATCAAGTCTCTGCTACTGCTGGTTCATGAGAAGAAGATTTACAAAGATTTTGGTGCCCCTTGGGGGCGTGGCAACACCCAGGAGGAGGGGCAACTTCATTTGAACAAATCTGAATTGGCATTAGGTAATAAACATTTAGCCAACATTTGAATAAAATTGGGCTAGTGGTTTAGGAGGAGAAGTCGATAATGTAAAGTTAACGCCGGACGGACGACAACGGATGACGGACGACGGATGCCGGACGACGGACGACGGACGCCGGACAGAAAGTGATTAGTAAAGCTCCCCTTGAGCTTCGCTCAGGTGAGCTAAAAACTATGCCACAAGCATGGGAGAATAGCAAGGGGGACTTAAAGGACAGGGAGAGAGGAAAACACTTAAAAAAACAGTGTAACTAAATAATCAGAATGACAACAAAATGGCTGCTGCCTTGAAAATAGGTAACTTAACACAATTTCATTAAAAAATTTTAAGTTACAGCCCTGATAATATTCTGTCACACATTTTTTTTCCTCTCCTCCTTCTCTATCCTCCTTAGAATCACCATTTCACTAATATTTATGTGTCTGGCATCATTTAAACTGAGATTTATAAGCACAAAGATCAGTCAGATGTTAACTGATGAAGGGCCAAACTTAGAATAATTAATGGCGCCAATTTCGGAACGTCCTTGACACTGCGCATGCGCAGTAGGGGCGAAGTGTGGAGGGCCTTTCAGGACATGTTTTCTTTAGTTTTAGATGCAAATTTTGGGGATTGGGGGGCAAAATTTGTGTTTGGCCCTATATTTTAAGAGTTAGCACCAGCTATGTCTGGGTCATTGGTACAGTATAAAAATTTCCTCATTTTGAACTAAGTTACAATTCGAGCTACCACAGTGAGTCGAAATAGACCTAGAGACATGGCTTGAACAAACTTGAATCTCACCCCCCTAAGGATGCTGCATACCAAATATCAAACCATTCCGACTGCTGGATCTGAAGAAGATTTTTAAAGAAAATTCCTCATTTTGAACTAAGTTATAATTCGGCTACCACAGTGAGCCCAAATATGAACCCAGGGACTTGAATCTAGGGAGCCGATTTGAACAAACTTGAATCAGATCCACCCCACAATGTTGCATACCAAATATCAATAGATACTGCCTGCTGGATCTGGAGAAGAAGATTTTTTAAGAAATTTGCCTGAAATGTATGAAGTTCGAATTTGGGCTTCTATGGTGAGCCCAAATATGAATCCAGGGAACCGATTTGAACAAACTTGAATCAGATCCACCCCACAATGTTGCATACCAAATATCAAAAGATTCTGCCTGCTACATCTGGAGAAGAAGATTTTGAAGAAATTTGCCTGAAATGCACTAAGTTCGAATTCGAGCTTCTATAGTGAGCCCAAATATGAATTCAGGGGGCCGATTTGAACAAACTTGAATCAGATCCACCCCACAATGTTGCATATCAAATATCAAAAGATTCTGCCTGCTGCATCTGGAGAAGAAGATTTTTGAAGAAATTTGCCTGAAATGCACTAAGTTCGAATTCGAGCTTCTATACTGAGCCCAAATATAAACCCAGGGGGCCGATTTGAACAAACTTGAATCAGATCCACCCCACAATGTTGCATACCAAATATCAAAAGATTCTGCCTGCTGGATTTGGAGAAGAAGATTTTTGAAGAAATTTGCCTGAAATGCACTAAGTTCGAATACAAGCTTCTATAGTGAGCCCAAATATGAATCTTGGGAGCCGATTTGAACAAACTTTAATCAGATCCACCCCACAATGTTGCATACCAAATATCAAAAGATTATGCCTGCTGGATCTGGAGAAGAAGATTTTTGAAGAAATTTGCCTGAAATGCACTAAGTTCGAAATCGGGCTCCTATACTGAGCCCAAATATGAACCCAGGGGGCCGATTTGAACAAACTTGAATCAGATCCACCCTACAATGTTGTATACCAAATATCAAAAGGTTCTGCCTGCTGGATCTGGAGAAGAAGATTTTTTAATCTTTTTCCCATTGCCTAGTGTTAAAAGTGCTGACTCAGCACTTTTTCAAAGTCCTGAAAAAAGTACCTTGTGATCAAACCGATAGGGATTATTTTTAACCATTCTATTCTACTGGATAAAAGTAAGCTTTATACAAAATAAGAATTCTCTGTGCCGTGTAGTTTTGGAGATATGGCAGTTTTAAGGCTTTTCCTATTTTTAGCTCCCGGGGTTCCCACGGGGCAATGAGAAAAACTTTTTTTGCATCAATCAACTACTTATGACCCATTATTATCTCATACCAAATTTGGTTCAAATCGACCTCATAGTGGCCAAAATTTTTGCCCCTTCCATAACGAAGGCAAATAATGTCCGACAAACTTCTCTTGAACAAACTTGATTCTAAACCTCAAAGGACTCTGTATACCACATACCAAGTCTCTGCTACTGGTGGTTCATTAGAAGAAGATTTTCAAAAAATTTGGTCATTTTTTCCACACACCTCTGCTCAATATGAGCCGAAACCTAATTTGGATAAAAATCAAAATGCCCCTATATAACCACTATTTACATGAAATTTAATTAAAATGTGGCCAGTGGTTTAGGAGAAAGAGGCTCAAACACCACCTTCACGCAGGACGACAGACGAAGAGTGATAAGAAAAGCTCACCCTGACTTTCAGTCAGGTGAGCTAAAAATTGAGGGCCTAACACAAATTTTGCTCCCCAATCCCCAAAATGTGCATGCAAAACCAAAAATTAGAAGTCCTACCTAGCCCTCCATACACTTACACATATGCAGATGCCAGGAAGTAACCAGAATTGGCGCGAACCTCATTCTTTGTAAAAGAGAGTATTACATAATAATTCAGCGGGGAGGTATGAGTGTCCACGCATGGAAGGGCCATCCCATCTGGGCCATAGGTAAGTATGGAAAGTTAAAAAATTTATAGTAATTTATATATTTTTTATACTTACCAATGACCCAGACTTAGCTGGTGCTAAATCCACAAAAACCAGGGCCAAACACAAATTTTGCCCCCCAATCCCCAAAATTTGCATCCAAAACAAAAAGAAATCATGTCCTAAAGGACCTCCATAGTACGACTCTACTGCGCATGCGCAGTGACGCAGTCGTCCCGAAATTGGCGCCAAATATCATTCTTACTGGCAGTGCCTGGTCAGCGCTATGTACTCAGCGGGGAGGCAAGAGTTCCCAACTCAGGGAGGGCCATCCCCGTCTGGGTCATTGGTAAGTATAAAAAATATATAAATTACTATAAATTTTTTAACATTTTTATACTGTACCAATGACCCAGACTTAGCTGAATAGTAAACAGGCTGGAGGGCCTAGGACATAGAGGAAAATCCAATAAGCTCAATTATAAAATAAAGAGGTAACCCCTTAAGGAGAAAAGGAGTATTAGGCTTTACATGTATCTTTCTTATTTAATATTTAAATTAGAAAGATACACTACCCTTAATAATTGAGCACAATAACATTCATGTTCTCTATTAACATCCAGTATAACCTTTATACTAATTATTTTTAAAACAAGCCAATAAATAAAGTAGTCCAGAGAATTGAGACTCTTTATAATCATTTAAAAGTGTCCGAGTATTGTATATTAAAGCCCGTTTGACACTTGACATATACAAATGCTTCACACCGAGCTACACTTTAAAAATAAGACATGAATGAAAATTAAACATTAATATTACACTTTAAAACCATCCCGGAAGCGACTCAGAAATACTGTCTTGGAGGAGGCATTCCCTTGCTTTTCACTATAAAGCAGGTGACCTAAGGGAACACCCGCCCCCCCCCCCCCCCCTTCCCCTTGCCCTGGGTCAAATAGCCCAGAGCGAAGAGGGCAGCCGGACGGAGTCACTGCCGGAACAGAAAGCCTGCATAACTATAGTTGCAACTGTTTAGTGGACGACATTCTGAGCAACAGATAACGGACCTAAACAATGCAGGTCTCCAGAAATGGACTCAATATTTCTGAGATAAAAATTAGTAAATGTGGATGGCTGAGACCAATAAGCAGCCTTCATTAAATCTGTAATAGCAACACTATTAGCATAAGCCCAGGAAGTAGAAAGAGCTCTTACTTCATGAGCAGAAATCTTAAGCACAGACTGCTGAGAAGAAGATAAATCTTCATACGCAGTACGGATAGTTAACTGAATCCATCTAGCAATAGAATGGACTGAAATGTCCTTTCTATTAGGCATCAAAGACAGAAAGAAACGTTTCCGTCCCTTTCTGATGAACTGAGATCTCTGTTTATAGATACGTAGTGCTCTAACAGGACAGAGTAAAGGCCTACGCCCGTCTGAAGACGGAAGAGCCTTAATAACAATAGGTTCCGGATATTTATTAGGAGCCTGATTCTTAGCTAAAAAACCGACGTTAGTAGTGAAGGTGATAGTGTTCCCAACACTACGATAATGAGAATCATCCACCGATAGTGCATGAAGCTCACTGACTCTTCTGGCAGAAGAGAAAGCTAAGAGAAAAGCTGTCTTATAAGATAAGAATTTGAAATCTACTGTCCCAAGAGGTTCAAATGGCTTTTCCTTCAATTTAAGGAGAACCCAAGCTAAATTCCACTTAGGAATTAATCTAAGAGTTCTGGGTCTATTTATCGAAAAGTTTCTAACCAATTTCGATAAAGAGACATTAGATCCAATTTGTAAACTATCATGATGTGCATAGGTATCAGATAACATAGATCTATAACCCTTTATAGTAACCGGTTGCAGTTTGATTTCGTCAAACAAGTATACTAGAAAGTTAGCAATGTCTGGTATAGAGGGATCAAATATATCAACAGAATGATCCCTACACCAACGACGGAAAACCTTCCACTTAGCCGCATAGTTTAGCGAAGAGGAGGTCCTCCTACAGTTAGAAATCGCGTCCACTGCTCGTCCTGTAAAGTGCTTGCCATGCAAGAAGGACCGCACAACGGAAAAACGTGAAGGTTGAGACCTTGCGGGTTGTGATGCAGTTGGCGCGATTTCCCCTGCCAAAGAAGATCCTCTCGTGGAGGGAGCTTCCGCGGTAGGTCCCACAACAGACACCTGAGTAGATTTATCCACGGTCTCTGTGGCGACAGAGATGCTACCAACAGAATCTTGCATTGAGATTGTTTTATCTTTAGCAATACTTGTTGAATTAACGGCGCTGGAGGATACGCATATCCTATCATTCCGTCCCAAGGGATCGATAGAGCGTCTACAGCAAATGCTCTTGGATCCGGACACGGGGACACATACGTCTGCAACTGATTGTTGAGATGTGTCGCAAATAAGTCTATCATTGGCCGTTCCCATTGGTAGCAAATCTGATTGAATACTTGTTTGTTGAGAGTCCACTCCGACGGCAACAAGCGACCCTTTCGAGAAAGGGAGTCTGCTAGCACATTCAGACGACCCGGTATGTGACGGACCGAAAGAAGAACGTGATGTTCCAACGCAAACAGAAGGATTCTTTCCGTTAGATTGAACAACGGAACTGAATGAGTGCCTCCCTGATTCCGTATATACGCCACTACTGTCGTATTGTCGGATAGGATTTGGACATGAGCATCGTGAATAATGTCCATCCAGTGACGTAACGCAAGCCAAATTCACATCATTTCCTTGATGTTTATGTGCTTGCACAGGAATTGCGGATCCCAAAGACCCTGGCATCTCGAATCCGTTGGGATTAATGATGCACCCCAACCTGTTTGACTGGCATCCGTCATAATGGTAAAACTCGGATCCGGCAACTGCAGCGGAACTCCTTGAGTTAACCACTGAATGTTTGCCCAAGTCTGAATCTCTTGTTTCACTTGATCTGACAAGAGAACGTCTACATCGAGCGAATGAATTTTCACACTCCAATTCTGAGTCAAGAAAATTTGAAGAGGCCGTGTGCGTAGCCGTCCCATCGGAATGAGATCCGCAGCGGCTCCGCACAGACCTATCAGTCTCATAAATTCTCTCGCTGTGACTTTGTCTGTATTTAGACAATAGCGAGCGTAACAACTGACTAATTTCGCTCTGGTTAACGGCAGACGAACGAGATTGTTGTGCGTCTCGAAGCTCATTCCCAGATGAGTGAATGACTTGGACGGCACCAGATCCGACTTCTCCTCGTTTACTATGAAACCGAGACGTCGGAGCAATAGAAGAAGATTCTGAACATCGTTCTGAAGCGTTAACTCGTTGCCGTACCTCTGAAGAATGTCGTCCAGGTAGGCCGACGTTACCGCAGACGAATGAGCTCGGAAGTAAATCATTACCGAGTTCATTACCCGAGTGAAAGCCCAGGGTGCTAGATTCAATCCGAAGCACATGGCCCGGAACTGATACACCACTCCTAGGACTGCGAAGCGTAGATACTTTCGGAATGTCGGATGTACCATGACGTGAAAGTACGCATCTTTGAGATCTATGCTCGTTGCATAATCGTTCACCCGAATACTCGCTCTGACCGATCGAATCGTCTCCATATAAAACTTCGGAGCGATGATCAGCTTGTTTATCCAGCTCAAATCTATGACTGGACGGAACGAGCCGTCTGGTTTCGGAACCAGAAACAGATGGCTGTAGAATCCCAGCGATTCCTGGTTTTCTACGACCTCTACCGCGTTCTTCATTAAAAGAGACTGCACCTCTGATAGCAGAGCGTCTCTTTTCTGAGGGTTTGACGGAAGATGAGTCCACTTTGGACTTCGAGTTAATGGAGGCTTTCGTTTGAAGGATATCTTTAGACCTTCCGAAGTCACTCCTCTCACCCACGGATCGTCCGTAATCGACGCCCACTCTTGAGAAAAACTCGACAACCTTCCGCCAACCGGAACGCGATAGAGGTTTGAGCCATCACCTCCTGGATCTGCGAGGCCTGCGGTAGGAGAAACCACGTCTTCCACGACCCGCACCTCGCCTCGTCGACCTCGGGGCGTCCGACCGATTGTCCCGGCCTGAAGGACGTCCCGAACGAGAGTCGCTATCCTGACGGTCTCTCGAATAAGAGCTAGAGGACGCACCGGAACCTCTATAGGAACCTCTCTTGGGCGGATAAGACCCAGAAGTGCCCGCCTTATTCGTGTCTGCTGAATCCGACCTTTTAGGAGCGGATCTAAACAACAGAGAATCACTAGCTTTCTTTTTAATATTATCATAAATAGCGGAAAGCTTGCCGTCAAAGAGAAGATCTCCTGAGACCGAAGCGACTCTAAGAGAGTTCTTCACCTTAGAATCCACTAGTGTGGATGTAGACAGGGCTGCGTCACGTCTAACCAACTCCAGATTTGCCACTGAAAGGGCGGAGTTACACGTGGAATAAGCTACTGCCCTTGAAAGAAGTCTTAAGGAGGATTGTATATCCTGAAACTCTTCCCCTTGAAGACGCAGTGATAACGCCTTCGTAAGGTGATCTGCGTAAGATAAGGCATCTAAATTGGCTCTGTTAGACGCAATAGCTGTTTCCAACACTGCGGTTGGAATAGAAGCTGACGACGGTAATGATAGCTCTAAGTCTTCCGCCTCGTCGTCCATACGCAGAGGAACTCTCGGTATACCCTGACCTGCCGTGTCGAATTTATTCCTTGCATTAATGAAAGGCAGGTTGAGAGTATTTGCGGACAAGAAGCCTGCTTTCCCTGTCCTGGAAGCAAGTTTAAAAATAGCGTCGTTCAATAATTCAAATGTTCTTGCAACATTATTGGACTGCGACGGAAACTCGGGAGCGATGTCCCTGAACCGCTCGAAAAAATCAGAGTCCAATGACGCTATAATTCTCCTGTCCGGAAGCGCAGCAGTCTGGCCCGACGGAACAACTTGAGGAAGAAAGTGCCGGATGAAGTCTACGGCAGCTTTATGTTGTTCCGAAAGGGATAGCTCCAATTCATCCGTATCCCTTTCACCATCCGGTCGGACCTCCCGATGTTCCCGGTCGTCCGCCCCCGATGCTTCGGCGGAGCGTACCGACCCAGCGCCGTCGGATAATTCTCGATCCGACACCGTCTCTGTCGGCTGCTGGGATGCTGCGATAAGCTGTGCTATCTGCACTAGAATGTCCGACGTCGAGACCTGCGGAGGAGCGGTCTTTCGCTGCTTTGCCGAGGGCAGCTCCGCATCAGATGGCTCCCGCATACTTTTCCTATGCGAACGTCCGGAGTCCATTGGTCTCGAATCCCTGGCTGCCGGATGGTGTGACCTGGTCGCCGAATAATCCTTCATCGGCGAAGCTGGCAAGATATCGGAGGTCACGCAGCCAAGGTGCGGTCGTGTGCGCCGGCGAGAAGAGGAAGCCTTAACAGTCTCTGCGGACTGCTTATACAACGGAGCGTCCCGAGCGACGGACGTATGCTCCGCTAAAGACACATTTTGTACCACAACATCTGGTCCCAGATGTTGTTGTACGAGAGAGGGGCCTCTCTCGCTCGCGGCCCGGCTGGACCTGGACGAGCTAGGAACCGGACTAAAAGGCTTCCTCCGTTCTCGTTCACTATCCGCCGTCACTGGGTGTGCATCTATTATTTTTATAGTGCTCGCATCACCCAAAATTTCCTCTTGGACCGCATCGGACGAACCCGGCTGCCGAACCATTCGGTGAATGGACGCTACACCGGGCGAGCTAGCGGACGACATTTGTCTAATCTCCATGAGCACTTTTGCCGCTAGCTCTGTATTTAATTGTGACGACGGACGCACACTTGAAGAAGATAACATGGAAACATCACCCTGTTCTGGTTCCTCTGAAATAGAAACTGAGAGAGTAGAGTGACCTTGTGGAGAAAGAGCCGGCATCGCTCTTTCTCCAGAAACAACATATCGTGACACACGTTTCCAATGTTTCTCATCCCAATGTTCACATACAGGACAGGGATTAATGCGAGAACACTGACTACAATTTATGCAATAATCATGAAAGTCAGAGGAAGATTTCTTCCTATTACAATTTGAACAAGTTCCTTTCATTGTGAAGGAACAACAATAAGTCCTAGTTACTCGCAAAAACCCCTGACACAAAGATACATAATAACATGATCCATTAATAAATGAAAAAACAATTGCAAAACAAAATAATTTTGAAAAAATATTTTTTCAGAGAAGCCCAAGTTGCTGAAAAGTAACGTTGAGCCCCGATGGATCCGATGGCAAAGTGTGGTCAAAAATTTTAAAATTATATAAAATAATTAATGAGACACTTTCGGATAATATAAATGTATCTTATAATGAGATAAACTACAGCAAAGGCAAACAGCCCCCCTCAAAAAAGGCTGTTGCCAATGAAAACAAACAGTGTAAACACAGAAGAAAACATGACTCCAGGCACTGAAAAAACTGGCCCGGAATCAGTCCTCAATTACACTCTATCTGATGCAAAACAGAGACTCCCAGGGGAGAATCTGCAGAACATCAGATGGAAGATGCAGAACACAAACGTTATACACCCATGGGTGAAAACGTAACTATGGGGAAAATAACAGAAAACATTCTGTAACCAAGCAACTCTCCCAGGGAAATTTTAGAAATGAAACTTTTCAAAAATATGCCAAAAGCATGGGAGAATTGCAAGGGGGGACTTTAGAAGGTTAGGGGAGAGGAAACACTGAATAAGCAGTGCAACAATTAGCAAGAATGACAACAAGAGGCGTTTGCCTCGAAAATAGGCAACTTAACATAATTTTAACAAAAAATTTTAAGTACAGCCCTGATTATTTTTTGCCACTTCTTTTTTCCTCTCCTCCTTCTATCCTCCTTAGAATCACATTTTCTCCAAGAATTACGTGTCTGGCATCCTTTAAACTGAGATTTACAAGCACAAAGATCAGTGAGATGTTGACTGATGAAGGGCCAAACAGAGAATGATATTTGGCGCCAATTTCGGGACGACTGCGTCACTGCGCATGCGCAGTAGAGTCGTACTATGGAGGTCCTTTAGGACATGATTTCTTTTTGTTTTGGATGCAAATTTTGGGGATTGGGGGGCAAAATTTGTGTTTGGCCCTGGTTTTTGTGGAGTTAGCACCAGCTAAGTCTGGGTCATTGGTACAGTATAAAAATATAATTACTTTGAATTTATAATATTTTTCCAACTGTACCCTATGGCCCAGACATAGATGAATCGTAAAAAGGTGGAGGGCCTAGGACTTCAAAAATAATTCCAATCCTACAATCCATGATAAAAGGAACTCAGAATAATCAGGAATTGCATGTATGTCTCTCTATACAGTAATAGAGGAGAAATATTCTAAATAAGGAGCCCAATTTAAGTAATTCCTTATTGTAAGTATGAAGACAATGCTACACAGGATGTGGCAAGTTCCTAATTTCTAAGGCTAGTCCGGACTAAGTCTAAAAAATTAGGATGGCATATCTGAGAATGAGTGAAAATCTCCCACAAACATACGCCTTACAATAACACTTCAGCTGCATGCAGGATCTAAATACGGATAAAACAGCTTCCCTCATAGATACATACTTTTTAATCCAGAAAAGAGGTAAAAATCACCCCCACCTTTCTTTTGAAGAAATCTTCAAAAGAAAGAGGGGAGAGCTATGGAATCAATAAGAGTGGTACCAAAAAACAATATAAATAATCATCGGACAGGCACTCAGGTATTAATTCATGATTAATAAATGGTGCTTAATGCTACTTCAAAAGTTAAGGCTATAGCGACGATCCTGGTAATTAATATTGCCCGCTATATAACATACACCATAGACGGCGTACACAGATACGTCGAAAACCGGTGATATATAAAAATATAACATACACATATCCCATCGAGCCACACTGAAGGATCTGTGAAGAGAAAAACACACTTCCTAGGTAATCCTCAGGAGGCCTCTGTACAATAAATTCCAGCAACAACACTCTCCAACGTGTACTATCCGATATCTATGATCATAAAAACATGTGCTAATTGAGTACAGACATAACAGAAACCTGGATCTAGAAATGGAAGTAGGTACGATTAACAGGCTCTGACACGGACCACCCCCGAAATAGATTATGATTTCACGGTCCACAAAATACAATCAAGTGTTAGCATAGTAATATATTGCACGAAAGCATTTATAATTAGCATGTAATCATCTGAATACCAGTTAACTGGTTATGCAGCTTGCAAGGTACTCAAGAGTAACAATTTAACTGTGATGATTTATAAATACGCGCTCGTATATAACAAATCATCAAATGAAAGTGTCAATGACACTGTAGCTCAACTTGACAAACTTGAACTTGGTAAGTTATAAATGAAACGGCAAAATTGAAGATCATTAGTACCAATGTTATTTGATGAAATTTCAACATAATAGCATTGTGTGTGCACAACGTCAGAGTAATCCATGCAATTTTAATATTTAAATGTAAACAGTAATACAGGCTAAAGGAAGAATGTTGATACACAAATGCAGTTTGTTCAGAGGTTATTGTAAATGGCAACTTTTTTCACTGAAATGAATGCTAATCAATAGCTCTTATCTAAAGGTCTTGCCTGATGAGGACACCAAGTTAAAAAACAATCCTATGATAAATGTGGCCTGTAGGCTATGTCAAAGAAGAATGCTGATGCACAAATGCAATAAATTCAAAGATTGTTGCTAACAGCAACAGTTTTTGATGGAAATGAGAAGAAAATCAATAGCTCCTATCTTTGTCACCCTGCATAGGCATACAAAGTTTCAAAACAACCTGATAATGAATGTGCCCCCTGAGGCATGCCAAAGGAAGATGTTAATGCATAAATGCACTAAGTAGAAGGTCACTGCTTGTGGCAATGTTTTTTTTTTTGGGGGGGGGGGGGGGGGGGGGGGGAGGGGAGGGTTTTATGGAAATTCATAAATATACCCTGCTGAGAGTTCAAAAAGGTTGATGCACAACAAAGTTCAAAGGCTGGTGATAACGACAATAATTTTTTATGGAAATGAAAAAAAGCAATAGCTCACATCTAGATGTCACCCCGAACACACAAACCATGTTTCAAAGTGATCCGATCATCAATGTGCCCTGAAGGGTGTGTTAAAGGGAAATATTGAGGCTTGAATAAACTATGTTCAAAGGTCAGCGGCAACATTTTTTGACAGATATGGAAGAAAATCGACAGCTCCCATATAGATGTCACCCCACACAAGCACCCCAAGTTTGCAAGAGATCCAATCATAAATGTGCCCTGCAGGGTGTGTCAAAGGGAAATATTGATGCTAAACTGCACTAAGTTTTTACTAAGTTCATCGAAGGTCATTGCAACATTTTTTGACGGAAATCGAAGAAAATCGATAACTCCCATCTAGAGGAAACCCCAAACAAGCATACAAAGTTTCAAACCGATCTGATCATAAATGTGCCCTGTAGGGCATGCCGAAGGAATATACTGATACCTGTTTAAACTAAGTTCAAAGATCATTGTCAGCGGCAACATTTTTTGACGGGCGGAAAAGGAAGAAAATCGATAGCTCTCATCTAGAGGTCACCCCAAACAAGCATGCCAGGTTTCAAAGCAATCCGATCATAAAAATGCCCTGTAGGGTATGCCAAAGGGAAATATTGAGGTCTGACTAAACTAAGTTCTAAGAACGTTGGCCACGGCAACATATTTTGACGGTAATGGAAGAAAATCGATAGCTCCCATCTAGAGGACACCCCAAACAAGCATACAAAGTTTCAAAGCAATCCAATCATAAAAGTGCCCTGTAGGGTGTGCCAAAGGGAAATATTGAGGTCTGACTAAACTAAGTTCTAAGAACGTTGGCCGCAGCAACATTTTTTGACGGTAATGGAAGAAAATCGATAGCTCCCATCTAGAGGTCACCCCAAACATGCATGCCAGGTTTCAAAGCAATCCGATCATAAAAGTGCCCTGTAGGGTCTGCCAAAGGGAAATATTGAAATCTGACTAAACTAAGTTCTAAGAACGTTGGCCGCGGCAACATTTTTTGACGGAAATGGAAGAAAATCGATAGCTCCTATCTAGAGGACACCTCAAACACGCATACAAAGTTTCAAAGCAATCCAATCATAAATGTGCCCTGTAGGGTGTGCCAAAGGGAAATATTGAGATCGGACTAAACTAAGTTCTAAGAACATTGGCAGCGGCAACATTTTTTGACAGTAATGGAAGAAAATCGATAGCTCCCATCTAGAGGTCACCCCAAACAAGCATGCCAGGTTTCAAAGCGATCCAATCATAAATGTGCCCTGTAGGGTGTGCCAAAGGGAAATATTGAGGTTTGACTAAACTAAGTTCTAAGAACGTTGGACGTGGCAACAGTTTTTGACGGAAATTAAAGAAAGTTAAAAAATTTATAGTAATTTATATATTTTTTATACTTACCAATGACCCAGACTTAGCTGGTGCTAACTCTAACAAAACCAGGGCCAAACACAAATTTTGCCCCCCAATCCCCAAAATTTGCATCCAAAACAAAAAGAAATCATGTCCTAAAGGACCTCCATACCACGCCTCTACTGCGCATGCGCAGTGACGCAGTCATCCCGAAATTGGCGCCAATTATCATTCTTACTGGCAGTGCCTGGTCAGCGCTATGTACTCAGCGGGGAGGCAAGAGTTCCCAACTCCAGGGAGGGCCATCCCCGTCTGGGTCATTGGTAAGTATAAAAAATATATAAATTACTATAAATTTTTTAACATTTTTATACTGTACCAACGACCCAGACTTAGCTGAATAGTAAACAGGCTGGAGGGCCTAGGACATAGAGGAAAATCCAATAAGCTCAACTATATAGTAAAGAGGTAACCCCTTAAGGAGAAAAGGAGTATTAGGCTTTACATGTATCTTTCTTATTTAATATTAAATTAGAAAGATACACTACCCTTAATAATTGAGCACAATAACATTCATGTTCTCTATTAACATCCAGTATAACCCTTATACTAATTATTTTTAAAGCAAGCCAATAAATAAAGTAGTCCAGAGAATTGAGACTCTTTATAGTCATTTAAAAGTGTCCGAGTATTGTATATTAAAGCCCGTTTGACACTTGACATATACAAATGCTTCACACCGAGCTACACTTTAAAAATAAGACATGAATGAATTTAAACATTAATATTACACTTTAAAACCATCCCAGAAGCGACTCAGAAATACTGACTTGGAGGAGGCATTCCCTTGCTTTTCACTATAAAGCAGGTGACCTAAGGGAACACCCGCCCCCCCCCCCCCCCCCCCCCTTCCCCTTGCCCTGGGTCAAATAGCCCAGAGCGAAGAGGGCAGCCGGACGGAGTCAATGCCGGAACAGAAAGCCTGCATAACTATAGTTGCAACTGTTTAGTGGACGACATTCTGAGCAACAGATAACGGACCTAAACAAAGCAGGTCTCCAGAAATGGACTCAATATTTCTGAGATAAAAATTCGTAAATGTGGATGGCTGAGACCAATAAGCAGCCTTCATTAAATCTGTAATAGCAACACTATTAGCATAAGCCCAGGAAGTAGAAAGAGCTCTTACTTCATGAGCAGAAATCTTAAGCACAGACTGCTGAGAAGAAGATAAATCTTCATAAGCAGTACGGATAGTTAACTGAATCCATCTAGCAATAGAATGGACTGAAATGTCCTTTCTATTAGGCATCAAAGACAGAAAGAAACGTTTCCGTCCCTTTCTGATAAACTGAGATCTCTGTTTATAGATACGTAGTGCTCTAACAGGACAGAGTAAAGGCCTACGCCCGTCTGAAGACGGAAGAGCCTTAATAACAATAGGTTCCGGATATTTATTAGGAGCCTGATTCTTAGCTAAAAAACCCACATTAGTAGTGAAGGTGATAGTGTTCCCAACACTACGATAATGAGAATCATCCACCGATAGTGCATGAAGCTCACTGACTCTTCTGGCAGAAGAGAAAGCTAAGAGAAAAGCTGTCTTATAAGATAAGAATTTGAAATCTACTGTCCCAAGAGGTTCAAATGGCTTTTCCTTCAATTTAAGGAGAACCCAAGCTAAATTCCACTTAGGAATTAATCTAAGAGTTCTGGGTCTATTTATCGAAAAGTTTCTAACCAACTTCGATAAAGAGACATTAGATCCAATTTGTAAACTATCATGATGTGCATAGGTATCAGATAACATAGATCTATAACCCTTTATAGTAACAGGCTGCAGTTGATTTCGTCAAACAAGTATACTAGAAAGTTTGCAATGTCTGGTATAGAGGGATCAAATATATCTACAGAATGATCCCTACACCAATGACGAAAAACCTTCCACTTAGCCGCATAGTTTAGCGAAGAGGGGGTCCTCCTACAGTTAGAAATCGCGTCCACTGCTCGTCCTGTAAAGTGCTTGCCATGCAAGATGATGCACCCCAACCTGTTTGACTGGCATCCGTCATAATGGTAAAACTCGGATCCGGCAACTGCAGCGGAACTCCTTGAGTTAACCACTGAATGTTTACCCAAGTCTGAATCTCTTGTTTCACTTGATCTGACAAGAGAACGTCTACATCGAGCGAATGAATTTTCACACTCCAATTCTGAGTCAAGAAAATTTGAAGAGGACGTGTGCGTAACCGCCCCATCGGAATGAGATCCGCGGCGGCTCCGCACAGACCTATCAGTCTCATAAATTCTCTCGCCGTGACTTTGTCTGCGTGCAGACAATAGCGAGCGTAACAACTGACTAATTTCGCTCTGGTTAACGGCAGACGAACGAGATTGTTGTGCGTCTCGAAGCTCATTCCCAGATGAGTGAATGACTTGGACGGCACCAGATCCGACTTCTCCTCGTTTACTATAAAACCGAGACGTCGGAGCAATAGAAGAAGATTCTGAACATCGTTCTGAAGCGTTAACTCGTTGCCGTACCTCTGAAGAATGTCGTCCAGGTAGGCCGACGTTACCGCAGACGAATGAGCTCGGAAGTAGATCATTACCGAGTTCATTACCCGAGTGAAAGCCCAGGGTGCTAGATTCAATCCGAAGCACATCGCCCGGAATTGATACACCACTCCAAGGACTGCGAAGCGTAGATACTTTCGGAATGTCGGATGTACCATGACGTGAAAGTACGCATCTTTGAGATCTATGCTCGTTGCATAATCGTTCACCCGAATACTCGCTCTGACCGATCGAATCGTCTCCATATAAAACTTCGGAGCGACGATCAGCTTGTTTATCCAGCTCAAATCTATGACTGGACGGAACGAGCCGTCTGGTTTCGGAACCAGAAACAGATGGCTGTAGAATCCCAGAGATTCCTGGTTTTCTACGACCTCTACCGCGTTCTTCATTAAAAGAGACTGCACCTCTGATAACAGAGCGTCTCTTTTCTGTGGATTTGACGGAAGATGAGTCCACTTTGGACTTCGAGTTAATGGAGGCTTTCGTTGAAGGATATCTTCAGACCTTCCGAAGTCACTCCTCTCACCCAAGGGTCGTCCGTAATCGACGCCCACTCTTGTGAAAAACTCGACAACCTTCCGCCAACCGGAACGCGATAGAGGTTTAAGCCATCACCTCCTGGACCTGCGAGGCCTGCGGTAGGAGAAACCACGTCTTCCACGACCCGCACCTCGCCTCGTCGACCTCGGAGCGTCCGACCGATTGTCCCGGCCTGAAGGACGTCCCGAACGAGAGTCGCTATCCTGATGGTCTCTCGAATAAGACCAAGAGGACGCACCGGAACCTTTGTAGGAACCTCTCTTGGGCGCATTAGACCCAGAAGTGCCTGTCTTATTCGTGTCTGCTGTATCCGACTTCTTAGGAGCCGATCTGAACAACAGAGAATCATTAGCATTCTTTTTAATTTTATCATAAATAGCAGAAAGCTTGCCATCAAAGAGAAGTTCTCCTGAGACCGAAGCGACTCTAAGAGAGTTCTTCACCTTAGAATCCACTAGTGTGGATGTAGCTAGGGCTGCGTCACGTCTAACCAACTCCAGATTTGCCACTGAAAGGGCGGAGTTACACGTGGAATAAGCTACTGCCCTTGAAAGAAGTCTTAAAGAGGATTGTATATCCTGAAACTCTTCCCCTTGAAGGCGCAGTGATAACGCCTTAGTAAGGTGATCTGCGTAAGATAAGGCATCTAAATTGGCTCTGTTAGACGAAATAGCTGTTTCCAACACCGCGGTTGGAATAGAAGCTGACGACGGTAATGATAGCTCTAAGTCTTCCGCCTCGTCGTCCATACGCAGAGGAACTCTCGGTATACCCTGTCCTGCCGTATCGAATTTATTCCTTGCATTAATGAAAGGCAGGTTGAGAGTATTAGCGGACAAGAAACCTGCTTTCCCCGTCCTGGAAGCAAGTTTAAATATAGTGTCGTTCAATAATTCAAATGTTCTAGCAACATTATTGGACTGCGACGGAAACTCGGGAGCGATGTCCCTGAACCGCTCAAAAAATTCAGAGTCCAATGACGCTATAATTCTTTTGTCCGGAAGCGCAGCAGTCTGGCCCGACGGAACAACTTGAGGGAGAAAGTGCCGGATGAAGTCCACGGCAGCTTTATGTTGTTCCGAAAGGGATAACTCCAAGTCATCCGTATCCCTTTCACCATCCGGTCGGACCTCATGATGTTCCCGGTCGTCCGCCCCCGATGCTTCGGCGGAGCGTACCGACCCAGCGCCGTCGGATAATTCTCGATCCGACACCGTTTCTGTCGGCTGCTGGGATGCTGCGATAAGCTGTGCTATCTGCACAAGAATGTCCGGCGTCGAGACCTGCGGAGGCGCAGTCTTTCGCTGCTTCGCCGAGGGCAGCTCCGCATCAGATGGCTCCCGCATACTTTTCCTATGCGAACGTCCAGAGTCCATCGGTCTCGAATCCCTGGCTGCCGGATGGTGTGACCTGGTCGCCGAAGAATCCTTCATCGGCGAAGCTGGTAATATATCGGCGGTCACGCAGCCAAGGTGCGGTCGTGTGCGCTGACGAGAAGAGGAAGCCTTAACAGTCTCTGCGGACTGCTTATACAATGGAGCGTCCCGAGCGACGGACGTATGCTCCGCTAAAGACACATTTTGTACCACAACATCTGGTCCCAGATGTTGTTGTACGAGAGAGGGACCTCTCTCGCTCGCGGCCCGGCTGGACCTGGACGAGCTAGGAACCGGACTAAAAGGCTTCCTCCGTTCTCGCTTACTATCCGCCGTCACTGGGTGTGCATCTATTATGTTTATAGTGCTCGCATCACCCAAAATTTCCTCTTGGACCGCATCGGACGAACCCGGCTGCCGAACCATTTGGTGAATGGACGCTACACCGGACGAGCTAGCAGACGACATTTGTCTAATCTCCATGAGCACTTTTGCCGCTAGCTCTGAATTCATTTGTGACGACGGACGCACACTTGAAGAAGATAACATGGAAACATCACCCTGTTCTGGTTCCTCTGAAATAGAAACTGAGAGAGTAGAGTGACCTTGCAGAGAAAGAGCCGGCATCGCTCTTTCTCCAGAAACAACATATCGTGACACACGTTTCCAATGTTTCTCATCCCAATGTTCACATATAGGACAGGGATTAATGCGAGAACACTGACTACAATTAATACAATGATCATGAAAGTCAGAGGAAGATTTCTTCCTATTACAATTTGAACAACGTCCCTTCATTGTGAAAGAACAACAATAAGTCCTAGTTACTCGCAAAAACCCCTGACACAAAGATACATAATAACATGATCCATTAATAAATGAAAAAACAATTGCAAAACAAAATAATTTTTGAAAAAATATTTTTTCAGCGAAGCCCAAGTTGCTGAAAAGTAACGTTGAGCCCCGATGGATCCGATGGCAAAGTGTGGTCAAAAATTTTAAATTTATATAAAATAATTAATGAGACACTTTCAGATAATATAAATGTATCTTATAATGAGATAAACTACAGCAAAGGCAAACAGCCCCCCTCAAAAAAGGCTGTTGCCAATGAAAACAAACAGTGTAAAAACACCAGAAAACATGACTCCAGGCACTGAAAAAACTGGCCCGGAATCAGTCATCAATTACACTCTATCTGATGCAAAACAGAGACTCCCAGGGGAGAATCTGTAGAACATCAGATGGAAGATGCAGAACACAAACGTTATACACCCATGGGTGAAAACGTAACTATGGGGAAAATAACAGAAAACATTCTGTAACCAAGCAACTCTCCCAGGAAATTTTAGAAATGAAATTTCTCAAAAATATGCCAAAAGCATGGGAGAATTGCAAGGGGGGACTTTAGAAGGCTAGGGGAGAGGAAACACTGAATAAGCAGCGCAACAATTAGCAAGAATGACAACAAGAGGCCCATGCCTCGAAAATAGGCAACTTAACATAATTTCATCAAAAAATTTTAAGTACAGCCCTGATTATTTTTTGTCACTTCTTTTTCCTCTCCTCCTTCTATCCTCCTTAGAATCACATTTTCTCCAAAAATTACGTGTCTGGCATCCTTTAAACTGAGATTTACAAGCACAAAGATCAGTGAGATGTTGACTGATGAAGGGCCAAACAGAGAATGATAATTGGCGCCAATTTCGGGACGACTGCGTCACTGCGCATGCGCAGTAGAGGCGTGGTATGGAGGTCCTTTAGGACATGATTTCTTTTTGTTTTGGATGCAAATTTTGGGGATTGGGGGGCAAAATTTGTGTTTGGCCCTGGTTTTGTTAGAGTTAGCACCAGCTAAGTCTGGGTCATTGGTACAGTATAAAAATATCGATAGCTCCCATCTAGAGGTCACCCCAAACAAGCATACCAAGTTTCAAAGTGATCCAATCATAAATGTGCCCTGTAGGGTGTGCCAAAGGGTAATATTGAGGTTTGACTAAACTAAGTTCTAAGAACGTTGGCCGCGGCAACATTTTTTGTTGGATATTGAAGAAAATCGATAGCTCCCATCTAGAGGTCACCCCAAATAAGCATACCAAGTTTTAAAGCGATCTGATCATAAATGCGACCAGTGAGGTGTGCCAAAGAAAATTGTGGACTAACGTACTAACGTACGTACGTACGCCGACAGATGAGAAGTGATGGCAATAGCTCAGCTTGACTTTGTCAAGTTGAGCTAATAATAACAGGACACTAATCCAACTAAAAAGTGGATGTGCCCTTGAGGTCACCATAGACACGACCCAAATGCATAGATGTATGTATGAAATTATATGAGGCTTGCGGGAAGAAAACTATGCCTTGCCCAGAAATTGCCTATAAACACATAGACAGTGTGTATGAGTGTGTGTGTGTGGGGGGTGGGGGGGGGGGGGGGGGGGGGGGGGGGGCGGAGAAACTTTGAAGTCATATGGAACTCTCCTCACCCACATTATTTAATCGTTCCTGTGTCAGTTATCAAATAATTTAGGAAATGAGATGGTTCCCTCACGTCTGACTCCATTGTGCCACTATGGGCGGAGAAGGATGTGGAGAATAAAACTTCCCCTGAAAGAAGACCCTCTCATGGAGGAAGCTTTTGGGGAGTGTCCCATAACAGACACTTGAGAATACTGATCCAAGGTTTCTGTGACAACAGAGGTGCTACTAGTAGGATTCACAAGACTGTTTAATCTTGAAACGTAATCTATTGAATCAAATGAATTGGAGAATACATGCATCCTATCATTCATCCCCATGAATTCTGCAGAGAATCTACTGCATGTGCTCAATGATCTGGGCATGGCAACACAAATGACGGTAACTAATTGTTCCGGTGCATCGCAAACTGAACTATCATGGGGTGATCCCACTGGTAGCAAAACTGTCCAAATACTCGCTTGTTGGGCGTCCAATGCAAATGAAACAGGCGACCTTTCCGAGGAGCGAGTCTGCTGGTACGTTCAGACGACCCGGTATATGATGGATAGAGAGATGAGCATGAGCATTCTTCTCCGTTAGTTATTATAACGGAAATGAATGGGCGCCCCTCTGGTTCCTGATGTATGCTATCACAATCGAGTTATCCAACAATATCTGAACATGCATGTCTGCATTGATGTAGCACTAACAATACTGACATAATTCTTGATGTTTATGTGTTTTTCCAGGAATCGAGGGTCCCAAGACCCCTGCATTTCGAGTCTGTTGGACTCAGGGTCATGCCCCAAACTATTAACTCATACCCGTCATAATCATGAAAGCTGGATCTGGCAGTTGCAGCGGAACTCAAGTTAACCACTGAATATCTGCCCCAATATGGACCTTTTGTTTACCAGATCCTGTTAAAACAATGCGTGTCCTGATGGAATGCATTTTCACACTCCAGTTCTGGGTAAAGAATAACTGGAGGGGACGTGTGCGTAAGCAACCCATCTAAACAAGATGTGTACCCACTCCGAACAACCCCATCAGTCACATAAAATTTCTTGCTGTTAATGTGTCTGATAGTAGACAAAAGCGAGCATAACAACTGACTAATTTCTTTCTAGATAATGGCAGATGAACCAGATTGTTGTGAGACATTACCGAGTTCATTAATCAAGTGACAGCCCTGGGCGCTATCTTCAGACCGAAGCATATCACTCAGAACTGAAATACTATCCATTGGACGACGAACCGTAGGTACTTTCTGAATGCCGGACATACCAGGACATGAAAAAATGCATCCTTAGATCTATGCTTGTAGCAAAGTCGATCACTCGAATGCTCACTTTTACCAACTAAATGATAAACATAAATAAACTTTTAGAAATTGATAAACTTGTTATCCAGCTCCAGTCTATTATTGGTTGGAACGAGCTCTATGGCTTCGGTACGAGTAATAGGTGACTAGAGAATCTTGATTCTCGACGACCTCTATTACTTCATTGTCAAGAGAACCTTTACCTCTGATTGGAGAGACTCTTATGCAAGGATTTGATGGAAGCATTGTCCATCAGACATTAAGTTATTTGTGGTTCTCTCGGAAAGATAGCCATAGGCTGTCCGAGACCACACTACTCGTCTACTGGTCTTTCGTAATAGTTATCCAGTTTGATGCGAATCTTGATAACCATCTGTCAACTGCTAAGCAATAGAGATCCTAACCCTCACCTGTAGTACCTGTGAGGCTTACGGGAGGAGAAACTACGTCTCCTTCGCAAAGAGCCTCGAGCCAACGGTTTAGGGGCATCTGACCGGTAGTCTCGATCAGACCTAAGCCCCATATCCAAGTCGCTGTATGACGATCCCTAGAGTAATTAAAGGAGGGTTACCTATACCCTCGCGAGGAGTCCTTTTTAGACGACTTTCTGTCTAGGACGTCCTCCCAGGGTTCCCATGGGGATTTGGGAATTTTTTTTTTGCATGTGTCAGGTAGTTATGACCCAATAATACCACATACCAAATTTGGTTCAAACTGGACCATCGGTTTAGAAAATAGAAATTTTGGACGGGGCCAAAAATCTTACCCCTCCCATTACAAATCCAAATATTGCTTCACGCACTATGTTTGAACAAACTTGATTCTACACCTCAAAATGAAGCTCCATAGCAAATATCAAGTCATTGTACACACTGGTTCATGAGAAGATGATTTTTAAAAATATTTTGGAACATTTTTCCCCCACTCCCTCCCTATGAGGCTGAGCATGTTGAGTTGAACAAAAATGCAATGCCCCTTCGGGACCATCACTCACACAGACTTTTAATTGAATTGGCCCAGTGGCTTTGGAGAAGAACACCAAAACATGTTGTTGACGGACGACGGATGGACGATGGACGGACGATGGACAGAGAGCGATGAGATTAGCTCAGCTTGATGAGCTAAAAATCTTTGGAACTCCCTGCTACAGACCTTCAGTCTTGAGAGGGTTAAATTAAGGACATGCACACAGGAATCATATAAATGTTTTCCAGCATGAAATCAGTAGAGAAAGAGTCCATCACGAGAGAAAATGAAAGTGTCAATGACACTGTAGCTCAACTTGACAAACTTGAACTTGGTAAGTTATAAATGAAATGGCAAAATTGAAGATCATTGGGACCAATGTCAGTTTTTTTGCCAGTGGCAACATTTTTTGACAGAAACCGAAGAAAATCGATAGCTCCCATCTAGAGGCCTCCCCAAACAAGCATGCCAGGTTTCAAAGCAATCCGATCATAAATGTGCCCTGTAGGGTGTACAAAAGGGAAATATTGTGGTCTGACTAGACTAAATTCTAAGAACGTTGGCCGTGGCAACATTTTTTGACGGAAATGGAAGAAAATCGATAGCTCCCATCTAGAGGTCACCGTAAATAAGCATACCAGGTTTCAAAGCAATCTAATCATAAATGAGCCCTGTAGGGTGAGCCAAAGGGAAATATTGTGGTCTGACTAAACTAAGTTCTAAGAATGTTGGCTGCGGCAACATTTTTTGATGGAAATTGAAGAAAATCGATAGCTCCCATCTAGAGGTCACCCCAAACAAGCATGAAAGGTTTCAAAGCAATCCGATCATAAATGTGCCCTGTAGGGTGTGCCAAAGGGAAATATCGAGTCTTCTGACTAAACCAAGTTCTAAGAATGTTGGCCACGGCAACATTTTTTGCCGGAAATTGAAGAAAATCGATACCTCCCATCTAGAGGTCACCCTAAATAAGCATACCAGGTTTCAAAGCAATCAAATCATAAATGTGCCCTGTAGGGTGTGCCAAAGGGAAATATTGTGGTTTGACTAAACTAAGTTCTAAGAACGTTGGCCGCGGCAACATTTTTTGACAGAAATTGAAGAAAATCGATAGCTCCCATCTAGAGGTCACCTCAAACAAGCATGCCAGGTTTCAAAGCAATCCGATCATAAATGTACCCTGTAGGGTGTGCCAAAGGGAAATATTGAGTCTTCTGACTAAACTAAGTTCTAAGAACGTTGGCCGCGGCAACATGTTTTGACAGAAATTGAAGAAAATCGATAGCTCCCATCTAGAGGTCTCCCCAAACAAGCATACCAGGTTTCAAAGCAATCTTATTGTAAATGTACCCTGTAGGGTGTGCCAAAGGGAAATATTGAGGTCTGACTAAACTAAGTTCTACGAACGTTGGCCGTGGCAACATTTTTTGTCGGAAATTGAAGAAAATCGATAGCTCCCATCTAGAGGTCACCCTAAATAAGCATATCAGGTTTCAAAGCAATCAAATCATAAATGTGCCCTGTAGGGTGTGCCAAAGGGAAATATTGTGGTTTGACTAAACTAAGTTCTAAGAACGTTGGCCGCGGCAACATTTTTTGACGGAAATTGAAGAAAATCGATAGCTCCCATCTAGAGGTCACCCCAAACAAGCATAAGAAGTTTCAAAGTAATCTGATCATAAATGCGACCTGTGAGGTGTGCCAAAGGAAATTGTGGACGTACGTACTAACGTACTAACATACTAACGTACTAACGTACGTACGTACGTACGTACGCCGACGGACGAGAAGTGATGGCAATAGCTCAGCTTGACTTTGTCAAGTTGAGCTAAAAATCTTTGGTAAAAACACAATGAAGTCTTGAGAGGGTTAAATTAAAGATATTCGGACAGGAACCAGATCAATTTTTTTCCAAGAAACCAGAAAAAAATACATCTACAGTATTGAAAGGATTTTTGTTTGCTCGTGGCATCAATAAAAATCTTTGGAACGCACACTACTGTCTTGAGAGGGTTAAATTAAAGACATGCATACAGGTATCAGATGTTTTCAAGCATTGAAAATGGTTCATTCAACATAAATAAAAATCTTTCTAAAACAAACAAAAGTCCCACAGAATTGACAGGTTGAAACAGATTGCAATAACAAGATAAAATGTTCATAACAGAAGTTTTGTTAATTTAAGAATATGTCAATCAAATCCTCCAGGATAAAATGCCACCATTTCAATACCCTTCTACCAGGCACCCTGATTGAATTGGTGGCATTTTTTTCAACAAATCCCTTCTTCTGGTCCTAAGAATGTTTCATACTAAATACCAGTTCTCTGTTCCTTCTGGTTTTGGATATATGGGCTTTTGAATTTTTTTCTGTTTTTAGGCATCAATCAATTACTTAGGACCCACTTAAACTACATGGGAAATTTGGTTGAAGTTGGCCCACCGGTTCTTGAAATAGAAATTTCGGGTGCAGCTAAAAATCTTACCCCTCCCATTACAAAGCCAAACATTGCTTCATGAACTTTGTTTGAACAAACTTGATTCTACGCCTCAAAATGAAGCTCCAATGCAAATATCAAGTCATTGTACACACTGGTTCATGAGAAGAAGATTTTTAAAATATTTTGGAGCATTTTCCCCCACTCCCTCCTTATGGGGCTGAGCATGCTGAGTTGAACAAAAATGCAACGCCCATTCGGGACCATCACTCACACAAACTTTCACTTAAATTGGCCCAGTTGCTTTGGAGGAGAAGACCAAAACATGGCGTTGATGGACGACGGACGGAGAGCGATGAGATTAGCTCAGCTCGACTTTGTCAAGATGAGCTAACAACCTATGGCCCAGACTAGCTAAATTGTAAAAAGGCTGGAGGGCCTAGGACATGAAGGAAAAACCAATCTCTCAATTACTTCAGTAAAGGATACCTCCAACAGGAGAATAGGAGAAGATAGGAATTATATATGTCTTTGTCCTTTAGGAGAAAAGAGAAAGGCATAACACCAACAATGTAATTGAGCATTACATCTAATATACAAGAGGCCCCACGGGGCCTGAAGTGCTCATCTTGTACAGAACACAATTTAAACAGAGTCCAAGAATGAGTCTACATTAAGCAAGCCATCTCCATAGGCTACACTGTCAATCCTTGAGTCCCTCAGGAGTGACAAAAATAATCTGGGCATCATGCCTTTTCTTCAGTTGATCATAAGTAAAATGCAGAGCTCCCCTATGAAGCCCCTTGATACAACCTATGTGGATTAATCTTAGTACCTCTAGAGGGTACTGAATACAAAATTTTTAATTCTTCGGCAAAATGGCCAATTCCGGCTCCCATAGAGAGCCCAAATATTAACCCAGGCTCTTGATTTTAACACAGTTAAATCTGACTTCTCTAGAGATGTTGTGTACCGAATATGAAAGCATTCTGACTGTTGGATCTGAAGAAGAGAAATTGTAAAGAAATTTCTTCGAATTGCACTAAGTTCAAATTTGGGCTACCATAGCGAGCCCCAATATTGACCTATGGATCCGATTTGGACAAACTTGAATCTGACCCCCCTAGAGATGTTGTATACCAAATGTGAAAGCATTCTGACAAGTGAATCTGAAGAAGATTTTTGAAGAAATTCCCTCATATTGTACTAAGTTAAATTTCATGTTCCCATATGGAGCCCAAATATTAACCTAGGCACTCGAATTGAACAACCTGGAATCTGACCCCCCTAGAGATGTTGTATACCAAATATAAAAGCATTCCGACTAGTGGATCTGAAGAAGAAGATTTTTAAAGAAATTTTCTCATATTGCACTAAGTAAAAATTTGGGCTACCATAGTGAGCCCAAATATATACCTAGGGATTTGATTTGAACAAACTTGAATCTGACCCCCATAGAGATGTTGCATACCAAATATCAAAGCATTCTGACTGATGGATCTGAAGAAGAAGATTTTTTTAAATTACCCTCCATATTGAACAAAGATAAAATTTGGGCTTCCGTAGGAAGCCCAAATATTAACCTAGGGACTTGGTTTGAACAATCTAGAATCTGACCCTCATAACAATGATGTATAAAGATTCTGACTGGTGGTTCTGAAGAAGAAGATTTTTAAAGAATATTCCCCATATTACCCTATGTTAAAACTTCGGGCTCCTGTAGAGAGCCCAAATATGAACCAATGAGCTTTATTTGAACAAACTTTTATCTGACCCCCCTATGAATGCTGTATACCAAATATCAAAAGATTCTGATGATCGGTTCTGAAGAAAAGATTTTTTTTAATTTTTGCAAATATGCTGACTCAGCATTTTTTCGATGCCCATTACAGAACACCCTAACACAACCGATGGCAATTTGTTTTTACCATTCAATTCTACTGGTCATAAGGATACTTCATACCAAATAAAAGCTCTCTGTTCCTTGGGGTTTGGGAAATATGGGCGTTTGAAAATATTTTTATTTTTAGCTCCCAGGGTTCCCATGGGGATGCGGGAATTTTTTTTTTTGCATGGGTTAAGTACTTATGACCCAATACTACCACAAACCAAATTTGGTTCATACCGGACCATCGGTTCAGAAAATAGAAATTTTGGGCGGGGCCAAAAATTCTTACCCCTCCTATTACAAAGCCAAATATTACTTTACGAACTTCGTTTGAACAAACTTGATTCTACACCTCATATGGAAGCTCCATAGCAAATATCAAGTCATTGCACACACTGGTTCTTGAGAAGAAGATTTTTAAAATATTTTTGAGCATTTTCCCCCACTCCCTCCCTATGGGGCCGGGCATACTGAGTTGAACAAAAATGAAATGCCCCTTTGGGACCATCACTCACACAAACTTTCACTTGAATTGGCCCAGTGGCTTTGGAGGAGAAGACCAAAACATGGTGTTGACGGACGACGGACGACGGACGGGAAGCGATTAGATTAGCTCAACTTGACTTTGTCAAGATGAGCTAATAAATGCGAATGTCTGTATCTATCTCTCTTTGTTCTGGGTGAACTCCCCCGTTTCTCGACCGATCGACCTCAAATTTTGTACATGGGGGTAATTCGTCATCTGCAAGTAACATGGAGTGGGTGCTGTGGCGGTGCGGAAATTGATGACCTTGACCTTTTATTTCGAAAACAGTTGGGCTGATCGGGCTAAAATTTCATATCTGCGGGTATATTGACCCATCAATCATTTTGACTTTAACGGGTGCCCGTGCGGGGTGACCTTGACCTTGAAATTGGTGACCATGACCTTCTATTTCAAAAACAGCTGAGCCGATCATATGAGGGTATATTGAAAAAAACATCTTCTCCCGTGCAACGACAGGTATTCACCCGCCAGTTATATAGAATTCTCCATTTAATGCCAGCATAACCTGTTATGCTAATTCGGTGAAGGAAAACCAATATATAAAGATTGTCAAGAGAATGAGGCTCTTTATGCTCACTTAAAAGTGTCCGAGGATTGTATATTGACGCCCGTTTGACACACGACATATACAAATGCTTCACAGTGAGCTACACTTTAAAAACAGTACATAAATGAGACATAGTTATTGCTGCACACTGAGCACATTAAAACCAACCCAGCACCGACTCAGGACTACTGACACCGGAGGAGGTCTTCTCTTGCTTTTCACTATAAAGCCAGATGATCATAAGGGAAAAACCATCCCCCACCTTCCCCTTGTTCTGAGGCAAATATCCCCAGAACGAAGAGGGCAGCAGAACAGCGTCAATGCTGGAACAGACTGCCTAAATAACTATATAACCATCAATGGACAACATTTTGAGCAACACAAAGAGGACCCAAAGATCTAAGGTCACCGGAGATGGACTCTAAATTTCTCAGGTAAAACTTGGTAAATGAGGAGGGCTGTGTCCAGTATGCAGCCTTCATGGGATCAGTAATGGCTATACTGTTAGAATAAGCCCAAGAAGTGGACAGTGCTCTAACCTCGTGCGGTGATATCTTATTAACCGAGCGTAGATCTGAAGATAGATTTTCGTAGGCAATGCATATTGCCAACTGAATCCATCTAGCGACTATTAGGAATCAATGAAAGAAACATGTTCTTTCTTTTCTGCTAAAATCTGATTGACGTTTATAAATGCACATAGTCCTGACTGGACACAGCAAAGGTCTATGGTTTTCTGAGAACGGCAGAGCCTTAATATTAAGATAATATACTCAGGCCACTTGTCTGGAATCTGATTCTTAGCCAAAAATCCCACTTCTGTAGTAAGGGTAATGGTATTACAAACACTACGGTAGTGAGATTCATAACAGATAAAGCATGAAGATCACTGACTCTTCTAGCAGATGCAAAGGCTAAGAAAAATGCCATTTTATATGTCAAGAATTTGAACTCTACAACGTCCAATGGCTCAAATGGAGCTTCTTTGAGCTTCAACAGAACCCAAGCCAAATTCCACTAAGGAATTAATCTGAGGGTTCTAGGTCTATGAATAGAAAAATTTCTAACCAGCTTGGACAATGAAGTATTTGATCCAATAGCCAAATTATCATGATGAGCGTGTCTGATAACACAGACCTATAGCCCTTAATAGTGACGGGTTGCAGTTTGAGAACATCAAACAAGTAGACTCAGAAATTGGAAATATTTGGTATGGACAGATCGTACAGACTGATCCTGACACCAACAGAAGAAAATCCTCCACTTTGCTGCGTAGTTCAAAGTAGAGGAGGACCTCCTGCAGTTAAAAGTTAAAAAATTTATAGTAATTTATATATTTTTTATACTTACCAATGACCCAGACTTAGCTGGTGCTAACTCTTAAAAATCTAGGACCAAATACAAATTTTGCCCCCCAATCCCCAAAATTTGCATCTAAAACCAAAAGAAATCATGTCCTAAAGGACCTCCATACTTTGCCCCCACTGCGCATGCGCAGTGTCAAGGACGTTCCGAAATTGGCACCAATCATCATTCTTACTGGCAGTGCCTGGTCAGCACTATGTACTCAGTGGGGAGGTATGAGTTCCCAACTCCTGGGAGGGCCATCCCCGTCTGGGTCATTGGTAAGTATAAAAAATATATAAATTACTATAAATTTTTTAACATTTTTATACTGTACCAATGACCCAGACTTAGCTGAATAGTAAAAAGGCTGGAGGGCCTAGGACATAGAGGAAAATCCAATAAGCTCAACTATATAAAATAGAGTGAACCCCTCAAGGAGAAAAGGAGTATTACTCTTTACATGTATCTTTCTTATTTATGATAAATTAGAAAGATACAATACCCTTCATAATTGAGCACAATAACATTCATGTTCTCTATTAACATCCAGTATAACCCATTATACTAATTATTTTTAAAGTAAGCCAATAAATAAAGTTAGTCCAGAGAATTGAGACTCTTTATATTCATTAAAAGTGTCCGAGGATTGTATATTAACGCCCGTTTGACACTTGACATATACAAATGCTTCACACCGAGCTACACTTTAAATATATGACATGAATGAATTTTTAACATTAATATTACACTTTAAAACCATCCCGGAAACGACTCAGAATTACTGACACCTGAGGAGGAATTCCCTTGCTTTTCACTATAAAGCAGGTGACCTAAGGGAACACCCTCCCCCCCCCCCCTTCCCCTTGCCCTGGGTCAAATAGCCCAGAGCGAAGAGGGCAGCAGGACGGAGTCACTGCCAGAACAGAAAGCCTGCATAACTATAGTTGCAACTGTTTAGTGGACGACATTCTGAGCAACAGATAACGGACCTAAACAATGCAGGTCTCCAGAAATGGACTCAATATTTCTGAGATAAAAATTTGTGAATGTGGATGGCTGAGACCAATAAGCAGCCTTCATTAAATCTGTAATAGCCACACTATTTGCGTAAGCCCAAGACGTAGAAAGAGCTCTTACTTCATGAGCCGAAATCTTAAGCACAGACTGCTGGGAAGAAGATAAATTCTCATAAGTAGTACGGATAGTTAATTGAATCCATCTAGCAATAGAATGGACCGAAATGTCCTTTCTATTAGGCATCAATGACAGAAAGAAACATTTTCGTCCCTTTCTGATAAACTGAGATCTCTGTTTATAAATGCGTAAAGCTCTAACAGGACAGAGTAAAGGCCTACGCCCGTCTGAAGACGGAAGAGCCTTAATAACAATAGGTTCCGGATATTTATTAGGAGCCTGATTCTTAGCTAAAAATCCAACATTAGTAGTGAAGGTGATAGTGTTCCCGACACTACGATAGTGAGAATCGTCCACCGATAGTGCATGAAGCTCACTGACTCTTCTAGCAGAAGAGAAAGCTAAGAGAAAAGCTGTCTTATAAGACAAGAATTTGAAATCTACTGTCCCCAGAGGCTCAAATGGCTTTTCCTTTAGTTTAAGAAGAACCCAAGCTAAATTCCACTTAGGAATTAACCTAAGAGTTCTGGGTCTATTTATCGAGAAGTTTCTAACTAACTTAGATAAAGAGACATTAGATCCAATTTGTAAACTATCGTGATGTGCATAGGTATCAGATAACATAGACCTATAACCCTTAATAGTAACAGGCTGCAGTTTGATTTCGTCAAACAAGTATACTAGAAAGTTTGCAATGCCTGGTATGGAGGGATCAAAAATATCAACAGAATGATCCCTACACCAATGACGAAAAACCTTCCACTTAGCCGCATAATTTAGTGAAGAGGAGGTCCTCCTACAGTTAGAAATCGCGTCCACTGCTCGTCCTGTAAAGTGCTTGCCATGCAAGAAGGACCGCACAACGGAAAAACGTGAAGGTTGAGACCTTGCAGGTTGTGATGAAGTCGACGCGGTTTCCCCTGCGAAAGAAGATCCTCCCGTGGAGGAAGCTTTCGCGGTAGGTCCCACAACAGACACCTGAGTAGATTTATCCACGGTCTCTGTGGAGACAGAGATGCTACCAACAGAATCCTGCACTGAGATTGTTTTATCTTTAGCAATATTTGCTGAATCAACGGCGCTGGAGGATATGCATATCATTCCGTCCCATGAGATCGATAGAGCATCTACTGCAAATGCTCTTGGATCCGGGCACGGTGACACATACGTCTGCAACTGATTGTTGAGATGTGTCGCAAATAAGTCTATCATTGGCCGTTCCCACTGGTAGCAAATCTGATTGAATACTTGTTTGTTGAGAGTCCACTTCGATGGCAACAAGCGACCCTTCCGTGAAAGGGAGTCTGCTAGTACATTCAGACGACCCGGTATATGACGGAACGAAAGTAGAACTTGATGTTCTAGAGCAAACAGAAGGATTCTCTCCGTTAGATTGAATAACGGAACGGAATGAGTGCCTCCCTGGTTCCGTATATACGCCACTACTGTCGTATTGTCGGACAGAATTTGGACATGAGCTTTGTGAATAATGTCCATCCAATGACGTAACGCAAGCCAAATTGACATCATTTCCTTGATGTTTATGTGCTTGCTTAGGAACAGTGGATCCCAAAGACCCTGGCCTCTCGAATCCGTTGGGATCAATGTTGCACCCCAACCTGTTTGACTGGCATCCGTCATAATGGTAAAACTTGGATCCGGCAACTGCAGTGGAACTCCCTGAGTTAACCACTGAATGTTTGCCCAAGTCTGAATCTCTTGTTTCACTTGATCTGACAAGAGAACGTCTATGTCGAGCGAATGAATCTTCACACTCCAATTCTGAGTTAAGAAGATTTGGAGAGGACGAGTGCGTAACCGCCCCATCGGAATGAGATCCGCGGCGGCTCCGCACAGACCTATCAGTCGCATAAACTCCCTCGCTGTGACTTTGTCTGCATGAAGACAATAGCGAGCGTAACAACTGACTAATTTCGCTCTGGTTCACGGCAGACGTACGAGATTGTTGTGCGTCTCGAAGCTCATTCCTAGATGAGTGAATGACTTGGACGGCACCAGATCCGACTTCTCGTTTATAACAAAACCGAGACGTCGGAGCAATAGAAGCAGATTCTGCACATCGTTCTGAAGTGTTAACTCGTTGCCGTACCTCTGAAGAATGTCGTCCAGGTAGGCCGACGTTACTGCAGACGAATGAGCTCGGAAATACATCATTACCGAGTTCATTACCCGAGTGAAAGCCCAGGGTGCTAGGTTCAATCCGAAGCACATCGCCCGGAATTGATACACAACTCCTAGGACTGCGAAGCGTAGATACTTTCTGAATGTCGGATGTACCATGACATGAAAGTACGCATCCTTGAGATCTATGCTTGTAGCATAATCGTTCACCCAAATACTCGCTCTGACCGACCGAATCGTCTCCATATAAAATTTCGGAGCGACAATCAGCTTGTTTATCCAGCTCAAATCTATGACTGGACGGAACGAGCCGTCTGGTTTCGGAACCAGAAACAGATGGCTGTAGAATCCCGGTGTTTCCTGGTCTTCTACGACCTCTACCGCGTTCTTCATTAAAAGAGACTGCACCTCCGATAACAGAGCGTCTCTTTTCTGCGGATTTGACGGAAGTTGAGTCCACTTTGGACTTCGAGTTAACGGAGGCTTTCGTTTGAAGGATATTCTTAGACCTTCCGAAATCACCCCTCTCACCCAAGGGTCGTCCGTAATCGACGCCCACTCTTCTGAAAAACTTGACAACCTTCCGCCAACTGGAACGCGATAGAGGTTGAAGCCATCACCTCCTGGACCTGCGAGGCCTGTGGGAGGAGAAACCACATCCTCCCCGACCCGCACCTCGTCCCGTCGACCTCGGGGCGTCGGACCGATTGTCCCGGCCCGAAGGACGTCCCGTACGAGAGTCGCTGCCTTGACGGTCTCTTGAATAAGACCAAGAGGACGCACCGGAACCTCTATAGGAACCTTTCTTGGGCGCATTAGACCCAGAAGTGCCTGTCTTATTCTTCTCTGCCGTATCCGACTTTCTGGAAGCAGATTTAAACAGCAGAGAATCCGAAGCTTTCTTAGTAATTTTATCGTAAATTGCAGAAAGCTTGCCGTCGAATAGAAGTTCTCCGGAGACCGAAGCGACTCTGAGAGAGTTCTTCACCTTACTATCCACGCGTGTGGATGTAGCTAAGGCTGCGTCACGTCTAACCAACTCCAGGTTTGCCACTGAGAGGGCGGAGTTATACATGGAATAAGCCACTGCCCTTGAAAGAAGTCTTAAAGAGGATTGTATATCCTGGAATTCTTTCCCTTGAAGACGCAGTGATAACGCCTTTGTAAGGTGGTCTGCGTAAGATAAAGCATCTAAACTGGCCCTGTTAGACGTGATTGTCGTATCCAACACCGCAGTTGGAACGGACATAGACGACGGTAACGACAATTCTAAGTCTAACGCCTCGTCGTCCAGACGCAGAGGAACTCTCGGAATACCCTGTCCTGCCGTATCGAATTTATTCCTTGCATTAATGAAAGGCAGGTTAAGAGCATTGGAGGACAAGAAACCAGCTTTGCCTCTTTTGGAAGCAAGCTTGAATACAGCGTCGTTCAATAATTCAAATGTTCTTGTAACATTATTGGACTGAGACGGAAACTCAGAGACGATGTCTCTGAACTGCTCAAAGAATTCAGTGTCCAATGACGCTATTATTCTCTTGTCCGGTACCGCAGCAGTCTGGCCCGACGGAACCACATGAGGAAGGAAGTGCCGGATGAAATCCACGGCAGCTTTATGTTGTTCCGAAAGGGATAGCTCCAAGTCATCCGTATCCCTTTCACCATCCGGTCGGACCTCATGATGCTCCCGGTCGTCCGCACCCGATGCTTCGGCGTAGCGTACCGACCCAGCGCCGTCGGATAATTCCCGATCCGACACCGATTCTGTCGGTTGCTGGGATGCTGCGATAATTTGTGCTATCTGAGCAAGCACGTCCGTCATCGAGGCCTGCGGAGTGGCGGTCTTTCGCTGCTTCGCCGCGGGAAGCTCCGCATCAACTGACTCCCGCATACTCTTCCTATGCGAACGTCCGGAGTCTACCGGCCTCGTGTCCCTGGCTACCGGATGGCGTGACCTGGTCGCTGAAGAATCCCTTATCGGCGAAGCTGGTAGAATATCCGTGGTGACGTAGCCAAGGTGCGGTCGTGTGCGCTGGTGAGAGGATGAGGAAGCCTGAGCAGTCTCTGCGGATTGCCTAAACAACGGAGCGTCCCGAGCGACGGATGTGTGCTCCGCTTGCGACACATTTTGTACCACAACATCAGGTCCCTGATGTTGTTGTATGAGAGAGGGGCCTCTCTCGCCGCGGCCCGGCTGGACCTGGACGAGCTAGGAACCGGACTAGAAGGCTTCCTCCAATCTCTCCTAACATCCGCCGTCACTGGGTGTGCACCTAGAATATTTATAGTGCTCGCATCACCCAACATTTCCTCCTGGACCGCAACAGACGAATCCGGCTGCCGAACCATTCAGTGAATGGATGCTACACCGGGCGAGCTAGCGGACGACAGCGCCGTCGATCCTACTAGGGACCTCTTTGGCAACTGTCGTATCTCCATGAGCACTTTTGCCGCTAGCTCTTCATTCGGTTGTGACGACGGAAGCGCACTCTTGGAAGATAACATGGAAACATCACCCTGTTCTTGTTCCTCTGAAATAGAAACTGATAGACTAGAGTGACCCTGCGGAGAAAGGACCGGTATAGCCCTTTCTCCACTAACAACATACCGTGACACACATTTCCAATGTTTGTCATCCCAATATTGACATATTGAACAGGAGTTAGCGCGAGTACACTGACTACAATTAATACAATGATCATGAAAGTCAGAGGAAGATTTCTTCCTATTACAATTTGAACAATGTCCTTTCATTGTGAAAAGACAACAACAAGTCCTAGTACTCGCACAAACCCCTAAACACAAAGATACATAATAACATGATCCATTAATATTGACAGAAACAAATGAAATTCAAAATAATTTTTGAAAAATATTTTTTCAGCGAAGCCCAAGTTTCTGAAAAGTAACGTTGAGCCCCAATGGATCCCAAGGGTAAGTGTGGTCAAAAATTTTTAAAATAATATTAAATAATTATTGCAACACTTACGGATAATAATAATGTATCTTGTAATGAGATAAACTACTCCAAAGGCAAAAAGCCCCCCTCAAAAGAGACTGTTGCCAATGTAAACAAAAAGTGTATAAACACCAGAAAACATGACTCCAGGCACTGACAATACTGGCCCGAAATCAGTTATCAATATTACACACTATCTGATGCAAAACAGAGACTTCCAAGGAAGAATCTGCAGAACATCAGATGGTAGATGCAGAACACAACGTCTAAACACCCATGGGTGAAAACGTAAACATGGGGAAAATAACAGAATTCATTCTGTAAGCAAGCTAATTCTCCCAAGAAATTTTAGTAGTAATCTTACTCAAAAATATGCCAAAAGCATGGGAGAATAGCAAGGGGGACTTACAGGATAAGGAGAGAGGAAACACTGAATAAGCAGTGCAACTTCAAAGCAAGAGTGACAACAATAGGCCCATGCCTCGAAAATAGGCAACTTAACATAATTTTATAACAAAATTTTAAGTTACAGCCCTGAATAATTTTCTGTCACTCCTTTTTCCTCTCCTCCTTTTCTATCCTCCTTAGAATCACCATTTCTCCAATATTTATGTGTCTGGCATCATTTAAACTGAGATTTACAAGCACAAAGATCAGTGAGATGTTAACTGATGAAGGGCCAAACAAAGAATGTTGATTGGCGCCAATTTCGGAACGTCCTTGACACTGCGCATGCGCAGTGGGGGCAAAGTATGGAGGTCCTTTAGGACATGATTTCTTTTAGTTTTAGATGCAAATTTTGGGGATTGGGGGGCAAAATTTGTGTTTGGGCCTAGATTTTTAAGAGTTAGCACCAGCTAAGTCTGGGTCATTGGTACAGTATAAAAATATTGAGTACACTGCGCGTCCTGTAAACTGTTTTCTGTGCAAGAATGGCCGCACAACGGAAATATGTGAAGGTTGAGACCTTCAGGGTTGAGATGCAGTGCACGTGACTTCCCCTGATAAAGAAGGTCCTCTCATGGAGGAAGCTTCCAGGGAACGTCCCATAACAGACACCTGAGAAGATTGATCCAAGGTTTCTGTGACGACAGAGGTGTTACTAGCAGAATTTTGCAGTGAGACTATTTGATCTTTAACAGAATCTGCTGAATCAATGGAGTGGGAGGATATGCATATCCTATCATTCCGTCCTATGAGTTCAACAGAGCATCTACTGCGTACGCCCGATAATCTGGG
This sequence comes from Pictodentalium vernedei, assembly GCA_031216915.1. Taxonomy (NCBI): domain Eukaryota; kingdom Metazoa; phylum Mollusca; class Scaphopoda; order Dentaliida; family Dentaliidae; genus Pictodentalium; species Pictodentalium vernedei. The sequence continues at coordinate 243,165,533 of CM062289.1, forward strand.
CATGACGACACGAACAGCGGTAACTGATTCTTCAAGTGTGTCACAAACAGATCTATCATGGGACGATCCCACTGGTAGCAAATCTGGCTGAATATTCACTTGTTGAGAGTCCATTCCGATGGTAACAGGTGACCTTTCCGAGAGAGCGAGTCTGCTAGTACATTCAGACGACCGGTATATGATGGACAAGAAGATGAACATGATGATTCATGACATATAGGAGAATCCTCTCCATTACTTCGCATAATGGAATCAAATGAGTGCCGCCTTGGTTCCTGAAGTAAGCTACTACTGTCGAATCGTCCAACAAAATTTTAACATGGACGTTCGCTATTATGTGAATCCAATGCTGAAGAGCTAGCCATATTGACATCATCTCTTTGATGTTTGTGTGTTTCTCTAGGAACCGAGGGTCCCAAAGACCCTGACATATCAAGTCTGCGGGACTTAGGGTCGCACCCCAACCTGTCTGACTCAAATCCGTCATAATCATGAAAGCCGGATCCAGCAGTTGCAGCTGAACTCCCTGAGTTAACCACTGAAGATCTGCCCAAATCTGAACCTTTTGTTTTACTAGGTCTGCTAAGCAATACTGGTTTTGAGTGAATGCATCTTTACACTCCAGTTCTGAGTAAAGAATATCTGGAGGCGGCCCATCAGAATAAGATCTGCAGCCCCTCCACACAGCCCCATCAGGCACATGAATTCTCTTGCTGTTGATGTGTCTGAGTGTAGACAAAAGCGAGCATAACAACTGACTAATTTTGCTCTGGGTGATGGCAGATGAACCAGATTGTTGTGAGTCTCCAAGCTCATCCCCAAGTGAGTGAACGACTTGGATGGAGCTAAATGCGACTTTTTCTAGTTTACAATGAAACCGAGACGGAGTAATAGAAGCAGACTCTGAACATCGTTCTGAAGAATAACTCTGTTGCCGTATTTCTGCAGAAAGTCGTCCAAGTAAACCGATGTTACCACAGATGAATGAGCTCGGAAGTAAGACATTACCGAGTTCATTATTCAAGTGAATGCCCAGGGAACCAGGTTCAGACCAAAGCACATTGCTCTGAATTGATAAACCTTCCCTTGTAGGGCGAACTGCAGGTACTTTCTGAATGCCAGATGTACCAGGACATAAAAGTAGATCTATGCTTGCTGCACAGTCATTCACTTGAATGCTTGCTCTTACCAACCAAATGGTCTCCATATAGAATTTTGGAGCCACAATAAGCTTGTTTATCCAGCTCAAGTCTATTACCAGTCGGAACGAGCCGTCTGGCTTCGGTACGAGGAACAGGTGACTGTAAAAACCTTGAGAATCTTGATTCTCGATGATCTCTACTGCTTCCATTAATAAGAGAGTCTGTACTTCTGCTAGGAGAGACTCTCTTTTGAAAGGATCCGACGAAGATTTGTCCAACGCAGGTGTCTTATTCATGGGGGTTTCGCTCGGAATGATAGCTGTAGGCCATCCATGACTACACTTCTCACCCACTGATCTGTGACTGCTATCCAGTTTCTCAAAAAGTTTGATAACATTCTGCCAACTGGCCAGCAATAAAGATCATGAACATCACCTGTATGACCTGCCAGGCTTACGAGAGTAGAAACTATGTCCTCCACGCGAAGAACTTCGTCCCGTTGGCCTAGGGGCATCTGACCGATAATTCCGATCAGACCTACGCCCATTTCCCGAGTCGCTATATTGACAACCTCTGGAGTAATTGTAAGAGGGCTTCTTGCACCCTCGTGAGGAGTTCCCTTTTGACGTTTTAGATTTAGATTTGGAACGTCCTCCTTTACAGCTGAAGCCGGTTGCTGAGATGCCAACTTCAATAGCAGAGCACTTGATGCTTTCTTAATAGCCTGTTCATAGACTAATGAAAGCTTGTCATCAAAAATAGTGTGTCCAGAGACTGGAAAGATCTGAAGAGAGTTTTCCACCTTGTCAACTATAAACGATGATGACACAAGGGCAGCATCACGTCTAATTAACTCCAGATTAGCCACTGTCAGGGCGGAGTTATACGTGGTATACATAAATGCCCTGGAAAGAACTCTAAGAGAGGTATGAACACCCTCAAATTCCTTCCCGTTGTGATGCAAAGCCATAGCTTTTTTATAAGGTGATCTGCATAGGACATTGCGTCCAAATTCGCTCTATTTGATGAAATTGCTGTTTCCATTACGTTTAAGCAAATCGTGAATGTTGCAGGTAAGGATACATCTAGATCCCCAGCCTGCTCATCCAAATGCAGAGGAGCAACCATTTTAAATGAACGTGGTCCAAGAAACGGTATATTTATGGAAGATGTAGATAAGAAACTGCCTCTTTTCCTCGTACTCGAGAAGTTGAATATGGTGTCGTCTACATGGCCGAAGGCCTGCGACACCTGTCTAGACTGAACTGGAAAAGAAAGAACTTCTTCCTTTCTCTGTATAAAGTCTGCATCCAGCAACACCAGCTGTTTCTCTCTTGTTGTCGCAGCAATCTGATTCGGTGGAAGAAATTCAGGGTAGTATTGATGGATGAAATCCTTCGCAACCATGTGCTGTTCCAAAAAGGAAGGATAATCCACTTCCTTATCCCTTTCACCATCTGAGAGAATCAGTTGCAAATCTTTGTCTGCATGAACAGATGACTGGACCGACCCAGCACCATCTCACAGCTCAGGTTCTGAGTCTGAGGGAGGCTGCTCCTGTACTTGCTGGGATGCTGTGATCACCTGCGTAATCTGTGACAGCAAGTCTGTCATCGAGGCCTGAGGAGCTGCAGTCTTCTGTTTCTTAGCCGCTTGCTGCTTCTGAGATGGCATGTCAGAGATGGATCTCTTCTCTGAATGTCCCGATGATCGAGGCCTCGTCTCCTTAGCTACCGGATTGTCCAACTTCGAGGGCAAAGAGTTATCCCTTCTTCGTGCAGAAGGCTGGATATCTGAAGTCGGTTAGCTAGGATGCAGTCGTGTGCACTTTATATTTGAAGCGGAAGAAGCCATGAGTGTAGCCGAGGCCGGCTGCAAACTAGACGGAGCGCCCCGAACGGCAGGTGTGGACGTATGCTCCGGCCCGTGCAAGTTCTTAACAACATCTAGCCCTAGATGTTGCTGGGATAGAGAGGGACCTCTCCCGCTTGCAGCCCTTTCAGACCTCACTGAGCTTCCCAAAACACTTGCTGGCTTCTTCCCTAGTTCCGTCGTCGCTGGGTGAGCATGTTTAGATTTTAAGGTGCTCGCTCTACCCACTACACTTCCTTCGACCGCAACGGACATACCCTATGCTACACCTCCCACGGACGGAGTAACTGCTTCACTGTTCGAGCTAGCTGCTGGCAAAGGATTAAAACCACTGCCCAGTGGCTTTATCCCTTGCCTAATATTCAGGAGCACCTTAGCAGCAAGCTCTGTTTGCTCATCAGAGCGTGGCGATGGTAGCAAACTTTTGGTAGGTTTCACAAAACCATCACCATATTCTTGTTCCTCTGAAAAAGAAACTGAGAAACTTGAATGACTCTGCGGCGAGAGAACTGGCATTGGCCTCTCACCACTAACAACATATCGTGACACCCGCGTCCAATGTTTGTCATCCCAATCAACACATGTAGGAAAAGAATTTGTGGGAGTACATTGACTACAAGCAAGGCGACAAGCATGTAAATCTGAGGAAGACTTCCTCACCTTGCATTTTGAGTAATAAGCTTTCATAATTAATCAAACAAAGTCAACCTGACTCCCACCAACTCCACAATAAATATATGATAAAGATACATAATAATCAACAATCAAAATATAAATTGAAAAAATTAATTTAAAAAAATTTTTCGAAAAAATTTTGACAACAACCCAAGTTCCCAAAGGGAACATGAAGAGCCCAAGGGTATCTCGATAGAGCCTAAGTGTGGACAAAAATCCAAAAATTATTGCTACACTACCAGAATATTAAAACATGTATCTTACAACAATTCTACAGTAATAATAAGTACATACTACATATATTTAAGGACATTGCCAATGTAAACAAGGTCAAGGAAAAAACTGGAAACAAGACCTCAGGCACAGAATAAAAAGGCCGAAAGTCAGTAACAGATTTTAAAGCTACCAGATGTAAAGCAAGATCTTCAGATGAAGAAAAAACGATACATCGGATAGAAAATGCATGACCTAAATGACCCAACACCCCTTGGGTGAGGACAGAAGCATGGGGATGAACAGAATAAACATTCTGTTAAACACGTTAAACTCCCCAAGAAATTTAATAAAAAATTTCAATAAAAGAAGCCAAAAAGCTTGGGAGTTTAACAGGAGGGCTTCAAGGAAGAATAGGGAAGGAAAACTTAACAAACAGTGGATAAATCATTAGCAAGAATGATGACGTCAGGCACATGTCCCGAATTTGGGAAACACAAAATAATTTTGATAAAAATTATAAAGTTACTGCCCTGAACGTTCCTAACCACCGTTGTTGTTCACTTCCATCATCCAATTATGTCCTTGGATCCACCAATTTATCATTGATTTGTGTCTGGCATCCTCAAAAATGAGATTTAAAAGCACAGATGTCAGTTCATTGTTGTTGACTTTGGGGCCAAACAAAGAATGATGGTTTGTGCCAATTTCGGTGTCTTCCTGGATACAGCACATGTGCAGATCTGAAAAGTATGGAGGACCAGATAGGACATCAATTTTTCGGTTTTGCATGCAAATTTGGGGGATTGGGGGGCAAAATTTGTGTTTGGTCCTGGATTATTTTTTGAGTTAGCACCATCTAGTCTGGGCCATTGGTTGATGTATAAAAATATGCAATTTAGTAATAAAAACATGGCTTTCTTTGTGTTTACTACTGAGTGGATTTCGATAATTTAAATTTCGATAATTTGATAAGTGCATCTAGAGAGTAAACAATGGCATTTATGCATTTTTATTCTGATCATTACAAGGATTTCTAATGATGCTGAAAATTCTGACAAGTTTTTTTAAGGTTTTCTAAAATGCACTATTTCTTACTATACTTACAGCTATGAGCATGCACTGATTTTCAAACAATGCACCACAAAATCCCAGGAAGCCTGCAACAACAATAACAGCACCAACCAATATTATGAGTGAAGCAGCAGTTAGAAAGCTGTAGCTGGGTAACAACTGACTGTAAGTTCCATTGCTGGCCAACAACCAGATGCCGACTGATAAAATTGAACACCCAATCAACTGCAAGAAAAAAAAATTGTTTGAAAGATATTTTATTTATTGGTATTTAAGGTCACATATTTCTGCTCAATGGCTAAGAGTGAGCAATATAAGTCAATCATTTCAAACCATGTTTCCCAATTTAGAGGACTGTCACTCCAAGCATTGATGATGTTTTGGTATCGTATTTTTAGAATCATTAACCTCGGTATCTGTACGGTGTTCATGTCAACAACATACATGTCCATGCACCATTCAAACCAATATCAAATGATATTTTGGGCATACACCAAGCTGAAGGACACTGTTTAAATCACACAAAGCCGCAGAACTGTCAACATGCTGGGAGGAATGAGGACATCCATCACTGGTCATCTGATGAACAAAATTACAAAAAGAGAGTACCCTTGGGTATTTTCTCTCAGTTTTTTTGTTACATCATAATGTCTGGTGACAAATGCATTTAAAAATACCAAGTCGACAGTTTCTTCTTCCGAATTTTGCATACTAGTCTGTTGTTAGCACTTTTATTTTTTAACTAATGTTGGTAATATTTTTCAATACCAAAACTTTGGTATAATGAGATTCCCTTAGGGTAAATGGATTGCACGATACCAATACAGAATGGTATTTACAGTATATTGCCCATCTTTATCGCAAAATTTGATGAATGATAGTAGTTTTATTCCACTAAACTGTATGTAAATGGCTATTTGTAAGACTGATTTTCTGTTTGTGCTTCAATAGTTTCTTCCAGATGTGAATTCATACGTAACATGCATTATCTACATTATGGCATTTATCACCGACAAATGCAAAAAAAGCAATTTAGTTTAATCATTTTGTGTCATGTAAAAATCAGACTTGTTCCTCTCTATTGTTATGTTTAGCTTTTTAGCGAAATATAGAAAGCATCTGAATTCAAGAGCAAACAACAGGTTCTTCTTTAACCCTTAAAGAAATAATTCTGACTTTGATCACTTTTACTGCAACAAAACAGGTGCCCCAAACAGCAGTTTTTTTATACACGTGCAAGTTACATTTTAAGAACCTTGTCTGTTGTTTCAAGGAAAGTAACATACAAGTGCTTTTAATTTCCACATGATTGTACAACAACATAATTTTTATTAAAAACACTGATAATCCTTTACTTAATGCACATGACATCAACATTTCTTATTTTAATTAATTTTTAAAAAAATTTTCAAACAATTTCAATGAAACCATATTATGTCCTCATCTATGTGACCCCCCCCCCCCCCACACCCACCTCCCCCCCCCCCCCCCCCCCCCCCCACTAGAACAGACTTGATGAGCCCCTTCCAATGTGGTGTTACATGTGATTTGATGAAATTTGTTTGAAATTTTATTTTTAAACTGCTTAATTTGTAAATTATGAAAGTGGATATGGCTGATTCGTCGGGTAAAGGGCAAAACAGTATTCCATGTCAAAAATTCAGTTTCAGAAATTATAACAAGTTCATGAGGACTTTGGTAGTGTACATGCACCATTGAATGACCCTATTAAAAAAGGAACCACAAAATTGAGAAAGTTGTCCTATTTTTTAAGAAATGTTAAGTTGTAACCTATGTAGGAATGGAGGAAGGTTTAGATTCAAAATTACTGGGAAGCTTTCCCGGTGAATATGACAGAACTGTAACCATTACACAAACTTTCTGTTTAAATCATTCAGAGAACACTGCCATTTAGTAATCAATAAAGAATTGGAGATATTTTGATGTATTTCCATTTTACCTCAACACAAAAGTGTAAACATTCATACACAGAGAGTTTAAAATTTGTATGTATAAGTAGGTATATCAGGGCTTATATTTCATCTAAATTTGGGAGAATCCATTTGGATTGTCATCAAACTGGTTGCGAGAATCCATACCTGCTACGAGTGAGCCAGGATCCCATAAGGCCACAATGGTTGAACCCATGTTGTATACTGATAACACATGTTAACCTTTCACCCAACACAGCTTTTAAAACATAAACCGAATTTGAAAATATTATAAAAAATAAACAATATTTACCAATAAAACCTTACAAATATGGATATCACTAGAACAGGTTCATTGAGCCGGTTCCAATGACAGCCACATTTGTACAATTTTATTGACGAAGTATCAAGATATTTCAGGTCATGTTAGCCTTGTATTGGTTAATTTGCTGCTACATTATTAGGTCCAGGGTTAAATTGACTCCATTTTCACATGAATCCCAGCAGAGGTGCAGCAAGAATCTATAAGGATTCTTGATGGTTTTGTTGCATGGATCTTTGTGTGAACTGATTTTCAGATTCTCATCGAAATATAAGCCTTGGGTACTGATTGTTAATTTTGTGGGAAATGACTGTTGTTCAACTAACTGTTGATTAATGGCAGTGATTAGTTAACTAGAATTTACAGTCATGACAACATCTTACCAATTATAAAAAAGGAATTTTCTTCCAGGCCTCTACATGCCCTACATCAATGATAGCAAATGATATACCCAAACCGTGGTAATTGTGCCCAAATTTTGTGGTTTTTGAAGCATTTTGCCATGTTTTACTGTATTTCACTCATACATGTTTAGCCATGTTTCCAAGCATGCAATATGATTTATAAGGCCTGGAAAGGGCCTACATGTATATCATAACCCGGTAGCAGCAGACCTGAAAATAAGCAGTCTGACATTTGCAGAATGAGGTTCCCAGTAGGTGAATTTGCTGATGCTATCCTATACAGTGGGCCAATTTATCCTCTGGGTACCTTTTTCTGTTTAGGTTTGAGACCCTGATTCAGATTGAGGTCCACAAAGGGTAAATTTAGTGATGCTACCCTGCTGTGCAGGGTTACATCACCAAATTCATCCTCTGGGGACCTCATTTTGCAGATGTCAGTCTGCTTATTTTCTGGCTTGGTTAGCAGGTAAAGCTATATAGCATGGTGGAAACACATAGGAAAAAGGGTGTTATGATGCTTCTCTGCCTTCTGTGTTTTTACTATTACAGTCATGCTGTTTTATGTCTAAGTGAGATTTTCCGATTTCCACCTAATTAAATAACAACTAACATGCAATTTCACCAAAGTGAGATGGCACATTAGTTGTTGCTATTTATTTTGGCAGAAATTCTTTAAAATGGAAACAACATGCCATTCTATTCATATATGGACGAAATATATGTACTCTCAAACTTTAAGTCAAGATAGTTCAGATAGATTATGAAGTCTTTCAGGTAAAACAAACAAGATCAGTAATTTGATAAAGTTATGTTGTACAGGGGGGCCCACTTAATTGGATACCTCTTAACTGAAGAACCCTGTTACTTGAATATAATTTCCCAACACAAAACCATTTACCATACCTCCAATACAAATGTGACCTGGTAATTGAATATAGGTTATAGAGTAAACTCCTTAATTGAACAAGAAGGACGCAAATGCCCTATAGCTCACCAACATTCCTCTTTGATAGTCACTTTGATCTAAACACTAAGTTAAACATGAAATTCAGAGCTTTACAGAAAAGTAAACATAACTAAAAAAGTGTTAAGAAAAGGGTTTAAAATGCACTGGGTGAGAATGAAATAATGGTAAATTGATAATAAGCACCATATGAAAGCAATATAAAGGCCATGGGCTGAAAAGGGTGTCGGCAGCTGACCTGAACAAAAACTTTAACACACTGAAAATGTCTAAGTGTGAGGTAAACAGGAAACTTAACATTAAAAATGGGATGAAAAATTTGAAGAAGTATAAATTTTATAGTAAATTTCCTTTCTTATTATACCTACCGAAATTGTTTACAACAGGCTTGCACTATAGTGGAAGAACCTAACTCGGATAAAATACTCTCTATTTTAATCTTTCCCAAGATTTGGGAAAGAAAAGTGGTGTAAAAACACCACGAAAAAAATAAGCCAAAACTGGGCCGAGCGCCATCGGCGCACACCCAGTATGGGACGCTCTTCCACAGTACAAATCCACGACTTCCGTAATAGTGCGCAATGCATCAATTTGTCATTCTTTTGATTCCGAACAACACAGGAGTTATGTGATCAGCGGGGAGGAAGGATTCTTACCCGAATAAGAAGACGGGAAGAAAGGAAATTTACTATAAAATTTATACTTCTTATCAACCTACCTCAATTGTTTACAACAGGCTGAATAGACAAAAGGCTGGAGGGAATCACATAACCAACCCACACATAACTCAAGAGCACTGGGACCGTGGACAGAGGAAGAGATCCCTAGGCCTATCAAACCATAGCATCACAAACATTAGAAAAGCCAATGAAAGATGAGGCGTATGGTGAAGTGCGACGCACAGACAGAAAAGGACAGTAACAGCACAAAGCTGGAACCGACCCTGAAAAAAGCTGAAAAGCTTGGATAGACAACATCCTAAGCCGAAGAAAGAGGGCCCCACGGGTCTCTGTCAGCTCCTGCAACTGTCGCAGAGAAAAGGAGAAAGTAGCATTTCTCCAGAAGGCTGCCAGTATAACATCAGTCATCCGACAACATGACAGAGTTATTAAAAGAGGAAAACAATGCACGCACCTCGTGGCAGAAAAAAACAATTGGTAATACAATCACCAGTAGCTAGACGAGCGATCGCACACCATTGACAGAAGAACCTTCCACTTAGCCACAGAGGCTAAACCAGTGGAGTGAGTGCCTCCTTGAAGAAAAGCAACTCCACTGTGTGTCTCGAAAAACCACTACGGAGGAGACAGGACCCGATAAAAGACATGTGCGAAGGCACAATGAAGTCGGGTCAACTTGAAAACCTCCCGGGCGACTTTGGCAAAGAAAGTCGTGAGGTAGAGGGAGACATGCCGGAACCACCGCTAACAGAGAGCGGAGCAGATTGATCCACACCCACCGAAGCGTCGGGTGTGATCGAAAGGATTCGACGACTGCAGGTTCATATCTGGGTGAGAACCTGAGGCGGAATCGGAACCGGTAGGAAGGCGTAGCCGACAAGACCATCCCAAAGGTGGGCTAGAGCGTCCACGGCGAAAGCCAGAGCATCTGGACACGGGGACACGAAAGTGTCCACCGGATGGTTCCAACTAGTCACAAGAGATCGATGGAACCTGCCATGTGGAGCATCCACCTGGTGGAAATGACCCTGCCCCGACGGGACAGGGAGTCGGCTAGGATGTTCAGGCGACCGGGAATGTGACGAACAGCCACCCCAGCATGGACATCCTGAGCGAGCAGTATAAGATCCCAAGCCAATTCGTACATTGGAACTGAGTGCGTGCCGCTCAGGTTCCGAATGTAAGCAACCACTGTCGAATTGTCGGACAACAGAAGGACCTGGCGATTCGACAGGTGAGGGATCCACTGCCTGAAACGCAGAAGAAGAGCAAGAAGCTCCTTCTGGTTGATGTGTAGAGCTGCATGATCCTGGTCCACCATCCCGTGAATGGAAAGACCTAGAGGATCCAACGTCGCACTCCATCCGAGATCGCTGGCATCTGCTGTCAGAACGCGATCGGACGTGGGTAAGTCCAACGGAACACCCTGCGAAAGCCACTGGACATCCACCCAGAGAAGAAGGTGAGGATAAAGATAGTCTGGAAACTGAAGCACCAGATCCAGAAAATCTACATTCGGCCTCCAACGACTGAGCAGAAAGTGATGGAGAGGTCTGAAAGGCAGCCGACCTAGAGGAATGAGATCCGTCACCGAACAGCAGAGACCGATTAGCCGGAGAAAACTCCGAGCCATCGCGGAAGTGGACTGGGTCAGAGTCGGAGCAAAAGCTGAGAGAATCACAGCCTTGGCCTGGGGAACCGCCACCAAATTGAATTGTGTGCGGAAAGCCATCCCCAGATGATAAAACGACCAAGAAGGGACCAGGTCCGACTTCTCCCCGTTGACTCTGAAACGTAGCGACGTGAGCAAGCTCAACAGAGTGGCGACATCCGACTCCAGGAAGGCAGCATTGGAATGCCCCTGGAGGATATCGTCCAGATATGCCGAAGTAGTCACCCAGGACTGTGTGCGATGGAAAGCTATCACATGCGACATCAGTCTGGTGAAGGACCAAGGAACCAGGTTGAGGCCGAAAGGCATGGCCTTCAACTGGTAAACTCGCCCCAGAAAAAAGAACCTGAGATACTTCCGTAACGCCCAATGAATCGGAACGTGAAAGTAAGCGTCTCGCAGGTCAAAGCTGGAAGCGAAATCTCCCTGGTGAATGGAACGGAGGACCGACATTAAAGTCTCCATGCTGAACTTGGGAGCAATGATAGACTGGTTCAGGAAACTCAGATCGAGAACCGGTCGGAGTCGGCCGTCCTTCTTCGGTACCAAGAACAGGCGGGAATAGAAACCCACTGACCTAATGTTCTTGATGACCCCCTTTGTCAGGAGATTTGTCTATCTCCGTGGACAAAAGTTCCTGACGTAAAATGTCTGAAGGAACTGTGGTTGGAAAAAGGCACCCCGGACAGAGTGGAGTGCCATCGGAAAGATATTCGCAGCCCGGACCAAACAACATCTAACATCCAAGGATCGGATGTGATGGTGGCCCATGGTCTGCAAACTCTGCTATCCTTCCTCCAACCTGGGACGAGTCGAGGTGAGGACCTTCATTGCGAACCCTGACGAGGCTCACTAGAGGAGAAAACACCTCTACTGAATGAAGAATCCTGGGAGTTCCCTCAAGACTGCCGACGCTCACCCTTACCCCTTGAGTAAGAAGTAGAAGCGGTGGCAGAAGGATCAGCCCCTCTTGCTTCGCAGAGGAAGCAGAGAGTACTTGTTAGGCTTGGAACGGCCCGTGCCTACCCTAGAAGGCTGATCAAGCTGAAGAAAACAGCAGCTGATCGTTGGAATGACGTAGGACGTCATCCCGGACCGTCAACACAGAATCATGGAAAAGTTGCGGACCTGCCAAAAAAGCAGATCGAAGAGTAGCGTACTGCTCCTCAGGAAGGGATCGGCCTGTGTCCCGCACAGAGTCCCTTCGAACTAATTCCAGATTAGCCGTGTTACAGGCATGCGTGTGAGTAAGATGCATGACCGCCTTGGACAGCACACGCAAAGGAGCCTGTACCTCGTCAAACTTATCTGAAGGCAGATAAGCAGCAAAAGCTGAGACGACGTGATTGGAGAGAGAAAGCATACCAAGCATCTCTCTCGATAAGCCCAATGTGGGCTCCAGAGTCGTCATCGGAATGACGGCAGACTTGGACTTGGAAAGCCCGAGGGAATTGGAGTCCTGATCCAAAACCGTCAAAGTCTGGTAGACTGACGGATTGGCGGAATCGTAGGAACGATAACGCGCCAGAGGCAAAAAGATGTCAACCCTGGTGAAGAACGGAGCCTTCATAGCCTTGGAACTTAGCTTGGAGTCCAAGGCTGAAAATGCTTCAACCAACTGTACCGAAGGGCACGGTCGAAGACGCCCAGAAGCAGGTTGCTCCATAGACTGTTGGCGCGCGACCGATGATTGCGGCCTGGCTGACACTGTCGACTGGTTAGATGGTTTGAGATCCGGAAGGAACCCAAACACGAAATCAAGAGCTGCCCCCAAGTCCGAAGACTGCTGGCTCTCGACATCAAGCATGTCTGACTCTTCCCCTGAGTCGGAAGACACATAGCCCATCGTGGGCAAACCAGCCGACGCCTCCCATGGTGTCGGAACACCAGGGGATCAGAAAGCGGCCTGTTTCCAATCCCGGGAGGCGGCGCCATAGGAGGCGCCTGGAAACCACTCGCCGCCTCGCTGGAAGCAACAGGAAGGCTCGTTGACAGAACTTGAGTAAGGAGAGGGCCTCCCTAAGCTCACTGCCCGTACTGGCCGGTTCGACAGGGGAACGAACCGGCAAAGTGGCTTCACCTCTGACCCTCTGAACCAGCGAATGGTCACAATCCTCCAAAAGACCCCGACGTGGGACGACAGGTGGCAGCCGAAAACGTCTGAAGGCAGACGTGTATAGGGGTGTGACACACCCCAAGGATCAACATAGCAGGAACTCATGAGAGTCACCGCTGACCTCTGCAGGGCAGAAGGTTCAGGCTGCACAAAAGACGTTGGATCCCCAAAACTGGTCGTGTGGCCAGAATGAGTGGACGGAAATGCCACGGAGTTCATAGTGTCCCACTAAGAACAACCGAATCCAATGACAACTGTGGTGCTCGACGGCGCAGACCACAGGAGAGGGTCCGGCCGGCAGCCACTTCCAACTTCGCCGAGTTGAAGTCAGGGAAGGCTGAGGCCGATACCCCCACGTCTACACAACCAGACACCGCAGCAGACCACTGCAGGTATAAAACTACTGTGCTCAATGGCTGAGAGGACACTGTATGGGGTTCAGTCGGCAGCCCCGTTTGACTTCGCCGAGTGGAAGTCTGGGAAGGCTGAGGCCGAAACCCCACAACCACACTACAGACATCCCCGCAGACCCTGGCAGGGAGAAGCCGAGGCCGGCTAAAAACGGTGCCCAATGACGTTGTAGACGGAACAGCAGTAGAAGCAGATACGACGGGAGCTGTTGGAACTGGTGGAAAAGCGGAGAGAGCCACCAAGCTCGGCCTCCAAAGGAGGAGTCACAACCCTAGTGACAGCCTCAGATGTCGACTGGAGAGGGCGCATAGTCCCGGAACCAGGCATCTCTACACCAGAAAACCAACAGCTCCCGCAGTATCCACCACGGTAAAAACACTGCACATTCCCCACGGAAGGGGAATAACTCTCACCAGACATGGTCGAATCGAGAAGCCCCGAAACGACAGCGGTCCCCACCCCCCGCTGGTGCGGAAGGAGCTGCACATCCCCCACGGAGGAGGAGCAATTTTCATCAGACGTGGTCGAATCGGGCAACCCAAAATGAAAGCGTTCACCCCCCCCCCCCCCGGGGGAGTGGGAGGAGCTGCACATCCCCCACGGAGGGGGTCAAACTCACACCAGACATGGTCAAGTCGGGCAGCCCCGAAACGACAGTGTCCCCCCCCCCCCCCCCCCGAAACGACAGTGTCCCCCCCCCCCCCCCTGTGGGTGCGGGAGGAGCTGCACATCCCCCACGGAGGGGGTAAACTCACATCAGACGTGGTCGAGTCGGGAGGCTCCCGAAACGACTGCATTCCACACCACCCGCGGGTGCGGACGAAACAGACACGAGAACGCACCATGGCGAGGGCAAAAGGAATTGCCCTAAAGGAACCGAACTGGAAAGAACAGAGGTGAGAGCAGTAGAAGAAAAAGGTGAACTCAACAGAAACAGAAACTAGAAGAACACCCTCAACTACGAGAGAAGGTGGCAGAACCCAGAAGGCCGACACCTACTCCAACAAATTTTTTTATCAACCGAAAAAATTCATTGTCCAATCGCGATGACACGATGTCGCAAAACATTCGCGAAAACGGAATAGTAATTAATAAACAATGAGAAAGTGGTTGAAAATATAAACGAGAATATATAAAACACAGTTCTGTTATTATACGATCTTCAGATCCATAATTCCAGTCACAGGAAAACCATTATCCACGAGTTGAATTATCACTGTTTCATAATGCATATGGAGGAAACACATCCTGCTCGTGCTTCGGATAGAAAAAGAATGACAAATTGATGCATTGCGCACTATTACGGAAGTCGTGGATTTGTACTATGGAAGAGCGTCCCATACTGGGTGTGCGCCGATGGCGCTCGGCCCAGTTTTGGCTTATTTTTTTCGTGGTGTTTTTACACCACTTTTCTTTCCCAAATCTTGGGAAAGATTAAAATAGAGAGTATTTTATCCGAGTTAGGTTCTTCCACTGTAGTGCAAGCCTGTTGTAAACAATTGAGGTAAGTTGATAAGAAATTCACTTGACAAGGGTTAAATGATACTAGAATGATAATGAGGAACATGTATGATGGAATATAAGCACCATGGGAAGAGAAAGAAAACAGCAGCTGACAAAAACACAAACTTAAACATGAAATTCTGAGGTAAACAGAAAAGTAAACGTAACTAAAAATGGTAAGAAAAAGGTTTAAAACACACTGGAAGAGGGTTAAATAGTGGTAGAATGATAATAAGCATTATAAAGGCCATGGGATGAAAAGGGTGTCAGCAGTCAATGTAAACAAAAAATTTAACCCACTGAAAATGTCGAAGTGTGAGCTAAACAGAAAACTAAATGTTCAAAATTGGAAGAAAAATTTTAAGGAATTCACTGGACAAGGGTTAAACCATGGTAGAATGATAATGAAGAAGATGTATGATGAATATAAGCACCATAAGAAGAAATAAGACACAGCAGGTGAGCTAAACACTAAGTTAAACATGAAATTCGGAGCTAAACGGAAAACTACATGTAAATGCAACTAAATAGGTCAAGAAAAATGTTTAAAATGCAGAGTATGAGGGAGTTAAGCCATGATAGAATGATAATGAAAAAGATGTATGGTCAATATAAGCACCATGGGAAGAGAAGGAACACAGCAGGTGAGCTAAACACTAAGTTAAACATGAAATTCTGAACTAAACAGAAAACTAAACGCAACTAAAAATGTCAAGAAAAATGTTTAAAATGCAGAGTATGGGGGGTTAAATCATGGTATAATGATAATAATCATCATATAGCAGCATTATAAAGGCCATGATATGGAAATGGGGCAAGAAAGAGACCTAAACAGAAACTTTAACATTATTGGACACGAACTCTGACGCCGACCGATCGAGCCATGCCATAAGCTCACACAACTAAAGGTGGTGAGCTAAAAAACAAGAAGGACGCCAACGCCCTATAGCTCACCAACATTCCTCTTTGATAGTAACTTTGGCAAACACAAGAACTGTATCAAATAGGCTCATAGCATGCGACAAAGCTGACCTAAACACAACCTCTTAAAAGTAAAACACAGAAACTGACATAAACACTAAGTTAAACATGAAATTCTGAGCTAAACAGAAAACTAAATGTAAGTAAAAAAATAAATAAACAAGAGGCCCCAGGGGACCTTGAGGCACTCACCTGAATTATAGTCTAAATATCAAACCAGGTACTTGACTTGAATAAGCTGCATACGTTCCTCCTAAGAAAAGCATATACCAACTAGACAAAGCTATTGTGCCTACACAATACACAGGATTTTCCTTCTATTTTCAGTTCCTGCACTTGCACGTCCCAAAATTGAGATAAACGTATAAAAAACAGATGATTTTTTTTTACTTTTGTTTGGAAATTTTCGAAGTCCCAAACAAAATTTTTTCAGACTAAAATCTTTTTTTTCTTCTTCTTAAAATAGACCAAAAGGCATAAAAAAAAAAAGAACTTATTTCCGGATTTTGATCCAAAATTTTCTGAGTCCCACCCGGCCCCCAAATTTTCAGTGTGAAAATTTTTTTTTTTTGGTCTTATAATTGACCAAAATGCATAAAAAAGGATGCTGCATACCAAATATCAAAGGATTCCTATTGGTAGATCTGAAGAAGAAGATTTTTAAAGAATATTCCTCATACTGCATTAATTTAAACATTTGGGCTCCCACAGAGAGCCAAAATATGGACCCAGGGAATTGATTTCAATAAACATGTGAAACAATCTTCCAAAGATGTTATAAGTGAAATTTGAAAGCTTTTGGAGCAGTGGTTTGGGAGAAAAGTAGTCTTACATGTTTTTCCCATTACCCTGTGTTAAAAATGCTGACTCAGCACTTTTTCAAAGTCCCAAACAAGTACCCCATGATTAAACCAATACCAATTTTTTTTTTTTGACCATTCCATTCTGTTGGTCCTAAGGAAGCTTCACACCAAACAGGAATTCTCAGTCGCGTGTAGTTTTGGAGATATGGGCGTTTTAATTTTTTTCTATCTTTAGCTCCTGCGGTTCCCATGGGGCGACAGGAAAAAATTTTTGGCATAAATTAAATACTTATGACCCAATAAGCCCTCATATCAAACTTGGTTCAAATCTGTCTCTCGGTTTGGAAAATATAAATTTTGGGCGGGGCAAAAATTCTTGCCCCTCCCATAACGAAGGCAAATATAGCTCCTCGAACTTCTCTTGAACAAATCTGAGTCTACACCTCAAAAGGAAGCCGCACACCAAATACCAAGTCTCTGCTCCTGCTGGTTCATGAGAAGTTTTTTAAGATTTAAGCACTCTTTTTAGGCGTGGCCCTACCAGGGGGGGGGGGGGTCAACTTGATTTGAACAAATTTGAATTGACATATGATAGGGTACATGAACAGCAAATTTTGTTGAATTTGGTCCTGTAGTTTGTTAGAAGAAGTCGATGATGTAAAGTTACCACCGGACGGACGACGGATGGAAAGTGATTAGTAAAGCTCCCCTTGAGCTGTGCTCAGGTGAGCTAAAAAGTTAAGAGAATGGTTTAAACACATAGGGTGAGAGTTAAATAGTGGTAGAATGATAATAAGCACCATATAGAAGCAATGTAAAGGCTATGGGATGAAAAGGGTGTTGGCAGCTGCCCTGAATAGAAACGTTAACACACTGAAAATGTCTAAGTGTGAGCTAAACAGAAAACTCAACGTTCAAAAGTTGAAGAGAAATTTGAATTGAAATTCAGTGGACAAGGGTGAAACCATGGTACAATGATAATGAAGAATATATATGAGGAATATAAGCACCATGAGAAGAGAAGGAACACAGCAGGTGACCTAAACACTTAGTTAAACAGGAAATTCTGAGCTAAACAGAAAACTAAACATAATTAAAAATGTCAAGAAAAATGTTTAAAAGTATGAGAGGTAAATCTTGGAACAATAATACTGAGGAACATGTATGATGAATATAAGTGCCAGGGGAAGAGAAGGAGCACAGCAGCTGACCTAAATACTAAGTTAAACATGAAATTCTGAACTAAACAGAAAACTAAACGTAACTAAATAATGTTAAGAGAAACGTTTACAACACACTGGGTGAGGGTTAAATAGTGGTAGAATGATAATAAGCACCATATGGAAGCATTGTAAAGGCCATGGGATGAAAAGGGTGTCAGTAGTTGAGGTAAACAAAAAATTTAACCCACTGAAAATGTCGAAGTGTGAGCTAAACAGAAAATTAAACATTCAAAATTGGAAGAAAATTTTTAAGAAATTCACTGGACAAGGGTTAAACCATGGTAGAATGATAATGAAGAAGATGTATGACGAATATAAACACCATGGGAAGAGAAGGAACATGGCAGGTGAGCTAAACACTAAGTTAAACATGAAATTCTGGGCTAAACAGAAAACTAAATGCAATTAAAAATGTCAAGAAAAATATTTAAAATGCAGAGTATGAGGGGTTAAATCATGATAGAATGATAATAATCATCATATAGCAGCATTATAAAGGCCATGATATGGAAATAGGGTGAGTAAGTGATCTAAACAGAAACTTTAACATTACTGGACACGTACGCTGATGCCGACCGATCGAGCCATGCCATAGGCTCACACAACTAAAGTTGTGCATAAAGCTCTGTCAAACAAGATGTAATAGAATAAATGCTAAGTTTATCTCTAGAACACATGAAAGTGACACTATCCCTGTTAACTGAATACTCATGTTAACTGAATAATTTTCATTGGCAAAGTGGCTATTCAATTAACAGGGTTCCACTGTATTACTTTGTTATAACCTGTAGTTCACTGGTGAATTTTACAACTGATGTAACCCACTCATGACCTAAACGATCTTTCGCAGATTATTTCCAGACCTGATTTATGGTCCAACTGCAGAAACAAAAGAATGCAATGGACAAGTACCATGAAAGGGCAAGCAATTTGATTAGACAGTGTGACATAAAACAAAAGACTGCTTTTCACTAGTGAACTCTGTTGTAAGAGCATATCATCAAAATTTCATGTACAACTAACAATTTTTATTTTGGATCTCAAAAACATAGCATACATGTAGTTTTTGAAACATCAAAAATGAAAAATAATAAAATTTGAATGCTGATTTGTGTGAAAAGTGATGTGAGTTTTGATTGTTACAGTGGGTAAAGACTTACGATATCTGTATATCTGTAACATTTCCTATCAAGCATAATTTGCATTTTATATTCAAATGAGATTTTGTATGTGATGTGGAGGAATTTAAGACACCCCAAGGTAACATCAGCTCAAAAAGAAGACTAAGAACAATAGACATGACCTGCAACAGACATGATGTAAGATGCAGTAAACTATGTTTCTCAGTAAATAAAAAATGCAACATAACTGAAGCCGATGTCATGAAGGCAAAAATATCGGCTCTTTCTGCCCAACAAGGTTTTGTTACTTCACATCCATGAATTCCATTGAGCACAAATTAGACAAATCTTAAAACCTTTCTTCTCGTTTAGAATTCTTTTAAACAAACAATTTCTAAAAGGTATAATCTTCTTCATTCTTTACTCTGAAAATGGGCACTTAATTTTAGCATGCATAAACGATATTCCAAGAAGAAAAAAATCTGAAGGAAGTTTACATTGCAAACAAAATCTTTTGCAGTTGTGGTGTGGGGTATCAGCTCTCACTGTCCCAATCTCCCATCACCACTACCACCTCATACATGGGGCTGCATGATATTCAAAATTGAATACCGGTATCGGTATTAAAAAAAAATACAGCATTATACCAGTATATCGAAAACTGCTGAGATATCTGAATGTAGAGATCAATACATAAGATAATACTGATGATTACATTCAGATTTCAAACCTATCAATGACGAAATACAGATAAAAATATTAAACTAAAAGTTCTTTAATCAGTCCAATTTAGTTAAAAAAGGGAATGAATGATTATTATTTTATTATTTCGTGATTTTGTTCAAGATCTTTGAATACAGTACGAAGATAAAATGAGTTCTGGGTTCAAAGATCTGGCATGAAAGTACAAAACAAAGATTGAGTTTGTAGTTTTGATGGGTAAGCTTACAGTCGCCAACTACATAAACAGTCGTGTGATGCAATTTCTTATTTAACCCTTTACCCAACGAATCGGCCACATCCGCCTGCGTAATATGCAAATTCAGCAGTTGAAAAAATAGTATTTTTCAAAAAGATTTCAACAAAACCATATCATGTGACCCCTCGTTGGAACGAGCTCGCCGAGCTCATTCCAACGAGGGGTCACATGATATGGTTTTGTTGAAATTTTTTGGAAAAAATGTTATTTAAAATAATAAATTTTGATATTGTCTGCGTTGGGTAAAGGGTTAATTCACTGATTGGGTGGTGAGAGCTTCAGTGGTGTAAACCTTATTTGCCCTGACTGTGATAGCTCATTTCCAGACTCATAAAATATCAGAACTGCATCATCAAGGCATGCCTTCATTGAAGGCATGCCTTGATGATGAAGTTCGATTATTTTATCAGTCAGGACTTGAACCATCTCAGTCGGAACAAATCAGCTTGGTGATGTAGTTTGAATAATATTAAAACCATGAAAGGCATTATAAACAGCATGAATAACAATTAAATTTTTTAATTTTGAGGGATTAAAATAGTCGGTTGGTTAACTCAATACTGTGAATGATGATAAACAGATATTTTTGGTAATTACACCAGTATTCAATCTATACTGGTTTGAATACCGATATGTATCCATTTATCGAAATACAGTAAAACCTGTCTTTAGAAACCACCGTATTGAGAGATCACTTGCCTTGAGAGACCACCATCACATTGTATGGAATGGCTGTTTTACTCTGTAATTGACCCATCCTGGGAGACCACCTGTCTTGAGACAACACTTCTGTCTGGCAAAAAGGGTGGTCTCTCAATACAGGTTCCACTGTACCATGCAGCCCCTCTTCTATTTTATGATATCTATATGCCTCATTGTAACGTTCCAGGAACACCAAAATATAAAATCATCGACAATAATACTTACCCATATGCACACATTGTAGGCAAAAAATGTATATTTTATGCACAAAAAACCTGCCGAATCTTTATTGGAGCCCATAGCCAAACCCTAAAGAGAAAAAAAAAGTCTAATTACATGTAATGCACATGAAAAATTGATCACAATTAGGAATCATGCCAAACTGATTATGATCTCATGAATACTTTGAGTACATTTATCATTTACATTTCTTAGGTCTATTTATTCTGTACAGCCCTAATCAAAAGACATGTACATGTATAGAGTACAGTATTGATTTACTGATTAATACAAAACACTTCTAATGTGGATTTTCCAGACAGAAATTTTTTTATCGAAATATGCATACTACTCACTAATGTTCAAGAAATGGATTGCTGCCTGTCTAGATGTGTCAAAAGGAGGTAAGTGATTTTATTTTATTAAAATAAAATCCATTCTGAAGCAAAAACCCTGTTGATTTTAATTTTATGAATTCACTTTGCTGAGGATCAACAAACTTGACACCATGCACTCTCACTTGTCAAATATTCCCTAAAAACGCCCATAATATAAATCAATCATGAATAATTAATGAATGAACCAGTACGTGTTTAGTGTATATTTCTCCAGACTCCAAATGAATTGTAATTGCTTTGTTTTGTGACGGGTTATTTTTTAAGACAGCTTGGGGGAGGGGAGGGGGAGAATCCACATAAGATGCAGAAATTACAAATTCTTGTGTAAACATTTTAGAATAAATGCTCAATCAATCAGAGGTTATGTTTATTCTCTTCATTATAATAGATGCACATGGTTGTGTTGACAACACAGTCACACACAAAATAATTTTTTTTAAAGTCTGTCGATGATATTCGTTTGACTTTTCCCACCATACGCACAAAACTTGAGCCAGACAAATCAAACAGTCATCGCATTGGAATGTGGTAATAAATAAGGAATTTGAACTTGTTGCACCATATATGGTTCATACAGTCAGTATCTATGGCTGAAACGGTTGGCTCATTTTCATAACCGACTAACCAAGAGCTATAACCGGATAATATCCAGTTATCCGCGGCCATGATTTCACCGAATATCGGATCGAAACTATAGGGATTGGAAAGCAGTATTCTTAAACTATTCCGTAGTGTGTATACAAATGAATGTTGTCGTCTTGTCGAGTACTCGAAAACATTCGTTTGTATACACTCTACAGAATAGTTTCTGCAATTACTCATTCCTCATGGAAACTGTCAATCACTAACAAAGTCTTAAAAGTCAAAGTCGATTATTTCTCAATATATACAACGTGGCTTCGATGTGTAATCTATTACAAAGGAAAAGCGGCAGATTTACTTCATTTTAAATGTGGAATGACGATCAATGTTGATATTTTGGATAACCAGTTGATGGTTTTTCTAACTGGTTAGGTAGCTAACTGGTTTCAAACCGATTATCAGGTTAACCATTTCTGCTTATGCATTTATTTTCGCCATACCCACCCCTTCACGCTTTCTACGCTCATCTGCGATCATCTTTTAGTACATCATCGTCGTGAGTACATGAATAAACCTGGAATCACACGATCAATTAAACCCATCGCTGGAAGTTATTTTGCTTTACAAAATCGCTCAATGCTTGATTTCCTGAGATTGGGAAAACAATAGATTTATGACGGGGCCGATTGATCGGCCTCGTCAGATTATTTTTGCAGTCTATAAGTATAACCAGGCCCAGACTGATCAGAGTCAAAGTGCAAGCTCTGCTAAATATCTCAACCTTAATGTGCTATATAAGTAATGGAATTTTTAAATTTCCACCTCTGATATTCCTTAAATTCAAATTGAATATACACAAATTATGCATCAAAATGAAGGCTGGGAGTGTTAGAACATGAAAAATATTTGAAATCAACTCATAGAGTTGAAAGCAGGCACCACTGGTTCCTGGAAGTCTGCTACTGTATTCGTATCAGAACTCACTCATAATAAATATTTCACGAGAACAACTTGTGGTCAAATGTGCTTCTCATATCCAAGAAGAAGGTTAGAGCATCAAAATTATTCATAACACAGTGGCACAGCTGCATGAGGGTAAATTCCAAAACCTTCGCTTTTGTTTACATTCACATGTACTTTCGATTTCCAGTCAATGTCATCGAACGAACAAAGCATTGATATACATAGTTCAGCGATCTGAACTAGTGGCTACCCCTCTACGTTCAGATTCTTACCAGTGGTGCCTGTTGTTGACTCTATGAGTTGATTACATATGTGTTTTGTGTTCTATACATCTCAATCTTCATTTTGATGTATAATTTGTATATATTTAATTTGAATTTAGGGAAAAATTCAAAATAAACAAAATTCTATTCCTATTAATAATAGCACCTCAATAATAATATTGTTATTGACATCACTATTATTTTGCAAGTGAGTGCCAGTCATTCAGGCAGTAATGGGTCACAGGTAGTAATGGGTCAGGCGATGTTGAGCCTTAAAAAAATTTAATTTGAAGAGCATTTCAAACTAAAATTTTATTCCAATTTTGTGAAGTAATTTGTCGCCTGTCGTCTTTGAAAATTTCGCGAGTTGTTGTTGTTTTTTTGTTGACGAAAGTGTTTTTTTTTTTAAAAACTGAATGTGCGCCGGAATACAATTTCGACACACGAAACCGCAAAAAAGTTTCCATCTCAATTTACGGGAAGAGAAATATAAAGAGTGTGAATGAAAATATTATTATTTGAACAGGTTTGTCAACGCTTCAAATTCATGATAAAATAATTGGGATAAATATCTGGCATCATGATATATTTATTCCGTTTCAACTGCGAGTCGAGTTGTCAATACCGGGTCACTGTCAGACATGCGCAGTAAAACCCATTGAAACACTGCTCCAGTTGAACTATTTTTAGAAAATTAACGCAAAACCACTGCAATGATCTAATTTTATAAAATATACAGAAGCTTTATCTGAAGATTTCCGCTGCAATAATGAGTGTCAGATACCTGTCTGCCAATTACGAAAAACAAAATTTGGTAAAGGTGTAGACTAGAGGACTTTTCGTTTTTTAAAAAAAATAACGATTTTCTCGCTATTTTTTCTCTGTTTTCTTAAAGTAAACTTTATTTTGAACAAAATGACACAAAATTAGGTACCTCTATCATGTTTTAACATGTCAGAGAATAGATTTTAAATCCCGTTGAATTCAGTGTTGAATTGCGAGTTTCTCAGTTGCCATTTGTTTCAACCGCTGAAAATTTCGCAGCATCTGTTGTTTTCATTCGTTGTTACCAGTGACGTCACAGGGGAGAAATCATTCTATATGATAGCAGGTGCGCTTCGCTTGTGTGCATTTTAGCAGGTGCGCTTCGCTTGTGTGCATGTTCCTCGATTTAAGGTCAGTTCAGTTAGGACCAGGGTGAGCTAATCCGTAAGCTAACCCTGGCCCTTACTAGACTGACCCTAAAATTTGATCTAGGGTCAGTTTAGTGAGGGGGCAGGGTTTGTCAGCCGACATTTCAATTACTAAACTCTCCCCCTATGATAGCGATAATGGAACGGAGCGATTGCAGTGTGTTCGATGGCGCTGTCACAATAAAATCGTTAATATTTCTTAAAAAAAAGATTGCAGCCCCCCCCCCCCCCCCCCAATAATTTGCTCATATTTTGTCGTTAGTTTATCCATGATGGGAGCAACCGATGTAATCTGAATAAAACTGGACATTACATTATTTAACTCAGATTAGAACAGTGGCGTAGGAAGGGGGGGTGGGGGTGGGGGTGGGGTGGGGGTAAGGGAGATATTTCCCACCCACCACTACCCCACCCCACCCCCACAAATTTGTCAAAAGTAGGCTTTACTGGGCTGGGTTGGTGGTTTCTCCACCCTGGATGCCCACTGGTTACCATATTCCGACATTGCTGTTAATGATTACTGGATTGAGTGGGTTCCATGTGGGCTTTCTTCCACCAATAAAACTGACAGTCGTGTTTTCGCCTAATTGTGGAAAGCGATGTTACGCCCCAACCAACCACAGGGTAATTCATTGCATGTTCACTGTTCCTGTCATTCTGCTCGGAAATCACACTGAATTGATCAGAGAGCTGACGTATTTCCTTATTGACGATGTATTTGCTCAGAATCACTCAGAATGCATATTTGTACATCTTAAATTAAAAAAAATTTCCCGGGGGAGGCCCCCCCGGACCCCCACCAACGAGACGGGGAGGTACCCCCACTCGTGCTCACCCCCACTCGCCTCTTCGCGGGTCGGATGACGCGAAGTGTCATAGGAATATACAATTTATTTGCTCAGAATCAACCAGAATGCATGTTTTTACATCTTAAATTCGAAAATTTTCCCGGGGGAGGCCCCCGCACCCCCCACCAACAAGACAGATACCCACTCTCATGTTCACCCCCACTCACCGCTCGGATGACGCATCGCGTCATGGGAATATAGGTCCTACCCCTCCCCCAAATAAAATTAGCTTACTACGCCCCTGGATTAGAATTATGAACGTATCACTGAATGTATAACATGCACCTGCATATGTTGATGTGCAAACGTTTTGAGCAATTTCATTGCAGCTTAGAAGACCACGACAACCGTTGGCATAATGATAAAACTAATGAATCCACCATAAGGCCTGACTGTTTTTTAGCATGACGGAATACGGCCACGGCCTACAGGTGAGAACCGTCCCCAAATGTTATGGGGTTCTATTGGGATCTTTGACACACACATTTTGTTAAAAAAACAACTTTTGCTGTTTAAAAAAATCAAGAGGTTTTTGCTTCAAAAGCTACCAGAATGCTTCCTTTGATTGCCATTTTCAAAAAATTTTCTGGGGGAGTAACCCCCCTCCTCTCCCCCCCCCCCCCCTCAAAAAGCTTGTGCCTTCAGCACTCGCGCCAAATGCCTTCGGCATCTGGATACCCCATACCCATTTAGTATCAGCCAGTTCACCCAAATTAGCAATATCAGCCCCCCCCCCCCCCATATAAATTTCATTCCGACGGGCCTGATATAAACGAAAATATGAAAGGCGACCCGTTATACCCTGAATTACTGTACTAAAAATTATAATTCAAATGAGCTATTTTGGCCCGATCGGTGGAAATACCCGACTTGCTGGTTTTCTCCGACGTAAAAGACACAGATAGTTCTGAATGAGATACAGATCATGTCAGATGTCGGTTTCTTGGGCAGTTGTGGTGAACATAGACTGCAACTTGCAACCCAGTTTTTCTGTTGTGGGAGTTTTCAGAGCGACTTAGACTCGATTACCGTATTACCTAGACTTCTGAGTTGACATTTACTTCTATATACTCAGTTTATTTATGTGCCGCCCATTTCGTATGCGTCTTTGGATGAAAGAATGAAAATGATTCATGAAGGGTCTTCAGGTACTCCAAATAAATTGACTTCCGGTTACCATTTTGTTTTGTAAATTACGCGACGAATAGCCCAACCATTTTCGTTCCATAACTTTTCGTGCCAAATGAGTTGCGAATAAAAACAAATGTATTATATACAGACAGATCTTAAGCAGAGGAACACACTGCCATCAATTCTGTTTGCATTGTACATAAAATATTTAGGAGAATAGTTGATGAGAAGTGCTGTCAATGCTGGAGAGACAAAAATCTCAGGTTAAATTCTTTGCTGATGACATGGTTTGAATAAATGAATGAACAGTCATTGAACATTGAACAAATATTATCAGTAGATCTTGAGTGAAGAGGAACTGTAAAAACTGACAATCATTTTAGGAAAGTACGGCGATGAATGGTGACTTGAAAGGAATGAAGATAAGAGTAGGATAATACATCTGGGCCACTGGGCACATGTAGCTGTGTCCAAAACAGGGATAGGTCGATCACATGGGAACGGGTCAAATCGACCTCGGAACAAGTCGCCCCGGGTCAAGTCTACCATCGCCAAGCTGGAACCGAATAGAGCCCAACTTGACCCTAAACCGATCACATTACAAAAATAATTAATTAAATTACTTGAGAATTTCTCAATTACAATTTCAATTGCAATTACAAGATTTTATTAGACTAATTAAGTATAATTATATGTCAAAAGCAATTAATTACTTTTCAATTATTTACAATTACTGTTTTGTTTAAGGAACAATGAGATATTTGACTTTGATACTTTATTTAAGAACGTCATAACATAAATAAAAACAACAAATAGCATAAAAATGAGACACACTACTCCATTGTATCTGACATCACCATCTTCTCGAAAGTATCCCCATTTAGCCTATATCTATCAGGTATGATCTTTCCAAAAAAATGTTTCTTATGCACCACAGATTACACAGACACACTTATGAATTTTGATTTTGCTGCTACTACCTTGAGACTTGATATACGTCACAATTTACCCCCACAGTAGTCAAGTGGCTGACTGGAACCTCTCTCAAATATTTCTCCACTTCGTCAATGTCGTTGGAGTTTGAGACTAGAGATTTTTCCATAAAACTGAATAAATCGATTGTTTGGGTTTTTCGTTGGTCGTTCGCCTGTTTTTGGATATGCTGGTTGGCATAATCTTCCTAAATTTATATTTAGTACACTTTTCACTCTAGTGAATTAGGACCAACACAGTATAACCCCGAATTTCAGCTAAATCATGTGACTCGCATGGCTGCGTATCAATGCCATAACACGCAAACAAGAGAACTTTTGCTATAAAAATCTATCTTTGATGAATGTCTATTGTGTATGCACAACAATTTGATAAAAGACCATGGTCTAAATTTATCAGCATAGAGAGGTTTGTTGCAGCAATAAATATTACTCCTGACTGATTCATTGTCTCTTAATTAGAGGTCGATTTAGGGACAAATTTCAACAATAGAATGCGATTAGTGAAAGGGCTGTAAGCATTCATATGTGTGATAACTGATGAATTCATCATTAAGGCTTATTCCTCAATCCCAATGTTCCCAACACTTTGCATTAAAAAAACATTAAAATCTTATTAAGCCTATCTGTTATCAATTGGACGTGGAAATGTTCACGTTAAAAATTATGAAAGGTTAATTATATCAAATCACTTGGCGTACTCCAAATGCGTGATGAAATTGCAAGATGCTTTGGCAGAACCAGATATAACTGATGGAGAATGTTTACATTTGGCTTTGAATGTGTCGAAATTTTCAGCAGGCAAGTCATAAAGTTGCCCAATGAAAGAAAAAATTCTTAGGAGTCATTTTGTTAGAAATACTGCTTTAATGTCTGGCACATGTCAGTCAGTGATTTACAACAATGTTTGAACACATATCATTAATGACCACCTTTTGGAATTTATTTCAATGTAATTGAGATTGTAACTGAAAAGTAATTAAATTGCACGGTATTCTGTCAGAGTAATTAATTACTTTCAATGACATGTAATTGATTTTCCCCACAATAACAAATTAGTCTTAATTACCTGAAAAAATTTAATTTCTTACAATCAATTACACTTACAAATTACAATTACCCCATGATCCCCATCCCTGGTCTCGAATGTGGGTGATGGGTAAGTTTTCTACCGGTAAAGAGGAAAGCAAGCCCCTGATGGTGTGGGGACCGATCCCAACTCCAACTGCGGAAAATGTGCAGACGGGAAAAGTACCGACATATATCGCCTTCTTGGATGCCAAGTCGGCTTTTGAGGTTGTGACCTGTGATGATAACCTACCGAGAAAAAAATTCATACTTGTGGTAGAAGACTCCGAATGGATGATGATGAACAAGTTATATGAGAACCCAAATGCCACTGTTAAATGGCGAAATCAACCGTCTGGGATTGTTACAAAAAATCAAGGTGTTCGCGAAGGTGGGGTTCCGAGTGCCGATCTATACAACGTGTACGTCAATAATTTATTAAATTGGCAAGCACTGTCTCACTTACCGACGACGATTGGATCAGTCAATGTTACATCTCCATCCTGCGCTGATGACATAACTCTTTTTAGCAACTGTAAATCTTAGCTTCAGCATTTGATTGATATCTGTTACGACCATAGGGGGAAAGAACGGTACATGGGACAACAAACATTTGTAATTTTGCATGTGAAGACACTTCCTCCACATGGGTATCATCCGCACCAATAACAACCAACACAAAACCTTAGTGGATGACAAATTTAAAAAAGTAACCCACACCACCCATGGTTTGATGGGAGCAGGCCTCCATTGCGAGAGTGGAATCGACACAGCCAAAGCATTTGCAATATTTCGGACCTATATTCTGAGTCAAGGATATTTTAAGCCCTACACCCCCATATATGGATTATTTGTCGAGATTTTTCTTAGTTGTGTATGAAGGTACTCGGACTTGCTAGTGGTGTATGCAACGCAGTGATACAAATCACGTGATTAATATGAGCTTTCATGGTGACGTATATGAGCGGTCATGTGGTGCATTCAGCGAAGAAATTAATGACGTCACCAGTGACGTCATTGATGTCGTCTTCAACGTCGTCAGTCAGTTACGTTTTAAGTTACGTTATCTGAGGAATGCAACCTGGGCTCACGTGTTTGTTGTGGAAACAGGCGGATTGGAAAGAATGGAGTTTGTTGAACTATATGGCATGGCAGTATAGTCCATGCTTTATGTAGCCCTTTTATAACGAGGTCAATCCAGTGTGTTGGCCTATTTATTGCCTAATACCATTCCTTGGTTGCTGCGCCTAATGTACTTCTCCATCACATGGTGTTGACGTCTATGTTCGTCGTTCGATAGGGCAATATAGAATGGACAGTTTGCACTGGGTTGAGTGAATATGAACCCAGTATTCACCTGGCCCAGTTGGTTTGGGTTAATTTTGAACCCAACTGATTTTAGAGTGTATGAAAGTTACGCTTTTTACCTATTCTGCCTGCTCTCGTCATTTGATACCACCCTTACTTAAACAAAATTATTTTCCTTTTCTGATTATTTATTTTGGGGGGTTTAACGTCACTTTCGAGAGCCAGAGTCACCTCATGTTGGACAGTTTTACGAATATAAGAAGCCGGAGTACCCGAAGAGAACCGCGGAGCAACTGCCAGACTCCCCAACGTGCTTACTCAGCACAAGAAAGGCTAGTATTGGTTGAAGACAAGTACACAGCGCCACCGTGCCCCACATGGGCAATCGGGACGAATTGCCTTGCGCAAGGGAACAACGTAGTGATCCCTTGCTCGGATCGAACCGTGGGCCTTTCGGTTTGACGTCCAAGCTGTAACCATTGAGCCACCGCGCTCCTTTCCTGATACCAGACCAGGGATGTAGACAGCAATTGTCTTTAGTGGGGTCGCCCACAATGCAACTCAAGGATGAGAAGGTCTGGTAACTAAAAATACTGAAATCTTGGCCAGAGGTCAAGCCTTGGCCAAAGGTCAAGTCGGATGAGATTAGGGAGGGGGGCTTCCCCTGAAAAAATTCTTCAATATTGGATATCAGCAGTGGTCAAAGATTTCATGCTGAGTGAAAGGGAATCAAATTCAATGTAGGCATTATTAGATTGATGTTGAGAATAATGGGTTCGCGGGGGGGGGGGGGGGTCGTACGACCCCCACGACCCTTCGTAGCTACACTTTTGCAGACACGAACCGAATACCAGCTTAAGATTCAAAATCGAATCGAATCTCGAAGCTTTGCAAAGCCCTAGGAGCGAGTTCGATGAACGCATTGTAACGAGAGAGAGCATTACGAGAGAGCATAAGCTATGAATTTGAAGAAAATAAATGAAAAGTTTTTTTTATTCAAGAATGTTTTTCTCAATCTTGTTTGACATAACTCATTACGCGAGGAACCCCGATTCAGACGGATGAAATCGCGATAATGTATTTTTCCAGACAGGCCTGGACGGCCCTGTCCCGACTCTCGACGATGAGTCCCTCATCTCAATTAAGACATAAAATGTCACCTCTCATCTCCAGATAGTCCCTCAGCGAACCGATTTACGGACACCCTTATTCCCGTGGCAGTACACTTTCTCCGCTGATTAAAAAAAATTGTGAGAGGAGATACAGTCAGAAAGTCAAGAACACCCTACCCGTGTCTCATGATTCCACAAAATTGAGCTAGACGTGAATCGAATCGAATCAAAAGTTTGTATATGTATCCAATCGAATCAAATCGCAAAGCTTTGTAGGTCCCTACTCCTTAGTCTCTCTGTCCAAGAGTCGCCTTTGTGTTCTACCGATCCTGCTTGGGGCACCTCATGCTTGCGCTTGCTGTGCCTAGCGGTAACCTGGCACTGATGATAAGCGATTTAACAAATGTTCCACAAAGTAGCTTTTCCTTAAACCCTATTCATTAATACTCTAAGATGTATTTAGGTTCAAATACATATCATTAATGCTGCGACTTACTGAAACTTGCCACGTCGAAGTCTCTAAATCGATGCTACAGTCTAGTGTTTGTTACCTGTAGCAACATAACTATCATTAATAGATAGTAGCTATTCTTCTTCGAAGTAAAACGTATTGATCCCAATCATACGCTGAGTGACAACAAACATTAATTATAATTTCAGTTTCGAATTTCAAAGTTCGCTCACATAACAAACTTCGATGCTTTGCCAATCCTATGATCGGCATGATTTTGAGGAGTGACGTGTCTTCAGCATTTTAGTAAGACTCTACAATTGGTCAATGAACGTTCGCATTCAAGGACTATTGATTCACAAGGCATTTGATTATCTAATATACTGCGATAGGGAAGAGACCGGTAAGAGAAATTTACGGTGATATTACATTTTAGTGGATGTGTTTTCTTTCTTCTTTATTGTTAGGAGTGGGTACTGAACTCTATAGTGGTGAGATAGAGGGGATTTACATCGCCCCTGGGGTCCTTCTTGAAGAATCACTGTGTCGTGACTTCCAGTTTTTTCTTCCATCAAAAGACTATGATCACAATTCTTGGATGATGGTATTCGTGTCCTTTCGGGGCGATTGAATATCAACCATTTGCACACTAATGTCAAAATGGCTAAGTTTTCAACTGCAAATGTTTCCCATAATGGAGTTCGATATTTAACCAAATATACATTGTTTGACAGAGCTCCGTGAAAATCTTTTAAGTGAAGTGATTGGGGAAAATTATGTTGCACTACCAGAGTGATAGGGGTTAATGTATAAGAAAAGTATCAACAGTTCATTAGGAATGAACGTGTATTTTAACTTTCAACTAGTAAAATAGCCAAATCTGCCTAGCACAATACGCAATGGTCGATATTAAGATTTTGCTTCCCTATCAATGTTTGCTTCTAAAACATAGCTTTTGATCTCTCACCAGAAGCCATTCAACGAACTCGTTCTAATGAGGGACCATTAGCTTCGGTTTGGAAGCAAAAAATAAAAATGTTAGTTAGGAATTAAAAGATTTTGTGGGTATTGCCTTCTACTCGGGTTGGGTAACGTATTAATTGGCTAGGACTTGGCTTTTGACTGTTTTTGGTAACCGACCTGTGTGTATTTGCGTAAATAAACATCTTATAATTCTATGTATAAAACTAATCAAAGTAAACAACTAAAGTATATATATATACTTACGAAAATAAAAAACAATATATCGAAATATTCCGATTGTTCAATATATATCGGGGAGTTTTACACTATATTTTTCAATAATGTATATATTCTTTATATTCTACCAACATCGAAGTCCACAACATATAATTAACTGGACAAAGCATATTTTGAGTGAACAGTTTTATAATAAAATTAAATCTAAGAATGTTTTAGCAAGCGTGTCTGTGGATTTTGGTTATGATAAAGCGTTAGATGCTGAAAATGACCCCAAAACAACAATAAACAAACCTACCCTCCAAGGAATTCAGGATTTACACATCGTTTTTCTGCAGCGCCCCGGGTATGATGCTTCAAGAAATAAGAGGCGGTCAGTTTTATGTAGCATTCCCAGTTGTGCCTGCGACTGGTATAATAATAACACTTTGGCCAGCCGCTGATTTGTCGCGGTTCTCGGACTAGAAGGCCATGGTTACCCCTGTACTCCCAACTGCCCCCCTATTCCCACGCTTCTCCTCTCCTCCCAACACCCGGAAACAAACTGCTTGATGACATCCCTTGCCCCATTCTTCACAATCTCTCCGATTAGCATATTAACCCTCTCCTTTGAGTCTCCCCCTAACCACATGTCCTTCATTCTCCCATCCCACTTCCCCATTATACTCCCAGTGAATCTCATTCTTTTAGACTGATACTTTGGGCATTCTAGAAGAAAGTGTTCCAGGGTCTCCACCATGCCCAAGTTACACATCTGCCACTCCCTTTCACCGTCTTTCCCAATTTTCCCCCTCAGCTCCAGGGATCGCGACCTCAGCTTGAACAACAGTGACCCCCCAAAGGTGCCATCAAGGTACTCTTCAAAACCTGGCTTCTCTTTATCACGCATGCCACCCAAAGACCTCTTTGATTTGACTCCCTCTCGCCAATTACGGTTACAATCTGCCATGACCCTTTCTCTGACGATTTTTTTACCCTGGTTTACCCCAACGTCCAGGTCCGAGATCTCCAATGAGTAGTTCTCTACTAGCTCCCTCACTTGGACCATCCACCCCGTTTTGATATTTGAGTTGAAAATTCTCAGGAACATTACTTTACACCATCGGCTGTCGGGGAGATTTACCAAATAATTAAGATAACCTAGTTTCAACAGGTCTATCCTGTCCTTGATCCTCATCCACCCAAGCTCACCCCTGATTGCTTCTAGCGCTGCGGCATTACTCGACCCCGTTATCCATCGGCCTGCATCGTTCTGCAGGATTTCCAAGCTCTTTACGGCCGTCTGGTTTAGGGGTACCACTTCCGTACCGTATGTTATACTTGGCAGCCCCACCATTTCCCAAATGGTTTTCCCTACGAAAACCTTATTGAAACTGTTTCTCCCTATAAGTTTCATTTGGTTAAGGATTTGCTTCCCCTTCAGAACCAATTTTTTTCTGTGGTTTCGGTAGATGCCACTTCCTGTAATGTTTATATTTACCCCCAAATACTCGTAATCACCTGTCTCTCCTACACTGAGAAGTTTGCTGCTCCCTTCCGGAATGCAGAACTCACCCACTCTCCACGTTCGAGTGGGGTCCACTTTGCGGCCCACAGGTATAACTTTGCTCTTGCTTTCATTAAGTTCGAGTCTCCATTTGCTCCCATATTTCCCAACAATTCCCAGCATTTTCGTTAGCCCCTCTTCGCTTTCTGACACTAGCACCATATCGTCTGCAAAAAAAGCCCTGGGATCTTCAAGTCCCCAACTGCTACCCCCTCCTCGCTACGCAGGAGTTCATCTCCTAAACCTTTGATGTACAATGCAAACAGGATTGGCGAAAGGATACACCCCTGTTTTAGGCCTATCTCCATAGGCACACGTTTTGTTGTAATGTTTCCCAGGCTAAGTTCACTCTGTACATCCTTATATAATGCTTTCATAATTCCAACAAACTCACCTCCTAAGCCCATGGCCTCCAGCTTGCGCCACATACCTTCCATCCATACTCTATCATATGCCTTTTTGATATCCAAAAAGGCCATAAACATCTTTTTCTTTTTTGCTTTCGCGGATTCTATCATTTGGGATAGTGTGAAAAGATGGTCAGAAACTCTCCTTCCCTTACTGAAGCCATTCTGTATTTCTCCCCAAAAAAACCCTTCTCTTCAATCACCTCCTCTAGTCTCCCATACAGGACTTTACAGAAAACGTTTCCAATGTTGCTACTGACAGAGATCCCTCGATAGTTATCCAAAACGTCTTTTTCCCCCTTTTTGTGAATAAATGTCACTTTGCTTTCTCTCCACTCCTTTGGGACCTCTTGATTTTCTATGGCTAGGTTGAATAGGGCAGTTAGGCTTTACACGAGTTCCTCTCCCCCTTTTTGATAAACTCGTTAGGAATTTCATCCACTCCTCCCGCTTTTCCATCCCTTAATTTTGATATCACCTTTCGCACCTCCTCCGTTTTAATTTCGCTGCACACGAACTTCGATAGGTTTTCCTCGACTTGATTCGGACACTCTGGTGGGCTCCCCAGGCCCCATCGCTTATCGTTTACCTTTTCCCAGTGCTTGACTAGTTCTGATTCGACTTGATCTTGCTCGTCTGTAACTCTGCCATCTACTTTAATACTCTGTGGATTGCTTCCTTTGTTACGTTTATTCACCCATTTCCAAAATACGTTCGAACTCGACCCCCCCCCCCCTCCCCCCCCTGTCGTTCTTATCGTCCTAATAAGACTGCTATTTCGTACTCTCCGATTATCATCTTTAATCTTATTTACTTTATTTCGTGCTTGGTGGTATTCTTCCTTAGCAACTGTGGCCTCATTGCTTTCCGCCCCCTTGAGTTTTCTACTTCTCCTGTATGCAGCACATTTGGCTTTTCTTCCCTTTATGGCCCTTTTCAGTTTTTCATTCACTCTGTACCCAAGTTCCCGTGTTGGAACCCTGACCTTTCCTACACTTTCCTTTCCTGCCTCCACCAGGCTCGCAACTATGACGTCGGCCATCTTCTGGACACTGCCCCTCTTGGGTACGATTGCAAGCTTTGGTTTCAGTTTTTCATTGAACTTCGCCCAGTCAGCATCTTTTTTGAGTTCCCAAATCTCCTTAGAGCTTTCTTTGCTTTTTACTAGAGTTTTGGCACTGATCGTCACTGTAATCAAGTTGTGATCACTATCCACTTCCATTTTACCCTCATCATCCACTTCTACCCCTATCACCTCCCTCCATAAGTTAATATCTGTGAGGATGTAGTCGATTATTGATTTTCTGTCGTTCCTCTCCCAGATCCATTTCCCCTTACACCTCGCGTCCCTGTTCAGAATCTTCAGACCGAGATGGTTTGTGAAGTTCAACAGCTTCCTTCCATTCCTGTTGCCTTTATTGTCCCCACCCTCTATGCCTTCTTCATCATTACCTATGTGGCCATTAAAGTCACCCATCAGAATTATACCGAGCCCTTTGTTTTGTAGTTCGGTGATATTGGACCTCAGTGTTGAGTATACCGAATCATTCCATTCGGGTTTGCTTCCCTCCACCGCACAATACACAACCCCAAGAGCAATACTTTTGTTTTTCAGACTGATCCTTACCCATCCAATTTCTTTCGATACCTCAGCCGGGGTGCTGATGTTTTCCAGGTCTGTGAGCAGCGACGGTTTTAAATCCTCTTTAATGTACATGCCTACCCCTCCCCCTTTTTGGCCTTCCGTTCGCCCTACACCTATCCATACGTACCCCCTTACTTGGTCTACCCGTTCCTCGTGTCTTGCCCACGTTTCGCCTAAGCCCATGACGTCAAACTCCTCTGCCTCAATCAATGTAGCAATTTCACTTACTTTCCGGTGGAGACCCTGGATGTTGCTATAACCCACTTTCAAGGTATCAAGGTTCATTGGCTTCCGCCTATTGGTCCCATTATTATCTAGTCCCTGTATGTTTGTATATCCTACTTTGTGTACCTGTGCTTTCCTTGGGAAGCTATTCCTATTGATTTGGATTTTTGGTCCCTTTTCCTTATCCCCCTTGTCCCATTTTTTACACCTATGGTTCGTGACACATTTCCTGTGATTATTCCCCCCTTCACTGATCCTCCCTCTCCTCCTTATACCAAAAAGGCTCCACCACCTGCAACATATTTCTTCCTAAAACCTCTGTACCCCTTGGGCTAAGATGGAGACCATCCCTTCCATATAGGTCATTTCTGCCCCAAAACGATCCCCAATTGTCTACAAAGGGTATCCCAAGTTCTTTACAATACTCCCCCAATTCCTCGTTGGTCCCAATGATCCGCGAATTACGCTCGCCCCCACCACCTAGTACTGGGAGAAGCCCCGAAACCACTACCCGTGCATTCTTGGCATTCAGATGAGTTATTAAGTCCTTGTAAGTCTCAATAAGCTGAACTGATTTTCTCTCCCTGATGTTGTTGGTCCCCATGTGTACAACAACCACTGGGTCTGGGCCTGACCCCTTTACTAATCCACCCACTCTGTCCCTTAGGTCCTCCACCCTAGCTCCCGGAAGGCACAAATTGGTCCTGTTGACACTGTCGGGCCCACACACCACCCTATCTAACCCCCACACTATACTACTCCCTGCAACCACCAACTGCCTCTTCCTGTCCTTTCCTGTCCTTTCCTGTCCTCTTTCCTGTCCTACTACCCCTGTTACCACCTCTGTTCCCACTGGACCGGCTCGCAATCTTGCACTCCGCCACACGGTATATGCGTTGCACTTCGGCAATGAAACTCGGGTTGATAATGACAATTTGTGAGCATTATCCACAATGCATTTCCAAGGTATGGAATCAAAATCTAAATCCATATGTTACTTTTTCACTAAAATTTGTTTATAACGGACGTCAAGTGAGATTTATCTGTTACATTCGAAAACCTTTTTAACCCTTAGAACCCGAAAGACCACTTTTCTGTCCAGGATCGTGATATAACCTGATTTCATTAAGTAGTTAGTTGCTCGGTAAATTTGTGTGGTAGACCAATGAAGATTTTCGATGTGCAGCCCGTGGCTGCACGTTGAAAATATTAATTGGTCTTCCCCCAAATAACGAATATAGACTCTTCCAATTGATGACACTGAATTGGCGTGCAGGATACCACCAGAGCTCAAAGGGTAAGAATATACAGATTCCCTGTAACATATATACCCACTTGCGCCTGAAAACTCCCAACAAGGCTATAATATTTTGCAGAAACTTTATCGTAAATGAGTATAAACGACCGTGTTATTTACACGTCCTTCTCTTTCCACCATCTACGTTTGGAGTTGCTGCCGTGATGAACCAATTAATATATGAGGCCTCATTGATTTTAAATGTGCGAATGCGTTTTGTATGGATGAAGATCGCACCACAAAACAAACTTTTATTTCTTACTCGCCAGCTAATGAGCTTTCTAACTCTATACCTAAATGAATTCCAGACGACACTTTCAAAGCAATATTCCCGAATAACTGAAAATTCCAATTTTTGCCCCCAAAACATAGATTATGAGCTCGCTCCAATGAGTGGTGATAAGCAACGTTGTTCGGGCGAAAACTGAAAAAATGAAAAATACATGTAAGTTTTGTGAAAAAGCGCTGGTCTGTTCTAGCGGTTCCGTTGGATAATGGGTTAAACTACGACGAATATTCAACTTCATAAAGCAAGTTTCCCCACCTCGAAGAACATTTCTTATCCCGAAGGTCACGAAACCAAGCTGATCTCCCAACACGTGGCTACACATGTTTTTAAAGTCCGACTAGGTACTGATCCCCCACTTCTGTCAAACACTTTTAAAGGCACGTCTTCGACGCTTAGGCATGTCTTGATGTTGCAGATGATGTATTTTATCAGTCGGGACAATATTGTATTCAATATTTAGACGTCCCCGTGAAAACCCAGGAAGGAGACGCAGTGCCTGTTAACTGCAGTAAACAAGTTCTGCTCAATGAAAAATAAGACCAACTTAAAAACGCCCGGGTGGAAGTTCTCTAAAGTGGACAACATAGGTATAAACAATTGGCTAAACTTGACGTCATACCTATTTTACGGTTATGATATAGCCAAAGATACAAAAAGTGATCTTAAATATTATTAAATAAAAACAATATTTAAACCTTATAAATTTTAATTTGCTCACATTCCCATCGATTGCAAGACTACAGATATATC
Organism: Pictodentalium vernedei; assembly: GCA_031216915.1. Lineage (NCBI taxonomy): Eukaryota > Metazoa > Mollusca > Scaphopoda > Dentaliida > Dentaliidae > Pictodentalium > Pictodentalium vernedei. Next base: position 243,204,208 of record CM062289.1, read on the forward strand.
TATCCTTCAGGAAGTGTACTTTGAAGTATTTGAGGAGCTCGGTGGCTCGGTGGTTACGATATTGGACTTCAAACCGAAAGGTCCACGATTCGATCCCCGTCAGGGGTAACTGCGTTGTGTCCTTGGGCAAGGTACTTAATCTCGATTGCCCACATGGGGGCACGGTGACGCTGTGTACTGAGGCGAACTGCACGTCGATAGTTCTCTTGTCTTCAACCAAGGCTAACCCTGCTTGTGTGGAGTTAGTACGTTGGGGAGTCTGATAGTTTCTCGCTGTTGCTCGATGGTTCTCTCCGGGTACTCCGGCTTCCTCCACCCGTAAAACTGTCCGACATGTGGTGACCCTGGCTGTCGAGAGAATGTCTTCATAGTTGCTCGTCACAATTAGTGCTGGATATTTTTGTCGCGTAAAGATTTTGGTAAAACGTTTTCTGTTGACACAGTATTTCTTTCAGATCGGTCGTTTCGGATCCATCGGATTTAATCAATTTAGAAATGATTTTTTTAGAGTAATGTGGTTTTTCAAGGTTAAAAAAGTATTTAGTTGCTTTTTCTCCCTCAACTTTCCATTTGACCTTAGTTCTCAAAATCATCCCTTTTATTTTTTTCTCCCTGAATGTTTTCAGCTTGGTTTCTAGTGATTCGATTTCTTGTACGACTGATTCATCACCACTGTCCAACGCTTGCGTAAGAGCACTAAGTTTTCTCAATTTCCTGTTGCTTTCTATTCAACTTTAGTTTCAAGAATGCTGAGTTGGAAATAGTTTTGCCTCTTATCATATAAGTTTTAGCGTTTCCTCAAAAAGTTCGTCATTTATAGTAAAGTTATATCTATTATTATTGTGCTGGGTATATTGTTCTATGGTCTCTGCGATCACTTGCTTTATGGCATTTACAAATGCTGGTTCACCCGAAAGGCTGTTATTAAATTTCCAAAGTCCCTTTCCCTGGGGTTGACTGGTAAAAGATAAATTAAGAGTAAGCGGGTTGTGGTCTGACTTATATCTAAAAAGAATATCTGTTTTTTTAAAAAATATTTGTAGATCGGACATTAAAAAATAATCCAATCTTGCCATTTTGTATTTTCCATTCTCCAAACATCACACAGGTCAAGTTTATCCATAAATTCTAAAATTGTTTTATTTGATCTTGTGTTATTTTTACGTCTATAATTGACAGTGTCTTTTTCACAGCTCTGTGGTACATTCCAGTCTCCACACAATAGAACTGAAGTATTACCGATCTTCTCGATTTTAAGAAATAAATTATTGTAAAATTGAGGTTTGTCGTCGTTTGGACCGTAGACAACCGCCATTGTTAGCCTTTGATCTTGGATAATTATATCTGGAACAATGAAATTGTCTCCTGGATCTTTTATAATTTTATGTACTTTAAAAGTTGAATGTATTTTTAAATAGGTTGCTTGTTCCTCGGCTCGAACTTGAATGAGAAGAGAAAATAACCTCAAAACCTCACTCATTTCTCCAAGTATTTTCAACCCCGTCACAAGAATGGGTATCAACCAGGAAAGTGATATCAAATTTATTTTTGCAACGTGCGAAAATATCTCGGCGTTTGTTGCCATCCGACGAGAGACCGCGGCAGTTCATGCTTTCTATCCTAATTGTCTCCATGCTTGCAGTGTTCAAAGTGGTAAATTTCTGCTTGAGCAACACTAAATCTTTGTTCACAGATATATCTGAAAATTAAGTTTTTAACAAAAACAATAACAACTTTCTTTCCGGAAACATAATAAAAAATGGAAAGTAGCAAAAATAGAGAAATTTGAATTTCCAATTCCATACTTATGGGGTCTTCCCACTTAGCCAGTTCCATACATATGGAGTCTTCCCACTAAGCCGGTTGCTATTGTTTTCTCCAAATGTGCTAACAGGCTGTACATAAAAGGAATACCGACTATAGTTAATTTCAAAAACTTGTCACCTAATTAACTACCTGATTGACCGACTAACGGAGACTAACCCTTCGATAACCAAATAACTTGATAATAATAATAACAATAATTAGATTTTGTTAGGCGTTTCGCTCCATTATCGGACCTCCATCAATGATGGCGGTCCGATAATGGAGCGAAGCGCCTAAGAAAACCGTGTTATTGTATAAATATATAATAAAACTACATACATAAAAATGATGAAATACACAAAATTAAATTAATATCCAGTAGCATGTGACACACCATCTAAATATTGCATTTGTCCAAGTTCTCCGTTTTGAAATGCACGTTTAAAATGTCCAATAGAATTGTCAACTTTTCTGTACTTTTCCTTTCTGGGGTGGGGGATGATTTACCACCAGCACCAAATTGAAGAAGAGTTGTTTCTTGATAAGCCTGTTCTTTTTTAAGAAGTCAATTAGTTTGAACAGATTGGGGTGTGAGCCTCCAATAAGTAGGTTTAACTTCCTATGCCTTCCCTCCACATGATTTGTAGCACGGGGGGGGGGGGGGGGGGGGGGGGCAAACGTATCAAAATGGTTCCACTTGAGTCAACTATGATTGCCTTCCAATCAGAAACTTGTCACATAATCCGCGAAAATCTCCACATCTGAATTTGCAGGTGGTAGAGGTTCATAGTGAGTTTCTGTTGATTTCCGTTATTCGTTTTTTACTGATTCAGAATGGGTGTTGTGATATGCAAGTAGAAGGAAGAGAAGAGAGGGGGAAAAAAAGACAATTGCCCCTAAACGTAGACTTTATCCTCTCATTCCCCCCCCCCCCACCCCCACATACACCCTCCCTCAAGCCCGCACCCCACAAGCACCATGCTTTTTGTTTAACCGACGTTGTGGGACTTGTTGTCTTTTCTTTTGTTCTCAGAACAAACAATAGCAAACAAGGCCCCACAAAATCGGGAAGACAAACCCTAACACACTGTTTTCTGTATGAGACATTGAGAAAACAAAGAAAACCCTTGTGGGGACTCAAAGACGATTGTTTAAGTTCTCAAAAACTTGGGAAGACAGGCCTTCAACTTTCAATAGATTTGAACTTGAAAATTGCACATCTTTTTACTTGAACAAACCCTGATTCAGTGGTTATTTTATTCTGCATAGTGGAATATGCAGCATGACAACCAATGACGCCACTTTTAGGCAACCCGTCATTCCTAATAACGGCGCCTGGAGTGGCCATGCCGTATACTAGAGGAAGATTTAACAGCTATTGAAATATCTTTAAAGCCGAAGCATTAACCGATTATTTCAGAATACAATGCTGCAGATTAAGAACAAATTTCTTTTGTTGCAAGGGAAACTCGCCCAGAACACAGAACCAACTTGGATCCCCGCCGGGCGTCATATCTTCAGACAGATCTTAATGTGGAAGTTGCGCAATCGTACGATCTCAATTAAGATTTGGGTATCTCGGAATTAAGATTTACAGTATCTCTTAAATTAAGCCATACATATCTCTGAATTAACACTTATCTCTGAATTCAGACTTATTATATCGGATTAAAACGTATTATCACTGAATTAAGACAAAATATAACTGAAATTAAGACTTTCAATCTCGAAATTCAATTTTCAACGTCTCAAAAAAAGGCAAATGCCACCAGAAGGCTTAACTTGAAAGAACAATTCAAAGGTTTCTGTGAGGAGACTCCTCCCGCAACCCCCCCCCCCCCCCCCAAATGCAATGGTATGGTCTAAAAAGCCACTTGCATAAATGCCTTCTTCGTGGGGAACCAGTTCCTTTCTTTTTCTGGCGTCACTACTGCACATCACGTACACGTGAATTTGGGCAAAATCCACAGAAGCTTTAAAAGTAAACATTTTAATACCTTCATTACGGATATATTTAATGACGAGAAAAAAGTCGGAAAAAACAATTACGGACCTATAGAAAGTTTAAAGAAACGTTCAACTTGGAAAATTATTTGCTGTACACAACATCTGTTGAAGCGAAGAACTTGTTCACGCGGCTGCGCATAAGCAACCACTGTCTGGTGATTGAAAAAGGGAAGCACAGCGAACTACCCTTGCCTGTAAAAGAAAGGCTATGTTGTTTATGAAATGAAGGCGAAATTGAAACTGAATATCACTTTGTCACGGAGTGTAAGGAATATGAAGGGCTCCGAACTGATTCATTTGGCAAAATAAGTAGAGAATACCTGCACTTCGTCAACATGGACAGTTCGGAGAAATTCACCTTTCTTATGAAAAATGGAATCCCACCATTATGTAATATCATCTGTAATATGATCCCTCAATTCTTCAAGAGCAGAAGAAAAGCTGTGGCTACTAAATGGAGTGACACATTGTATAAACCCTCCACATAACATGTAAATAACCAATTATTATTAATTCAGTATCTTCAAGACTTAACATTATTGTTCTGCCCTGTTAGTTGTGTAACATGCAATCTGCCTTGTTTTTGGTGTTTTTGCAATAAAGTATCTATCTTTCTATGCAAGATTTGCTGATATGTGCTTGTGTGCAATATTCTCTTCCAGGGACTCTTCGTATGAAACTTCGTTTCATCTGGGAATTTGTGTACCTCTAGAAATGTGGGGTTTGTGGTCTAATGTGGACCATTGTGATTTTGTGGACTGTTGTACACTGCCCTTTTCCACCCCAGCCTCAAAACAATTTAGTGATATTTCGCGGATCTGAAGTTTGAATTTCCTCATGGACAGAGATAGCCGTAGCCAGAGGAGGTGAAAGCTCGACGAAAATGTTTGTTGATGTGGGGTGAGTGGGCACACATATCTATTAGACGCACGGGACTTATCATTGTTCGGACCGGTGGGGGAAATTTGAAGCATGAATCCACAGAAATGCCATCTTCTGGAAACTTTCGAGGTTTTTTTCACACGAAACGGGGTCCGCCGACAATCGAGGATGTCCCCGTGTTGGTGTCGTGAGGTGTGTGGGAGGGGACCTGATAAATATAGCATACCTTTGACACGACGGACGGTGGCCTTTCGTGTTTTACCAGTGATGCTGCGGATAGTAATCGAAAAGCACCAAATGTACAACTACCCTCGTGTCGACTAACTACAACTGGCTCTCTCTCTTTCTATCCCTCACACTTTCTATCCTGCTGTCCCATCTCTCTCTCTCTCTAACCTTGCCTTAACCACTACTATGCCTAATCACCACTACGAGTACAGCATCTTTCTTGATCACGACTCTATCAGCCTTTAGCACTGGTATTCCATAAGGTATCAAGACAAGTTTCCCTTTAATCATATAAATCCATTAGGTATCCCTCAGTGAGGTCAAGTCTGGGTATTGAACAATGACGTTTACTGGAAACTCACTGACGACATTCTCATCTAAGATCTCTCTATGGCCATAGAACCCCCTTATGAGGACATGGGGGGATGAGGTATCCCCAAGTCAGGTAAAGCTTCAAGCTAGTAGAAATGTAATCAAAGGAATGTAGTCCTGGCAGGAGTGATAAAACTTGGGAGTGGCTGGGATAACAAGTAGTGTAGGGAGAGTGATGCAGTACTAAAAGCAGATAGCAGAAGTTGACACCGACCACGGGACATGATGGTGCTGGTTCAAGCTACCAACAAGTGTAGTATATTATGGTACAGGATGGATACAGTGGATGATAATCACAGGCTGAATAAGGGTAAACCTGTTACAATTTAGTTGTGATGGGAACTCAAAAGTTGTTGTACCACGTTAGGCAACATGGTACATGTAAGTCGTACTTCAAATAGAGATCTTAATTTAGAGATAATAAGTCTCCATTCAAATATCTGTAAGTCTTAATTCAGAATAATAAGTCTTAATTCTGAGATACACAGGTCTTAATTCAGAGACAATAAGTCTTCATTCAGAGATACTTGAGTCTTAATACAGAGATACGTAAGTCTTAATACAGAGATACTTAAGTCTTAATACAGAAATATTAATTCTTAATTCAGGGTTACGCAAGTCTTAATATGAGAGATAAGGCCCAAAAAAAGTTTTGATTTCCAGATGATTTTTTTTTCATGAGGAGGTGGGGGCGGTAATTTTATATTTTTGTGACAGGAGGAGAGATAAGTACGGGAGCCGGGGTTCGAACCGTTGACCTCTAGCACACAAAGCGACCGATTTACCACGAGACGATGAGATCCGGACCAACCAGGCTGGTTGGTAAATGGCCTTTATACTTCGACCGCTACACTATTCTCCCCTTCTTTCGAGATTCACCCACCGTGAATCTCCCCCCAGATTCCACCTCAGAGCGGTCGAAACATCCACCATGCTTCACAACAGCGTCCACAACGCCACCAACTGCTAAGGTTCGGACGCCCCCCCCCCCCCCCCAATGTAACAGGAGGAGAGATAAGTGCGGGAGCAGGGAGTCTGGTTGGTAAATGGCCTTTCTAATTCGAGCGCAACATTTCATTACTGTCGGGATTATGAATTATAAGGAAGTCATCTAATATATAAACGCGAATCTCTCTCTCTCTCTCTCTCTCTCTCTCTCTCTCTATATATATATATATATATATATATATATATATATATATATATATATATATATATATATATATCCGGGCGAACTCCTCCATTTCTCGACCGATCGATCTCAAAATGTGTACACGTGGGTAATTCGTCCCTGCGAGTAACATGGGATGAATGCCGTGCCCGTGCGGGGTGACATTGACCTTGAAATTGATGACCTTGACCTTTTATTTCGAAAACGGCTGGGCCGATCGGGCTAAAATTTCATATGTGCGGGTATATTGACCCATCGATCATTTTGACTTCATTGGGGTGCCCGTGCGGGGTGACCTTGACCTTTAAATTGTGACCTTGGCCTTTTATTTCGAAAACGGCTGGGCCGATCGGTCTAAAATGTCATATGTTGACCCATCGATCATTTTGACTTTATCGGGGTGCTCGTGTGGGGTGATCTTGACCTTCTATCGATCATATCTGAGGGTATATTGATATAACCATCTTCTCCCGTGCCGGGTATTCACCCGCTAGTCTAATATATAAATACGAATGTCTCTATCTATCTCTCTATCTATCCATCTGTCTATCTCTCTATTTTCGTTCCGGGTGAACTCCTCCGTTTCTCGACTGATCGAATTCAAATTTTGTACACGGGGGTAATTCGTCCCTGCGAGTAACATGGGGTGGGTGCCATGCCCGTGCGGGGTGACTTTGACCCGGAAATTGATGACCTTGACCTTTTATTTCGAAAACTGCTGGGCCGATCGGGCTAAAATTTCTGCGGATATATTGACCCATCGACCCATTGACCCATCGATCATTTTGACTTTATCGGGGTGCCCGTGTGGGGTGACCTTGACTCCTCCGTTTCTCGACCGATCGATCTCAAAATTTGTACACGGGGGTAATTCGTCCCTGCGAGTAACATGGGATGAGTGCCGTGCCCGTGCGGGGTTACATTGACCTTGAAATTGATGACCTCGACCTTTTATTTCGAAAACGGCTGGGCCGATCGGGCTAAAATTTCATATGTGCGGGTTTATTGACCCATCGATCATTTTGACTTTATCGCGGTGCCCGTGCGGGGTGACCTTGACCTTGAAATTGGTGACTTTGACCTTTTATTTCGAAAACGGCAGGGCTGGTTGGGCTAAAATTTCATATGTGCGGGTATATTGACCCACCGACCATTTTGACTTTATCGGGGTGCCGGTGCGGGTGACCTTGACCTTGAAATTGGTGACCTTGACTTTCCATCGATCATATCTGAGGGTATATTGATATAACCATCTTCTCCCGTGCAACCCACTAGTATGTTATATATAGTTTAGTGATCTGAACGTAGCGGCTACCCTATGTAGCCGCTACGATCAGATAGCTGAACTAATGTTACATGGAGATGATTTTTTAATTTTTTCGACATTAAAATGCGATGCAGGAGGCGTATAATACCGAGCACGTGTTCAACTTACCAACAACATCTCGCGAATGCGGACGTCATTTAATGCAAGAAAACTCATAGTCAACAGAAATATATCCCAAACAATGACATTTTCACTCGGATGCTTGTAGGCTCTATACACAAATGCGCGTGTTTGTTTTGTTCAATTCAACGACTTCGTATTTTCGGAAAGTATGGAATTTTTTACTAAAACTTTTCAATAAAGTCAGTGCACTGTATCTGCTGTTTGTTCGTGGTTATTTTATAAGATAAACCACCATTGAAACTGACTACCCAGTATATAGATTCATGCTTCTTCGCTCTAGATCTCGATCTAAGAATTTATGAATTTACGAGTTTATGTTTCCTATTTTCGTGGCACAACCAACGGTGATACTTGAAAAATACCAATAAAATGTACCAATGCGCACGAAAAAATCAAAGCGGCGGTCTCTGAGAATCAAAAGTAATTTTTTTGGCCTGTCGGTAGAAAAAAAAATTCAATGAAGCACTAATATGCCTCCGAAGAATGCTCACATCTGGTTAACGTTTCTCTCATAGTTCTAGCGAATGGCAGAAGATATACTTCAACAGGCAGCATTACGGCAACGTCAGAGACCAAAAACTGGAAGACGACAACATACGGAGCCATTAAACTTCAGTGTGGAAAACGTGAGTTTTATCTGTTTCAGTTATGTCGAATTGGTGTCTGTTTCAGGGGCGGACTGGGCCAAGAAAAGTTACCAGGAAATTAACCAAGGCGGACCTCTGACCCGGAGAAGATTTTGACTTTTCGAACTGAACGACCGCTGCTTCCTTGCATCTTAGTTATCTTAACATTTCGTTGGCATTTTTGTATCACCTTCATCACTCATTCGGCAAGAATGGTATCAACAGCGGTTGGGAAGTGTGCGGACCCATCGGGCCGACCGTAGTTCGGACGAATTGGAGAAAATTTTGATTTTTCAAATTAAAAGAGAGCTGTTTCTTTGCATCTGAGCGATCAGTGGCAGACTTGACTGTTGGTAGCCTATATCGAAATGTTCTCTTTTATGGCAATCCACATTGAGAACATTTCAATATACAGGCATTCTATGCAATTAGATCCATTACGCCTGTTGGGCGTTTTCACAAAATATCAGGCACCAACAGGTGATGGGCTACATCAATTTTGGGGCCCCCAGATGCCATCCAATAGGGGGGGGGGGGATAAACCTACAAGCAGTGAATTAGAGAAATAAAAATGTGCAGAAATAAAGGGTGAATAAGCCTTTCCAAAGATTTTTGAGTCAAAAAACGTCGAAGATGACAAAAAATTCTAATGTGCAATAAAACAGCGCTTGCAAATTGTATCAATACTTGCTTCAATCGAAAGACATGAATCAAATATTACCCCAATGTTGCGAGCACTATCTGATACTATCTGTTTTGAGTTGCCAATTTCTACAGTTTTAATTTGAAAATCAAAATCAAAAGCAGATGTATCTGGTCGGAATCGAATGTAAAATGTATGCAATGAATCTGTTCACACGTGTTCAATAAATCTGATTCACAGCATAATTGATCTTACATAAAGATGAAAGTATTCGGAGGTTATGACCGATGGTAATGATTGATGGTGGCCTGAATCAATTGACATCTTAGAATTATTAAACGGCTGTAATCGTCATTCAAACTTGATATGTATCGTGTACCATGTCACCGAAGGTCAAATCTTTGAAATTCCACTTCAAGTATCAATAGAATTAATCCCTTGACCGTGTAGAAGTTCACCTTACTTCTTTCAGTTCTGACAATTCTGGTTTTAATTCTTTATTGTGAGAAAACAATTCCCGTGGGTCTAGCGATTGGATGAATTTGTTTCAACTCCTCACATAATGAAATAAATCGAAAAGAGGACATTCATCACCTTTTCAACTCCTAACCTGACACGTTTAAAAGGCACAACATGCAAAAGCATTCTTAACATGAAAAAATTGAAACAGCCTGAAACAACAGGAAGATGTGGAATGCTGAAGGCGGGACCAGCCGTAGGCCGGGTAAGGGGCTCGCGGCCACTTGATTACGATACTATACGCTAGTGTCAAACATATGGCTTTGCATCTAAATTAGGGAGTGTAAATGTTATGCTGCATATATTTTTACGATGCTCAAGTCTTCAACTTTACATCAGGCGGGAGTGAGATGTTGAATAGTTATAACCTGCCGAAGCACCTCAAGAAGAGCATCCTGGATATTCACTATTCCCATTTGTATTGACTAAATACCACTTCGTATGCATTGAAACTATCGGCTTGTGTCTACCCAAACAGTTTCACCGGAACCCCATCCCGGGTAGAGGGGGCATCGCTCTCCTCCCCTTAGTCCGCGATCATGGCAGAGAATAGCCCTTTTGAAATAATAAAATCTTCGCATTAGAACACAATCAGACAGAAAATTCAACAGAAAAGAAACAAGCCGCGCAAAGGCATATTACCGTACATTAACCCTTTCGAGCCTGGGTTCCTGAATTCCTTAATAAGATCGTCGGATGTAACAGGAACGTAGTATCCGGGCACATATGCCCCTTTTTCAGAAAACTCTGAGAGAGAGATGAATACCGCCACCAGAGAATCAAGGTAGTTATAGCTCATACCTGACACTTGAACCTGACTAAATTCATCTTTGAGTAGGTTTTGAACGACATTTTAGCAGAGAGTCAATTGATTCTTCTACAAAGAGAAGTGTGCCGCCTTAGTTGGAGGAAACATCGGGAAGAAAAAATGTTCTCTTCCCATTAACTTGTTTCATCAAGCACAGGAAAGAGCGTTAATAGCAATAAGCTTGTAATTCATAAACTTATCTCTGCGTGTTGTCATATTTTTCCATTTTGTGAAAGAGCTAAGCAATGATGCTTTCAGGAGTGGAGAAACGCCCCGTGTTGGTCGCAGTTGTGGCGTCGAGCGCCCGTTCCAAACGGGCGCTCAATGCGCAGAAATGGCCGGCACAGATGCATCGTTGGGGAGATCTCGCAAGGGGATGTTCTCCCTCGTAGTAGGAGGTCCACCTTCGGGAAAAATTTGAAATTTAGAACCCAAAACTATTCAAACGAAGTGGGCATTGTTGTTTGGGCGGGGCTGTGCGAGTTTTACACATAATTAAAATGGGTTTGGTGTGGCGAGCAAGAGGAGTGAGTGCTCGCGGTGTTAGATATTCGTGAAGATAAATCCATTCTAGGTCTTCAAATTGTATGTGAACGGAGTGCCCACTCCGACAAAGGTAGGGGAACTGCGTTCCCGGCGTTCTCCCGGGAAAACATCACTCGAGCAAAGTTAGCTTTCAAATTAACTCTTTATCTGAAACGCCAAGTGAATGACAGTTGCAAAAGGTTTCTTGAATGATAGAACATTTTCATTTTTTGTCTCCAAAACTTAACTTTTCACCTCCTTAATGGAACAAGCTCGTTCCAGTGAGGGGACGCAAGCCATGTTTTGGAGGTAAAAGTAGTAGAAGAAAAATTTGAGTGGTGAGTTTTATGAATGACCCTGGAAGTATATAGATGTTGTGTTGGGTGAAGGATTAAACTATTACTGAGGCTTTTAGCTAATCCTGTGATCATGGTGCCGTATAAGCTCTTGAAATTACAAATTTACTACATTTATACATTCTGCAGAGGAAGAATTCCCAGTTTTTTTCAGGCATAATAGTTTTAAAATATATTCACAACAGAGTTTGTGTATTGCGTCCTACCATCATTAATGACGTTGATAAACGCAATTAATGAATAAAGAAATCAGTTACACCATTTCAGCCGTACATGTACCATGTTTATCTCCTTTGTATCAGGTCTCCAGCCAAGATGAATCACCGAATACTAATGATTATGTTATCACTCCACGAGGAAGAAGTCGCCGCGAAAGAATACAGACTCAATTTGCAGAATTCGACAATTCTAATAACGTGGATTGCCCATGTTCCATCGAGTGCAAGGTGGGTATTATGACTGCAGTATCAATTCATTGAATGCCCTGAATGGTATATGTAGTTTCCCTACCGTTGATTTTAATTTGTACTATATCTGATATCAATCGGAAAAATTTCCTCCGTGCTGAACTACTTATATCAGTGTTAATCAGTTGAATTCTATAGCTGACCAAGTTGCTCATGACAAAAACGGACACTGCACTCCATTTTATTTTGGGTATAATTATTTATATAAATAATCAGTTACCTACTAACAAATCTACAACGCAGCTCTGCAATCGGCCAATGACTAATATTAATATCTCGCGTGATTGAATCTGGGCCTTGATAAGTTCAATTATTTCTCGACAGACTGAAATCCAGTGATTTGATTGGCTGAAAGGTATAATGCGAACAATTCCCTGACACGCTTGGAATATCTACACTTTGGTTTAGCCTGATGGAAAACACGAAAATGCAGACAATGGAATATCTTTTTTCAAAAGTTTATAAAAACAGAACTTGATAATGGTATTTGTATTAAAATTAACAACGCTATTCCTTAAAGAAAAAGATCAAAATTATAGTTTTTATTTTGTGTTATTTTTTACAAAAACTATGTCACTAATGGAACTGTTTTTTAATATAGGGTTATCAATAATTTGTTTACTTCTTCAAAATTCAGCTGCGTTGCATTTGTGGGCTTTATTTTGTTGTTTTGTCACATAGTTAAAATCATCAATGCATTGGTCTTCATCGTTTTATAACCGTGGGGAACGTCTGTCGGGTCTGTTGTGTAACTCTGGAGTTCAACTGATGACTCGGAGACAAGTTAAAGATGATAACAATTTAATATTGAATCTGGTATTCCAAATGTCTAACAGCGATAAACAGTTAACGACTGGTCTTGTTGGATATCCGAACAATATCGCCGTAATAATAGCTCATGGGATTTCCCAGTAAAATAAAGCAGAGTAATGTTTGGAAACCCAAACTATAACTGAATTTTCACTTATGATCAAGGCTATATATACAATACAATAAATGACTCATGTCATCACAGGTTTACAAGATTTTAAGATTAAAGTAAGCTTTCACCGCGTCTGAATCAGCTGCCTGATTAACTTACTGAATAGACCTCAAATAAACAATGGGGGGGGGGGGGGGGGGGCAATGAATAATCAGTGGCAACTTGTTAACAACTTCTATGAGAGAGGCTTGCTGTCACACGACGAATGAAACAATATGCCAATTTTGAAACAATTGAAATTAAATTGGACAAAATGAGAATAGTAGATTGTGAAAGCAATATAATAACAGTAAATTGGTGTTTTTGTTTCGAAAGCTTATCATGATCTCTACACGATCCGGTGATAGTTTATTCCAAACATCCGATGATTAACCGATTCATCTATCTTTGATTCAAAACATTACGAAAACAACTAGAAATATAACCAATATTTTTTGCTTAGAAGAGCCCGGAGATCTCTATCGAATTCCGTTGCTAGAGGCATTCCTTCAGGACGCGTTATTGGGCTGATATTGAGAGAAGCAAGAGATATGTTATGGTTGTTTGGTTTTGCCAGAATATTTGGAGTGTGCCGGATACATTCCACATGTCTGCTTGTGGTTGTGCTCGACCAAAATGCTGTAGTCAATAGAACATTGCTTAATGTTTAATGATGCGATGCAAACAAGAGATGACATGTGAGATGTCCATATGGAGTCCATTGGAACCTAGGCTTGGGCGATAACTCCATATTTAATCAAATGGCGATTATTCAAAAATTATCGTTTATTCGATATTGAGAAAAAGCTTAATCTATATTTCGCCTTCAACACTAACTAGTTTTTGTCGGCGGTGGTTTTCAGAATTTATCAATTAAAGCTACTGACATCCCTCAAATACGACTTAAACGTATTCTGGCCATTGGACGTTAATTATTTCGATTAGCTTAGGCAAGCCATTTATCAAATTGCCTGTCCACTTAGTGTTAATTTCACTCAAATTAATTAGAAGGATGAACCTCAATAAAAACAGACAGGTTATTGAATGTACACCACAGAGGGAACATGGGGAGGGTGTAAATAACGTTTTTGTTGTGGATGTACCATTTTACATGTGTGTGTTATTCATAGATAAATGTATTCCGAGATGCAATTTGTTTTCATGTTTTGTATGCAGAAATCATTGTACAGTACAGTAGCCGTGGACTGGTCGTAATCTAAGCTTGGACAGTGATGTCCACGCATGCGTTTACAGGTAATAAAAGTCATCACCAGCAAAATTTGTTGTTGTACCCGGTGCTTCATTAATTAAATTTTTGATAATTTTTTCCTATAATTAGTGTTTGGAATCTAATATTATTGCGTCCGTGGAAATATTGCCTATCCATGCAAAGTGACCATCCCACGGCGGCCCTACTGTATATTTATATAACATGATTTCCTGATCGGTAGCACTAATTAAAGACACAATTCCTTTTACAGGTCAGTAATTTTCAACAATTTAATCATATCGGGATATTTTTTAATTATCGTAATCGATATTTTTTTCCATTATCGACCAGCCATTGTTGAACCCTTTTAATTGAATAATCCTTCTGCCAGTAAAAAATATTTAGTTAAAAGTGGTACTTTGTTAACTGAATCTGCTCATTTTCCCATATTCTAGTGATAAACGGAGCGTTTATTTTATTATATCTTATTTTGATCTCAGGTTGCTCTGGCAAAGAAGATAAATAGATTTAATGAGGTCAGCTAACGAGTCTGCCGCATCCGTCCGCGTATTATACAAATTCAGCAGTAGCCAAAAATCTAGTAAAAACAAAAATTCAACACCACCATATCGTGAGACCCCCTCGTTGGAACGAGCTCATCGAACTCGTTCCAATGAAGGATGACATGATATGGTTTTGTTGAAAGTTTTTTTAAAATTCTGAAAAAAAAGTTTAAAATCTTAAATTTGATATCGTCTGCGGCGTTGGGTAAAGAGCCCAGTGGTTGTCAAGAGTATTTCATTGGTCGATCACAGTATTTTTATTCAATTAAACTCTATAACGTATATGCAGATAACATGTCGCATTTTTGGTGAAGGTATGGTAAATAGTTTGGTGTTTTAGAAATGTTCAATTAAATGGGATCTACTGTACTAAGCTAGCAGCGAAAGTGAAGCCGTTTGGAATGATCACACCCAATTTCAGTTGTATCCCAGATGCAGCAAAAGTATGTGATGACGTAAGAATTAAATGTTACGTCTTTATTGACAAGTTCTACTATTCAAACAGCCTATTCTAATTTCAGGTGCAGAATACAACCGTAAAGGCTCTTATAAACACTAGCATGGAGAAGTCGTCAGTGAACAGAAAAATAACACAAACTATCAGGTGGGTCACAGAAAAAATAGGCTTGCTTCAACTGTCTAAGGGCGGGAGATGCGTCAGTGAAGAATGTATAATTGCGAAAATACTTTAAATTCTTTCGGTCTACTTTTCATTCAGATGGGAGTAAATTATATTTTTATTTTGTTACATTGTTTTGCTACAATTTAGTTGAGAATCTCTACATGCCGTCGCCAATAAATTTCAGAAGGATTGCTTTTATGAATAAACACTGACTACCCAAATTTACCCTGGAAATTCAGTGTTAACTAAACACGACAATTATGTTGATAAAGAAGTTTTCATCAATGTCATTAGTTTCTGACTTTCTTAGTCTTGGCTTTTGTAGAATTGTTGATAATCTACACGCATCATTGAGTCACGTAAGCCTCGAGAAGGCATGATGTGGATTTGGAAATGTTGAGACTCTTGTTTTTCCAAGATCCAGAATTGATGGGCCAAAAAATGAGACAGTATTGATAACCAACATCTGGTAGTTATATAATAATTATAAAACAGTGAAACGTTATCGATGTTCACTAGTATTCCCTCGGCCATTAAGTTCTCATTTTAACCCTTTACCCAACGTAACAGCCAAAAACCGGCCAGCGTTATTCACAAAAATCGCCAATTAATTTTCATTATTTTTTTCATTTTTTTTTGTCTCAAAAACATAGGTTATGACCCCTCTTTGGAACGAACTCGTCGAGCTCGTTCCAATGAGGGGTCATAACCTATGTTTTGGAGACAAAAAATGAAAAAAATTAGTTATCCAAGAATTTTTTTGCAAATGTCGCCTGCTTTTCATGTTAGATAAAGGGTTAAAGCAACTTCTGCCTATCCTGAGAACGTTCTGCGACATCAGTAGAATTTATAGTTTGCATTGAGAATTCAATAAACGCATCAGAGGATTGGGTTGACAAAACAGTCAGTTGATTGGTGTTTTGAAAAATTCGTCGATGGCTCTTTAAAAAAAAATACCGGACTTTTTACCGAACAACGGTTACGTAGAAACCGGGGGAAGGGGGAATAAGGGTGGTATTTAACACCCACCCCCAAATCACAAATTCTCTCGTGCACTCCCACTGCAACGCGTTCTACGTTGGTCATCAATACGTATTTACATGTTTTATCACCCCATTATCCTTCGCCATTGCCGACCAGCGCATAAGGTATCGCGGAACTAAATATTTAAATTGGAGTTAACCACCTTAAAATGTTGCACTCGGAAATGATGCAATCTCTAAAAATAAACAGCCTTGGGAAAATATATTGTTTCAATAAACGTTTAAATCATTCTATTGACATCTTGCATCATTGTTGAATATTCCGGATAAAAAGAGAGTGATTTGATGACTTTTGGACCTAAAAAATACAATTTACTTTTTGTGTGTTTTTGTAGGGAATTTCCTGAAAAATATGTGCACGTGGCCGGTACTTCCCTTTTCACGTGGCCGGTACTTCCCTTTGTGTCAGTTTTTCTCTCTTATTTGTTGCACGACCCCCTGTTTTCGGATCAGAAAAAGTTGTCTGAAGGGCTGCACTTGACAGAGATATTTGAATGTCAAAATTAAAGTGATGCGATCATATTTGCTTCCGCCTGAACGTTATAACGGTCGCCTATGAGAAAATATTTGGTTCCGTGATACCATAATGCAAAGAGACTGTGATGTTTTTGCGTGGATACCGATTATCATCTCATACGGGGGTATAAGAAATGTTCATTTCCTCCAAAAGATGAAACTGCTTAGTCATTTATTTATTTCGTTATTTTTTTCCCAAGTGCCATACTCTACTTGTGATAGTTACAGGGTTAAAAAAAATCAGTGTGCTATAAATACTGAATACCAGTTACTCTGTGTTCCTCTTAATGGAAACTTTGATATTGGATACTCAACTACAATTGAAGTAAATGGGAAAATAAGTTGAATATCTCTGGTCATTATTTTATCAATAATCAATAAATATGTTTCACTTTTGCTAATTACATAAAATGTTAAGATTAAAGTTATGAAAGGGTAATTAATTTGTCGCCTCTAGTAGATCAAAATTTGAAATAAATCGAAACGAAGCGATCGATGCGCATTAATGTTCAATTAGCATGAACTCTACCTAACGCCCTTTACGATATCACGACAGCGCTGCTACAAAACAGTTCGAAAATTTCATTTGCCCTTCCTCAAAATAGTCCTTGACGCATCACCCGAACGAACCATGTTTTAATGAAAACTAAACTTAGCCACATAATCATGAACATGTATTGTGATATTTTGGGAATAGCGTCTACAGAATTTGGCTGATGTCTTGCTTGTGAGGGCTGAAGAGTACAGGCGTATTCCGATCGGGGCATATCTGAATAAGAAATCTGCACTACCGGCCTTCATTTCCCACGATCGCCTCCAACCTATAAAACTGCAACACCAGGGTCGTAGCTAAAGATGGAGGGGTTAGGGTTTGTGCGACATCCCCTCCCCATCCAGTAATTTTCTTCATTTCTATGGTCGGAACATTTTCGTCGGGATTGGAGTCTCAGATATCGAGTCTCTGTCTTACGAGACTATTGATTTGATACTTGGCTTTTCGTCGCAAACACAGTCTGTCATACAAATGAACGGTTGTGATACTCGTTTCGGTCAGTTAGGGACGCTGTATGCTCAACTTTGAGTACTTACGTGTTAATTGTTTAACTGTTTACCCAAATGTAACGTCCAAAACCGGCCAGCTATTCACAAAAATCACCATTCAATTTTCATTATCTTTCCATTTTTTTCTCATTACACCTAGCTTATGACCCCTCATTGGAAAGAGCTCGTTGAGATCGTTCCAACGAGAGGTCATAAGCTACGTTTTGGACGCAAAACGTTTTAAAAATAGTCATTCAAGAATTTAGTTTGCCAGTGTCGTCTGCCTTTGGTGTTAAATAAAGGGTTAAGACGTTGCGTCACGACTACTGTAAATATGTTCTATTCATCCAAAAATTCCTTTCAAAAAAGTCTTGAGGTTTTTTTTTAAAAAACTATACCACGTCTGACTAATATTCCATACACATCATTAAGGCATGCCTTCGACGTAGGCATAACTTAATGATGTAGTTTTGGAATATTCTATCACTCGAGACCCCAACCATCACAGTCACGCGACAAATCGGTCATCCTCACGACGCGCCTGGCCATGTTCGGTGTGTGACAGAACCTAATAAAAATGTGCCCTGTCGGCTTTTATTTCTCACGATCAAATTCACTCCATAAAACGGCAAGCATAAAAATTCACATTTCATTACAAACAAAGAGCAGAGATATTTAGAGGTTATTACTTGCTAAGTTTCATATCGGTCGAGATATCAGCCCGAGGTAACTTCATATTAGCTTGAAACCGAATGTCAAGTGCTGATGTGAAGTTACCGAGGGCTGATATCTCGACCGAAAGGAAATGAACCAAGTAATAATTTATTTATTAACCCTTTACCCAACGTAACGGCCAAAACCGGCCAGCGCTATTCTCAAAAATCGCCAATTAATTTTCATTATTTTTTTCATTTTTTGTCTCAAAAACATAGGTTATGACCCCTCGTTGGAACGAGCTCGTCGAGCTCGTTCCAACGAGGGGCCATAACCTATGTTTTTGAGACAAAAAATGAAAAAACTTAGTTATTCAAGAATTATTTTTGCAAGTGTCGTCTGCTTTTCAGGTTAGGTAAAGGGTTAAACCAAAACAAATAATTACGTAGAGGATATCTAGTGTTTTTGAGTGGATACCGAAAATTTTCTCATGACTGACCGATACAAATGTTTACCGAAAATTACCATTTGTCTCGGTCACAAGTGAGATCATTTTAGGCATCCACTCAAAAACACTAGATTTTCTTTTTATTATACGCTTTTATAAGAATCTCATAATTTCACTCGTTTCAACCATGAACTGATGTATGAAAGTAAACAGCGCATTGAATTATTGATACGCGGAAGTGATTTGATCGATACTCGGAACAGACAGCGCCTTGCAATCTGAGTCAGCTGGTGGGTTTCTAGTCCAAAAATGGCCTGAAAGTCAGTAATATAAATTTTTGGTTTGGTACGTCCTTTGAAGGACGTACCAAACCAAAAACTTATATTACGGACTTTCAGGCCATGTTTGGACTAGCAGGTTCCATACATCAATTCAAGGTGAATACGTGTTGAATTATTGCTGGAAATGATCGGTCTCCACTCAAAAACACTTGATTTTCTTTTCATTATACGTTTCTAGAACAAATTTATCATTTCCTGTGATACTTTGACTCGTATTCACCTTGAAGTGATGCTTTGAAAGCCGCCATCTTGGTTGACACCGTGAAAGTGAAAATTTCTATATCTTCACAGTGTGGGATACGATTTCTATCTTTCCGCAATTTCTTCGATAATCTATCGTTTAGCGTATAATAAAAAATGTTCTCAGATCTGTTACTTTTTTCTGTCAATGTTATTGTTTCTAATTCTTTTCATAAAGTCCGAAGTTTCCTCGTCCAGTTCAGGTATCGTCGAAATGTCTCGGCTTCCCCAATGGGGAATCGGTGCAGTTCGGATAGCTGAACGATATCTTCTCTCCGCTTACGACTTGGAATCTTGGTTTGCTTTGAATTTTGTGAACAACTTTTTTCTTATCTCTCTTCAGCCAACTAATCCTTACTTATTGCCATCATCTCTTCATCACCATACAAAAGTAACCCACCTTTGCTTGGTAACGCGATTTTTACTGATTGATTGCGTTCAACGAATAACGGATAACGATTTCACTGTAAACAAAATGATGGCGCCTAGTAACGCATCAAGGGGGAGAACTCTAGCTTGGTTCATATCTACCGAGATCGGAGTCATATCAGTCGAGCTTGCGATCATATCAGCCGAGCACGATAATGGGCAGTTCTGGGAATGAAAATCATATTTAATAAATAACTTCATCATAATGTGAATTACATTCAGTTCTGCCCTTACTACCTATCTGACCAAGACAGTTCATGTTAACACCTGCACCACGAATTTAACTATCAACTAATGTCAGAGTATTTTGCTTGAACTGTTTTCGTGCCAGGATCTTGTGTCAAGTTGCAACCAGTATTTCGTGTCTCCTTGATCTCATTGATGACTTTCTGATAATGTAGCCCACTTTGGGATGACGGTTTGGGCAAGGGGTTTCTCAGCTGAGCTCTGTTTCACAGTATGAAACTTAACGGGATACCATTAGTTTAATGAACGATTGAGCTCTGTTGCGTCCTTTATATCGGCTTTGGCAATGACACAGCTCAACTCCTGACACGGATATTCTGGCCAGTAGAATAATTATAATTTGGCACTTGTCAATTGAATCACATTTTTCAAGGTTTTTCTGAAGGAATTTTAATCTTAATCTTATTTGATGACAAATATTTTGAAAAAAAACGCCCAACAGGTTAAGCATAAAAACATATATTAATATCATGCAAAAGCAACGATCGATAATGCAGGATCAGCTGACTTCATATCAAATTATGTTACACCGATATCACAATTCAGCCAAACATGATGTCACCCAAATGATTTGTTTCGATGAGAATAAATTCTTTAAATCATTCTACATTGCAGGATGACAAATATATTTGAACAAACAGCGGATACCAGTATTAAATTGGTGATTGGAGGATCCAGTTTCAACACACCCTTCCTGATAAATGGTAATCTCGCGTTACTGTATCAAGTATTCCCGTTATTATGCCCCCGACCTCCGAAGGAGGATTCGGGGTATCTAGTGAAGCCCTCCATCCGACCGTCCGTCCGTCTGTCCGTACAAACTTTTTTTGCATTGTAATTTCAAAGCCATTGGCGGATTTGGATCTCCTTTGGTATGCTGATAGACCCGCATGGGGGAACGGATATGCACAAGGAACGGGTTCCGCCCAATAATATTTCCCAGAGTTATGGCCCTTTTGACTTTTTGGACTAAGAAAATTTTTCTGTTTTAACTCTTTTGACTTTCTACCCCACAATACCTTTAAGCCACTTCGAACATCAGGGGCAGTAGGTCACGCTTTGCGTAGCCCTTGTTAAAATAGAAATGTTGCTTATTCTTACATTCTCTGTGGTGGCGCATCGGACACTAATAGGTTTTTGAAACAACCAACAATACGACAGCATCTGGGTTATCGTATGCAGGCTCGTAACTTACCACAAATACGTGGGTGGGGTGTAGCCCTGTGCTAACCGTCTGATAGCACAAATTGCGCTGTTTACCCCCACTCCTATCAAAATCGCATAATTAGCCTGCTATCACAATCAATCAGCTCTGGCATGCTTGGCCTGGTAGAAAGTGTTAGCATAACATGCGGGCTGCCGATAGGCTGATATTGTTTTGTGTGTGTTCTGAACTGTACCAATTCATATCATGTGCTCTGATTGCAGAGCACCAGATTTGCGGAGATGAATTAATACGCAGAGCAGTATTCGTAATCTTATAACTGTAAACCCTTTCCATGGGGCGGAGGATTGCCATACAGAGCGAAACACCCCCAAAGATTTACGCTCCTGGACGACGTCGTCGTGTTGATGCGATCAACGAAGCAAGATCAAACATGACGTAATCGACATCGTGTTTGGTCTGATCTCGTCAACGAGAGGCCATACACAACTCAGCTTGACTGACTGTTGTAATAGTGTGTTCATTTAAGAATTGAATGCAATTTTTATAATCTTTATTGGAGTATGAACGTGTGAGAATGGGTACAAATGATGCATGAATCCCTTCGGATTCATACATAATTTGTACCCATCCTCACACGTTCATACTCCAATAAAGATTATAAAAAATGCATTCAATTCTTATAATTACATTCCGTAACTGTTTAAATTACTTTTTATCAAACAACAAAGCAGAAAGACGAAATAAAACATGTACGAACGAACGAGGCGAAAAACCACCCTCACACAAAAGACAAAGCGCACAACTTTGATTTTTAATTTTCATAATTTTAGAAATGGAAACGAGTATTTTAGTAACGGGGTTTATGCCACAGTTGGGAAATGTCACCAAAGAAACAGCAGCGGGGTTGATCACTGCGAGAGGCGCTAAAAGTTAAAAACCCACCCAAACACCGCCCGAATTACATTCTGTCAACTGCGCTCTACCGTAAATGCGGATCAAAGTTAGACCAAATGTATTCATTGGGAAATGAATTACATTTGGTCATGACGTTTTCATCCAGCTGACCAATGGGAATTGAGTATTTGGACCCAAAACGTATAACCACATTAACAATGTAATTATAAAATGAGAGAGGGTAATTTAAAAATTGAATACGACACCTGAATTGTTAACAGTTGTCTCGACAACATATTATAACTTTTGAAATTAGACGCATCAATCTTGTGGTAATATCTTACAGTGCCGATCGGTCTAAATTCGACTGTAACCCTTCACCTAACGAATCGGTTGCATTTACATACAAATTCAGCAATTAAAAAAAAAAATCAAAACATTTCGACAAAACCATATCATGTGATTAGTCACTGGAACGAGCTCAAAACGTAAGAGAATCTCCACTCTTGAAAGCGATTCACATTAACCCTTTGAACACGAAAGGCCGCTTTTCCGTTCTAAGGTTGTATTGCGACCTGAAATCGGAAGAAGATGGTTGCTCCGTGAAGGTATTTGATAGACCAATCAATATTTTCAATGTGCAGGCTCAAGGTTGCGCGTTGAAAATACTAGTTGGTCTTCCCCTAAATAACGAATATATACTCTCCCAATTGACGGCACTGAATTGGCATGGTAGATCAGGGTTAAATGGTTAACCATTTACCCAACGCAAATGATATCAAAATTCATTGTTATTTTAAATATTATTTTTTCATCTTTTAAAAATTCAACAAAACGTTATCATGTGACTCCTCATTGAAACGAGTTTGTTCAGAAGTCTGACGTGTTCAACAAATTCACTTTTATTTCCCAGACGTTATGAGTTTATTGATCTGCAACATATGATTTTATTTTACAGACGACATCCCAGATATAACTCTTGGAGTGGATTTCCTTAGGAGACACAAGGTGAGAATTATTGTATACGTTACAATAAATATGGGTAAATCAGGGATTTCATGAAATGCCTAGTCAAGTTCTATGTTATTATTGTTCTATTCTCTGATTTCGCGAATTTGCTCCATTTTTCGAATATTACAGCAGCTTTTGATATTTTATGAAATCTCCGAAACTTGCGGCTAGTGATTTCTCAAAATGTTAAATGGGGTGAAAGTGTTACCGTCTGCTGCAGTTAATTTCTTGTCGAAAATCAGTTTGCATGTTCCACGTCTGTTGATTTTGCAGGGTAAAGTTCCACTAACTCGGGCACAAGAGTCGTATGACCGATAAAGAAATGGCCAAAGCGCTTTCACATCAACGCGAGGACTTGTTAAAGTACACATATGCACTGCGCCGCGCCGCGCCGCGCCGCGCCGCGCCGCGCCGCGCCGCGCCACGACTGCATCCTGCTAGTTGTAACTTATCCAGCAATCAGAAAGATGGGACAAATCTTCCGTGAATCACAACACATTCTTGAGCGAGATAAGTACCAAAAAAGTGTAACCATTTGTTTCAAACCTATTT
The DNA here is from genome assembly GCA_031216915.1 of Pictodentalium vernedei. Classification (NCBI taxonomy): domain Eukaryota; kingdom Metazoa; phylum Mollusca; class Scaphopoda; order Dentaliida; family Dentaliidae; genus Pictodentalium; species Pictodentalium vernedei. The sequence continues at coordinate 243,228,007 of CM062289.1, forward strand.
GTTTTACAAGGATTGGTGAGCATGTTTGCAACTTATATTAACGCCCCTCCTTGACCCAATGGCACAGGTGTGTGGATTGACCTTTGTGGCGGCAACTGCGTAAAATCGCTCTTCTCGAATACTACGAAGGGATCTTTAGCCTGCGCGGAGTGTGTGTGTCTCTCATCGCACAGAGGACAGCAATTTTACACCCCCATCAGATAAGACGGTACGCTGTGACAGCATCAACCCCACATTTGATGCTGACAGAGAGGGTTCGGACACCTCGAGAACTTTTCCCAACCGAGGATCGATCCCGGGACCTCTGGCACGAGAGACCAACGCACTTATCCACTCTGCCACCACTGTGTGTGTGACCTACTTTTACCCAACAAATAAAAAGCAAAGCACGCATGCCTGAGCAAGAACTTGTACAAAGGGAAATAGTAAATAGTGTTGTAAACTCTGAGTTCGAACCGTTTAACACTTTCGCTGCCGTAAGCGAGTTTTGTCACCTATTTTATGATTATCTGTACGTCCTGGTCTGCGCAGATCAAACCTATGATCTGATTAATTGTCGGAAAAGGCCCAGAGAGCCGTTTCCAACAATTAATCAGATGATAGAGGTTCAAATATGTCATAAATTTCATTAAACTTCTTCGCATACCGGCGTACATAGAGGTCCTCCATATATGGTTAAAGTGGGCGTGGCAGTAACAGGTTTTAAATGCACAGACTGATTCAGTAAGTTGCTTTGCTTCTTTATATTTTGATATTTCGACGTCAGTGTGCAAGAGTTTAAATAGATATGTTACTTCAAATGTGAAGCCATTCAATCAAGTAGAGCATATACTACACTTTTCCCTGGGTGTGGTACAAATAATACTGGGATAAAATTTGCATGCGTCTCAAGTTTTGTGAGAAGGGATAGTGTGATAAAAGGCTCGCACAACTTGAGCCCGGAGATTGTAACCGTTTACGCAAGATTGGGTTCAGTTGGAGGCCTTCATAATATTTGAGAGAAACGGTATCAAAGTCTTCACCTGCGACATTAACGAAAGTCAGAGCGTCAAAAGTACGACCAGTCTAGTTTATCTGCGTGCAAGCACTTTAAACACCCCAGCCAGTGGCAAATTTGTCGCTGCTCGCAGATGAGAAGGCTCGGTTACCCCGGTGCTCGCTATGTTTCTCCCTCCACTCGGCCAGTTGTCTTCTGCAAGCACTCAGAAACAAAAACGATGTGATTTCGCACCTGTAAATCGACTGAACGTATCGCATCAACAAAACAAACGTAGTGCATGGATTATCCTTGAAAAGGCCAATGTGCAAGCATCCTAAAAAAGAGCGCTGTTGTTGAATAAATTTGTCTTTTCAATGCCTTCAAGCTTTCAGACAGATGTTTGCTTTTAGCTTCTGCTGTCTAACTTTCATCTGGACGTAGCTCTGTTATTAGCCGTTATCATTATAAAGTGGCGATAGCATATAACAGGCCTGTAGGTGCTCATTTTCATTTTCAGAATCTAACAGTTATGCAGTTAACACAACGTTGTGAAAAGAGCGTTGTTAAATGAAAACCCAAATTTCATGACTTGCCTTTAAAACCAAGTGAAGTGCCGCCCTCTGGTTTCTGGTGGAGAAAAGTGACCACGTTCTTACGAAAGTCCAGAAGGCTCATTTAGATTTCAAATATCAAATTTCATACTTTCAGGCCGAGCAGCTCATACAAACTTCAAAGTCCAAATTTCAAACCAAAAAATCAACAACAAACTTAGAATTTTAGTTTCGACATTTGAGTTTTGCACGCGTACTCGACGTAATTGGCTGTTTAAAATTCAAATACGAACTCTGAAATTTAAGTTTTGAAGTTTAACTGGTTGAGGGCTAGATTATTTTTGGTGGTCTGAATTTGTTATTCAAAATTTGTTTATTACAGATTATTGGAGAGTGCCAACAGGCACTCTCCAATAATGTGTAATAAAACAAATTTATGTAAACAGAATATTATTTGCGTTTGACTGAATGTGAAACATGGACAAGGAAAATATTGGCTTTTGCTCTGGTACCCCCATTTCTTGAAAGCCCTGATAGTGGCTTCTAGCACTCGACCAGTTAATGAACTTTCTGAGTGTCCGATTGTAAAAGCCAATGGATTCTTCGTCTAAAAGAGAGGGTTAGAGAGATGAACGTCGGAGGCATTAACTGGTGTTCGGCTCCTTAATCTCGATGCGGCAAGAGCTGAATAAATGATTCACAATAATGGAGTCTCGTGCATTTCGAGATGTTCACTGGCTCTTGCAAGTAGTTATATATGCTACTCAAAGTTTGCTAAGCACCAACTATTTGACACATCATTGTGAAATTTGCTTTTGACATATTTGCGATATTTTTGGTGGGTGTGATTGAGAAATGTATTGAGATGGTCCTCAGTGTTTACGTTAGCTCCCTTGACAGGCAGACTTTTCGTGACAGTCTTGGAAAGCATGTACCCCTTGATTTTCATGATGTTTTCGTGTACTGTCTACATGTACATAACATGTGTAGGGTATTCAGTCTTCATTTCAACACAAACCCTTGTTATATAATGACTGAATATGGCAAATGCAAATGTAAGAAGACATTTGTCTGAAGCAGAAATGTAGCGGGCTGTAGGGATGGTGGGGCAAGGGGCTGCCCATCGTCAGGTTGGTGAAGCCCTTAGTGTGCACCATACGGTGATCACCAGAGCCTGGGCAAGATTTCAGCAGTATGGCACACCAGTAAGACGGCATGGTGGTGGCAGAGACACGGCAACACCTCTCGTTTATTCATATCATGGACGGATTGGACAGTCTTATATGAGATCCTGGATGTCCACGTCAGATTGCACGCAGGTGCAGTGGGTGATAGATTCATTCTGATGGACGATAATTCCAGTCCTCATGTTGCCCATGCTGTCGGGGAGTACCGACAGAGGGAGGGGATTGAGCGTATGGACTGGCCAGCAAGATCCCTCACCTCAATCCAATCGAACATGTCTGGAATGAGTTGCAGCTTGCAATTTCAGCCCGTCCAGTCCAGCCAAGAAGTGTCCAGGAGTTTGGTGCCATGCTGGTCCAAGAATGAAACAACATCCCACAAAGGACCACGAGGAACCTGATTGGGAGCATGAGAAGGCGTTGTCAAGCTGTAATTAACAGTAATGAGTCTCATACTCGATATTGAACCCATACCAGTTCGCTCCGTCAACATTTTGGCAAATTGAAAAATTTCCTCTTTTACCAATAATATCCATTTTCCATGGTTATCGTAATCAAAAGCTAAAAAATAATGTCAAACACAAATAAAATCTTAATTTCTGTACTTAAATCATTAAAGATATAATTAAATAAAAAATATATACACTTTTCATCACAATATTTCAGCTAAAACGTAAAACAGGTAATTGGATATACTTGGTGCTTAGCAAACTTTAAGTAGTATATTTACGTGAGATTCAAGATTTTATTGGTGGAAATCTTTCGGACTATTGTGTATCTGACTGGGTGACAGATAAGTAAGCATGAGAAGTTATATTAGGGCTGTCGCGACTATCATTTTTTGTAATCGACTAATCGTGACCAGTAATCGACGGTTAGTCGATTAATAGTCGCTTCCCATGATTTTTTAGCAAATCATTCTTCTGTTCGTAAAACTCTGAAAATGACAATGGCACCAGTGTGTTCAGACGAAGTGGGGTTGTGGGAACAACAAATCGGTCCCGACTGAAGCTACATGTAGTCCAATCTTGGACCCACAGTCCGTAATATAATTTTTGGGGTTGGTACGTCCTATAGGACGTACCAACCCCAAAAATAATATTACTGACTGCGGGTCCAAGTTTGAACTAGATTGAAGCCGATGAATTAAAATGAATTTACCAAAGAACGTTCCTGCATATGTTTCCTTTCTGCAATAAGTTTCTCGAAATTTTGAACATTGAGATCTATGCATTCCCTCGTCAGTTGTTAAAATTGGATCTTAGTCTGAAGTTCCGAACTTTGAGAAGTGATCTGATGTTCTGACTTTCGTCATAATTTTGTCACTTCCGCGCTTTGGGTTTTCCAATGGGTGCATTCGTGTGTACAAGACTGGAGAAATTCAGAAGAATCTATTCTTCTCGAGTAACTGTGAGTGTTCTTTCTTACACTGTCAGTGACAGTCGTACAGTCTTCCGGATATGAATGTTAACTATGGTTAGATATTTAAAGTTATTCACCTTCATTGATCATTCACCTCACAAAACAATGCAATTTAGCCCCGACGTGTAGTAGACGTGTACCACCTTGAAAATGAACGACGATCGACTAAAAATAAAAAACGTCGACTACTTCAATAGTCGACGGTTAGTCGACTAATCGAATAATCGCGACAGCCCTAAGTTATATCATTAAATCTTTTATAGAACAGCTGTTGGGTGGTGGCTACAGGAAATATCATGGTACTGTCTCTTCATTTTCAAGTGCAAGGTGCTGTGTCTTAACCGGATAATCGTTTGGCCACGCCCTCCCCGTTTCTACATGTATTTTATCGGATGGAGATTCAAAAGGCGCTAGAAGACCAACTGCCAAACATCAAGTGAGCAACGTGAATCCGCATCTACGTGTGCATAGGTGTGCGGAAGAGGGGAACCCCTAACCCAATACTAATATAAATTTTCTAATTACTTTTGTGTTTTCTCATTACTTGAGTGGGCAAAATTATCAGGACTTATCACAATTTAGAATGTAACAACATCCAATAATGTAACAGACAAAAACATTGCAAAACTTATAATACAACAATCGACTGATTTTTGACACTTTTTCTTCGAATTATTCGAGAAGGAAAAAAAACTAAACGCATAGATTTTTTCTCAATGGCAATGTATTGCCATATCGACCAATATTTGATCAACTCCTGTACTATAATCAGTCGAAACACTACCATGGATGGTAGGAGACTTCATAAATCCCGTGATTCAAATATATTCTGCATTTACAGCCTGGTGTAACAAAGTATTTTAGGTCCTAGCATTTCTGAGAATTTCGTTCGCTTCAAAACGTCACTTCCAAGTTGCGCATAAACCATACAGTCAGTCGAAATATATACAACCACTAACTCTTTGAACAAGGTGGTATCTTCCATGTAAGTTCAATGGCAGCCATTGGAAGAGTTCATATTCATTATTTGGGGGAGACCAATTAATATCTTCAACATGCAACCCAAAGTTTGGGCTGCACGTTGAAAATATTGATTGGTCGACTCCACGCACTCATTAGCAGGCATCTTACCTAATGAAATTATGAAGCATCATTATCTTGGGCCGGAAAATGGAGCTCTCGTGTTCAAAGGCTTAAGGAGCACCCAAGACATAAAATAATATCAATCGATTGTCTTATTAAGCATTTCAATACTCTTTTTGATATTTTTTATTACATCGGTGATATGTTATTGTTGTTTGACAGATCGAGAGAGAGAGCAACCAGGTTGGTAAATGGCCCTTATGCCTCGATCGCTACATCACTCTCACGTTATTTCTGTGATACAACCCCGGTGAATTGCACACCAGATTCCATTAGTATAGCGGTCGTGGTATAAGGACCATTTACCAACCAGCTTGGTTGGTCCGGATCACTTTGTCTCTTGGTAAATCGGTCGTTTTGTGTGGTCGATGTCATCGATTAGAGCCTTGGCTCCTGCACTTTTCTCTTAATCTGTTACAGCTGTCCACAGAGGGATTTTTGTATGGTGCCACTTATATCTGCCATCCATGATTCATTGGGGATTTTGGGGGGCTCCACTTTTCAAATCTCCTCTTTTCTCATTCACTGACGGCCTATATTTTTGTTTCTTTACAACAGGGAATCCTTGATTTCTATCAGAAAACACTGACCATTGAAGACGGTAACGGTACAAGTATTATCACAAAATTTCTCGACTACCATGAAGTGCCGCTCAGATTTCGTTCCAACCAAGAACTCGGGGCTTCCATTTAACATTACACCTGATACACGTTGCATTTGAATGTGTGAATGTTTAATACTGAATGACTTTGCTTTCGTTCTAAAAACATACGGACCTTATGACCAGGCAATGGAAAGCGTTCGTCCAGTTCGGAATAGCGAGAAATCATAAGCTATGCCTGGAAACATGAGCAGACGCACAAGTCGGTATGAAGATTTCGGAAATGACAGAGTTCAGCAAACTGATTTGCTGATTCCCGTGAATTGGTGGATGCTTAAATTTCATTTTCTAAACATTGTTTGGAAATGGTCTTTTAAATCTTTTTTATGCAAACATTCAAAAATAAAAAGTCTGCAAACTAATCATTTAACTGTATGTTCTTTCATTTCTGGGAGAAACCTATAAAATATGTGAATTTCTATTTCAGCTAATCCAGTCGCATCCTATACGCATGTCTGATATTTTCTTGCAAGAATTTGGTCGATTTGTAGGGTAAAAGTTCAACAATATATGATCCATCCGGGATTTAACTGGAAATTCATTTGAAGCGTAGCATGTGATAAGCGTTACAATGAACGGTTGCTATGATCTCGAGAGCCAGACACTCCCCGCCCATTGTCCACTGGGGGCACGATGGCGTTGTGTACAAAGGCCGCGTACTGCACGTCGATGGTGCACTTGTCTTCAACCAACGCTAACCCTGCTTGTTTGGAGTTAGTATGTTGGGGAGCCAAACAGTTGCTCGCTGCTGTTCGGTGGTTCACTCCGGGAACTCCGACTTCATCCATCCGTAAAACTATCCGACACGAGGTGATCCTGACTGTCGAAAGTGTCATTAAACCCCAATAAATAAATAAATCTCGAGAGCAGTTGGTTTAATGTTCTTCGATTTAGAAACCTTGGTGTTGATACCTTCTCCGTGACCGAATGGACCTTTAAGTGCTATATGTGGATAACAGCTGACGGTTGCGTTATTAACTCTTTCAACAAATAGGCCGCTTTTCCGGTGCAGGAACACGATACATCGTAATTCCATTAAGTAGGATGGCTACTAAGTGTACATGTGTGGTAGAACAATTAATATTTTCAACGTGCAGCCTGAAGGCTGCACGTTGAAAATATTAATTGCTCTACCCCCAAATAATGGATATGGACTCTTCCAATTTCTGCCATTTAACTTGCATGGAAGATACCACCAGTGTTGAAAGGGTTAATGTTCAACTGGTGGAGTGCAAGGCGCCCATAACTTGGCTCTATTCTGAAATGTAGGTACTGCAACCTAATGTTTCATTATTCCGTGGAAGTGTTTCATAGGGGGCGCGGTGGCGTCGCGGTAACCGGTTCTCGTCAGATCACCGAAGTTAAGCAACGTCGAGCGCGGTTAGTAGTTGGATGGGTGACCATTTCAGCGACTGATTCGTGCTCCCGCGTTGTGTCCTTGGGCAAGGCACTTAACCCCGATTGCCTACATGGGGGCATGATGACGCTGTGTACTAAGGCGTACTGCACGTCGATGGTGCGCATGTCTTCAACCAATCTAACCCTACCTGTGCCGCGGTGCAAAGTTCAGAGTTACGATGTTGGAGAGCTGACAGCTGCTCGTCGTTGCTCGGTGGTTCTCTCCGGGTACTCCGGCTCCCTCCACCCGTAAAACTGTCACCGACATGATATGACCCTGGCTGTTAATGTGTCGTTAAACCCTAATAAAAAAAAGAAAAAAAAGAAGTGCTTCATATTACCTTTAACATGACATTATTTTGTCTCAATGGATTTGCCTTGCTACAATTTATGTAGAGTACCTGAACTCTCCCATGAATTGTAACACGGGAAAGTCATGTGAACAAATGCTGACAACCAAAAATAATTTAGCACTCTATCAGTTAAAAACCACAGCATTGATTTGTTCATTGTGGTGTTCTGAAAAAGAGCCATTTTTCTATAGAAAGTGTAAAATTACAGAATCAGTTTAACTGATTTCTTTTTCCAGTTGAAATAACTTCCATTGTGATCAATATCTGTTTCAATGCTGATACATCGGGAATCTTTCCACTGCAGTGCAAGTATTTTATAGTACATGAAACTCATTTGTGCTGCAGTTAAAATAAGTGACTAAAATTGGTATTAAATAATAATATGTTCGTCCACAAAAGCAAAAATGGCTTTTTCAGGTAGTCATAGTGAGGTAATGGTGGTGAGGAAGAGCTCGAGATCATAAACACTTTCAGAAACATTGGTGATCATAAGTCCAGCTAACTTCTGGCTGACACTCTGTGGTCTCGTCTGGGGACTTTTAAAATGATGTGCGCGATCTCCCTTTCAATTTGAAATGTTCAAGAAACGGGTATCGAAGAGGCTTAACCGTTTGCCAATCATGAATAGATTTTCTTGAATACTAATTAATAAATTTCCTGAATAACCAAACATTTTCATGTTTCGCCTTAAACACATAGCTCATGGCCTTCCAATAAGAACGTGCTCAACGACCAAGTTCAAATGAGGGGTCATAAGACACGTTTCTTGGGCAAAAGTTGCCAGAACAAAAATACAATTTGGATGGAGATTTTTTAGAATAGTGCTGGACGGATATTTCAGGCTTTATCTCCCTGTTTCTAAATGACATCTCTCATTTATTCATATCATGGACGGATTGGACAGTCTTATATGTGAAAACTGTAAATTACAGGCAGTTTTGTCATTCAAGGATTCAAAGACCATTCGTCTACAGTGGATCATAGAAAATTGGCAATAAATTAAAAAAATGGGTTCCTTCATGATATGATTCGTTGAATGAAATCACTGTTTAGCCAATCACACAATGCGATGCGACCTGATAATAAAAAAATTCTTTATTCACATTAATATCAATGTAGAATCTTTGTCAATGATCGTTTTCGTCAAAGATAAATTGCAGTTTAGAAGTCTTCATTTTTGCACGAGAGTACGTATCAAATAGTTCGTTTTGAGCCACGGTGAATTGCGTCTTCCAGTTTCCCGGCGTTCCTGAAATAAAACGGAATGTGATCATTAATTTTATATTCCATGCAGCAAGAATCATTTGGAGGGGGGGGGGGGGGGGGGGATTTCCCTTGGAACATTGTTTTTAAAACCCATCTGCAACTTTAACTTTTTCAAAAGGAACGCCTACATTTTTTGCGTGACGGAAAATTTGGTCTCCAATGAGAAGACGACGAGATAAACAAAATATGGTTTGGAGGATCAGTTATCGATAAAAACTTCACAGCTCACAGGCGCGTAGCCAGGATTCTAAATGGGGGTGCCCTAGCCATTTTTTTTTTTTGGAGGGGGGTATTTGAATGGTCATTGTGAGGGGTTTCAGGAACCTCCCCTAGTCCTAACTAGGACCGTCCGGTCGACGCCCCTCCTCACACTTCTCTTTTTTTTCCTTTAGGGAACTGGGAGGAGAGTCAACGACCGGAGGGTCCTAGTTTTTTGGAGGGGGGTATTTGAATGGTCATTGTGAGGGGTTTCAGGAACCTCCCCTAGTCCTAACTAGGACCGTCCGGTCGACGCCCCTCCTCACACTTCTCTTTTTTTTCCTTTAGGGAACTGGGAGGAGAGTCAACGACCGGAGGGTCCTAGTTAGGACTAGCCTCCCCACATGCCACCGAGCAAATTTTGCAAAATTTGGTGCTCTAAGAGCGAATCTGACGTATTTTCTAGCGTGTGTAGCCTCTATATTGGAGGCCATTTTGGGGCGCTATGTTGTGTGAAACTTGCATTGGTCCAGTGTTTGGGGGGGGGGGGGGGCGATAATTTTAGGGGGAGAACCCCCCCCCCCCAACACCGTAGCTACTCCAGTGAGAGCCCCTGTAACAACCAGTAGTGTAATAATCAACCAATAGTGAAATATTAACCAGTAATTAGGGCCCTGCGAGTCGGATATTTTAGTTCGAGTCGATTTTCGAATCGCCCGCATCCGCCCGCGTAATATGCAAATTGAGCAGTTGAAAAAATTAAATTTTTCAAAATATTTCAATAAAACCATATCATGTGACCCCTCATGGGAACGAGCTCATTGAGCTCGTTCCAACGAGGGGTCACATGATATGGTTTTGTTGAAATTTTTTGAAAAATTTAAAAAAATTATATTTAAAATGATAAATTTTGATATCGTCTGCGTTGGGTAAAGGGTTAAAACTCGCGAGTCGAGTCATTTTTCGAGTCGATTCTTATAAAACCGACGGCCCGATTTCTTCTCAACAGAGAGGGATTTAACGTTCTTTCATCGCGTAAATGCGACTTTCAATCCGCTAACTATTCCATGTATACATATTTTGGTACAAGCTACCGACCTTTCTTGCCTGTTAGAACCTCCAATTAACAATTTTGACAAGTTTTAACACGTTTTCCAACATATTTTCCTATTTCAATCGTGGCCAAACTGGACTATTGCATCGTTTAAAGAAAGAACTCACAATGAAAACAACTCGTTTATAGGGACCGAATCGACTCGAGAAAAAGGATATCCGCGAATCAGAGATGAGTCGAGTCGATTTTGCGTTCCGATTCGAGATTCGAGTAATCGCAGGGCCCAGCCAGTAACGTGATAAACATCTACCATAAGTGTACTAATCCACCAATAATGTAATAAAAATCTACCATAAGTGTAATAATCCACCAGTAATGTAATAAATAGTAATGTAATCAACTTAACCAGTAGTGTTATGAAACTCCATGAAAATAATTTTTTCAACAGACTTTCAAAAAAGTTTCTAATGACAGAAATTATAATTTTGGTACATCTTGTTGATTTTTAATCATTTGAGTCTAATGATGCTTTCGAGGTCAAATGTCATTTGTGTGGGTCAATACTTTGACGGATCTTTTTCGTGTTTTTTAAGTGTGTATAATACTGTATATACTTGTCTTTAACCCTTTACCCAACGTAGACGATATCAAAATTTATTATTTTAAATATCATTTTTTTAATTTTTTCAAAAAAATTCAACAAAACCATATCATGTCACCCTCTGAGGGGTCATATGATATGGTTTTGCTGAAATTTTTCGAAAAATAATATTTTTTCAACTGCTGAATTTGCATATTACGCGGGCGGATGTGGGCGATTCGTTGGGTAAAGGGTTAAGGTCACTTTCAACATCTGTGGCTATATTGATACCGAAGCTGATTAGTACAAATTCAAAATTAGTCAGTTATATATAGCAATACCATGCTTGTCAGTGAATACTTACCTCAGAGGTGATTATACCACAGAAAGTTTTCTTGGTAACTCGCATGTGACGAAGTACAATCCTTTGGAACTCTAATTTCCTGATCTCTTGCGTTGTTTACATTTACAATTTTTAATACGCCCCAACGAATCGCTAAAGTTCTCCCACACCCCACACGCTTCAGTCGCTGTGTCGAACTACATAGCCTTTTCGGTATGATTGGCTACTTTGACAGGTATTCTAATATGAGAATGGCAGGAAGACAGCCCCCAGGGCTATGCTGTTTCCATGCAGTTTTACATTTATTACTGTACATTTCTGCAAGTTGTTTATTATACTCCATGTAAACGTATACTGCAAAATAAATTTCATTTCATTTCTAAGAGATTGTGTTCTTCTGGGAGTGGTGCTCATGTTTCTTAAGTGGAGACGCCCACGTTCTGCTTGGAAGCGGGCACCCAAAATCTTCCGTTTCAGTTCGGCCGTTTTTTCCCAAATGAAAGGAGGAGACGGTCCCTCTTTCAACAAGAGGGTGCAATGTATGAGAGTAGAGTGAGTGCTACTCCCATTTCATGATAATTAGCCAATTATGTCATAGTCCGGCTGGGTCAGGAGTCAAGTAATTGCTTTTGATGGTCAACAGAATGTGACCTTTGTGTGGTAAATAGCTATAACTGAGGAGGATTTAGTTCTAATTTAAAAAGCTATGACACATTCAGGGTGTAGGAAATACTGTATTAGAAGTAGCTCTCGAGAGGCTAAGTAGCTCTCGAGAGGCTACACTCCAAAGTAAGAGGGTTTTGTTCAGAGAGATGGATGAATCCAACCTAACACTAACATTAGAAAGGAATTAAGGTGATAACTATGGCTGGATTGACTTGAGCCTGGGATGTGCACTTTCCTCCAAGGTTTGACTCACAAAACACCAAACTGTGATATCAATATACAGAAGATCTCTCCTGCCCTTAATACATGACGCCTTCCTTTAAAGAACATCAGCAACTCAGTCGAACACGATCTTTTGCGGTATCTTTCAAAGTGACCAACCTGACCGAGAAAAAGCCTGGCTTTGCAATATAGCGACTGAAGGGGCGGGAGGGGGCGGCTGAGGAAGATCTTTAGAGATCCGTCAGGTGCGGATTAAATATTATAAATGAAAACAACGCAAAAGATGAGAAAGTTCTAGTCCCAGAAGCATATGCTGTATCACGGTATGCAGGGTATGGAAGCAAGGGCTACTCCTTTAACTTTTACAAAACTGTGTAGGCGGCTGTTTCTATTCCATCAATCAAACATATGTGTACCTCCAGCTCACTATGCGTTAAAGCCGGGGGTAGACTGTCGGGAAAAGAAAATTTTAGGGGTAACGCAGGGGAATAATCTAAGTCCCCTGCTGTTCGACCTTTTTATTGACGAAAAACCAGAGTATATTAAGGAAAATGTATGTAACGATAGCTTTCCTACCCTTCAAAAGTTTGTCATACCATGCCTTTCTTACGCGGATGACCTTGTTCTGATTTCGACGTCATCGGCAGGTCTACAAAAATCAGTGGATGCACTTTCCGACTATTGTGCCAAAGGGAGACTTATTTTAAATAAAAAAGACAAAGGCAATGATTTTCAATAAAACCGGCAGAACAATGAAGGACGTGTTTCATTTCGACAATGCATGAGCAGCTGACAACGGTATCATCCTACAACTACTTAGGTGTTATCTTGGCATCGTCAGGTTGTTACACAAGTGGTATTATTAACCTTAGATCTAAAGCACTAAAAGCGTACTTCCGATTGCAAAGTATTTTCCGATCTGTATGGAATGATAATTTGTGTGTTCGCAAAAAGTTATTCGACGCATTGGTAAAGCCGATACTCCATTACGGGTATGAAGCATGGGGTGACCAGATATCGCGAAATGTCCAGCACCAAATTGAAACAGTTCAACTCAAATTCTGTAAATATATTTTACAAGTTCATTCAAAAGCTTCCAATGCGGCAGTCGTGGTAGAGCTTGGGGGATATCCACTATCCATTGAAGTACAGTGTCGATTTGTAATTAACTGGCTTCAGGCAAAAAGTTACGATAATCGTCTTTTGTCTCGAGCTTCTGATGACAAGTACTCGGACATTCGGGTATCTCTAAAATAGAAAATATCCTTTCAAAGGCCGGATTCCGAAATGTTTGGGTGCCGTGGATCCTTCGACCACCCCAGACAATTTCATCGGACGACAATTAAGGACGCGTCTTCAAGATATGTATGCCCAGACATGGAAAGATGATTGCGCTTTAGAAAAAACAAGATCAGACTATTCGAAGCTACAGTTCTATTATTCTATTCAGAATGGCTATGCACGTGAGTGGTACTTAGACAACCTCGATTTAAAATATAGAAAATGTATCACAAAATTTAGAATAAGTACACGTACTACTTACCCAGAAAACTGTTTGTGGTATCATGGGGCCCGACATCTTATGTCCGGGGTAGGCATCCTCTAACAAGCACAGCATTACCATAAATAATTGGCTGTCAACTTTTGAAGTTATATTAACTTTGCGGCAGCGATGCAACCACAGATGCTATAGCCTATGGGAGTCCTTAAACACAAGTTTACAAGCAATTAAAAGCCATGAAAACACCTTCCGCCACAGTATAGGAAAAAACCCATGAAAACACCTCCCGTCACAGTATATGGAACCAGCTAAATGATATTTGACCTTTGAAAACGTCGTTTGACTTATGATCAAATGATCAAAAACGAAAGATATACCAATATTGTAATTTTAGCCACCCGGACACTTGAAATTTTGTTGAAAAATTGTTGATTTTCACTGACTTTTTTACATTACTGGTTATTACACAACTGGTTGATTTTTATTACACTGCTGGTTGATTATTACAATGCTGGTTTGATTTTTATGAACTTCTTTGAAAAATATTCTTTCGTGGTTTGGGATGATGGTGCTGCTATGACGTTTTATCGACAAAAACAGGTTTCATAAGATAGTAAATTTCTTCAAGTGAAAGACGTTCCTTTTTCAAATTCTGAAAACGACAAAAGGTATGGGAGAATCCAGGCGTTTGAGAGATCATAATCTATAGTTCGGGAGTTGCAACTTCTCTTTCAACAAGGACAGAATGTATTCTAAGGCTTTTTGCTTACTCGAAACAGGAGTTATTTTTAACAGAAATCAAGCATCGCTCATGGGCAGACTGGGCCAAGAAAAGTAACCGGGGAATGCACCAAGGGTGTCCAAGACCCGGAGAAAATTTTGATTTTTCGAAATAAACGAACGCGGCTTCCTTGCATCTGAGCAATCAATGCCAGTCCACAGTGAGGGCATTTCGATGACATTTTTGTATCATCTTTATCCATCATTCCACAAAAAAGGTTCCACCGGAGGGAGGGGGCGGGGGCATCAGGAAGACCCTAGTTCGGAGAAAATTGTGATTTTTAAAATTGAAGGAACACTGTTTCATTTCATCTGAGCGTTCAGTGGCGGACTAGACTACTGGAAAATCGAAATGTCCTCCATGTGGACTGCCAATGGCAGGTCACATTGAGAACTTTTCGATTACCGGCAGTCTTTGCAATCGGATCCATTTCGCCTTTTGGTCATTTCACAAAAGTTCACATATCAGCAGGTGTTGGGCCGCATCAATTATCAGATAAGAATTCCGTTCCGTTTGTCGTAATGCAAACATTGTTTGTGTCTAAGTTGCGGGGTTTTATTGGGTAGGAATTCCGTTCCGTTTGTCGCAATGCAGACTTTGTTTGTGTCTAAGTAGCCGGGTTTTATAAGGTAGAAATTTCGTTTGTCGCAATGCAGACCTTGTTTGCGTCCAAGTTGCAGGGTTTTATTAGGTAGGAATTTCGTTTGTCGTAATGCAGACATTGTTTGTTCCAAAAATGCGGAGTTTTATTAGGTAGGAATTCCGTTTCTTGTAATGCAGACAGTCTAAATTGTGGTGTTTTATTAGGTAGGAATTCCGTTCCATTTGTCGTAATTCAGACATTCTTTTTGTCTAAGTTGCGATGTTTTATTAGGCACGAATTCCGTCTGTCGCAATGCAGACATTGTTTGTGTCTAAGTGGCGGGGTTTTATTAGGTAGGAATTTCGTTTGTCGTAATGCACATTGTTTGCGTCTAAGTTGCGGGTTTTTATTTGGTAGGAATTCCGTTTGTCGTAATGCAGAGATTGTTTGTGTCTAAGTTGCGGGATTTTATTAGGCAGAATATTCAGTTTGTCGTAATGCAGACATTGTTTGCGTCTAGGTTGCGGGGTTTTATTATGTAGGAATTTCGTTTGTCGTGATGCAGACATTGTTTGCGTCTAAGTTGTGGGGTTTTATTAGGAAGGAATTCCACCCCGTTGTCGCAATGCAGACAATGTTTGTGTCTAAGATGCGGAGTTTTATAGGTAGGGATTCCGTTCCGTCGTAATGCAGACTTTGTTTGCGTCTTAGTTCTAGGGTTTTATTAGTTAAGAATTCGGTTCCGTTTGTCGCAATGCAGACACTGTTTGCTTCTAAGTTGCGGAGTTTTATTAGGAAGGAATTCCGTTTGCTTTAATAAAGACATTGTTTGTGTCTAAGATGCGGAGTTTTATTAGGTAGGAATTCCGTTTGTTGTAATACGGACATGTTTGCGTCTAAGTTGTTGGGTTTTATTAATTAGGAATTCCGTTCCGTTTGTCGCAATGCAGACATTGTTTGCGTCTAAGTTGTAGGATTTTATTAGTTAGGAATTCCGTTCCGTTTGTCGCAATGCAGACATTGTGTCTAAGTGGTGGGGCTTTATTAGTTATGAATTCCGTTTGTCGTAATGCAGACATTACTTGCGTCTAAGTTTCGGGTTTTTAACAGGTAGAAATTCCGTATTTTGGAGACGATCAGCTTTATATATAATATACACTGTTGAAATAGTCCACGAGGAGGGGATATAATAAGTAAGCACTAGTAAGAAAGATCAGCATAAATTTACAGCTATTGGAATAACTTTTTACTGTTCCTCCTTATGCGCACAAAAAGGTATCCACTCATTTGCTGTAGAAAGTGTCTGAAAAAATAGGAAACCTTTCCACACAGAATGAATACATTTTGTGAATTTGCTGTTTGATGACAACACAACGATCACTGGGCTGGCAAAGAGATTCGGTAATAATTTAACCCAAAGTGGTAACCTAACATAACGGTCAGCTCCTCTCAGAAGTATTTACAAAAATCGCCATTCATATATTTTCTTTTCAATTTTTTCCTTATAAAGATAGATGGTAATCCCCAATCCCCCATTGGAACGAGCTCATTGAGCTCGTTCCAATGTGGATCATAAGCAATTTTAGTCGAACAGTGAAAGGTTTTAGTTATTTAAGTATGTAGTTATTGAAACTGCCTGAG
Organism: Pictodentalium vernedei; assembly: GCA_031216915.1. Taxonomy (NCBI): domain Eukaryota; kingdom Metazoa; phylum Mollusca; class Scaphopoda; order Dentaliida; family Dentaliidae; genus Pictodentalium; species Pictodentalium vernedei. The sequence goes on from CM062289.1 coordinate 243,244,533, forward strand.
ACCGGTTCGAGGTAGAATTAATTTTTCACCCTTTACCTAACATGAAAAGCAGACGACACTTGCAAAAACAATTGTTGAATAAATTTTTTTTTTTCATTTTATCTCAAAAACATAGGTTATGACCCCTCGTTGGAACGAGCTCGACAAAAAATGGAAAAATAATGAAAATTTATTGACGATTTTTTGAGAATTGCGCTGGCCGGTTTTGGCCGTCACGTTGGGTAAAGGGTTAAAATGCAACTAAATTTGTTCTCACGTACTAGCAGATAAAACACGAAAGGAATATTGTGTACTGAAATATATTCAAATGTTCAAAACTCATTGTGTAATCCTATACCATCACTGTAGAAAAAAAGAAGTTGAATGCGGTACGTCCCCTCTACCCCCACCCACACCCCATTAGCACCACGTCTGTGTAAGCTATGCTTCAAATTTCAAATATCATAACCTTCACCCACCTTGTTCTCTGCTTGTAGAATCAATACTAGCTGTAGAGGCAGTACTTTCTCGTCTTTTGTTGAAAGGGTCCTTTTTGCTGACTTTTACTAATAAACCTATATGAGCTTCTTTTCCAAGAAAATGTGCTATTTTGTCCAAACAGTGTAACTGATATTGCAACATCTCCTCATAATGCACCACAAAAACAGTATCTTTGTTTCTTGAAGAAAACAGTTCCATTTCTTTAGTGTATTCAAACCACGATCCATAAGGAACTGTCACATAATGAATAAAAAAAAGTCAATAATTAGTTCATCGAATATTTTATCTCGAACAATGAGAAAAAATCCACTTCAAATCGTTTGAACAAATAGGCTCTGAAACTTCTTAAACCAAATTTAGAATTAAGGCTGTTACGCACGTGACCCTAAGAGAACGATGTGATAAATGTTAAAAGTAACTTTTTACCTCACTTTGGAATTTGCACACAGTGAAAAGCATCACATTTTAGCCGTAATATACCAAAAAAACCCCAGTTATTCGCTACTCTGAAACATAAACGCAATGAATATAAATTTGACGCAACGAAATTATGTTTAATGATTGTATATTTGAATTCAGATACTGGACTCACTTTAATTACTGATTGTCTTTGTTCGACAACAAGGCTCTATCTGTATCGTGTCGCGAGCATGGCATCCTATGTGTAAGGGAACACCTGTTGTCAACGCCATTTGCACATTGAGCAGTCGAGTAGCCGAGATTTTTGGCGTGTATACGGTACTTAATTTACTTGAGGGCTGAACCAGATTATATTTTTGTGACGACTGAAGAGACCTCGGTGGCTTGTGGCTCGTCAGGAAATTAGACAAGTAGGGTGGTAGAGCTGGAAATAAACCGCCAAAGATCGTCTAGGTTACGCGGAGGTCACGTCAGTTGTGAAATACGCGAACAAACTACAGGTTACGACAAAATAATACAACGAAAAAATAATACAACATAAAATAAATCCCTAATCCGGCACGTTTTGCATGTCAGACCTGAAAATCTCTCGGCCCAGCTTGACTCATTGGTTGCACATTACATCTACATATCGGTAGAAAGGAATGCCATTTATGTATCAATAGAGTTTCAGCCACAATAAATGGCAACAATTAACGCGCGATCTCGCCAAAGCGAGATCGAGCATTAGTTGTTGCTGTATTTATTGTTGCGGAAATTCTGTTTAGGCGTAGCAAAACAGTGAATGCGGAAAAGCATTATAACACATTATTGCTACAGGTTACCACCACATTATTTAGCGTAACCTGCTAAAGGGTTACCATATAAACTCTTTATTTCCAGTCCTGTCGGGTGGTGCAAATCCTTTGATACATTCAAAGTCGGTCTGCATAATTATTTTGGCCCTCTTCAAACGAAGATACGATGAACAACAAATAGGTAAAGAGAATAAGTAATAATCAACCCCACAGATCTATATATAGGGCTGTACGTTTTAGTATTACTGAACTTCCATCATAACTGTAAATAGATTCAACCTTTTTCGTAGACCCCAGGGTGTAGGGCAATACTATCCGGAGTCGGTGTTCTAAGAGTTTTGGACCCAACAAGCAAATTTGCTCTTAAAGCCCACCAGTACTAGGTACTCCGTGGTTCTTGAACAACAAATTTGTTTGTTGGGTTCTTAAGGCTGTACTAAACAAGCAAGTAGGAGTATGAATGGCGTTCACTGGGTTGCCGAGTACCAAATCTCCCCGCGTGTGCTGAAAACACTGAAAAAAACTAGTCAAGTTAACTAAATATATCAGTAAACTTACTGTTTATTCAAACACGAGGGTACATTGTATTATTATTATTATTATTATTATTATTATTATTATTATTATTATTATTATTATGCCCCCATCCTCGAGTAGGTTCAAAGCGCTTCACAAAATGTTTTGAACAACCTCAAAAAGGAAGGAAGGTTGGGATATTCACTGGAAACCCGTGGAGTCATTTCAATAAGGATGTATTTATTTATTGGTGTTAAAATTCACATACTTCAACACAATGGCTAATGGTGACCGCAACATGGAGATAAAGTCACGTCCAGTCAATCGTTTATACCCATGTTGCCCATTTTAGAGGGCGTACACCCTATGCATTGGTGAATGGGTCCTATCTACGTCAGTAGATATAATAACGTTAAAATACTAAAATACATCCCAAAATACATATTTTCACTCATAAATTATCAAAAATCGATCATAAAATGCAAAATGAATATGGCGAAAATGAAGAGTTTTATCATTAATTTTCAGAATAATTTTTTGTCACATTCTGATCTTCACTTTCAGTTCACATAGTTTTGAGAAAAAACAACCCAACCTCGTCCTTCAAAAATCGATATTCAAGTAATTTTGGTAAATAATTAAGAACAGACGATTTATATGAAACCGCGTGGTGCGAGTAGCTTTATAAATTACTTTATACTTCCCTTGATGTAATGATTCGCTTTCAAACCCCATGTGCATCATGGCCTATTCTAGGAAGCTCTTATCTGTTCGCTCGCACCTAGTGAAGTTTACTTAAATTCTAAATATATGACTGAAATATCTGGTAAAGGTTACTAGGGATTTCTCTCAGAGTTTAGGCTAAGCCACGTATAACGTCATTGCGCGACTATACACCAATATCTTTGGGGTTTTTTTTTCGTGCATTCAGTTGCGTAATGCGTCATATCGCGCACATGATGGCAGTGGCGTTCGAGACATGTTTATTTATTTGAGTTTAACGACTCTTTCGACAGCGAGGGTCACGGTGTCGGATAGTTTTACGGGTGGAGGAAGTCGGAGGAGTAATCAGAGAACCACAGAGCAACGTTGAGAAACTATCATACTCCGCAACGTACTAACTCCGCACAAGCAGGGTTAGCATTGGTTGAAGACAGGTGCACCATCGACTTGCAGTACGCCTTAATACACAGCGCCACTGTGCCTCCACGTAGGCAATCGGAATTAAGTGGATCTCTCGGCTTGAAGTTCATTACCGTAACCATGGCATTGAACTAACTTCAAACCGACAGGTCCACGGTTCGATCCACGCCAGTGGTAACTGCGTTATGTCCTTGGGCAAGGCACTGAAAAATGGGAAACAGGGGTGATTGCAATTGTTCCCTGGGAGGTTTTAGAATGTCCTCAATAACACAGAACGCTTATAAATCAATTCTATAGTCTGTAGTTAATCTGAAAACACTACAATATCAGTACGTGTGGAGGAGGTGGGGGTGGGGTGGGGTAGGTAACATCTCATGCCGATTTTAGTGATATGGAATATTAAGTGATTTACAAAGAAGCTTGAACCTCCTCAAAGCAAATTCAAACATGGTTGAGATATATCATTCTGAATTGGTGAAGGCACCAAACATACACATGTTATGAAAAGCCAGTTTGATTCCCGGAGGAAACAAAATTTCTCTGTGTGTATAACTTAACACGCCCATTCCACACCCATACTCCGATAAAGCGACAGATAATTTATTGCGATTCCTATTAACCCTTTACCCAAGGTAACGGCCAAAACCGACCAGCGCTATTCACGAAAATCGCCAATTAATTTTCATTATTTGTCATTTTTTGTCTCAAAAATATAGGTTATAACCCCTCTTTGGAACGAGCTCGTCGAGATCGTTCCAATGAGGGGTCATAACCTATGTGTTTGAGACAAAAGATGAAGAAATTAGTTATTCAAAAAATTTATTTGCAAGTGTCGTCTGCTTTTCATGTTAGGTAAAGGGTTAACGTATATTCCACACCACTCACTTTACGCAACAAGGATACCAGTTAAACGAAGAACGTGGCATCAAAGCGACCCAGCAGCTGTCATGCTACTGCCAGAAGCCACCACCAAGCCGCCATTGAAAAGTGCTGAATTGTGGTATGAAGTGTTTTTGTTCATGTGGTTTTACGAGAACGCGGGTGGTAATTTAAAAAATATTATCGCTATTCTTCTCTTTTTTTTTACATATGTATGGTTCCATTCGAACAAGATGTCTTTTTTCAAGTCGACCCATTTTCGTTTCATAACTCATTTTCTGGACAGTTCTGATTTTCAAGATTTCGCCGAAAATTTTAGTCCCTACATCCCGACTGAAAGGTGTCGCTACAGGTGATGCTGAAATTTCTCAGTAGCCCCTTCAAAAGGTCATAAGACCTTTGAGTAGTGAGTCCATTTGACATTTCTTGCCAATAAAAACTGACATGGTGATAAACAATAGTTTTTAAACAATACCTTTTCCTTTGAGAAATAATGGCAAGAAGTCATTGAATGTTCCCTTATATCCCATCAGCCCATTGGATTTTGTCACAAAGTCATAGTATGAAATGGCGACATCTTTCGGATTTCTGATCAGCCATATAATTTTACAGTTGCGTAGTTGGTCTGGAAGCTGTGTTATACGCAGATGCGTCGCCAGTATCCTTGGTCTTTTAATTTCCGTCAGAACATTCTGTGATAAAAACTCGATGAACGTAAAACATTTTTTGGGAATTCTCGCTTGACTTTCACGCAACACCAAATTGGTTAATTCCCATGCCAAATTAATACCTGTAACGACATTTACTGCATTAATAAACTGTGATGAAAATAATTTGTATGTTGGTTGATCTCTGTGTCTGTGCATGTGATTGAGAGAGGAGTTTGTAGAACTGGTAACAGATAAGATTTTAAACTGTTTTAGGCCTTAATACTGTTATCTCATTCATTTTATGTAAATGGCGACTTCCGCAGTCGAAATTCTAAAGATTTCCCGGCATGTGACATCCAGGTAAATTTTCCCAATATGGACAGCAAACGTCACGGATGGATGTCTATCATGTCCCCAATTAGCTCTTCTCATACTCTCCCACCAGGGGTGTTGAGAAGATGACCGATTGGGGGTGGAGGGATGGGGGGGGGGGGCTGATTTGTTCCGACTGTGATAGCTCAAGTCTCGACTGACTAATATCCCAACTGCATCGTCAAGGCATGTATTTGTCGAAGGCCTGCCATGATGATGTAGTTGGAATATTAATCAGTCAGAATTATGGTTTTAAAAAAAAAACCCTCAAGACTTCTTGAAAATTTATTAGTGCATAAATAAAATACGCATGTGGTAGTCGTGAGGCAACATCTTATTCAATCAACACCTATGGTACCGGTTCACCCAATTGGTCATTCCGTGCTCACAACAGTCTGAATCGTCTCCTACAGGCCTCCATTAAAATGGCCGACTGTGTGTGTGGCACAAGTATCAAATCTGGTCTTTTGAGAAAGTGTATGATTACTAGCAAGAGTGAAATGATATCTTAAGACTCCAAACCTCACGAAAATGTCTCGAATGGAAAATTCACCCGATGCCCGAAATTCATCTCACCGACCATGGAAGTGTACCTCAGTCTTCGTATGTATATAAACCTGATTTTGTTTCGAGTGTGTGAAGCTGTTTGAAGTGAGAATCTGGACAACATTGTTTGATACAGGTTGGAATTGACATTGGGCTTGGACCGATATTTTTTGGCAGAGTTAAGGCCTTAGTAGTAGAAGAGCGATGAAACGGGTCCGGTTGGCCGGACCCCGGACTGGACACCGGAAGTGACGTCATGTCACGTGACCAGGTGGCCCCATGTTGTGTTGTCATGGTAACTCGCGTGCGTGGCCATCTTGTGACGTCATCCCAATAGTGATACGTGATGTGAGTGCGCATGCGCAGCGCGTGTTGTTAGGATGATACGTGTTTCCGTCGCCCATTTTGTATACTGGAGGCCGCCATCTTGGTTTCTATGGTAGCACGTGGCTGCTGTGTGACCCAAATGCTTACAACAAGACAGGGGTATGTTCGGAATGTGTGTTCCTTGGTACAGGAGTAATTTTCCGATTCGTAGAATTACCACAAACAACCCGACAGGTTGTACTATTTCGAATTTCTTTTCAGAATGTTCTGCTTCTATCTATATATGCAATAGTTTTCGTCTACCTGACCATGTTCCTTTGTCATGGAGTATACTCCAGTAGAGGAGAATAGCCTATCAACTGGAACAGCTTTGCTTATTGTTACTATATTTAGCTTTTCTGGTCTGTTCATGTTAGTTCTGACCCTATTCCGAGTACTCTTGTTGTTTCATTTATCTAGATCACTCAAGCAGTTCACTTTACTGGCGCTAACTAATCAATCAGATTGCTTGATTTCTCGTAATCTGTATGCAGAGTTATCTCTCTTGTGTATATCAAAAGCCAATATCATTCCCAAAGCCAATAAGCTATCGAGTTGTTACTGAAGTCATTGCTCGATCGACTCGAAGCCCATCGAGCAAATGAGCTTTAGAGTAATTGCTCGATCGAGTGACTCGACATATTGCTCGAATGACTCGAAGCCCATCGAACAAATGAGCTTTAGAGTAATTGCTCGTTCGAGTGACTCGCACAAACTGCCCGTCGACTCATTTCGGTATTTGAGGATACTTATGGCTTGGTATTGTATTATTTGAGGATACTTTTTATATGATACTTAGCTAAGGATACTATTAGTTGTTTGGCCCAGCCTTCTGGGCCACCCCAAGACATACCTATCCCAAATTCTCCCAATAAACTATTGAACAGTTACTGAAAAGTCATTGCTCGAATGACTCGAAGCCCATCGAGCAAATTAGCTTTAGAATAATTGCTCGATCGAGTGACTCGACATATTGCTCGAATGACTCGAAGCCCATCGAGCAAATGAACTATAGAGCAATTGCTCGTTCGAGTGACTCGCACATAATGCTCTTAGCCTCATTTCGGTATTCGAGGATACCTATGACATGGCTACGCATCAGTTGAGGATACATGTTAAGGATACATTTTAAGGATACTTAACTGAAGATATCTGGTCAGCCCATTTCGCAGGGTATAAAAGAGAGGATACCTCCAAAAGTTTGTCATTTCACGTATAGCCAGCGATGGATCAACATCACACCTGTGAAGAGTGCCAGAAAATGTTCACAAAGAAATGCAATATTTATCGGCACAGGAAGACTCTCCACAAGACCGGAATCTACGAGTGTGAGAGATGTCCAAGAACAGAAAAGACAACCTAAAACCTGCGGATCTCAGCAAAAGACAAGAACGCAAAAAAATAAACCAAGCTGAACCAATGGAACAATCAAAGCCGTACCAGGTGAATAACCATAAACCAACCAGAAACCTGTGGGTACCAGTGCCACCAACAGGAATGCCTCGTACCGTAAAGACCGGAACGGGCAATAAACCAGAACCAAATAAACCATCCACAAACCTGTGGTCACCAGTGCCACCAACAGAAATACCTCGTACAGCAATGACCGGAACGGGCAATAAACCAGAACGAAATAAACCAACCAGAAACCTGTGGGTACCAGTGCCACCAACAGAAATGCCTCGTACAGTAATGACCGGAACGGGCAATAAACCAGAACCAAAGCCTAATCCAACAACGAAGGCACAAGAAGAGAAGAACTACGTATTGGTCGAACCACGTTTACTGGAAAGCTTACTCTATCGACAGCATTTGGTGCGCAGCGAACCAAACGAGTTTGCCACAATGGACCTGGATAGAGGAATGAGAGAGATCCTAGAATCCAGAACCATGAACGAGAACGAGAAGATTCTTCAATACAACCAAATATTACAGCGCTATAGAGATTTTTTCAATAAAGCTTCACAGCCGATAACTATCAAGATATAGAACCAGTGATGACAACGGAGAGAAAGAAGCTGAAAGAGATCGAAATGAACGGAACAGACTAAAAAGAGTGAAGAGGAGATCGAAATGAAGTGAACGAAGATCCAATACACTCAGGATAACAGAATAAACAGAACAAATATTGAACTACAATGTATATAACAGAGAGTGTACAGAAAAGTCAATATTTTTTTAAAAATATAACAGAAATTCTTGTTTTTTTTAGCAAGCAGAGAAGTGGAATATCCTGCGAAATGGGCTGACCAGATATCTTCAGATAAGTAACCTTAAAATGTATCCTTAACAGGTATCCTCAACTGATTTCTTAGCCATGTCATAGGTATCTTCGAATACCGAAATGAGGCTAAGAGCAGTATGTGCGAGTCACTCGAACGAGCAATTGCTCTATAGCTCAGTTGCTCAATGGGCTTCGAGTCATTCGAGCAATATGTCGGGTCACTCGATTGAGCAATTATTCTAAACCTCATTTGCTCGATGGGCTTCGAGTCATTCGTGCAATGACTTATCAGTAACTGTTCGGTAGTTAATTGGGAGAATTTGGGATAGGTATGTCTTGGGTGGCCCTAAATATAGTTTATCATAAAAGGGGGCATTCGTGTTCCATGGGCACATTTTATGATCCACTGTATTGGTGCTATGGTTTGATCGAGATAAGATAAGATATTTATTAATTCAATACCAACAAAGATGAATGACTAGAAACTCATTCTTGGCAGTGGGAAGCGGGGGCACACCCACCCACCCTTGGCGGTGCACATGTTTGTATCAAAAACATAGCTTTTGACCTTCTCTCTCTCTCTCTCTCTCTCTCTCTCTCTCTCTCTCTCTCCCCCCTCTCTCTCTCTCTCTCTGCCTGGCTGTAGCTGTAGCAACTTAGCTAAATTTAGGTATGTCACAACGTTCCATACATTCAACAATTGTTACAAACCTGAACGAGGGTATTCGCATATCAGAATGTCATCGTCAAAAACTTCGAAATTTTCGAGTGCACGGAGATTTTCCTCAAAATTTGGAAACCTTGTGTAAAGCTGACCATCTATTTCTAAAACATCCAAAGTATTTCCACTCTTGTCACGAACAACCTCTTCCGTCATTTCAGTTTTGCCGGGCTTTGTTCCTGAAATATAAATTGTATTTTTCTATTTTTTACAAGCTTGAACGATGCTTTTATCGCCCTACCAAGATTGGACACAATCAAAGACAGGAAACACTGATAATCTTTTTTTTCGACCAGCATTTCCATTACAAAAACCTGCCATCCATTTATTTTTTTTAGTTTTATTTTATTATTATTATTATTATTATTATTATTATTATTATTATTATTATTATAGCTGGTGACTCCTCAATCAGCCGAGAGCTAATAGATTTGAGAGCAAAACTGGAAAAGCTAGTAATTTTTTTTTTTTTCGTATTTTGTGTTCAGATCTTAGGTTTTTAATTACAATTAAAACTATTTTTTCCATGAACTAGTTTTACAAAGAGGTGTTATACATGACACAAAATATAGCAAAGTTTGTTATTCATTCATAGTGATATGAAGTTTCAACGCTGCCGTCTGTGTTTTGGAATGGGATCGAGGTGGTACACACATATCAATTTACGTACATGTACAAAAATGTGACTACGTCGGTGCATGAGTGTCATTTTATATAAAATCCGATGTCGCAGCCTCTCCACTCTCGCAAAAATTGTAAGGATGGTTGAGTTGCTGTCGTGCACTGATCTCTGTAATGACCTTTGTAGGTTGATAGTCTGGGTCTGTGTGGAGGACTCGAGGGAGACCCCTTTTAACACGAACCAAAACATGCACAGATTGAGCCATTCTATTCACCAATTAGTGGATTGTACGCATTTACTGTTCACCTTACTGTTTAACTGAAAAGACGTGAAATTACCGGAAGTACTTTATACCTTTACCCAACATATTGGTTAAAACCGACCAGCACCATATGCAAAAGGCAATCTGCAGTTTCATTATTTTTCAAATACTCCTCTCCCAAAACACAGCCCATGATCCATCACTGGGACGTTCTCATCGCGGTCGCTTCAACGACGGGACGGAGGCTGCGGTCTGGAAGGGAATATTTGAAAAATTTGTCATTTTGAGCAGGTAACAACATATTATCAAAACATTGTGTTATGTAAAGGGTCAAGGCGACTCAAGCTATCCAACGCACAGCGCTCATCCGGACTGTGTAACGTCGCTACAAGTAACATATAAACATTTCATGGTGTTATAAATGCCGATCGCAATCTGCGTTGTCACTACATTATCGTGACAAAACAGTATAAAAAATACAAGTGGGGTTAACCAGTTAGTAGTGAACTGATTGTATCCCACCTTAAGTTTGTTTCCTTTGTACGTTTATTTGAGTATGTATATTTGGACATAAGTTCTAGATTTCTGTAGTTTCTTAATTGTTCAATAAATGCTGTATAGGTTGGTAGGTTATTTTTCACTTTGCAGGAATAAATAAACTTTCTGTCGATCAACATATAGATGTCTGTTGTGTAATTGGGAGGAGCATGGATATTTCTGTAGCCTAAAATAATATATTAATTACACTTGTCCTTCAAATGTTCTCAAAAATTCAGAAGAACTGTTTTCACAACAGAACATTCAAAGAACAAGTGAAGTATTGACTCCTGTATTGCAACAGAAAGTACATAGTTCCGTTTCAGAGAATTAGAATTTATATAGTTTTAAATTCGTATATAAAATTTGGTGGACAATTTTGAAATGCAAACTTTGTAAATATGTATCGTCCGTGATTGTAAATGGCATTTTATAGATAAAATTCCAGTCATTTGAGTGCAGATTTATATCCAAAACCTCACTCCATTTATTCTGCATATGAATGGGGGCGTTGTGTGCAGTTCTAAAAATTTAAAAAGTAGCAAAATTTTAGTTATGCTTTTTGAAGAGGTTTTATTTATTTATTTATTTATTTATTTATTTATTTATTTATTTATTTATTTATTGCTATGTGCTGAGAGCTTCTTTTTTAGATAAAGGATTAACTCCATTTAACGGGCGTCAAACGACATTTCAAATATTTGTAGAATTGTCGTGTGATCCTCCTGGGCATCTTTCTGGATAACCCACGAAGTTTACGCCTAATCTAAGGCGCTAATATATTAGTGCTACGCACAGGCCTTGATCAAAGAAAAAAGTATTTGTGTGTGCGTTTATAAATACGAAATTAGATGAACGAGTCTCTGAAAAATATAGCAACATCAAGCTTTCAGGCCACAAGTCAAATTCCGTATGGAATATGTATCATTGCTGACCTGCGTATCCCCATTTATCTTTGGAGGCCCATGTGCCTCAGTGACGCGGTAGGAATACCATGCATAAAGCTATATGGCTGGGACTGGTCCCCTTTTACATTGGGGGAAATGAACATTTTTGGCACCATATTTAACAAATCTCGGAGTCGGAGATTTGTTAAATGTGGAGCCAAATCTGTGTATTTTTCTCGACTTTAATGGCAGTAAATGAGAAAAATCGAAGGAGGGAATCTTCGGTCACGTCTTAACAGTAAAGAGTCTGTATACCCTATCCCTGGTAATTCCCAATAGGATTACTCAAATGAACCAAATAAAGTAATGTCGAATTCTTTACTTACGTTTTCAAGACCATCATGTTGATAAGCGGTCCATGAAGCAGATTACAGCGTCCAATGCATTCTCCCACGAAGAAACAAGTCGTTTAGTTCTTCACTTGCTTCTAACATATTTTAGACTGCGAAAGACAGTCTTTCCGCATTTTACAACTCAGTTGGAATACAGTTAAAAACAATATGTGTTCAATCACGACAAAGTGTTTATCTTGAAAGTTTTATTTCCATGAAAAAGGAGGCCTAGCGTAATCACCCGAAACGAACCCTGCCAGTTTCTCTCAAATAGTGTTCAATGAAACTAACTTTGCCCATTGTCCACAAAAAATGCAGTTTAAATTAAATCGAAGAACAGCACACGTCTTCGTCATTTGTATTCCTTTGTACCATGGAGTACATGCTATTGTCATTAAAGTAGCGTCAAAAAATATGGACATATAGATTTTCAATCAATTAGGCAGTAAAATTATTCTAGTGCATAATGGATATATCCTTTTACAAAGGCCTGAACCTATATAGTGAAATATTGATGTATTCGCTCCATTAGAAAATTGTTCAAATGTGTCATGCAACAGAATAACGTGCATTGATGAGAAAACCCTTTGTATAAGACTTCCGGATTTAACCCATCAACCAATACACGCTTACCAATACAGATACAGGGAGCGTATAGGGCTGCACGGAAAATCGATAAACCGATAGATACCGGTATTCAAACCAATATCGATTGAATACCGGTGTAATTACAAAAATATCGGTTTATCGTCATTATTTACAATATGTGTTGAGTTTTTTAACTGTAGCCCCGAATGAATAATATTATCCCTTTATCCAAGGAATCGTCTGCTTGTGCCCTCGTAATATACAAATTCAGCAGTTGAAAAAATAAATTAAAAAAATTTCAACAAAATCATATCAAGTGACCCCTCATTGGAACGAGCTAGCTTAGATCGTTCCAATGCGGGGTCACATGATATAGTTTTGTTGAAATCTTTGGGAAAAATCTGATAAACTAATTTTGAAAAAGCTAAATTTTGGTATCGTCTGCGTTTGGTAAAGGTTTTTCGAACCGCATCATCAAGGCATGCTAATTCGTTCCGACTGTGATGCCTCGAGTCTCGATTGTGGTACTTGGGTTCATATTTTTTAACAGTTTTCGATATACCGGTATACCGCGGTATTTTTTGAATGCCGATACCGGTATTCAGTTTTGAATATCGTGCAGCCCAAAGAGCATACAAAAGATTATATATGCTAGTAGGGAGTGCATAGTCATTCGTGCAAGGCCGGGGGGGGGGGGGGGGGGGCAATCATGATATTATTCGGAAGGCTGTTGTGGGGGCTCGGCGAAGACCACTCCCGAGAAAGTTTGCGAAAATTCAGTGCTCTAAGAGCGAATCTGAGGCCGTTTTAGGGTATGTAGGCCTATGTTAGAGACTGTTTGGGGGTTCTATGTTATATGAAACTTGCATTGCGCCAATCTTCAGGGGGATGGCGAGAATGCTGGGGGCAGGAGCCCCAGCTCCCGACTACGCCACTGGCCGACACCCCGTTCTGCATACATTAGTATGAGTTTCTTTAGCAGGGGATAACGGAAAGTCCTTTCCAAGGGAGTGTTAGCCCTTCACCTTACTAAACGCCCGCATCCACCCGGGCAATTTACAAATTGAGCAGTTGAAATAAATAATTTTCAAAAAAGTTCAAATGTTGGAGGTATATAGGTATCCACACGATTATTCACCTAGTACAGTTTTGACAGTTACATTGGTTCCAGCTAGCTTATTTTTTTGCTTCTTTTTTGCATGAGTGTCGTAGTTCCTGTGGTGAGTGGTTCATCTGGTGTCTTCTTTGGTTGCCTTTTCTGTTAAACGTTTTTGGACAGCTGGTACATTGGTAGATTCCTGATTTGTGGGTCTTCTCATGTCGATAAAGATTACACTTCTTTGTGAAAATTATCTGGCACTCTTCACAAGGTGGTGTGAAGCCATTGATGGTCTGAAGAAAAATGACAAAGTTGTGGTGGTATCCCCCTTTTATATCCTGCGAAATGGGTTGTCCAGAGATCCTCAGATAACTATCCTCCAAAAGGTATCCCCAAAAGCTATCCCAAAAAGGTATCCCCAAAAGGTATCCCAAAAAGGTATCCTCAAAAGGTTCCTCAAATGATATATTGCCATGTCATAAGTATCCTCAAATACCGAGATGATGATATGAGCAGTGATAGATAATATCCCATTGTGGGATTTCCGCATGACCTCGTACGATGAAAATGGGCTGCCGAAGGTCAGTGGTTGTTCTGTTGGGGTGCTTGAAGTGAGGTAACATGGGACCTGGTGGGGATGGTTGGGATGATAGATTAAACTGATTGTGTGGTTTTCTTGCGGCCATCATAGCCTCATATTCCCAAATAACTGGATGAGGACATAAGGGAATTGAGGTGACAGAGATAGTATAGCTAGGAATTATGAAGTACTGTTACAGGTAAATAGTAATGATACAAAGCTGTAAGGATGGTAGAAGGCTATAGTATTGGGTGACTATAATAGAGGCACATCATAGGGCAGATGGTTGAAGACAAGGTGGAAGCCGATAGTAAGGCTACCAGGAGTTGTATAGGAGCTTGGAATCCCACTTATGAAATCCGTTTTACAGAATCCCTATAGAATCCCTTTTTACGAGATGTGTCGAAGAGTCGCAAGAGTATTTGCTCATTGAGCAATTATAAGCCATTGCTCTATAGCTCATTTGCTCATCGAGCAATTATGAGCAATTGCTCAAACGCTCATTTGCTCGATGGTATTAGGGGGACTTGGAATATGTATGAAAAAGTTGTCCAAGTAAGCAACACTAAAAAAACAACTTCGATATTGATGTCAGCTTGGACTTGTAGCGGTGGTAGTGTAATGATAGTTACTAAGAGCCGTAGTAGTACCACAACTTAGTAATGGTGGGACTCCCCATCACAGGATTGAATAGTAGTAGCCAATAGTAATGGTACAAGGCAGTAATGGTACATAACTATAAGGGGGTAAAAGAGAAAAGTATTGAGTGACTATAATACAGGGTGATCTTAGGACAGATTGTGGTGACTATGGACAAGTCAGAGAAGTCGTAGCCTTGGAGGTATAAAGGGTAAGGGATGGTCCAGAAGCCAGGTAGTGAACAGGGTTATGAGCTATAACTATTTTCAGATAGATATTCTCAAAAAGGTATCATCAAAAAGTATCCCAAGTAGTACATCACCATGTCATAAGTATCCTCAAATACCGAGATGAGTCGTACAGCCGTATTTGAAGTCACTCGTTCGAGCAATTGGTCTTATTTGCTCAATAAGATTCGAGTCGTTCGAGTAATACCTATCTCTCTTCGATTGTCTTTTGTGTTTGAGAATCAGAGAGGCCTTCGTTATACACAAGGGAGATAACTTTGTATGGGTAGTTACAGATTTAAGAAAATCAAGCAATCTGACTGGCGACTATAAGTCTTGGACGACGGCAGAGGTCGTAAGAAGGGGTAGTCATGAGTAGCTAGTACTAGATGAACCGCTATGGCTAGAGTAGCCAGAAAAGCGTCTGTAATAAGTAGAAAATGAGAATTCTGGTGGAATCCGATCCAGTAGAGAAGTCACGTTTAATAGAACGCAGACATTTTACATCCCCACACGATAGGACGGTATGCCACGACAGCATCAATCTCACAATTGATGCTGACAGAGTGTTCGAACACCTCGAGAAATTTCTCCGGTCGGGGATCGATCGAGGGACTTTTGGCATGAGAGGCCAGCACGCGCATCCACACGGCCTCCACTCGCGGTGGTTTTTGGCGATTTGGGGTGAATGGGGGGTCCATTTCGGTAATTAGATACACTCCCATTTGAATCGAACACACCCTTCGAACTCACCTCCATCCTATCAAATGGTTTAGGGGTCACATAGCAACCACGTGCCACTATAGAAACCAAGATGTTGACAAAATGGACGACGGAAACACATATCACCCCAACAACTGACACCACAAATCGCTACGACAATCACGTCACAACATGGCCGCTCACGCTGGCTACCATGACAGCCTAACATGGCGCCACTGAGTCACGTGACATGACGTTACCTCCGGGGTCCACCAACGGGGTCCACAAGATTAAGGTCGCCCGGGTACATGATATACTACTATATACTGCTTCTTTGCAAAGACCGCATTGCACCATTTATAGGCTCTAGAATTTGTAGTAGACATCAACATTCTAAAACCAGTTGGGTTAAAAAACAACCCAAATCAACTGGATTGAGTAAATATGAACTCAACTGGGTTCATATTTACTAAACCCAGATGATTTGGGTTAACTTTTAACCCAACTGATTTTAGAGTGCACTAAAAATAAAAAAAAAAATACAAATATCTTATCACCCGTGTTACACAAATAACACAAACTTTACCATGGTAACAGTAAAATATAAATTATAATACGTTTAAAAAAACATATGATACAAATGTTTTCAGCTTTAAAAATCTTCACTGTTTAAGTTTTTTAAAGTTAATTGGACTAGTTTTGACCAGTTAATTTACATATCTGATGACATCGGATAAGCAATGATTTCGATAAAG